>OX465180.1:10241402-11491402 GCA_949987655.1 Polymixis flavicincta | reverse complement strand
TACCGAAGGCTTTGCACGTAGGTAACGGTTGACGTCATGGATCCATGAGTAATAACTACGTCAGGTCTTCGATTTCTAGGCAATTATAATTGTATGTATTTTCTTTTAATAATAAAAGTGACGATCTGATAAGGTTTGTACGGCGAACTTGGCCAGAGAACGCATAGAACATCCTAGGAAGGAAAAACGGTAAATATAATATTAATATTCTAACAATAAAAAAAAGGAGGAATTCTTTTATGTCCAGAATCGTGTAAATTTACTTTGCTTGGGTTTGGGTGCCACATTTACGTAGGTGGGAAAGGCATTAATAGCGATGCGTCATAGTCTTTATGTGGACCATACAATACATTGATATTACGTCAGTAAATAAATACGCATACTATAGGCATATATCTACAGACATTATGTCATTAGTGAACAAAATACAAATAGCAGTCCATTTATCAGATACCTGTATTTATTGTAAGATGATTTTATCAAAGTGTTATACAAAATATTTAATAACAGGATGTAGTAGTAGGTACAAACCTTCAATGAACACACATATCGTACAGAGCTATAAATTGAGTTCGACTGCAAAAAATGGCAAAGGAAATGATCCTACTTATCTTCCGAATGGTCTTTTAAGTATCCACATTCGTTTTACATAAAGACGAATTTAGCAGAATAAGTAGGATATGGGTACAGTGGGATAAAAGTACCAGTCCAGTGCAGGCGTTCAGTGAAACATTTCATATGTAAATGGCCCAGTAATCTGTAGGAGGCTCCCGGCGAACACACATCTATCGTCGGATCGGACTCAACTGCGAAACTTTTCGTCTCTGATATGTATGCTCCAGTAAACAGTAGACTGGAAAGTTTGTCACAGTTTTATGTACAGGCGAACTAGCGACGATACATTTGCAAGTACTCGGCTGTGAAGCGAAGGGTTTTTATGTCTTCTTCATATTTTATTTCCATTAAAAAATATCGCTTTGACAGCAAACTCGGTGCACTAGCGGTGTGTCTGAGGTAATAACTTTCCCCACGTTCCATCACATATTTTCAGCGCTATTCAAAATACTGTATAAAAATACTGTTTTTCATCTTATACTAGGAAGTAGTCTTTGTGGTCTTAATTACTAAGAAAAACTGCAATATCTGTAAGTCATTAAGAATTGGACTTTAGAAGTTTCCTTTTTCTATTTTTCAGAAATTAAATATCTTCGTATTCATGGGAAAACCGACTAAATGCCCAAATTATAAAAAGAGATATTTCTTTTTGAAAGTTAGATAAAGAAAATATCTAATGAAATAAATTACAATGTAAGTTGCATCAAAAATTACATTTAGAACACTTATTTATCATTGCAAATCACTAAATCTTATGTTCCTCAAGTCTATATCTATACATATAATAAATCTGTAAAGGAACTTTTTCTGTACATTTAAAATATTTCGAAAATAATTGCTTGGGGTGGTAAGGGATAATCAACAGATGACATTTTAACCCTTATCAAAATTTTTGTCTGTAGCTCGGTTTTTCAGTTTCTATGTTGAATAGATCAAGTATCACGTCAAAAGAACGAAACTAATATGGTTATCTTTCATACTCAAATATTGTTTATAACTCAGAGTTTATATTAGTCTTTGTTTCATCGCAATCGCTTCGGTCAACCTGTCTAAATAATTTAAAGTGTTCAAGAAGAATTTATTTACGTAATGTTGAAACACTTAGCGACATCTATTGGCGTGAAACGGTACTAACGAATACTTAATATTAACACGTCATTCTCATATAAGTTACTTACTGTGTCTGTGTTATTTCAAAAAGTAATGATACTGATTACTAAAATCGCTTTCCGTTGGTGGTTGATTCCCACGAATCAAAAAAGCTTAAAGAATTTCAAATAAAAAGTTGTGATAATATTAACTGACGTGGTGTTCTGAGTCATATACCTAGAATGCAATGTTATATAAATATTTATTAGTTTTATCAATCAAATTAATACAAATAGAGGGGAAGAAATCTCATTTTTATTTGTGATAAAAGTCTTAGTAGCGCCATCTAGCATAATGTAGCAAAATTAGAGCGGCTAGAGGAACATCTCCAAATTCTTAATCTCTAGCGTCAGTAATGCCATCTAGGTTTGAATAGCAAACATGCAAAGACAACAACTTGATTTCGCGCGAAATTTGATAATGTTAAATTTAAATGCGTGTTTACAGCATTACTCGATTCAAATAATGGGAGTTTTGGGAGTAAAGAGTTGTAAATACTTATGTGCTAATTTTCGTGATGTTAGTTTTCGAGGTGGGGAGGGGTTCAAGCGAGGTCGGATGGTGAAAGTCAGGAAAAAAAATCCAAAATTGCGACCATAACTACTGGTGGATTTGAGTAAATAGATAGGTTTTCACACGGGCAACTGTAGTTATGTCGATGCTCTTCCGAGCAACATCGCTTACAGAGAAGCATTTTCTTAGTTAAAACAAGTTTAAAAATGTATTTATTTATCCATTTGGCATCTCCAACAAAGGATACATTACCTACACAGGAACAATAGAAATCACAATAGTAAAATATTGACAATTTTAAAGTCGCTTCTTTAAATATAGGTAATTATTTATTGGTCTACAAATAAATGTATGGCTGAACAAAAGAAACACTGAAACATTTTTGATTACAATTTACAATAAAAAGGCATCGCAACTGAGAGTCGCGGAGGAACGCTCTGTTAGGTCCATTATCCTCGGGATCGGGCTCTCTCTCTTCCTGCTGCCTGCGTCAGCAGCGGGGAGAGAGGTGGGGGCGCGCGCGGTATGGCACTACGTAGCAACAACATCGTACTTACTATGTTCATAGAAAACCCGCGCTATACAATTAAATAGTTTTTTTTGCCTGGTTTGGTTTTTTTTTCAACAGCGCTTTTAATGTGGATAATGACCGACGTTACGGGGCGTAGGTAATGGTAACATTCGCAGCGAGCATGTCTTTACGCCGTGTGCTAAAATCAGTGTTGCTCGCTCGCATGTTTTGCCGTAGGTACTACTGACTGCACGAATACTTGCTTGGTAACATATTAGGTGCATTTTGACCCGTGACGCCGGTCAGTATCCACCTTTACAGCGTGATCTTTCTTCATCGTGATAACGCCATGGTCCCACGGGCCGTTAACTGACAGGTGGCGTCAGGTGTTACTGCACTGCTACCTGTCGAGGCCTATCGCAGTCCGTGCAGAGCATTCCCACTGCTGTGGTTTTATTCAGTGGTCAACGTTTGATAAACAAAGCTTAAAGACACGCGCCTGTACGGGCCGAGATAGGCGCCCGCCCCCGCGTGGAATAATGCTTCAGCACACTCAACCAGACGCGCAGTCGATTTATTGAGTAAGTACAGTAAAAGCTCCTTATTCGTGCTTCCTTCATTCGCGTTTTCACTACTCGCGGATTAAAAAAATGCGACCCAATTCCTATATCCGCGGCTAAAGATTTATTTAATTGCGGGTCTAATCGGTACATCGGTACATACATATTAACAAATAACAAAAAGGATTCCAATAGGTATCCAACCCAATATCCTTTGTAAACGCGTCGTCAGATGGACTATAAAAAAGTGAAATAGACCTTATTACAACTTCGCTTAAAGTACATTGTCAAATGATATCGCCGCTGTATTGGTTCGGCCTTTGACATCTACAATAGCCGCCTTCGCCGCGGTCGGTGTTTTTAAGCGACTTCAAAAAGAAGGAGGTTATCAATTCGACATGTTTATATTTTTAATGTATGTTCAGGCATAACTCCGTCGTATATAGACGGATTTGCAAAATTCTTTTTTTTTTCGAAAGGGGTTTACTCCGAAATGGTCCCATTGAAATTTCATATAAACAGGGCCCGATCTAGCTATTTAGCCGCTCCGGGCAAAAATAACATTCGCCGCCCTTTGCACTAACACCATCAAAGATGGTATGACCATAATTATGTGATATTCTTTTAACTATATAATATTCACATACGTTAGTCTACTACGGCTTCTGAACAAGTATACAAAAATTCATGAGAGTAGGTATGTTTGTAAGTATACATTTTGCCGTGTGAAAAATAAAAACTTTTTTCAAAAAAATAACAACCGACTTCCAAAAAACACTACAAAGTGCAAAATAACTTTAATTTCGGAAGGCGGTGACAAATAATTAAAATACACATCCAACGTCACCGACTTCCGAAATTAAAGTTATTTTGCACTTTGTAGTGTTTTTTGGAAGTCGGTTGGTATTTTTTTTTTAAAGTTTTTTGAGAATGTAAACAAACATAATGAAACCAACCTCATCACCATAAAGTATATTTATATATCATCATCATCATCATTTCAGCTGAAAGACGTCCACTGCTGGACATAGGCCTCCCCCACATTTATAAATGCTGCGACTTAATAGACATTCCATCCCTTGGTACGAGCCGCTTTGCGTGTTTTACCTATTGTTTCATCTTTCCATTTATTGCAAAATGTTGAAATTTTTTTTTTACTTAAAAACGATTTTCGACGCGAAAAAATCTGTTTAACGCATAGAAATGCTTGATCGTTTACGCCTTGGAGAGTCGGTTGCATCCATATCACGCTCATACAATTAATCAATATGGTCAAAAACTTCAATTAAATTGTTTTTTTTTTGTCACTTAGGAACGTATCCCCTATAATCCCATATAAATTACCATTCCATAGTCACGGTTTCTGTATTCGCGGTAGGTATTTTACGGAACGTATACCTCGCGAATAAAGAGCTTTTACTGTACCTACGGCAGGTGCACATTTATTATAAAATGAGCCTCGACCAGGCGCTTTGATCTATATTTATTCTTAAAAATCTGAGTGAGACTTCGTCGCAATATCATTATAACCCCTAAAGACGCCTGCAGGCCTAGACAAAACACCTTTCTGTTAACGTTCACGCTAAACTCTACGCCAGAATATACGGGAATGACATTACCGTGTCCTTTCCGCAGGTAATGTCATTCCCATACATTTTGGCGTACCGTTTAGCGTGAACGCCAAGAGTAATGTGTTTTGTCTCTAGGCTCTGGACTGCATTCGAAAGCTGTGGTAGATTCCTACCAGGATAGATCGGAGGAGTGGTACCTACACCGTCAAAGCGACACATTATTGTTTTCCGACATGCACGCGAACGAAGTCGCGGGCACAGCTAGTCTATAATATAATCAGAAAACGGATTCCTAGTTAGTTGGTTTTACCTGTATAACCTAAAAACATGAATATTTAATGAAATAAGGCTACTGTCAAAGTGTTATCTGTTGTTTTTATTGGCTTAGAATAATTATTTATTGGTTCATATTGGGTTACATCTTTAAAACCGTTATAAATCGAAATAATTGTAAAAAACGAAAATGTTAGTTGGTTGATCTAATATATTAAGTTACAGTTTAACTAATATTACTAATTACTAAGCAAAAACGTTGATTTTACTATTTTCTTGACCTTTTACTAATAAATGTATAACATTAGTCTGTTTCCTGTCAGTGCAATGTGTATACTTTACTAGTTTAGTTATTAAAGTCATCATCTGCCTAGCCTTTTCCCAACTATGTTGGGGTCGGCTTCCAGTCTAACCGGATGCAGCTGAATACCAGTATTTTACATGGAGCGACTGCCTATCTGACCTCCACAACCCAGTTACTGGGTAATACGATACCCCTTGGTAAGACTGGTTGTCAGACTTTCGGGCTTCTGACGACCCGTAACGACTGTCAAAGATCCACAAATGACAGCCGGGACCAACGGCTAAACGTGCTTTCCCAGGCACGGAGGGGTCTTGGTATGTAAAGATGGTCACCCATCCACGGACCTTAACCTGGCCGATCGACCCGTGCAGCTATTGTTATTTAGCCACAAGCCCCACAGTTTAGTTATTAAAGTACCTACCTAAATACTCAGAAAAAAAAACAAAAAGCTGCATAAACTTTAATTTTTTTATTAGGTACCTACCTATTATTTAAAAAGTTGTGTGCTGTGAATTGCACAGCAGCATTCGCGAAAACGTACAATTAACAGTATGTCAAACATAAAAAAAGAGAACAAAAAAAAAGCTAACTCAACGTTCTGACTTAAAATTAAAAAAAGAAAGAAATCACAAAACAATCTTAATTAACGTTCTTAGATGCGAATAATTTATATTATTATCCTTCTCGTTGAACATTATTTTATTCTTTGATACTCTTCATCCGTGGTATCTTCATCAGATACAGTAGCATCTGGTAATCAATCGACGAAACCATCTTCGGTCTCAATTTTCTCATACCAGTCATGGTAATTACGCCTTTGGAACACAGTTTTAGCAAATCCGCTTTCGTTTCGATTTTAACGGTAAAAACCGCTAATACGTAAGTTAATATGAATTACCATTCCATTATGTTATCTTAATTATCGTCGAGTAAAAAGTACTATTTCGGTTAAGTAGGTACGAATTTATTCTATATTTGAGTTATGCTTAGAAATTTTCACTAAAGTCAAAAAAAATCCTATTAGTATATTTTCCGCGTTGATCAACAAAATATGCACCAAGGAAAGTTCAGCATGAAAAAGAGATATAATTAGGTTAATACCTTTTATTCGAAGATGTAAATTTAAGACGAGAATAATGTTTTAATAATTGCTTTTCAGTCTCAATTTTTAGGAAAAGTCCCATTTTAGTGGTTCTTCCCATTCAATGGTGCCGATTCTGTTGTACACCGAACTAAACTAACTAAACTATAACTAAAATTCCTTACTTTTTACTATGAGAATCTAAACGCTATTCTGAAAAAAAAATTCTCTAAATTTAAAAACTATTTTGACACAACTAAAATCAAATTTGACAATCGCGACTCGCACGTGGTATGTTTTGGCTTCGCAACGTGGTAGGTACTTGTTTGCCCTACACCGTGTTTTTTTTAGAGTCAGCAGCGCGCCGGGGTCGGCAACCTCGACGTGATTTATATGGAATTTTCACTTTTCATGGAAAATATGAAAAATTATTATCCAC
This sequence comes from Polymixis flavicincta, assembly GCA_949987655.1. Classification (NCBI taxonomy): domain Eukaryota; kingdom Metazoa; phylum Arthropoda; class Insecta; order Lepidoptera; family Noctuidae; genus Polymixis; species Polymixis flavicincta. The sequence goes on along the minus strand of OX465180.1, from coordinate 11,484,386 downwards.
ATGTTGAGTTTTAAAGGTGTTTGAGGTCTCCTAGAGGGGGTCGAAATTTTCATTATTTTTGCGATAGGACACACCGTTTTCGAGATATAAGCAAAAGAAAAGAAAAAAAATACAGTACTATTTTTGCACCAGAAGTCGAGGTGTCGGTGTGAATTTTAGTTCTTGACAACTAATTTTATTCCACACCTATTTAATCGCGATTAAAAATAGTCAGATTTAGTTAGCCAAAATTTTAGGTTGAATAGAATAATGAAATTGACAACAACAGAATAGCAAAATTACCATTTTCACTAAACTAATAATTCAGTGCAATCTTAGTGCTGTCAAACTAAAATATAGTTAAGTTGTGTCACTTTAGTCCATTTCAGAATAGGAAATCGTCGTTTGACAGGAATAAACTAAATTTTGGTGATTTTTAGTCTAGTTTAGAGAATTTTGTGACAACAAAATCGGCACCAATTATCTTTTTAACTATGCACTATATTGTAAAGTGCGTTTTACTATTAGATAGCTCAGTATTGCAAAAATTGATACTTAGTCGGCACGACGATTATAAACTATACCTAATGATCGTTCTAATTAGGTATGCTAATTATTGTATTTAAAGGTGGCACCCGGGACCGCGGTCCCGGTCCCAAAAGCCCCACGACCCTGAGATACCTGCACGAAAAAAACTGATTGATTATTGCAGTTTTATTTAAATTTCATACTTGAGTATGCCAACCACTTCTCTGTTTTATACACATAACTAGTTAGGTATGACTAATTTGCGAGGTTGCAAGTTATATCCTAGACGGAAAATCTTGAGTCACCCAGATGCCGTTTTATTGAGTAAGCTACTAGATCTTATTACTCACATATGTTTCATAACTCTCGAATAACATTTCGCCAGATCTTTGTCATAGGGATTCAACAATTTGTCAATTTATACATTTGAGTCGAGCAAGAATAGGGATGCCCGATCTGAATCGATCTTCCAGAAGATCGATTCATGGCCATACGATCTACCGATTTTTTGAATTGATTCAACAGGATGCGATATTTGCCCAGATCGAATCGTATGCGCTATAGATCGTATGAAAAAATCGTATCAACTTAAACCTAAACGTCAACCGAAACGTACCGTACGAACTACAACAAAGTGAGATTACCTAAAGAAACATTGAATGAGATTAGCTTCGACTGCTTCGAATTACTTAATCAAAAGTGGTATTGTTTGAAATATGAAGGGAGGTGATACCGTGATAATATTTTGTTTATTTGACTGTCGGGTATGTACCTAAGCATTCTCTGATTTTGTTTACTCTCATGCTTTATATAAACCACTAGCAGCGCTCCGCGGTTTCACCCGCGTAGTTCCCGTTCCCGTGGGAATACGGGGATGAAATATAGCCTATATCACCCGGGGATAGTGTAGCTTCCCAACAGTGAAAGAATTTTTCAAATTGGTTCAGTGGTTTTGGAGCTTGCAAACAAACAATCAAATCTTTCCTCTTTATAATATTAGTAAAGATGAAAGTAAACAAAATCAAAGAATGTTAATAGGTACTGCAATATGAAGAGTTCTGTCTGTTCTGTGAGCGTGAACTAGCTAGGTATGAAATCAAAATACTTTTTAATATGGCCCCCGCCAACAAAATCAAACGATTGGACATTTTTATTAAATGTGACACGATTGGACAATGTAATTTTTGTAAACAGATTGTTAAAACAAAAGGAAATTCATACCACCAATTTAAAAAAAATCTAATTGTCATCACATCACAAAGGCACCGTGGCACACTTTGTAATAGATCTATAATGTAGATTAAGTTCAAATCAATAATTTGGAATGCATACTGTGCTTTTCATTATTTTTACAAAATTACGACACGATCTTACTCGATCTCGGAAGATCGATTCAATACAATTAAGACAGATACAATTATACAGATTAAGATCGTGAATCGATTCACGCGGTTACGATCCATTACGATCCAGAAAATCGATTCAAACCAAAAAATCGGGCATCCCGTTTGAAGTTTTGTATGGGACAGATGATAATTTTATCGCAATTACGATGTTGGTCCCTTAGAGAAAGTAGTTGAGTTTGATGGTCTGTATTATACATATCGTTAAATAAGACCACACTTTTCTTATAAATCATGATAACTAGTAAAAGTAGGAAAGCAAAACGTTAAATCTGTATGGAGAGTTCGCAATTCACAATACAATAAATTATCATGAGTAATTTTCCTGTACGCACACCGACAATTTATTGGATACCAATCATTTTGTTCATTTCGTCCCCGGGGTGTCCATAAATTTCAGGAATATCTTAACACAAAACATTTCAATTCTATTCAAAGGTTGAAAGATGGTCTTTAGGAGCTATTTCCGTTAATTGAAGGAGTTCTATTTAAACTTTCGTTTTATTGCTCTTGGTTTAAGATACAAATAACTGTGGTGGCGAGAATACATACAGACATACAAAATCGTTACCCCAGAACCTTTCGGCCTCATCAGCCATCTGTTCTGCGAGGAATGTGCTTTGCCCACTGCCACTTACCGTTAATCTCAGTTCTATGTGGGATCTTCTGGTACAGCGGCGCGAAAATAATTTGTCCTGGATTGTCTTAGGAGTTATGTTTTGCGATTTCATCTCCCTCTCGATACTGGACCATAATGTAGCGGGGTTGTGTTCCTTTTCCCCGACGTTTCGTAGGTCACATAGGTATTCATAACTGTTTTTACTGAGAAACTATAATCGGGGGAGCTTCATCCCTAGGGAAAGCGTCCTCAGGTGGCGGATAGGAGAAAGCTCGACACATAGATATGCAGGGTTTTTTTTTTTTTTTTTTGTGTGGGGAATCATCAAATAACTTCTCCCGCTCTGGGTGGAGCAGGAGGGCGTGTCAGACTGTTACTGACTAAAACCCACCCGTGTTCCTTCAGTAGCCCTTAAGCCAGGGGCTGTGGTGTCTCTTTCGAACAAACCCGCACCCCTGGCAGGCATCGACCCTTGCGGGTCCCATCACTATTTGTGCTGACATCTCTTTGAGGCGCGCGTGGAACACAACGCGCCGTCGACTTGGGCTTGGTCCTTACCGGACAGCGAGCTACCCATTACTCGCCGTCCGCAAGCCTATGCCTACGGTGGCCGGAAATCGGCCTGGGATTCCCGACGCCCAGGGCGTCTCCGTATCCTGCGGCGGCTGGGGTCGCGAGGGCGCATATGCTGCCTCTCCCTCACGTGCGCCGCCTCCCTCTTCGCGAGCATCACTGCTTCGCTGAAGGAGGTGACGGCTCCCCATGCCCTCTCGCTCCGTACCATGGCCTGGACCAGGGCCGGACGCGAGAGATCGCCGCCGCCGATCGCCTCCACGAGGATACGGCGTAGTCCAAGTAGGGCAGACCGCCAGCGTGTGCTCCACCGTGTCCTCAGGGCGATCTTCGCAGTGGAAACACCCGGGCGTTTCCTCCCGCCCTATCCGAAACAGGAACCTCCCGAAACAACCGTGTCCGGTGAGGACCTGCGTCAGGCGGAAGGTGAGGACGCCATGCCGCCTCTCGAACCACTCCTCAAAGAGGGGACTTACCGCCGCAATCGTGGCGTGCCCAGCACTGGGTTGCGACAATCGCTCTCTCCATGTCACCATGAGATCCCGCCGGAGCTCTGTCCGCTGTGCCGCGATTTCCCGCGGCAGCGGACTTACGCCCCGGCGTTTGGCCTCCTCGCGCCACTCCCATATTTGCGCGAGGACCTTTGCCTCCAGATCCCATGGCGGTAATCCGGCAAGGAGGCCCGCCGCCTCGCCGGAGATCGTGCGATATCCTCGGATCATTCTGATCGCCATGACCCTATGGGACGCCCTCAGCTTGCGAGCTGGTTGGCGCCTCAATGTAGGCGCCCACACCGGCGCCCCGTATATAGGGCCATGGACCGCACGATCCCCGCGTAGAGCCTCCGGCAGGAGGCGTTTGGCCCCCCTAGATTGGGCAAGAGCCGCTTCAACGCAGCCCCGGCGCGCTCCAGTCTGGGAGCCAAACGGCGGAAATGCTCCGCGAAGTTCCACCGGCTGTCGAGGACGAGTCCCAGGTACTTCATCGTCGACTCGACGCCGATGTGAACCCCTCCCACCGTTATCTGGGAACCCGTCGGTGGCGCATTCCGAGGACCATGACACCACATGGCCTCGGACTTGTGCAATGCCACCTCGAGTCCCAGTTGCCGGATCCTATCGACGGTTGTCGCAACCCCTTGTGTAGCTAAGTCGGCCGCCGCCTGGTACGACCTCCCTTGCGCCAGGACCAGCGTGTCGTCAGCGTAGCAGACTACACTGACGCCGCCAGGGAGGTCGGCGCGCAGCACCCAGTCGTACCCGATGTCCCACAGATACGGCCCCAGGACCGATCCCTGTGGGACACCGCACGACATCTCTCGCCGGTTCCACTCTCCGACAGATATGCAGGGTAGGAGGGAAATTAAAGACCTCCCACGGACCAAGAGGCCGGAGAAGGTAACTCCTTTACAAAATCCCTACAGGGAGCTGCTACGACATCTTCGGAGCTAAGGTCACTGGAATGCTGTGTTTGGGCTGGACTACACAGAAGGAATGAAAGCGTATGAGGCCAGTAGGGCGTCAGCCCTCTTCTAATTAAAAAAAAATCTTCATGAGTATTAATGTTATAAGTATGCTTTTCACTATCTGGTAATGCATGGAATCCACGAGACAGGCTCGACCTAGTGTGGAGTTCATAAGCAAAAATTTTCCTTTGTGTTTTATTCCTGTTTTTTTTTTGTTGACAAAGTAAATATTATCTTATCTTATAGGTGATGCCCACATCTTTAGGAGATGAAAGCAAACGGCTGTTAACATTAAGATAGACAAGCAACTATTCTTCTTGTACTATGTTCGTTCGATGTGAAGATAATAATAATAATTTACTGTGTGTGCATAAATAATAAAATACATTAATTAATACCAGCCGCTTATTGGTCCCACTGCTGGACAAAGGTCTCTTCTCGTACAGAGAAGGTACGAGTATTAATTACCACGATTACTCAAGACGGGTTAATGATTTCAGACTTACTTATGTAAAGTCGCCAGCAGGTCAAGCTGTCCCAATCTGTCAAATTTTCCCAATTGAACATAAACCTTATTCCTTTGTAATATAGTTGAAAAACTTTCAAAGAAATTTGACAGATTGGGGTAGCTTGATGTGCTGGCCTCTGTACATTACCTCCTCCTAGTACAGTACAGTACAGGTATCCCCACAATGACATGTTTCTTCACTGATGTTGGTAATAAAATATTAATACTTTAAATATTTTCTTTTTGATCCTAGGTAATCTTCGTGTTGGCAACACATGTTATATGTAGAAAAGAAAGTCTCAAAAAAATCTAAAATAATAATAAAATTTGCCAGAACTATAGTTTTCAAACATAAAAAAAAATTATTTCTTTTGAAATACTCTTATTTAATTATTCAACCTAATTGTATACCTATGAAAATACGTCTTTAAAGAAAACAATGTTGCTGTTAAAAATCTAGGAATTTCAGTAAGCCGGTTTCACTGAGCAGTTTTAGGTTTTTTGTGCGGTAATACTGGCCGTTTTATTTATTTATTCTTACAGAATAATAACAAACTAAAAATAATTTGTAAGCAGGAAAATATGCTTAATTACAAGCTTCCACATTTAAAAACAATCACAGTGAAAAAAAATTTAGAAAAGTATGCTATTTTATGTATATATTTTTTTGGGTTTTGGCTTCGCACGGTTTGTGCAGTGTCAAGTAATTTTACTTTTCGATCAAGTAAATGGCCCGATATCTGGCACGAAGTCACAAAAAAGACATAGTCAGTCAAGTCAAAGTTATTGTAAAGCGGCAGTAACTTTACAACAACCTATTAGGAGTTTTTGGGGGGAACACGAAAAGACCACGTTAGTCACTTATTTTCACCTTCACTGCACTTGTGCACTCACACGTAACTAAATTGAATAATTCACTACCAAAATTATACAATTAAATTCGCTATTTCACGAAATGTGCGACAAGTTCCAACGCGATCTCGCCAAAAATTCCATTTTATGTATTTAAATAATAGTACATTATGGTACAAGTGTATAAGGTTGGTGATTACCGCTGAGGCGCCATTGAGACCCGAGCCGTCAGGCGAGGGTCTTAATCTCTTAAGACCCTCGCCTGGCGGCTCGGCTCACGCCGAGCCGTCAGGACGTCAAAGACGGTAATCATCAATAGACACGTGTATCATACGACGTTTTTCAACACACTTGTGAAGAAAATAATACAAAAAAATCATTTTGTCCTTGGAGTTTTTAGGTAGTAAAATTTCCATAACGTTAAGGGCTTCACATCTTATATCGGGCGGTGTTACAACATACTCGTACATAATTTTCTTCATAACTAGTACTTGTAGTCATTTTAATGAATATATAACTATAAATTCAACAATGAAAACGAGTTGTTTTTTTTGCCAATGGCGGGAAAAAGTAATCAGTTTTCCAATGCGCGCGCATCTAAAATTGGTGATCGGCCTTATATTAAGGCCGCATTCCGAATTAGAAAAATAACGCTGTGAGTGCTCACTTCGATATTTTGCGTTCCGAGTTAGATATCACGATTCTGACAGCTAAGAACCGTCATTTTTGTCATCAATACGGAACGCTCGTGATCGCAATAAAAGTGTTCACTCAACGTTAAAACATATATTCACCATGAAACTTGTATACACCACACATTTTTTCTTCTTAGATAGTAGCACTATTTCAAATAAATCATAAATCTAAATTAACTAAAGATTCGACGTGACTTAAAACAAAACAGCACAACTGTAATTTTTTACAAAATGGCGCATGTCATGACATTCGCGGGACGTCGTGGGTGAGCGCGGTCAAATCGATATTATTGTAACTCGGAACGTGGCCTTAAAGAATGACGTTTCTTTTTTTTTGCTTTTCGCGGATAGGGCTTTAGCCACGTACAAAATGGGGAATTCAAAGTTTTCTTTATTACAGAAAAAAACAAAAGTTATATTTGAGTGAAAGTTTTATTAATTAAAAACGTACAAGTTGAAATTATCTATTTAATTACGAAGTTGCATGAAATGAGCAAGCAATAGGTATATGAATTTATTTGTACTATTGAGCACGACCTTTTTTGTATCGAAACTTTTTAAGAACAAAGCATCACAACCAATAGTAAAAAAGCTATAACTCACTAGTGAATAATAGTAATGAAAAAGTCACAGTTTGATAATAGGTGTCATTATGTCCCTAATTGCGGTGAAATTAGAGTCATTTTATGAGCAAGTGTGTTGAAAAATACATAACATAATTGCTTTTTTTTCCATTGTGTACAATTGGCGTGAATTGTTTTTTCACCTAAAATTGCCAGTCACAGTCAGGTACGAACTCCTTAAATATTTATTAGATTCTGTCGACCCTTTGCAAAAATGCACTGCGAATGAATGATGGGCGTTCCAGTAATCAGGAACTTTTTTGTCCATTATTAAAACTTTTTACAATAAAGTGAAAAACACACATTGTCGGACACGGTTGTGAACGAATAAAAGTAATGCAAAAAAAAAAAAAAAACAAGTAAATAGTTTCAGATATTGATGTTTTCTTTGCAAATACGAGTCAAATATTATACCACTGCTAGGCAAAATACGCCCGTAAATATTTTAATTACTTCAGTCAAATCTAATACATTGAAAATAATTTTAGGAAATCTTGCTGTGTAACATCTACTTATTTCTACTACCTAATTTCTGTAAGTAGGTCTCAGTGAATAGTTTAATTTTTAGTTCTGCTTTGACACTGGCCGATTCATTACTAAAAATAAGAAAGATAGCCATAATATAGATTTAAATCGACAAAAAATAATTATAAAAAAAATAAATTTAAAATTTAAATGCCCTGATCAAAATATTACGTTCAAATTAAAAGGCCTATAAATATTATTTTTTACTTTTTTAAGTTTTTGTTTGGGTCGGGGGTTTTTTAAATTTTAAATTTAATTTTTATTTCTTGCTTTTTAAACTTAATGTCTCCCTTAAATCACCACTTATCTATAATCTATTCATTGAGACCTTTTCAATGAGCTCAAACACGATATTTCTGCTGTTTATTGGTGAATAACTTGGGTTTCCTGGAAATTCCAGGTCAGCATCAGTTCAAGGTTATTTTTTTCGTCTAATATCATTGAAGTAATAGAATCCCAAATTTTGAGTTGATCAGACCCATGGAAGAGGCTAAAATCCCTTTTTCAACCAGAAAAGAGCTGATAATCTTCAAACGGCTGAACCGATTTTGATGAAACATGTCTAAGAACTCTCCCGACTAATACACCTTTCAAACAAAAAAAACTAAATCAAAATCGGTTCATCCGTTCGGGAGCTATGTTGCCTCAGACAGACACACACACACACACACACACACAGACACGTCAAACTTATAACACCCCGTCGTTTTTGCGTCGGGGGTTAAAAAACACAAATATTGATTATGTTTTTCATCTAAACTAGTCAGTCACAGTCAGTTATATCTCCTTAAATACTTATAAGACTCTGTTCACCCTTTGCAAAAATGCACTGCGAATGGTTGGTGCCGTCTACGTCACTTAAACTTCAGAACAATAGAACTTTAAACCAACTTGGACAGTAACATTGGAACTGCGTCTTTGATTAAGGAAGGCTGTTACAATTTCTATAATTCCGAATCGATACCTCTATAGGCTTATCTTGTTTTGTAACCATGATTAATGCCCAAGATACTCAGGTATCATTACTTTGCCCTGTTCAAAGAATAGTCACCATTTTGTGGTTTTGCGTCGATTCCGTGATTACGCGTTTTTTGTTGGAAAAATTCGTTCAAGCTTTTATCGGACTTGAGTTTTTGTGGATAAGTCGCCATTGCAGCGTGACAATACCAGAGAGATTTCTTGTCCGTCCTGTAAGTAGGTAGGTAGGTACTTAAAAATATCCAAAACACGATTAAATCTATTGCGTAATGCTGGGTGCCGCTATACTTAAATATTTAAAGAAAGACGAAAGCTCATAGTGTGCGACGAGGTAATAAATATGTCGTCCTTCTAAGATAAAACCAGAAAATCAAAACAACGATCAACCATGTGATTTTATGAACGTGCAGCACATTTTCATTATACGAGCTGACACAACGATTACGTCCAGATGAGAGTGTGCTCGTAAACCGGTGCCGTGACTCGTGTGACAGCAAGACTGTGCACACAATGTTCTATGCAGGTAAATCAATCGTGAGTTCGGTGGCTTCTCACGGAAAGCTCAGTTAGAGGGCTCTCAAGTCGATCGCGCCTTCCATTCAACGCCTTTTTGTACTACACGCCATTTCCTCTCGGAGAAAAAATGTCGAGCGACAGTGAGATGGACGTTAGTGGTTCTTGTGATATTTTCGTAATACCACCACTTGGGAGATTAGATTTTGACGTCGAAGAGCTATTCTGCGGTCTTTGTATTCGTAACGAGAATAACAGGTTCAATAAGTCTAAGGTTGTTCTTTGGTTGTACGTCTTTTAAACGAGTGGTCATAAACTAGCATACCTACCTATTAGAATGAATTAACGAGTGTTGTCTTAAACTGGTAATTCTATTTTGCGTTAACTCAACGCGGTGGGCTGTGACTATGAGTTTAGTATGCATCGTTGCGTTCTTCGAACCTAATTTGCTGTTTAAGTAGCGGTATGTGATATCACTGCATGCCTACCATATCATTAGGAGCTTTGTTCACCCGGAAAAGAAAGCTGTAAAATGATAAGTACTCTATAACTTAACCTACTTGTGTTAGCCGTTCCTATAGAGCCTTCACTATACCGCTATAATGATTGTAACAATAATTAGTGTATAATTGGTAACTGAGACTAATTCCAAGATAAAACAGGAAATACTTAAGACTTTATCGCCGCAGCTTCCTCTCTAATACTGTTTTTCCATCGTGCGAGCGAAGTTAATGAAATAAAAATATAACTAGTCATCATGTACGCTCCACATTAAAGATCGATAAAAAAAGAAATCGATGTTTATAGCTGTTCGCAGACGCACCGAGTAAATCGCATCGACATAGTTTTTGCTCCATTAGATAGGTGTGCAGCGAGTGAGTCTAGGCAGGTGTTGTTTTATCAGCGGACGGGAACGTTGCCCTCACTTCCGCCCTTATCTGAGTTTACTTACCTTTGCCTGAGAACCGCTGGCGACAAGTCAGCTGAGCTCTTTTCATTCATACGTGTATCTAAGATATCGATATTTTACACGACTGTACCTAGCATAGATAGACAGACACTAATATTTGTTCCGCTAGTTCTGTATGCGTTAGTAAATACTTATTCTGGGTTATGACACAAAATAGTAAAGTGGTTGGTATTTACATAGGGAATGTGATTGATGTGATTGTTGAAGTGGAGTATGTGGACATGTTTAATGGGCTATAGTGGTTGACAGCTGAAATAAATAGTTTCGACGGAATACTGCCATAATCATTAGTGATTATGTAATTTACGAAAATACATAACACCAATGAGTTATGGACACAGCTGCTTTGAATACTAAAGAAACAAACATGAACATTTTAATTACTGTGAAATTAGAGCGGAAATAATCTTTACTTAATAAGCAGAAAGCCTCACTTGACAGTTTCTTTTGAGAAGTTTGAGACAAACCCTTACATTTTCCGATTAGCTAACTTTCAAAGAACTTATATTGAAAGCAGAAATCTTTGGCTTCACTAAATTACTTTTATATTTCTGAGAACTTTGAAATATGCTTTGTAAAATGCTATATTTAACAAAGAAAGGATTTCAGTTAAAGGCCTTCTTTATCCTTTACCGGCTGAGTTGCGTAGCCGACGATAAAACTCAAGATCAAAACCTGTGAAGGGACGTAACATACGAGCAGGTATTGGCTATCAAGAGAGTGGATAAGTGAAATAAAATGTTAGTGGATTGGAATCTCGCCGCAGGTTAGGCCGCGAGGACTCAACACTCGCAAGCGGTCTATTGATGTTCCCGCTCAGGAAAACCATCTCAATGAGCCTACACACCTATTTTACATACATACTGCCTTCGTAATGGCTGCGTAGAGCTAGGCGTGAACCGATCCCAGATAAAATACCTATTTCCCTGGAAATATACGAATCCTTTAATCGGCATCGCAATAGTAAGTACATACATTTAACGCTTTGTATTTTTAAAACTACAGTTACGACATGTGTAATTTATATGCACGAAGGACGCCGGCGGCCATAACTTGAAGCGATGAAAAAATGTTTATTGAATAATGTCTAAGTAGGTGCTCAGGAGGAAAGAGGCAGAAAAAAGCACATAATGTTTCTAGGTTATGTAAGTCTGGGTCCATAAATATAAAGTATAATACGAGTACGTAGTGAACTAGGCAGGTAATATTTACGAAGTTAAACGAATCAACCCAATTGCGGCGGAAACGTACGCGCGATGAAAACGTTGAATATTTTAGTGAACAAAGAATTTAGTTAAATATTTGCTTTCCCAAACGCTCAAATTAGATAAAATAAAACGCGAGGAACGCAAGTCAACTTTGGATGATAAATGTTTCGTAGCCATAATTTTTATATCTTGCCAAGGAGGTACTTATTGGTTTTTGCGCAGCTTTGAGAACGAACGAGAAATCCGGAGCCATTTGTTAGAGTCACGTTAGTGAAAAGGGTTGTCTGAATGTTTAAGAAGAAACCTAACAATCTATCAGTGCTTGTTGCTGGTCTATTGCTTCAACAGATAATTTATTTATGTTATAAAACACGTTAGCTTTCTGGTGTTGAAGTCAGTTTGCAAGTTTGCCGCTATTTAATATAGAGCTAAGCAGGACGGCAAGATTCGCTCACGTATTGGACGCAACAAAGCGAATTTAGCGAAAAGCTCGTGAGTTCCGCGGTAATATTAAATTGGAGCAGTATATAGTGATTTGATATACATAGGTAGGTACTGGGGCTATCTATTTGATTTCTTCAACCGTTTCCTTAAATGGAAAATCCGCGCTGGTTCATAATTATTGTAGCACAATTAAGAAATCATTCAAAAATTATCTGACCTTATTTTTCTGTTTTACGCCCGTATTATTGATTCCTTTGTTGAATTTAAACAAAACGAATTTACATAAAACCACTTTTGGCATGAATATGTTCGGTAAAAGTGTATAAACCACAGTCTGTAGTGACAGTATGCCAACACGTCGTATCTACTAGCACACCAGTAAACCTTTCTCTCAGAGCTTTACGATTTGTGGGATGATAAAACGAGCAGTTGGTCCATTCCGCTCTTTTTTCCCTTTATTTGCAGGAAGACGCAGATTTTCGTGTAATAAATAAATGTTTTATTATTCGTTAACGCTTAATACAGGTTACACTAGTACTTTCGGCGGCATGTGTGTATACAAACTGTCCTAAGTTTGAACAAATACCTGTAGGTGATAAAAATATATTAGTGATGTACCGACTAGTCTCCAACTAGTCGGGAAAGCTGACTATTCGGCTAAAACCACCGACTAGTCGGCCCATTTTTTACTCGTATTATGCTTAAAAATTTAAAAAACGGTGATTAAAATTAAAATTAAATCTTTATTGTTATCTGTTTTTTATTATAGAATCAGTTTTACAGTTTACTTTCAGTGCAATCAGAAAATTAGGATAGTAGGAAATATGAACCCTTCGAATGGTCCATTAATTAATTGGACTTAGATCCAGAAATTAAATACCGAAAGTATAATTAATACTACTAACCAAAATTAAGAAACTCTGTAGCAAACAATTGGCAATAAATAATTAGGTTTGCCATTTTGAACATATCCGATGTTACCCGAACTCAACTGAAATCAACGATCGGCTTGGCTGACAAGTCGGCTAGTCGGCCAAAGTCATAGTCAGCCCATCTCTAAAAAACAGGATACATTTTTAACCAGTGCGCAAACTGTAACCATGAATTCAGCACATCATTCTAGACCCCAGTGCAGAAAACTTTCGTCGATTATACAAAAAAAAAAAAAATCTGCTGTTCGATACATTTTGACCGCGAAGGTAGGCACATTTCTACGAAACAACTGTTTTTTTTGGGGTCTAGAATGATATGCTAAATTCATGGTTATAATTTGCGCACGGGTTAAATAATTACCCTGTTTATATTGAAATATGTACGGATGTTATTGCATAACTAAATGTGATTCTAATGCACATGCACTCACTCTAACACAAGCTGGCTACTACTGAAGTAGTAGCCGAGCTTGTGTTAGAGTGAGTCCCATCTTGTCATTGCATTTTGCTGTTATTATTCACTTAGCCTTCTATCTGGCTATGTTTTTCTGCTCGGCTCCTAAGTGTTGTAGCGTGATGTTTATCAGACAAAAGACGTCTATTCCATTCTCGTACACAAAGTCTTTATCGAGAAGCAGTCACCAATTAAAATCCTTTTATGTTCAATCAGTTCACAGTACATTACATCGTGGCCACATGAAGACTAATCGGTAGCACAAACGAGTCATTACAACGAAATATTCACCCGTTATCCCTTGTAACGTTTGTTTACATGCCAATAGAAAGCCGGTGAACAGGAAATATGGTGCTCGGCCTCTAAAGAAAACTTCAACGACCCTGAATGGAAGCATTTCTAATTTATCAAACAACAAAAGTAATTTTGCAACAGTTGTAGCATCGTGCGACGGCGAGCATGCCTCGCGGCACCGCGCCCGCGACCGCGTCCGCGTCCGCGCCCACCTCCGCATCCGCTCGCGTGTTCGTGTAGATGGCTAATCTTGAACCAACTTAGCCACAAAACTAACTTTAACCTACATCGCGGTGTAGCGGCCTTTTGAACATTCCTGATAAAAATGTTTGTAAAAATACTTAATTGGATTTTAATTGTAAACTTCCTTGTAGATGGGTGTTGCTGTTTTTGCTCACCTTTAGCAAAGTATAACATTTGAAACTTGAGTTTTGATATATTCAATATGTTTTTGGTGACACGAATGTTTATTAAAGGATAGCACAATTTCGGAACTACTGACCCCCGTGTAATTATTAATTCAAACAGTAATGTTGTTAGTCAGCCATTAGGTAAGTGAAACACCACTGAAATCTGGGCTTCGTGTTTGATAACTAAATATAACATAATGTTATGTAAAATTGAAATTGTATTATGAAGTTATAGTCTATGTTAATGTTGTTTATTTCGCATTATGAACATTTGGTTTGGATAAGTTATCATGGCTGTGCGGATATAACGGCTTATATGTCACGCAGATTTATGTAGTGATATTTAAATGTTGAGCCCGATCGCTCAATATGGTGGAATCGTAAAGGAAACGTAGTCAAATCGACACCGGTACGGGTGTACAGCGCTTGCCGGGATTCTCACGATTTATGAGGCAATATGTTTAACGTCTACTACGGGAACCCTCTCCGAACATAACGGGCTGTTACGTAAACAGATTGCTCGCGAGTGGTGGGCCGACGCTCCAGATATCGGCCTACGAACGAGTCCTACACTTACAACTTTTGTACCAAATCGACGACGACATTTCGCTCTTTGTAAAGCTCCCTGCATACGAATAGCTAGCTATGGCAGAACAATATCAGAAAACTGCGCTTTGTTGTAGACATCTTATTGTAGAATTCGAACTGTAACCGCAACCGCTGTAATGCTTGGTTTTAAATAGAAGCCGCGATTAAAGCTAGATCGTTAAATCTAGTTTTGGTCACGGTTTAATGGTTGCACCTTGCCAACTATTTTGGACTTAGGTATTTCCGACCAACTAATAAAACTTCTTCACAACCATATTTACTTTGACATCGATTGATACAACGTATTGATTTTACTGATCCATTACTGTTAGGAAAACTCATGTCCACTAGTGAGCGAAAGAAGGCTGTTGATTGATTCATGAGTTTATATCATTCTAATGTATTGTACTAGTCACTAGGGAGAAATGGTCGTGAAAATTGTTCAGCAATAAAAACGTAAGAAACAGAATAATTTTATTGGCCGCGTGTACGTTTCATTCCCCTTGACATTTGGATCTAAACTCGTCTGTGTAAGTCGCGTTTTACGAGAATGAGTGTAAAGTGATTTTTTAAATTTCGTTTTTATTCTTTACGATCAACGTTAAAAAATAAGAAAAGAATTTTAGCCCCTGTATATGACATTCTTGTTCATGATGCTATAAAAGTTACATTAATATTATGAAGCAATCCGCTATGCTTTGATAAAGTATATAGGTTTTTCATTTTGTGAAAGCTTCTGTAATATTAGATTTTCACTTAGCTGCTACGATAACTTTGATTTTTTTCAAGTTTAATAATCTGCATAACTTTAGCCATTAACTACAGACTTCATAAAGTAAGACTATTTACAGTATTCATAATTATATATATTTAGGTATATAATATCACGCCTGTATTCGGGACTAAGGGTTAGGCAGAAGTGTTCCTCTAGAATGCATGCCTAAATTCGGCAAAAAGTAATTTGTTTTAAAACACAATATTTATGTTCCGACTGCTGGGACACGGCCTCCTCTCTGTGAGAGGGATTGGACCATAATGCAATGATTTTTAGTTCTACGACGTGCCGGTTTCCTCACGGTGTTTTCCTTCACCGTTTTAAAACCAGTGATGAACCCTTGAACCTGGATTCGAAGTCACGAACTGCATTCGTAAGTAAATAATAATCGATGATCCGGTGGTATCAACAGGGCTGATACCACCGGATATATTTAAATACAATTGTGTGAAAACAGTCATGGAACCGTGAAACTAAAGTGTAGGTAATTCTTATAGGTACTCTAGTACTCTACATATAAATTCCGACACGCGCTACCAATGTTGTGGTGTCTCAGTTATTCACATTCCATGTGAATTCATGTCCGGCACATCCATCATGTTGCTTCAGTCTTATGTACCTTACTAATTAGTGGGTTTTTATGATTTAATTTAGGAAATTTTAAAAGGCGATTAAAAATAATCAACATAAAATGTACCTAAATAACCGTGCAGGCGTTTTTGTATCGACCCACGTTTGCAATGCCAGTTTTATCGTCTAAAATAAACATATAAAAATTTTGTATGTATGTAACCACAAGTACCATATCGACTGAAGAAGACCCAAAACTCAAACTTTCTATATAAAAGAAGTTAGGAACGTTAATTTGCGCCATTTTAGTACCTATTAGTTTTCTGCGAAGCCCAAAGTAATGTTCAATCCATCATTGCAAGTGGATTGGGGTAGACCATAGACCATGCATAAGTAAATTATTATCGATCTTGTAGTGGACTGAAGTAATGACGTTCGACTAACGCGACGCGCCGCCTTGCCTCACTGCAGGCCCTTAAAAGGCAACAATTGCGTGACGTCGGAAGATTCTTAATTTTGATTAGGGGCTTGCGTGAATGTGGCGCTCGCGGTGTTCATCAAATGATTTAACTACTGCTGATGTTTACTTTACAGCTTTATTGACTTTACGTCAAGTTCTTTGAAGAAAAGTAGCCTGTACTTACGCCCATATGCGAGGTCAATAGGCACAGTCAACCATAAACATCAAAACTTTATAGCTTTCTCCCTTTTCAAAGGCTTTCATGCAAATCGAACGCTCCCGCCTCGAAAAACTTAAAGGACAATAAATAAAACCAGGAACAATTGTCAATAAACAATTGAGTTAGCGCCGTAGAAAAAATAAGCAATCAGAAGTCTATTTTCAACGCTTTACCATTTTATCCAGCAATTGTAAAGCAATACACTTTAAAAATAAAAGCGAGTGTTCAAACATGAATCGGCGTGGCGAGGCAATAAATTGCGGCACGAGGCAAAACTCGCCGTTAATATACTCTTTTAAAGTTCAACTTAACATTTGCAATGCCAGTTTTATCGTCTAAAATAAACATATAAAAATACGTAGTTTTGTTATGTGCATGTATAACATTTCCCTAAAGGACTAGACATGAAGTGAACGCCACTTTGCACTTTTCGTTTTCAAACAGTTACATTATGCGCTTTTATTTTAATTCTATTGTTACATATGCGGCTTTTGTTGTTTTTATGAGGCATTTTTACAAGGGAATAAGCTCAAAAATCTCTAATTGAGTATTTACTTAAGTATAGTATTGTCACAGGGTTTAGATGGCTAGGTAAAACTCAAAAGTTTAGAGTTCAATGAACTAAGGCATTTTCTTACGTTACCTAATAAAAGGAAATGTTTCAGTTCATTGTTATCCGATACTTCCTGTCCTAAAACTTGGTAAGGAAGTAAAGAAAACTAGGTTATTTTTCTATACGAAAACAATACGAAACCAAATTATCTACCTACATTATACAATTCTGACAGAGCTTTCTTTTTATTCCAGTGCGATAGAGAAAACAGGAATACCGTTATTGTTCAAGCTTTTATTCGCAGCAACACGTAGATTTTAAGTTCTCGTAAAATTATTAATCCGTTGAGACGGAACAACAAAAGAAATAATAATTCATTCTGCTCGCGGGCCCCACGGGGATTACGAAACGGGATAAAAAGTAGCCTCTTTTTCCATGTAAGCTTTCTATGTCCGAAGTTCCATCCGTTCCAGTACCTACGACCATCTGTTCCAGTATGTCACTCCGTTCCATCCTGTGATTGATTGACATTAACATGCTTATTATATTGGCGTTAACATATGAAAGGGTAGCCGCTTGTGGTATTTTAAATAATGTGTGCGTTAATATAATGAATGTGTGACATGTGCATTAAAACAAGTGCTCTATTAATTGTGTTGACTGCTATAACACTTTATGTTTTGTTGATAAACTTTGTGATATTAATACTGCAGTTGGAAAATTCAATTTACTTTTTACCAATTCGCCGTTTCACAGTTGAGCACACGATAATTTCATTTCTGAATTCAGTCGTCTAATCTATCCGTAACTTTAAATTGGTTTGAAGAAGAGACACAAACATACTCATGTGTGTGTCTCTACTTCACAAAGGGGCGAAAGTGTGGCCGTAATCTTTGTGATACCTACTTAGGTACCACAAAGATTACCTATAAAATTTTCCACATTTTCCGCGTAATTCATAAGTATTGGAATCAGTATAACAATATTACTTCTATTTTAATTCTGTGTCTAATTATCTCTCATTTGTATTAGAAGGGAAACGGAAAAATTATAAGAAAATGTAATAAAATGAATGACAATTAGTTGACCATTGTTTCATTATCCGTGTTACGTGTGCGGGAAAATAAGCAGCTCAGAAAAGAGCAGAACAGAATGGAAACAAATTCCTTTGTAGTTGTTGATATGATCTATATTTGTTTCTACATTAATATTATAAAGCTGAAGAATTTGTTTGTTTGGTTGAACGCGCTAATCTCGGGAACTACTTGTAAGTAAGTAAGTAAGTCGTTTATTTGCAAATATGGGTACAGCACATGGTAATAAATAGACAGGTTAACAGATAGGTTCAGCCATATTTTACCAATAGGCATGCAAAAATTAGAGGTAGTTTGACGTTAAAGACAGTATACATTGAAGTTTTAAATCTAATTGAAAAATTATATTAGTGTTGGATACCCCATTTATCGAGAAAGACTATATCTCGCTATGACCATTAGGCGCCGAGCAAAAGAAAAGAAGTACTCGCCCGTGCGAGTACTTCGTATTCGTGACTTTTTTTCTTGCGCGTGCAGGCGATTCGGTGCGACGGGGTAGGTCGAGGGAGCAAGAAGTTCATGCAGACAAAGTCGAGGGCAGTAGCTAGTTATTTTATGGGGTAGTATGACATAGACAGTCTGGAAATATGCGCACAGCCAAAGTGTGGAATTCTCTGACAGCGTCTGTGTTCCCTTCCACTTTTAACCCTTCAAAGCAAGAGTGAACAGGCATCTTCTGGGCATGCTCGTGCCATCATAGATCCATCATAGTTCCATCATAGATAATTAAAAAGTGTACTTTAATCATTTTAATCATCTAAATACTTTCAATGGTAAATCATTTATGTAATATATATCTTCTATAGGTATTATATTATATATTAAAGGCCCGTTTCGTCACTGCCTGTGTGACCGCTATAATGTTCTTTAAAACTAAGCAACGAATTTTGAGGCGCGTTTGAACATTAGGTATTCAGAAAACAACCCAGAAGGTTTATGGGAATAGGTAACTAATACCTACAGTAATATTAAACATACATAATATGGTAAAGAAATCTCGATGTTTTGTGAGGTCGTAAAAACCGTGATAAGCAGGGGCATGCAATAATAATAAATATTATTTCAGATCAAAATCCATATGTTGTTAGTTAAAGTCTTAATCTAATGTTAGTAAAATTCTGTTTACAAAATTGAAGCGACTGACACCCACGTGTGCAGCCGTATCCAGTGAGCCAGCATGGGGCTGTCCCACCTATCACATGAATAACATGAATATTTATCATATCGCTCTGTTAAGTTTTCTTCTATGGTCAAAAGGTTTTCAGAAAACTTAAGTGAAAATGAATTAGTTTTCAGTTTCGACTTAGTCAATGGAAAAGAAGTAGCGATTACTGTGTGATATCTAATAGGTACTGTCATCTATTTATTTAACCATTTATGTACATAGGTACAAGAAGAAAAAAAAGAGAAAATGAGGTATAGAGGCGATGCTTATTTCTAAAGAAATCTCTTCCAGCATACCTGCGATACGAGAGAAGATAAAGAGATGTAGACAGACAGCGTGTGTAAGATTAAAAGTGAATAAAACACATAGGTATTATCAAAAACAGGTAAACACGTTAAGCTTTTGGTCCCGAATGTCATTTGTGGATCTTTGACAGTAGTCACGGGCCGTCAGAAGCCCGAAAGTCTGACGACCAGTCTTACCAAGGGGTATCGTATTACCCAGTAACTGGGATGTGGAGGTTACTACATGTTAAATACTGGTATTCAGCTGCATCCGGCTAGACTGGAATGATGATTTTCCACCCAAAAAATATATATTTAAAAAACCCAGACATAGTTGGGAAAAGGAATAAAAAACAATTCACTTAATAAAATTAAACAAATAATATGAGAATACTTATATGTATACATACATAAAAACATACATAATTCTTACATAAATATCACAAAAATATTAATAATTATAATGTTATTGTAAACATAGAGAACTATGACGATGTGGAATAGAATAGAATAATTTATTTGTCAAACAGGTCGAAACGAAGATCTTAAAAATAAGGTAGTACTCCATGTTTTGTCAATGTTGGCATACAAATGATTAGAACAATTAAATAAGAACTTAGCATTCAATTACAATATAACTATAACTATTGGAGTAGCTAATTGCATGCAACTAAATTTAATTACAATTAAAAGTCATTTCATTTCACGTCAAAAGTCAATTCAGTGTCTTTTCACTCTTCTTTTAAAAACTGCAACAATTCTTGCAAATTGTTAACTAGATTTATAACTTCTGACACATTTAATATTCTGTTTAAATATTTGTGTTTGATGAATTTTCTGCAGAAACAAAACGAGATAACTAAACTCAGTTTCTAGAATTCTATTGTGACTGATTACTAAATTAAATACTGATAATTAAATGAAAATTCCAATATCAGTAAGATTTGAAGATAATTCCCAGTACCTACTGCTGCATTTTAAACCAAAATATAGTAATTAAGTTTAACCTTAGCTTTTATTGGATAGTCATCCAATAAAAGCTAAGGTTAAACTTAATTCAAGTCAAAATGTCAAGTCACATGAAGAGACGAAATTAAAGTATCTTAACCCTACGAGTAAGCTAATTTTTAGCCGACTACAACGAAGCAAAAAGGAGGGTTATGTTTTTATGACTATGTATGTATGTTCATCTCTTTCCTCATAATTTCTACACTACTCATCATTATTTGACAATGCGGTATCAATGGAAGAGTCTTGATCATCCATAGGCTGTGTGACGTCACATTAACCTTTTGACTGCCACGTCAAAAAGGCAAAAACGTGCCCTTGGCCCCAAGCGGCTTTATTTACGTTTAAGTTTGTCATGTAGTCTTAATCGTGGCGTGCTGGGCACATTTTGGTTTTTCATATATAGATACATCTGTGGCGGTCAAAAGGTCAAATTTCTTATGATGCGAGATGGGCATCAAATGATGGGCTTAACTAGCATATTTCAAATATATATATACATATATTGTGAGCTACCACAAAATCGCGTCATTTTTCAGTAATCCGGTTTTAGTTTTTGAACTTACTTTTAGCACCAGTAGGTACAGCACCCTAATTGCATTGTTCATTTTGAAAGCACTGAATTAGTGCGAAGACTAAAAAGAGTTAAAACCTTTTGAGTTAGTTTAGTGCAGTGTAAGTGAACTTAAACTATAGTGCAAGTGCTGACTTTAATAGAACACGTGAATCAAGTATCTTCCCCTTAAAACTTACAGTGAATAAGAAAGACGTTATTGGACGATTTCTTAGTTTTATAGTTACTTAGCAATTTCAGTTATATTTAAAATTACTTATTAGCTAATCGGCTAGATTGTAATGTGAATAAAGTGTCATCTATTGTGATACTTTATAAAGGATTTTTTTAAGTTATTGCTAATCCATTGCTTCATATGTTCGAAATATGTTGTTGAATTGTCAAAATAAAACGCAAATATTCCGCTGGTTTATAACGGATGAAGAGTCCCCAATGCTAAGCTATGAACATTACGGTATTAGCATGGCATTGCAGTATTGATACATACATACCAAAATACACGAGCTTTACAAAGCTATCGGTAATTAACAGGAACCGGATATGAAACCGTATGCCATAGTCCTTTAGTGCACATTTCCCAGATACGTAATGAGTAAGCGTTGACGTAATGAATCGAGATACGCTCTGCATAGGAAGGTTGAATCGAGTCAATTTTAACGTGAGCCAAGTTTGACAAGTCAAAGGCCAAATTGAAGAGTAATTGTTCGACTGATATAGGTAGTAAGGTAGGTACTCGGTGCCTGTGTTGCTTGGTTCTAATGTCGAAAATGGATCGTGGGTGCATGCACTACCTACCTGTTCCGATTTTTAAGGCTTTCATGTATTTTTCATATTGGCTGCGTCACAATTCGTTTCGTACATTACCAGATTTATCGTACCTATTCTGTAAATTATTTTTAGAACTCTATTTGAAAATGGTATCACAGAGGCCAAAGTCAACGAATGAGAAAAAAAACAAAGTATAAGCCAACAAACTTTTGGTTTAGGTGGAGTTAACAAAACAAAAAGAAGTTGGAAATATCATCATACCTAATGCTCCAGAGAGTTGCTAGCTACTGTAGAAATAACACTTTATGTCAAATCCTCAGGTAACAAGCTGACAGACAGATTTTTCGCGTGCAATATACAAGGAATTGAGTCCCCGGGGTGTTCTCTCTACGTTTATCGCTTACGTCTAGCTACGTTTTAAGATATAAGGAATACGGCCACGAATATTACCCACGGCGAAGAAAACCATAAAGAGGGTAGTTAGATAAATAGATTGCTAGACGCGCGGAGGGCGCACGCGTCTAAACTACCCTTTAATAGAGAAAGATGTTCACAGAAATCAACAGTTACTTTTATAGTCTTCACCGTGACCCGGTTACTAAATAAAAAAATGACAACACCGCCATGTTGGCACGTATTGCAGGTCTCGCACGTTTATTGGCACTTACCTTAATTTTCCCACTCACAGGGACGCTCGAACCCTCACGATGAGCCCCCAGTTTTTAATACGTATGTATATTAAAACATGCAAGTTGAAAATTATACGTCGTGTGTAGGTATACGATCTTGCCTATAGACTTTTTTTTAGGGCTTCACGACAAGTACGGCGAGACTTACGAGTCGTCGGTCGTAGGTTCGAACCTAGACAGGCGCTTTACTTTGTTTAAATTATTTCATCACCACTGCTCTCAAAACGGTGAAGGAAAACATCGTGAGGAAACCGGCATGTCCTAGAACAAAAAAATCGAAGACATGTGACTTCTACCAACCCGCACTGGGCCCGCGTGGTGGATTACGGCCCACTCCCTCTCACCGAGAGGAGGCTTGTGTCCCAGCAGTGGGAACATTATAGGCTGATGATGATGTCGGCGTCATAAAACCTTGTCTTTGTATCATCTTGAGTCTAGTTCATATGAATTTTATTATCTCGAGAAAGCTTTAAATATTAAGGTTCATCATATTTTGGTCGCAATAGAGTAACGATTCGATTCCGAGAATAATGGGTATAACACAGATTTATATTTTATTAAAGATAATCATAAAAACTTAGAGAAGATATTAGGCAGCTAAGCTTACCCTCGCTTTTGTAAATAAACCCCGGCGTAAGCTCGCGTCTCACCATATGCTGTAATCTGTTGAGATTTCACGAGAAAGAGGACATTGACCGTTATTTAAAAGATGATAAATTGAGAAAATCCTCTTTGATCACTTCTGATCGTTTCATTTTGTATGATTGGGAGTAAGTCCTTTATTGGAACTCGTTGTTTGATGTTAACGTGGGTACGTCGGGTATGTTGACAATGAAGCGGCATTATAATTCCGGAATATTTTTCGGGCCTACGTGGAACTCTATGGAAGAGAAAATGCGGATATAACGTTCCTGGGTATCCATAAAAGAAATATTTCCCTCACAGTTATTTGAGAGAGCAAAGCGGAGCCAAAGCGGTGCGCAAAGCGAGTAAAATTATACTTTATGTTTAGGTACCCCATGTTAACGGAACTTGTATAATATTCTTTTCGACTACGAAAGGGACCACAATTAAGTATGTCTGTATGCTGCAAAGTAGGTACCTACGTAGTTACTTTGGAATAAATAGCTAGTTGATATTTTAATGAAAAACCTTGTTAGAATATGAAAGTTGAACTCATATTACCTAGACTAATTAATAATCTAATACCAGTTCAACTTTCATTTTAAGTAGGTAAGAAACAGTATGGCCGGCACATTTTTATCGATTAGCTCAAGCGCGGCATTTGGTCACGAAGTAGGTAGAAACTGATTTCAATTTCTTGTCTGTGTTTATTTCCTTTAATACATTAATTCAATAATTAAAATCATTATTAATTTCAGTTACGGGATGAGTGGTGGAATAAGATCATGATTATCAAATTTTTTAAACATAAAAAAATATACTTTTTATATTATTTCAAGTTAATCATGAAGATTTGTTTAAAAAATCTCGTTAAATAAATAAAAAATCGTCTTTACTGTTCTGTCCACCCTAACTTACGAAGGCGTACTTATTATAATTATTTTATAACCCAGCTTTACCGCTTACGCTCATAATCCAAGGAGTAAGCCTACAATCCAAAAGAGGAATCAGTATATTATAGTACGTCTACTGTCCGACTATAATTATAGTGGGGAGCCGATCCAATTTAATCGGGAACGACTATAATTTCAACATGAGAATGTAATTCGAATTCAAAAGTGGTGTTTCTAATTGCTGATGTTTGCTGATTGAAAATTCATCATCCACGTTTTCAGTCTAAGGAGATGCAGCTGAATTTCAGTATTTTTCTTGAAACAACTAGGTACCATTTCACGACTTCTCCCATACTTTGATCCCTTACTTTTATAAGATTTAATACAAGACATACAGGTCTTGTATTAAATCTTATAAAAGTATAACATGATCAAGTAACATGATCATTCATGGCAAGAAACAATAGTAATAAGATTTTTAGTTGTTTGTTATGTTTGTCTTTTGCTGAAACAAACACAAAAAAAGCATAAGGTTGTTATGCATTAGTGATATAGAAAGTCAATAATAATGTAAGTTTTCCATACAACAGCGTTAACACAGCGAATACAACGCAACTTTTGTGCTGTTTCGCTTTTAAGCGTATTTTATCGGAAAACGCATCTCCTGGTAATTGGAGCGATGTCAGCCCCCACCTAGTGTGAATTGAGCCTTATATTCCCCAGTATAAACTTATTATATACCCCGTCTAGTGTTTCTATGGTTCTAGTCTAAATAAACTTTGACGTTGAATGTGATTCGATTTTCGAAGTTTGATTTGATTTTGTTTGCTATTTCGCGATTATAGGTGTTTAGCTTGTGTTCAGCTAGCGGACTGCTCCGTATTTTAATTAAAATTGATGAATTTGTTCGATGTGTAGGTAAACCTAATTTCATTTGTATGCGGTATTTCCAGTTAGAACAGTTAGGTATCATTAAAACTATGAATTGCAATTAACTGATACCTACAAATGTACACGAAATCATCGGCGTTTGCGTTGAGAGCTGTCAGAAACCATAGAACACCAATTTCTTTGATCCTAACTCAATTACTACGCATTTGACCTATTTAAAGGACATCACCAATAAGATCAACGATAGTTTTTCGAGGGTGTCTCTTCTCTCCATCATAATCAATTCCAATGTCAATCAAAATACCTTCGCTGTGAGTTTGATTGAGTCTTTGCTTTACACGTGTAGATGTCTAATGAAAGGTGTAGAGTAGAGAGTAAGTAATTGAAATACATAATAATAACACTTCCCTTCTGTATTTTTATTCCATTACTAAGCAGATGTGTGTCGTGATTGTGTGCTTATGTTAGTACATCTGTAATTAATAATAATCGATAGCATCTCATTACGGGGAGCGCCGCGCCGCGAGTGACTGCAAGCGAGGTTTAAACCGCTTCACCAGCCCGACAAACTTCTGTTCCGGTGAAATCCGATTTTATCGTAACTGAGACAAATTCGGTTCACATATTTTTTACCGAGTGCACGGTGAATTATTCCGGCGGCGAGGAAAGCGGCGTGTCGTGTGATTCCGTCGTATCGACGCTCATTATCGGCAGGCGGGGCGCCGCTGCCGACGCGCTCAGCCGTGCCGCCATTACAATCGAATTCTACTTGACGACTCGTGATTCACGATCCAAATCCCACTGCGTATGATTCGATAATACCTGTGTTTGATTCACATCTAAATACGCACATTTATGTAGTGACTGTGTTAGAAATGCGCCTATTTGTTAATTGTCTGAAAATAGCATTGTTGCTTACATACCTACTTATTTGTAAATTTAGTAGGTATGTACGTCGGTGGACAAAACCAACGCCCATAATACATTTTATTTTTGTAACTAAACTGGAGTAATTGTAACACATATCGTCCTATTATAATGGAGGTCAATATTATTACCACGTCTTATACCAAACGAGTAATTAAAAAAAAGGTAGGTGACAGGTTTTTAAGTGACGCCCCAAGGTAAAAGTTATTTCAATAAATGGAGTGTTCTCGTGAGTACATTACCGCGACACAGGTCGCGTAAGGCGTCAATGTTGGTAACGGGGACGTGTAGCTGAACTTCACGGCTGAAAGCGCTCTTATAACAGGTTGCTGAGTTCCGAGCGAGGCGAAGCATTAATCGTGTAACGTAGCGGGCATACATCACCTCCGTACCGAGTGTGACATCGCACACTCCAGTTCACGTAAATCACTCATTAGAACCATACTTAATGACTCATCCACGAGATGCTTTTCTAATGACAACTTAATAACGCTGATCGCTTAATTTCGCAGAGTAATCAAACTTTCAAGCAACGTGGCTCTTAAGGTAAGCTAAGGATAATAGACAGCACCTTTGTGGATTTGAATACATTAAGGGAACTGTTGTTTAGTGATTTATTATAAAGCTGTTTTGAATATAGCTTTTGATGTAGGTAGACGTTCAGTTTCTTAAATGAGCAGCGAGTTTAATACTACCGCGTTCATTAAGTATTGATCGCAATATAAAGAACTCAAGTAAATTGTTTTTACGAAAGTTAGAAGCTTTGTTTTTCTTCCAATTAAAGAGAGACTACGACGTCATAGCAGTAGGTAGGTACCTACACAGCTACATATCTGACTGAACATTTACAGTTGAAAACACTTGGTAATGAACTGTAGTTAACCAAGTGCCACATACACCACTGTGTTACTGAAGTGTTATGGCAAAAGGCAAGTACAAGCCTTTGTCTTCCCAAAGTGTTATATTTGAGGCGATAGAGAGTACACATGTGTTCAGAATAAATTAAATTCATACTTAAGTGTAAATGTTACATAGTTTTATGTCAAGGTATTTCTTTGATCAGAGCTGGATTGTAATTGAAAGTTTCTTAATAGGATCGAAACATAACATCACGCCTTATTTCCCCGAAGGATTCGGCTGAAGTGTCGTTATAGGACATCCACATTTCGCCAGTTATGTTTAATTTATTAATGAAAAACAAACAAAACATTAATGAACAAACAAATTATTAATGAAATTGCCATTTATGCCTAGGCGCAACAACCGTCACAAGGACTATGTCTAAGGTAAGCTAAAATTGCGCGCCTCTCAAATGTATGTAGTTGTATACTATTATACATACGAATTTAAAGTAATTGTGTGTACAGACGCAATACGTTTTAACGGTATTGTCATCATTCGTGTCTGGTTTTTTTTGTATGTTGTGGTTATTACTAGTCTTAGTAACATACATAATCAACCCAGAATGTTTCCACTGCTGGGCCACATGCCTCTTCTCGGTGAGAGGCGATTTGGGATGTTACATATCTTCGAATTGTTGGTTCTAGGATACGCAGGTTTTCTGACAGTGCTTTCCTTTACCGTTTTGAGAGCAGTCGAAAAAATTACATAGTGCAGAGGCGCGTCATTTTATTTTAGACGACCTCAAACAAAATATAATCTATAATAACTTCTGATAATTACAACCCCCTTTAACCAGGTACTACGTAAGATACGATAAATAATAAAATTTCTACATCTGTCTAACAAATGTGTTCCGTAAAAAATATTAACACATTTTTTCAAAGCTTATTTTTTATTTGCTTTTCCTTTGTATCGTTATGCAAAGATATACGACCTTTCGTGATAAATGCCTTACACTTCACTGGGTACAGTCGCGAAATCGGTTAAATGGTTTCAGAGTATTCGGAGTACCGAACCTTCGTTATGTAGAATAGGGTAAAACCAGGAGAGATGGACCACATTTTTTATAAATTTGATAACTTTTTTATTTTTTGACAAATAATATACATTCTTGTGTTAAACTAACTAGCTATTAATACTGAACATTTTTTATTGTTACATGGCACAATCATAGCTTCTTTAGATTAACAATTAAAATATTTTTAAATACTACCCTCGGTCCGTCTCTCCCATACTATATGGGTGAGTTGGACCAGTAAGCAAGGAGAGTTGGACCTAACAAAAAATAATCATTTAAATGTCTTAATCAATCAAATAAACATTTACAATAAAATAAAAACATAGATAAACAACAAAATAAAAGATTATTTATTTAAATTTTCACCCTATCACCGCATCGTACGCACAATTTCAATATGTGGTACAACTTTCATGAGACTAGCGTTCACACATAGTGCACTGCAGCCATTCATCTTTACTCAGAGTATCCTCATAATTTTCACCACAGCCTGCACATTCATTGTCATCCCATTCTGTGATTTCAAGACTATCACGCAGAGTTATAATCTCTTCCTCACTATCTTCATCAGAACTCTCTTAACATTTTTTTCGTCTCTCGACATACACCACATTTATAAGTAAGAGGCATATTACCTAGAAAAAAAGAATAACTTGATTCAATTTTAAATTTTAAAAGAAAAAGTGACAATAAAAACCTTAAACAATCAAAATTAGCAAACAAAACGGTTTACTATTTGGTCCATCTTACCCATACATAACGTGGCCCATCTCTCCTAAATCGTGAGGAGAGACGGACCGCTTCGATATACTATAATCACAATATATAAACAAAATATTTTGAGGTTACTTTATCATTTCATGAACATAGTAACCACAAAACTTCGATTCTTATTGTACAAACACAATATCTTATGCGTGCCTTTGTTTTAAAAACACATGCAGAAAAAAAATCACCCTTCCGATACTTTCAATCCTTATTTTATTAATTTTACAAACAAAAATATGACAGACTCGCTTTTATCATGGAGCAAACAGGTTGACAAGTACACGTCAGTTCTGCTAGCTTAAATAAATTGAATAGTTTGGTAGAAATTGCGATGGTCCGTCTCACCCGCTGGTCCATCTCTCCTGGTTTTACCCTATATATTGAGTGTTTTTGTAGTTTAACTGCTTGTAATTTAATAGTTTTGCTATTTTAATATTCATTAATATATTGTTCAAAGTAATTGACGATTGACCTAGTTTTAGTTCAAGTTACCTACTATTCATTTTTATTTATAAAAAAATAAGCTCCTAATCGTACTCATTTAGAGGTAGGTAAACAAAAAATACCTATACCTATTTTTAAGTAAGACTCCCGCCACGTTGAAAGGGTTTGGACTATAGTTTGTAAACGTTAAGCTGTAAATAATAGGTAGGAAAGTATTGAGTCATTCCATCAATGTATTTTACTATCTATGTGTATGTGTCTATGCAGCTGTGGGCCGTACAGCATGTTACATGTCGACACAAGTGAATGCTCCCGTCTTTTTCAGCTGAACGAATTCCTCGGAAGTACCGACTTAGACGTGCCACAAGCGATACATACAGAAGATAATTAGGGTTGTCATCGTATAACGGAAAATTCCGGGAAAACAATCGTTATCCAACAACAAATAACGACCAAGAGAGGTTCCGACTTTTTTGGTTGAAATGAGATTATGTGAACCCATTGGCGAATACAGGGACGTACTCGTTATAACGCTGGAGTTGTTAGCAACGTAATACTCCGTTTTTTTATTTTTTGCGTGTGATTTAAATGCAATTTTAAACGACCTTTTCACCTTTGCTTTCAGTTCACAGAATACAGGGTATATTTTTAACCAGTGCTAGGGGGTTTATAATTATATGCTGAATTCATGGTTACAGTTTGCGCACTGATTAAAAATGTATCCTATATAGGGCTGGATCTTCCTACGCTTTTCCTTTATTGGGATCGGTTTCCATCCAAACAGATGCAGCTAGCAGAATATCAGTATTCTATTGATCAACTGCCTATCTGACCTCCACAGCCCAGTGACTGTGTAACAAGATACCCCTTGGTAAGACTGGTTGTCAGACTTGTCCTTATGCTTCTGACTACCCGTAACCACTGTCAAAGATCAACGAATGACAGCCAGGACCAACGGTTTAACGTGCTTTCCGAGGCACGGAGGGGTCTCGATAGAGTAACCGATGGTCAATGATGGACCCATTCACGAAACTACCGCAGCAAGCCTTTATCGACCCGTGCGGCTACAATCATTTAACCACGAGTCCTCTGGTGGGGTACAAAAAATGTATAAAATTAAAGTATTACGATTGTATCAGGGTTTTTTTTTAGGTTAGGAAATCATCAAATAACTTCTCCTGCTCTGGGTGGAGCAGGAGGGCGTGTCCCGTGTTCCCTCAGTCGCTTGTGTGCCAGGGGCGACGGCATCTCTTTCGAACAACCCGCACCCCTGGCAGGCATCGGCCGTTGCGGACTCCTTGGTCACCCTGCGACGGGTCAGTACAGTGGCTCCGCCGCTTACCACTTTTCGGCCGCAGGGGATAGGGAGAGCGGCCAACGCTATACCGATACTCCTCTTCCCCTACGGCCCCACCGCGTCCGCCATCAAACGGTAGCGGCCCCGTCCAGGCCACGGAAGGGAAGAGCGCTACTCAGAAGTACTGGCACTCCTCCTTCGCTGCAGCCTGTAACCCTCAGCCGCGATGGCTCCCATTCGACATCGCGGTACGCCTCAGTTGCGGTGCACCTCACCGCAACCTACTTTTTGGCCGCTACGTCGTCGGCTTTGAGGCAAAAGCCCTGACGAGCGGCCCCACCTTGGGGTTCCTCTTCGCTTCGAGACCACGGCTACTGAGCCCCCCCGGGAACCCACTGGGAGGATTGTTTCAGGGTTATAACAAGTAAGTGTGATGATGCTACGTTTTACTAAACTTGTACTTAACCAGTTATTTTATGAATAACTTTCAGTAATTTATTGGTTACTACCTTTTGTCAGCGGTTTTGTCCGCTTGGAGGTCGACAATTATCCCACGGGAAGGCACTCCTGGGATAAAAGGTATCCTATGTGCAAATCTAGGTTATAATCTATCGGTGTGCCAAACATCTAAATCCATTAAGCCGAGAGTAACAAACATCCAAACATCCAAAACTACAAACTATCACATTTATAATATTAAATAATTTGTTAGCATGGTTTGGGAATTGTAATCACGGAAATATATAATTGCAGGTACAGAAATGATAGAACCTATTATTTAGCTGAGAGACAAAGCCCGTTATTTCAGTGTATCAAAAATTTAAAATTCCTCTACATTTTTTTCCTTCTATTGGATTAATTGTATTTCCGGGAATACTTCAATAGAATTCCTTCCTAGGGATCTTTATATTGTCAACATTCGCTATATTATCAAAAAGAATGTGTAGCATTGTAATTCGCTTGTATTATAATATTGTTGCTATTGGTGTATCGACCTTTATTACAATAAAAAGTGACTAGGGATTTAGGGATTGACTTTGTACTTAGGTATCTACCTCCGATTGTAAACGCAATATTCTTACTTAGGTGATGTATGTAATCACTTCAAGTTTTGGGACATTATTTAGTGCTCCAAAAGATCACGGTCACCATGCAAGCTGTGATATTAAAGATCGGATTTTTGTTTGCCAATCCTCTATATTCACTATTGCTGCTATTGGTGTATCGACCTTTATTACAATAAAAAGTGACTAGGGATTTAGGGATTGACTTTGTACTTAGGTATCTACCTCCGATTGTTAACGCAATATTCTTACTTAGGTGATGTATGTAATCACTTCAAGTTTTGGGACATTATTTAGTGCTCCAAAAGATCACGGTCACCATGCAAGCTGTGATATTAAAGATCGGATTTTTGTTTGCCAATCCTCTATATTCACTATTGCGGGCCCCATAGGTGTTTTTACAATTGTAAAAAAGAACTCTTTACTGTATCGAAAACTTTCATGCCCGTCGTATGATATTTTGAAGGGCCGACGGATATGAACGGTTTTGATTATCCATTTTGATCAATGTCTCACTTCATTTGTCGTCACTTCCACCGTTTGTGTTCTGCCCAGTTCTATTTCAGAATCAATTCAGCCCAAACATACTGAATAAGTGAAAATTAATTAGATAAATTAAAGCAGTCACTGTTGTTTTCAAG
This sequence comes from Polymixis flavicincta, assembly GCA_949987655.1. Taxonomy (NCBI): domain Eukaryota; kingdom Metazoa; phylum Arthropoda; class Insecta; order Lepidoptera; family Noctuidae; genus Polymixis; species Polymixis flavicincta. The sequence goes on along the minus strand of OX465180.1, from coordinate 11,452,195 downwards.
TGTGTACATTTCACTTTAGTTGCTCAACTCGCTAGTGGCGCCGCTCGCCGCAACCAAAAAGTAATTAATTGTTTCAGTTACCACAGACAATGACACCGCCTGTGCTAACCTCTACCTCCCGACCTATCAGCCCATCTATTCTACTCCTAGTTTTAAATGACTTTGACTAATTTTGGTACTAGTCTGGTAGAATAATGTAGAGAAACTAATAATGTTTACAAATGCCTTTGGTTAGTGACACCTATAGATAATTATGATCAGGGCCTGAATTCATTATGACATCTTAACGATTCCTTACTCGTAACCACGTCAATCACACACGAAATTTGCTAATATCTTATTAATAATAATGAAAAATTGTCTTGGAACATACAGAATATAACATTACGATTCCTAACTGTTACTTTGGTTTCTAAAAAAACACGACGTAGTTTGAACGTAGTAATATTCCGCGGGGAATCATTATAACCATACATAATTGGGGCCCTGAATAACCCAGTCTTACCCTGAAACTGCATGAGAAAATGTTTTACTCTTCATATTTAAAAAGGCAAAGAATAAATAATACATACTATACCGTCCATACATATTCTCATTATGTCTAAACTGACGGAAATATCAACAGCACAATATAAACACAAACTAGAAGGAAAATGTATTAAATAGTCTACATGAAACTTTTCTAATAATTGCATTCAAACAACTTGGCAAAGCGGCAATAAAGTGCGATACGATGCGCAAGAATGAACACTGTAATAAATGTGGAGCGAACATTGAGCGGAAACGAAACGTCCATCGAGCCTCAATCCCTCTGCTCAACCGGATAAACAACAGGTAAGTATTCAGATTTTACTACGCTATAGATACCTCCTGTTATGGGTTGCCCGTTCACTCCCTGCTCGCCTCCGTTTCATTTATCTTTAGATCTCCGATTCCGTTTCTATATCCGCCTTGCTTGACACCCAAAGCGGCCTAATTGCTCACTCCTACAAAACACACTTATCACGAGGTTTCGCTCCAATTAATGGTTCTCAATTACTTGGTGTTGTTGATAAAGCGGATCATCTAAACTGCTATGCGTGATTAATCAGAAACAATGAGAAGTTTGTGTGTCGGTGCGACGAGACGCGAGGGCAGTGCTCCGGCTGCCATTGTCTCTGGTCACCGGTGTGTGGCGGCCAGCGGACCACGAAATCGGTCCCAGCCGCTCGTCGCGCTGCGCCTCTGGAGCCCAACACTACTCCGGTAAAACTCGGCCTATTATGTGAAGCATAGTGCCACTTCTAAATATTAAGAACTTATAAACAAAAGGTAGATGACGATCATTAAGACGCACAGCCTCCTGTACTTAGGAAATGAAGTACCTAGGTACCGCTAAGGACGGTTTCTCAGAACTTTTTAGAAGGAAGTGAAAGGCCTCTATCGACCTGGCGGAGTCATACAATTGGTATCAGATCACACCACGCTCTCTCAGCGTTACGACATACGTTCAAATTTAAGACACCTTTACGGTCGCGCAACCAGTGTCGTTTTATGTTCCCGGACGTGACCTACACAAGTGACACCTCCAAGCCTCCAACCGTAACTTGATTTTCTGAAATCAAATATCAATAATAAATGAAACAAAGCGACCTTTTTTGGTATGCCCCTGCGTGTAATATAAAATTTAATTTGGGTTCGCACCGGGGTTTTTTTTAAATAGAAACAATGTAATTTTTTTTTAGGTACTGTGGTTATATTTAGGAGGTCATTCACTAGCAAACACATGAAGGTTCGAGCTGACAAAAATGATGAAATGATACTTTCGTAGTTTTTTCGAGTAGTCCCGTAGAGCCACTGATAATGAACGGCCGAAATAAAATTTGACGCGATGTGTTTGTCAAACGTAAATAAAACAATCAGTGTGCACCCGAGACTTAGCCCTGTACATTGTAAAGGTATACTTATCGTGTGATAAAAAGTTTTATATTAATCAAATAACCTATTTGATTCACATCGCTATTAAATTAAAACTAAATCCATAAAAAGACATAACCCTCCTTAGCTTCAAAAGATGTGCGCAACTCGCCTGTTAAAGGGTGGGTATGCAGGTAATCATATAACTACCTATAGGCTCCATCTCTTATGTACAGAGGTACAGCCATAGCTTTCCCATATCAATATCATAGGAGACGAGTTGATTATTGTCATTACCGACATGACGTAGGTACTTGCCTATGATATGTCTATTGCACCCGGTCCATGAAGGGTGGTGAAGATAAACAGGTGTAATCAACCTCTAGGGGCAGCCAATTACTATTACGAAAATATTTATAACCGCAGTGTGGACGTACCCTGGAAAACGTATTGATAAGAGTACATGTTCCGGTTTTTTGAAGGTTCTCGCGCGAGTTTGCTGCTTAGCGGGTTCCCTTGATACGTTGAGAGGTAATTATGAAAGAAAAAATCCAGTGGAAGGGTATATATACAAAATATGTATGATGTCAGTTTACTATTCCAAGTAAATACATTAATATAATATTCACCCAAAAGCAAGATAATTTAATGCGGCTAGGTATGGTGTAATAAGATTAAAATACCATTTTTTTTTAAAGCAAATTATATTCTGTACGTAGGTAAGTACGATATATTTTCGATAAATAGTTACTCGTATTATGTAAAAGATTGAGGCTACTGGCTACCCCCGTAAAATATACTTGTTAAAAAGTAGTCAAAGCTTAGAGAGTACCTATTACTGAAATTCCAAGCATTTCCTTTTTGTCATATTCAAAAAGAAAATCTTTGAAACCAAGTTCAAAAAGGACGACTTATTGAAAACATTCATTCTTGGATTATCCTATTATTACTCGTTCGGTGAGCTTTCAGTAAAAAGTAAAAGGGATCATAACGCAATTTATTTTATATAGAATTTATTTTATCGGCAGTAACTTGTGAATCGATCGCGGCGCTGAAGGAGGGCTTGGAAAATTATTTTCGAGGGTGACCATCAAACAACTTACCGTTCGCTACAGAAACTTCGCGTGGCATAAAAGAAGTTTTATGGACCGATAAAGACCTTTTCAAGGGGCTCTGTTAAAAGAGAGCGCGTCCATATATGTTAGTGCCGGCTGCTTTGCAAATAACCCCAAAATCAAACGTTGCTTGCCATTGCTGACTCATGGATATCATTTATATTACAAAGTATCAAGGAACTTTGTTACAAGTATCGTTACTAGGTAGCTATAGGTAAGTAATGAATTTAACTACTTACCCACATACCGAGTGGGTACCTACCCACTCGGTATGTGGGTAAGTAGTTAAACCATGTTAAAGTTAGATATTAGGTAAGTATCTACCTAGATACTTACCTAATATCTAACTTTAACATGGTCGTTACCATATTAATACGAAAAGTAGGTATTTTAAGCTTTTGGTGCCGTCGCTACAAAAATAATCTAATTGCAGTATCGTTTTTAACTACCTTACGTCAGGTCTACGCCCTGTAGCCATGCTAGACACTATCTTTTAAATTAATCGTAGCAAGCAAGTGTATTGCGGCAGGTAGCTATTATCTTTTTACAGGCGTTAGCTTGATGGGGGAGAAAATTCACCGTAGTGAATTAATTACGAGTGGGTTGTTATAATTATTAATAAAGAAGAATTACGTATTGAAAATTAAGCTGAATTATTCGTTATGTGTCACTAATGACTGTTAAGAGAGCCAAAGTAATTAGTCTCTGCTTCTATTTATTCATTTGGTCATTCTTAGCAGGTAATTAAAAGGTCAATTAACTATTTGACCTTTTTATATCTTTTCGTTTCTACATGTTAATGTTAAAATGTCATAATATGAATGACCTTATAAAATACTACCTTACTATACCACTTAAATTCTATTTAAATCTGTTTCTTGTTTAAATTGAATTACATTTATAGACGTTATCTGTTCTTTATTCCGTGGGCCAAAAAAGATTTCAACACTGTATGTATAAAACCTCGCTGGATATACAAACATGAGCTACAATATACAAGCAAGTAAATGCTTAAAGCCCGTATACGATCCCTCCCTTTCCGATCTCTTCAATCCAATGGAGACATTATTTAAATTGATACATTTGTTTCACCGAACCAGTTTGCGAAACATTTGAATTGCATGCAATTTCCATACCTTTAAATGTAGAATGATGTCAAAGCTTCAGAGTCGTAAGGGAATCTGCTTTGTTGACATATTTTTAATGGTTATAGTGCTGCTATAGTAACTACAAGGTACTTACATTACCCACAATAATAAAGTCCTTGATAAAAATATAGAAAGGTACCCAATAAAATATGTAGACCGTATTTGATAAAGAAGGAGCACCTTAATGTGTATTATGTGTATTGACAAGATGTTTTTCTTTTGAGTGACTTAATGGGCTGCTGTGACAATATCCAAACAATAAAATTAATAAAATAAAAAAAACTAAATAAAAGCTTGTAATAGTTTCATTTATGTACGTACCGACTTATTCATGTGTACGTCCGTACGTCGTGTAGTACTTACGTAGGATTTTACCGTTAAAAATTAAACCGAATTCCACCCGACAGCCTGTTCTGAAATATTACTGTTCGGAGTGTCAACGTGCTTGATATAGGTATACCTACCACAAGCGGCCGCTGGCTCTCGCACTGCAATCATATAAAATTACTTAACGATTTATAGATTGTACAATGTCTGTTGCTGAATGTATTGAAATATCAACGCGGCATTGTCACAAAAAAAAAACAAAGTTGTATTTGATTTTAATTAAATTTCGTCCTCGTTTAAACAGTTTGTGGTTATCGATTTTCATTTAACTCTTCTTAAATAGGTCATTACGGCAGTGTGTTTATGAGCGTCGCGGCGACGTCGGTCGAAGGGCAATATTGCGTTTTGTGCCACTGCGTACAATAATAGGGTGATTAATGGCTCAGGCGATACACGAGGCAAGTTCTTTGTTGTTTGCCAAATATTTGATCCGGCGCCGGCATCGCAATCCATTCCTTTGATATTACTTATAACAGTGATTTTAGCCGCCTAAGCTTGCGGGGGATGTGTGAGGACGCGTTAATGGTCTACGAGCTTTCACCAGCCACATCCAACCTATACGAGGGGGTTCCGCCGTGAATAAGTAATACGTGTATTACCCACTCCACTTTTGAACTGTTTGCTTTTATGAAATCTCGATAAATTAATGATTATAAAGCATTGAAGAACGACAGGCTGTAATTAAGGTTGATTTTAAAGTTACTTAGGCACGTTTATAATTTATATTGAGAGCTAGCTTACGAACCTGAAAGAATGATGATGGCAGGATTATATCCGTCAAACCTGAGTTTTTGAAGGAGATCCAGTGGTTCTATAGACAGTTAAAGATACACGTCTACAAGTAACCCCTTTACGAATTTGGCAAACGACCCAACCTGCCATTATATCGAAGACATACCGGACGTCAGTTGTATGAGATTAGGGTGGTGATGGAATTACGGCCGAACTCTAAAGGTCGGTGAAAATCCCGATCCTAAGGCCCTCCCGAAGCTGCTGGATAGAAAAAACCCACAGGAATGAAACAGATAGTGATATTTTTGATTTTTATTTAAGATTATACGTTTGACCGGAGTCAACCAAGCCGGATTCCGTAAGGTTTTAGCACTCTAGACCACATACATACCCTGTGGGAGATTATGTAGAAGACTGAAGAGTATAACTTTGATTTTCAAAATATTTTTGTTCTTCAAAAACGAGCTGTGCGAGCAATTTATCAACTAGGTGCTAGAGTTTCTCTTAGAGAGTTTTTTAAAGATATTGGTATACTCACCGTGGCATCGCAATTCATCTTGGCAACATCTTTATAAGGCAAAACATACACTTGTACACTAAAAACAGTGATTTTCATAATATTAATACTAGAAATAGGGACAAACTACGTGCTCCCTTTCACCGGCTTCATAAGGTTCATAACTCATTTATTGGTCTTGGTATAACCTTTTATAACAAGCTTCCCTCTTCTGTGCTAGATTTGAATTTTAATGCGTTTAAAGCTAAAGTAAAATCCAACCTTTGCGCAAAGGCATACTATTCTATCAACGACTACTTAAACGATAAGAATAGTTGGTCGCTGTGATTAACTCAAGACAATGTTTGTGTTCTTTCACCAGAGTTTCCTTGCCTACTGACAGGTCATGTCTTTATTAACATAATTGTTTGTTTTTATTTGACTGTATAAATTCATTTGAATTTACTTAATGTTGACATAATCTACTCATTGTTTTTTATTTCTAATAATGAGTTAAATTGCAAGATGTAGCTAGCTAGCGACCCCGATAATTGATCTTATATATCTAGAACAAATTTAAATTTTGATATTCCGTAACCTACCATTGTATAAAATCATAACAGACAGCTGTGCTGCTGGGGGGTTTGTTGCGCCACTTCTTCTTCCCAGCTAAAGCACTAGGAAGTGTCGAAGGGTGGGCGTTTTTGGGGAACTGTCTTTTGTAATTTTTGACGTTCAAAAAGTGCTGGCACCAGCCTAGTTTGAATAAATGACTTTTGATTTTGATTTTGATTGATTTAGATCTCTTCAGTCTCTTCAGCCTTAGATTCGATCGAGACGTAGACTGTACTGCAATCTCTTCAACGGTGCCAGAGCGACGATCGGTATATAGAGGTGCTGAAGCGTTTGTACGAAAACGCTTCTATGTCAGTCTGAATCCAGTACCAGACCTCGAACGAAACCTATACTTCAGCAACGAGGTGTGAGAGGGAGACGTTATCTCTCCGAAACTGTTCACCACCGTACTGGATGTTGCGTCCAAAGTTCTGGATTGGTAAAGGCGATCAATGGCGAGAAAATAGCTCACTCTCGGTTTGTCAACAATATAGCATGGCTGAGACTGTGGGGTACCTTATTACAATGTTTGATGACCGCAGTAGAGCTTCCGAAAGAGTGGGTCTTAAAATGAACATGGACAAGACAAAGGTATCAAATATCCATGTAACTCCCACCCACTCTCATGGAGATCGGAGAAGTCTTTGTGATTGTGAACCAGTGTGATTCCAGTGATAACCTATGGCACTAAACCGTGGTCTGTCACCATGGGCCTTATTAGAAGGCTAAAAGTCACCCAAAGGGCAATGGAGAGGGCTATGTTTAGAGTTTTCCTACAAAGCGTTGGCAGGCCTCTCAAAGGTGGGCCGATGACCTTGTGAATCTGTTGCAGGCAGGAAACACAGATCCGGTCGAAGTGGCGAAGCTTGGGGGAGGTCAGCAGGGGAGGTCTTTCGGCTGAAATGATGTTAATGATGATATATAAGAAAGTTTTTCATTTTGTATCTTGAATCCAAAAGGACAAAGAACTTTTCCAATAAAATAGAAATGTGCAGCCGAAGTAGAACGGTGGAGGCTAATGCAGTTTAGGTAAAAAGATAATATTTCACCGCACACCGGTACAATATAGGTGGTTGGTCACCATGGGCCTTATTAGAAGGCTAAAAGTCACCCAAAGGGCAATGGAGAGGGCTATGTTTGGAGTTTTCCTACGAAGCGTTGGCAGATCTCCCAAAGGTGGGCCGATGACCCTGTGAATCCGTTGCAGGAGGGAAACACAGATCCAGTCGAAGTGGCGAAGCTTGGCGGAGGCCAGCAGGCGAGGTCTTTCGGCTGAAATGATGTTAATGATGAAAATTTGTGTAAGAAAATTTTTCAATTTGTATCTTGAATCCAAAAGGAAAAATAACTTTTCCAATAAAATAGAAATGTGCAGCCGAAGTAGAACGGTGGAGGCCAATGGAGTTTAGGTAAAAAGAGAATATTTCACCGCACACCGGTACCTATATTGTATCGGTGGCGGCGGGGGTACGTATCCTTCCCTATCCTTAATTACTCAGTGTATTGAAATGCCAATTAATTATTCAGGCAGTATCAATGGCGCAGGACGCAAGGAGAGGAGGTACATTTTCACATAATGGTTATTTTATTGATCAGTATAAAATCAATTAATCTTTAATAAGTTTTTAATTCAGTCTTCTTTTGAAATAAAATATAAATGGAATTCTCTTCATGAATCACGTAAGATTCGGAGAATTTGTTGGGAAAAAGTACTCCTGAACTCTTAAATGGAGGATGGACTCTTAATTGTTTTCAATTAAAAATATACGTCGCGGCCTTCTACACGTGCCCACAAGTTCAATCAAATGATTTCATGTAATAAATGTGAATGGTTTTTACTGATGGAATAGCTGTATACAGGTTGGACAGGATCACAGGACTTACAGAAAACAGTCTCAGGAGACTGTCCTTTTTTTGAGAAAACAGTTGGTCTTCAGTTAGTCCGATAGAGTTTTTTGATCCTTATAAGAAACACGACCGATTGGCATCAAAAAAAGTTTTTGTGAATATGGCCCATTTTCTTGCTGACCGTACATCTTTTTCAAAATCTATATCGAACTCAGACAAATAAGGACAGTCTTCTAAGACCATTTTCATGTAACGGTTCCTGTACAGTTAAGGTCAAATATCTACCCTGTATATGCGAATTTGCGAACAATATGGTCGGACTAAAGTGTAGAGCTAAACGACTTACCTAATACCTATCCGTATACCTACATAGAACATTGAACTGAACAATATATTGAATTAAGGTTATAAGTGTTACCCATTATCCTGATTTATACTTGAGCAGAAGTTAGCGGTCGGCTATTAGCCGGAGCCAGGACCTGTGTAATGGGGCGTGATCGGCGAGCTTTCAACTTCTATCTATAACGCGCTCCTGTTACGGTCCCGAATAAACACAATAATAAAAGGTAAGATTTACAATCGTCAGCTTCAAGCTAAAAAATACTAAGCCACGTGAAATCTATGTACCTCCGTGATTTACGAGCACAGCTTATGAGATTCTTTCGTAGACATCTCTAACTTATCTTAAAAAATTCAGCTACGGTACGTTGTGGTTGATGCCTACGCATTTCCTATTCACATTCACGTCCTCACTATTCATCACATATTAAATATTTGTTACAATATTGGTTCTTACGAGGGTGAAGGCCGCGGTAGGTAGGCATAGTTATTTTCTACCGGATTGTTTTATATTTCGAATCACGACATAATGGTATCCGTCAAAGTTTGCGGGAGTTCGATGAAAATAATTTTTCGTTCCGCCACTGTAACAATCTTCTACAGAAACTCGTTTAATTGGTTAGCCAGCATTTACAAAAAGTTTAGCCGATTATTCCATTGGAGTAAGCTCACAGAGTGATTTGCAAAGTTCCACAATCGCAACAATAGGCACATTTATCTTTAGAAAAGTTTCGCTACAGCGTTGAACAAGCATTAACGCGTTATTCTTGGAATTTTGAAAAGATAAAGAATCCTCTTAAGATTTTTTATAAGAGTGTTACATAAATACGTGCCCATCTCTCCGTGTTGATTAATCCGCTGAAACATTGGGAGAGCACTTGTTGCTGCAAATTAATTAGGAAACAAGTTAACAAAAAGTGCAATAAACTTCGTTAAGGAAGCTTAATTTCCGTTGGAGCCCGAAAGAGACTGACATTAATCAACTGAGATCGCTCTCGACTGCCGCGAATTTCATTACGGAATCAGAGCCGACTAGGATTATCATTACATTGGAGCGATAGATGATATCTGCTGTCTTATCTACGATCCTCGTCTATAACTGTAATATTTGGGAACTTTGTTTTATTGGCATTTTATACGGGTTGTATTGGAACCCGGGCAAGCCTGAACGAGTTGATTGTAAATGTGATTTTGAACCTAAAACAACAAAAGAGAATACCTTTATCGGGCTTCTGTTTTGTGTTGTATGTCGGTCACGGTTAAAAAGCTTTTTCGCGGGTTGTGGAAGTTGAACATAAATATGGGGCGCGGCGAGCGAACACTGCTGTGCTACTATTACCATTTTCGACGAATCTGTTGGGCATGGTTAGACAGCTTTAATAAGATATCCTTTTATGTCATTTGCAGTTCAACATGCGGATAAAGATTTCTCTTCACCTTTTCTTTACTTATTGTTGTATAGTATCACTTTGTTTTAATATACCGCACCAGTAGATAAGTCATAGGCGATATCTAAGGAGTTTAAATTAAAAACATTCATGACATTTCTTCTAGGTTTGTTATTCAAGTAAAAAGTAACAAAGCCTAGCCTTTCCTACCTATGGTTATTTTAATATTTACAAAAATATTTCTAACAAAATCCACGAAAGCACAACAAATAAAAGCGAATTTAAAAAATGTGTTATATGACTGTTAGGTACTTGAAAACGTGCCTATTATTATCTTGCAATTACCACTAAAGCTCGGCAAGGGCCTCTTTATTATTTTACTAATTTAACACGTATCGCGCACGCGATGTGAATGGACGGTACAAACTGAAATGTTAAGTAAAGAGGTTTAGTGATCATTTTTCGGCGGTATTCCAAAATCAGGTAGGTCTGTACACACAGAACGTCTACTTCCCTAAAAGGCAACGGACACAGCTATAAACATTGTCATTTACGAAACAACGAGCCAAGTAGCCACCCATTCTCTATACTTGTAACTACAGTAAAAGGTGATTCAGAAATACTTTAAGAAGATGGGCAATAGCGACCAACTGTTCGTTAATAACAGTTAACTGGGCTTATTATCCGTTTGTCGGTCAATACTACCCTTATGAAGCATATAACAGTTGGCCATAAAGCCCAAACCTAATGGAGACATACCTACTAATAATTACACAAGAAACCGTCCTCTTATACTTTCCGAAAGCTGTACCACCGTATTACTTATAAGCATAAGAATAAGCATTTAACTTGCCAAAAGAATCAAATGAGTTGTAACCACGAAGTAAATATACAGACTTTCCTTTTGCACTTCTTAATGGCGCTTTAATAACTTTCGAGAAAGTTTTCTTCAAAACAAAACAACTTAAAGCAAACCAAAGAACTCGATAAATAATCCGCCAACTATCTTTGCTTATCAAACAGAAAATGTTTTCATAACAAATAAACAGTGTCAAATTATCATTTGCTGTTTTCACTGCAGTTAATTGACTTTTGACTTCAAAGTGTCGATCAAAGTTATGGGATGAAGTCTAAGCCGTTTGCGATCCCCAAGTTTCCTCGTTTGCATCACTTAGGGCGTGGAAAGGCTTTAAGTGCCGCCGTGATTAGCTCGCTTCTCTCAAATAGTTATACTTACGGGCCCTTGATTATAATGGAACCTTTCATTACACACGCTCCACGTCTGCTTGCGGTGAACCTACTGCCGACGTCTGCCAGCCTAACTATGTTTTATAAGTCTAGTTAGCTTCATCGTTATTTGTGAAGTAAATATGACCGCAATCTTGGTTAGACATGCTGCTATTTAAATACGAGCTAGATACGCAACACAAATAAACTGAAACTAAAAACAATATATGAGCAAATTTTAATGTATGTAAACACCGACTGCATATTCAGAATTTGATGGCTGACGAGATGAAATTGAATACAGGTGTAAATATGAAAGTCAGCGAAACGTCTCAACCTTTATTATGTGCCTATTGTATTTTTAGGGTTCCACGTCATAAATATGGTTAAAAGTATTTTTGTAAAACATGGTTGCAGAAAATAAACCATTGTTTATAAATTCTGAACATCCTCTGAAACTTCGAGCAGTATTGAGAGAACCTTATATTTGTGGAGGTGCAATTAAACAGATTATTATCAGTCAAAGTAATTACAAACAGGATTTGGGTAAGTTAAGCTACGGAACTTCTTCCATTCGATTAGTGCGGCTTCGTTTGAAAGGATATAATTGTTTGATTATTTAAACGACTCTTTAAAATATTTGGGTGTAAACTAAAATTAAATACATAGACAACATAATTCAAAAAATCAAACGGATGAGATTGCTACGAAGGCGTAGCTTTCGTAGCGGACCCTCTACACGTGCTACGCCGTAGCACAGTACAGCAGACAGCACAGGAAATAGCATAATTTAATTATATTTTTTTAACGTATATTTTGTCATACTGCTGGAAAAAACTTTGCTATATTTTGCTACTACCTGTAGACTCTGTCTTAGTCCTGGTAGACGCGTCGGTACACACAAAACAACAGAGGCGAGTGGTCTGTAATGTACCCTGTGGTGTGAATCTAGTGGGGGTAGATGTCACATGTCTTCATTTTTTTTTGTTCTTTCTAGGACAAGTTTTCTTTCAACGTTTTTTTAGAGTAGTGGTGATGAAATTATTTGCACAAAGCAAAGTGCGTGGGTTCGAACCCACGACGGCATTAGTCGGGGCTGTTTTCACTAGGCCACCACTGCTAAATTTCCTTGTGTTTAATTTGGAATTTTATCTCAAAACTGAGTCTGAGGATAATAGGACGAAAACATGTGTATAAGAAAACCGCAAGTCCTTAAATCTATTTGGTTCAAGGAAACCGAGTAATTACCTAGCAATTTGAAACTTTGTAGTTAATAATACCAAGTACCTAGTTTTGCTCAAGTAAGACTTCAAAATATAAAATTGGTGTATCTAGTGCGAGCCGCAGTCATCTTGGGGTTCCGTACAACAAACAAGAAACAAATTTAATTTTAAAGCACAAAGAAAGCCATTACAAACAATGGAGGTCTTGGGTAATTTTCTTCAAATTTAGACCTCATAGCGTTTATCGTTATTTTTTTATTGTTACTTTACAGAATCGTTCTCGGTCGGCATTATAGAGGGATAAAAAGTTTTCCGGCCTGACAGATTGGCACCAACTTGTACCTCTTTAGTACCATTTTTTATTACATGAACCTGAAAGTTTAAGCTACTAAAAAACCTAAAATTACTCGTTTAAACGCTGAACGCCCTTAGAACTCTAAATTTTTTACAGACTAAAGCACAAATTTAGATTTCTTGAGCAATTGTTGTATAAACATGTGTGTACAGACTTAATACAGAGTTTGTTTCGGCCTTTTTTCTCAGAGTAGTCAGATAGGAAACGCCGACCTCATCTAGTTTAAAAAAAATATGATTGACGTGTAAAAGTGTTTGTACAAACCTACTTACAGAAATAAAATCATTAAACATTTATCAATAAGATATACGTTCTTTAAAAAGGTTGTTATATGCGTTAAGGCTTACATGAATATGTAAATACGTAGGATATACCCTAATACATATGTATATGTATGAAGCGAGGCTAAGCTTTAGTTATCTGTGATCTAACAAGATGATTCCCATTATTTATGGCTTGTAATTAATTTAATGCGCTGCTCACTAAACTCCAGCAATTTACCGTAATTTGTAATAGGACAATATTATTAATAATAGTACCTACCTATTCTAATATAGATTAGGTATATAATATATAGGTAGATTAACAGTATTTGGAGTACTGAAAACATTCACAGATACATTTGTGTGTTCAATGTTTTGTTGTTTTCGACAATTACAATTATGCTGTGTTGCAAATAAATCTCTTGTCATGTTCAGCACATGTAATGATGGTTATTATTTTAATTAGTTAATTGGATAATAATATTTTGTGGATGAGTCTGCACAATATTGTGATCGAACTATTGTGGCGACCCCTGTGGCCATAAAATAATTATGTATTTACTGAATGGATGACAAACACAACTGTGTAAATCTGTGTATTTGATGTAAATTGTATAAATAAACGATTGTAATTCTTTTATATTATAGTAACTATAGAGTTGCGGGGCTTGTGACTAAATCATAACAGCCACACCGGTCGATTGATCTGTTTAAGCTACGCTTGCCGCAGTTGGCCCGTGGATCTGTACACACCATGGGGTACCAAGGGGGATCGTCATACCCATTTCCTTGATTGTGGAGGTAAGATAGGCAGTCGCTCCATGTAAAATAGTATTCAGCTGCATCCGGTTAGACTGGAAGCCGACCCCGACCTAGTTGGGAAAAGGCAGATGATGAGTATGGAGTTATGTAGGTTATGGTTTGGCCAATAAGAGCAAGCTCTCAATGCGAGGATGGAAAACATCGTGATGAAACTGGCATGTCCTAGAACCAAGAATTCCAAGACTTGTGGCATCTACCAACTCGCACTAGGCCCGCGTGGTGGATTACGGCCCACTCCCTCTCACGGAGAGGAGGCCTGTGTCCCAGCTGTGGGATAGTGTGGGGGATTCGAGTGTTGGAGAGTGACGAGGGAGGAGCAGCCTTGTTGGTGTAAATTAATTATTATGGATAGACTCGTTTACATAGCTAACATTTTAATAACTTAATATAAATTAGGAGGAGGTTAACTTAATTACATCCACTTCAGCGTTCTCGGGAATCGGGTTTACACGTGTAACATGGAAAATCAGCAAAGCATCAAGATAACTTATATCTAACTACTTTAATATAGGACAAAATTCAAAATATCTATAATATTGTTTTGATCTCGATACAATTTTCCCGTATCTTTACAAAACTGAATGATTTTGTTTTTAGAGAAACATTTTAAAACGATGCTGATTTCATACCAATCTGGCAAAGAGAGAAGACGATCCGCTAACTTATTAGACTGGATTTGACAAGTGTCATTCATGAATTAAATTAAATACTTAATATTTTAGTAACTCCTTTTGAGGGATTGTGTTTAAGTCACTCCAATCATTATTTCCAAAGAGCCTTCTTAAAAGTGACCGACTTAAATATATTAAAACAGCCATTAAATTCTTTTTTTAAAACTGAAATAAGAAAGTTCATTATCCATTAAATAAAAAACATCTAGTGGTAGCGGCAAAAATGTTATTGACGTGAGAAAAAAAGGTCCTTTTAATTAACTTTTGGGTACACAAGACGTAGATCCCAGGGGTTTACTGGGTGTACCTTAGATTTTCGCAGGGCTCGGTAAACCTTAAAGGTTTACCCGAATTTCAGCTTAAAAGCTATCTCAGAACCACTGGGTGGATCCATTATGGTGCTTGTGGGAGCACCTTGAGGTTGTGAAACGATATAAACAGTAGATATTTAATGTATAAAATAACACAATATTTTATAACTCAACACGATAGAATGAAAATCACGACTAAAATTACGTTTAAAACATATTTAATCGTAAACAAATTTAAACAGGAGTTATTTCCACCATATGGTCATTCAAAATTAAATTATGGTTCATCTCATTACGATTAATTATAATTTTATGCATAACTTGAATATTTATATCGTAAGTTTATTAAAGTTAAGAAAATTATAAAATAAAGTGTATTAAGGTTTGCCGCAAGCCAAAATGTGTGTCCAAACTTTTCTGCAACGAGTTTAACAAAAGCCTTTCTGTGCAAGAATTCTGTTATTCGTAATAGACCGTTCTCTACGGAAAACTTGCATTCAAACGTACGTTACAGTTCTTTTTAGATTAAAAACCAGTTGGATTTTTTTATTAGTAAGTGGCTGATAACATTAATTCTTTTTATGCGTTGATACTCACGAGGTTCGAGGGCAACTTTTCACAGATAGGGATTTGTGGAGATTTTCGCAGATAGGAATGACAGTATGTAGTGGTTATTTGCAAAACTATATTTCTAAAGGCGCAGCACTGTAGAAGCTTTGTTAGACTTTGCACCGGAGATTATGGCACGCTAAACTGTGTGATGGATGTTTTGGTATTAAAATACTCGACTTTGAGGTTATATCCGGCAGGAGTCCCACATAAGCTTCCGTATTCCTCAGTCGGAGGGTGTCAATGAGTCAACATACGAAACAGGATCAAATGTCATGAGCTCGTTACAAAGCGTAGGTTAGTCTGTTTACGTACAAAGCAGTCTCTCAAAAGAGCAAGAGCTTAATACTTCATTCATGGGCTCCATTCATGGTGTTACTATGTTGGTTATTGTATAAGAATTCTGTTTTATAAGATACGAGTAAGATAATGATTTATTTCTCGCCACAATTATAAGTAGAAATACATTTTTTAAACTATACATATTCATTTTTAAATTGTGGAACACAAGTGCGCCTAAGATAGGCGCCGTCACCTCCTTCAGCGAAGCAGTGATGCTCGCGAAGAGGGAGGCGGCGCACGTGAGGGAGAGGCAGTCTATGCGCCCACGCGACCCTAGCTGCCACAGGATACGGAGACGCCCTGGGCGTCGGGAATCCCAGACCGATTTGCGGCCACCGTATATAGGCATGAACTTGCGGACGGCGAGTAATGGGTAGCTCGCAGTCCGGTCAGGACCAAGCCCAAGTCGACGGCGCGTTGTGTTCCACGCGCGCCTAACAGAGATGTCAGCACAAAATGATGGGGCCCGCAAGGGGCGATGCCTGCCAGGGGTGCGGGTTTGTTCGAAAGAGATACCACAGCCCAGGGGCTGTGGTATCTCTTCCCTCCCCTCCCTCAGTAGCCCGTATGCCAGGGCATACGGGCTACTGAGGGAACACGGGTGGGTTTTAGTCAGTAAAAATCTGACACGCCCTCCTGCTCCACCCAGAGCGGGAGAAGTTATTTGATGATTTCCCACACAAAAAAGGCCTGTATTTTATGACCAGTGATAGGTAGTGGCTATTTGCCTACACTTCGAAGAACAGAGACAAGAAACGGAGACTTCCTTAGGACTAAATTTTTTTTCCCGGTATTCGGGAAAAATCTTTAGTAAGTTGAAAATAAGCTTTATTTAAGATGTGTAAAAGCTATTTTTAACTAAATTTGCAATTACCAAATTTTCGGGATTTTCAAGTAAAATCGCGAAAGGAAATAATCTAACTTTAATTCATGTATTCGAATTATATTTACGATCCAACTAACCGTTGTATCAAATCATGAATTAATGAGATTATTTATTTCGGGATTTTACGTGAAAATCCTGAAAATTTATTTGGAAGAACAAACAATTACACATTATATTTTATAAATAAATAGTACATAGGAAGTTATATAAATGTGCAACCAACAACGTTCTCCACAGATACACAAAAAGACAAAGACAATGTTGACAAAAAAGTCGGGTAGAATAGATAAGAACATGAAATAAAATATACATAGATTATAGCCACTAAATACAATAAAGAACACTTAACACAATATTGTTATTCTTTCGAGTGTTTCATTGTGTCAAGCAGGATTTTTCGAAATTTTCCAACGGATACACCGGACAGATCCAAGTTAGAGAAAAACTTATTAAAATTGCCTGTGAGGCGACGTAGAGGTGCCCGCAAGCCTGAATTTGTACGATTAGGCGTGACAGCGAAAACAGGTCGCATGCGCACCCCACGTCCCTGAATGGTTCTAGGAACAACATAGCACAACCTGTTAGATATATCCACACAATCATATGAGTTGTTACAGAGATCGTACAGAAACGTAGTATCAAGAAAGGTCCGTCTAGACTTCAAAGTGAGCAAGTTGTATTTCTTTAGTAAGTCGTTATAGGAGTGGTAAATACGACTTCTAGAACAACGGTAATGCATAGTTTTCAGGAACTTACGTTGTACACGCTCAATACAGTCAGTATATTTATTATAATAGGGACTCCACACCTGCACTGCATATTCTAGTTGAGACCGGATTAAAGATAAATATGTAAATATGTGGTCGGGTGTACGAATTCCGTTGCTGATCTTACCACGAATCCATACATACGATAAGCCCGAGCCAAGATTTTATCAATATGTGCATCTAGGTGCAGTTTATCATCGAGCAGTATTCCCAGGTCACGAATTGTGTTAACTCTGGCTAAGGTTTCATTTTGTAGTATAAATGGGTGTTTAAATATGTTTTTATTTTTAGTAAAGCTGATAAAGCAGCATTTGGGAATACTAAGTTGCAGTTTTTGTTTAATACAATACTCTACTAAGCGATTAAGATCTTGTTGGAGTAAGTGACAGTCTAGTATTGATCTAATAGAAAAAAATCAGATCGTCTGCGTAGAGTAGGAACTTAGAGTTAAGAAAACACATATCGATGTCGTTGATAAAAATGAGAAACAACAGAGGTCCGAGAATTGAGCCTTGAGGCACCCCTGACGATGCAATTATGGTAGTGGAATAGAAACCATTGACGGCTACTTTTTGTGTTCTATTTGACACATATGAGACAAACCAACGTAACAAATCCCCGCGGATATCGTTAAAAGCTAGCTTCTTCAAAAGCAAGTCATGATCAACCTTGTCAAAGGCTTTTCGAAAGTCCGTGTATACAGCGTCCTCTTGCACACGAGAGTCCATATTGTTAAACAAATTGTCAGTGAAAGCTATCATATTAGTTGTGGTAGACCTTCTTTTTACGAACCCGTGCTGTTGCTGTAATATTTTGTCATGAACAATCGGATACAACTGGTTGTGAACGAGCCTCTCGAAAAGCTGTGACAAGGCTTACAATATAGAAATGGGCCGGTAATTTTCAACGTCCTACTTCGGGCCACTCTTATGAACGGGGGTAATCTTTGCCCGCTTCAAGACTTCTGGAAAAGTTCCCTGACTTAAACATTTATTAAAAATAATACGCAATGGTTCACATAACGCATGCGCCGTTTTATTTAGGAAAACTGGTGGAATACCGTCTGGTATTCCACCAGTTTCCTGCTCCTTTCGTACAATCTAAAGATTTAACGGCATTGAGTACTTGGGCAGTACTAAGCACCAAACTATTAACCAGAGAACAATTCTCAGCATATTCAGTGTCCTGGGTTTGGATATTTGCGAGAGTGGAGGGTTCGTACACTGAGTGAAAGAAATCAGCAGGAAGTCTCCGTTTCTTGTCTCTGTTCTTCGAAGTTTAGGCAAATAGGCACTACCTATTCCTATCACTGTTTATGACCCTTTAGCATAAGCAGCGAATAATATTCCCACTGCTGGGACACCGGCCTCTACTCGGTGAGAGGGATTGGGCCGTAATCTACCACGCGGGTCCAGTGAGGTTTGGAGATGGTCTTTTATCTAGCTAGAACAATTTTGTGAACTATTTCGCGTTAATAATCATCGTTAAAAATAACTCTTTCTTTTATACATTCAAATAATATAAGTAAGTCGAAATATTTATTTTAGACACATAAGGCTTTTTATGAAGGTAAAAAATTTATGGATTTTATTTGCCTAAAATTTAGTTTTGTACGTTTGATTTGATTTAAAGAATGGGCAACAAAACTTTATACTTAGCACATATCACAGAGTACGACTTGAGACATGTTTAAATGCCTTTTAGGTCATAATCATCATCATCATCATTTCAGCCGAAAGATGTCCATTGCTGGACATAGGCCTCCCCCAACCTCCGCTACTTCAACCAGTTCTGTGCTTTCTGCATCCAGCGGACCCCTGCGGCCCTCACAAGGTTATCGGTCCACCTTGTGGGAGGCCTTTCAACTTTACGTCTTCCGGTACACGGTCGCCAGAACCTTTCGGCCCCATCGGCCATCTGTACTGCGAGTAATTTGCCCTGCCCACTGCTACTCAAGTTTGGCAATTCTTCGGGCTATGTCGGTTGCTTTGGCTCTTCTGCGGATCTCTTCATTCCTGATTCGATCACGTAGAAAAACTCCAAGCATAGCCCTCTCCATTGCCCTTTGGGTGACTTTAGGCCTTCTTATGAGTCCCATTGTGAGCGACCACGTTTCGGTTCCATATGTTATCACTGGCAACATGCTCTGCTCAAAGACTTTCGTCTTGAGACACTGTGGTATGTGGGAGGAAAAGATATTGCGCAGCTTCCCGGCCTTCCAGATCAGGTGATTTTAATTATTCTGTGAGATAGAGCTTTAGGCTATTTTCCTGTACCCGAAGTGTTATGAAAATAGTAACCCTACCAATACATTTTTTAGGAGTCGGCAAAACACAGAGTGTCCTAGTGCAACTTGGGAGAAGCCTATATACATTGCAGAGGACTGCAGGGGAACAACAAAGATTCGGTATAAAGACTTCAAAAATAGTGCTTCTCGCAGGAATTTCTCTTGTATCGTCGCGTCGGTACATGCACAAAATGCTTAATTATCTCTTAATCGTTATAATATATTGTATATTACTTTCGTGCGGGAATCGAGCTCAGTACATAAGCCATAATTCAGAAATCTCTTTGGATCTGGTGCTAATTGAGAGATAGATACTTATAAGTACCGCGTCGTCAAAGTATAGGTAGTTGGATTTGGTGTTATACATAACGGCAATCTAAATAAATAATACGTCCTATTCATTTTCGGTGTCATCCATTTTTTACTCAAAAATACATTGATCACTCTAATCGAAAATCAGATTATTATTAGTCTCGGTTTGGAATTACTATTGTCATATTTTCGATACGTCCGACATGTCCAACGTTTGGGCATTCCAATAATGTTGCTTTACACATCAACATTTTTGTGATTAGTATTCAATCAAACCTGATACTTAACCTTACTCTGATCTATTAATTTACCGCTGGTTTTGATCGCTTGACAGTTCGAGATTATGGACATACCGAAGTGCGATATTAATCGATGTGTTACCTACTCTTGTTTGAAACATTAGCTTCTCTGAAATTATAATCTGCTCCTAAATAATCAATAATATGTTTATTTATTTAATGCATCAAACCAAACCGTATAATGGTCGGATGATTCAGTTTAGGGCTTAGCTTGAATAAATTATTCACAACCGTTATAATTCAT
Source organism: Polymixis flavicincta (assembly GCA_949987655.1). NCBI lineage: Eukaryota > Metazoa > Arthropoda > Insecta > Lepidoptera > Noctuidae > Polymixis > Polymixis flavicincta. The sequence goes on along the minus strand of OX465180.1, from coordinate 11,431,613 downwards.
TCCGTGATGACGTAATGTGCTCGATGAAATTCGGTTGTGATTTCAGGTAACGTATCAAAATAATTATTTGTAAAGCAATTTGAGTTGTAAGACCCATTCCTGAGGTCCGCAGTCAACAGTGTTTGTTGTTTGAACAAGACTTTAGGACGCAACTGGACAGTAGAAGCGGGAACCTTTATAAATTTAGCAGTTCCTACAATATACCGGAGAGTTGCTGCGAAGAAACTGTAACAGCTGCAAGACTACTTAACTATGCATGTTCAAAACGCCCTTGACCCGCCTTATTGTCAAAAGTAAAGCAAATATTTTTAGTTTCTGTACCAGTTCTGAACAATGCGAAAATGTCATATACGTGCAGACGTAGGGACAAGGTAAACTAAATTCACGTTTTCCTTATAAGCAATTTTCTTGGAATAGTAATCAAAATTTTAGTAGTGTAAGTACCTACACCCTAGTGATTTAATTAATATTTACAATGTTTGAATTTTTATATAAACAATGTACCTATATACCAGCGGAGGTGACGGTGACGCGCGACTGTTGTTTTATTGGCTCGTCGCGAACTAAATCCAAGTGTTAAATGGATCGGCATAATGCAGTTGCCGTTTCGCTGGTACGCTACACTATTCGGATAATCTGTCAGTCAATCGATGTCAATCAACTAAATATACCGCTGAAGGCAAATTTCGACTACCTACTCGATTCAATTTTCAATCTGTCTGCCATCAAACACATGATCATTTTCAGACTAATATTTTCATCGTTTAAAATGGAAGGACTTACTGGTACCTATTTTACAGTTAGTAAAAAAAGATCGTAAGATTGATTGTGTGTTTGAATGTAACCATTTAATTCGCTTTTTAAATATCCCTGGCAACTTACAAACACTTTCACAGAATTTTCAAAGCCACTCCTACACTTACACATTTTATTTGTACTAAACGTCAACGACATGTTCAAGATTACATTTTTTATAAAATAACTTTCGTGAGGCACACTATGGTATTATTTCTTAACTATAAACGCAAATCTTAGCTCTCCTGACATAAAGGGTAAATATACGTTTGTTTGTAAAACATCAGTTTGTACACTTATAGCAAGTTACTAAACACGTGAAAACAAACATTTAAATGGAGTGTCCGAGCTCGTGATAGGCGTGTGATGGATGCGGCCACTTGTGCCTGCTCTATCTCAATCGACTTCGACGCCCTGTGCTAACGATTTGCCATCGATCTGCGGCACATACTGGATTTTAATAGAAATAAGCCGACAAATGGTGAATAACTGCCACAGTATTCTAAATGTCCGTTGGTACACTTGTTTTGTTTTCCTTCTACATTTGTGAACATTTTATTGGTCCTGATGGATTAGTTAACGTTCTACAAACATACCACGAACATAATTATTATTGCAATCATTTAACCGCCTGCCTAACATTTTGATTTGAATAGCGATAACCAATTAATATTGGCCAGAAGCAGTCTACAGGACTCCCGCATAATGGTCACCAAACGAACTGATTATAGTATAAATTCAATTGGCACACTTAACGTTGTGAATAGACACTACTATTCCATTGAACAGGTAGTCTTTTAACCGTGTCAATATGGGCACGAAGATTAAGATTTTATTCAACTACAGAAAATATATGAATAAAGAAACATATTGTGGGATTAAACATGAAATTATCGTTCATTGCTGCACAGCTACTAACTCTAATGCCGTATGTGCCAACCGCGCGCAACGAAATTAAAAATTGAATATGGAAAAGTCAATCGTTCGTCATGTTTATTTTCAGTAGGTGGTACGTGTTAATTGGGGACGCTGAGCACGTCGGTCGGCTTGTTGACTTGCGACAGGCCCATTAGGCCTGAACAGTAAAGGGGGTGCCCCACACCCTGACCCGCTCCCATTCTTTGCGGGTTATCTGCATTATTATAAAGCAGAACGCCAGCACTTTTAATATAAATATTAGAATCCACACAAAAGGGCACATACACCACGTCAATGGCGGCGTTTATTACTTGTTACCTAGACGACAATTTCAATATATAGCCGTAAGCTTAGGTAAAAGTTACATAATAGCGATATTCTGAATACCTAATATTTACTTTTAAGGGTAGGTAGTTACGCAAAATTGTTGTTTTGTTTGAGAATGAAGATTAACAATTTAAAATTTACACCAATTGTTTTATTTTGTTGGTGGACGGCTCAGTTATGTTGACCTATGTAACATACATACGAACGAATTTTAGCTTTTATGTTTCAAAAGCAACTCATTTTGAATTAAAATTCAATATCATTTTTGATAAGATATTTACACTTTGACATATTTCCAGAGCCGAAATAATTCCTCGAACAATGCAAGTTTTAGGAGTAAACATTGAACATTGTTTCAGAACCACGTGGCTATGGTAGTTGAATTTATGCGGCAATAAGAATCCGCTCGTCGTGATAGTTGAAGTTAGTTAATATCAAGTACATACTCGTAGGTACTTTGTTAACTTGTTTTATCAAAAATAAATCAATAACCCAGTACGCCGGTAAAGGAAATATTGGCAGTCTACCCATGTGTGGGCCTATATTGTGTAGGTGGTACATAGAACTGCTTACATAAACTATTACCGATAGCATCAAACGTGAATAGAGCTATTCACACAGGTACGAATTTAAAACAAAAAATCCGATACAATACAGATGCACTACCTCGGTATTTTCGCCGTGGATTTTGTGAGCGGCGACTGAGGGATTAAGTCATGGGAGCGGGCGGGAGCTCTCGCCTTATGTCGTGATCAATCCGGCTGCCAAACGCGATGATTATCTCATTATTCTCTCAGAATCGCTTGCTGTCTACTCGAGGTCCCATTCACTGAAGTATATGGCTGATATTAGCTTGATTTCGGTGCTAAAGGAATATGTAAAGAACAGGGAAAATGCTTGTCTGGTATTCCCTACCCATCTCAATATTTATTAGAAACTCTATTTATACGGATTCGTCTAGTTTTTTTCGTATTTCTCGCTTAGAATTGAATACGTATATGTAATTGTGATTTCTTGTATGAAAGCTATTCTATTAAGATTATAAGCAAAATTAATAATTTTCAATGAAAGCTGTTTTCTTATTTCCTTGCCTCTATTGATCTCCTTCAAATTTTAAGCATGAAAAAATTGTGATAAGTCAGACGATTTAAAATTTTGAAATTATCTTGTTAGAGTGTATATACGTACATACTTACTTATATTGGAGGGGGTGAGAACAACCAATGTGATAGCAGAAACAGGCAAGTTCCTCTCTATTCGTTACTTAATATTTAACACAGGTTCAAAGTTGTACTTCCGAAGTCACTGCATTCACCTTTCGATTAGCAAGGCAAGCTAACTTTAACATGAACAGCTAAAGTGATAATCGATTCATATCCTAACTTTTTAATATTATAAATGCGAAAGTGAGTTTGATTGTGTGATTGTACGCTTTTACGCTAAAATGGCTGAACGGATTTGGATTTAATTTGGCACATGAGTAAACCATAATCTGGAGAAGGACATACGCTACTTTTTATCCTGGACCGCACATGAAGTCGCGGGGAACAGCCAGTATTTCAATAAAGGAATAAAGATGTATTTTTGCTTTTGATTCAAAACGATTCTAATTTACTAATGCATGTAGATTAATGAATCGCATTTTTACTCTTTGTGATGCGTTAATTGCTACGAGGGCTTGTTCAAATATATTATACTGGTATTTATACAACGTTTAACGGAAAGAGTATATACATACCAAGGGCACGGCTTCTTTGGATGATATCAAACGATATTGGAAGGGTTTTTAATCCTATCTCTACATGTTCGGAAGTTATGAGAATTTTTAATACATTGATACCAGAAACCGAACTTTTCAAATTGAAATAAAAACATCACTCGGAAGATTTATCGTGATTTTGGCAAGCAACGTGGAAAGTTATTGACGTTTGTTATGATTTGAATTTAAGAAACATGTGAAACCGAAAATTTGGTATCAATTCTTAGAGTATTTTATTTTAAGTTGAAACTAAGTATAGTGATTCTATACCAGCTATTATCTTTATATATTAGATATTATTTTCTATTCGTCTAAGTACCTGGTACTTATTGACAGGCCTGCACTGTCCTCCCATACATTCTATCTCTGAAAACATTGTTAAAGCCAATCATTTTTAAAAGAGTAACCGTGGAGTTTCTTGCCGGCTGTTCTCCATAGGAAACAACATTTTGGAACCGTGCACCTAGCTTCTGACGTTTCATAAGTGCCCATGCAGGTTTATATGAAATAAAAATATTTTGATTTTGATTTTGATAGCAATAGGGTTTCTGTAACACCCTGTTTACGTAAAGATACACTTTTGCAACCCGATCCATATCCACATTTGTTGAGGCCACAGGGTTGTTGCTTTATTAATCGACGACTACATTAATGGCAAATGTATTTAGTAGTATCGTCAAGCAGTAATGACTTTACTTTCTAAGTTTACAGGACCGCGTTTCAATAAGTGTTTTTTAAGGAAGATTTTGGTCCAATGGTAATTTATGTAACTTACCACCTCAGTTCACATTATGGAACGCAATAAATATATTTAGTTTTAACATATTGAATATAATCTGAGATAATTTTTCTCCCAAGTTATACTCATTCATAATTATACCTAAACCGTTAATAGCTAGAAATGTTAACTGGGGAACAAGATTCAAAATAGAATTCATAAAAACGTAGATATCTCAGTTGGAATTTTAAATGTAACATCATCGTATCGGTAAAAAAACATGTTTTTAACATGCCCTTAGAAGTACGTAGCACGTAGACCTTTACCCATTAAATATTTTATAAAATCATAAAAAATAGAAGCTTATCTAATCCTTTCAATTTATTTTTAAAGAGCTTTCTTTGTCATCGTAACAGTATTTTTATGATACATTTTCCTTGGACATTTTGAAATATAACCGCAGAACTAGTTTAATAATGCCTCATTCATAATACAAACAACATTATCACAAAAGTTTATGGCTAATTATAATATGTTTGTCTCCTTCGAGACTCCAGACAGTCATTGTCACAGCAAGGTTATTCCAGTTATTCTCTAACTAACGAAATGTCTACGCTCCGTTGGATAATAATATTTGTGCGGGTGAAGCCGAAAAATGTTAAATATTATGATTGTTATTTTTTGATGTAACTATATTCACAATACAGTATAAATTTTTAACCAGTGCGCAAACTGTAACCATGAATTCAGCATATCATTCTAGACCCCTAGAAATTTTTCGTGCAATACCCAAAAGTGCAATTACCTACGCGGTCAAAATGAATGGAACAGCAGATTTTTTTTTTTGTATAATCGACGAAACATTTCTTTCTAGAATGATATGCTGAAGTCATGGTTACAGTTTGCGTACTGGTTAAAAATTTACCCTGTGTACAACTATGTTAATAGAGGTGAAATGACATGAGTGGATTATTTAAACATTGTTGTAATTATCCTCTCTGTATGTCCTCATGAGCAGCTGTCAAAACGGTGCCTTTATTTGGAAATGATTAAACTGTTTGATGTTTAACGATGCATACTTTATGATGAATATGAAAAGCTTGTAATTTTATTTGTATTTCCCTTTTCATGTATTTAAAGTTTGATGTTTTTTTTAGAGGTTTATAGAGGTATCGCAAAATGCCTTGGTCACAGTTTGCGCCAAATACATGTTTAAATGTATGAAGTAGGTACCTAAAACATTGGGATTTTATGTCCGACTTGAACCTCTTTAGAGCATAAAAAGTTATTTTCAGAGGAGTAAGTGTACATGGTGAAGCGGGTTTAACGACGATAAAAGCAAGGATGCGTCAATTATGTATTCAATAATATTATTTTTTTAAGAAGAAAGATAATAAACAAATCATAACTGTGACTACAAATTATTAAGACCTTGTAATTCCTTTACAGTAACATTTATACCGTCACGGAACCCGTAAAAAATATCTAATTGCTATAACGTAACATTCTTTTTACTACACCCCGTAAATTTCACAATAAAAACTTAATTTAACATAGTAAAAATGCAATTTTTATTCTCCAATCGTCCGCCTTAAACTTTCCAGCGAGAGCCGTTTCTTACGAGTTATGAGAGCAACGAGGGGAATATTGGAATTTATTTTTATGAAGCGAGATCCCCGACCGAGTTAATCTGTTAATATTGAACATTTTCCCCACAAGAGTAAACCATCCCTCGGCTTAGAGTGGGACAGAAGTAAGATATTACCACTGCTTTGCATATAAGTATTGTCGTGAACCTAGACCTTATCTATCATTTTGAGCCTAGCAGGATTCTTATATTGCCGCTTATTATATGTCTTCATTTATATCTCCAATACAGGTATGTTATTCACTAAGGTTAGCGAAAAGTAGAGCCCCCTAAGATGGCGTAGGTCTTGTTGAAAATTATTATATTTGAAACGGTGTTTATCGACACATGGGATCGCCCATGTAAACATTTTCCGTGATGTCATGAATCTATTTTCACTTTGTCACTTGTTCGGAGACAGATCTGAAAAATTGAAAAGTTTCAGCAGACGAACACGGTAAGTTACAAAACTAGTGAACATTTTCGTATACTAAAGTTTAAAAATAAAATAAAATGCCGAATAATGTTGGCATTTTGTATTTACAGGTATATCGCCAGTAAAATCAAATGGGGTTAATTCCCGTATGGGCCAGTGGGTTTTTTGCTTCCATAAGTTCATTTGCGTTATCGCTATAAATATCACTAAACATAAGTATTGTTTTGTGGAAAATTATATTGAAACAACGTTCGATTTATTACTAGAAAATACTTTACTAGACCTCAAGCAGAGTCCCGAATCAAGAACTAATAATAGGTAACCAGCCAAAATAAGTTCAGTTATGACATAAAATAAGTACACAAAGATGTAGGCTAAGCCCGGTTGCTTAGCAACACGCATGAGAAAAACAAAATACTGTGACGTCCTGTGTTGGGATCAAGCTTTAATATTTGATTATTACCTACTACATTGAAACTGTTGGTTTGGATACTAGACCAGGGTAGATTTTTTTTTGAAACCAAAAAAAATATAGTAGGATGAAACCCATTGAAAAAGGAAAAGAATGTAACAAAAAGCGGCCAAGTGCAGGTCGGACTCGTCCATGAAGGGTTCCGTAGCAGCAAGTAACATAATACCTACGATTTATGACGTTTAAAAAAAAAACCATTTACTAGATCTCGTTCAAACCAATTTTCGGTGGAAGTTTACATGGTAATGTACATCATATTTAGTTTTATCATTCTCTTATTTTAGAAGTTACAGGGGGGGGGGGGGGGGTAAAACACATTTTACCACTTTGGAAGTGTCTCTCGCGCAAACTATTCAGTTTAGAAAAAAATGATATTAGAAACCTCAATATCATTTTTGCCATTTAACTTTTTTCCATGGGACTTGTAGTTTTGCCGGAAATCGAGATAAACCGTTTTTTACCCTTAAAAACGCACTTCCATCCACTTCCCGACCTCAGATCGCCCGTAAATTATTTTTCCTTTCATTTTTGTTATATTCTCTTCCTTTTCTAATGGGTTTCATCCTACTATATTTTTTTACTTTTTACCATAACCTTTGGTTTCAGCACTGGTCTCATCGCGCGAAAAAAGAAACGTTAAACAATATCCATGGTCGAGACAACAGCTACAAGTATTAAACAGAGAAAACTCAATGCCTTCATCGAAGGGATCTCTTGTGATTGATTGATTCTCAATGAATTATTACGTAAACAATTGTGTTTGTTAGGGTTCCAAAAGCAAACACACCTTGGGCTATACCTTTACTCTATTTGAATTACATAAGCAGTATTGTTCGTAAGTATCAAATCTAATTGTGTTTACAAATAAAACAGTTATAGGATAACGTTCTGAACGATGACTGTTATTCTTTTCTGTGTAACAAGTTCAGCGTTATTCAAAGTAACCACTGAAAATACAAGAATATTTAACCGTCGAAAATAAAGCCATCCGAATCGAAAAGAGTTTTTCGGGCAGTCGCGCAAGATTGAAGTATTTCCATTTGTTCGTTTCGTGGTCGTTACACACGTATGCGCGGAGTACGCACGACTCGTGTGGCGTGGCGCGCGGCGCATGGCGGATGTTGTGCGGAGGGTTACGTCCGATGCTGGCGGACAGTGGCTAAGTGGTCTGTCGGGCCTCGCTTACGCGTGATGGATTGCACAACCGTTTCTATAACACTGTCCCATTTAGTCTTAACCTTAATGATGTACCTACCACTATGCCCGCAGCCAAATTGTTGCCTATACTAATGACCGCGTTAGTCTTCCTAAATAGATTTATTGTAAAAGGCGCATTTAGTTCAACGTTGTAAATTACTATATCAGAGTTTGCACACAGTTTACGTAATTGGGTAGCTGGCGATGCTCATAGTTTAGGATTTGCTAAGTAGTTATATTGCACTACTCTGAAAATGAACACTTTGTTCAATAAGATTATGTTTTCATCAGTAGAGGTTCCGTCGAAAGTCCAAGTCCTAATAAGAACAGTATCTCCAACGTATAACGTAAGAGCTACTTTTGTCAGATCTAATATGATACAATTCGGGATCGGGATTAAGCAAAGACGGGACACGAGGTCACATCGTCGCAAAATTTCACTCATATTGTATCTCGAAGAACCGTACACTTCATGACGAACTCGTAAGGTCTATATTACAATGGCACACGAATGCTGAGCTTTTCAGCCAATTCTTTCTCGTATGCGTATGTGGAGTGGCGTGTAATTTTTATGGCATTTTCAAACCGCACCATTTTAATTCTAATGAGTCGATTTGGTTCATTCGCGAATTTAACCGACCCCAAAGTACCCATATGCCGAATTTCATTTAAGCCGATTAAGAAATATGGTCTTCTGTTTGCTAACAATTTTGTTTTCGTAATAGGTACGGTTACGAATATTAAGATAAAATCTATAGCTAGGTATAAAACAGATTAGGAACATAAAACGTCTGAAATAATAATGTTTTCGCATTGAAGCAGATTCCTTTTGTAAAAAGGAGGCTGATACAAGGTTCTGTAAGTATACCTTTTTAAGTTTACCATCATCATTAGGTTTGACTTTAATAAAAAAATCCAATTAGGTGCTCGCGTCGTTAGATATCAGCTGTCAGGTACAAATCACCTGAAGGGGGGACACTTCTTCACTGCATCGCAGCTTCGATTTGATGTTAAACCTACGATATAATCTAAGTATATTATAGGTACTGGTCGCGCTGGTATATCATGCCTATCATGACAGGTCGCCTATCGCCGTCCGTAGGGTATTACACTCCTTAGAATGTTGCAGAAACGTGGCTTTTCTCACTACATTTTCCGTCCCAATGCTGTTGACAAATGATGCGAGCGAATATTGTGCAAATGTTTTTGATATTTCAAAAACATTATTACATTACATAAGTTAGATCGGGTTCAGAAATGTTCGAAAAGGAAACGAATCGATTACGTTTTACTGTCACAGTACTCGTAAATCCTACCCATATTATAAATGTGAAAGTTTGTGAAGATGTTTGGATGTTTGTTACTCAAAAACGGCTGAATGGATTTGGATAAAATTTGGCACATAGATCGATTATAGCCTAAATTAACACATAGTATACTTTTTATGCCGGTAGTACGTTCCCCTGGAATAACTTCCGACCTAGTAAAATATATGAACTTGGAGCAAGCAAAAGAATAACCTATGTAATAATCGTAGCAGGTGGCATTCTATAGAGTCTGCCTACCACCATAGGAAACGCGTTAATATCATCATCATCATTTCAGTCGAAAGACGTCCACTGCTGGACATTGGCCTCCACGAAGCTCCGGCACTTCAACCGGTTCTGTGCTTCGCGCATTTATGTATGTACCAATACATATACATATCATTGTAATTAACTGTAACTAATACGGTATGCCGTAGATCCAACACCAACAAAATTTCTATACTATATACATATCATCCAAACTATAGTTTTAAATTTATTAAATTGTAACTTCATATTAGCTATGTCAAACGTAGTTAATATATTGTTAAGCGCCAGAACGAAAACAAGCGACACATCAAAGCGAAATCCGAACACACCAGCAAAATTATAAAATCGAACACTCGAGTGCGTGTAAAACGCCTATAAAATCTACCTGAAAGGTTATTACAGCATTTACGTAAAATATGTAGGTATGTATAAATCTCCGATCAAGTTCGACGAACAGATACATCAAGTGGTATTACCGTTTGAAAAATCGTAGGGAGGTGACGTTGACGATGGTTCGAGGTTCCACCTCACTTTCACTAGCTGAGGAAAATGTTTTGCGCGTTGATACATTTCCCTACATGTTATTTGCCTTAAGCTAATCAGGCGTAACATGAAAATATTATAGATATTTTATATTACTAACGGTATCTTGACGCCGAATCAAATGTTGATTTTCCTAACATTTCTATCGACCTAATAAATTATTCTTATGTAAATAACAAACTTTACGGCTTCGTTCAAATGTTTGTTTTCTCTCGCTCTCCATAGGATAATTTATAAAAAGCTCCAAGCTTACGCCATTTCTTCTGTTCCCCACTAATCATTGTTCAAGTGTTTTTTTAAAAACTTCAGCCAATTTACGATACAATTTTTGACTGAATTATTCAAGATTCAATATTTGTGGAAACATGAGTACACATACAGAGCATGCAAGTTATTAAATTACAATAGTTGAGATCAGTCATGTTTGGCCTTAGTGGCGTACAAATATTTAAATTTCGTCATAATTATTACACAAGAATTATTAAATGTCAATAAAAATAAATTATCATCATAGCAATAATATGTTGCTGCATGTATGGATTGTCAAAGATGTATTGATAATATTGTCATTGAGAAATTCTAGAACACTGTAATATGCTTTCCCTTGTAGCAGTATCTCTATTTTATTTTTTAATTGACGGACATTAAGCTCCTTCCAACGATTAGGGAGTTTATTGAAAATTTTAGGGGCCATACAGAAAACACTCTTGTGCGTTAATGTCGTTTTAGACCTATGTAGACAGAGAATACTATCATCGCGTCTACTATGGTTGCGATCAACCACTTCTGATTGACGTGGAAATAAGAGCCGATTTGATTTTACAAACATGACAATCTCTAAAATGTAAAGGCACGGGAGAGTTAATATTTTATATTTTATAAAGTAGGGTATACAACTTTCGGTTGACTGCAATCTAAACATAGTCCCGATGCACCTTTTTTGGGCTTTAAAGGGTACGTCAGTTGAGTTGCCCCAGAAAATGATCCCATATCTTAATTGAGAAGAAACCAAACCGTGATAAGCCGTGAGCAATGATTCAGTGTTAAGCACTGGGACCAGTTTGAACAGAGCGTAACAAGAATTACTAATTTTTTTACTGAGTTCTTCTATGTGTGCTTTCCAGTTCAGCTTTTTGTCAATCGTCACTCCAAGGAATTGTCAACTTCTGTAATAATTATATTATTGTATTGGACATTATTGATTCCACTTTTCGTTATTTAGGTCTTTTATAAGAATATTGCATTTTACTTTTTACTTTTTAATAACGTTCAGAAAATCGTTTTCGAATCAAAATATATTTCAATAATAGTTGAAATTAATCAAGTTAACAGACCATTTTACAAATGGGCACTATCTATAATGTTCAATAATATTTCGAATATCGATGAGTTACGAGTTGCGTAAGGCATCCATTAATTTTTAGAAGTGGCAAAATGATGACTAGTGATTTTATTAGAATGGAAGGGAAAGGGGCGGTGGGGTCTGGGCTTGGCTGCTTTTGCTAGGGTATATGTCATAAATCAGCCATTACCGAACATCATTTATTTTAATGACGTTTTATAATTTTTAGGTAAATCAAGCTTGTCGGTAATGTATATTTATTTTAGGTAAGTAAGCTTGGATAGTTACCGCCAACAGATTTAGTGGGGCACATCACGACACTCAGCAGTTAGCTTATGACTGCAGAGGAAGAAGAGGATAATGGTACGATAGTAAAAAAATCTAACTTGTCATCAACGAGCTGAAAATGTATTATTATTTAATTAGCTTTCATCTGCGACTTCATACGCGTTACATTTTGTATCCTATAGAACACGATCGCAGTGCCACCTACAGGGTCCAATTGTGAATCTAAACCATTCAGGCACCAAGTCAAACACAATTATTATTTTTCATAATCGGCCGAGACGTATAAGAGGAGCTCAATGACATACATACAAACAGAAGAATTATTTATATAAAGATTTTAAGTATTCATATCCAGTGTATTGCATATATGTATATATGCCACATAGCCTGGCATTCATCTTTTACATGAAAAAATTTCCTCCCTTTGAACAGACCAGCAACGCCGCCGTTTGAAGAATGTACAAAGTATTCCAAAAAATGTCAAGTATCTCTTTATAAAATTGTGAGTGAGTATAACAAATAACGCTTTAAATGTACTAGAAGTACAACATATTGAGACCATCGAGAATATTACTGCATCCAATATATTCTATTTTACGTTGAGATCACAATAGAATTCTGTTATAACTTGCGGCGTACACCACACATCCAATAACTTTGGCACTCATACAATATTATGCTCCAGATACAACATTATATTATATAAGATGATATTATTTTGTTAGTTTGTTTGTTGGATTCTGTAAAACATGAACGCTTTTTGTGAAGAATAGATAATCCCTACTTTTTGTAAGGTTCCCTTAAAAGGCGTATAAGTGATTGTCAGGAGGGCGACTGTTCACAAACACCAAATCTGACAATGTGGCTCATACATGTAGCCGCATAGACTTCTATATATAGGTACTAGATGTAGCCGTCTATGAGCCGGCGGAAAAAGTAACATTACAGTAACGTACTTTGCTATTATAATGAAAGTTTTGTAAGTTAAACTTTAATTCCTTGTTCAGTTTAATGAATATGCTCGTCATCGATTAGTAATTCAACGGCATAAAATTTTGTATTATTGCGAATATAAGAGTGGCGATTTGACTATCACATTATATAGTACAGCAGACAAACTATGTTCATAATGTTTTTTTTTCCCCTTGTCCTAGGGCTAATCAATAGGATGGACCCTAACCTTATTACAATCTAGCCCTATAGATTGTCTATTAAGTGATATAATTATAATATAACCTAAACTATTAAATTGTGTTGACTAATAATGTTTGTTTAAATAATAAAATACACATTCAATCTAAAAAAGCGTTTTGTAATGAAAATAAATTACGTAAAAACCACCTTTGATAATATTAGTTTACTGACCTGTATTAGCGGCAACGTCGTGCAAGTGGCAGCGACCTAAAGAACCAGCAGGCAGCATAAGGACGTACGGGGCGGTAGTATCAACTACATAGTAAAAATATAATTTTATGATATTGTTTAAATCAATAATTACCAGTGATCGGAATAGGCTGACTATATTTGCCTAAACATCGAGAACAGCGACGGAAAGTGGAGACTTCCTTACGACTATATATTTTCTCCCGGGATCCGAGAAAAATCTTTAGTAAGTTGAAAATACGTAATATACGTTTATAATCCTCATCGCCACTCGGTATAATTTGTTAGTAGATTTGGAGATGGCATAAAATCTTACATATCAGTACACAGGTAACTTAATATTGCGCATCTAGTTTCCCTAAGGGCTTCGAGATTGAGACGGCATGCGACGGAGGGATCCATTAGAGCTTGAAACTCGTTATTTACTGGCTTGTTAGCTTGAGCCAAGGAACCCACTACTACTAGGGCAAACGTTAATGACATGACTTTATCGTGCCATTCATTATTTCCTTGAAACCTTCAACGGCCGACTGCGTAGGATCGATCTATTGACGAAAATAAAGCAGGTAGGTATTTGCGTAGACAGAATTCTGCAAAAGTAAAACCGACTTCGTACTTACCAGTAACATTCTGCGGGGAGCTTGGCGATTATGCCAATTACTTCTCGTCGTGCTGATAACCTCAACAAAGGATCCTTCTCCCACAAGGGGCATTAATAGGCCGTTACTATTCAGCTATCAACAAAGGAAAATCTAATTTTGTTTCTGAATACGCGCACGTATTTGAGCTTTACCATTCGCTTCGGAAACTTAACTGTTGTTCTTACTTCTTAACTTTCTCAAAGATACGCAGGTAAATAAAATTTATGAGCTTTCGATTAACATCTAAAATCACTGTTAAAAACGATCGTGAAATCAGCGCGAAACGTCATCTAAGTCTAGTCTCTTACCTCGAAATTAGAAGGACATAAGATTAGTTTGTCCTTACTCCCGATGTGTTCTGCCCGTCCGAAAAAGTTATTGAATCGGCACCCTAATTGCGTAACTCACGATTCGTCATAATCTGTTTCGTTTTAAAACGGATTGTTAAACCATTGCTTCATATGTTCGAAGAATGTGTCTGTTCAACAACGTAAATAACGCAATGAATACTGTTGAACTGTCAAATTGAAACCGATTATGATTAATCGTGATTTACGCAATAAGGGGGCTGGAGTGGGGTTCGATACAAAGTACCTATGGGACTACTTTCGGACGGGCCCGTATCTTCTTAAACAAAATTAATTATTTTGTGTTTAACAATTTTTGGATGAATTATTTGCACTTTCACAAAAGCAGAAACTGGTGGAGACATATTATTTATCTTCTATTTATATATTTTTTTTAACTGTTCGTTGTAGCGCATCATTTGAGAACGGTTGGACCAATTTTGCTATTTTTTTGAAATGTTCATAATAGCCCGAATTAGGTTTTTAAGAGAAACAATTTGAAAAAGTTCCCTGCAAAATTGTATATCTATGGAAAACTGAAATTACTTTTTACAATAGATCTAAATTTTGATAGTACAACGTCTGTCGGATCAGGTAGTCTTAAATAAACTATCGTTTTAACGAGTACAAACGAGACCATTATTATTAAACTATGTTATAGGTTGGGGTTGGAACAGCCTGTCTAGAAAAAAAAACAATGTCGTATTCCTACCATACAAATATTTAAATTAGGTCTATTGGTTTAATCGGTCGTGTCTGTAAGCTTACGTGGCCATCAGCGTGCCGGGTTCGCGGGCTGGTTACATAGCCCACCTCAGAAAATATGTTTGAATGCATTTATATTATTAGAGCTTTTGCCCGCAAATACGCCCACGTCGACGTCTAAAACCAACAAAAATTAATCGCACAGGAACATATTACAGGATTTAAAAGTACCATATGTGTAATCCAGTTTATAAATTATCTGTGTACCAAACTTCATCCAAATGCATTCATCGCCAATCCAGAACTTACATCCAAACGTTAACGGACATTTTTTTTTTAATATTTTTGGCATCTGGCTCGTATCAATACTTTTTTTTTTTCAATAATATTCAATACAATTTTATTAAATGTATACATGGATATTTCTATTTCATTTGAAGAAAGCCACCGGGATTGGGAATCTCACATAGATCTCACGTAGATCTCTCTTGTAATAAAGCAAAACCCTATGTGGTAAGCAATGCTGTACAGCGTTAAGATTTTTTTTTTAACAATTTCAGATTGAGAGAAGACGCAGAGAAGTGATTGCAATTTTTGGGAGTAGGATTATTGAGTTCAGTTCAGTCAAAGTTTTAGTAACGTGAGCAAGTTTCAACAATTTTTTTTCTGTTTATTTTCCGACTCAATTGGGGCTCAGTTTTTTATGTCTGACTAATACAAATATAGGGAGTGGGCCGTAATCCACCACGTGGGCCCAGTGCGGGTTGGTAGATGTCACATGTCTTCGAATTTCTGGTTCTAGGACATGCTGGTTTCCTCACGATGTTTTCCTTCACCGTTTGAGAGCAGTGGTAATGAAATTATATACACAAAGTAATGCGCGATAGTGATTCCTTTAAGTATTTAAGATTGTATTATTTATTTAACGATTTTGTAATGTGCGTTAAATTCGTCGAATAGGTACTATTACTAAAACATGTTCCAAATTTCATTCCTCATAGAGGTGCATGTTGATTGTTAAAGCACGATTGATCAGTGACTTCCACTTCTGCCTTATGTGTTTAGGTAGGTACTATACTTACTGTAAACCTTTTCACTACGCACGTAAACGCTTTTTCTAAATCTCTGTAAAGTAATATTTGTTTTTTCTTACCTCATGCCTACATTGTGAGGGAAGTTTTTGTTGCTACGCAAATAGTTTTAACAGTTGCTGATATATCTATGTAGATTGTGTAAAAAAAGGATGTACGCTGCTGTTACGTACCTACTTACTAAAAACCCAGTGTGAAGGTATCTAACTAGTTTCAGAATGTTCAAAGATCGAGATATGAAAGCCTTACGGTTTTCTTCTATGCTATATGTACTTACCTATCCAAAAAGGAACCAATCCTGGATTATTACCAACGTTTTAAGAAGTCGGGGTGCACACTGCAGCGTTGCGTTGCTTAAAGTTTTATTTTCGAAACATACAACTCTTGTTAGACGTTTGAAACGAGCACGTTTGTAATACCGGGCGGGCGCCGCGCGCCGGGCGGAGTGGCGCGGTGCGGCTCGGCGCGGCGCGGCGCTTCGTGCTCCACTCTCTCCGACCACGTCGCGTCTCCTCTCCCGGGAATTCATATCGTGTGTGAACTTTTTCGAATCTTCTTTGTTTCTTTGTAGAACCATAACTCTAAGTCGGAAAAGTAGCAACCAACTCAACACAGTTACAACACTAGGGCTATACATAACTTTCATTAACAACTACAGCTGCTCTCATTGCTTTCTAAACTTTAAATTACTGAAGTCATTAAAATATAATGAAATCTGAAATTAGTTTCGAGAAATTAAATCCAGATTTCGATTTAACCCGTAGGTATTTAAATTTAATTACAGCTAAATTAAATTAGATCCAATTTATCAATTTTGCAATGGGTATATGATAGACCCACTCCGCGTGACACACAAAAGAAATTAGTTGGTTTACTTTGTTTATTTTAGTTTAAATTGCTTTTTTAAATGTGCAGAATACATTCATTGTCCTTGTTAAATTAATCCAGTTTAGCGTTATAATTAATGCAATTTACGAATTCTGTACCTGTAGTACGTGATCTAAATATTAAATTAGCGCATTATATTCCAGTTCCAAAGGCGTGAAACGTCAAAAACAGTGAACAACAAATAGATGTGCGAAGTGGAATGCGCAACCCTAGGGCTTAAAACGTTACGTGACCTGAGTACGGCGGACATTATAACCAGTTTAAGTCCGAACTCAAAGTTCCATTCAGAATCGCAATTAGCCGTATCCGAATTGTGAAAACGTCAGGAAAGGCAACACTTTCAATTATAAATTAAAGCTCGTAAGCTAGTCAATGTAAAATTTGAATATTCATTTGTGATTTCAACGAGCCTAAAAGAGGGTTATACGAGTGAGATTTGACAATTTATTGGCTGGTAGGTATTGTGTTTAATTTTGACCACTCGTCATACAATTGGTATTGATGCGCTCCATACGAAATTAATTTTTGTTGATATGTAGTATTCCTCAGATAGCGTAATGAGTCGGGTAAAACGATTTAGTCCAGGTTCAACCACCACAATCTTTACCCCCGACCATGTTTAACTCCTAAATTATTTCAATACATCGGCCATCCTTTCTTTGTCCATGTTCAACCCATAGTTGTTATGTATTAATAATGACATTAAAGTAATACAGAGAACAGAAGTGTGTTTATTTTCTTAACAATTAATCTTTTACAGGTATTAGTAGCTATAGGGTAAAAAGAAAACATGGCTTTTTGGTAAACATTGATCATGATGAGCTCAGATTATAAAACAAAGGCAGATAGACCGCACCAAGAGTGAGGCCAAAAAAACAAATACTAAAGCGTCGCATTTTATGTAATATGCATACAATGCGACGATTTACTTTTTTTTTTTTTTTTTTGTTTAGATTATAAAACAAAGGCGGATAGACCGGGCGGAACACCAAGAGTGAAGCCGAAAAACCAAATCGAATCGAATCAATCGAATCGATTTACGTCGAATTGTATGTAATGCGAGGCTTTAGTATTTGTTTTTTTGACTCTTGGGTGTTCCGCGCGATCTATCTGCCTTTGTTTTATAATCTAAACCAAAAAAAAATAAAAAAATAATGTAAATCGTCGCATTGTATGCATATTACACAAAATGCGACGCTTTAGTATTTGGTTTTTTGGCCTCACTCTTGGTGCGGTCTATCTGCCTTTGTTTTATAATCTGAGCTCATCATGATCAATGTTTACCAAAAAGCCATGTTTTCTTTTTTACCTTATAGCTACTAATACCTGTAAAAGATTAATTGTTAAGAAAATAAACACACTTCTGTTCCCTGTATTACTTTAATGTCATTATTAGTTACATAACAACTATGGATTGAACATGGACAAAGAAAAGATGGCTCTGAGATCCTTTCTTTGATGGATCTGAGATGATGAGCTACTTGGCGTTTATAATTTTTTACCGTAAAAACTATTTATGAGGCTACTTTTCTGGGTTGTATGTGTTTCGGTGCACCTGTCTGATTCACTTCATAAACACTTTTAATTTCCCCCCCGAGTGGGTTCCCGCATTGTCGTTGCGGGGGGGCTTAGTAACCGTGGTCTCCCATCCACGGTGAAACCAAGAGGAACCCAACGGTGGGGCCGCTCGTCGGGGCTTTTGCCTTCAAGCCATTGACGTAGCGGCTAAAAAGTAGGTTGCGGTGAGGTGCACCGCAACCTACTGAGGTGGGCCGCGATGTCGAATGGGAGGCATCGCGGCTGAGGGTTACAGGCTGCGGTAGAGGAGGAGTGCCGGTGCTTCTGAGCAGCGCTCTTCCCTTCCGTGGCCTGGACGGGGCCGCCACCGTTTGATGGCGGATGCGGTGGGGCCGCAGGGGAAGAGGAGTGTCGGTATAGCGTCAGCCGCTCTCCCTATCCTCTGCGGCCGAAAAGTGGTAGACGGGACGGCGCGTTGTGTTCCTCACGCGCGCCGTCAAAGATGTCAGCAACCACTGGTGGGGTCCGCAAGGGCCGATGCCTGCCAGGGGTGCGGGTTTGTTCGAAAGAGATACCACGGCCCCTGGCATACGGGCTACTGAGGGAACACGGGTGGGTTTTAGTCAGTAAAAGTCTGACACGCCCTCCTGCTCTACTCAGCAGGAGAAGTCATTTGATGATTTCCCACCCAAAAAAAAAAGAAAAAAAGAACACTTTTAATTTGGAACATGAAAAGAGTACCTATTATCTTATTGTTTTTTATAAACATGGTATACCTACAAACAGACATACACTCATACACTTTCAGCGACTTAAATCGTGATCCGATTTCAGTTGAATAAGAAACATGAGCTGTCGCGGAGGAAGCTTCATTCAAAAAAGTACATTCGCGTTATTGCATGCCCAGAGACGATTTGTAAAGATAACGCAGAATGTCTGATGAGCAGATTACATCTAATGATTTGCCTTCAAGCTTTCTTTTTGAGTTAATACGAATATAGACGTAAAGTTGTTCAGATTCAGTTGAATAATTTATAAGGATAATAGAAAGAAATGATCAGATTACCCTAAGTTGATTCGAATATAAAGCTGTTAATACGTTTAGTATTTAAATATATGTGTTACTGAGGAAACCTTAGACTAATCTCATTATTTTTATATAACTTGAGTGTCGATATAATAATATTCGAAAATAGTACAATACTTCCATTATTTTGGGAAGATTGAAGACTGATTGCGAATGATTGACCAGCGGTGGCACAAAGATATTGACCCCGACTTATGAGTTCTAGGTCGTGAGTAGGGCATCGAGAACCAGCCCTATTTTCGGAACCGGCTCAAGCTGGAACCGGGTACCCGGTTTTTTCAGTGCTTTCGTTTTTTTTTATAAATTCTAGTTCATAAACTATGCTATCTTTTAAATATAATTTCTACTATCAAAACGAAGAAAGGAAAATGGATCTTACTAAAACACACTTTATTGGATATCACATCACATATTTATTATTTTTATAGTTATACTCAAAATTCCAAAATCGTTTTTAAGAATTATTTAGCAACAACCAGTTCTTTAAAATCAGTCCAAACAGAGGCTTTCTCTCCTGCCTTCTTAATCGCATCTTCAAAATCCATTATTTTGTATTTTGGGCAGCACCGTACAGTCAACCGAAGGATGCGTCTGAAATTCAATAAACTTTCTTAGTTAACTTATTGACATCAGACAAGTTGGTCGAATCTTTGATAACTTGGTGGCCAAGCGACTTGCAATCGAACTTCTAATGAAAAAGCTGTGAAAACATCCAATAGTCCAAAAATCGGCACGATCACATAATATTAACACTGCCCATTTACATTACCAGTGTAATATAGTCCCAAGCGACGCTGTTATTTTATATGCTTATTTAGTTCATACCTACCTATTAAGCAATAAGTAGTTTAATGTAACATATATCGCATGTTCCACCAAGTGCCAAAACTGTGAAATTATTTACTACATACAACTGAAATCACACACAATTAGCATATTGGATGCTAAAAAACAAGCTAATGTGAGAAAAGAGAAATAAATAGGCATAACGAACGTTATCAAGACTCGCGGGCGCGTGTCCAACCAAGTCTGGTGTAGTTATTATTCTATCTATTCCGTCCAATATGTTTGCCCTGCAAGAGTGAAAGCGTAATACGCAATGACAATAAGTATTCTCAATTGATTGTTAAAATAATAATAACAAAATGCATTAATATTTAAAGTTACTCGCTTATCATATCGGCGTCAACAAAACAACACATACGCACAACGTTAATTTGTGTCGAACTAAACAAAAACGCGACAGCGCGTCTGCGAGTGTTACCAACAACAGGTTGTTAACGTTGCCGAATCCCTTAAAAAAACGTTATTTTCTAATATTACAATTACAACGTTATTTACTAACTTAACAGTCAGTAACGGTAATTTTGATGTCTATAATAGTGCCAAAAATAAATACATTGTCGATCGGTATAATGCGATGTTGAAACTGATTCCACAAATGTGGCTGGCTCCACACTTTTGGAATCACTTTCATGTCATTATGTTGGAGAGGCATGTGAAAACATTATCATGATATGATAATCAAAATAATCATAATAATCTTTATTCACAAATAAGACATGCAGAGTAACTTAATAATAACTTGATATTTAAAGAGATGTATTTCTATGTTCTATGTTATACGGTTTGGTTTCCGGACTTAGTCCTTTAAGTGGACCATTGTGCGTCAGCCATGGCGGCCGTCAGTAGTTATTCCAACCAGCCCACCTCCCTCCAGAAGTTAGCTATAACTCCTGGTCTGTTGAGAACATCCGTGTAAGATTTGGGTGCCCCGAGGGTTTCTGTTTTAATCTGGGCTACGCCTGTACATTCGAAAAGCACATGCGCGACGGTTTCATCAGCCTCCATGGAGGCTCTGCACAGGGGGCTGTCCGTTAAGCCTATTGTGTGGAAGTGTTTGTTTAGCGGGCAGTGTCCCGTGATGGTCCCAGTCACCAGACGCAGGTCCTTTCTGTCCAGGCGTAACAGACGTGAGATGTATATCTAAATTTATTTTAAGAAAGAACCGAAAGATCCGAAACGAACGGTTCTCTGTTTTACAGAACCACTTCTTTTAGGGACCTTCAGAACCGGGAATTCCCGGTTCTTTTGGAACCGGGAAAAACCGGTTCCGATGCCCTAGTCGTGAGTTCAAACTAGGCAGGAACTTTACACTGTGTATTTAATTTCATCACCACATATTTATTTTCTCTGGTTGGCATTTTAATTTTTGGGTTCAAATTGTTCGACACCTGAATGATCGTCGACGTCCTTTGAAATAGATAAAATTATCGAATTAAAATGTCCAGGAATAGTTTTTAATTGTAAAGAAGAGCTACGACAAAATATATTTTACGCCGTACGTCCGTATACGTAGGTACACTAAGGGTCAATTCTCACCAAGAGGCGACGCTGCGTGCACTTTTTATGATAGCAACAGATTATCTAACTTATTTCCAACACGAAAAGGTAAAATTTCACTACGACTGCGAAAGCGTGTCAAAGAACGCTGAGATGCTCCGCGTTGTGTAGCCCGTATACCTTATTGTGAAGTAAATAAGATCTATTTTGTATCGTTATCTTAAAAAGTGCGCATCGCGTCGCGTCGCGTCGCGTCTCGGTGTGAACTCAAAATCAAAATATTTTATATCATAACCTGCATGGGCACTTATGAAACTTCAGAAGCTAGGACTGACCCTTTCAGCCTGTTACCTACAACTATCTACCAAAACATTTGTACCGTGTTATATTTCAATTGAAGTACTAAAACCATTCGGCTAGATGCTGCGGTAACAACTAGTAGGTAGGTAATGCTCAAAATCAATAACTGTCTCATCATCTCGTCTGATTCTCTGATCTGTTCAAAAAAATCTTTCTCTCAGCCTAGTTTGAATAAATTACTTTTGATTCTGCCGAGCCTTTTCCCAATTATGTTGGGGTCGGCTGCCAGTGTAACCGGATGCAGCTGAATACCAGTATTTTACATGGAGAGACTGCCTATCTGACCAGTTTGATTTTGTCTAGAGTCTAGACAAAATCAAACTGGTTGCTAATTGAATTATATAAATAATTATATTTATGACATTGATTTACACTCACACACTGACTTATTTCTTGTTAATATTCTAGGAAAATCGTATACTTTCTCTTACAATGTTTGTAAATATGTGAGCACCATGTATCTTTCATATAATTAATTTATCTTTATTGCTTCAGTTGCATTTTGTTACCTGTTTTGGTATAGTAATTTTATTCTGGGTGCATCGTTTTCACATATAATTATATAATGAATGTACTATGATAAATTGTATGTAAAACATTTTAAAAGAGTAACGGTGGAGTTTCTTGCCCGTTCTTTTCCATACGAAACTACATTTTGGAATGGGCGACTAGAATCAATTCTATTTTTTAAATGTAATTGTTGACGTTCAAAAGTGCCTTTTAAGTGCCTAATTGAAATAAATGCTTTGACTTTGACTTTAACTTTGACCTCCACAACCCAATAACCGGGTGACACGATACCCCTTGGTTGGACTGGTTGTCAGACTTTCGGGCTTCTGACGACCCGTCATCACGACTGTCAAAGATCCACTAATGATAGCCGGGACCAACGGCTTAACGTGCTTTCCGAGGCAAGCAGGGGTTTTAGTATGTGAAGATGGTCACCCACCAATCCACGGACCAGCCGCGGCAAACGGAATCTTTATTTTTTGATTTCTGTCAATCGATACCTCGCTAAAATCAAGGAAAGCAAATTCACTACCATCTTAAATTATTCGTGTATTCAAATCACAACTAATTCTTCGACAGTTGTAATGAAATGATTATAAAACCAAGCGGACATTACAGCAGCAACGGGCCACAGTAGGATTTTTTCGGACATTCCTACAAAGCATTTTCTAACAAAAAAGTGTGACGCAGGGTGTTAATTTGCTTAACTTAAACGATTTCCCTGACTGTACTTTCAGCAACCTACTCGTACTTATAGTTGTTACAACCGTCTGCGCCTTGTAGCCAGAGAAACACAACGGGCGAGAAAAATATAACGGTACTAATGAGCGATGCAAGAAAGCAATATTATTAAAAACCATCTCATAACAGTTGTTCCAAGCGCGTCTGTTTAAGAGTCGAGCATCAAAATAAAGGGTCAGGTTTCTACTCGAATTTCCAGATAGAACAAACGGTACCTATGTCGAGCTACTCGTATTCTATTCTAAAATTCTCTGTTCTTGTTTGAATTATTCTGTTCAAAATACGACTACAACGGTAGGGTTTTTTTTTTTGGGTGGGAAATCATCAAATAACTTCTCAGCAGGAGGGCGTGTCAGACTTTTACTGACTAAAACCCACCCGTGTTCCTTCAGTAGCCCGTATGCCAGGGGCTGTGGTATCTTTTTCAAACGAACCCGAACCCCTGACAGGCATCGGCCCTTGCAGGCCCCATCATTTTTGTGCTGACATCTCTTTGAGGCGCGCGTGGAACACAACGCGCCGTCGACTTGGGCTTGGTCCTTACCGGACAGCGAGCTACCCATTACTCGCCGTCCGCAAGCCCATGCCTACGGTGGCCGGAAATCGGCCTGGGATTCCCGACGCCCAGGGCGTCTCCGTATCCTGCGG
Organism: Polymixis flavicincta; assembly: GCA_949987655.1. Taxonomy (NCBI): domain Eukaryota; kingdom Metazoa; phylum Arthropoda; class Insecta; order Lepidoptera; family Noctuidae; genus Polymixis; species Polymixis flavicincta. The sequence goes on along the minus strand of OX465180.1, from coordinate 11,407,352 downwards.
CGGCTAGGGTCGCGAGGGCGCATATGCTGCCTCTCCCTCACGTGCGCCGCCTCCCTCTTCGCGAGCATCACTGTTTTGCTGAAGGAGGTGACGGCTCCCCATGCCCTCTCGCTCCGTACCATGGCCTGGACCAGGGCCGGACGCGAGGGATCGCCGCCGCCGATCGCCTCCACGAGGACACGGTGGTGCTCTGCCCAAGCCGGGCAGACCGCCACCGTGTGCTCCACCGTGTCCTCAGGGCGATCTTCGCAGTGGAAACACCCGGGCGTTTCCTCCCGCCCTATCCGAAACAGGAACCTCCCGAAACAACCGTGTCCGGTGAGGACCTGCGTCAGGCGGAAGGTGAGGACGCCATGCCGCCTCTCAAACCACTCCTCAAAGAGGGGACTTACCGCCGCAATCGTGGCGTGCCCAACAACGGTAGGGTTGTTTATTAATAAAAATAATTATATTTATTTTATGCCAATTCAAACTATCAGAAAAAAGTTTAAAATATATAAAATTTGAACCGTTATTGCAAAAAATTAGGTTTGTGACGAATTCACAGTTTAAAATTTTATTTTGTGTTTGATATCCCATATTATACAATTGAAACGATTTAGCTTTTCTTTTATTTTAGGGTACGATGCCACTCAGTTCCCAAAGGGAACCTATTCGACATACCTACTCTGTTGTCACTGTGTTTGTTTGTGATGCAAATATACGATGTATCTCAAGAGGAGAATCATCGGAAGCAAGACGGTGGGGACCTCAATGCCCTTCAATTTAACGCTAGCCCGCTAGCCCTATTGTATCGACGGTGTCAACTGGGGTCGTAGGCCTGGCAACAGAAATCCTACACGTAATCGTGGCGTAAACAATTTATATTAGAGTCCTACTGACCGAATCTCCGGTTCATACCAGTAGGCTCGACCCAGTATTACATGGGACTTAACAAAAAACATACCTAATGGCGAAAGATTTCAGCAACAACTGCTAGGGGTGCGGGTTGTTCGAAAGAGATAACGTGGCCCGTGGGACAAAGGCAACTAAGGGAACACGGGTGGGTTTAAGTCAGTAAAAGTCCGACACGCCCCTCTGCTCCACCCAGAGCGGGAGAAGATATTTGATGATTTCCCACCATGAAAAAATAATAATAATGGAGAAACGTGTGTGTACCATAGGTACACCTCTGCCTAACACTTCAGGGAAACAAAGTGTGATGTTATGTTTAATATTTATACCGTCCGTTACTAGCGACCTACCCCGGCGGCGGACAGTTTTTTCAACTTGACAACAAATCATGGATATTTCTTTTTTATACAAGATAATTTTTTATCCAATGCGCAAATTGTAAACATGAATTTAGCTTAACATTCTAGAAAGAAAAAAAAAACAGCTGTTTCATGGAAAAGTGCAATACCTACGCGGTGAAAATGTATGAAACGGCAGATTTTTAGGGTTCCGTACCTCTAAAGGAAAAAACGGAACCCTTATAAGATCACTTTGTTGTCCGTCCGTCCGTCCGTCCGTCCGTCCGTCTGTCAAGACCGTTTTTCTCAGGAACGCGTGGAGGTATCAAACTGAAATTTCTATATGATACTTAGTTCTACTGTCCCTGGAAGCTGTAGAAAAATCAACCTTCTAAGTCAACGCAATCAAAAGATACAGCCATTTAGGCCGCAAAATTCCGCAAATTTTCGAAACTCGCACGGGAATCAAAACCTACAGGGTACTTCCCGTGTACTTAGAATCTTGAAATTTTGTACGAAGTCACGTCTTATAGTACAGATATAGGAAAAATTACGAAAACCGTAAATTTTTAGTTTCGTCATATAAAAAAAAAATTTTTTTGACAATTTTGAACTTTTACTTAAATACCCACAGGTTTGTACGGAACCCTCGGTGCGCGAGTCCAACTCGCACTTGACCGGTTTTTATTTTTTTGTATAACTGACTAATTTCTGCGCTGGGGGTTCTAGAATGATATGCTAAATTCATGGTTACAGTTTGCGCACTGGATAAAAAAATATCCTGAATGTATAAGTTAAATATTTTTGTGATACAGATTATATACCTACACATTCTAAACCTTCCCGAATAAATTCTATAAATGACGGTAAAAAACGGCATCGAAATCCTTTGAGTTGCTGAGAAGAACAAAGCGGTCATACAGACGGACACGACATGCAACTTTAATTAATAATATATAGAGATGTATAAATTCACTTCACTGAAAAAAACTCAAATTATTTATTTTACATAAACCAATTAAGTACCTACAGGCACTTTATTTTAGGCACTTTTGAATTGCCCAGGGGTCGGACAGCCGGAAAGATAAAGCTAGTTGCCCATTCCAAGGCGTAGTAAGTTCCTAAGGAGAAGAACTGGAGAAATTCCACGGACGCTCTTTTCAATCAAAATATTTTTTACAAATTACATAATCGTTACATCATTCATTACGAAATTTTATACACGTTAACACTTCTGCTTACTTCTTTGAGGTAAATACAGAAATACGAGTAACATGTTTTGTTTTTTGGCTTAGTTCATTATATTGGTTTTGCCGAGAACTAGTCTAACATTATGTACCTACCTACCTACGCATAGGTAACTAGACATCTAGTTAGGTTCTTCCTAATTAAATAATAAAAGAAAAGATTGAGGCTGTACTTTCTTAATTCACAAAAGTATGGAATTACGTTTTCAACACACTTGCTCGTAAAGTGAGCCTTATTACATCGTTCTTAGGGCCATAAACCGAACTATAACACACGAGTGCATAATAATATTACGCACTAGTGCATAATAGATGTATCCATACAAAGTTACGTTAGTACCTAACTGCAAATTATATGCGAGTAAACAAAGCATTTTCAATTTAACCGGGTAATTTTTTTTATGTAACAACAAAGAGGTTTTATGCCGCTGAAAATCCATTAACATTTTTGGAATAAATAAATGTGACCTTAATTAAGACGAAAGACCATTTCATCATCATCATCATCTATTTATTTTTAATTCACAATAATTTGTTACAAAATATTTACATTTTATCACTAAAATGATATTTTTGAAGTAGACCGTACATGTAATCAATCACCTTACATTTGGCGCGTGCAAAAAAAAAGAAAAACTTGCGCGCCATTTCCCATAGTTTTCAAATTTTGTTTGGAACCCATTTGTTGCTGTGTGGTAAAACGATTTATGTAATACAGGTTTGTTTTTTCCTCGCAAGTGTGTTGAAAAAGTGCGTATGAAACTCGTGAGCAACATGCTCACTAGACACTCGGCTGATTTACGCAACTTTACTGCAACCCACAGCCTCGTGTATAATGAGCAACTTAGCTCACTTGTATCATAATATACTATTATGTAATACTACAATAATTTAAACATTATGTAAATAAGCGTGAGCTCAAACAATTCATGCAATATTTATGTTTATTTATGCTTTGACCTTTCTGATTTAAGAAATTTTCTAATGGATGTTTATAAAAATATTCTGTTTATAATAAGGTAAATAGATAGGTTCACTGAAGGTCGGCAGGAGCTTAACTTTTGTTAAATGGATTCAGAATTTCGGTCAAGAACTACAAGTCCAATTATTTTATTTTTACCGATTTATTCCCGTCAAATTGTTGAAAAGTACTCCAAGCCACAATCGGATCTTGATCAGAACAATCAAATTGTGCCAATAAACTGTTAAAGAAGTGAGGATTTTGTTAAATATTCTCGTAAAAAGTAGAGGTTGTGTTGTAATATTAACTGGCCCAGTTTTGTAAGCCACAGTGATACCTTTTCCCCCACTTGAATCAACCACAACGTTGGGGCGACGCGGCCAACGCAAGTAGCAGCTTATTTACGGATTTCCTCACGTTCCTTGAACACCATAAACGGCCACAATTCCCGTGCATAATAAATCCCCTACCTTCATCACTACAGCGCCATTCTTTTAATTATCACTTTTAATGAACACTGAACGATATAAGGAGCGTTTACGCACGTAATCGTTTAAAGCCCCTTTATAGCCGTTTTGAGCGGTTGTGAGCTAGAGCGGGGCTTACCGAATGATGGATGCACTGGAGGATTACGGAGCGCTGTGTGGCGTTCAGATGACCGCCTGACCACCGCCACTAGTACCTACTACTGCCGTGTTGTATTATGTAAACAAACATTTGCTTAATACTGCCACAACTAATAAATGATACAAGATGCGGAATGGAGCGTATATAAATGATGTCGTTCAACTGCCACGTTTCAGTAGTTTGTGCCCGTTTTCAGAAGTTGATCCAATGTGTGTTTGGGAATTTTTCGTAAAGATGATAAATTAATTCATGGGTGCCGAGATGGGAAGGTGCCGAGATGGGACTAACCCGTGTGTTTTGTCACGTTCTTTTTCTTACTGATTACAAACATACTGATTCGAGATGCTTATGCTTCTGGTCGTAGTGCTGAAATCTGTACAGCTAATGTTTCAGAGACACCTAAGGAGGTGATATACATGACTCTAACGAAAGTCAATTGACATTGACGAGTTTGTGGAATTCATATATCTCTTAACTAACTGGAACTTACCTAACAGTTGATAATTTCTAACTTCACTTTAACTAATTAAAGTTTTATTTAACTAATTATTTAATTTTGCCAGCAGCTTTACCCGTGTGGAAGTCGAAAAGTATCCCAAGGGAACGTATACTATCGAGATAACCCTATGTGTTAATCCGGGGTATAATCTATCTGTGTGCCAAATTCCATCCAAATTCGTTCTGCCGTTTTGAGTGATTGACTAACAAACATCCAAATGTCCAATCATCCAAACTTTCACATTATAATATTAGTAGGGTAATAAAATAAATAAAAATAATACACGGAAATATCTTCACTGTTCTTGTTAGATACTGAAATAAAATATATTTCTACCTCTTTACTTTATTTCTAAAACGGCACATATAACAAGACAAACTTCGGGAATAATCCGGAAAAGTTTAGGGCAAAGAAATGTTAACTTAATATCTAAAAGAAATCATATTTCACCGTTGATCTCTGAGGAGCCAGCGATCCAATCGGGTAAACAAGTAGCCTATGTCCCTCTGCGCGAAGGCAACTTTCCCTGCAAAGTTTCATCGCCAGCCATTGGTCCTTCGAGACCGGATCGAGTAACAAATAAAACTACAATCAAATCTCATTCATAACATTACAAACGGAGATTGCAGAGTTCTCGGTTGTAAATAATGTTGTGAACGCTATCTTGTTTTGGATTTCTTGAATGAGAATTGTATTTAGGTCTTCATTATGTAATCAGGGGAGGAACTCTGTTTTGAAATATAGGGTTACGACTTTAGTTTAGGAGGCAGAGCTTCTCTGTATTCCACTTGCGGTTTCAATAAAGAAAGAAATTCGCTGAAATGATTTTCCACCTAGTTTTCCCCAACTATGTTGGGTCGGCTTCCATTGTAACCGGATGTAGCTAAATACCTGTATTATAAATAGGGCGACTGCCTATCTGACCTCCAAAACTCAGTTACTGGTATGGTAAATTCTCTAAAACATTCAGGACAATGTCTTGCAAGATTATACAGAATCAGAGCGACTTAGAATGAAAAAAAAAAAAAACAAATATCCCTCTTAGCAAAAGACTAAATGCGACCTCTCTTCTTTTGCTTCTCTAACTTTACGGCGAAGGTCAACCGTAAACGAGTTTACGCTTAAATGAGGAACTTCTATAAATAAAATGCATTTAAACAAGCTTAGCTTTTGAAAATGTCTCTTAAAGGTCGTGTTATTGAGTTTGCATCTAGTATTATAAAGATAAAAATAAAGTTGGATTAAAATGTCAGCTCTGTAGGTGTATTTTACTGAATCATTAGGGTGGGTGTCACAGTAGGGTGGCAAAAGTGGTCAAGACCTCCAAAAGAAAATATTGTATCAAGAAAGGTCTGCCTACGTATACGTCTATTTTATTTTTGTACCATTTATGTTCTCTACAACTTTTTCTATTCATGGTAACGATACTATTTTTCCTTTGGCAAAGGCAAAGTTTACATTTACGTTACGAAATTGTATACCTGTGAGCTAACCTTTACGAATATACCAACCTACATGAACGTCTAAATAATAATAGAGCCTTTTATTAAGGTTGGTGACAAGTTGATCCTCTTTACCAACAAGTGCTCATGAAAATAGATTCTTATTTTATACCTAAATGAATACAACACTCGTAGTGGAGATCCGTTGTAGGTACATATCTACTTATAAATAAAGAAAGGTACTTAAAATACGTAATATTGACGTCTAAATCATACGCAGCAAGCGTATAACTAAGCTAATACCGGAGGACATAATGTTACTAATGGTACGGGATAACCGAGGGGACGATCATAATTTTGGGGAACAAAGCGTTGCCGTGAACGACGTGTTTTGAGCTTCACCGGAACAATGAGATAATGATTCGTGAGCTCGTAAAGTGTGCACTTGTAACTATAGAGTTGTCAAACTTCCTTCAGACGTGGATCCGAGGGTTTAATGAGGGCCCAATCTCTGTCCGCACGTACTTGGATGTGCCGACTAAAATACTAGGTACTTAACATTATATTGACACAATTAATACAATATTTCTAGCTAATTTGATTATTGTCTTCGAGCAACACTCGGCACCACCTACACATGCAATTTATTAAGGTACTTTCGTCTTCAACACCTCGTTACGCCATTTAAGTTGATTAATGTCATTCTAAATATGGTGACAACGTGTGGGCGTTTAAATTTTCGGGCCATAGAAATTACTTACTTATTATTTATTTCAGAAACTCGTTAGGGTCAAAATATATTTTTTAGTCTATGGAACGATGTAATTTTAATAAGACTATGCCAACGATAGGTTGTAGAAACTTTTCATAAAAGAATTTAATCATTTTTATTTCATATTTTTCAAGGTTTATGTCGACAAGAGAATGTTTATTAAAACCTAGAAGTATAGAAAAGCTTGACATGTTCAGTTTAGATTGCGACGAACATGTCTGGTGAATGATAGGCACTTTAATCAACGTGCTTCTACGAATAACGTTCGTGATGTCCTCGGCATGTTGTCATAAATCCTCGGCGCGGCCGCGAGCAACGGTAGGTACGTCGCGACAAATTGTAAGAAAAATAAATTTACGGATATCAAGCAAAGCTCTTGTTAAAAGAAGGAAGGTGGCAGCTGGACAAACAGATTGCTGGAGGCACCGGCCGCGCGCCCTCCCTGACAAACGAGCTCACTCCCGACACCAGGATATTTTTTGGCAAAACGCGAGCGTGTCTGGGACATCTCTACTAAAACCCCGCAGCTGTTTGAGTGTCGAAATTAAAAATAAAACGAAATAGAAATTTTTCAGAAAACAAATAAAGGCAATAGGTACAAGCAGCTTAACCTAAATAAATTAAAATGTCTAAATTGTGTTTGGATTTTATTTCAAACCGATTATACTAAAAAGCTTACAATTCTAAGTAACGAGCCTTTTGATGGTTGTGGAATGGCCGCCATAAAAATAATTACGACGTCTAGCTATGATTAGATAATTTGATTACTCACTGCTTTCATTGTGGAGATGATAATAAATTGAAGACAATAGATTTATGATACACAACAGACTGAATGCTCTGAAGATATGAAACAATCACAATGAGCTTATCGCCTTAGGATTAACTATCCGTTTATAGAGGTAATTATTTCACAAGTGTCACGCATGTTTGTTTTATAAGACCACATTTCAAAGGCAGTACGCTTTTCAAGCTCAAATGAAATAATTTTCATGTTTCAAATATCTTATTTTACACGTTAACGAGGATTGATTATGAAAACTAGCATACCTGCCAACGGCAACAATCAATATACTATCAATAGCAATAGGATTATTGTCAGTAATTGCAATTAAGAATTCTAGAATACTGACAGATGATATTTACCTACGTCACTTCTCTTAGAAAATTATTTCTTCTCTCTATCCGTAGATAAGACCATTCGATGCATTCATTTGTATCGTTGATCGTATTAAAATTATTTCGACAACGACACTGTCACTAGATGCTGAAAACAGTTACAAATGCATTTAACTTGGTGGAAATATTTTATGCCGATAATAAAACTTTATAGGTTGTCATTACACCATTGCATTCTCATCAAGGTTTCATCTTTAAATAATAATAATGTTTGAAATTCCTTTTTTTACCACTAATATAATTTATACTATTTATTATAAATAGAATAAAGCTTAAGCATTTGTTTTTTTGTTTGAACGACCTAATAATCTCTGGACTGGTCGGATTTGAATTTGATTTAATTGTGTTGAGATGTGGTATTAGGCACGAACAATGAAATTTATAGTCTGGAGCTGTAAAATGCGTGTCATATTCCAAAAGAACAAAGAAATGGCACCAAAAAGTATGTGGGTGGACATAACAAGTAATTCACCGTCACAGAAACGCCTGATGAAGATGTCAATGCATTAAGTTGCACGATGCTGAATGAAAGGCCTAACTGTTTTTGATAGGTAGTATCAAAATTCTTTTTGCATTTGTTAGCCCAATGGAAGACGAAGGTCCTTGCGAAAGGCGTTAATACTATGCTAGGACCCTAAAGGGCCGGGCAAAAAGAAAAAAAATAGGAGAGAAAGCTAAGCGAAAACGAAGTAAATGCGCGAGCAGGCGATGCGATGCTATTGAGTGAGTCGAGGAACAAGAAATTTGACGCGGAAGAAATTGCGGGCAGAAGCTTGTCATCATCTGCCTAGCCTCGTCTCAATTATGTTTTTCTTCAACAGGTTCAACAGGTTCTTACACTACTCAAGACTTAAACGATGCTGCATCTATACTTATATATTGCGAACATTTTTAGTGAAGATGAGTGTTCACCACCATTTATGGCCGACCGACCAGATCCAGAAACTATCGAGCTGGAAAAAGATCGTCCAGAGCAAGCTATAATGTCCAACACTGAACCTGATCCTACACCATCTACTTAGCCTAGCTAGCGAAACCTATTCTGGAAGTTTACCAGGGGAAACATAGATCCACGGCCAAGATTGCAAGGAGTGGGCACATAGAAAATGTGCGCCAGTTTCTAGTCTTACTTTCGTTTGTAGTTATTGCAACAGAGACAACGACGATTAAGTTTCCAAGACCTTTTTAATATTTTATTTTCTAATATAATCTTTATTGATGTCTGATTTAAAGTAGAAGGACACTTACCCATCAGTATGTACTTGTAAAACAAGCCAGCCATTAAGACTTATTGTTGAGGAGCTATGACCGACAAAGTGAAAAATTGATCAACTAGCCCCCCCTACCCTACATGTAATTATAGTACGAGTACTCAGCTAGTACAGTACAGTCATGTGTCTAAAAGAAAACTTCACCTTTTCCTTTATTATAATGTATGGATAAATGTCAGTTTCCAAGGTGAAGAAGGTCATAGGGTACATTTCGGTGTGAGTCACGCGTGGCCCGCGTCAGCTGTTGGCGATCGCTAAGCCTTAATATTTCTCATATGAGTTCCTTTCCCCTCTGTAAAAAATGCCAAGGCCGAACCCACTTATTTATCGAATGTTCCGTATAAACGACGTAAACATGCTGAAACTGATATTAAATATTCAGACACCCTTTCAGGGCGGCCGGTTGACAGTTACCATTGATACCGATTAGGGAATAAACTCTCACAGGGCTATAATGTGACGTACCCGCATGCGGTTGGGCGTATGTCAAAGTTTGGTTTTAGATCTTTTGGTTGAAGTTACGTGGATAGAGGTATGTTAGAACGCACGGTGTGATATTTATTGTTGTGTGCGATTGAATATCTCAATATTTGACAGAGAAAATATCTAATTTGTTCTGTTTGAGAACAATAAAAAAAGAGAACGGTGCACGCAAGCTGTATAACTTGTACTGAGCGCAATAATAGACTTTGTATACAGTACAATAGAGTGTTAGGATGCTATTGGATCAAACCCCACTAGACGTGTGCGTTATTTAACGTAATCGGTTTCAGAAATTTCTAACGAGGCTGATAATCGTGAAACTAGTTTCGTGGACAAAAATGTAATTATTATTTTACGTACAGAGGCCAGCACATCAAGCTACCCCAATCTGTCAAATTTCTTTGAAAGTTTTTCAACTTTATTACAAAGGAATAAGGTTTATGTTCAATTGGGAAAATTTGACAGTTTGGGATAGCTTGACCTGCAGGCGACTGTACGTAGTTCACAGTTGACATGACACTTACACAACGAACGGCGTACGCGTAAGCGTTTCGATCAACATATTATTATTATAATGATTAAATGTACGTTACTTAATACGGCTCGCAAAACGAGAGTAAAGAGTCCCTTCGGAATTATAAACTGTTACATATTCGTAATCATAACATAATACAAACGCAAAACCATATCAACTGTATACAAAAGTTACTAGTTACAAAAATAATCGGTTTTGAAACTAGTTACTCATATCCACGAAACTACGTATAAACGATTACGCTCAAAAGACGTTATGACCTATGTCCAAACCCCACCGTGAAAACACATTTTAAATTCACGATAACCGTGGATCCATAGCGAGCACGGTCTATTGTGCTTAGATATGTTTGCATTATTACCTTGATAATAAGCTAGGCAGTTATGATAAACTTTCTCAAGAGATAAACAAAACCTTAACTTGTAGGTATGATCGATTATGTTATGTTGGAGAATGAGAGCAAACAATTGCAAATAAATTCAGCTCAAATTCATTCGTCTCGATGTACTTACTTTATACGAAGAATATACACTAAGTCGATTGTCAATCATTTGGATCCTTCAGAAAAAGAAAGGCATTTTGTGTTTTACATATTTATTTCCAATTGGACTAGTTCTCTTTTGAGTTGAATATTTATTATAATATAGAGATAATGGTATTTATAAGCATAATTAGTCTATAATGTTTCTACTGCTGGGACACAGGCCTCCTCTCTGTGAGAAGGAGTGGGCCGTAATCCACCACGCGGGCCCAGTGCAGGTTGGTAAATGTCATATGTCAAGACATGTGACATTTACCAACCTGCCAAGATTCCAAGGAATCTTTGGTTTCAGAACATGTCGGTTTCCTCACGATGTTTTACTTCACCGTTTTGAGAGCAATGGTGATGAAATAACTTACACAAAGTAAGGTGCCTGTCCGTTCCTGTCCCGTGTGTTGCCGCACGTAAAAGAATGACACCATCCTATTTCTTCCCGTGGGTGTCGTAGAAAGCGACTAAGGGACTTACTAGAGAATGGGCAGCAGCGTTCTCTATGCATTTTACCACCACACTGAGATCGCCAACCCGCCTGCCAAGCGTGGTAATTATGGCAAACCTCCTTTTGGGGGACGCTTATGTCCAGCAAGACTTCTTTCGGCTGAAATGATGATGATGAAGGCGCCTGTCTGGGTTTGAACCTACGACCTAAAAATTATAAGTTGCGACCGTTATTATTGGGCCACCATTGCTCAATACTCAATGGTGTTTATGAAACTAAATATTATCTATTATTTTCTGTAGCATAATTTAAGAGCTTAGCCAGTAGCTGTAGTGCCCTTTCCACTTACTTTTATTCTGTAGCGAATATTAATAAGGGCTGTTAAAACTGAAGTTTGTTCCCCTTGAAAGAAGCTTAAGTATAATTTTGTTAAATTATTAACAGGGGATGATTGAAACAGTGCTGCTGCCTGGTAGCAATATCTTAGTATTGAGTACTGGATCTCGACCTGGAAACTAAGGAGTCCTATCTTCATGCTATTCAAGAAAATGTTAGTCTTTCTGTGCGGTGGATAAGAGCCTTTACCTTACATAGGTATTTTCTAGAATGGTTTAATCGACAAATGTGCTTTGAAATCTTTGGATAGGTAGACTATCACCGCAAAAACAGTTGTCACGTACATATAGAGAAAAATAAAGCATCAAAATCCTTAAATAGAAACGAATACGTCAGACAACGAGACATGCGCACAAGATCTGATTAGTTATTTTACAGATACTCAGTTCCTGTGAATTTTCTATATCTTTTATTTCTACCTTCTGACAAATTCTAGGTAAGTACCTAACATACTCAATTTATTTTTGTAACAAAGTTGTACGAGAATAGTAGGAATAGGTCACATAATGTTTCCGATGATTACGGAACTCCAAAATCGGGCCGTACCTTTATATCGGCTGGTGTTCCCGAAAGCAGTCGCACACAATTTTGCTTTGAACATCTCTTTGTGTAGTTGATCGTTCGTAAATAAGTACCTACATTTTGTATCGTTACATATCCAGCCTATTATAATAATATTCCTACTTTTTCAAGCTTCTTTGTAAAACCAGAATGATTTTTAAACGCTTCCTATTGTAATTCGATAAAGGTTTTAATTTTTCCAGTTTAGTGTAAGTAATTTATGTAATCGATGTAAAATAATATTTCGTGTTAGTTATATTCTACCTGAAACAATTAAAACAGTGCACAACAATGCATATCGGGGAAAACAGAGAAAATCCAACTATTTAGTTCAACACGATGCAGTAACTGTGCTGGTTTCACATCTGGTTACATTAGAAGCCGACCTCTACATTCAAAATAAAGGCTTAGCTAATAAAAAGACGACAAACAGCTGGTGCTAAATTTCAATAAGTTCACAGTAAGAGAATATTTTTTTAATCACGTTTTACGTTTTAGAAAACATTGCAAAGGACACTGGTAAAGTTTCCAACAGAAGTACGTGGTACCGAAAGTTTAAAAGGAAACGTAATATTTTCTTGTTTTTGTAAAGAAGTCTTAAGATTGTTGAGCCCATTCCACAGAAGTTTCTGGAACACTAAGGAATAATAAGGAGTCATAAACAAACATTATGTTGTATGGAGAAGTAAATAATATAATAAGTACTCGTTTATACAATGAACTTCTAAGCAGTCTTAATAAACTGTTGTCCTTTGTAGAGTGTTTTTATTCCGTTCTGTAACACGACATTGTTGTTTAAACGGAACAGTCATACGAACAGATACGTAGGAAAAATATCTTTATTTTTTATCGGTACATAGCGAGGTTGAATGAGGTGATTGGGGTGAGAAAGGTGAGTCAAATGATTATCTGATTTTGTACCAACACTTAATAGCAAGAATTTGTAAGACATTTATAACCTTAACAAGTGTATTAGTGAACAGATTTTATTTTGGGGTTTGCTAAAATGAGTAGGTGTATAAGCAGATTAGATGGGAGAAACGCCAACGCACCTTGAAAGTCTTCAAAAAGGCTTTAGTAGGAGTCAGTAAAAAGCTTAACAGTGGTAAGGGGTTATTTTGTTATTGCTGATTTATGTTCCTAAACAAATCTATAAAAAAAATCAGTTTAACTATAGGTCCTTACCATAACGAGGGCGTACAAGTCCAAGTTCTATAAAATAATATAATAAATTTATTCAGCAATCCCATTCCAATTAACATTTCGTAGAGATAAAAAGGGTTCACGACAGATATCCGAACATCGTGAACGGCACGTAGCGCTTTGGCCACTAAAACATTAAAAAGAACATAAAGTTGGTACAGCTATCTCAACAAACTAACGTTAGGGAATCTCTCGTAGTGGGGTCAGGTATTGTGAAAAAACCAGGGGCGATATCACAACAAACCCGAGGTGCTCGGCGCGCGCGTTGTTACGCCGACGTGACCCGAATGCCCACGCCCCGATGTTCAGGGATACTTCACAAATGTTTCCGTTACGATACGCGATCTTTTCCTTTACTGAATGCGTACTAAACACGTAAATAGCTATACGATCACCTTAACTTCGTCGTTTAGATGTATTTATATACGACTAGAATCTAACAGGATCTACTTTATTTTTATGAGAGTTTGACGTTATTATAATACTCAAATCATTTATTACAATTAAATCATTCACAGCCACTTTTGAATTGTTAAAGAGTCAGTCAGTTAATCACAAAGTTGAAGCTAGTTCATTCCAAAACGTAGATCTTTATGGAGAAGAACGGGCAGGCAACTCCAAGGACACTCTTTAAAATCAAGATAATACAGTTCTCTCTGTTTTTACGAAATACATGTTCATTTTATTAATATGTTTAGTTCTAATGAATTAAATTAAAGTTATCTCATAAAAATAAATCCCTTAATCTTCAAACATGAATCAAATATTTACGAATCAGATAATACAACATCCTGGGTACATTATTCTTGTTGCTTCTTTATGTGTAAACAATTTTTAAAACTGAAGAAACCAGAAAATCACCAGTCTCAACCGACGGCATCCGATCACGAACATGACGCGTGGATCAGCACCATCATGTGTGACTGGAAACTGCATAAAATGTGACTCACGTTCCGAGCTGTATCGCATTTCACCATTAGTATCAAGAGTGTTTCAGTATTTTTAGTTCTACTTCATATAATATTCCCTTGAGCACATCTAATGTCCAAGTAACATTACCACCTAATTAAAATGTTTGGTTGTTACTCTGATCGTATAATTTTAATATTTACCACGTCATTATTTCGTCGCTACATTACGAAACACGGAATTCGTTTTAGCGGTCCTCGATATCGCTTGCAACAGTTCCCGGCGACAGGGTCAAGGTGATTAGCTAATTAACCTGACGCCACGTGATTGATATCTGTAAAATTGATTACAGAAATATTTTGAAAAGTATCTTTCAAAACATTTCAGCTCGGGCTATGAAATCTGGGATTCCGGTTCGGACAAAATTACAGAGGTTAAATTATTCTTGTTCTATTAAATCCATCTCCCGAAATAATATGGTATTCTTTGGTATGAAAAATATATTACCTAATGAACATTCACTTCATCATAATAATTCTAAAACGGAAAAAATAAAACATACCGACAGAACGATAGTATTGAAAAAATTCATGACCCTAAATCCCTTGTATTTGGCAAGCTGCACTACTCAAAAACTTATGCCAAATCCATAAGAAGTGAAGTGTGCAAACCTTTTTTCAGGCAGCGTGCACCAGAGCGAGTCGCCGCATTGAATACATGTACCCACTGCAACTACATAATGCACACGTATGTATGTGCAAGTTCAAAACAGCTTGCTCGTGTGATACAGCTTTGATCTAAGACAAACTAAGTATTGCACCACGTAATTAATTAGGAAGAACTATCCACTTTTAGAGACCGCTGCTTTATCATAAGTTACCGAAAACAATAAGAGATTCTTCATCACACTGAGCATTTAAAAATATAGGTTGAAGTTGTATTTGGCCGACCAACAATAAATCATTACTCACTGTATGTAGTCAATAGATCGAACGACAAAAATGTTTAATACTTAAGATATTCTGTTAAGTTTCTCATAAGTAATATGTTCAAAATCAAAATCAAAATATTTTTACTTCATATAAACCTGCATGGGCACTTATGAAACATCAGAAGCTAGGTGCACGGTTCCAAATTGTTGTTTCCTATGGAGAAGAGCCGGCATGAAAATCCACGGTTACTCTTTAAAAAATAATTGGCTTTAACAATGTTTCCAAATTACGAAGATAAAATGTATGGGAGGACAGTGCAGGCCTGTCAATAAGTACCAGGTACTTAGACGAATACAGAATAGAAAATCGTACTACAAATCTACAGTCTGTAAGGCCTACAACGTTCTCTCATTCACAATAATATATAAAATAATCTACATAAATAAAATGAACCTAATTAAACATAGTGACATGATTTCTATGACAATCACTAAAAATAGTCGATATTAAAATTGATGTATAATGTCAATTAATGACGAGAATATGTCAGCATTGTAAAAATAAAAAGAATAAAAAACCACATAAACAAGGGACGAAATAAAACATTAAGACTTTTCTCGAACTAATGTCAGAGTTCCCAAAACAGTCCAAGAAACAAATGAACATCTTTAATTCAACAGAGCTGTTCCATTTTCGACAAACCGTATTCCCGAGTGGTGCAAAACAATTTTAGATCGTTGTATATCCGGGCCCAATTTACCTATCACAGTATTATTGACAGATCAGACATAATTAACAGCATTAATGACGCCATAAATGTCAGCAGCCGTGGCGGACCCAGTTCATAATAATCCGCTTATGGGTCACGCAATACGAGAACGAATCCTCTGGCTCACTTGTAAGGGACACTTTTATTATAGCTCTTAAATCAAGTGTGTTCAATAGGAGATTTTGTATTAATATTACATGGTATAACCCTTTTTATCTGGTAAAGGGAGACTTTATGGCTTTGTATGTGATGTGGTCGTAGCCTTATACATATAAGTACCTATCATTTTTTTTCCATACTTGATGCGTGATCTATAACTATTTCTAGGAGTATAACGGGATGAGCTGGCATACTTCTTAAAGGATTAGCCTACAGTGGGACCAAACAGGATTATAATAAAATAATAGGAGTATAACAAGCGATCAAGCTTGCTGTATTTATTTTATGGTTTTATTTGCTAAACTGTGAAAACTTATGTGTTCCCGAAAGTCGCTCCACAAAGTCCAAACTCACCAAATAATGAATGAAGAAACTAGATGTGTGTTCATACATAGTAAGCAAAATCAGTTTTAGTCAATGGCCATATGAAACAGATAGCTTTATTTAATCCATATGTTTCAATAGTCTCTTAATTAATAAAGGTTTGCTAACGTATAATACATTATACATAAATAAATAAAACGATCACATCATGCACACAAAATTATGGGCCATTTCAGTCCACACAAAAAGATCGAGCAACATGATTAAATAATTGTAGAAATTTGAATTATTAAGGATTAAATAAAAACATTACAGCTCGTTAAATAAATTACACTAACAATGCACATAAAATAAAGTAAATTATTAAGTAAAGAAAACTAAGATGTTAAATTTTTTTCTAAATGTTCAAATAATTATTATATAAAATGATAATTTTATTTTTTGCAAAATATTATGAAATGTCAGTGTTTCTGGCAGATACCATTCCATGTAAGTACAAAAGTTTCGTTTAATCCAATAGCAACCCGCTTACCTCGTTAAGATAATATATATTTAAAAAGGTACGTGTCTCTCGGTATATTTTTCACATTTTAAACAGAAAGCAATGGAATAAAACATCCGATTGCTAACAAGTCTCACTTTAACGAAAGTTATCGAATAAATGCTGAAATAATTGGCGTTGGCGCTCATTTTCCATTGTACTCTGACACAGCCGCTCATCGGCGATACAATTCATGTGTATGAATTTCTGTGTGTGTATTTAAGAGTAATATGTACATTTTTAAATGGAGATATGCCTTTATTCGATCGTGTAGGTTTAAATACCTTCCCCATCCCGGGAGTATTACGTGATGTTTCGAGATAAAACGGCCATGTCCTTCTCCTTGACCTGATATTTTCCTTAATATAAGGTAAGGACATTATGATTATTGGTTCTTTGAAGTATCATTGAGTTATGTAGGCATAGGTCATTTCGTTTTATAATTTTATTCCTAAAAAAATGTAATCGTGTACAACTACTATTCTGTAGACCATATTTGTCTGCCTTACAAGGCAACGCATAGTGATACACAACTTTTCTTTGGTTCTATTATAATAACAAATTCAGATTATAAAATGTTGTCGAAATCTGTACTTGAACCCAAAAATTGCACGGTGGAGGTCTGCTCGGCTTGGGCGGAGCACCGCCGTGTCTTCGTGGAGGCGATCGGAAGCGGCGATCTCTCTCATCCTGCCCTGGTCCAGGCCCAGGCCATTACGGAGCGAGAGTGCATGGAGAGCCGTCACCTTCTTCTGCGAAGCAGTAATGCTCGCGAAGAGGGCGCCGGCGCACGTGAGGGAGAGGCAGTATATGCGCTCTCACGGCCCTAACCGCCGCAGGAGACGCCCTGGGCGTTGAGAATCCCAGGCTGATTGGCTCGCTGAGCTCGCCGTCCGAGCCAAGCCCGGGTCGACGGCGCGTTGTGTTCCACGCACGCCTCAAAGAGATGTCAGTACCAACTGGTGTGGATGCCTGCCAAGGAGATACCGTGGCTCCTGGCACACAGGCTGAAGGAACACGGGTGGGTTTTAGTCAGTAAAAGTCTGACACGCCCTCCCGCTCCGCCTAAACCGGGAGAAGTTATTTGATGATTTCCCATTCTCAAAAAAAAAAAAACCAGTAATTGCAATACAAAAGATGCAAAATCATAACGATAAGCGATTGTAATAAGCAATTGTTAGAAAATAAGTATTCAATTAGGTACTATCAATGCTTTAGGGACGGGTATAACAGCAACAGTGCAAATGAGGAAAGGAAAGAAAATGCAAGATTTCTCGAAATAAATATAATAATTGACTCGCATAAAAGCAAGAAAGAAACAACTTCATATGTAGAGAAGAGACTAGATTATTCCGTAGTGCAACTTTTTCTCAAGTATCATTATTTTTGCAGCTCTACAGATATTGGTCTGGTGTAGCAAAGATATTGCCTGTAGCTGTCACCGCCAGTAGTTTGAACTGGCTTATGTACTTGTGTCGTTTCCCCGCATTGTACACCCGGACCGAGCGCGGAATGTGTTTCTACGCTGTATTATTCTTTTTATTTACCCGACCGTTTTTTGTCTTCATGTTTATTAATATGTAGTGGACGTTATGTAACATGTGGTGATTTGGTTTGGGAACATTGCACTATGGACGTTTTTATTTCTAAATAATGATGTTTAGGATTCGGTGTAATTTTCTTTGTCTAGTTATTTTGATGTCCATTGTCGACATTATCTCTGTTTTATTCTACAAAAGCAGTGTACTTTTTTGGTCAAATCATTGAACGCAGTACAATATCATACGATTTTGAAACTTACCCATGAGCTAATAAGACACATATTTAGACTGAAGACTACATATCATGCATTAAGTAGAGGGTCTACTCATTGTCCTCCCTAGACGTGCATATGTGTCGCACAGGCGCACGGGTGCATTTCACAAATTGTTTAATATAGCTATGCAGATTTAAGTCACGTAAGAGTGTCTGTAGGTGTAGGTGTAAACACTCGTGATAACCTAATTCTAGTTAGCCATTCGAAAAGAAAGTTTCGAACGTAACATAGAAGCATTTATCCGACATCGTTCAATATAAAAGTAGAGGGATTCTAACAAGAAAAGTAACTCATTTTCAATCTGGTTCTGATTCTAATTTTATCTCTAATCTAAATCTATTTTCTCTCTAATTCGTCTTCATCAATAAACAAATCACACGAGACGTCCTAGAAATGTAATGTTTAACAAAATATGTTGAAATAATTTAACTTTTTCAGAAAGGTCAGGTGCGTAGTACTCGCAACCGGCGTGCGTGTATGACCAGAGGTCTTAGTGCGAGTTTCCTTTAAGGTGAAACAAGTCCACATTTTTTCCATACAAACTTCGGGAGGGTTTTACTCCACTGTTTGACAGTGTAAATCAAAACTTATACATGGTATGGTTTCGTCTCATTATTAATATTGTCTGTACGGAAACAGAATACTAAAATAAAAAGCCATTAAAAAGTTATGAGCCAACAAAGATTCGTTTTTCTTGCTAATTTAACCTAACTTTGGGCGTGTTTAAGTAACAAAAGAAGTGTAAAATCTCCAAAACCAAGTCGGTACCGACAAAGTTCAATTATCGATAAGTTCAATAAACTTTATTGGTCATTGATTTATGCCGTGGTTTTTTCATAAAACCCGACCTTCCGAAGGACTTTTCTTATTTTTTTCGCGAATGTTTTGCTATAAATGCTCCTGAATCTCACTCAATAACGTTGTGCGTGTAGACTAGAGTCTAACTGCTCATCACTGATACTATCTCTGTCGGATACGAAGCCTGGTGAGACAGCGTGATTTTTAGCCAGGCCCACCAGTGAGTTCGAGCCCGCGAAAAGTGTCCCCTTAATCATCTCAATCAAACGCGCTCAATGCATTTGATCGAGATGGTTAAATGAAATTCACACTAGAACCACTGATATATGAACATAAACGAGGCAAAAGGAGTATGTAAGGATCGAAGCTGGTGGCATTTTGTAGTTTTTGCCTACCCCATGAGAAACAGGCGTGCGTTTATGTATGTGTGTAATTTTGCTTTTTCCATTAAAAATAAAAAAGGTAGGCTTGTAAAACAACAATTATTGAATACATGGTAACACAAGCGTCAATGTTTTCATATTTTCATTTAATTGTGCTAGTTACTGAAACCTTAGCTGAAAAAGAATCCCTCTGCCAGGGGTGCGGGTTGTTCGAAAGAGATACCGTGGCCCCTGGCACACAGGCAACTGAAGGAATTCGGGTGAATTTTTAGTCAGTAAAAGTCTGACACGCCCCCTGCTCCACCCAGAGCGGGAGAAGTTATTTGATGATTTCCCACCCTACAAAAAAAAGAAGAATTCCTTCTTCCTACTTTCCTACTATTCCTACTATATTATGAATGTGAAAGTTTGGATGTTTGTTCCCCAATCATGCGCAACAAACAAACAGATTTGGATGAAATTTGGCACACAGATAGTTTATAACCTGGATTAACACATTTTTTTGTTATCCCGGTTATACGTTCCCTTGGGATAATTTACTGCACGTGGGCGAAGCCGCTGGTAAAAACTAGTCCTACTAATATTATAAATGTGAAATTTTGGATGTTTGTTACTCAATCAAGCAAAAACGGCTGAACGGATCTGGATGAAATTTGGCACACAGTTCGTAACCCGGAATAACACTTAGGATACTTTTCATCCTGGTTCCCGTGGGATAATTTTCGACCTCCACGCGGGCGAAGCCGCTGGCAAACCCTAGTGTATTATAAATGTGAAAGTAACTCTGTCTATCTGTCTCGCTTGTCTGTTACGCTTTCACACCTAAACCGCTGAACCGACCGTCATGAAATTTCGCAAAGATATTGCCTGGGATATGGAAAAGGACATAGGCTACTGTTTTACGCAATAACCGACATAAACGCCGCGGGCAAAAGATATCTACTATTTAAATACATTTTTATGCTCTCATATGTCTCAGATTGAGAATAAAATGAAACTTTTATGAAAGAAATTGTATTTCTCGAAATGTTGGTACTGTTACAAAATATTCTAAAATTTGTTGTGTAATGTTTTTGAAGTTGTTGGGGACTAGGGATCTTTAGAGTATCTTTTCCTTTTTAACCGACTTCAAAAAGAAGGCGGGATTTGACATTTTAATATTTTTTTATATGTATGTTCGGGCATAACTCCGTCATATAGCCGGATTTGTGAAATTCTTTTTTGTTCTAAAAGGGTTTATTTCGAATAGTCCTATTTAAATTTCATATAGATCTGATTATGCGTTTCGGAGACAGACAACGGAACTCTTAAAAAAATGACAGCAAATGAACCGCCATTACTGCTATCGTTTATATATCCATTGTTTTGACCCCAAGGATGATCAAATTTTGAATTGGTGTGGGGTAGGTACTATAACTAAAAAGTGAAAAAACTTTTTCCAAAATAAAACTACCGATTTCCGGAAAGAAGCACTACAAAGTGAAAAATCACTTTAATTTCGGAAGGCGGTGATAAAAAATTAAAATATATAGGTATCCAAAGTCACCGACTTCCGAAATTAATGTTATTTTTCTCTTTGTAGTGTTTTTTTTTTTTATATGAAGTACTAGGTACAGAGATGTTATTTGAAATTCTAGGACAAGAAAAATTTGAAGAATAAATGTTTATGAATTCACCGTAATATTCTGGATTTCTGCTTGTTCTTGGCGGAAAATGCGCAATTTTGTGCACATTCTAAGAATTATGTTTTGTTACTATGCATATTCGAAAAGATAAAGAACCATTGATTTCGTTCCAGTACATTATGTCATCTTTGTATTAAATATGTATCTATATAAATAAAAAGAAAAGTCCTGACTGACTGATTGACTGACTCATCACCGCCTAGCCCAAACCCTTGGACCTAGAAAGCTGGAATTTTCTACAGAGGTTCCTTTTATAATGTAGACAAGGAAATAGGAAGGATTTTTCGAAATTCAACCCATAAGGGAGTTAAATAGGGGATGAAATTTCCCCGCGGGCGAAGCCGCTGGCAAAAGCTAGTTATTTATATTCAATCAAACATTCAGTAAATGTTTAAAAAAAACGTCTAAAACAATGTGTGGATTCGTGGCTTCGTAAAAATTTAAGCGTAATAAAAGCTTTTCAAGGTACATTTTCGTTTCACTGTGTTCACTATTGGAGGTATATAATGGGTTCTGTAAAATGCCAAACCGGATAGTGGTAACAATAACAACCCAATCTATAAAATTAAACTAGAAAGGACTTGCCGTTTAGATTAATTTCGCAGTAATTACAAAGAGGTAGGCACTGAAGAGCGTGTAAACGCTTGGTACAGTTTTTCTCGCGGCGCGGCGTCCAGGTATATGAAGAGTTATTTCCACAAATTCCCCCTACTAGTGATAGGCCACCGAGCGACGTGTCCGGTGAATCAACGAGAAGCGCTCCGCTCGGTCGGGCAAAAACGGAAAACCATTTTACGGTCCATTGTGAAAGAGGATTGGCAATTTCGTTCCGAGCTTACTCGACCATCGGCCGGACAAGTTTTACAACGTCTCTGATGTAACGCGAATGCTCCGACGAAACTCTCTAATACATGCGCACTGTCCCGCTGATTCAGCACTTCATTTTCCCTATTTAATCTTAGAAAAGTTTTAGCTGTCACTGATGCTTCAATTTATTACTAACCATTCCTGCGGTAGTGACCTATCAAGTTTTTATAACCTTTTTACTATATGACAAGTCTTATAACGTCCCCAGACGTGTCTGCCTGCTCGAAACGGATTATGTAAGTGATTCAAACTAGTAAAAGGTCCTAAAAAAGTATTGCACTTTTTTTGCACAAATTACCAACACGATGCTTCTCACAGCTACGTACGCTGGCTACGCTGTCGTAGCGGGCTGCCGAACCGCTACGCAGTCGTAGCGGGCTACCCAACCACTACGCAGTCGTAGCAGGGTGTCAACTGTCAATCTGCTATGGTCTCGCTAATAAACCACTCTTGCCACTCATTACTTTCGTTTGAAATGTGCTCATATTTTTTTATTTTGTTGTAACTTAGACATGTAAAATGATCTGAAAAATTAAAAGAAAAAAAGTTTTTATGACGTTGATTTTCAAATTCTACTCTCTCGTTTTATTTTACTTTAGGTACTTATCTAATAATTATATAAAGAGTAAAAACTGATTCAAATAAAGCACGCTCGTAAACTATATTAAAATTAAGACCTAGCAGTTAGAACTCAGTAATTGTGATCTTCAAAGATGAAAAAATCGCTATCGACGAATCTAATCCTGCACAAACGAAGCCTTTAGTTTGGAGGATTAGTAAGGTTATACGATAATTAGATTGGAAATCGATATCTACTCCGTATGTACGTGAAACTTTTACCTATTCGAACCTATATAAAATGGCTTAGATAAACCCACATTTGGATTAAACAATAATGGATAAGGCGAGTCTGGTATAGGGAATATAGAAAGTGTTTATACAAATGCTATATAATACATATATTATCATAATGATAAACATAAAAGAAACCGGCCAGGTGCGAGTCGGACACGCAAACGAACTCCTCGTTTGCGCTGTACTACAAGGCATAAAACGCCGAAAAAACACGTTTCTTGTATGGATGTATAGAGACCCCCTTTAATTTTTTAAACTTTATTTTATTATTTGTTGACAACACGGCAATAGATATACACACTCTGTGAGAATTTCAAATGTCTACCTATGGTACGGAACCCAAAATATATAATATAATATTTATTTACTCAAAAATAAAACAAAGCATTGTACTACACGTTAAAAAAAAATACAGTTATAATATTGATCATAAGAAAAATTCGTAAGAAAAATTAGGCATTTTCTCCCATATTTCTACACGGCATAAAGAGATACTTTACGAAATCACGTCAGTGTGGTAAATTGCTTAATGAGCATGCCAAACGTGACAGGTGGCTCAACCTAACTCCGTTCTCAGGGCATTACACATGAGAAGGAAATATCCTCAAAGCATTTTCCTCAATCGTAGAATTTGAACATGATTCGCGTTGAGATATTTAAAAGTATATTGGTACTTTGCTTCGACTCGACCTGACACACCACAGAACTGAATCTTTTAGCTTCTTGAACGTTTATTTAAAACTTTGTCTAAATCAAAGGGAATAGAGAGCGTGAAACGTTTCCAACTACTTATTTTCAAACTGTTAGAAAACTAAATGATGAAATATAATCTAAGGCAAAAGGCCAGCCCCACACTTTAAATAATAAACAAGTAAATACAGCAACATTAAATTAAATATAACCTCAATTAGTTTAAGCTCCAAAACTACTTCGCAACAAGGACACCAAAACGTCCCCACATTATAATGGCGCCCTCAAAGTTATCACGCAACTGCATTTATTAATGTAACAAATGGTCTGTTGACAATGGTAGGCACTGGATGTTAAATTACTAAAACCCATATCAATTACCCAAACCGAAGAGAATTATAATGCGGCCCAGCATGTTGGCGTCGAACCGCGAACAGCTCTCGTCTGGATAAACGGAGGCCTATTTGAAATTCCAATTAGAAAGTTTTCTCATTTACTTGAATCAGGGCGTAGAGTGGCGGAAGGGCAACAATCCGCGCTGATTAGTCCTGGTCTCCACCCTGCATCAGATTTAAAGGGTATGGGTTCACCGCATAAACTAATCCTTCATTGAGGGCTACCTTATTTGAATTATTTTTGGGCCTAACCCTGCGGCTGCTCGCTGGATTATTCGAACGTCGCATTTAAAAACAAATTGATTCCAACAATTAACTTTTCATTTCTACGAGCTTTGTGACTTTACTGTACACCTACAAACATTCAAGCTCTTTTTGTACACATTTTGTACTTTGTATTGGCAAAATTTAAGTTCTAATTAATTTTATGTTACGACTGAAACGTCCATAATAAACCCACGGGAAATAAACGTTTGCACTGCATTGTTTTCTGTTTACGAGACTTGCTTATTTAATTAAATATTATCTGCTTTGGGCTAGTTAGGAACAAATGGCTTTTTTATCAGGTTGTTAATTTAGTCTACTATTTATTTAGTCGATAGCAGTGGTGGCCAAGTGGTAACGGCCGCGACTTACGAGTTGTAGGTCGTAGGTTCGAATCCAGACAGGCCCTTTAATTATTTCATTACCACTGCTCTCAAAACGGTGAAGGAAAACATCGTGAGGAAACCGGCATGTACTAGAACAAAAAATTCGAAGACATGTGACATCTACCAACCCGCACTGGGCCCGCGTGGTGGATTACGGCCCAATCCCTCTCACAGAGAGGAGGCCTGTGTCCCAGCAGTGGGAACATTATAGGTTGATGATGTTGTTTAGTCTAGATATGTATGATGTATCATGATTTAATGTTGCTACCCTTATTCATCGGCATGCGGTGAATATATTTCAGTTCGATGTATCTATTCCACGTATGGTAACAAAACACAGGAAGTCAAATTTCCGGCGAATATCGCGCCTACTTCCAAAAATAATATTTTTCTTGATAGATGTGGCTCCGTCCGACCATCGACCACAAACAAGCTCAGAAATACGGATATTACTGATTCAATATTCTACGAAAAGTTATGTTGCCTTTCGATAACTTCCGAGTTTTCTATACTACTATCGATTCGGCGCGAGGCCAATTTATTCAAAAAGTATCAAGCGTGAACCGCCCAGACACGGAAGTTACCCAGTTGAAAATTGAATTTATCAAACTTTTCCGGGACAAACAGATAGGTACTTTATAGACTGTGAAATGCAATTTACTTTCAATTGCTATCAATCGGGTGAATTGAAGCTTGTAATGCTAAATGCTACAGTGAAACATGCTCAGCAAGCGTGTACAAGTACATATAATCGCCCAGCACTGATTTATAGGTATGTAAATACATTGTATGTACCTAAATTGAATGCATAATATTGACCTTCAGGAGTTTCTAGTCTAGTATTTAACAAAATGGTAGTAGTTACGATCAATCAGTTTCAGTACCATCGGTTTTTTATTCGTTTTTCCGGTCGATAATTCTGTACTATCCCATTATATTATTATTTCTATTTTTTTAAACGTAGTTAACATTGTATTGTTATCATTCGCCGCATACGCACGAACAACCTCATAGAATTTTCACTGACAATAAGTATCTAATAGTTTTGTTGGCTTATTCATAATCAGATAAATGTAACGTAAGAGTACTTGACTGTGAAAATTAAACATGCTTATAAATTAAAATAAATCAAATCACCTATTTTGTTCTTTAAAATTCCTACTATAATAAAACACAGATTTCCATCCAAATTAAGTACTCGCTAAATAAATATGGCCACCCTTTATCTTTGTATTTCACGAAACTCAACCGTTCTCAAATAGGAATAAAATGATAAGGCTCGACGTTTGGAGTGGTCATCCCTTCGCAAAACAGAGCCGACTTAATAAACATCGTGCCGTTTTAAGAATTTAATCCGAATACTCATAGGACGTGCTCATAACATGCTGGCATTCATGGAAGCTGTAAGGGTCAAAACCGTCCCGTAGGCACTCGTGAATTTGGTATGACCACTAGACGTCACTCTATCCGTGGCGGCTATGATGTCTGTAATTAGTGCGTCGCATGGTGCGTGTCATATGTCGAGCTGGATCGAATAGCGTCCGTTTCAATTAAATTCCGACATGAGCGCGAATCGTGCGGCCGCCGGTTGGCCGGCTGGCCGGCTCGAGAGCTCTCATTGAACACGGTTAGGACGGTTGAATCGAATCAATTCGCGACCTACTATGCAGATTTTATTTATTTTACTATACGAAAAAAGGCATACCGATAATTGGTGGAATTACTGACAGAATACCGCTTTGGAACGTTCATTTTTATTCATTTGGTAGAAGTTTTATGGGAATATAGGGCACAGCCAGAAGTTGGATAATAGAGCAGTAATGAAATGAATCCACATACGTTATAACGACCTTTTCATGTTTCGCTCACAAAAAGAATCCTCTCGGCGCAAGTTGTATTACTCACAATAAAATTGCAACGAACCGCAAAATACGTAGAGCGCAGCTCTATTTAATCAAGGACCACGTAATAAACACTTTCTGTGTCAAATATCACGTGACCTGCATATCAAACGACAATTTTAAACACATGTTCACAGTTTCAATATTAAGATTCCTCTCAGTTTTCATTTGCAAGTTGGCAGCTGTAACTATTGTTAGCAGCGCCAACGAGGCGTCACGTCTGCGAGGACATAATATTAAGAAAATGGCCAGACCATCAGCAGACGATTACAAATGGCTGCGACACGAGGGCGATTAACCGAAGCACATTTTACAAGGTCTGCTCGTCAATAACTTTTTACCTGATCTTTAGTTACGACAGGCATCTCAACTAGTACAAATTATGCTTAGGTAATATTATTTTCTGGACCGACACCTTGTCGTCATTCGAGTTATTACACACATATAACTTAAGGTAAGCTGTAGGTAGATATGCTAATGTCCGTGGAGTAAGGTACTTTTAATTACTTACAGCTATTTATAGCTTGCGTGTATGCTACTCACATCATTGTGGAGGCAGTTTAAAAGCTAAAGCTGTGCTTAACAAATGCAAGGAAAATAATAATTAGTGGAAGTGACAGCAACAGCAGTAACAGCTTTACATTTTTCCACTGACGACACAATTTATTCAGATTCTCAAACGGAGTCCTCACTTCGTTGTTTGGGCCTTTGATAACTGTACGAGTGAAGCCATTTGAATAAATGGTGGCCGATTCTCCAGCCTCAGTATAAAATATGACCATTAATTCATTACACCCGAGCTAATTGCTTCGCTGCAATTAAATTATTCTAAATAGCGACCATTACTGATATTGTTCTACTGTATTAACACTTCAATACGCATTAGTAACAACGTATTTTTGTGCTGTATTTATCACAGACAGTTGCTTCTATTTAATGCTTTCTTTCTAAGGATTTACAGTAAATAAACATGTATTTATTTAACTTGGTAGATACCGTTAATCTCCGTAGTTTCAAATAAAGATAAGACTCTAAGTACGTAGTCATGTCCAAGCAGTTGGTAATTTATTTGTTTCACAAGACTGGAAACTGTCAAGCAAAAAGTTTGAGAAGAATAAAAGTATTTAAAAAAAATGATACCAACAATAAATTAAAAAGAAATTAGAATTATCTCGAGCAGAAACATATTTTTTCGCAGTTATCGCTTTCGAGTGTCGGGGACGATTCCATTTGTCTTGTGCGCAAGTGTATTCCCTGTAGAGTTTTCAAAGCAAGTTTACTGGGCCTGCGATAAGATAGAATAAGCCCTTTGCGCTCGTATGTCATGACTTCTTCCTTCAGACGAAGGCCAGGTTTAGTGAAAGTTGGACATATTTATTTCTTTTCACTAATGACACTTATATCTCAGTAATTGAATTGAAAGATAATGTTGCTCAGCTAAAGTTTTATTACGTTCAATGTTATCATTACTTCATATTTGACGAGGAGGAAAATGGAACCGACATATAGACCCCGAAATAGAATCTTTGTGGTTTATTTTCGGTGTCAACAAAATATCTAAAATTAAACCGGCGTAATACATATTTACTTTGTGCAATAATACATATTTATTCTTGTACGAGATTAAACAATGCCTAACTCATGAAAATGTGTGCATCCCTGGCTACAATTGTCATGAAAATTCAATATGCGCCCGAGTAATTTCAACCTACCACTGAATCTCTCTGTTTAGTTATTTCACAAGTCCCTACATGTTAGCTAATGAGTTTCATAGTGCGAATGTATATCACTAAACGTTTGTCATTTCGTACCAAAATATACTTGTCATTTGTTACGTGAAGTCTAAAATTAAGCTCGACGGCCCTTCTTTGAGTGATGGCTATTCATCCAGATACCCTTTCAGCGAATTACTTAGATGGGATTCAAGGGATGACAAGTTTAATCGTGAGTAAATTCGAACAACAGTAATAACTAGCCAATAAACACGCTCAAGGTGAAGGACAATATATATATATTGTCATTTTGCCATAGTACTTTACAATAACTAATTAATTAAATCTTCTCCTTGTTCAACATACGACACTTAATACCAAACGTCAAATATACGGGTCGTGCGACTCATTCGTTAATAAACAGATAAAAACAAAGTATTTTTTTTTTTTAATTCATTCATGTAGTACAGCTGCGGAACTAAAGTCTAGCAAATAAATAGCACACATAGACCCGAAATCATAATTTGCTATAAAAGTTGACTACGAACATTGGCCTCTAACTCATAACGGCTTTCCTTTTCGCGTTGAGGTTATAAAGAAGGCAAGCCGGAACAGCTGATGTTAAAGTGATTTGTGAAAGAAAACGCTAAGAGAATAAACAAGAGACCTGGGTAAGGTCTAGGGACCAAACGGCACGATTCTAATAAATCAACCACCAACTTGAAGGTACTTTTCCCAAAAAATTGTACGTAGGTAATAGCAGAGTGACAAAAAACCAAAGAACAAATCAAACTGAGAAGCACCGCAATACAAGGTCACATTAAAATAACTCGAATCCATAAATAGACTGACCATACTTCAAACATTGTATGTGAATTAACATAGTTTTAAGCACATTTTAAAAAGGGACCACGCCTGAAAAAATAAATTAATTAAATAAATTCATAAGATTTTAATGTAAGATATTTATAAAGTCGTATATTAGCTGAGGTTTCCCGCTATTTCAATTAAGTACTCTTTGTTGAATTTATTAAGATAGTAAGGTATTGAAATGTATTCACGTTGGCAAAATATGCAAATGAGATGTAAAAAAAAACTGTCGCTAGAACCAAAAACTCTCCAAATTGTGGATAAAAAATACTGATCTTAATTAATTTACAAGAGGTAAGGCTTTGTGGTAGGTTGGCAAAACGCAAGAATGAATAAGATTTTTCGTTGTAATAAATTGGATATCTTAAAAAAATACCTTTGATTCAGATTGAATCTCGACGATTTTCAAGGAGACGTAAGTTGTTCTAGTACCTACTAATAAATTACATTGAGGAGTTACCTCGACCAAAGGTCTTATAAAACTAGATTCCCGTGGAAAAGAGGGATCTATATTTAAAGAAGGGTTTGTACCTTGGTAAAACATAAACCTCAGCGAGCTACGTCAAGGATATTTCGAGCAATAAATCAACCCAGTTTCGGGATTCTGCCTTGTGCGTGATAATGCGATCCTTGTCGTCGTATCTTATTACCTGTTGAACACGGATCCAATTTTATTACTTAAGAAAATGAAGTGTGTAGGTATACAACATTCCAGATGAATATATTATCATAAAATACTCTAGATCACATCTGACTCGGAGTAGAGTGGCCATAAAATGTCCTTTATGGCAGGAGAATCAACATTATTATCGCGGTCCTCTGAACATTATGCAAACAATTTGGTACATTTACTGCAACATCATATATCAGGTAAATATGTTCGATATGTCAACATACCCACTACATTATACATTTATTTGCGTAGACGTTAGTCAAATAGACCAAAACCTGTATGGACTGAAATGGTGACCTCGGTGGCAGGCAATCCATTTAATCTAATCTTTCGTAGCGTGAAAGAGCTTATAACCCAACAATTAGGTTTTTTATAAGTACATAGAGGCAATCCGACCATAACCCCGCTTACCTCAAAATAAATTAAACATTCGATATTAAATCCGATTGATCACCAACGAACACAGGCGGATGGTTCAACTGTCCATATCAATAAATATTTCGACTGTGCATATCACGATTAACAAAGGTTTTCACACGTTTTATTAACATATCGGTAGAAAACAGAGAGCTTTTGCCATTATTCGTCGACATTTCAGTCGTTCCATAGTAATAAAAATAGTGATTTTTTTTGCATAGTTATAAATACTAGTGGTCGAAATTCGACCAAAAGTCATTTGAAACTTGATGTTTTTTAATGCATTATTAGCTATAAATGTTAGCTTTCTAGACTGCTTGTTTATATCCCATATACAACCCTAGTTTTAGTATATGTGAAACCCGAAACACGGATCTGAAGTAAAGAATCTATGTACTTTCAAAACTGTGTCATGAAAAAATCACAAAGTTATAAGGCTTGTTATGTTATCTCGTTGTCTACACAAACATGGTCAACACGTGGCGCCCCCGCGCCCCCCGCCCTTCCAGCATCGTATTGCCTTCATTGATAGATAATAAATAAAATTAGGCAGTAGGTATCCGTACGGCGATTGTATTGTAATTAACTGGTGATAAAAATTTCATCACACTTGCAAAACTGTTTTGGGAAAAATATAACATGGTGTAATACTTATTGGAATCGATTCAGTTACTTATTCGGAACAAACTATATTCAGGTTTCGCATATATTGAAAATAATATTGTATACAGGGTTATTGGAAAAACACCAACAACCTCCTAGGAGATCACTGTGCTCATCATTATGAATAACTTTTACTATGGGACCAAACTTGAAATCGCGACAAAAAATCTGCTGTTCCTTACATTTGTGTTCGTATAACTCACCAAAATGTAGGGAACAGCACATTTTTTTTTTGACAGCATATCTGACACGTGGTGGAAAACCAGCTCCGGGAACTGCTGAAGGCAGCTTCCGATCCAACCGACACAAACCTAAACATCGCAATCCACTTTAGAGGCCGGGCCCACTTCGCAGAAGGCGTCCTCAAGACATAGTGTGAGGACGAAATCACACTGGCCTGGCTCAAGGGGATCGTAACCAACATACCGTCCCCACCACTGGGTACCAAGATCACCGTTCGGCCACAAGCAGACGTACCTAAGAAGGTACTGTGCATGCTGTATATCCCGGAGAACAGCGAGGACACAACGGAACTGATCAGGATGCTGGCGAGGCAGAACCCACATCTGAAAATAATCACCTGGACTCTGACACACGAAAGGGTTAGGCAGGAGCCCCTGAGTACCTGTTTCTTATTTCGTGTGGCGTCCATGGTCAAAACCATAAAGGACCAGCAGCGGCGAGTATACTATCTTATGGGTAGTATTTACATCCGTTTCCTGGAGGAGGGTGGAACTAGGGAGGCTGCCGCTGCGTCGACATCAGCAACAGGAGCTTGGTCCACCGCTGCCTGGACATGCCCCGTCGCCTCCCGCGATGGGGACCATTGGGGAGGCAGTGGAGTTGGCAACCTACATCGCAGGATTGAAGGTAGTCTCAACAGCGGGATCCACACGAGATCCAAACTCGTCCGATCTAACTTTGGATGAGGACTGCTGTCCGCCAGGGGAGAGAGGTGATGGCGAGGGCAGAAGCCTATGCTCCTCTTCTTTGCGGGACTAAGATCCTGCAGAACAACCTCCATCACAGCCAATCTGCGTCGGCCACCTTACGCAGAGTGCTGGAGAACAAACAACAAGGGAACACCATCACCCTCATCCAAGAGCCGTGGATCAGGGCAAAATATGCGGTCTTAGTAACATTGGGGGTAAGTTGCTGCTAGACAGCTCCGTAAGTAATCCGCGCAACCCTACTACCTAACCTTTTAATTAACGAAATCTGTTTCAGGGACCTGACAGCAGTTAGGCTTTTCAGAACCGAACAGGATCTCCGGAACATCATACTAGCCTCAGCATACCTGCCAGGCAACGACCGTGCCTTTGCCAGAGCTCGCGTCACTGGTTGAGTACTGTGAAAAGGAGAAACTGGAACTAATCATCGCAACAGGCTCTAATAAGTGTCACACGCCCTGGAGTAATGTCAAAACCAAGGTGAGGTAATGCTTGATTTTATTCATAGTAATAACTTTGTTTTTCTCAACAACAGCTCCGAACCTCCCTTCAAAAAAGCGAGATCGCAAACAATAATAGCCTTAACTGTAGCAACCAAAGGTATCTCCAACTGCATACAGGACTGGCATGTGTCCTTCGAGATATCATGCTCAAACCACAGATGGATCCGCTATACCATTAACTTCAACCTAAGAAAACCAACTTGCAGCACAAACCAAACCAAGTTTATTAAATGGTTGAGGCTGAGCTAGGTAGATTACCTGCCCTTACGGCTAAAATACCAGCAACCAACTTAGTCGAACATGTAAACAAGATCACATCCATCCTTCTATCTAACTATGAACAGTCATGCCCCTTCACCGTACCTAGGCTCGCCTTTCCTGGTGGAGTCCTGAACTGAAGCTGAACGCAAGCTGAGAAGTCTGTTCAACAGAGCTAGGAACACACGTTTGCCAGTAGATTGGGACCGCTATACAACAGATCATAAAACATACAAAAAACTGATACGCCTCATAGGAAAGAATAGTTCGAGGCATTTTTGTACTAACGTTGAAAGTAACAACCAGGCAATGAGGGTCAAAACCTGTTTTGCTCAAAAGACAGACCACTCAATAACACCAGAAAAAACCAGATAACACCTACACCACGTACGACGTTGAAACAAGCGAACTGCTTAAAACCACGCACTTCCCAGGATGCCAAATTGCCACCCAGCAAAGCTGGGAACAACAAAGGGAGAGGGCTACAAGGAGCTTAGACTGGAGGATATTTTCCCAGCTCTGCTCAGGTGGAGCCAAGATCTACTGGCTGATTGCCTAGTTAGGGTGTTTTGAGCCTGCCTGGCTCACCGCTACATTCCCTTGAACAGGCGGGAAGTAAAAATAATCATCAGCTAGGAGCGACTACACCCAACCCAAATCATTTAAACCAATAAGCCTCTCCTCGTTCTTCTTGATGACACTGGATAGGCTGGAGGATAGAAAGATTAGATTCCAAATGTCGGCACAAAGACCTTTATATCCAAATCAAAACCCCTACTTTGCAGGTAAATCAACTGAATCAGCACTCCATAGCGTAGTTTCACGCATAGGAAATGCTCTTAAAGCTAAAAACCCAACTTTCATTGATATAGGAGGCTTTCGACAATACAAACTTCGTCAGTATCGAACAGGCACAAATCAAATAGGTTTTGCGCGAACACTAATAGAATATATTAATAAAAAGTTAAAATACCGTGCCATTCAATTTACCGTGTACACCACCACACGAGGTATCGTGAGTAGAGGCTGCCCACAGGGTAGGGTGCTGTCACCACTACTGTGGAACTTAGTCGTAAAAGAGCTCATCATAGATCTGAATGCCAGCAGTCTGTGCTCGGTCGGATACGCGGAAGACATAGTGATTCTAATTTCGGAGAAATTTGAGGGCATCTCATGCGATCTTATGAGAAGGGCCTTCAAAATAATCGAGAGTTGGTGCACGAAGCACGAACAATCGGTTAAGCCCACGAAAACAGAACTAATAATGTTCACCAACAAAAGAACCCTGGGACCCACCCCATAGGCTTTCAAAACTTTTAAACATACAGAACTAACACTGAAAGACGAATTCAAGTAATTGGGGGTGATCCTTGACAGCAAACTGCTCTGAAATATGCATCTTGACTACAAACTTAATAAAGCACAATTGCACTCTACCGGTGCAAAAAATGTAAGAGAAAATATGGACACTGTGGCTATACAGAGCGGTAATCAGGCCAATGTAGAAGGTGAACTTGCAAAGAGAGCCTCAAATATGAAAGTGCTAGGCCCGTACACACTTATCCCCCTGCCTTTCTCACAATTTCGTGCCTGGATTCGCCAAAGATCAACCGAACTACATAACAACATATGGTCACGCGCAATAGACTGCAGACAGTAAAAATTGGCTTCACCAACTGTACACCCGCGATTAACCAAAAAAACTTCTCAACCTGAGTAGAAATAACCTTAGAATAATCATAGGAACAATTACGAGCCATAACTCCCTTAACAAACATTATTTTTAACATAGGCGCCACAGACAGCCCGCTTTGCAGGAGCTGCCTTGACACCGAGGAATCAGCTGCCCACGTTATCCTGGAATATGAGGCCGTGGCTTCTCAACGTATAGAAATCCTCGGAACAGTGAGGTCTCTCCGCGAAGCCTGTGAAGCTCCCACGAAGCTTTTATGCTTTTGG
The DNA here is from genome assembly GCA_949987655.1 of Polymixis flavicincta. Taxonomy (NCBI): domain Eukaryota; kingdom Metazoa; phylum Arthropoda; class Insecta; order Lepidoptera; family Noctuidae; genus Polymixis; species Polymixis flavicincta. The sequence goes on along the minus strand of OX465180.1, from coordinate 11,372,285 downwards.
GCGGAGCTAGGCTGGCTTTGTTAGCTAGAATCCCCACGCACAACGGACCGAATGGGAGTCTAGTTGCGGAAAAGGGAGTCCCATCATCGTCATCACACCTATACAATGTAAGTAACTATAAGTACTTCACTATTTTCGATTTCGTATTGTGCAAAAATTAGTAAACATATTTGTAAGCAGTGCAGAGGTTTTGCCCGGTTGACTTTGTAAACCTCCGCGAATATTTTATAAGTTGTTTAATGTTTAATGAGATCAACACTATTTCTTGTAGAAGATTAGAATATAATAGAGGGTTAGCGATCAGCTTGGAGAGCTGACAGACACATGATGTGAAGAAAAAGTAGCATCGTAGAATACGAAAACAATTTTATGCTTAGCTACTTATCATAAAAACAAAACAACAAATAAACACAAACAAACAAATTGAACAAAGACAACAACAATTTTTACAAATTGAAAAGCTCTTGTAGTTCTGTAAATAAACACACGTAGTTATTAATTAAACCATAATTAAAATATCAGTGTAATACTAAATATGCTTTTCATTGATATTACTGTTAATTCTATGGTAAGAGCTTCCTACTCTTGTTAATGTTACTTGAGGTCGGTTTTAATTATGTATTCTTTCACTCTCCTCATTCGCATAGTAACATAATTATTTCTTTTCTGTTCAAGTTCTTCTTCTACTTATGTAATCTAGTCTATTTTGAAAATTATATCCTATAATCGGGCGATCTATTAGACATCGATGTTATACCTAACCAGATAAAATAATATCACTACGGTCATTAAAATATTAACAAAATGATAAGCTTCCAATAAGCTACAATATTATCCGAGTTATTAAACATTTTTGTCACATCCCGCTGACCACGCTTGAACAAAAGTTAATAATTTTTAACCATATAAGTATGCTTACACGTTGTTTTAATTAATTAATTAATCAGAATTAGAGCCCTGTTATTTACACACTGTTCACACATTTTTTTGCTCGAATAATTAATGAATTTTCAATTGGAAACTTCAAAGTGCCGTAAATACAGCAATTTATTTCTAGAAAATATGAATTTAAGTTGCAAGTGAGAAATGTTTCATGCGAGTCGAGGTGACACTCGCACCTGCGGTCGCGACCAACTTTTAACATCCAATTTCATAGAAATATACATACACTTATAAAGTATTCAGAATTAATTTATATATTATACCTCAGAGACACGATGAGTATGAAATACCATCGGGTTGATTGAATCTAAATCGAATATAAATCTAGAAATTTAAATTCTCTCTAGGTCTACTTCAGCATAATTTTTGTTCTCGCTTTAATAATTGTGGGCTAGAATTTTGAATAAAAAAAGGTGACACTCATTTGTCTTGGTAATTTAAAACTTGTTTAGAATTTATAAAACTACGATTTTTCATGGCTGTCTAAAACTAGGTACCTATTGTACGACGCGACGGTATGTGCCCCTCTTATTATTCTACAAATAAAATTAAAGTTAAAAATGTTTTTAAGCCAATCGAACATAGATAGACCTACCTGTACCTACAAGTATTTGATTATTGTTGGTAACTAGGTACTTTGCACTTGTACCACATGAGTTAGTTTTAATTACAGGTTATTAAGACAGAAGGTCAATATTCTCTTTTTACCAAATTATACTAGTAGCAAAATATATATCACGACTATTCCTAACAAAAGTTAAAAACCACATATAGTGTTCAATCCATCCGTCGGTCCATGTACCTAACGTGAACCTAAAAGAAAATGTATGTGCCGATTAAGACCCTTTGAAGGGCGGACGACCGCAAATGCGCTGCGCCGTCATTTGGGAAGCCGTTCGTTTGCCAGAATTAAATATAATTCCTCACTATTTTGTGCCTATATCAAAGATACTTGACCAGTTTAATTTAAAAATGTGTTAAACAAACTAGATGAATGACTTTATCAACATAGAAATCAAATTATTAGTTTGCAGTGTTTTTTCTCCGAGCACCGCCCGCGTCGTCGCGCCGTTCACAATGTTATTAAAACGCAAATACACCACTTGTAACTGATGTTTGACATGCATGTGTACACGAACGTTATAATTTGTACGAGAGCTCAGTACTTTGCGCTATGTATAGCGTTTTGTTGTAATAGAAATGTTATAAAATATTGGCACACAGTTTGACTTAACATTTGAGATGTGTGTCTGGGTTACTAACATCTAATAACTACTTTAGTATCGAAGATATGTTACTTCATAAATCAAAAGCTAGCGTGTACGCGTGTTTTACTCAAGAAAATAATAAATTACTTTTCACCAAGTCTGTGTACGACGCTATCACAAATCTCCGTTAGCGTACAGTAAGTTAAATTGAATGTCTAAGCTTGCAATCGAGGATTCAGCAAATACCAGTATCTATTGGAAGCGACCGGAGTCTTTAAGAAAATCCCGTAGCTTCACTCGTCTGCTGTGATTCCAGCTAGGTCCGCCACTGAGAGGATATTTTTAAAATAGATTTGTAACTTTTCAAAGTTCTTCATAAGATAACAGCAACCATTAAGCTGCCGTCACTGCCGATTACTTAATGAATAAAAGGCGATACAATAAAACAAGTCGGCTTTTACGATACATTATCTTTTAATTGCCAACTAAGGTATATTGAGGTTATTATTGGGAAATAAAATACAATTAGAGGCAGATGCTCGGCGGCTCGCACGCACACTATTCGCAGCATGATACGAAAACGAGCATAGAGACTATAAATTATGGAGCGAGCCGCGAGCTGACCGCGGAAACTAGCCCGCAAATGTTTGGAGGTCGCGCTGCACGAGACGGTCCACTAGATTCGTTACTTCTGCAGGACAAAAGTAAATGAGAATTGCCCTTAATTGGAATTGTAAATGAGTCTTGCGGCGCTTTCTTGTCAGTTGAACGCCCGTTTCGCCATCACAGTAGAATAAACTGTGATGATTTCATTTAAATTAATTCTCAGCGCGAGAGGGCCGCGGACGAGATGTCTAAATTGAGACATCTCTGGATCGTTTGTACCGACTTCTTGCTCGTTTAAGACGTCTCGTGTCCTAAATTCTAAGGGACCGCGCCGTTAGGGTTTCTTTTTCCCTTAAAACAAGAATTTCCGTTTTAAAAAGTAAATTACCCCTTTAAGAAGAACATTAAAGCCTAAGAACAGGAATTAGTGGTATTTGTCCACGAAAGGGTAGGCTTTATTTAGTTGTGACAAAATTAACGTTTTGATTGACAAACAGAAATAGGAGCTTGGAATAAAACAAGTTGATTGAAAATGAAACGTGATCGTAACATTTTCTTCGATTTAGTTGGTTATATTCGAATCTTATGACAAGTCATGCGACACGACATTTGGATAACACCGTAAAAAAGTAAATTGTCACTCGATCGTCAATTTATTTCGTATACGATGTTACGAAAATGAGAAACGGCAGGTGCGACCGATATTATCACAACGTTGATTTGGAATTTATTGGCATAGAATTCGTAACTGGGGCGTCAATACTGGCTCCAGTGGGGTGCACCTGTGCCTTCACCTTCGTCAAGCATTGACGCGGGTTGCGAACATTAGTCACAAGTGTGTACGACATGTATGCATGCTGCCGGGATGGGTGGGAAGTAGCCGCTCATTCATAGAAAAAATAATAAATATACAGGCGTTTAGATACCAGACTGAACGGTTTTAACAGGGTTGCAAGTTGCTCTCCGTCAGACAACTCTTTGTTTTGCGATCTACTCTTCGCATACATGCTTCCGTACCACCAAGACAAGTACCCCAACTCGACGTAGGTCTGCTCGAGTTTATCATGTCGACAGTTACAGGACCGCATTTGCTACCCACCAATATTACATCTTAAGTGCTAGAATATATAATAAGCTAGAACTCAAATTAACAATAAATAGTTTTAACCCCTTCGAAATTCGTGGAGGCGATCGGCGGCGGCGATCTCTCGCGTCCGGCCCTGGTGCAGGCCATGGTACGCAGCAAGAGGGCCGTCACCTCCTTCAGCGAAGCAGTGATGCTCGCGAAGAGGGAGGCGGCGCACGTGAGGGAGAGGCAGTCTATGCGCCCTCGCGATCCTAGCCGCCGCACGATACGGAGACGCCCTGGACGTCGGGAATCCCAGGCCGATTTCCGGCCACCGTAGGCATGAGCTTGCGGACGGCGAGTAATGGGTAGCTAGCTGTCCGGTAAGGACCAAGCCCAAGTCGACGGCGCATATGTCAGCACAAAAAATGATGGGGCCCACAAGGGCCGATGCCTGCCAGGGGTGCGGGTTTGTTTGAAAGAGATACCACAGCCCCTGGCATACGAGCTACTGAAGAAACACGGGTGGGTTTTAGTCAGTAAAAGTCTGACACGCCCTCCTGCTCCACCCAGAGCGGGAGAAGTTATTTGATGATTTCCCACCCAAAAAAAAAAATCCCTTCGAAATAAAAAGAAAATTGTTAACATTCCTTTTTAACCTTAACTATTCTGATACAGAGAAACTCATCAATTCTACGAATTAACATTGAAAATACCTTAATAACTTCTCATTTCATTCACAGATACTGTTCCAAGTAAATTGTGAATACCACACTTACTCCACACTATTATTTTTTAAGCCCATTCAACAAATATGTACGAGTATGTGATCATCAGTATTGTTATGCAATTATGCAATATTTTGTAAAAATGTGTCAATCCCTTTAAAGTACACTGTCCTTCAAGATACAGGATCCTCCTATTTTGAAGGGCAGGGGTCTTACACATCTGTATTAGCCATACCTATCTCTTAATAAACAATCTCTGATGTTAGCTAGGCTAAGACAGTCTTTTGTTAAATAAACGATTACTTACTTACTTGTGTTGTAGCTAAATAATCACAGCCGCACGAATCGATCGATCAGGTCAAGCTATGCTTGCCACAGTTGGTCCGTGGATGGGTGACCGTCTTTACCTACCGTCTTTAAGCCGCTGGTCGATCTTTGACAGTCGTTTACAGGTCGTCAGAGGGGTAATTCTACTAATTTTATGAATGTTCACAGTCTGATCTCAGTGTCAATCTGTCAAAAATACCTCGATTTTTCATACATTTTTGGCATTTGCTTGTCGCTGAGATGACACTGCTACTAGATTTTGAACGGTTTTAATTACGAGCATTGGCCTTCAGAAGTCCGATAGTCTGACAACCGAACTTACAAAGGAGTATCGTGTTACCCAGTAACTGGAACGTTGAGGTCACATAATAAAAATAAATGTTTATTTCAATTACATAAATCTTAAAAAATCCTGATTTGCAGATCACCTTTTAAGCAAGAAGATGCTTGTGTTAGGTGACTCCGCACTTCCACTGAACATAACACAGAGTATGCAATCTAAAACAGAACAAAAACTAAAATACAAAATTCAAAAAGGAGCGCGCTTGTGTGATTTATGCGGGTGGGTTTAGGGTGTGTGCGTGCGTGAATGTATGAAATAGAGTGAGTGCGTGTGTGCGTGACTCTGTATAATAGTTTAAGTGTACATAGTATATGAGGAAAATTCGTTTACCTGCACATATATATAAGTTTCGGCAGTCGCCCCATATAAAATACTTGTCTTTAGCTGCATCCGGTTACACTGGAAGCCGACTCCAACATAGTTGGGAAGATAAAAAGCAGACGATGATGATGATACAGGCACATGCCTGAATTTATTTTGGTTATTTCGCTTAGCAACAAATTTTTCCAAGCGTAACCTAAATAAATTCATGATTAAATAACAATTTATAGCGTTTTGTGAGGCACGGAAGTGGAGGGGACGTATCTACCTCGTCGAGCACGTAAACGTTTTCGTTCCGGTAATCAAACGAAGGCCTATTACCTATTGCCCATGACAATAATAATCGTCCAGATAGTCAAAATTCGGTAACCGATGTCACCTTGACTATTGATTTCTGTTACCTAGATATTTTCCTCTTTATTGACAGGATACATTTTTATCCAGTGCGCAAACTGTAACCATGAATGCAGCATATCATTCTAGGCCCCCCAGCGCAGAAATTTTTCGTCGGTTATACAAATAAAAATCAGCTGTTTCATAGAAAGTGCAATAACTACGCCGTCAAAATGTATGGAACAGCTGATTTTTTTTTGTACAACCGACGATTTTTTTTTACGCTGGGGGGTCTAGAATGATATGCTGATTTCGTGGTTACAGTTTGCGCACTGGATAAAAACTTATCCTGTATCAAAGTTGTTTAAAGTTAATAAAGTTCAAACTTCAAGAATTTTTGATTAAACAATCTGTAACTATTTTAAGCAACGTTTATAAATAAACCCCTGTGTGTTCGGAGGTAAGAATGCTGTTCCATGAAAAATACTTATAGTCACGGTTTAACAACACCACCTAAAGATTACTTAAACAAAAAAAAGAAGAATAGTGTATATATTATGAGTGAGTTGACTATGAAGTTTTGACGTAAAATAATTTTCCAGTCTCAGTAGCGGAACTTATGCATTTTTAATTGAAAATGTTAGTACCAAGCTAGGTAAGTAGAATAAAGTTTGTTCGAGAAGCGTATCGGTAAAATCTTTCTTTAGTTACTTCAGAACTTTAGTATTTTAAGTGTAAATAATAATATTTTTGCTTTTTTGTTGATGTTTCACTGAGGTTCGACTTCATTATGAAACGCAATAGTTCAGGGTTTTTTTTTATATTCTGTTTTACCAGAATACCTAGGTATACCAAAACTTATTTCAACTAGCTATAGAAACACCTATGGTCCAAGTAGTAACTTATAACGATAAAAGTTACTCTTAGAACTTTTTGCTTACTTTCATGATTATCAGACACACATTCTTCGTATTCAGCTTTTATAGAACCCAATGAGATATCAAGAAAAGTTAACAATATACCTATATTATTCCAGCTAGGCATTATTCGCATTCGAAGTGGAACACAAATCATTTTTATTTCTTTTTGCTTGAAGCAATTCGTTTGAGAGAGACATAAAAATCTTACAACTAAATGATTCCATATTCATATCCTCACAGTTAGAACACTTTTCTCAACTTTTATAATTCTGAAAATTACGTAAAAGCTTTAGCCGTCATAAAAAGTCAGACCGGAGTAAAATCCCTTTCTTCAAATTTAGTTATTATTTATTTATAAAAAGGTTCAGTGAAAATCCCTATTATATATTTTACTAAATTCATCATTTCAGCCGGAAGACGTCCACTGCTGGACATAAGCCTCCCCCAATTTGGGGGGGGGGGGGTTATTGCCATAATCGCCACGCTTGGCAGGCGGGTTGGCGATCGCAGTATGGTGGTAAAATGCATAGAGAACGCTGCTGCCCATTCTCTAGTAAGTTCCTTAGCTGCCTTCTACGACACCCGCGAAACGACAAAAGTTACGAAAAGGTACGAAATTAGTTATAAAAAACAAAGCACTTTTTAGGAATGGTGCTTAATTACCTGGCATGGCTCAATCATTGATTACAGGGCTTCATTAGGGCTGATAGATCTTGGCTATCCTATTTGGTACCTTCTGGACCTCCTATTCCTGTCTGCAATTCATGCTTTACTTATAGAAGTTTATAACTTGTCTATATTATTGTTTATAAATCATAACAGATTCTATGACAACCAATAAACTCCTATTATAATCAATTTAGAACTATGTCGTACTACTACTGTAATTACTAGTAAAACACCGACAACGACATATTCATTTACTTGTACTGGAGCCGGTTCTACTGCTGCCGTGCTCAACTTAACTTAGCAAACATTGTAAGTATAATTATGTACATACATCGGCACATGTGTATAACACACATGAGTACGTAAATTTTCCCAAAAACCACTTTGTCCCTGGCGGAGTTAAGTGCCTTGTCAAAACTTGTTCTCTTATGGTATTCCCGTTTGATTTATGACTTCGATATGTCAATTTTATGTCAGTCAGTATGATTTATATGGTCATTTGCACAACCTTACGTGTCGTATCGAAATTCACACATTTGATTCTACATTTAGCTTACATCGCAAACTGGTAAATACTCAAATAACATAATGTACTCGAGTAAAATCAGCATAAACATTTTCTACACAAACTATTACACCGAACTGCGATATAGTGGCACGTAACTGAAAAATGTGGAAACATTTATTTACAATCAGTGAATAACAAAAATGTAAATAGAGGTGGTAAAGCGACCGACAGCCGTACATTGGTTATATCGCGTGCTGGCGTGATTGATTGTTCTACAAAACAGTAATAAAAATGTCCATTCTGGGAAATCCGAGTATCTCATGTGGAGTGCGTTAAATAAATATGAGTATGAAGCTAAACAGTATTTTCCATTAGTGTCATAAAAAGGTAACGTTTCGAAATAACCGCGAGGCCGGGGCCATATCCACGTGTGATAATGCGCAGTAACATTTTATAAGGGATCTAAATGTGAGCAGATGGCACAATGCGAATCGCTGGTAGTACTTCCCGGCACGGCCGCAATCTGCCATTACATTTTATGCAAACACTGTCGGAATGATTTCGGTTGTACAATTTCCAAAATAGAATACCAACAACTTTTACAATACAACCGTTTGTTATGCGTACTTTAAATGCCAACATTATTCTGACTTTTAATTCCCTCATAAAAAAGCATCGTTAGCAAAAATGGATGCAGTTATTGCCAAAGTTCCTGTCAAACATAACGTTGTAACATTGTAACTATTACACGATCTTCCGAATGGAGTTAATTAGGCAGTTAATATGAAAGCAGATCACAGAGCACGTTTTTACGTAAATTATACTTCTAAATTCTCCTTCATAGTCTCCCTTATTTAAATGTCTGCCTCTCCATTTACATTTGGCCCCCAGTATTACTTTCTATTGATTTCACCTTCAAAATCACTGAGTTATAGATTTGATTGATACGGGGTAAAAGACTTTTAAAAGCTTTTTTCCCAGATGACTTTTACCCGACTGCGGTGTAGTAATGACAGGATAATGTTTTTCTGCGGGATTCTCCGGAAATAATGGGCAATACTTACCGCTTTTCCCGTAGGTAATAGCGAATTTTTCTAACAATTGGCCTTGGTATTTTTCTAACAATTGGCCTTGGTATTTTTCTAGCAATTGGCCTTGGTAATTATAGTGGGATTGTGGAATGGACGTTTACTGATAAAGATGTCTTTTTACACTATAGCCCATTAGGTAGGTTGAGTCCTAGAGGTAGTTTAATTTATCAATTAAAGAATTTCATCATCGAGTAGCGATGGTGGCCAAGTGGTAACGGCCGCGTTTTACGAGTTGTAGATCGTGGGCTGGAACCCAAGCAGGCACTTTACTTTTTGTAAATTATTTCATCACCACTGCTCTCAAAATGGTAAAGGAAAAGATCTTGAGGAAAAAGGCATGTCCTAGAGCCGAAATATCGAAGACATGTGACCTCCACCAACCCGCACTGGGCCCGTGTGGTGGATTATGGCCCACTCCCTCTCATAGAGAGGAGGTTTCTGTCCCAGCAGAGGGAACATTATAGGCTGCTGATCATCATCGAGATAAACAGTCCATAACTGAAAATAAACCTTCTTAGCTGGATCTTTCCAGTCTCATGAAGTGATGAATGGTAGGAAAAGCAAAATAATATTTTCTTTTTCAGTGAAATAGTATGAAAAATCTAGTTCAAAGCCTTTGTATGTTTTTATTGGCATAATAGCAATTTCGTCATAGTTTATTAAGAACATTATAGTTTATGAGTGTGCGGTTGTAAAAGGCAAACGGAATAAGGATGTTTACGAGCAGTCATGTGGGTTAAATTGAGTCTTACCACAACTGATTGTTTTCCCGAAGATTTTCCTTCCTCAATGACTTATACTGCAACCAATGTAGGTAGGAATAATTTAAACGAGGTCAGCTAGCTGCCCGTTCTTCGTTATAAATTCATGATGTGATAACAAATCATCTTGCCTATCACGCAACAAGATTTACTCATCAATATTTGATTATAGGAACATTAACGACATTATAAGTCCCCTTTTGGTAATGAATTGATACGTTGACGGAACTCCACAGATTATTAAGGTAGTAACCAAGAACTATTTACCCTTTTTCGAGTGGCGATAAATTCTTAAATGTGCACCATCATAGACTTAGCTGACATTTTTAGCTGTTCAATATTCGTTTAGAAAAACAGCGTGAGGGCACCGGCATGTCCTGGAACCAAAGATTCGAAGACATGTAACATCTACCAACCCACACTAGGCTGGGTGGAGGATTAGGGACGACCTACCGCACAGAGACGAGGTCTTTGTCCCAGCAATTGGTATATTATAGGCTGATTATGCATGCATTATGCATTCGTACAATACGACGCAAAAACCCCCGACGCAGAACCGCTTCATCGTGAGCATCTTACTTACTCCACCCTACAATGGCCCATCCTTGCTAATTTGAAATAGACCTCGTTGTTTTTCTATTTCACGTCATTAACAAAGAGTTTGATTCAGTACAATCATGTTTCCGGGCCCTCCTGCAGGCATGACGCTTTCTATTTGTACAAAGAATAGACACAAGTGTTTCTATACAAAATGACATTTTGTTTCTCTATTTCTGGCATCGCACCGAAGAAATCCTTCTACAATCTGTCATTTTGTCTTTCGTTTCTAACGATCTTTGTCTAGGCCCTTTTATATGCAGACTATTTCAGAAGAAAGTTTTCTCCCCAAACTGTCAATAAACTAATAATCACACCGAATAAACTTTCTACTCGACGGCCACAAAGTATATACGGTTATCTTCAAAATCATAATTCGTTTTGAACGCATAACTGTGATATATAATTAATCTAAGAACTAAGAACAAACCTATATTTTCCTATTGTACATAATTTTGTTCATAGTTATGTGTATTCTTCCGTCGACAAGTCGGTGCTCGTGCTAAGCCTGCTGCATAGAAATTTTACCATTTTTTTCTTCCACTGTTTCCTTCCAAAAATCAATAGGTTCCTCAATAAACTCAGCCTATCGTAGTCCACTGCTAGACCCCTCCCAGACTAGGCCTCTCCCAGACTGCGCCACAACTCTATCCTCCGCTTCCGCATCCAGTCTGTCCCAGCCACCTTTTTAAGGTCTTCGGCCCATCTACGTCCCACACTACGTTTGCCGATACACAGTCTCCACTAGAGTGGAGACTGTGTATCGGGAAACGTAGTGTGTGGGTGGTGGAGCAGACGAGTCCTAGAGGACTCGTCGGCTCCACCACCCATCGGTCCTTCGATAAACATAGCCAGCCCACTGCCACTGCAAGTACTGCACTCTACATGCTATGTCGGTGACTCTGGTTACCGGAGTCCAACCGAGTCGGACCTATGCGGTCAAAATGTATGGAACGGCAAATTTTTATTTTAGTACCAGTAGTCCAGAATTATGTACTGAATTCATGGTAAAGGTTTGCGCGTCAATGTCCACTCTGTGTAAGTAGACTACGGTATTTCTTCTAATAAATACCCACAAGTTCCCATGAATATTAATGGCTATTATTTAGACACTAAGCTCCGAGCTGTACCATGTTCTTATATACTAGGTATTGTAAATTGTAGAATAAGGACATTTACTGCTATTTAGATTCTTAGATCCAGCGCTAGAGTTAATGCATAAGAAATGCAAAAGCTTTACTAAGTCTTCGTTAAGTAACGTCAAGTATTATTTATACATTTAAAAAATAACTCTCCGGAATGGCTCATCGGAAACCTTAATCAGCTACAAGCGAAAATAAAATAAAATCTGAAATTCCGACAATGAACAATAATTACTGTGTTTAATTATGACATAAAATAATTTCTTTAACCAGCCATTTGGCTTTAATTTCCCGACATGTATCGCGTTATGTGTGGCGTACGGCGTACGGCGTACGGGTGTAGGGGTGTACGCCAGACGTTCTCCTGGCACAAGGGTAATCGAATGTCATACGCGGTCGCTACCCGACAGAACTATTCACGAGCTGCCAGCTGGCGCACTCCACGCCCTGATTTATGTCCCTTTTGCTGTCCAACTTTCTGCACCTTGTTCGTGCAACATTTGTACATGACGTCTTAAATATATGGACCAACGGAAGGAGAAACTCTGGCAGCCAATGGTACTGACTCACATACATGTGTGTTTAAGCATCATTAACTTTATCGTTTTATTGCCCTCGCACATTTCTTATGAGAATAAGATTTCTGAGCTTTCTGAGGCGTAAATGCAACTGTTGAAATCACGTCCTACTGTAGCGTATACTAACTTGACAAAATTTTCGAGATTACACTGAAACATTGAAAACACATCTCAATGTCTTCTATTTTCATTGTATCCTAATACAACACGGAAATGGTAATGCAAACACTTGTATCCCTTAACACCACCCACATCCGAGCGTTTATTATTTCAAACTAAATCACGTTACAGTTGTCATTCAACATGTCACGCGGGCGAACTAATGATGTCAATGTGACGTTCGGGAATAAGTTACAGACGGGTTACCTACACCGAGTCACGCCAGGAGCGCTCATAAACTCATTAAAAGTTGCCTCCATATACTAAAACGACTGACCTTATCCATACAGACGGCAGTTTTAATCGAGACCGCTTTACGAACCATTAAATTCCACGGACGGTTATTGTCGAGCTGGGATCGTTAAATGAAATTCTAGACACAGTAGCCGCTGCCCTCTACCATAATAACATGCGGATTTGCAAATTTAACCCATAATAACGAATTTATTCGACGCCGATATCACAGACGAAACTACTAACAGAATCATTTCCCCTATAGTTACGTATAAACGTAACTAAGTGCTGCGTGAATAATTAAGCTATTAAGACTGTTATTACCTTCTACTTTTTCAAACTGAAGTAAAAAAGTGTTCATTTTCAAAAAGGAACCACCGAATAACAAAGTTAAATTCCACGACGTATACCTACTTTCCCAAAGAAAGTATCGCGATCAAGACCGTATTGAAGCAAGATGGAAGGAATTGAATGTCGATCCACTTATACTGAAGATTTGTTCCATAACTGAAAGAAAGCGACACCCCTTTTTGCACAAGAAGCGAACGTAAAAGATTGCTGAAAAGTAAGTACGCTTATTCTTGACGCCAATTTATTGGTTCAAAGGTGCGCCGTCGACTAAATGGTACTGTATAAACTCATCACCTCCTCAGGACCGCCTCTTCCATGTAGAGGGATTTCGCTCGTTCATTCACCTTAAATCGACGTCATTCCGAGAGGCAAAATAGAGCACTTCTGAAAAAGAGTTTCCGATAAAAAGGGGCCCATCAAATTTTTTCAATATCCATTTACGGAGGAATAAGAAAGGATTATGCGCAAACCAAAACCCTTTAATCCGTGATATGGGTTATTGAAACATTGCGCAAAGTGTGGACGAATTATATCGGCTTGTTCACATATACGTAATCCTCCTAATCTTCTGGCCCTTTCCAATAATTGTGGGGAGCTCCAAAAGTTATTTCTATTAGAGCCAGCGATAGCCGGCTGATGTCATTTTCCATGCAATTGAAATTTATTTTCTCACATCTGTTACCGACTGCTTAACTCGCCACTTCCCACTGCTCTTTGACATCGAATTGATGCTTGATAAAGTCGATTCCGTTCGGAATTTTCGTTACCTTAAAAGCTCTAATATTTAGTGAATTCAGAGTTTGGAATCGTGCCCAGTATAACAAAATATAACATGAATAGAACACTAATAGTTTTCAGACAGCTCTCTGCTACGTATCATGTCAGATAAATGCGAGCTTACCAACGTTTTATTGTTCTGAAATTCTGAACATTTTGTAATTGGTTTTGTTTTTTTTTTTTTATATTCAAATTTATTATCTTTTGAATCTATGTAAATATGAATGAATATTTATGACAACACCCATGTTTATGGGACAGTTTTAGAGCAAAACGTAACTCATTAATTTCACCGTATCTGTCGTCGTGTGACTGTATTTATCATGAACAGCATCTTCTGCAGTATAAATCCGTACAAACTTACTTAGAAATTAATTTAATAATTACTTTGTTGCAATCACATAGGTACCTAGGGATGACTTATATAATTTCAGTATTGGGGATTCACAAAAGAAAATTAGAATGCTGATACCAAAAGTAAAGAATAATTTTACTTAGAAACGCTGCCCCTGAGCGTAGTTTTCATTTGTTTCACAAAAGCGGTTAATGTAAACGGTTGCTCTTTAACATTTAGCTCGATTACATCTAGCGACTCATCGTACCCCGTGTTTTGTTTTGCGAAATTATAAAAAGCAAGGCCATTTCTTTCGACGCGCGCTAACAACTATTGTTCCTGTGTATTTTTTCATAAAATAATTTTGTTATTATGCTGATAAGCTTACAGAAAAATAAAAAGTGCATTCCTTTTCTTTTTCAGAATAACATTACACATAATGGCCAAAGGTGGTTTCATCATTGGTGTTTTCCGTCGCACAATGTTTCTGTTTTAGTAGCGAGACCAGTGCCGCAGAACATCGCGTTGCAATGCCGAACACTCCGAATCTCGGATACATTTTCATCCATACGCCGCTTCTAACAATTGATTTTATGACTCGCCCAGATTCCCGTTTCTAACAACTGATTTTTATGAGTTGACTAACCCAAGAAGGAAAGTAAATAAGTAAGTACCTACATACCAAATTTTCCTTCTCTTTGATTCCGAGTTTCAAAGGAGCAAATGGCGTAAATCGTTCCGCAAAGGTTCACAAAAGCCAATAACGTAAAGACCGTTAAACATTTAAAAAAGTGTATGTATAAGTAAAAGCAGCCTAAGATGTATGAGCACCTTCAAGCAGGTCTACTTGCGCTGAATAATAAGCTATTCACAGTTCCCGTGTTTCGCTTTGTCTCACTTTGCCTGTTCAATATTCCTTATGTAAATTTAAAACACAGCGTTAACTTCATTGTATTATTTGATTACATTATATGTACATTTTATTAGGTATGGTAACTATAGGGTCATCTACTTCAGTATCATGCCTATTTTTAATCACTTAAAAAGTGATTTTACCCAATGAGTTATAGGTACTTACCTACACATGACTTGGGATGGGAGTCAAATTCTCCACCATTTGCCAGCCACTGTCGATATTTAGTCGCTGACCTTGCCTCTGCATCAGATGGGTAACATAAACGTGATCATGACATCGTTACCAAGTCAAAACAAAAATTACGTATAAGTGTAAATAAATATAAAATTCGTCTACTGAATATGTAGGCAAATTATGCAAATGATCATGCGTAAAACACGGATCAATCCAATTTACTGTCAAAGGGCACGGTTAGAAAAGAAAGGGAGAAATCAAATTGTTTTCACGAGGATATCAAATCGTCGATGTTTAAGGAAGAATTTAGGTCACGTCTCATGGATTACGGCTTATTTCCCGCCTCTCTTTTTCTTCGTTTGACTCTAATCCCAGAGGCTTCGCAGAGATTTCGCCGCCCAGCCGTCGTGCGTTAGCATGCCCCCCTCTTTAGACGGTACATCAATTTCAAGGTCAAAAGTATTTACGAATAAATTATGGGCTTTTCATTTATTCTTTGGTAGCACGCGCAAAAATAAAGTACACAACAAATTCTTTACTATGAAGGCCTCTATAACGCAAGGCAAGAAAAACTTAATAAAATTACATTATCAAAATATGAGTACCTAAATATCATTATCTAAGATGAGATGAGAGAATGTAATTATGTATAATAATTAGGCTCCCGATTCTCTTCACGATGTTATACGTAACTAAATCAAAGGCGACGCTCGATTTCGTTCCATATCTAACTCGGGACAATATAATTACAGTCTAGTCTTTTATCGTATTACCTTTTACATAATCATATAACACTAATGTAAGTGAGCGCCACTTCTCATCGTAATAACATCTCGAAGGAGTCACCTCGACCCGCGCGGAAAATCTGATTATTCAGTGAGTGACGGCGTGCCACCGACCGAATATTAATCGTGCTCTTCCACTTATACTAATCATTGTAGGTAACTATCAGGGTTACAAAATCAACTGGGAATCATCCCACCAGGGGCCTAAGTCTGCAATTTTTATAAATTCGTCATTCCAACACGATCCCATTGTAATTTTGTTAAAAGTTCGTAATCTGCTAAATTCATAATGGTCGATCAGTGGTCGGTCAATGGTCTCGTAATAGAATTGTGTTACAATGGCATTGTTGTATTGCCATTATTATAAAACCCGTTAGTAGAAAGGATTTTCGAAAAAATACTACTAAATTTGAACTATCTATATTTTTACATATTATTTTAGGAACTGTCAAAAATTGAAGCCAAGTCAGTCATTCATTTGTCATTTTGTACGAGATTACCAATAAATGCCATTTCATTCAATGGAGTGTCAGTGGCTGACCATTGGAAAGTCATAATGATGCCATCATATTAGTAGATTACCAAACTTGTCAAAATCAACAATTATGAAATCAATGATAGACCATTCTGACACTATTGTAATAGCAGACTTGAGGCCCTCTCAATTGTATTTTCTACCTAGTAGTACTAACTACGATAGAAAATATTATTTGGTAGGTATTTGGGGCCCCAACTTCTAGTCGACGTGCTCAACATTTTAATGAAAAAAGTCCTTAGGTATAAGAGTCAAAGCCATTTTATTGGACTTCACGCGTTTCAACACAAAAGAAACTGGACATTGGGATAAGAGGGCGGTCTGGAATGTGTCCTATAACATCTGAGAAGCATTGGAAATTCACACTCACTTTTAGGACCGTCAGTAAAGTATAAAACCGAGGATTAACATTTCACAGCAGACCTAAATTTTTTTATTAAATTAATTCCATTAGCAAACCATGCAACTAATAAGCTGTTAATCCGTTTACTAATTTGGCGGTAGTAATCCGTGATATTGCCAGTTTATGTAGATACAACCAATTATCGCCGGTTATATTTTAGTGCTAAAATGCGGCCACGCACATGCAGCCGCAACATTCCCAAACTACCAAAATGCAATTTAAACTCAGTATAGCCACTGTTCCTGCGCTGTTATGTGACAAGTTAAAGCATTATGCAAATTTTGGTTAAATCTGGGTTACAAATGTACATATTACCCAGGAGCAATTACGAAATGCATTTCTTTAAATATGTATTTTGACCATTTATGCAGCCGTAGTTATATAATACTAGCTTTTGCCAGCGACTTCGCCCGCGTGGAACTTTCATCCCCTATTTTACTCCCTTAGGGGTTGAATTTCGAAAAATCGTTCCTTTTTCCTTGTCTACACTATAAAGGGAACCTCTGTGCAAAATTTCAGCTTTCTAGGTCCAAGAGTTTGGGCTGGAAGTTGAAGAATCAGTCAGTCAGGACTTTTCTTTTTATTTATTACAGATTAAAACGTCCTAGATCCGTATTTTTGGAACATGTTTTCCACCATGTTCTAAAAATAGCACTCAATGACGCAGAATATAGTGGAATGAATCTGTATAAAAGATCTCTAACTAAATCATATTTAGGTACGTATTTTAGTTAAGTTTATTTGAATTAACTACTCGTAATAGTGAATTAATAAGTAACTGGGTTGTAGAAGTCAGATAGACAGTCGCTGCATGTAAAATACTGGTATTCAGCTGCAACCGTTTAGACTGGAAGACGACGACATCATAGGCTAAGCACATTTATGGAACTGCGTAGGTGCCAAATGAAAAACTTTTTCAGTATGAAATTCTAAATCACCATATACTATGCAGAATCAGTGATCATTTTATGATTTTATTTCAAGTATTTAACTCTATTATTTTATGAAATGAAAGATTGTAATGATTAAATATCTTATTAGGAATTTTAAGAAACGCTCAGTTCTTCACCGCCTACTATTTTATTTGCTAAATAAATTCGTTTTTTAAAGGTGTTTAATTTGTTTTTATTAATTGTGGTTTACAAAGTGTAATCAAACTCGAAAAGTTAATTCATTTCTGAAATCAGTTTTCATAATTTATTTTACTAATTAAATCTGAGCTTCTTACAAGTGTCTTGTAAGAACATACACGTGTATGGCTCGGGGCAGATAGGGAAGGTTAATAACAACGTTTTCAAGGTTCCGTACCTCAAAAGGAAACAATGGAACCCTTATAGGATCACTTGTCCGTCCGCCTGTCCATAGAAACCTTTTTTCTCAGAAACACGTGGATATCTCCAAGGTGAAATTAATATAATATACGTAGGCCTCTCAAATCCTTTGAATTTAAAGCCCAAAAAAATTAAGCTTCAAGCAAAGTCAAAGCAAAAAAAAAAGAACGGCTGTTTATGTGACATAAAAATATTTATTTATTTCAATGACATTTATCACACCTTAAAAGATTTATCCAATATAAACCTATACCTACGGTAGAAGTAGTTGGAGAATCGACCGTGACGTATACCGATGTGGGCTTGCGGATGGTGAGGAATGGGCAGCTCGCTGTCCGGTAAGGACAAAGCCCGGGTCGACGGTGCGTTGTGTTCCACGCGCGCCTCAATGAGATGTCAGCATCAACTGGTGGGGTCCGCAAGGGCCGATGCCTGCCAGGGGTGCGGGTTGTTCGAAAGAGATACCGTGGCCCACAGGCAACTGAAGGAAAACGGGTGGGTTTTAGTTAGTAAAAATCTAACACACCGTCCCGCTCCACCTAAAGCGGAAGAAGTTATCTGATGATTTGCCAACCAAAAAGAAAAACGTAAATCGATGTATAAAAGAACGAGTTTTTCAACTACAATGTTAAGTATGTACTTATTATAAATTCTTTCTAACTACGGAACCCTTCGTTGTGCGTGATCCCACACAGACTTTGCCAGTTTTTTTAATGATAACTTACGTTTTTTTTTTTTTTTAATTGCTTCACTATTGATTTTTATTTAAATTTTATTATGTTTTTCAATCTCACCCCCTATATATGTGCTATTTGATATGGCGTCACGGTATGACACACATATGCATATTTGATACACATTTCCATCAGTTTATATGACAAGCGGCGAAAGTATAACAATCTAATTGGTAATTATATTTTCGAGCCATTTGGGGTTGAAACTCTCGGGCCGTGGGGTCCGAGTGCTCATGGTCTCTTTAAGGAAATCTCTAAAAGGCTGGTTGACACTTCCCGTGACCCAAGGGCTGGTTTCTACCTTGGCCAGCGGCTAAGCATTGCCATACAACGTGGTAATGCGCAGTCTCTTGGGAACATAACCAGTCGATAGCGATGAGGTGAATAGGAACGAAGTTAGTATTACATTTGTTTTAATTTATTAGATGTTAATTTAAATGTTGCTATTAATAAATACCTATGGTTTATATGACTTAAACATGAAAATTCGCCAAATATTAATCACTTTCTCTTCTCGGAATTTTCTTTTCCAGTTGAAAGTTTCACAAAAACAAAATTACCTAAATAAGTGTGTATGTAAGTGAATACATGTTAGAAAAGCTTGAGTATACCTTATTTTTTGTATAAATCATATTTTTTTGAAACTTTAATAAAAAGAGCTTATAAAACTTAGGTCATCTGAGACAGTTAGTGCTTTCTCAAAAGCTATTCACGGTTATTTATAACTTTGAAAAAAATATATAAATCAAATCAAGCACCATGCTCGCGGCACTTTGTCTTAGAAAGTACTGTAATCGTTTAATAAGAGATATCACAAAAAACTTCAAATGGTTTTCACGCAGGTAAATAACTACATACATACAAATATTATAATACGTTTTACTACAAAAGAATTTTTATATATTCTGGTGTATATCTACACATAAGTACCAATTTACTGCATGCACACACATACTCTCACAACAGCTTCGCAGAAAATCGCTTTTGAATTTCGCTAAGCACAACCAACTTTTCACACATTACAGACGCCAGCACATCAAGCTACCCTAATCTGTCAAATTTCTTTGATTGATTTTTATCTTTATAACATAAGCATAAGGTTCACGTTCAATTATGTATTAGGGATTTTTTGACAGTATGAGGTAGCTTGATGTGCTGGCGTCTGTACCCTAAATCTGTAACTTAATATATAGAACATAATAATTACATGCTTTACTTAATCTAATTTAATTATCATCCCACTGCAGGACAATCAAGGCCTGCCTCTCCCCATTCCACATAATTCTGTCTTTCGGTAGTCCCGCCATCTTCGCCTGTCAGTCTGCCTGCGGGCCGCGATGGCGTCATGTGTTTAATGGGACCCAATGACCCGTAGTCATTGGGTCATAGCCATAGTGGTCATAGTGGTGGTTCTCTGAACCCACTTATCATCTAACGTGCTTTTTAAAATAAATTAATTAAAACTTTATTTCTTCCTTAACCTACATATTATATGGGTATTAATATTAACTACTAAAATAATATAGGCGCTGGTTCATAGTAGTCGTAAAACAAAAGTATATTTGTCAATCAGAAAAAATATAAAAACATAGACAAAAGGTATCAAAAAGGTAAAATATTCTAAAAAGCTTTGTGCAGACTTGCACATTCTCCCCTTTTTTATGCAATGGGCTGCTTAATTAGCTTTTGGAGGGGCCTCCTGAAGGTGCCTGCCATAGTGGCAACATCGGCCACCCGCACCACTCCATCTCTGCCGGGAAACAACCTCGTAACCCGTCCTCTGGGCCATGAACCTCGTGGCAAATTTGAGTCACATATTATGACCACATCTCCTTCCGCAATTGAGGGCGCGATGCCTCCACCCCTTCTGGGTGACAACGAAGGTAGGTATTCTCGAACCCACCGCTGCCAGAAATGATCAGCTAGTCTGAGGGCTCTCCGCCAATGACTTCTGCTCGAGAGATCCGACTCTTGAAGCGTAGCAGGGATGGGACGCCCTGGTGATCCGTTTAGCAGAAAATGAGCTGGCGTTAGTGCTTCTTCAGCATTCGCGTCCAGTGAAGTAATCGTTAGTGGCCGCGAATTTACCAATGCTTCAGCTTCGGCCAGCAGGGTTCTAAGTACCTCATCAGAGGGAGTCTGCTCTCGGAGTGACACTTTCAGCGCTCCCTTGACACTTCGGATAAGGCGCTCCCAAACTCCACCCATAAATGGCGCCGAGGGGGGAATGAAACGCCAGTTTATAAACTCACTGGTAGCGTAATCTTCTACGGCATCACCGTACAACTCCCGCAGTTCTCGGCTGGCCCCAACGAAAGCAGTGCCGTTGTCGGACCAAATTTCCAATGGGGTTCCTCGGAGCGATACGAAGCGGCGTAAGCACATGATCGCCGAGTCAGTTGATAAGCTGTGCACCACGTCCAGATGTACGGCACGGACGACCAAGCATGTAAATAGGGCAACGTAGCGTTTCTCCTTTCTTCGGCCAACAGTAACGTTAACTGGCCCAAAATAATCGAGACCGGTAAATGAGAAGGCCCTTTGATGATGAGCTAGGCGAGCTTCTGGCAGATTTCCCATAGGAGGTTGAAACGGTTTAGCACGGCACAATTTGCAAAGCTGACAGGTACGGGCTACGATACGAACAGCGTTTCTGAGACCAATAATCCAGTAACGTTGATGAAGCTCGTTCATTACCATGTCTAGGTGTGAATGTGCGGCCTTCTGATGATATCTCTGGATCAAAAGACGAACTGCTGGGTGTTTTCCGTATAAAATGAGCGGACGCTTAACGTCATCTGTAACGGCTGGGGCAGCAACAATGCGGCTTGACATTCGCAGTTCATTATCATTATTTATGAATGGCGACAGCTTGAACAGGCGGCTATTACGAGGCAACGGCAGTTGGTTCTTAATCCGTAAAATATCTTCTTTAAAGGAATCGAGCTGAGACTGACGTAAGATGTGGGTTTCGGCCAGACTCAAATCGTTTGCTGTTATTCTTGCTGATATATTGTGGTTATTAAGGATATTAGGAGAGGATGTGCAAGAGGAAATAAATGTACATATACTTCCTTCCAGACGAGTTAAATTGGCGTCAACGCCTCGTCTTTGCAGACTACGCATACGCAGTAAAGAGATGAAGTGATGTGCTTTGGCTGTTGCTCGCACCATTCTCAACCATGAGCTGAAACGCAGCGGATCCGCGGAGATTGGTGCGGGCAGGTCAGTATCAGTGATGAGGTGAACATGTTGTTTGAATTCTTCGCGGCCTAGTCCACTGACATCGATCACGGGTTCTGTGGGCCAGTCCGAGGAGAGCAAGAAGGGAGGACCTGAAATCCATCGAGATTCAGGAGTTAACTCAAATCGTTTGACCCGAGTTGCATCATCTGCCACGTTTAAATCACTCGGAATCCAACGCCACTCACCGACGTCTGTGAGCTCCAGTATCTCACCTACTCTATGAGACACGAATGGTTTAAGAGTACGCGCATCGCTGCGAAGCCAACCTAAGGTCGTCATTGAGTCACACCAGAAAACGCGTCTCTTCGGTTTGAGTCGATGGGCTTCGCATATAGTCATAGCAAGACGTGCAGCAATCAGAGCACCTTGGAGCTCTAAACGGGGAATTGAAACAGGCTTAAGGGGTGATACGCGAGCCTTACTGCAGATAAGAGAGAGTCTAACGTCACCGTTGGTGTACAGAAACCGCCAATAAGCGACAGCGGCAAAGGCAGATTCACTGGCGTCCGAAAACACATGAAGTTCGCAGCCCGCTAGCTCGAGATTATTCAGGTTATAGCAACGAGGAATTCGTAAACGAGACACCGAGGATAAATCCTGAAACCACGACATCCATGCAGTGCTATCACCTTGAGAGAGCCTCTCATCCCATTCCAAACCCTTACGCCAAGCATCTTGAAACATGATGCGGCCTCGAACAACTATTGGCGCAATGATTCCAAGAGGATCATAGACTCGCATGACGTGAGCTAACACCTCTCGCTTGGTGAGCTTATGTGGCAACGCACCCTTATGGGTTCCCGTGTTAAAACCAAACACGTCACGGGCGGGATGCCAGATAAGGCCAAGCGTGCGCACATGGGTAGCCAGGTGACCTAAATCTACGTCTTTCACAACAGGCGCGTCTAGCAAGGATTCTTCGGGTAGCAACGAGAGTGCCATGAGATCGTTTGACGTCCAGCCACGCATCTCAAAGCCAGCATTAGAATGTACCTTATAAATGTCCGCAGCCAATTTGGCCGCTTTATGAACGTTGTCTAAACTAGTGATGCAGTCATCCATGTAATGATCGCATATAATTACTCGAGCTGCTTTGGGGTATGTATCCTGCCACTCTAATGCATTTTTGTTTTTGATATGGATTGCAGTAAAGGGACTGGACGCAGCGCCAAAAATCATGGATGACATGCGGTATGTACGTATAGGCTCATTCGGGTTGTCGCGCCACAGAAATCTTTGGGCATCCCTATCTTTCTCAATTATTTTAATTTGAGGGAACATTTCACGAATGTCTGCTGTCAGAGCGACTTTACCTTCACGAAACCGCATCAGAATACCTAGCAGGGGTTGCAAAAGGTCTGGACCAGTTAAAAGCATTGAATTTAATGACACGCCGTGGGACTTGGCGGCCGCGTCGTGGACCGTTCTCAACTTGTTAGGCTTATTTACGTTTATTACGCCAAAGTGAGGGAGGTACCACAACGGAGACCCCAAGGTAGGAGGAGCTGAACACGGTTCAACATATCCCTTTGATATCATATCATGGATATTCTGACGGTAGCGTTGAGCATAGTCAGGATCTTTCATCATTTTTTTTTCTAAACTAAGGAACCTAGACATGGCTAACTTGTAACTGTCGGGAAAATCCAGTTTATCAGCCTTCCACAACAAGCCTACTTCAAAGCGGCCACCGGGTACACGGCGCGCGGTGCGCTCGAGAACTTGCAAGGCGCGTTCGTCGTCGGCACTACGAGCTTCCTTTTTAGAGATACCGATTGAATCAATTTTGTACTGCTCCCTAATAAGACCTTCCAGAATCAACCGATCGTTCGCTAAATCAGATTCGCTAACCGTGGCATGGTTTACAACGTCGGCCCGTTTAGTCTTGCTGCAACCGAAACCATACAAAACCCAGCCTAAAGCAGTTAAAATAGCCACGGGTTGTGTCTTGGACCCTTTGCGCGTAGCTTTAGCGAGAGATAAGTGCCAGTTGTCGATGCCTATAATCAGCATGGGCTTAACTTCTTCATTACAAAATTCATTAGCAATGTCTGCAAGGTATGGATACTTACGCACGCTCTCAAGATGCGCAGACTGTCGAGCAGCACCCAAACCGCTCATCGACCTGGCTCGCTTAACGTGGTGAATTTCATTTGAATGACGACCTTTTATAGTGAAATCGACGTACTGAATATTTACGTCCATTCCTAGACCACCTACGCAGTCTAAATGAATACGTTTTTCTTGGCCCTTGCAACCAATTTGAGCAGCCAGCTTGGAATCTATAAAGGTGCCTGTGGAACCATCGTCCAGCAAAGCGTACGTATCAACACTGCTAGAAGGCCCCGACACGATCACGCGAACTATTTTCAACAACGGCCGAACAGAAGGTTCCATTGCTGACAAGGAGGATGCATGAGCCAAGACTTCGTGATCCGAGTCGTCATACAATAGTGCGCCGGTCTCCTTACAGGCCGCGGGCGCACTGCACGTCGCTGGCGTGGCTGCGCAGGATGTCGATGGCTCAGGTTCAGCGTCGTGTTCCACGTCGACGTGCGCGGTGACTGCACGCTCATATTTCGACCCGTGTAACAAAGCATGGTGGCGCATGTCACAACCTTCCACGGTACATACTCTTTTAGTACAAGAAGTTTTATTTTTGTGCCAACCTTTCTTTAGACATCTATGACATATTTTATTTTTCTTAATAAATTGCCAACGATCACTTATTGTCATTTTGACAAACCTATCACAAAACTTCAACTCATGTTTTTTTTCACACAACGGACAAATATTATTTGTTGTGGAAACGTTATGTATTTCAGCTACAACGTTCACCTTATCCCTGAAGCATCTATTATCAGTAGGCAACGAGCAGTCAGTAGCACCACCGAACCTACATTGCAAATCAGCTTCACGGGAGAGGAAATCGGCAAACATTTCAACTTTAGACAAGCTGCCGTCGCACAAATAAGCGTAGTCCAACCACCGGGGACGCAATATCGGTGGCAGCTTGCTCCACAGAGCCTGAAACAGCTCGGGCGAGCGTAAGTGGTCCGGCTGATTTAACAGGCGGATTACTTCCACACAGTTTCGTACACGGCCGGCAAAATTGACGAGATCTTTACTATCGTAGCTTACCTTAGGGAGCGCACGTATCACAGACACTTCATGCATCACGACGAGCTCGGGGCGGCCGTAGCGCGCGTCGAGCGCAGCTAGCACCACACCGGGGGTGTGCGCCGCTGCAAGCAGGCCCGCAACTGAGTCGCGCGCCGCTCCGCGCAGGGCGCACGACAGCCTCGCTAAATTATCGGTTGCCGAAGAAGTTTCGGCTGTATTTTTATACGCACGTTTTAAAGCTAGCCAATCTAAATAGGACTTGCCGTCGAACGTAGGCAGGTCTGTCTTTGTAGCAGTTTGCTTGTTAGCTTTATTTATTAATATTCCGAGCGAGCTGATTAAGCGCGTCACTCCTCCGTCTTCATCACGACCTTGGTTGAGGGCGGTCGCCACAGCGTCTTGGCCGTGCGAAGCTCTCATGCCCGGTGTCACACACTGGGCTGTATCGTCATACCTGAAAGGTGGGTTGGCTCTTAAGAAATCTCGCTCATCGGGATTAGGTATTACATTTTTTACCCATTCATGGATACTAGCACGGCTACGCATGCTGTGGCTGCCGTGCTGGCTGGCGTCCGCTTCTATGGCGGCAAGCTCAGCTTGTAAATGGAGATCTGCGACCCGTCGCTCTCGCTCGAGAGCTTGGTGCTCCAAGTCGGCCAGGTGGCGCGCGTGCTCGGCTTGTCGCTCTCGCTCTAGTGCTTGGTGCTCCAAATCAGCCAGGCGGCGCGCGTGCTGCGCCTGTGCCGCCAGCTGACATTGCGGAAGGAGATGTGGTCATAATATGTGACTCAAATTTGCCACGAGGTTCATGGCCCAGAGGACGGGTTACGAGGTTGTTTCCCGGCAGAGATGGAGTGGTGCGGGTGGCCGATGTTGCCACTATGGCAGGCACCTTTATAGATTCCAAGCTGGCTGCTCAAATTGGTTGCAAGGGCCAAGAAAAACGTATTCATTTAGACTGCGTAGGTGGTCTAGGAATGGACGTAAATATTCAGTACGTCGATTTCACTATAAAAGGTCGTCATTCAAATGAAATTCACCACGTTAAGCGAGCCAGGTCGATGAGCGGTTTGGGTGCTGCTCGACAGTCTGCGCATCTTGAGAGCGTGCGTAAGTATCCATACCTTGCAGACATTGCTAATGAATTTTGTAATGAAGAAGTTAAGCCCATGCTGATTATAGGCATCGACAACTGGCACTTATCTCTCGCTAAAGCTACGCGCAAAGGGTCCAAGACACAACCCGTGGCTATTTTAACTGCTTTAGGCTGGGTTTTGTATGGTTTCGGTTGCAGCAAGACTAAACGGGCCGACGTTGTAAACCATGCCACGGTTAGCGAATCTGATTTAGCGAACGATCGGTTGATTCTGGAAGGTCTTATTAGGGAGCAGTACAAAATTGATTCAATCGGTATCTCTAAAAAGGAAGCTCGTAGTGCCGACGACGAACGCGCCTTGCAAGTTCTCGAGCGCACCGCGCGCCGTGTACCCGGTGGCCGCTTTGAAGTAGGCTTGTTGTGGAAGGCTGATAAACTGGATTTTCCCGACAGTTACAAGTTAGCCATGTCTAGGTTCCTTAGTTTAGAAAAAAAAATGATGAAAGATCCTGACTATGCTCAACGCTACCGTCAGAATATCCATGATATGATATCAAAGGGATATGTTGAACCGTGTTCAGCTCCTCCTACCTTGGGGTCTCCGTTGTGGTACCTCCCTCACTTTGGCGTAATAAACGTAAATAAGCCTAACAAGTTGAGAACGGTCCACGACGCGGCCGCCAAGTCCCACGGCGTGTCATTAAATTCAATGCTTTTAACTGGTCCAGACCTTTTGCAACCCCTGCTAGGTATTCTGATGCGGTTTCGTGAAGGTAAAGTCGCTCTGACAGCAGACATTCGTGAAATGTTCCCTCAAATTAAAATAATTGAGAAAGATAGGGATGCCCAAAGATTTCTGTGGCGCGACAACCCGAATGAGCCTATACGTACATACCGCATGTCATCCATGATTTTTGGCGCTGCGTCCAGTCCCTTTACTGCAATCCATATCAAAAACAAAAAATATAAAAACATAGACAAAAGGTATCAAAAAGGTAAAATATTCCGACGGGTCGCAGATCTCCATTTACAAGCTGAGCTTGCCGCCATAGAAGCGGACGCCAGCCAGCACGGCAGCCACAGCATGCGTAGCCGTGCTAGTATCCATGAATGGGTAAAAAATGTAATACCTAATCCCGATGAGCGAGATTTCTTAAGAGCCAACCCACCTTTCAGGTATGACGATACAGCCCAGTGTGTGACACCGGGCATGAGAGCTTCGCACGGCCAAGACGCTGTGGCGACCGCCCTCAACCAAGGTCGTGATGAAGACGGAGGAGTGACGCGCTTAATCAGCTCGCTCGGAATATTAATAAATAAAGCTAACAAGCAAACTGCTACAAAGACAGACCTGCCTACGTTCGACGGCAAGTCCTATTTAGATTGGCTAGCTTTAAAACGTGCGTATAAAAATACAGCCGAAACTTCTTCGGCAACCGATAATTTAGCGAGGCTGTCGTGCGCCCTGCGCGGAGCGGCGCGCGACTCAGTTGCGGGCCTGCTTGCAGCGGCGCACACCCCCGGTGTGGTGCTAGCTGCGCTCGACGCGCGCTACGGCCGCCCCGAGCTCGTCGTGATGCATGAAGTGTCTGTGATACGTGCGCTCCCTAAGGTAAGCTACGATAGTAAAGATCTCGTCAATTTTGCCGGCCGTGTACGAAACTGTGTGGAAGTAATCCGCCTGTTAAATCAGCCGGACCACTTACGCTCGCCCGAGCTGTTTCAGGCTCTGTGGAGCAAGCTGCCACCGATATTGCGTCCCCGGTGGTTGGACTACGCTTATTTGTGCGACGGCAGCTTGTCTAAAGTTGAAATGTTTGCCGATTTCCTCTCCCGTGAAGCTGATTTGCAATGTAGGTTCGGTGGTGCTACTGACTGCTCGTTGCCTACTGATAATAGATGCTTCAGGGATAAGGTGAACGTTGTAGCTGAAATACATAACGTTTCCACAACAAATAATATTTGTCCGTTGTGTGAAAAAAAACATGAGTTGAAGTTTTGTGATAGGTTTGTCAAAATGACAATAAGTGATCGTTGGCAATTTATTAAGAAAAATAAAATATGTCATAGATGTCTAAAGAAAGGTTGGCACAAAAATAAAACTTCTTGTACTAAAAGAGTATGTACCGTGGAAGGTTGTGACATGCGCCACCATGCTTTGTTACACGGGTCGAAATATGAGCGTGCAGTCACCGCGCACGTCGACGTGGAACACGACGCTGAACCTGAGCCATCGACATCCTGCGCAGCCACGCCAGCGACGTGCAGTGCGCCCGCGGCCTGTAAGGAGACCGGCGCACTATTGTATGACGACTCGGATCACGAAGTCTTGGCTCATGCATCCTCCTTGTCAGCAATGGAACCTTCTGTTCGGCCGTTGTTGAAAATAGTTCGCGTGATCGTGTCGGGGCCTTCTAGCAGTGTTGATACGTACGCTTTGCTGGACGATGGTTCCACAGGCACCTTTATAGATTCCAAGCTGGCTGCTCAAATTGGTTGCAAGGGCCAAGAAAAACGTATTCATTTAGACTGCGTAGGTGGTCTAGGAATGGACGTAAATATATCAGCAAGAATAACAGCAAACGATTTGAGTCTGGCCGAAACCCACATCTTACGTCAGTCTCAGCTCGATTCCTTTAAAGAAGATATTTTACGGATTAAGAACCAACTGCCGTTGCCTCGTAATAGCCGCCTGTTCAAGCTGTCGCCATTCATAAATAATGATAATGAACTGCGAATGTCAAGCCGCATTGTTGCTGCCCCAGCCGTTACAGATGACGTTAAGCGTCCGCTCATTTTATACGGAAAACACCCAGCAGTTCGTCTTTTGATCCAGAGATATCATCAGAAGGCCGCACATTCACACCTAGACATGGTAATGAACGAGCTTCATCAACGTTACTGGATTATTGGTCTCAGAAACGCTGTTCGTATCGTAGCCCGTACCTGTCAGCTTTGCAAATTGCGCCGTGCTAAACCGTTTCAACCTCCTATGGGAAATCTGCCAGAAGCTCGCCTAGCTCATCATCAAAGGGCCTTCTCATTTACCGGTCTCGATTATTTTGGGCCAGTTAACGTTACTGTTGGCCGAAGAAAGGAGAAGCGCTACGTTGCCCTATTTACATGCTTGGTCGTCCGTGCCGTACATCTGGACGTGGTGCACAGCTTATCAACTGACTCGGCGATCATGTGCTTACGCCGCTTCGTATCGCTCCGAGGAACCCCATTGGAAATTTGGTCCGACAACGGCACTGCTTTTGTTGGGGCCAGCCGAGAACTGCGGGAGTTGTACGGTGATGCCGTAGAAGATTACGCTACCAGTGAGTTTATAAACTGGCGTTTCATTCCCCCCTCGGCGCCATTTATGGGTGGAGTTTGGGAGCGCCTTATCCGAAGTGTCAAGGGAGCGCTGAAAGTGTCACTCCGAGAGCAGACTCCCTCTGATGAGGTACTTAGAACCCTGCTGGCCGAAGCTGAAGCATTGGTAAATTCGCGGCCACTAACGATTACTTCACTGGACGCGAATGCTGAAGAAGCACTAACGCCAGCTCATTTTCTGCTAAACGGATCACCAGGGCGTCCCATCCCTGCTACGCTTCAAGAGTCGGATCTCTCGAGCAGAAGTCATTGGCGGAGAGCCCTCAGACTAGCTGATCATTTCTGGCAGCGGTGGGTTCGAGAATACCTGCCTTCGTTGTCACCCAGAAGGGGTGGAGGCATCGCGCCCTCAATTGCGGAAGGAGATGTGGTCATAATATGTGACTCAAATTTGCCACGAGGTTCATGGCCCAGAGGACGGGTTACGAGGTTGTTTCCCGGCAGAGATGGAGTGGTGCGGGTGGCCGATGTTGCCACTATGGCAGGCACCTTCAGGAGGCCCCTCCAAAAGCTAATTAAGCAGCCCATTGCATAAAAATTTGCAAATATTAACTACTAAAATAATATAGGCGCTGGTTCATAGTAGTCGTAAAACAAAAGTATATTTGTCAATCAGAAAAAATATAAAAACATAGACAAAAGGTATCAAAAAGGTAAAATATTCTAAAAAGCTTTGTGCAGACTTGCACATTCTCCCCTTTTTTATGCAATGGGCTGCTTAATTAGCTTTTGGAGGGGCCTCCTGAAGGTGCCTGCCATAGTGGCAACATCGGCCACCCGCACCACTCCATCTCTGCCGGGAAACAACCTCGTAACCCGTCCTCTGGGCCATGAACCTCGTGGCAAATTTGAGTCACATATTATGACCACATCTCCTTCCGCAATTGAGGGCGCGATGCCTCCACCCCTTCTGGGTGACAACGAAGGCAGGTATTCTCGAACCCACCGCTGCCAGAAATGATCAGCTAGTCTGAGGGCTCTCCGCCAATGACTTCTGCTCGAGAGATCCGACTCTTGAAGCGTAGCAGGGATGGGACGCCCTGGTGATCCGTTTAGCAGAAAATGAGCTGGCGTTAGTGCTTCTTCAGCATTCGCGTCCAGTGAAGTAATCGTTAGTGGCCGCGAATTTACCAATGCTTCAGCTTCGGCCAGCAGGGTTCTAAGTACCTCATCAGAGGGAGTCTGCTCTCGGAGTGACACTTTCAGCGCTCCCTTGACACTTCGGATAAGGCGCTCCCAAACTCCACCCATAAATGGCGCCGAGGGGGGAATGAAACGCCAGTTTATAAACTCACTGGTAGCGTAATCTTCTACGGCATCACCGTACAACTCCCGCAGTTCTCGGCTGGCCCCAACAAAAGCAGTGCCGTTGTCGGACCAAATTTCCAATGGGGTTCCTCGGAGCGATACGAAGCGGCGTAAGCACATGATCGCCGAGTCAGTTGATAAGCTGTGCACCACGTC
Source organism: Polymixis flavicincta (assembly GCA_949987655.1). Lineage (NCBI taxonomy): Eukaryota > Metazoa > Arthropoda > Insecta > Lepidoptera > Noctuidae > Polymixis > Polymixis flavicincta. The sequence goes on along the minus strand of OX465180.1, from coordinate 11,341,105 downwards.
CAGATGTACGGCACGGACGACCAAGCATGTAAATAGGGCAACGTAGCGCTTCTCCTTTCTTCGGCCAACAGTAACGTTAACTGGCCCAAAATAATCGAGACCGGTAAATGAGAAGGCCCTTTGATGATGAGCTAGGCGAGCTTCTGGCAGATTTCCCATAGGAGGTTGAAACGGTTTAGCACGGCGCAATTTGCAAAGCTGACAGGTACGGGCTACGATACGAACAGCGTTTCTGAGACCAATAATCCAGTAACGTTGATGAAGCTCGTTCATTACCATGTCTAGGTGTGAATGTGCGGCCTTCTGATGATATCTCTGGATCAAAAGACGAACTGCTGGGTGTTTTCCGTATAAAATGAGCGGACGCTTAACGTCATCTGTAACGGCTGGGGCAGCAACAATGCGGCTTGACATTCGCAGTTCATTATCATTATTTATGAATGGCGACAGCTTGAACAGGCGGCTATTACGAGGCAACGGCAGTTGGTTCTTAATCCGTAAAATATCTTCTTTAAAGGAATCGAGCTGAGACTGACGTAAGATGTGGGTTTCGGCCAGACTCAAATCGTTTGCTGTTATTCTTGCTGATATATTGTGGTTATTAAGGATATTAGGAGAGGATGTGCAAGAGGAAATAAATGTACATATACTTCCTTCCAGACGAGTTAAATTGGCGTCAACGCCTCGTCTTTGCAGACTACGCATACGCAGTAAAGAGATGAAGTGATGTGCTTTGGCTGTTGCTCGCACCATTCTCAACCATGAGCTGAAACGCAGCGGATCCGCGGAGATTGGTGCGGGCAGGTCAGTATCAGTGATGAGGTGAACATGTTGTTTGAATTCTTCGCGGCCTAGTCCACTGACATCGATCACGGGTTCTGTGGGCCAGTCCGAGGAGAGCAAGAAGGGAGGACCTGAAATCCATCGAGATTCAGGAGTTAACTCAAATCGTTTGACCCGAGTTGCATCATCTGCCACGTTTAAATCACTCGGAATCCAACGCCACTCACCGACGTCTGTGAGCTCCAGTATCTCACCTACTCTATGAGACACGAATGGTTTAAGAGTACGCGCATCGCTGCGAAGCCAACCTAAGGTCGTCATTGAGTCACACCAGAAAACGCGTCTCTTCGGTTTGAGTCGATGGGCTTCGCATATAGTCATAGCAAGACGTGCAGCAATCAGAGCACCTTGGAGCTCTAAACGGGGAATTGAAACAGGCTTAAGGGGTGATACGCGAGCCTTACTGCAGATAAGAGAGAGTCTAACGTCACCGTTGGTGTACAGAAACCGCCAATAAGCGACAGCGGCAAAGGCAGATTCACTGGCGTCCGAAAACACATGAAGTTCGCAGCCCGCTAGCTCGAGATTATTCAGGTTATAGCAACGAGGAATTCGTAAACGAGACACCGAGGATAAATCCTGAAACCACGACATCCATGCAGTGCTATCACCTTGAGAGAGCCTCTCATCCCATTCCAAACCCTTACGCCAAGCATCTTGAAACATGATGCGGCCTCGAACAACTATTGGCGCAATGATTCCAAGAGGATCATAGACTCGCATGACGTGAGCTAACACCTCTCGATTGGTGAGCTTATGTGGCAACGCACCCTTATGGGTTCCCGTGTTAAAACCAATCACGTCACGGGCGGGTTGCCAGATAAGGCCAAGCGTGCGCACATGGGTAGCCAGGTGACCTAAATCTACGTCTTTCACAACAGGCGCATCTAGCAAGGATTCTTCGGGTAGCAACGAGAGTGCCATGAGATCGTTTGACGTCCAGCCACGCATCTCAAAGCCAGCATTAGAATGTACCTTATAAATGTCCGCAGCCAATTTGGCCGCTTCATGAACGTTGTCTAAACTAGTGATGCAGTCATCCATGTAATGATCGCATATAATTACTCGAGCTGCTTTGGGGTATGTATCCTGCCACTCTAATGCATTTTTGTTTTTGATATGGATTGCAGTAAAGGGACTGGACGCAGCGCCAAAAATCATGGATGACATGCGGTATGTACGTATAGGCTCATTCGGGTTGTCGCGCCACAGAAATCTTTGGGCATCCCTATCTTTCTCAATTATTTTAATTTGAGGGAACATTTCACGAATGTCTGCTGTCAGAGCGACTTTACCTTCACGAAACCGCATCAGAATACCTAGCAGGGGTTGCAAAAGGTCTGGACCAGTTAAAAGCATTGAATTTAATGACACGCCGTGGGACTTGGCGGCCGCGTCGTGGACCGGACAAATATACTTTTGTTTTACGACTACTATGAACCAGCGCCTATATTATTTTAGTAGTTAATATTTGGTATGACACTTTAAATAATATAAACGCAGTTAATACTTATGTGGTTTAGTATTTTGCTTACATCTAGTTGTTAGTATTACATATTAGTTAAATTTCAAAATTTGGGTTTGAGATTTAAGGATCCCATCATCGGTGAAGGGTTTTTTTTGTGAATGGGAAATAATCGATCAAATGACTTTTCCCGCTCTTCGTGTCAGACTTTTACGGACTAAAACCCACCTATATACCTTCAGTTGCCTGTGCCAGGGCCACGGTAACTATGGGTTTTTTTTTTTTTGGAGGGTGGAAATCATCGTATGACTTCTCCCGCTCTGGGTAGAGATCAGGAGGGCGTGTCAGACTTTTACTGACTAAAACCCACCCGTGTTCCCTCAGTTGCCTGTGTGCCAAGGGCGACGGTGTCTCTTTCGAACAACCCCCACCCCTGGCAGGCATTGGCCCTTGCGGACCCGACCAGTGGTTGCTGACATCTCTGACGGCGCGCGTGGAACACAACGTGCCGTCCCGCCTACCACTTTTCGGGCGCAGCGGTTAGGGAGAGCGACCAACGCTATACCGACACTCCTCTTCCCCTGCGGCCCCATCGCGTCCGCCATTAAACGGTGGCGGCCCCGTCCAGGCCACGGAAGGAAAGAGCGCTGCTCAAAAGCACCGGCACTCCTTCTCTGCCGCAGCCCAAACCCTCAGCAGCGATGCCTCCCATTCGACATCGCGGCCACTTCAGTTGCGGTGCACCTCATCACAACTTTTTGGCCGCTACGTCATCGGTTTGAAGGCAAAAACGCTGACGAGCGGCCCCACCTTTGTGTTCCTCTTCGCATCACCGTGGCTGGGAGACCACGGTTACTGAGCCCCCCGCAACGACAATGCGGGAACCCACTCGGGGGGGGGGGGGGGGGGTTGACGGTAACTTTTATTTTTTACCTATTCTGGTATAGTAGTAATTTTATTCTGGGTGCATCGTTTTCATACATAATTATAATAATGAATGTACTTTGTTAAATTGTATTTAAAATATTTTAAAAGAGTAACGGTGGTTTTTCTTGCCCGTTCTTCTCCATACGAAACTACATTTTGGAATGGGCGACTAGAATCAAATCCATTTTAATGTAAATGACGTTCAAAAGTGCCTTTTAAGTGCCTAATTGAAATAAATGCTTTGACTTTGACTTTATGGGTGAAGGCATGCTCTATTATTTTCCATTTAGTTTGGTCTTTTCCAATATCCATCCATACTTTGCCTACTACTGGGGTGATATCGTCAATCCATCGTTTATTAGGGCTAGCAACTTTCCGTTTTCCTTCTGGTCCTTTCCATTTTGTGGTTTTATCCATCTATTATCTGTTAGATGGGCAACATGACCAACCCATAGCCATTTCATTTTAAAAGCATGTTTTAATTAAAGCATCACTTACCATTCGCACTTCGTCTTGTTTCTCATAATTTCACTTCTAATTTAATAAACTTTTCTTATTTTTCAATACTCCTCTCCATTCCCCGTTGACAGGTTCTCAGCATAGATTTGATTTTATTAGTATAGACCCACTTAGCAGCCATATTTGAGACTTGTTTTCTAGACAAGTATCTATTTTCTTTATATTAAAGTTGTAGTCTAGTTTAAGAGCGTTCTTCCCACGCGGGCTGGCAACAACGTATTTATAGTAATTTTCCGTGATTATTTCATCAAATTTTCTAGAGCAAGTGTATCTAATAAGTATTCGAGCTCATTGGCATTTTCGGAAAACATAACATAGCCATCAGCAAATCGGAAGTGGTTCAAGACTGTTGCCTATTCTAATACCCTGTCTTTTCCAATCAAAGTTTAAAAATATTTATTACAGAATCCTAATAAATAATTTTGGTGACAGGTGATTTCCCTGTCTAACTGTCAGTGTGATATGATTTGTGGATTTACTCGTACCACTAAAATGATTGAAATTAGTTATGGTAGTTGTATGGAATTAGTACGAGTATGTACCTACTATATAGATATACTATCAAAAGAGTGTTCTCGAACAATACATTTTGTATGCATCTACTATAGTTTAGGGTAGACTAGATGTGAAAAATCTGTCACATAACTGCAAAAAGAAACGTAGGCGACCAATTATATTCATGGCAAGTGCCGTCGTGTAACGACGCGTACTTTTAACGGGCCGAAAGAAAAAGGGATAAAGTACATTCATTGTAATATAACGTATCACGAACTCCAGCGTCTCCTAAGCGATTTTTCATGAGGTGTGCCACGTTAATGTGTACAAACGCTCCGGCTCGGCATACTTTGCTTCTTTGCAGGAAATAAATTACCTATGCTTAGAGCGCTACCTCCTGGATGGCTTTGCTACACGAATTTCGCAAACAGATAAGCTACCCAGTTATTTTAGTAGTTTAAACACGCTGAATAAGTGTTGACAAGAAAGACGGATGATAACGGTAAGTCAGTAAAGAGATTTTGTTTTCCTCTTGGCTTTATTTTTGTGTGTAAAGATAAACACGTTTGTGAAACGCACGTCTGAACTATAGTAAGTTATCTGAGCCGATGTTTATTCAGCTATCAGCTGAGATAGATTGACTGGATGAATAGTTTTTCCCCTAAACCGAGGAGTACCTACTGGCAGTTTGGAAAGTCCCGCGTTTCCCGCCGCCCGGTTAGTCATACAACGTAAACATCAGCTGTTTGGAGCCACAACTATTTCAACTTTAGCTTTATGTTGCTCTAGTCTATTGAACAGCGTTTATACACACCTTCAACATACGGTATGTTTTTAATCTTTACCTAGGTAGGTACATCTAAACAAATAAACACAATTTAAGTGTCTGTTTGTAATTTCAGACATCCTAACGGCTTTTTACTAAATACATATGGAAGTAAAAGGTAATAAATTGTAACAAAAAAAGCGTTCTGTCAGTCTGACTGCTCGGTTAATATCTGAAACGGCTACATCGATTTAGATAGGACTTTCACTGGCAGATAACTGTTTTATAAGGTACTCCTTATAACAACAGTTATCTGCCAGCCTAAGTTACTACTTAGGCTACTTTTTTTAAGAAAAATAATAAGAGTTTCGCGCAATAAAATTAAAACCCATGAAATCCAATTTGTTAGTTTAAGAACCGCTTGGTTCCTTAATTCATTTATTAGAAACAAGCATCACCTGATCGAGAGACACAATCACATTAAGCCTTGCTGATGAACACCATAAGTTGCAGTAAAATCTTATCAAAACCGCCGTTCTTAAATCGACACGCCGTAAAATCGTTCGTAAAATCTCCCTATTGGTAGTAAAAGTACAAATTCAGTTATCCATTCTGCCACCCAGAATTAAAATTCCTAATAGAATATGAAATTTCCTTGAACACGATAAAAGAAGCGAGAACACTTTGTTAGCAAAATGTAAATAACCGATACACTCTGTCGAGGTTATCGGGAATTTTACGCAAAGAATTCTGATAAGCTGCAGGAATATTCAAAATGAAATAACTTAAATCCCTGAGAACTGTCCGACGGAACTAACTTGCTTTGCGGAATAAGAAAATAATGACTTAAATGGCTTCTTCATACATAGTACTGTGAGAGCTCTTTCGAGCCCTCTGTGTATGAGGATTAAAGGTAGTACCACAAAACGAGCGTAAGGAGTGTTAAAAGGTGAAACTTCATGTTTATATCAAGAATTAGAAACTTACAAGTCCGCGCCTGTCATTAGAATCAAAGCTCCCGGAACAAAACCTATGTAAAATCACTTGACGTTCTTATTTTAGAACTTCCTGACTGTTCGAACATAGACAAAGCCCAATCATTGGCTGCCAGTTACGTAAGGTTGCCTTCAGTGAGCGAACAACCTTTACAGTACCCACATCAGTCGATGTGGGAGATTAAGTACCCAGTTCTTTGGTTACTTAGATGGTTAGAATAGCCATTTCGTAGGTACAGAAAACTTACAATACAAAACAAACGGATAATCCAGGTTGTCATATGAATGTCTAACTACCTGGATACCTTTCCAACGGTCAGACTCTGAACGTGTTATTTTTTCCCAATTTGGTCCAGGCTGTTTCGTTGCCGGTAGGTACAGGGTTTTGATAACGGAATTGTAATTTAGTAACCCACATGTTGCGACGCACACTTCTTCTTGAAAACTTCTATTTATTTATACCTGATCCGTAAAGTCAATTTAAAAAGTGATAACCGAAGAGCTTTTCACTGGCGAAGAAAAGAAAATATAAAAAAGAAAATCCTTGATGGAAATAATCAATGTTGGATGGACTAGCTTCCATCCAACATTGATTATTTCCATCAAGGATTTTCTTTTTTTTACGGTATGCAGCACCAACATGCTTCACATTCTATACTTGTGTTAATCGCTAAAACATCTTCAATTCTAACCTAAATGTTCTTGAATTCGAATTTGACCTACATGGACTGCCAATTAACTTTTGGCAATTTTTGGCTTGATATAATGCGTATTTCGCTCAAACTTATTCGAATGTATGAAGTCTCATAGCTACACTGTCCTTGTGGCCCACCCTCACACTGTGTTTACAATAACTACCCTAAATTACCTAGTTACCAAATTAAGAACGGCTAGTGCCTTAGGTGGCAGCACAATTACAACAGTATGACAATTAACTGTTGGGGCCATTTGATACTCCCTTACTAACAATTACGATGAATATATCATGAACTTCATTGTCAAGGAGACGTGAAGACAAAGGTGCCAGGTACTTAATACCCAGCCGAGTACATGATTCACAGTTCACCCTGGCTTTGTTTTGCTAAACGTAAAACCCAACTCGTAATTAAACGTTAGTTGGGAGAAATCAATACTTAATATAAGTATGTATATATTTAGGTAGATATATACGCAGTCACGAGAGCCCTTGTTTAGCACCTAAACACTTTTTTCCGCTTGCTCACACTGTAAGGTAAACGGGTTTTTGTATACGACGCGAAGGCGAGTTAACCAGTCGATCGACATCCACTGACCGGGTCGCATTACTTAATACGTTACACATATTACCCGCAAAATGAAGACCGCGCCTATATTATTCGTCGTCCTTTTGTCGATCATTTGTGTCGTCCATTGTAAGGATCTGATTGTGGGCTCCAGTTTCAACAACAGATTGCTATGGCAGCAGAAAGCCGAGTACAATGCCATCCCACTGAAGAAGCGAGTTAAAGAAGTATTCTTTTCTGATCCGGGACAACAAATTATTAAGGTAAGCATTCTCTACAACTGTTTTAGGTTCTATTTAATTTTATAATTATTAGAATTGTTTAAATGCTTTTCTTCGAAACTTCATCATACCCATTTAAAGAGGTGCCCAATTTATCTTAATTAATTTTCTAATAAAAGGTGTAAAATATTTAATTATACTTTCAAAGCTTGACTTTATTTACTTTCGTAGAAGTTCTAAATGATAACTGGCACAAAGAGTTTCGATAGACAAAGTTTAATGTGATTTAAGTGCGACAACATCTCTTTAAAAGTAAACCTGATCTATTTAAATAATGTATGTATTCAGTCAACTGATTCTTGAAATCACATTTGGGTCTTGCAAACTTACGATGAAACTTCTTTATTTAATATTTTGCCTGCGTCAGGCGGGCCAACAGATTATAAACTACAGCGCCGCAGACTAGACCAAGCAAACACTTTTGCTATTCTCTATGTATTTATTTTGTTCGGCAAAGCGAAAGGTATATACGACATCCCAACACTATGTAAGTGAGTCGTCAAGAATAACGATGTCAATAAGGATTTCGGCTTGCCTTTTATGTTATCAATTAGGGTCACGCCAAGCACTTGCGTAAACGTTGATAACAAACTCCAACTGTCTAAGAGATGCATCATATTGAAAGATTAATTTGAACTGTTCAACTAGTGAACATTTATCAGAAATGTTATGCATTTACTTTACAACGTGCGAGCTAGGTAAGAGCCAAGTACTTACTTCATTGTTTTAATTCCAGTCATAACCAGTTGAAATCTGGAACAAACAATACGTAATATTTTATACAACTTCGTAAATAACTCATGTAGCTTTCACGTTGTATACCATAGGCCTTGTACAGAGCTAATTGCAAGCAAACATTCCTCACATTTTTGTATAAATATGTATACTAGTACCGTGTGTCTGTTATGGAATACGCGTTTAATACCGAGCCGCAATGCAGGACTAAACTCTGCACACATCATTTTGGTTTATTTAACACTTGGTCGATGTCCACGTGGACGTAATAAAATCGCAACGGTATTTTTTCATGCACTGGATTTTCATCGCACTGGGATGCTCTGTTGCATTCTCAACGCTCAGTTCAACATAGAAAGTTGAAAATCCAATGCGCGATAAAATAAGCCGCGATTTAGTTACGTCTGTGGGAACGTGTGCTTACTCATATAGTGACCTTCGCACACTATTTGTGGGACATTTAGTAATTTCCGACATACGACTATTACGTCTACGCACCTATTTTAGTACACAATGAGTCTATGACTCTGGCTACCATACCTAGAAGTTTCCCCTAATGGACCAACAAACTGTCCGCTATGTCTGTATTGCTCTGTGCTTGCGATTTCAAACATGTGTTAATAATCGTCCAGTCTATTAAACTTATTTAGATACAAAAGTCGATCACACCGCACCAGTTGCAAATGTGTCTAAATGTTATGCCTATGCATGATGATGCCCGCCGACATACGGCTCGAGTAGTAAGTCATTGCCTGCAGTAACATTATCTATATAGCAACCCTGGACTGGCCTTCGCAGTCCCCGGATTTAAATCCAATTGAACACTCCTGAGATATGCTCCAACGAAGGGCATTACAAGAGATTCTCGAAAAACTGGTGACGGGCAGTGAACTTTTTATACATCTTCGTCGAACCTGGGATCCTACAAGGAGATATCGATAACCTCGTGTTGAGTGTTGAGTATGATTAATTGTTGCAAATGTTTTATTAATATTGGGGGTGCTTTTACAGATTATTAGGTAATGTTTAATTGTAATCAATGTAATGTTTTCATTTAATTTTATTTATTTATATAACCGTCAAAAACAGAAATACGTTTTATTGTACATTTTCTACTTTAATATTTCTACTATATTTTTTCTATTCTATTTTTATTTAATCGTTTTAGGGTATAAAATACTTCGTATTTGATTGATTTATTTCTTTGATATAGTATGTTATAATATTTTCTAAGTATTTTCTTTTCAATACATGAATAACTAAAATATCTCTCTATAGTATTGATGTGTGTCTAAGAAATGGAAAAATACAATGCGGTAAAAAATGTGCGCCATTCCAGCGACAAGAAATGCCCTGAATAGTGTAAACAAAGCTTTAGCAACATAAAACCTTCTTGAAAATAATTCAACCACAGGCAAGTACCTAGCAAGTACCTAACAAAATTAAACTGACTTCTTTATTACCGTACGTATGAATAGCCTAGAATCTCACTTATGTGAGTAAGCGAGCACTATTGAATGTTTTGAAACCACAGACATATCATACCTAACAATTGTCCGACAATTAAAAAATAAATTAAAGATACTGCTAGAAGGTAAAGTAATTAAGGTAATTTCTAATGACAACATCTAATACCGTGTAGTAACCAATACATCTTGACCGTGTAGCAATCAATCATCAATACATCTTTGACATACTCCATACATGCAGCAACATAAAAATGTTATGATGATAATTTTAATTGACATTTAATAATTGTTGTGTAAATATGATGACAAAATTTAAATATTTGTACGCCACTAAGTCCAAACATGACTGATCTTAAACTATAATGTAAATTAATAAATTGCATGCTCTGTATGTGTATTCATGTTTTCACAAATAAAGAATCTTGAATCTTGAACACTGTGAGTACAGGCTCGTTTCAAGAAAAGGTTACTTTTATTGCGAAAATCAACGTAAACATACATACATGGATATACAATCATTCTGATCTTATTAATTTAATTGATACTCAACCACAAAGGTTTTTTTTTTACTGTTGCAACAAATAAAAAGCCTTTTTGCTGTGATTTTACGTTCAGCACTCGCGTGTCATATAAAGCTTTGTTTTGCACCATGAAAAAGACCGATTGGCTTTTTGTTGTTAATTTTTTTGTAAGTTAACGTTTATTGCTTTTGGTAAAAGTTCAATCATAATTCTTGGACGTAGGTATATTTTTACCCAGCTACGAAGAAGCAAAAAGGAGGGTTATGATTTTGACCGGTATACCATGTGTATGTATAATCATCTGTTCCATGATAACTTCTAAACCATCTATCTTCTATATGTATAAATAAAAAGAGAAGTCCTGACTGACTGACTGACTCATCAACGCCCAGCCCAAACACTTGGACCTAGAAAGCTGAAATTTTGCACAGAGGTTCCCTTTATAATGTAGTCAAGGAATAAGGAAGGATTTTTCGAAATTCAACCCCTAAGGTAGTTAAATAGGGGATGAAAGTTCCGGGGGGGCGAAGCCGCTGGCAAAAGCTAGTTTATCATAATTTGACAAATGAGGTATCGTTGGAAGGGTTTTGATCGTCGGCTAGTGATAGGCTAAAAAAACACGCTTCAAAAAGTATGAAAAAAAGAATTTGGAATTAGAATGTATTGTTTTTAACAGACTTCAAAAAGAAGGAGGTTATGTATGGGCATAACTCCGTCATAGACGGATTTGCAAAATTCTTGTTTTGAAGGGGTTTATTCCGAAAAGGTCCCATTTAAATTACATATAGATCTGATGATTCGTTTTGGAGACAGACAACGGAAGTCTTCAAAAAATTACAGCAAATCAACTGCGAATAAATTTGCATTGTTTTGACCCCAAGGATGATGAAATTTCGAATTGGTGTGGGGTAAGTACTAGGTATAACCAAAAAGTGAAAAATAAAAACTAAAAAAAAATTAAAAGAACCAACCTCCAACAAAAAAATACATGAAAAATAACTAATTTTGGAAGGCGATGACAAAGAATTCAAATACACATCCAAAGTCACCGACTTCCGAAATTAAAGTTATTTTTCATATTTTTTTTTTTTTTTGGAAGTCGGTTGTTTTTTATGAAAAAAGTTTTTTCAACACACTTGCTCATAAAATGGCTCTAATTTCACCGCAATTAGGCACATAATGACACCTATTATCAAACTGTGACTTTTTCATTACTATTATTCACTAGTGAGTTATAGCTTTTTTTTTTATTGGTTGAGTTGCTTTTTTCATAAAAAGTTTCGAAACAAAAAAGGTCGTGCTCAATAGTACAAATAAATTAATATACCTATTGCTTGCTCATTTCATGCAACTTCGTAATTAAATAGATAATTTCAACTTGTACGTTTTTAATAAATAAAACTTTCACTCAAATATAACTTTTGTTTTTTTCTGTAATAAAGAAAACTTTGAATTCCCCATTTTGTACGTGGCCAAAGCCCTATCCGCGAAAAGCAAAAAAAAAAAGAAACGTCATTCTTTTAGGCCACGTTCCGAGTTACAATAATATCGATTTGACCGCGCTCACACACGACGTCCCGCGAATCGTCATAGATGACGTCATGACATGCGCCATCTTGTCAAAAATGACAGTTGTGCTGTTGTGTTTTAAGTCACATCGAATCTTTAGTTAATTCAGATTTATTTGAAATAGTGCTACTATCTAAGAAAAAAAATGTGTGGTGTATACAAGTTTAATATGGTAAATATATGTTTTAACGTTGAGTGAACACTTTTATCGCGAACACGAGCGTTCCGTATTGATGACAAAAATGACGGTTTTTAGCTGTCAGAATCGTGATATCTAACTCGGAACGCAAAATATCGATGTGAGCGCTCACAGCGTTATTTTTCTAATTCGGAATGCGGCCTTAGTATAAGGCCGATCGCCATTGTTAGATGCGCGCGCATTGGAAAACTGCTTACTTTTCCCGCCATTGGCAAAAAAATATTCTGAACTCGTTTTCACTGTTGAAATTATAGTTATTTATTCATTAAAATGACTACAAGTACTAGTTATAAAGAAAATTATTTATGTTGTAACACCGCCCGATATAAGATGTGAAGCCCTTAACGTTATGGAAAGTTTACTACCTAAAAACTCCAAGGACAAAATGTTTTTTTAGTATTATTTTCTTCACAAGTGTGTTGAAAAACGTCGTATGATACACGTGTCTATTGATGATTACCGTCCTCGGCTCTCTTAAGACCTCAATGGCGCCTCAGCGGTAATCACCAACCTTAAACACTTGTACCATAATGTACTATTATGTTAGAGTAGGTTGTATGTGACCCCGGCTTTCAGGTGAGAATATTTTCTTGTATCATACTTTTTAGAGCGTTAATTTCAGTTGTCGAGTTTTACTTTATGAACTAACTTTTTTTTAGTTTATTCGCAATGAAATTAACTTCAAGATAATTTAAGGCTCCTATTAAGTTTCTTCTAAAAACTTAGATGCTGATAGAACGTTAATTATTCTCATTTGCACCATTATTGCTCTGAAAATAGCTTCGCGGTTTGTAAACCATTCACTCGAACTGAATAGGTACAATGAACGATAAATCTTAGAATATTCAATGTTATGAATAGCACCTGCTTCTGTCTTCACTTTTGTTTATAAATGATGATGAAAATCTACGAACCTTCCGACTTATTCGGTCAGAAATACAAATAATCATTATGTATTTCCTTCTGACAAAATGTTCTATTCGTCATTCAATTAATTTACAACTCAAACTATTGCAGTTCAATCGTAGATCTAATTGACATCCACAAAAAGGAGAACAACTCTCCCTTTGTATAGTATTTGAATGCCTTTTACCTGTTTTTTAAAAATAGTATTAATACAAAAATTTGAGAAGAATTTAAAAATATGGCAGGAAACCATTTATCTATTTGTATGCGTACCAACACTGAAAGACTGCCTTGGTTTTATAGCTGAAGACATAATAAAACCTACATTTAATCGTTAAGATAAGACTGGCTCAGACTTCAGACATCCTCACTGGGGAGTTGTCCGGGATCCCCCCGGGCCAGACGACCTGCAATTACTCATACGTTGTTACTTGTTGGCATTATTATAAAAACAAGAATCCAAGTCACCTTGGCATAATAATGAACTATGTATGAAGTAAGGTATGTTAACAATCTCGTAGGTGGTGTGACTTCATAAAAAATATAGTTGATTTAATGAAAGTTGTTAGTATTTTTTTGGAACTGGTTGCATTATATCACTATGTATATTCAAAATACAGCAGGCGTCATAGGCCGAGGTGACAACCTCCATTTACGTAACTTTTCTTCTTTTTGACGTATCGATGGAGTGCTGAACGACATTTTTGAACCGACGAAAAAACGGAGGAGGTTACTCAATTCGACGCGTATATATTTTTTTTTTTTTAATAGATGACCACGCATAACTTTTTTATTTATTAAAACGGAAGGTCGACCACACGTCGGTGGTAAGACTGACCTTGAGCTGGCCTAGCCTAATACGGAGTTTCAATTGAATAAGAGGCCAGCTTATGCTGGGTTTGTTACCTCTGACGTGCGGCTTAATACCATTATTTAAGAACTAGCTTCCACCCGCGGCTTCGCCCTCGTGCTATGTTGATAAAAGGTAGCATATGTCCCTCAAAGGGTTCAGAGTATCCTCATACCAAATTTCATCAAAATCGTAGGCCGATATTTGTAGAAGATGTGAAAAGAGCATTCGCAACTACAGAACTGCGGAACGTTCGATGCATGTGTCAGCTATCTGTACATGTGACCATTCCAGCCAATCACTAACTGCTCGAGTGACATAACTAACACTCATAACAGCTCGTGCAGACAAAATATAAAGGTAATCGAGTCATTGTGAGGCCAGACACGTTATATTATACAATCAATAGTAATAATAAGATAATAAGTACGTACGTACATACATGAAGATGCGTAATAGCTCATAGCATGAGGATCGTTACTATACAGGATAAGTTTTATCCAGTGCGCAAACTGTAACTATGAATTCAGCATATCATTCTAGACCCCCCAGCGCAGAAATTTTTCGCCAGTTATGCAAAAAAAATCAGTTGTTCCATACATTTTAACCGCGTAGGTTTTCTATGAAACAGCTGATTTTTTTTTTTCTATAACTGGCGAAAAATTTCTTAAACTTATCCTGTATACATATTACTACAGCTTTTGGTCACGGCTGTTTTTTTGGCAAATATTTTTCGCAATAGCCGACAACCACCCGAGCGGGCATAGATGTCGGTTATCGCAAATAGCATATGTCCTTCTAACCCAGGTTATATCTCTGCCAAATTTCATGATGATCGGTTCAGCGGTTTAGGCGTGAAAGCGTAGCAGACACACAGTGTTACTTTCGTATTTATAAATATTAGTAAGGTTTATGCCTATCATAAACCCACTCGCAGCCATTTCCAAAGGCTAAAAGCGCTTTTATTAAAACTCGATTTTGAACATTAATTTAGTAGCACAAAACATCATTCACAACTATTTACATTGAAAAAGCTGAATGCGCGCTAAATTAAAGCCGGGTCGGAACGAGTCAAAACACCTTTTTGTAATAAAGGTGTCCGTCTATTATGGCAGCTAAAACACTTTCAATCAGGTGGGCAGCATCGTGGGCAGGCAACCTTTTACTACCTACTAAAAACGAATTAAAAAAGATATGGAAATAAAAAGATCTGTTAACTTTCTTTGTATACATCATTAGTTTTTGGTTACCCTTAACCCGAAAAGGGGTCATTGTACTCATCATATAGAACAATTTTTTATATGGGACCAATCTCGAAATCGCGAAAAAAAAATCAGCTGTTCCATACATTTGTGTTCACTTAAATCGACAAAATGTATGGAACAGCTGATTTTCTTTTCGCGATTTCAAGATTGGTCCCATAGAAAAAATTGTGCAAAATGATGAGTACAATGACCCCTTTTCGGGTTTAGGGTAAACAAAAACTAATGTTGTATAAATTATATTATAAGCAATATATGAGCACTGGTGGCCCACTTTCGAGTTGTAGGTCGTGGGTTTAACACTTCGAACCTATCAGACAGGCGCTTTACTTTGTGTGATTTATTTAATCACCACTGCTCTCAAAACGGTGAAGGATAACATCGTGAGGAAACCAGCATGGCCCAGAACCCAAAAATTCGACGACATGTGACATCAGAATCTACCAACCCGCATTAGGCCCGCTTGATGGATTATGGCACACTCCCTCTCACAGAGAGCAGGCCTGTGTCCCAGCACATGGGAAACGTATAGGCAGATTTTTAAGCAAAATATTTACCATCATAATATCTACTAGTCTCAGGATGTAACGGACTAGTCTATAACTAGTATGTAATCATTAGTTGGTCGATGTTTTATAATATATATTAATAACAATAGACATTCATCTAATTGGTACATTTGCTTTTTTCAGGGTATAGTTCTGCGGGACCTGGACCACACTGATGCCATCCCCAGCGTCACAGCCGGAGGAGTCGGCTTCTCCTACGCCAACATCAGGCTCAAGAGCGACCGCGGATCAGGACTCAACTACCAGGTCGAAATCTATGTATAATATCGAAAACACACCGAAATAATAAATACCTCCAAAGCTATGTAGGGTGTATTTTTAAGTATCGCACTTTCATTAGTTCACTCATTATTTTAAATAAATAATTTCAGTAAGATTACAATAAAGAAAAACACAGAAACTAATTGTTTTATTTCAATTAATTCGGTGACTCGTTTGAATTAAAATAATAACACTAACACGGTAACTTAAATTATTTATTGCTGTGAATTCATGCACATATAAAGTTATGGTCACATGCTTACACAATAGGTTTAATTCACCGCAACCATTTCAACGACTACTAACAAAATAATAATGGTAACAAATGAAAGTTGACCACTATCCTCGTAAAATTATTATATTACATGTTAATTATATACAGCTAAAAATTTAATAGTGTACTCGAAGATTGGGTCGTTACGGGTTATGATAATTTTTGGTTATATCTAATTAACCAGAATTTTAATTATAAACCGACCAGAATCACGTTTGATTAAACGAATGACGTCATAATTTTATTTGAACTCGTGTTTAAAGGTATTTACACGAGCAACTAAAATTGATTAATCCTGGTCAATTCTCGTCAAAACTTTTCAACCAGGCACAACTCCAGTCTCCGGGCTGCTAGCACAGTATAGAATACTCAGCTGCTTCTGAGAAATTCCTGATTATAATAAACTAGCAGCGCTCCGCGGTTTCGCCCGCATAGTTCCCATTCCCGTGGGAATACGGGGAAAAAATATAGCCTATTTTACCCGGAGATAGCTTCCCAACAGTGTTTTTTTTTTTTCAAATCGGTTCAGTAGTTTCAATGCAAAAAAAAATCTTTGCTCTTTATAATCTATATATATAACAATTTCGTGTCACGATGTATGTTCGCGATAAACTCCGAAACTACAGAACGGATTTTGATAAAATGTTGTAACCATTTATAATAAGGTCCAACTTAAAAGATAGAATAGTTTTTATCTTAATTATTGATCTTAATATTTATTATTGCAAATTAAATGTTTATTATACGACATTAGTTCTATAAATTACTAATAGATGGCAGTTTAGCATCTAAGTTGCACAGGTATCCGGCAGATGGCGTCGTATTTATTTTATTATACGACATTTGTGTATATTTATCGGTTAGTTCTATAAATTCCTAATAGGTAGGTAGGTAGGGTAGGGTTAGTAGGGTAGGTAGGGCAGGTAGGGTAGGTAAGGTGGGTCGGGTAGGTAGGGTAGGGATTTTTATGAATGACTTTTGGACGGACAGGACAACGTCTGTCGGGTCAGCTAGTATTAGTATAAAATAATTACGGGTGAAAAAGTGATATTAGTGTTTTCCTCCAATATCACTTTTTCACCCATATCACCCTTGATTGAAACTGCCTATTTCATATAGAACACAAACCATAACAATGCATAAAGGTTATTATGTCTGCCATGTAAGGAAAACGTTAAGAGGAAAATATAGCGAGCTGTCTGAATGATGTCACCCTCTGCGGCCAACAAGAGACCTCACGACAACAGGAAATCTTCATTTAGCGAGGTTGATTGCCGAATGATGGCCGACAATTGCCGACCAGCCGACCGTTTTACAAACTACCTACTTTTACGAATAATGTTTTTAAGCTCGGCGATCTACGTGTTCTTTTTGTCTATGTCTACAAAAACTTTCTGTTTTATTCAGCGATTTAGTTTACCTGACGCTAATTAGGCGAAGACAAACGACTTTTCTTTTTTATTCATGCTTTTCAAAACATTTAAAGATCTGTACCTAAGAAGGTGGTTCACACAATTATTTCAAATTGTTTTATCTGTCTTCTGAGTAACGTGATGATAGCGTTATTGTATAACAGCTGTGTTTTTAAATTATGTTATCTTACTACTCTAATTAATTATCGACCTTTGCTTGGCCTTCGGTTCGCGAATATACTTGGTATCACAAACGCTCAATATTTGATGTGGTTGCTGGAGGGAGAGTCACATGCCTAAATATACTTACTTGTTAGTTCAACATAGCTTCCACGCCCGGCTTGATTGATAAATGATTAATGATTTTATTTCTGTAAGTAGGTTTGTACAAGCACTTAACACGTCAATACGATTACGACGAGACAGTCACTTTGCCTGCACTAAGTGCCAACATTCTGACTCCAAAACAAGATTAATGCTTTCATTTCATTTGTGATTATTTTTTTTACGATTCTGTAGAAATCTCACATTCTTTCTTTTAGTCTGTCATAGCAGTCATATTATACGAGCACCTTTAGGTACTCAAATTCCTCGAAAACGAGGACTTGTATAATGAAAATGGAGCTACTTAGCTGGAGCTAAATGTTAACTGTATTTCGATGTTTTGTTAACTGTATTTCGATGTTTTCATATCATTTTGGAAAATTCTTTAAATGACATAAAACGTCTACATATTTTAAAATAATGTGACTCTTAAGACGTACCTAACTTTTTCTTATTTTCGGGGGAAACCTTCAAAAGGCGCCCGGTCTTTGGGAATAAGATCGGGGAGTGTGGGATTTTTACCTCACTAAAACTACCCCGTTGCTCATCATCTACACATGGAAGTATTGTGTGCAACGCCTGTTAGGCAGATCTCTGGGGACGTACCTACCTAGAGAATGCTATGGATGATCTGAATCCATATGAGGCCGTCCATCTTTCATTAAATTTTAAGTGAAGTGTGCACATAGTCATTCCGAGGCCATGACCACCATTGTAATGTTTGTTGGATATCAATCTAGTCTAAAGTAGTGAGGCTGGTGTGAGTCAACCTGTAACGGATGACATTGTTTTGTAGTTTATTATATTAAACAGGAAGAAGCATTTGTTGCGCGCTGGCGTAATATCCTGAGTCGTATATTTGTGAACGGTCCAAAATACCATACCAATACCAAGTATGGAGTACCTAACTACTAGAGATGCGCAAAATGTGTCAGTAAAAAGAAATTAATGAAGTAAGTATATCTTTTCGCTTAACGAAGTAGTCCACTCATTGACTTCAGTAGGTACTTCATTTAGTTCAGCAAATCAGAACGAGTCAAATCAATCAGAATATGATAGATGACGACAGTGATTGACAAGTTACGACAAATGATGCACTTCACTAGTTCACTTTTTACGTATTTCGATTTACCTTCATACATTATACTGGCTTAGGACTGTCACCCTAGAAAATTAGAAATTTGAATTTAAGCAAAACTAATTTTATTAAGTAAGTAGTATGTTTTGTTTTTTTTTTTTCTACTGATACACAGTTTGTGCGAGCGAAAAGAAAGACTGAACACTTAACTAAGTGAAGTAGAGACACATTTGAATGACTACTGATTGAATGATAAGTTTATTTTGTGAGATGAAGTAGTTCATTTCGTTCAATCGTTCGCGAACTACCCATGTCTAGTAACTCCTCTACATACCGCTTGCTTCTGTATGTACTTTTGGTTTCTAGTATTGGTTTAAGTCATCTAAAAGCAGCAATCGGCCTAAGAGTTTACCAATCTATCTATCCCGCATTTAAAACCACTCCATACAGATATAGGACAGACTCTAAAAAAAACCTTTGAATTTTAAACGTGAGCTATCTGATTTCATGTATTGACAACGTTAAAAGGATTTTTATTTTTTCCAAACCATTCTAAGAGATACAGAGCATTCTAAAGTTAGAGAAGCTCTTTTATGAGAGTGATTTATCAATGTATCTATAGAAGGCTCTTTCGAATTCTAGCTTTCACAAAAAATATTTAAGTAAGTAGGTTAGGTAAAGTGAACAGAAAATCCATTCCAGTAATTTAAAGCGTTCAAAATCTAAGCGACACGGTAATGTCAAATACTTATCAAAAATGTAAGGAAACTAGACGTATTTAGATGTACATATTTGACAGATTTTAATTGGGATCTGAGGGGCAGTTCCCGTAATTTTATGAACGTTCACAGTCTGATCTTAGTCTCAATCTATCAAAAATACCTCGAATTTCCCTACAATTTTGCCAAGTTTTTGACATTTGATTGTCGCCGAGATGAGACTGCGACTAGATTTTGAGCATTTTTAATTACCAGAATTGGCCACACTGTGAACGTTCTTGAAATTACGGGAATTGCCCCTCAAGTATATTATATTAGGTATCGTAGGTATGTTGTGTCTCAGCATTACCGTAATCTTTTGCTGTCCTCGGATATTATTTTATACGGCTAATGTTCAACAGGTAATAACGCATAAACGGCACACGTATGATGACAGGGATCCTATTATCGCCCCTCGACCAAAGACCCGGGCCTGCCCGTCCTATACAAAGGGTCTCCGCTAATTTATTACCAAAATATCTTTAACACCACCCGCCTACAGATAATTAGACACCTACATTACGAAATATGTTCTCTAAAATATATGTGAGAGGTTCGGATTATGTTGATTATATACCTATAAGGTAAGTAGGTATAACATGTAGTCTACATTGTAAAGGTAAAATCAATAGAGCTCGAGGTTCTTTCTTTACGATTTGTCAATTAGGATTTGCCCTCGGGAGCAACGATAGGCTTGTCGTGTATGCAGGAGGCATGGTGGCAAATGGAGCAGAAAAGTGCTGTTGGAATAAAATAGAAAATAAAAATCTTACTACCATCAAGTTTATAAAAAAGTTTTATAAATACCTATATTCTTTAATATAGCGACAGAAAGTGCTGCTCTATACGTGTCCGTTTCAGAATCTTACGTCGAGAATAGTTATTCCCAACAGGTAAGAAATACCTCTTCAGCTTCAAAATATAGGATGTGGAAGTGTACCACACCACCAGGCCATTGTGAAAACTTCAACATCTCAGGGACATAAACCACGTCTTTAGAGATAACAGTAAAAATAAATTAAAAGCGACATCCCATTATAACAGCTCAGGCTTTAAGTGCTATGCATAAAGTTGGGCATAATTTGTGAAAACATGCTTAGCCTTCCGTCAGCTAAAATGATTTCATAAATATGCCGTCCGGTCCACAGATTTATAACAGATCAATTTTGCGTTAATTAGAAAATGTCACTCTCGATCGTTTTGACAGCGCGAGCGTCAACGAAAATAGGGAGTCTGTTTTGACGATAAAATTAATTTGAAACACATGTACAGTGTAGGTAGACGTGCTTGGAAACACCCACGGTTACTTCAGAATTATGATACGTAGAATCTTAGTTAACATTTTGACAAAATACTTTTGAAACTCAGTAACAATATACATAGATTTTATAGAAATCTTTGATTGTGGAACTGGAAGTTACAGGGTATGTTTGATAACTCTTCTATTTACTGAGAAATCACCGAAATCGATTGGGATAAGAACTGCAAGTCTGTCCTTAACGAACCTTTGTTTTAGAATAGCCTAGGGCATGAAATAAAATTCAGTGTAATTGGATAAGTCCTAAAATAAATGTTAGTTCAATGAACATTCTTAATTAATTCTGAGGATGAATCTATCGTTAGAAGTGGTATTTCGAACAAAGATAACTGCATTATTTATTCACTGTGCTTGTTCTTGACCTTTCGTTTCGAAAGGAGGGTGTCTTCCGCTCATCATTACCGAGTTTCAACTCAATCATTTCTTTTTTAATAATTAAGTGTGTCAATCGAAATAATACCACTTAATTCTGACCTTAGTTAACTATTGAAGTATTGTAGATACATCATAATGACGTTTTTCATTTATTGGTGTAATAAGTTCCAATTACATTTCATCAGAATCCCTTTTGGATATTAAAGAAACCTTTTACTTCGACATCACACTCATACATATCATACACATAAGTGAGGTACCTATTAAAGCGGTAGTGAAACACGATATAATTCCTAATAGTCCTTCACACACGTGCTTCAAGAATCAAGATTCTCCTCACACCTGCGGCACTAACTATAATAAATTGTACCACTGTGAGATACATTATGTACTAATGCGAGATAATAAGATAATGTAACAGAGAAGTCAAGTGCAGTTAATGAACAAGCAGTACGTCATGCAGTAGTCAGGTAAGCCCCCCCTCACCCCTCTTCCTTCCGCCTCGTGCTTGTGACGTCACTGACGCGAGTCGGTGCAACACCGTCGACTTCGCCGGATCCGCAATTTCCCAACCTGGAAATTACAAATCCTAATGAAAACGCAAACGTTGATAGAATAGCATCCGCAGATACAATACAACGTTATCGCAAATGCAGCATCCTTGATGAAGTGATAAGAAATAGGTACCATTTAGTGTTGCTTCCTTGTTTTTTTATCCTCCTTTGCGGAGTCCAGATGATTTGTAACGTTTTTCCTTAACGCTTTGTTTTCATATCCTAGGTCCGTTAAACAGGCACAAATCTCACATGGTATGTCACTAGTACAAACTTGTCTTAATCAGGACAACTATCTATAGGCCAAACCACGCTGTTTTATCTACTTAGCTGGACTCCAGCCGCAATTTAACCCGCAGCGCTGAACCCGTCCTGCCACTAGGTACCATAGCCTATCGAACCAACATGTAAATACGTCATACGTATTTGTTTATTTACTTGATATGTGAACATGAAAAATGTACCTATAGGTATAAAAATTCGTATAGCGTTTTACAATGTACCTATTGTATCTATTTCCTTGTCCTGGTCCTTGCCATTTTCCTATACATACTGTTATTGTACTTGGATTTAACATAGATCAGGCAATCCTGACCTTTGCAGGAACTTTGAGCACCGAAACTAAAACTCAAAGCATTTATTTCAAACTAGTCTTTGCTGGCGGCTTTACCCGCGTGGATATCGGAAATTATCCGATGGTAACGTACTACCCAGATTAAAGTACCCTATGTTAACAGAATCAGGTTTTATACTATTTCTGTGCCAAATTTAGTCCAAATCCGTTTGGCCGTTTCACTTGGAGTATGGTATTCAGTATTACAAAAGAATGAAAAAATGTTGCAATAAAATATTATTGCAACGTTTTAAGCAACCTACCCCATTAAGGATGGGTTTACTTTAGCCAGTCTGAAACCTGGTTGAACTAATTGGTCCCTATTTCTAGTTATCTAATTGTCTTTCACTTCCTTTGCTGTAAAGATTTAGATGTTTTGGTAGGTGTGATCAAATATTGTGTAAAAATAAAATAAAATATCATTAAATATTAGGCTTTAAGTTTCCCTACGCGATCGAATCAGAAATGAAGAGATCCGCAGGAGAACCAAGGCAACCGACGTAGCCCGAAGAATTGCCAAACTTAGGTGGCAGTGAGCAGGGCACATTGCTCGCAGAACGATGGCGGATGGGGCCGAAAGGTTCTGGAGTGGCGACCGCGTACCGGAAGTCGTAGAGTAGGAAGGCCTCCCATAAGATGGACCGCGGTCCATCTTATGGGAGGCCTTCCTCGATGACCTTGTGAAGGCCCCGGGGTTCCGCTGTATGTGGGAAGCACAAGACCGGCCGAAGTGGAGGCACCTGCTGGGGGAGGGAGAAGGGAGACCTATGTCCAGCAGTGCACGTCTTTCGGCTGAAATGATGATGATGATGATCAAATATAGCAGGTCTGTCTTCCCTTGTAGCTTCAGGGTTACGTGAAAGAAGTCTGAACTTAAATAACCGATGCCGCAGATAGACTGACCTGTAGTAGGTACTATGATATTCTCAGAAACCTGGCCGATTATCAAGATCGTATAGTTTAAATAACTAGGTACTTAATTAACTATTTCTTAGTAAGTCTTTAGTTTCATAGTAACACTAATGAGTTACAAGAAAATCTCTAAGAAATTGTATTTTATTTGTCTTATTAATTATTTGATAAACAAACATACCAAATAATTAATTTAACCATTTAAGAAATTCTCTTCATCTCTCAGTCATAATAAATAGATTAGCGTTTCATTTTTAAAATTCTTATAAAAATATAACTTATTCTCGGAGTGCCACCAAATGTTCTGAGGCATGAGCGGAGTTGGCCGCTCGCGACTCGCACGAAGGATAGCGTAAGCTACAATTTATGAGGCAATTCATCAGATCTCTGAGAGCTCCAAGAGCCTTATTCTATTCCTGTGGAATAGGGCATGACAACGCAAATTATATCGATACCATACTTCTTACGTTTGTTGGCGCTGCTGGCCATATCACAAACAGCTAAAATACATCCATTTGGTGATGTTAATGTATTTTAAAGCAAAATGTAAGCTTGAGTTGTCTGCACCTTACATTTAGCCGTCATCGATGTTTCCCTAGAGACATCAAGAACTCAATCGCCATATAACAACTTACATCAAAGAAAATTAACTCATGAGTTGTTATTTCGGTATTTTATTAGGTAAGTACCTACTACACGTTTTAACTTTCTCACTGCAGAACAAAGACCTCGCTTTCTTGTTCACCGCAATTTTGCGCTAGTCCTTTTTTTGAAAAATAAGTAAGCTCCATCGCACAGAAGAATTGTCCGTAACATTGATTTATTTTCCTCTACGACGTAACTAGAATTCTCTCAATATTCGTTTATCATAAAAATGCATAGGGCAGTGAACAGGCTGCTAGTCCATTTCTAGCGTCCATAACTTGTTTCTCTCAATTCCCTATTGCGACTGTCGCAATGAAAACGTGCTACATTCGCTGCTGTTGTGATGTGGCCAACTAACCACTTTCAGAACTAGATACCTACACCTAGACCAATAGTAATATGTGTACCTACCTATTCAAATTCCACTTAGCAAAGGATTGATTAAATCAGTTTGTCCAGAGATAACATTAGAAAGTTTAACTATTACCTAGTTTAACCGAGTAAATTTAGAAATCACACAAACGAATGAAAAAAACAACTTTGAAATTTGTTCAATTAAACTAGTGAGTTCGTAGGTACTCCTAATACTTTGAACATTTCAAACACAAACGCCTACTAAAATGGAAGCTTATTTATGTAGCTAGTACGAAAAAACGTGCTATATAATATTAGCACGTTAAACTCACTTGCTGTAACAGTGATGAATTACGTCACGCTATAAGGCTAATAAAGCCCCAAGGCATGACTCCAGATTATGGACTTAATACGAACGGAGCACCGAGGGTGTTTGTGAACGACGTTATAGAACGTGTATTATGTATCAAAATCGTTAAGTAACTCCCCCCGGAGCGCAAACACCTACTCCATTTTAAATATTTTAGAGCTGGTACCCGATCGCTCTTTAATATTCCCGGTGAAAACATATTTCGCCTCTTCCCGCTCAATTTATTTCTGAAAAATTCGTCGTTAACCGTTGCCGACATCAGAGAACGGGAAGTTATAGGTGCATGGCTATTTGTGTGCTGCAAATAAACGAAAACATGAAATAGCTACATCATATTAGTCCCTACAAATATAGTTGGCTGTTAAGGAATAGCTTTTTCTATATAATACCTACGAAAACGGTGTAAGAAAGTAAGTTTTGCTTACAAACTTATCACATTACCTACGATAAAAATAAACTAGAACAAAACATACATAACGTAAGCAAACCTACTTAAACTAAACGAAAATCAATGTTCATAGCACAGAAACATTCATCACAAAGTTATAAATGTAATAATGGCATGTAACTGGGTCATCTACCTTGAACTATGTATTGAGCAGATAAGGTCGAGGCATAACTTAAACATGTACCAGAAACAGAACATGCGCAGGCGACCTAACTCACAAAACTATTTAGCAAGAACGTTACACTTTCATACAAAACTTTACTTCCATAAGTACATTAAGCTATATATATACGCTTTAGACTTATCCCGCCGGACCGTTACTTAAAATTGCATCGTTTTGTTACGGGCTAAGTAAAGTAAGTACAGTGCTTAGTGGTACTGGTATTTGGACTGAGCTGCGGAAGTTAAATGAAGTTCAGTGTAATTACTCTCGGCGAGGCGGTTAACTCGGCTCGGTTATGGTGACAGCCACTGGCGCACGCCTCGTGTCGCCTTGCCTCTAATTGAGGCCAATATTAATAATGAAATACTGTTTCGGATAAAGGAAAATCGTTTTACACGAAATTTGAAAATATCGAAAAATTGTTAAAGGTCTAAAACGAAAATTCTGACAAAAGTATCGTAACATTTTGGTTATAATGAATTCCTGGAATAGTGTGTGTTCTATATAAACAATAATATGATTTTTTTCACCTTACACACATAATACATTTGTTACGCCTATATATACCTCCACAAATATTGGTACATAGATTTAGCAAATTGGAAAATAGTGACAACACTACAAACAATAGTTATTAAATCTAAATGAAGTAATATAGGTGTCAACAGATGCACACTGGATTTTGAAGGTAGTTGCATCATAGTACGTAGTTATAACATATCTATTACTGCCACATTGCATATCTATAGAGGACTAGAGGTGCGGCTGAACAAACATTCCGCCTAGCCATGGCGTTTATCCAACTATTTGTGAAATTCTAAAGCTTCTATTTGTCCACGATGCATTTGCTTAGTTACACAGCCAACGGCAATATAAGTTGGACAACAGTGCTAAGAGCCAATTTTGACTATTTTTTACGTCGCCGTCTTTCAACACCCCTTCTAACTAATTGTGTGAATTTTAATCTGCAATTTTTCGATACTGGTTATTGTCAGCTCACACTATCTATAGTATTTAGCAGATGGAAATTGGTTATTTTAGTTCTTTCGCTGTCTTGTAAACAACTGCTACTAAAGCTACGAGATGTCCCGGATATCTAGGCTGTAGCCGGTGCTCTCCCGGAAACAAAGGTTCTGAACTAGACATCCCAAGTTACCATCACTGTTCCCGTATTGTCTTTGGTCACTTCTTGCTAATCGTGGGGAAACCGGTGCCAAATGAACATTAGCATTTCTTGTAGTTGAACGAACATTTGTGTTGACTTACGTTTAATCATAGCGTGTTGTAAACCTACTGGAGAAAATATGTTTAAAGGAAGTACCTAGAGTTTTAACAAAACCGCTATTTCTGTCTTTGTGAATATCTAATGGATCTGTTTCACATTTCATAGTACGGTTTAAAAGCTTATGTAGAACCTTTTCTTAAGTTAAAACATATTTTCACAGGGAGGATACAAAGCTTAGGTACCTAATTCCTGGTACAGATATATTATAATACAGGTTTAGTCCGCCAGCTTCTGGCTAGCAGGTAAAAAGTTCGCTGAGAAACACGGAGGAAAGATTGAACTCAGTATTTATCCTTAGATTACGTGATCTACTTTAGGTAGAATAATCAAATAAACTGGAAGGTCATATTTATTAACTATTTTAGTTTTATCATTGGATAAGTACAGCATTTCAAAGTTCCTAAATAACAAGAAAGACACCAATCGCAAATTGTCTACAGTCTCTTAAATATAAATCAGGCACTTTTGATTGCCGCGCGACACTTAACAAAATGGATTTAACAAACCAATTTAACAAAACTATGTTGGTTCAATAAATAGCTTTGTAATTTTACGGGACAATCATGAATTGTTCATTTCACTTGAAGGACTAACTACTCGTAGTGTTTCGTTGTAAATTCACCTTTACCAAACTCACATCCTCTGACTAATTTGTACCTTTCAGTCTTTGGATAAACCTGTGTTTGTGAATTTAATTCACAGAATTTAACATTGTTAAATTTTCCTAGATGCTCGGAATTCATAACATCTTCTGGGAAGACAACGGTGTTCTTAAGTAAAAGCTAATTAGGAACTCAATAGATACCCTACTTAATAATAGGTATTCAGACAATCAATAACATAAGGACCATTGCATATTATATTTCGTAAAACGTTAGCACAGATTTATATTTCCAGAAATGTTTCACAGAGCCATCAATGATTCTGAAGAAACCGAGAATTCATTCACATCTTCACTACTTAATTGACATTATTTTGAAAAGCAAATCAAAAATGTATTTGTCCCGTATTTCCGTGAATATTCGCAAAATTACCTTTTCTAAATGACAATTAGATATCTACTTTCAGCGAACAAATCCTTTTCAGAATCCTCTGCGAATAGGCCGTATTTTATTTGGATTAATGTAAATCCAAGTATTCTTGACACTTAAACCACCAAACCATTATCCATCAACTAACCAACAAGACTTTACTCAGCGTTCAAAGTTATATTTTCAAAGCTATTTTGAATGCGCGTTACTTTGAGCTGGTAATGTGGCAAGCCAATAATGGTCGACTTTAACTCCTACTTTTTATCAAGCGAGAGCATCGAGAAATTTACTGGTACCCTAGCTAATTTATAATGAAGCTTAATTTTGACCTCGTTATTATAATGGAGACCCAAGTCAATCAACTTAGCCGCTGTTGCGTGAAAGCTTAATATACGTGTAGAATATTAAAATACTGGTGAAAATAGTACGGTAAGAATATATATATATATATAAGAATATATGTGATACTCGCATTAGTAATGTGCGGAACAATATTTGTGTATTTATCGGTCGCTAGTGTTGTGATTCAACGCGCGAGGACGCGGCTGGGGCGGGCGCGCGTTGTGTTTGGCGACTCGGTGAGCAAACTCGCGCTCTAGCCGCATTTGCAATTCGTTTGCGGACTACGAAATACTCTGCACCCGACCAAGTCTTTTGTGTAACCGGATTTCTCGGTTAACGACCTAGATTCTGCATATTTATGCAGTTTGGTCACACAATTTTTCGTGTCTGTAACTATCTCTTAAGCCTTCGCTGAATGTGATGTGTTGGTGATAACATTTCCCTGGTCGTTAGCCATTTGTTTTCAGCGCTTACTTGTACACGGTCTAATCCTTAGGTTTGTTAAACATACTTTTTTTAACTGTGAAGATTTATGAAACACAACTTTAAATGATCTGTCTCCAATTTTAATATAAGTAATTAGTATACGTAGCAGCACCTGCCAGAAAAGAAACGTATTAGGCATGTGCAGGTAGACAGATAGGCAAAATGACTCCCGTGTATTTATGTAGACTGAAGCCTTCTTTTAGATATCGTGAGAGTTTTAAACCATTGTTCCATAATTGACAAATGGAATGGCAATGGCAGAATCAGAAGGTATGTTGGTATGAGAGAACACGAGGATGATGCTGAAATTCACTCTTGAAATCTAAGCTCTACGCAGATGGAGTTATAAGCTTTCGTTAGTTCTAAATAACATGGCTGGCAGCACAAGAACATAGCTGGCAGCGCAAGATATCCTGAATTTAATTATAAAGTTAGACAATAGTCGTATAGCTACGTTCATGAACCCGTTTAATGTTCACTTTATGAGGAAACAGTCTCAAAAATAAACAAACAAGATAAACATAGGTTCCGCACCGCCGCGCCGCGCCGGGGTAATAATCGTACCAGTGTGTGAGTGTTGCAGAGGCGAGAGCGGTTGGAGCCCTGCCTGGCAACCTGGCTACCCCAGCCGCTGCAACTTACACTAATTTGCTTAATTTTTACACGGAGAGCAATACGAGCGAATCCAAGATTAACAATTGCCCTAAGCTGGGGAGCGAGAAAATTAACTTTTAAATGTAAATTTTACGAGGAAGTCATAACGTGAAAGCTGCCGCGGTTAGCTCTGATTTATTGCACTTAGAATTGAAAGTGTTAAAGGAGTTGCAATCTGAAAAAAGTTTTAATAGGTACCTCTTTAAAGAAATATAAATCATGATTGTAGAGCAAATTTAACTTTCGCAAAGTTGTCCAACATTTAGGCTCATCTACTTGAGTGGCTATTTAATGACGGCGCTTATTTCGCTAATCAGAAAAGTATTCATTAGCTTCACAGTAGACGAGGATGATTATATTTTATCCCACCCTTTTGCGAAGATCTGTGAAATTTCTCTACAATAAAATATACACTGTCGAAAAGTTGAGATATTTACTTGAGAGGTTCTGCTTAATCTCAACGTATTTACATTCGCAAACTTGCTTTATCGTAAAGAATAATAAAAGGTACATAGTACTGATGTTTGTTCTATTTTACTCAAATATCTTCAGTAAACACTAGGTACACATTCCTGTTTTGAAACCCCCGTGCATTACGTGCGAGGAAGTTACAAACTACAGTGTCGAAATCTTCAGCAATACTTTATAAATAATTATTTTAAGAAATGTTTTACATGAATCTCTCAACAACATATCAACAAAGATTCAATTAATATGAATACGTCTGAAACTCATTCCATACCCATATTTTTAAACTTGTAAGACACATTAATTCCGTAACAAATTTCAATTTCCAAGTACTTGGAAGCTTAACTCTTTGGACCGCAAAGTTATATGGATTGGAACTCTTTAGCGTTGACGAATGGTACGAGGTAACGAATGTGTACAATCAAAACTTTGAAAAGATTCATTGCCGCAAATTTAGCCAGCCAAAAATATGATCCAGCCTGAGTCAAAGAATTTGAGAACGGATGTGGCTCCGGGCTCGGGGCTCGGGGCGCGCGGGCGCGGGCGGTGCGATGCTACTCGCTAAACTTTTTCATTTCCACGCAGAAATATAAAAAGCGGAAAAGTTTCTGCAAATAAACTATCATCCTGGAATATTTTAAAAACTCCTGCAGATTGTTTAGTGACATACTGATATCCTTTTTGAAAACATCTAAAACTATTATAATCAGATTTTCTTTCCATTTAAAGAAGGAAAATGACGATGCAATCAATGTTTCTTTTAGATAAAAATAGTATTGATGTTTTCAGATATGCTATTTATAAAATACTAGCTTCCACCCACGGCCTGCCTGGAAGTCGATGATGTTGATGGGTTAATCTAGGTTATAATCTATCTGTGTGTCAAATTTCATCAAAATCCGTTCAGCCGTTTTGCGTGATTAAATAACAAAAATCCAAACATCTTCATAAACTTCCACATTTATAATATTAGTAGGATTAAAATCTACAAATATCGAATCGATTTAGAGATACCCAGAATCAGTTTGCTGACTGGAGTTTACGAGTATTTGCAGGTCACAACACAGCGATTTGGAATAGCATCTTATGATATTTCAAGCATAGCTATACAGTTCCATTTATTCCAGACTGACTTTCCGAGCTCACATTCAAGGAGGACACGATAGAGGACAATGTTTCAATTTCTTCCATAAATGTAACGGAGGCTCCTTGGTTCCCCGGAAGCACTCAATTATGTTGTAATCAAGGTGTCCGGGGGTCGAGAGCGACGCGCGACGGGGCAGGCGGCCGGAGCGCCGCGACCTGCTACCAACCAACTTAAATGTCACGGCTTTAATGCACGACCCATTAATTATTAAAATACGACTCTCAGCGTACAACGACCCTCTTTGTAATAATACCTCGGTAAAAAGTTTCTACGTGGAAATAATACCGAATATATACAATAATTTCTGTACTCATCTGGGAATGAAGAAAAACCACGGGGTTACTTTATCAAGACAGGTTGCAATACACTTTCCTACTGTGTTAAACAAACATTGCGATTCAACTTTTCGCTGCAAAAAAACAGTTTGAAACCAAGCAAGTTTTAACGAGATGATTGTATGTGTGTGATTCGGAACCCAAAATAATAAAAAAGATATCTTAATCGGGCTTTAATTTTTATTTTTGGGTTTATCTTGTGTGTCGGTTGAGGTTAAAGGGCTTTCCCGGAAATAACTGGGTTTTTTACTGTTTTAGTTTAGAATATGGCATTCAATCACATCGTAGTGGCTAGTTTCTGTTTAAATGCAAACTGGACAAAACTTTGTTACTGCACAGTCCAACCCTGAAGTATAATATATACAGGGTGGCAGGGACATTAACGCACAAACTGAAACGATGATTTCAGCACATGATTTATATTTGCCATCGTGGTGAAAGGATTAGCCCATCGACTATCCTAGAAAATATTTTGTATGTTCGCAATAACTTCGATCTTTTCAAAAAAAGATGCGATTTCCATAATCTGAATACACGTAGTAAAGATGAAATTGTCATTCCAAAATTTATATTAATTAAAACTAGTAAGTCTTTTCTAATAAACAGTACCCGCTTTTTTTTTTGGTTGGAAAATCATCAAATAACTTCTCCCGCTCTGGGTGGAGCAGGAGGGCGTGTCAGACTTTTACTGACTAAAACTCACCCGTGTTCCCTCAGTAGCCCGTATGCCAGGGGCTGTGGTATCTCTTTCAAAGAAACCCTCAACCCTGGCAGAAATCCGCCGTTGCGGGCCCCATCATCTGTGCATCATCTTTGAAGCGCGCGTGGAACACAACGCGCCGTCGACTTGGGCTTGGTCCTTACCGGACAGCGAGTTACCAATTACTCGCCGTCCGCAAGCCCATGCCTACGGTGGCCGGAAATCGGCCTGGGATTCCCGACGCCCAGGGCGTTTCCGTATCCTGCGGTGGCTAGGGTCGCGAGGGCGCATAGACTGCCTCTCCCTCACGTGCGCCGCCTCCCTCTTCGCGAGCATAACTGCTTCGCTGAAGGAGGTGACGGCTACCCATGCCCTATCGCTCTATACCATGGCCTGGACCAGGGCCAGACGCGAGAGATCGCCGCCGCCGATCGCCTCCACGACGACACGGCGGTGCTCCACCCAAGCCGGGCAGACCGACACCGTGTGCTCCACCGTGTCCTCAGGGCGATCTTCGCATTGGAAACACCCGAACGTTTCCTCCCGTCTTATGCGAAACAGGAACCTCCCAAAGCAGCCGTGTCTGGTGAGGACCTACGTCAGGCGGAAGGTGAGGGTGCCATGCCACCTCTCAAGCCACTCATTAAAGAGGGGACTTACCGCCGCAATCGTGGCGTGCCCAATGTAAAACACCCTTACGTGAAATATGTCAACGTCGCATTTTTTTAGCTCTAAATATGAATGATTGGTTTGAATGAAGATGAATTACTCGTATTTATCAATTAAACCTAGATACCTACACACATCGAGTCTAGTGTTAGTATTTTGTACGGTAATTTGGCAACGTAGCAAAACTAAGATTCGTCATACGGGTGACAATTGTAGACCTAAATTAATTGAATGATTGATGATATCTTCGAAACTATGCACTTTTGGACTACATTTTCCAGGACTATTTGTATAATTTGTATTTATAGAATATAACCCTAAAGTTATGGATTATCAAAAAAACACATTGTATTAGTATATGCACAAATGAATACACACCCACCTCCAAAACCCCGCGATACACTTCTGCCAAACTCCTCGGAGAAGATAGGCGTGATGTTATAATACGTGTTCTGTAAATAAATAAACAATATTCTAAAACAAATAAGACAAACAATGAGCAAACAACGTAGTAGTTTATTGTAGACTAGCTTTTGTCAGCGGTTTCGCCCCCGTGGAGGTCTAAAATTATCCCATGGGAACGTAATACCGGGATAAAAAGTATTCGATTTGTTAATCTACGTTGTGATCTATATGTCTGCCAAATTTCATCTATATCTGTTCAACCGTTTTTGAGTGATTGAGTAACAAACACCTGCACATACAAACTTTCACATTTAAAATATTAAGTAGGATAGTAGGATTATACGGTTCATTCGTATCTGCCTGCCTGTCAGTTTTTACATATGAGATAACACACCCACGAATGCATAGATTTTTAGGATTCCGTAAAATACATACACGTGTTACTAAATGCAATCAATCGTGTACCTCCCCCCCGAGTGGGTTCCCGCATTGTCGTTGCGGGGGGGCTTAGTAACCGTGGTCTCCCATCCACGGTGAAGCCAAGAGGAACCCAACGGTTGGGCCGCTCGTCAGGGCTTTTGCCTTCAAGCCATTGACGTAGCGGCCAAAAAGTAGGTTGCGGTGAGGTGCACCGCAACTGAGGTGGGCCGCGATGTCGAATGGGAGGCATCGCGGCTGAGGGTTACGGGCTGCGGTAGAGGAGGAGTGCCGGTGCTTCTGAGCAGCGCTCTTCCCTTCCGTGGCCTGGACGGGGCCGCCACCGTTTGATGGCGGACGCGGTGGGGCCGCAGGGGAAGAGGAGTGTCGGTATAGCGTTGGCCGCTCTCCCTATCCTCTGCGGCCGAAAAGTGGTAGACGGGACGGCGCGTTGTGTTCCACACGCGCGCCGTCAAAGATGTCAGCAACCACAGGTGGGGTCCGCAAGGGCCGATGCCTGCCAGGGGTGCGGGTTTGTTCGAAAGAGATACCACGGCCCCTGGCATACGGGCTACTGAGGGAACACGGGTGGGTTTTAGTCAGTAAAAGTCTGACACGCCCTCCTGCTCTACTCAGCAGGAGAAGTCATTTGATGATTTCCCACCCAAAAAAAAAAAAAAAAAATCGTGTACCTAAATAATTAATTTAGGAATCTTAGAAACCAGGCCGAGCGAGGCTACTGCGGGTAACTAGTACCTAGGCAAGCCTTCCCGCGTCGTGTTGATTTAATGATCAAGTTTGTTTTCCTTTTTACCTCATCGAATTAATGTTATTTTATTTTCTGCTTATGATCTTACTTCGTGTGAATTCTACGATGTTATTGATCGTTCTATCGACGAAAAAGTTTTTGGATGACTCAAAATCAAATCTAAATCAAAAGTCATTTATTCGAACTAGGCTGAGAGTCAGCGGTTTTTGAACGTCAAAATTACAAAAGACAGTCCCCCAAAAACGCCCGCCCTTCACCACTTCCTAGTGCTTTAGCTGGGAAGAAGAAGTGGCGTAAAGAACTTGATTCTATACATTAAGTAATTAACATTCAACAAAAAATGAAAATTTCATTAATAAAAGTTCAAAAAATGGTTTATACAGTCAAATAAAATAAATTATGATGTAGAGTAACTCATATGACCTATCAGTAGGTAAGCTAATTCTGGTGAAAGAACACAAACGTTGTCTTGAGTTAATCACAGCGAGCAACAAATCTTATCGTTTTAAGTAGTCATTGATAGAATAGTATGCCTTAGAACAAAGATTTTATTTTACTTTAGCTTTAAACGCATTAAAATGTAAATCTACCAAAGAAAAGGGAAGCTTGTCATAAAAGGTTATACCAAGCCCAACAAATGAGTTATGACTACTAACTCAATCTCAATCTTTACATTTGCATTAGAGCAAGGTGTTGCGTATCGACTTTTGCTAAAAATACAACAAAATATACACGGTGGCCCAAAATAACGTTAATAAAATTAAAATATAAAAAAAAAAATGTTTTTTGTTATTGTGTAGGAAATAATTTACATAATCTTTGCCGTCATTTAAAATAAAATTTGGCTAAAGCGTGTAAAAATATATTTAAATCGCTATGTCCCTGCAACGTGGAACCACCATTTCATTGCATGAGCGTGGAAAAAGACAGTTTGAGATAGTAAATATTCTTGGTGTTAGTCGTCAGTTAGTTTCTTCATTATTAAACGATATAACGAGCTCGAAGACCGACATCAGAGACCGTCTTGGAAGAGGACGCAAGAGGACTATTAGAACTTCTAGGAACCAACACATTATAAAACAAAGATTAGTCAGTAATCCACAGGCCAAGGTTTGACCAAGGAAGACAATGTTCCGAGACTTGGGTATTGGTCTCTCCAGCATACAGCATATTCTGAAACATGATCTACAATTGATACCATATAAACTCAGAAAGAGGCAGTGGTGGCCCAGTGGTAACGGCCGCGACTTAAGAGTTGTAGGTCGTGACGTCGAACCCAGACAGGCGCTTTACTTTGTGTAAATTATTTCATCTCCACTTCTCTCAAAACGGTGAAGGAAAACATCGTGAGGAAACCGGCATGTCTTAGAACCGAAAATTTGAAGACATGTGACATCTACCAACCCGCACTGGGCCCGCGTGGTGGATTACGGCCCAATCCCAGCAGTGGGAACATGACATGGCTGATGATGATGATGATGATGATGAAACTCAGAAAAGCGCAATTGCTTACGGACAAAGACAAAAACGTTCGGCTTGAGAGACGTCGTTTGCTTAAACAAGGCTCCGCGGCGTCAAATTGAGAAAATGTCGTATTCTTTGACGAAAAAATATTTTCGATAGAACAATCATCAAAATGACTGGATCTAGTCTTCCACTCGCCCTGAAGCTGCTGCATTTGTGCCACATCACCAAAACGCTGAAAGAGTTATTGTTTGGGGTGCGATTTGTGCCACTGGTTTTTGTAGAAAATCAACCATGAAAAATACCGACGAGAAATTTTTAAACTTGGGCTTCTTTCAAGAGCTCTTTGGTCCATCCATGGATATTTCAACAAGACTCTGCTCCTCCTCACAGGGCCTTAATTGTTAAACAGTGGTGTAATTTTCCTGGTTTCATCAGGTCCAAAGAATGGCTACCCTGCTCGCCTTATCTGAATCCCATGGATGACAGTTTATGATCTACCTTAGAAGCAAGGTCCTGTGCGACACGGCATAGAAGTGTTGATGAGCTAAAGAAAACCCTTACATGGGAGTGCAACAAAATATCTGTGGAGGAAGTGCGAACATTTGTAGAAAATTTTACCAGCGTTTGTCTCTATTTATCCGCGCTAAAGGTTATTTTGAAAACAATAATGGATTCTTGTAAAAAATAAAGAGTATTTTTATAATTTATAACCTTACTAGCTACCGCCCGTGGCTTCGCCGCGTGGAAGTCGGAAATTATCCCGCGGGAATGTACTTAGGATACTTTCATCCCGGTAGGGATGAAAGTATCCTATGTGTTAATCTAGGCTATAATCTAGCTATGTGCCAAATTTCATCCAAATCCGTTCAGCCGGTTTTGCGTGAAAAAGTAACAACATTCATACATCCATACATACAAACTTACAAACTTTCACGTTTGATGATTTCCCACCGAAAACAAAAAATATTAATATTAGTAAGGATTTAATCTATGTAAATAAAAAGAAAAGTCCTGACTGACTGACTCATAAATGCCCAGCCCAAACCCTTGGACCTAGAAAGCTGAAATTTTGCACAGAGAGTCCCTTTATAATGTAGACAAGGAACAAGAAAGGATTTTTCGAAAATCCACCCCTAAGGGAATTAAATAGGGGATGAAAGTACCGCGCGGGCGAAGCCGCTGGAAAAAGCTAGTTTACGTTTAAATTGAGAAATTAATTCCTTCTTGTGAATGTTGTTTTTTTTTAGTCTTTAAAAAAAGCAATTGAGTATTTTACTTGTAAAATTAATATTCTTTACTTTGAATCTATAGGTAAAGAAAATGTACCGAAACACATGTAGGAATTAATAAATCGCCCATGTTAGCTGTAAGTAAACCACGCAGGGATTTTTTGTGATTTAGCATGTGTACAAAAACCGCAAAGAGCCGGGCGGCGTTCGCTCGTTAATTTGCTCCTTTCTGTGTCGTTCACTCGTTCGTAATCAAACAATCGTGGCTGGCCGTTGATCGAAGGACGGGACTATAGCGATTTGTTACATATTGTGTTGATATTTCATTTATCACGGTGATTCAATTTTCCCAGCAATTAATCACTGAACAATAGCAGCGGTCAGTGGACGACGGCTGGATGAAAAGATAGACGAAGTACCCATTGAAAATTATAAATATAGACGTTTGCTGTACACACACGAACACAGTCCTACGCGTTCTATGGCAGCGCTTAAAATAACATTGTAAGGATAACATTACAGGTACATATTTGAAAATCGAAAATTAAAATACCTATGGGTAAAAAGTCAATGTTCAAAACATCGAAAATTTAAATATCGCATGTATCGAAGTATCGAAAATTGTTTTATCTAAGCTTAAAATGTCTAAGATTGAAATGCCGAATGAATAAAATATCGAATTATTAAAAATGTCGACAGTTATTCCTAAGTTCAAAATGTCAACATTTAATACACTTAAGTTCATTATTTAATTCACGTTAAAACTACCTACTCGTTAAAATATCGAACAAATTTTGATATACATAGTTAGGAGTATGAGTGGAAAAACGTAGGTAGATTGGAATTTTGTGAAGTAGCGCGCGCCGGCCGTTGCCGCAGCACCGATCGCTCCGCTCGCTCGGCTCGCGCGCGTTTGATCACAGTTCTAACCTATTAGAACAATGTTTTAGATTCGCTTAGTGCTATGGCCCTAAGACTACTACATAAATGTATGTCTGTATAGAATTCAATGTATAATACAGAACATATATATGCAAGTAAGTAGCCTTGTAGTAGACTCTTCAATTTGATTTATTTTTATGTTCTTGTACACACAAATAAATCAAATTGAAGTGTCTGTTTGTAATGTCTAAATAACAGCTTTTTAAACCCCGACGACAAAATAGGGGTTTTATAACTTAAACATGTGGATCTGTGTGCCTGTCTGTGGCATCGAGGCTCCCCAACGACTGAACCGATTATGTTTTTTTTTTGTTTTGTCTGCAGCCGTTTGAATCTTAACAGCTCGTTTCGTGATGACGAAGGGATTTGAGCATCTTCCACAGGTCTTATTAAGTCGAAAATCGATATTCTATTACTTCAATGATATTGTAAGAACAAAATAACCTTGAACTGATGCTGCACCATCACCTGGAATTTCCATGATACCCAACTGCATCACCAAAAAACAGCAGAAGTATATGAAAACTAGCCAAGTCAGACCTTAAGCTACAATATATTATCCTAAGTTATAAGAAGAAATTATATTATATGTAGTTATAAATAAATTTCAGAACTGACCATTGAACTTGGCACCCATTTAGATCTCACTTCTTTTGTGGTTGAAGTCAACAACCAAGGTATATATCATAATATTGAACTTGGCTCTCATTTCACATTTATGTTTTTGATGGGATATCATTGTTTTTTGTATATAAATTATTAGTAGGTACTTATTTATAAAAATAAAAATATCAAATGTACCAAATGGTTTTTACAGGCACTAGGTATATAAGTAGAATCAATTAAGTGAAAAATTATAATAAAATGATAAAAAATTACCAGTGTTTGATTTATTCCTTTGTATTCACCTAATTACCCATCTGCGTGCCAAATTTGAACTTTCTAGGTCATCTGGAACTGGGTTAGAGTTTTGATCTATAGGTCAGTCAGTGATAAAAATGACGATTTTTGGACGTTAATATCTAAATAACCGTTTGAGATGTGTTTATGAAATTTGGAGCACATATGTATGAGGCGTTTCTTTTTTTTTTGTTGTGTGCATACGTTGTTCATGCCAGCCTGGTGGGCAAGACGACCTAAGTTAGCCCATCATTAGATATTTAGTGTGTAACTGTGTACCCTTTTCCTTTTCTTGTTGTTTCGACTTTGCGTCCACGTGTATATTGTATTTTAAAGTAGAAAATCACAAAGTGTATCCACGAGAATACTGCCGACAAACTGTACAGCAGTTTGGCAGAAGCTTTATGTATTTTTTTCTATGTAACATTTCGTGAACAAATTAAATAAAAAAAATATATAAAAAATGTCGCAAGTCTATGTATGTGTGTGTGTGTGTCTGTGTCTGTGTATGTTTATGTGAAACAGTTTTTGAGTTATGAGGCGGTCAAAAGTGGCTCCAAATGGTTCGTGTGATATTATACGCGTTGCTGCTCACCAGTTCTGTTACTTGAACTTGGCTTGACACGCTACCGCGTGTCTAGATTAATGGCATTTATAATTCCATCGCCATTTGGCATCATTATTATTTAATGTGCTCTGTTCACATGGCTGACTAAGATTTTCGTCACAATTCACCCCTGCATCCCTATTCACCCGGTTTCACAGCACTTATGTTTTTTTTTTATATGTTTGCTAACATTGCTACATCTCCCCGAGTGTAAGAATCTACATTTTCGTGAAAAGATAACTTAATAAAAACTTCAACATAAAGCCATTTCAGCTAGATAGACTAAAAGCAGCCACCGGCGTTAGACAGAGAATAATTATGCCATGGAAATTTGAAATCTCTTAGCAGTCCAAAGCCTAATATCCGGCTCGGCTGCAAGCGCATTAGCCTTTATGAAACGTCGCACCCATTAGCAACGTAGTACCGTCATCGTTGCCTAAATTTTTTCCACTTTCTGATTTCCTATTTATATTTTGCAAATTTATCAGTTTTACTTAGCATTGTTATTTAATGAAATATAAATGCATTTCTAACTCAATGTTATTTATCAATCAAATTTAAAAGGCCTGGCCTGGTAGCGTCAGAAAGTTAATCAATGGTAGATATCTGAAGAAATGTGTGCTAAATTACAATATAATAAATGCAACAGACCTATCTCAAACTCCCAAATCATCAGTGAAAAGTACATTTCTTCCCTAGTTGGAACGATGTAAAATTATCACAGGTACAGTTAATTGGCTGCGCTAACTATCTGCCGTAGCGTAAACTTTCGGACGGAACGTTTTGTTTCACCCGGTTTCGCACTAAAGCGGAGTGCAGCTTTTCGGTAATCTCGCATAATAATGCAAAATACGAGTCGCACTCGCGTACCCACTCTGCGCAGATACACCTAATTACTGTCCCTCTAATTAAGAGCGAGTTAACTTACTATTTCATTAACTTTTAGTCATGAGACAAGTTATAATGCAAATAAGTTTGTTCGCAACTTTTTTTACGACTTAACTATGTTGATTTTGGCAGAAGGGAAACTTGAATGGCATAAAGTTCACCGTCTATGCATATCTTGCATAGGACGTTTATATGAATAACTCAATTTATAACAAGAACAAATATGAAACATATGGCATTTAACTGTATAAGTCATGGCCACTCTTGGGTGCCTCCTCCAACCATCTATCTCTATTTGTCTTTGTTTTCTGCTTGCTACGTACAGTTTTTACCAGTTACTTTTTGTATATCATCAGTTTGCAGGGACGTTTACGGTTAATTTGTTTGCTAGCGTTTGCTTCGTGCATAGCGTGTTAAAAGCTAAGTACACGTGCGTAGCTTCACCGCTGGCTTCTGTAGAGCGGCGCCATAAAGATTTTATTCACGAAAAGAATAGAATAGGATAACGTTTATTGTCTCCAGTATTACAGCTAGTAGTAGTAGTTACACTTATACAAAAAACTATAATACCGGAAGCAAAAGGTTTACGCGTCAGCATTATGCTTAAGTTCCCCTAGCGGGTTGCTAAGCGCTGAAAAGTAGCAGATATACGTATAACAATAACAATAATTGCATGTTTGTAATCATCCTATAATATTCCCACTGCTGGGATACAGGTCTCCTGCCTGCAACAGGGAGTGGGCCGTAATAAACCACGTGTATTACGGGTATCGTGTGGATACTGGCATAAAAGATTCCACACGATGTTTTCCTTCACCGTTCTCAGAGGGATCTGGGACACTTGCGCGAAGCAGATGCGCGCAAGGCACTTTCGCGCATATGTCCACTCGTTCAAAAGTACAGTCGCGCAAAAGTCCAGTCGCGCAAAATTCCATTCGCGGAAATGTCTTTTCGCGCATACGTATTCGAACAAGTATCCTGACACCGATCACCAATGGTATAAACTCAGTGATAAGAATTAAACACAGGGTATCCAGGATTATTTCAGAAACGTACTTTCAAATACCAATGTGAAGTCGCATGCAATGTCGAATACATTTTGAATCAGTGATTGATTCTAAACGACTAGTTTTATGTAGGAACCCACTACGACCTTTGATCTTTACTGAATTATAGTAAAGCAACCCCACTACCTACTGAACGAAGCTGATTGTAATCCTATATACCAATTTGCGTTCAATTCCAAATTCCCAACTAACAAAATAGTTACAATCGCTACCCCTAATTCTATACGTGAGTCCTTACACACGTTTTTCATAGTTCTAGTATTGTTCTCTATTGATTCCCAGCGAAACATTTGCGGCCACTGAGCTCGATCAAACTTTATCCTGCCCATACTGGCCGAAGTTATATCGGATCCACGCGGCAGTAAAACTGGATAATAATAAGCAGTGGATGCAATAAAACACGGCGCTTACGATCACACAATTCGATGACACCTATAAAACTGGGCTGCATCACCCATCCGTTCTGTTTATGTCACGCCCCCAATTTATATGCTTAAGAAGTTTTATTTTATTTTATGGCACACGTAATATAACAATGTTTGTATTCATACGTTGTATTAAATAAATGTTTTTATTGACATTTAAGCTCGGCACGTACATTAATTCGTTCCTACTTCCAATACGCGTGTAAGCTCTTTCTGATTTTCAAGACACGTTTCTTTTCAGTTAAAGTGATAGTTTTCATATGTTAAGGTATTTAATTTCCTTTTATAAAATACCGTTTGTATCCGGTATTGGTGTATGATGTGGTCACATAAAATATCATTTTAATTACCTAGCTATTTGCTACATCAGGTCATCAGCCACAGAGGCCGTTTGATGTGAAGTGTCCACAAACTACGGTATTGATATTTCAATTAATATGCATCGTTACTTTAAACTTTACTTAGTGGAAGTGGGGTGAAGCAAGTTTTAATAAGGGTCTCTCTGGGTCATTACAGGCTCGTAGCGGTAATTGTCAGAGGCGGCGCGGCCCCAGCACTTAACGACACTTCTGGTTGACGTAGGCAGCCACTCCTTACTGCCGCCGTTTGTATTTCAATAGCTTTGTGAAACGAAATAAACGTATATCTGCCCACCAAATATACGTTTTTCGCATAAATGTGCCCAGCATTTGTTTTGTTTATTTTTATTTAAAACAAAAGCCTGTATTCCTCTTTTTGTTATTGGAATACGCTTCTGTATGGTACAAAATTCTCTGTACTCATAACAACGACGGATTTCAGGCGAGGCATCATTCGTTCTAGCCCTAACCACTGGCTTGATCGAGTTGCTAAAGTTTCTAATCTAATAAAACGAATCACGTGTTTAACGATCCTTACACAAGTAAATTAAGACGAAGAGATTGCAAGACAAGAGGTACGACATCTTATCATACTCAAACTTTACACTAAGGGTTGAATAGGCTTTCTTATCAATTAAATACGTATCGAGTACGTTTACCTAGGACAAACTGTCCAGTTAGGTAGGTTCAACTTCAAGAAAGAGGTCAATCGTCGAATCCAACTCGGCTGGGCAGCGTTCGGGAAGCTTCGCAATATCTTCTCGTCCCAAATACCGCAGTGTCTCAAGACGAAAGTCTTTGACCAGTGGGTGTTACCAGTGATGACATATGGAACCGAAACGTGGTCGCTCACAATGGGCCACATAAGAAGGCTTAAAGTCACCCAAAGGGCGATGGAGAGGGCTGTGCTTGGAGTTTTCCTGCGTCATTGAATCAGGAATGAAGAGATCCGCAGGAGAACCAAGGTAACCGACATAGCCCGAAGAATTGCCAAACTTAAGTGGCAGTGGGCAGGGCACATTGCTCGCAGAACAGATGGTCGATGGGTCCGAAAAGTTCTGGAGTGGCGACCGCGTACCGGAAGACGTAAAGTTGGAAGGCCTCCCACAAGGTGGACCGATGACCTTGTGAGGGCCCCAGGAGTCCGCTGGATGCGGGAAGCACAGAACCGGTTAAA
Organism: Polymixis flavicincta; assembly: GCA_949987655.1. Taxonomy (NCBI): domain Eukaryota; kingdom Metazoa; phylum Arthropoda; class Insecta; order Lepidoptera; family Noctuidae; genus Polymixis; species Polymixis flavicincta. The sequence goes on along the minus strand of OX465180.1, from coordinate 11,297,844 downwards.
GTGGCGGAGCTTGGGGGAGGCCTATATCCAGCAGTGGACGTCTTTCGGCTGAAATGATGATGATGAAATACATATCCAGTCTTTTTTCTTCGTGTTGTAATCAAGTGCTTCTAGGGTGCCATTATTTTGGGCGATGGGCGAGTGTAGGCATTCAGCGTCTACGCGGCTACGCTACGTGACGTCTAGGCGTTTGCTACGCCACGTCTACGCATTTTCTACAATACGTCTACGCGACTGGTACACACGACAAACTTCCATTACGGAGGGATTGTAATTATTTTATAAGGTCTATTTATTTAATTAACTAAGTATGTATTTTAAAACAAAGTGGTCCCCGTTTGTGTGATGATACTTCTGCAACGTTATTATGGAAACCAGATGAACGGATTAGCCGTGATTCAATTGGCTAAGTTAAATAATGCTTCATTTTCCCTATGTCATTCATCCAACATTAACTAATTTAAGTAATAAGAACAAATTATTATTATGAACTGGCATCCCAATATTATTAACGCGAAAAGTTTGATAAAAATTCTTTAAAAAGCGTTTTTTATAAAAATAACGTTGAATTTTCCCATAAAACGAAAGCGAGGGTAAACAAGCCGTAAATTAATCAATCAAAAACCGTGGGTAGGATAGACCTACTGACCTAATTATGATATTTACGTATGCTATTGAATTATGTATGTTTTTCGGTGAAAAGTATGAAAAGTTTAGATATTTACATGTTAAAAAGGCGCATGTTCTAATTGGTGCGGGATCGCAATCACGGCAGACATGTCATGTCAAACGTGGAGCGTCGGCTCGGCGCGTACGTAAGGTTACGGGTAGACGGCGACGACTAATTCAATTCCACAGCAGCGAACTGAATGCTAACGACCGGCTTAAAATGAACACGTATACTGAAATAACACATGCGAGAACATACTCTATTCACTAATAATACGCGCCGAATATAAAGCGCGGGATTTCTACCGGTTCTGACGTAACCATACTCCAAATAATTATGATTCTAAGCGGTTTAAGGATTTAGATTTTAATTTTCTTAAAACTTGCCGTCGAACTTAATTTCTTTCTTTGAGAATAATTTCTCGAGGCCTTTGATTTTCTCGCTCACCTTTTTAAGGGATTTTTCGTGAGTAATATAATTTATTATAACAGTCTTGATCTCACTTTAATCAAGTGTCCTCACTGGCTCATTAATGGATAATTCAAACCGCTCTTTAATTACGCTGAGTCACTACCTTTTAAGAATATTTTCTCCTCGCCTCGGTCCAAACGAGCCACGATACGAACGACGAATATACGTCGGTAAATAGGTGACGTTACGTATACAAGTGTAAAGGACGTGTGAAAACGATATTTTTATTGTATTTTTAGCATGAAAAGTTTTTTTTTTATCACAGTGGTTCCGTCTCCGGTGGCAGCGGCGGGCAACCAGTCCGCTGTCGGCAAGTAAGTATTGTGGAATGATTAATTGTTCTGTAAATTGAATTCACCGTGATAAATGAAATATCCGCACAATAGGTAATAAATTACGCTGACCCGTTTGGGCGTAAGATGAAACGGTCTGAAAGTAGGTCCGGACGGATGTTACAGGATAATAGGTATAAAACACAACACACGTAAAACACCTGCCCGAAGGTATTGTTGGGATTTTAATTCGCATGGGGCACGGAACGGCTTTGTTAAACGAACTCGTACAGCTTGCTTTCAGTCCGTTACTACCTGTATTCTATCTCGATGTTTCTGTGTTCGGTACTATTCTGATACGATCCGAAACCTAAGCGATTGAACAACACGTCGTTTTTATACACAAAACACTGATTTATTTTACCGACACCCTATTACGACAATTCATATCAGAACAGACTTAAATTGGTCCAACTCTTTTTATATACCTGAGTAATGAAGTGGAATCGATAAAACTCGAGAACGGCTCTTATAAACACATTTATTTATTTGACTCCACAATTTCCGACTGAGGCTATTGACCGTCAGTAGAACCCCGTTGACTTGACTTGGTTGACTGTCCCGTTAAATGATAAATGATTTTATTTCTGTAAGTAGGTTTTTACAAACACTTTTACACGTCAATTATATTTTTAAAACTAGATCTGACTACTCTGTGAAGAAAGACTAAAACAAACTCAGATGTCACAGTCTCTTTTAAAGTCCGGACATACACCTAATCTTGGTCAGACCATGTGAAGACCATGTGGATTGGTGTCTGAAATGGTATTTTGAGGGAACAACCACCGCCGTTTGTGACAGATTGAGTGAACCTATACATTAAGTGTACGCAAAGAAATGTTAAGTTTCTTTCGCTCAAAAAATTACACAGCATAAATGTAGAGTCGAACCCGTAACAGATTATTTTTTCGCCGCAAACGAAAACCAAAAAAAATTGGCATGATTTGCATTTTGGTTGAAAAAGAAAAATAATTGCTAGTTGATAGCTTTTGGTATGGCAAAAGTAAAATAAATACAGGGTCAATCTTTTCATTTTAATACGCGAAATTGACTTAGCATTTTAATTTATTAATAAACGATCTAATATTGAGACCGACGAGTAAGTAACGGCCGACGAGTTGTAAGTCGTAAGTGCGAACCCAGGTATGTAAATTATTTCATTACCATTGCTCTCAAAACTGAAGGAAAACAGTGAGGAAACCGGGTTATCCTAGAATCAAAAAATCGAAGACATGTGATATCTACTAACCCGCACTGGGTATGCGTGGTGGATTACGGCCCCTGTCACCAAGGGCCTGTATCCCAACAGTGGAAACGTGAAAGGCTGGTCATAAATCGAATAATATATTATTAGCGAGAACAGGTGATTTTATTCGTTGTAACGAAAATTTTTCTTAGAAAAAACCTTTTTTATTATTGTTTAGCCGGAACTTAATATTTACAGTCCGTGCCTAAAAATGTGGCGCCATTCCGCAGTCTGGAATTTATTTTGTTTCACTTAGTTCATATGATCTAGCTATACAGGATAAGTTTTTATCCAGTGCTCAAATTTTTACCATGAATTCAGCATATCATTCTAGACCCTCTACCGCAGAAATTTTTCGCCCGTTATACAAAAAAAAAACAGCTTTTTCATAGAAAAGTGCAATACCTACGCGGTCAAAATGTATGGAACAGCAGATTTTTTTTTTTGTATAACGGGCGAAAAATTTCTGCGGTAGAGGGTCTAGAATGATATGCTGAATTCATGGCTAAAATTTGCGCACTGGATAAAAACTTATCCTGTATGAATAGATTTAAATGAGTATCCAGCTGACTAGACAGAAGCCACCCCTATACATGTCTAGGGGGTGTTCCCCCTTTATCTATGGCTTATAACATAACCAAGGTACTATAATAAACACTATGGCCTCTTCATTAGAGGTGACTTCATGATGCGGTTGCGTTTGAGGATGTGATTTGATGTCCAGAGAAATCGATCTCTTTTGTCAACGGTGGGTTACATACGCACATTATAATTGTTACAGCACTGCCTTTAAGTGAACAATACATTAGCAAAACGTTGCTACCTTAATGAATAACAGCGAAAACTTGAACCAAAACTAAATACAATCAATTCTAGAAACTCAAGTCTATTAAATAATCAGGAACCCATGATCAAACTTTGTCTTCCTTTAATGGACAGTTACGTAGCTTACATTAATTCATTGAGACACAATGTCCTGATTCTGTTTAAACTTCTAAGTGGTAATGAAGACAAAAGACTTATAAAAGACCATTTTATAATGTAGAAAGACCTTTAATCACGGGTACAATGTACAAAAGATAAAAAGCTGAAGCGACGCTTCTCGATGCGAGTGTAAATACATGATTTAAACATTATTACGTAATTATGATTGAAATATGAACCTAACATCGTAAGAAAGGCATTCCAGTCGTACATTTATTGAACAAAGCGGCAAGAAAAACGACGGCAACAAGCGGCGCCGGCTGTTCTAAATTGCCAACACTTCTGAGCCGTGGGCGTTTACTGGAGTTCACTCCAGTTCATTATTTGTTACATTGCATCGATCCGGGATCGCGTAAAGTGTTATATGATAGCACCATCAGTGTATGCGCCAGATAAAAGACGATACCGTACCTCCATTTTCCGTATAGCAAGTACGAAAACGCTGGCGATAAATGTAAAAGGGAAATTCATTTGTCATTAAGTTGTATTGTAACTGAAAAATATTCGCAAAATAAAAATGGAACTGAAAATCTTTTTCCAGAGCATTTTCGTGCAGAGCGATAATGAAAGCAAATAAGATTTTCGCAAAAAATAATGACTCACAAGCCTACAACATGGATAGCATTAATTTTAAGTGCTCGCATTTTGGATATGTGAGTGCATATTTCGGTGGTTAATTTGGAAATGGGATGTCCATTCATTAGTGATGTTTCAATGTTAAAATAAGTTTGTGCATCAAGCCAGACGGCCGTCCAGTGAGCGTAACTTTTTTTAAATTCCAAGTTGGTAAAGTAATTAGAATTTTTCCAACGGCGCCATTGTGCTACGAACTCAGCTCACGCAAACTTTTAATGCGACTTAAATTCAAATGCTATTTTACGGTTTCTCTTTGTGAAGTTGATTTTAATGAAATATTGAGTTCAGCGACATTGATTGTCCACTTTTTAGGGTTCTTAATCAACGCAATAAAAAATACGGCCATTTATGCGACATATATTTACACTCGCAAATATATCAAAATCTCTAATTTTCTCTGAACCTCGTTGATCTAGAATCATGAAATTTGACAAGAAGCAAGATTTCTCAACACAAGTAAAGAACAAAGTCCGAAAATGTATTAATAATATTTTATTATTATTACAAACTTTGCAGTTGGATAATGGACCGTGACGTATTTAGATTAATGGGAGAACATGTTTATTTTAACTACAATACAAATTAAAATACAAAAATAATTATTTCATGTTAAACATTGTGTTATGTGAGCAGTGGGTGGTTTTTTTTTAGGGTGGGAAATTATAAAATAACTTTTCCCACTCTGCAAGTGTAAGAGGGCGTGTCAGACTTTTACTGACTAAAACCCACCCGTGTACCCCAGTTGCCTGTGTGCCAGGGGCCACGGTATCTCTTTCGAACAACCCGCGCCCCTGGCAGGCATCGGCCCTTGCAGACCCCACCAATTTGTGCTGACATCTCTTTGAGGCACGCGTAGTACACAACGCGCCGTCGGTCGACCCGGGCTTGGTCCTTACCGGACAGCGAGCTACTAATTACGCGCCGTCCGCAAGCCCGCGCCTACGGTAGCCGGGAATCAGCCTGGGATTCCTGACGCCCAGGCCCAGGGCGTACGCATATACTTTCTCTCCCTCACGTGAGCCGCCTCCCTCTTCGCGAACATCACTGCTTCGCAGAGGGAGGTGACGGCTACCCATGCACTCTCGCTCCGTACCATGGCCTGAACCAGGACTGGACGAGAGAGATCGCCGCCGCTGATCGCCTCCACGAGGACAGAGCGGTGCTCCGCCAGAGTCGGACAGACCTCCACCGTATGCTCGACCGTGTCCTCAGGGCGATCTACGCAGTTGAAACACCCGGGCGTTTCTTTCATGCGAAATAGGAACCGTGTCTGTTGAGGACCTGCGTCAGGCAGAAGGTGAGGACGTCATGGCGCCTCTCAATCCACTCCTCAAAGACGGGACTTACCGCCGCAATCGTGGCGTACCCAGCACTGGATTGCGACAATCGCACTCTGCATGTCACCATGAGATCCTGCCGGACCTCTGTCCATTGTGCCGCGATTTCTCGCTGTAGCGGAGTTACACCCCGTCGTTTTGCCTCCTCGAGCCATCACATGTGTCCACGAGGACCTTTGCCTCCAGATTCCATGCAGGTAATCCGGCAAGGAGGCCCGCCGCTGCACCGGAGATAGCCGGAGATAGCCGTATGGCCATAACCCTATGGGACGCTTTCAGCCGGCGAGCTGGTCGGCGCCTCGAAGAAGGCGCCCACATCGGTGTCCCATAAACCGCACAACCCCCGCGTAGTCCCTCCAGTAGGAGGCGTTTCGCCCCCTAGATTGGACAGAAGCCGCTTCATGGCAGTCCCGGCCCGCTCCAGTCTGGGAGCCAAACGTCGGAAATGCTCCAAGAGGTTCCACCGGCTGTTGAGGAGGAGTCCCAGGTACTCCCAGGTAACCCCTCCTGCCGTTAATTGGGAACCCATCGGTGGTGCATTCCGACGACCAGGAAAACACATGGCCACCTCGAGGCACAATTACCGGATCCTCTCGACGATTGTCGCAACCCCGTGTGTCAATAAGTCGGCCGCCGCCTGGTAAGGGAGGTCCTTGTGCCAGGACCTGAGTGTCATCAGCTTAGCAAACCACGCTGTCGCCGCTAAGGAGGACGGCGCGCAGCACCCAGTCGTACCGCAATGCCCCAGCAGTGGGTGGTCCAATGGTAATAGCCGACACTAACGAGTTATAGCCGTTATAGGTCATTTCGAACCCCGACAGACGCTTTACTTTATGTAAATTACTTCATCACCACAGCTCTCAACTCAAAACGGTAAAGGAAAACCTCGTGAGGAAACCGGCATGTATAAGAATGAAAATTTTGAAGACATGTGACTTCTGCCAACCCTCACTGGGCCTGCGTGGTAGATTACGGCTCAGTCCCTCTCACCGAGAGGAGGGCTGTGTCCCATCAGTGAGAACATTATAGGCTGATTATGCATTGTGTCATGCCCCAGTAAGTTGCACTTGTGTCGGAGCTGTCTCACTCTCCTCTTACTCATTTCTTAGCAACGATGAGGCTAATGAGTTTTATAGGGTTTAAAGAAAAAATAAAATTAAAACATTAATTAAATGCGTGTGTGTACATATGCACGTGCATTTATGTGTCTATTTAAATGTATGTATGTATGTGCGTGTTGTGTGTTTTTATGTGTTTTAGCTTATGCTGTCAGAACGTTTTCAATTTCTTCATACGTCAGGGATCTCTACTATTCAATTATTGTTTTTTTTTTTACAATCGTATAACAACAGGGGATATACATATATCTAATAACAATGTCACGTTTATTTTTTGGATAAATCCCATCTACGGGACACTTCATGGTGTGTGATCTGACACGCGCTCGGCCCAGTTTTTCATTTGGCGTGACTTGTTAACAATTTATTTCAATTAAAAACTGTGATGACCGCAACAACTTATAGAGCTGCAGTAAACGGAATAAATCATTTTTATGCACACCTGGATCTCTTAAATGTGTCGTAGATAACATCCCACGGTATATACCAAACTGCCATGACTCAGCACTTTAGTGGTTTCCAAAATATTTTGACTGTAAACACAACATTATATTTGCCTAATCTTATGTAAATCTCTCATGAAGGCACATGATTCGTGAACCAATATTATCCCGATGATATATTTTTCAAACAACTCAAACGCTAAAGGCAAACTTGAAAGTCATTCAACGAACTCGAACTCGGCGCAAATAGATGTCATCAATCGAAGAGGCTTTCGATCAAAGACAAGGGACAAAGGGACATCGTAGAGCAAGGGCTGATATGCGGAAGAATTATTACCGACGAGGACGGCCCTAATGCTTGAGCTGAACGTATTTATTTGGTGACCTGCTGGAGGTATACTGACAGCCCGAATGCACGTTAACTTATAGTTTCAATGGCGCCACTCCTTAACGTAATCTCCTTTATTTGATATGACTTTAATGGACTCTATAACTAAAGATTGAATGAAGGGTCAGTCATGTATTAAAACGTGGTATTTGATATTATGAACTCTGCGATAAGTAATATAATTTGTCAAAGGACTTTTTTCCCTCCTAATTTTGCTTAGAAATAATCACAAGGTGGACCGGTGACCTGGTACAGACCACAGGAATCCTCTGGATGCTAGAAGCACCGAACCGGTCGAAGTGATGTCCAGTATCGGACGTCTTTCGGCAGAAATAATGATGATGAATCGCAGTATATGTGGTACTACTAAGTATTTATAAAGATTAGTACCATACATATTGCGACTACTTCACTTCTATAAGCGATATACCGTTTCACACTTAAACGTAATGGACAAAATAAATGAATAATCTTATTTTAAAACAAAACAATAGCGAGGACTTTGAACTTCTCTGGTTGGATTGCCCTGCGAAACTACCCACTAAGCATCAAATCCCACTTTACGAAACGCAGTTAGTTCACAAATACAAGATGTTGATTTGCATCCTAGTCAAATTCAAGGACGTTATTATGCTAATGATTCTCGACCCAAATCAACAATAAAATGGGTAGGTATTTTTTCAAATATTTTTTCCTGTTTACTAAAATCCGTAAGTGTGAACCAGCCGTATTTAAACGCGGCCCGTCTGATACTAGCCTAACCGCGCTTTCACACACAAACGCAAACAATACACATCCATTCACAACGCTTGCGCGATCGTTCGTTCGGGCGCCGCGTGCGCGGCCCCCCGCCCGCCCCCGAACCAACAGTGTGTTTGATGTCGCCGAAATGTGCGTGCGCGCTTCTCAGTTCTCGGTAAATTGTTGAGACGTCATTCGATACTAAGTGCAAGATGACGGACAATTACACTAATGTCGAGTTGGTGGAGATGGTCCGCCTGTATGCCATCAGTGGGGCAGCCTACGTGGAGCCATCCGGATGTTCACGGAAATGTTTCCCGATCGGGAACCCCCATCACAGAGCGTCATGCTGGCTGCTACGCAAAGACTGCGGGATCATCGGCAGTTTGACGTTCCCCGGCATGCTCAAGCTCGCGGCAGCGTAGGTAGGCCTGCCTGTCGCCTTGCAGGAAGACATTCTGGAATACTTCCAGCGAGAACCACGGACAAGCACGCGGGAGGCTGGTCGACGCTTTGGAGTGCACCACACCACAGTGTACGTGCAAGGATCAATATTGCTTTCGACACTTTAAAACTAATGTGTTAGTGTTACGTAAACTAAAGGAAAACCAGCTACGTCGTGCTCAATTGTGCCAAGAGTGTGATGGTGGCAACTTTGAACAACTCCTCCGGGTAACTTAAGTAGGTAATTTATTTATTTGTACATTTTGTAAATACGTTGTTAGCTTAATCAATTTTATTGGTGTAAATAAGTTGATTTTAAATTTTTAACTACGCCAATAATACCTAAGAGTCGAAAGTATCACCACCTAGTTACACTTAACTAGCAAATCTTTCCATTTCCATCAAACCTAAAAAACATTTTTAAACTTAGTAGATCGATACATCAACTAAAGTAGGTAGGTATTATTACCGGTCCTAAGCCTTAAGTAGTAAAGAAAATTTCAAATCAACCAATTTAATCCACAAATAAAAACAAAATCATTACGAAAAGTTTAGACTGAACGATAGCATTAGAGCAAAACGAACATTTTATTAATCATCTGATACCAGGTCAGTGAACTTTTCTTTGGCGCACTAGTATTAGGTACTTACTGTCACTAGTAAGATTTCCGTATTCTAATGATGCTTAAAAAGAGGTAATTATCATACTAAATTTATGACAATAATGTAGGTGATTTTCGAAATAAAATTAGGTAAAATTATTGCTACCGGTCGCTCAGGTCATTCATTGCTCGCCGCTCGGTCGCGCACGCTTGAATTTGGTTCGTAGGTAAGACGTCGACACTCACGCACACAGCTGCATTGTCGCTGTCGGGTGATTCTCTTTTATTTGTATTGAATTAAGGGTTTAATTCTGAAATACTGTTAAATTTCAACAACAAAAAAAAGCAGCGCTTATTAGTTATTGCCCGGTACTGTACTTTCAATTGATTATTTATGTCTTTTATGACAACTACCTGGAATTTGACGAGGATGCAAAACAACATCTTGTATTAATCAGGTTTCTCATTAAAGGATTTATAACAGTGTAATGTGCATTTGGATTGAGTGATCTTTTTTTATTTCGTGACAAAATCTGACTGTTAATTTAGTCAAAAATAGTCAAAACTCATAGACCAAAGTAAAAAAATTGTCACTCTCAAGGGTTTTCAGTTATTGCCCAAAGTGTGGATCACTCAATTCAGACATTTTGCAAAAACGCCCATGAGCTATAGACGTTTAATCCTTGCTTTTGAAATATTCCATTAATTTTATAATCACGCGGCAGTTGTTTTGTTATGAAAATTGCTTGGCTGGTATTTGCTTTGCCTACATGCTATGCACCACAAGGAACAGGCGACATGTCTGTTATCGATAGGTAGGGTTATTAAAGGAATACAGCATGTGAAGCTAATAATTACTAGTTTTATCTTGTGGTTTTCTCCGTTGTGGTAGCTGCCGAGGGACTGTTGTCAAAACAGAGAACAGCCCCGTTTGGTTATTTTGGCACACTGTTATATAAACGTGGTTATTGTGAAGATCTGGCCCACTTTTAATTAAGAGCGAGGTATGGTAATATATTATCATAAACACAACAATTTATAAAACTATTCTGCCACAACAATAGCACCGCACCCATGTATTTAGCTACATAGAGGACGGTCTTTAGATAGCCACGTACAGTAAACAAAAACAATGTCGCGGCGTGGTTGAAAGAGCGAGATTCCGGCTGCAATCATCTAGATAACACTTGAGGGATTTATCCAAAATAACATTTCGCTTGCGCAAAGTTCTTAATGAAATAAGTTAGTAATCCTCGGGTAATTCGTTAAATGTTTGTGCGATAGATACTAGTTTGGAAGCTCTCCCCGAGTGGCTGTTTCATGCTTTGATTACAGCGCGCGGCGGCTTCACCGTATCAATGATTCACGTGAACGTGCGCTCAAGTTTACCTATCATTTACATTGTTATACAAGAACGTTATAAAGTTTGTCTACATATTTATGAATAGTATGCAGATTGGGAGAAAGTTTCAGGCGTGTTTACTGTTTGCTACTCCAACGATTGATCATCATGATCAACTTAATAACATCTCCGAGCTCGAAACTTAACAGAACTTTATTTGTGCATATGTACTTCAAAGAGGTATCTAAAGTAATACCCTGAAGAACTCACAAAAGCCAGTTTATCGAACAATATTTGCAATAATAAAATCGCATGTTTCACGAATTTAAAACTGGATCGTGGCGAGTGGTTAATTACCGGAATATCTGAGTACTCCACTCAATATAGCAGGCAGCAGCCGCGGTACATTTGTGGATCCTTTTCGGTTATATTTACAAAGGACATTCACAATATCTTTACATTTTTCTTTGAAAAGAATTATCTCGAACTGTTGGAAAAATCATTGTGGGTTTGTAATTCAAAATGTAAGTTTCAAAGGCAGCGATACATTATCACTACATATTGTAAAAAAGCGGCCAAGTGCGAGTCGGACTCACCCATGAAGGGTTCCGTAGCAGCAAGTACCATAATACGATTTCTGACGAATTAAAAAAACTACTTACTAGATCTCTTTTTTTTTCAGTTTCAGTTCTAAGTAGCGTATTTCCCTTTCCGTGTTCAACTGGCGACACCGGTCTCGCGAAATCCACACGCTTTTGTTTTACTACGGAATCCTACGATCCCGTGTTCAATTCGCGTCAACTGAGCACGCCTTTGTGATCAAGTGGCGCTGGGTAAGGTTTAACAAAATCGTGTGCAGTTGAACTGAACACTTTTTTGACTTGACTCTTAGACTGTTTGAGTCTTCAAAAGCGTGTTGAATCAGCGACGGTATTATTCTATAGTAGACAGTAGGTTGTATTATTAACTCAATATGATTTCAATGAAATATTACATACAATACAATTAATGAAACATTTATTATCAGCACAAAAATAACAAAAAAAACACCGACAAGACAACTATTTTGCGGAACGTTCGTTTTGGTCTATGTTCACAGCGATATTGTGTGCACGTTTCTTTTTAACTGGACGGCCGGACTGAATTCTACCACTGCTGGGTAATTGTTTTTGATGCCGTCTCGAAATAGATGTAGGTTGGACCTTTATTTTTCGTGAACGTCGTATTTTCTTATCATGCATGTATGAAACAATAGAGGAAGGAGTCTGCAATCGAGATAGTTCAGATGAATATTTTTTCAGTATTTGTGTGTTTACTGGATTTGGTTCTTCTTTAAGTACTTTGATTATTCTAATAAACTCAGACTCAATTGCGTCTACAGTAAATTCAATTACACACTGTTTTGTAAAACTTTTTTTAACGTTGCTTGATCACAAAAGCGTGCTCAGTTGACGCGAATTGAACACGGGATCGTAGGATTCCGTAGTAAAACAAAAGCGTGTGGATTTCGCGAGACCGGTGTCGCCAGTTGAACACGGAAAGGGAAATACGCTTCTAAGTATAGGGAACCCAATTTTTTTTTTTCTATTTTTGTGTGAAAATCTGAATGCGTTTCACGGAATACATCTACTTACCAAGTTTCAACAGCATAGTTCTTATAGTTTCAGAAAAAAAGTGGGTGTGACATACGGACGGACAGACAGACAGACATGACGAATCCATAAGGGTTCCATTTTTTGCCATTTGGCTACGGAACCCTAATAAAACAAAGTCCCCGCTGCGTCTACCTGTCTGTCAGTTTGTGATAAACTCAAAAACTACTGTACGCATTTTAATGCGGTTTTCACCAATAGACGGAGTGATTCATGAAGAAGGTTTTGGTGTATAATTTGTGAAGGTTTTGTGTAAAATGGTTAACACGGGCGAAGCCGCTTGCAAAAGCTATTAAAATATATGGAGTTCAAGAAATTGTAAACTGTGAACGGAATACTACGGATCTGAATCTAATAGTGACTACATCAATTCATCTCTTTTGTATCTATTCGTTTTCGAGCTTGCGAGAAATATCACACTTTCTGCTCTTTCCACAAGATAAAAGCTAATCGGTTCTCGTTTCAACCTGTTACATCTGCTTACTTCATATGTCGGTATAACAATTTACTCACAAGGGTCATCGAGACCCCTGACTTGGGCAACACTAAGTTCTGTCGAATAAAAAAGTCCCATAAAATAAAGCTAAAACTAAGCGTCGGTCGGTCGCCGGGCACAGGTTATTTATATAAGTCATGTCAGACAACGCTTCTGGCCTGAAAGTTCACTCATATTTTTTGTTTGACAAATTGCCGCGGTAACGGGACTTGGCTAAAGTTTCACCTCCATTTAAGCGTCCATTAATACCTACCCGGTGGCCGTGACTCTCTTTACATTTTATGAAATATTGAGTATCGACCTACCTATCGCAAAGAGTATAGGCACTCTCTTAATAGCACGTTGCTACCGTGCTAAAAATATTTTTTAAGGATATTTCGTTTAGTAACATAAACCTAACGCAATTGTTTACGGGCGAAGTAATTTACAAGTAATTATTTATCGTGAACTAATCTTAAAACGCTAATTAATTCCACGTAAAATCTCGACCTTCCCATCAGGAGTGACGTCATTCAACGTTCAACGTCTTCTCTCGAGTTGTGATCTTGTTTGTCAATTTTATTATTCGTCACATCGCCCGACACGTTCCGCGCCCTTATTCTGCTCGAAGGCAACCCCCTTAGCTTTTTACCCTTGGCCGACATTACGCTAATGAATATCAAGGATAAGAGGCTTCACTGAGATAACTTTTTTTCTATTGCTTGATTCTGGTGTTCGATCTCTTGGTAGAATATGGCGAGGGTGGAAATAATATTTTAGTTTTCCATCCTTTAGGACAAAATACCAGAATGAAATTTACCATCTACAATATCTTGAAACTCTGTTGACAGGTTTGGTACTAGCCGTTGTAAACCTCTCATTTTACCTACCTGCTACAATTAGGCTATGAAGGTAAAACAACGTGACCTTAGTCAAGTATTGAATCTGAACCCGTTAAACAAAGGTAGAAGTACACTACACGCTGCCTGTGCTGGTCCGAGGAATACCTGTGACTCATCACAGCCAGTTTAAAGCCGAACAGGCGGCCTAACTAAGAAATATTTGTGTCCCGAGTTATAGTCTCTATAGTCAGTCACTTCCAGTGAAATTCTGATATTCAATATTCGATTGTTTACGGTAGTTGGAATAACGATTAAGTATTTTTTTATTTATGACAAAATAAAACATTAAACACTAAAAAAAAAACATTCAATGGGCTTGAAAGATCTTTGAAGCTTTTGATATAGCTTAAACAACAATTTTGTATTGTCTAACATATTAAAACTCCATCAAAATACACAAACTTTAAAATTAAATGATTAGCGTATTATTGTAATAAGATTAGTTTGCGTAAACGTCTTACAAGTGTCGTCGCGGTTTAGAGGCGTGCTACGAGCGCTACGCGGGTCGGATTACCTACGCCTCGGCGTAGCACTTGTGCTACGAAGTACCTTGTTCTGTTTGTACGAGTATACATATCATATTACTTTCCGACAACCACTGCTGAATCAAAACCATTTAACTACCTGTTACCTGTTCTATATATTTCTACAGTCTGTAGGTGTAACAATAAACTAAGTTCGTCATATATGGAAGCTTTGATGAATTTCGCCAGCTGGTTTTACTAAATAAACAAGGGTAAAATGAGTCCTTCAAACGAATTTCTATAAATTCTAAAATATTTGTTATAAACAAAATCAATAGAAAAGTTATGGGATATTTGTACAAATCTGACGAGCTCATTGGCTGAACAATTCGAGCGAACCTCACGTTTCGCTCAACTATTGTTTCTAGCCGAAAGATCGAACTTTTCATTGAAATTCAGGCTTCGTTAGCGTGCCAACCGCAATACCGAAATCAATTAAATATACATTCCAGGTCAGCGAACTGAGAAATGCATGGGTGGTGCTCGCACGGGCCCCGCGGGCCGCGTCACTGGCCGCCCCCCGCCCCAGCGCCGCGCTCCTGCTGGCGCCCGATGTGCTCCCTGCACATTCTAATCACTCTTAACTACACTTCTTACCATTTCGAACTTTGCAATTAGCCTAAAGCCGCCTAGTTTGTTCCCAAAGATGGGAAATATCGTTTAAAAGTATAGCAACCACGTTGAATATTTTTAGGTGGGTTCTTCAAAGGATACAATTCGCAGTGGAAACAAAAACACGTAAATGGTTTTATTTCATTTCATTCCAAACAAATAGATTACCAATCCATACAAAACACAACAGAAGGCTTTAATAGACTAGCTTGGTTTCAGTTGAACGATTAACGAGAGCGAATTGTCACTTAGTGACACAAAGTGGCATGAACCATGTGAAGAATACTGTGTGTGACTGTGTGAGCAACGTCGGCGTCGCTCCGAGCCGAAATTGTCAAGTTATGTAAATGTGGTCGGAAACTTGCAGCGACGAGCGGCGCGTCCGCTGTGTGGTGTCGCCTCTCGATACTCAATAACATGCCCCTTTAATAATTCATTACAATATTCACTCGCCCTATAACAACTTTTATTGCTGTTAACCTATGATTAACACCTCATTTATTACCGCTGTCATGTCATACGCAATATCATCGCCGCATTCTGCTTTCGATTTTTCGACTTCTACCCACAAAGTATAAAACTTGTAAAAATCAATGTACAGTGTTATAAATAAGATTCAACGGAACTGTATAAGATATTTATAACACTGTTTCTAAAAAGTACATTTTCCTTTCGAATATTTCTCTCACAATAATAAAAACGTTAAACTTAATCAATACAGACAAAGCAAAAGCTCTATGCAGCAGCGCGACTCCCAAGGGATGCAAAAGTAAATTAAAATCTAAAATGAAATGGATTTGAAAAGAATATCAAAAGAGGATACGGAGATATTTTAACCTTTGGTGGCGTAGAATGAGATGATAACAAGGCGTTTAGTATTCGAGTCACGAAAGGTCGATCCACCTGCTTTTCATATCACGACAATTGCCGACCCCGAGGAATCGGCTCTCTAGCGGAATGACAATTCTTGTCTATGAAAATCAATTGGGGAGAACGAGGAGCTCCGGGGCCGGCGACAATTCCAATTTCATTAATAGCTTCCGTCGCAGCGTAGGGATGCCACTGCGTCGGCATTCGGAATACCTCAAAGTCTCTTTTGTTTACGGCCGCTGCAGCGAGGCTATAACGAGCGCTGTAATTAACAAACGATTAGCGAGCCGCCGACGCGCCGTGAGCGCACGTCACACAACTACTTGAGCATCACACGCCGGATTTATTACTACTCGTCGAAACAAAACAGTTATGATAATAACAGATATTTTGCAGTACCACAATCGTACATACAAGTGATACTTTGGTCGGTACAGGCATGTTAATATAATTCTAGAGAAAGGTACTTATTATGGTCTACTGTTATCCCTACTTCCCTAATTAATATTATAAATGCGAAAATAACTCTGTCTTTCTGTATGTTATGCTTTGACGCCTTAACCGCTGAACCGATCATCATGAAATTTGGCAGAGATATAGCCTGGGATATGGAGAAGGACATAAGCTACTATTTTACGCGATAATCGACATACACGCGGGCGGAGCCCCGGGAAAAAGCTAGTTAATATTTAGGGAGTTCGCGTTTTTGTGCTTGTGGCAAATTCGTGTATTGTTTGTGCGTAGGTAAGTAATGTAAGGCACATATTGCAAATGTTTTGGAGGCTTTTGCTTCGTACTCCATTTTTGATTGAACATAGCTCCTTTTTTTGTTGGCGTACCATTCTTCCATAGTGAAACTGTATTTTTCAGTTGCTAGAAAAAACTGAAACCTTTGTAACAATATTTTTGCAGCAGTAAAATATTTTTATGTATTGGGTCTTATGAAGACATTTTTCGCCGACATTTCTTAAGTAAATACTTTAGAAAAATTGAAAATGTTTAAACTTTTTTTGCTGCTTTTGATTTCGTCCATCAAGTAAACGAATTATACGATTCAGCTGAGACATATTTTAGGAGTATAACAAGTCAAACGGTTATTTTGCTAATCGCACTAACTAGTTGGTACAAGTTCTGAGCCCATCCCCAAGTTCGGGACGCTGATATGCTCTAAAATGTAACTTCCTGTGTAACCTAAACAAGTAATTAAATTTTATTCACAGACGCCTTAGTAGCACTTCATTCTAATTATAATGTCAGTAGTTTTAATCTAACTTTAATTATGTGTCTTGTCGTTGAACTGTCGAGTAAAGTTATTCCCTTACTAATAAAGTTACGACTTTAAGAACCGGCCAAATGGGAGTCATAGGTACCTACCCGCCCGCTAAATTCAAATATTCTTATGTTTTTGTTTTTGCAATTTGCAGGAGAATTTCCAGCTATACGTTAAACAAATATGATTCGCGACCAAAATACGAATGTACTACAGAATTATAATCCTTAAAATCGTCAAAACAAACCTATGAGTTCATTTAATCCCATTGAATGAATTCATTACAGGGTTTATTGATAATTTTATAATAATTATAACTTTTTAAAGCCAATATTTGTTACGGCTACGATTCATATTTTAATCCAGATACAATCTGACACCTGCAAATTGTAAAAATGTAAGAAAATTTGAATTTTGTGGGCTACCTTTGCACTTTCCCCTTAAATAATAGCAGTGCCCTTACTAATTCGGTTTAAAAACTCTAAGCCTCTCCCAAATCTTATGAGGAGGGCCCGCTCCAGTCTAAAGGACTAAATTTGGAATTGAATAGTGAATAGAATAGACCTTTTAAAAACTGACCACAAACGTTTGAAAAAAAATGGACCAAACAATATCCTATGTGATTTGTGAGTGAGTGATTTAACTATGCAGACAAGAGCCAAGACACGACTACAGGCACACCCACCATCTCCGGACTCGTCGCTCAGCTCCGCCTCGCAGCCGCCGGTACGCGCATCAACCGTGAGCGCCGTGTCACCGGTCGCTGCAGTTGCGTCGACTTCGAGCGACGAGTTTTTCTCCCCACCGTCGTCACCGACACCACAACGACGTCGAGGAAGAGGACGGCCACCAGCGGGCTTGGGACCTTGAAGCCAACAGGCCTCGAGCAATGTCCCCGCTGCCAGTGGAAATGTGTCGCGCATACGATGGACGCAGTCCATGAACGAAAGTGTGATGCGCGCATATTATGTGGCTACAGAGGGAGGAATTAACCTTACAGCGTACCGAGTTCGGATGCTCTCTCTGTTTCAGGTGCTTGAACCAGCCGTCAACGTCTCGGCCCAACGATTATCGGATCAGGTGCGCGTCATTCAGCACAATCATAGATTGGATGACGCTACACTTGATCGGCTGCGCTCGGAAATGCAGAATAATTCTGCTAGTAACCCTCCTCCACCCCAGAATGTCGTGCATGCGCCTGCCGACGTTCCATTACAGGCAAACCAGCACAATGAGGAGGAAGAAGCCAGGGCTATATCTGCAGAGAACCTATGCAATGTGGATATAGGGAGCATTCTGGAAGATGCCATCCGTGAGTACCGGTTCACAGCTTTGGTATTGCTTACAATACCAAAGCGGACTCAAACTATCGCCCTGAAATATTCCACGCTCAATCCTAATCGGTTCATCGGTTCCCTGGATCTGTCGACATCCTGGATACAGAAGGACCTCAGGACAGAGGGTCCTCCATTGCCTCATACACGACATCAAGAAGGTGCGTAGAGTTGCGTCTATTTTGTACAACTCCAGCACCCTCATGAGCCATGTATGTGGCACCGAGTCATAGGCCTTCTTATAATCTATCCAACATGTCGACAGATCCTTCCAGGATCTACGAACCTGTTGGCTTATGGCCATGTCTATAAGGAGCAGCTCCTTAGTACCACGGGACCCATTCTTACATCCATTCTGAGACACCGACATAATAGCGTTGCTTTCAATATGACTAATTTTTGCTCTAAGAATGGATGTAAGAACTTTATAGACCGTCGGTTAATATGTAATAGGTCTATAATTTTTAGGTTCCGCAGTACTTCCCGATTTATGGAGCAGGTGGGTAATAGCTGTCGTAAAGAACTGTGGTAGCGACCCATTCTCTAAAGATGACTGGAATTGTGAAGCTAAGCAGGCGTGTGACCTTTGTAGCCATTTAATCCAGAAATTGTGCAGTCCGTCCAGTCCTGGAGATTTCCAGTTAGGCAGCGGACGGACTGCACGGGCCATATCCAGAGGACTGATGGTGATAGCCTCCATGTCTAGTACTGAATCACACGCCCGTTCAATAACACGCATCCAATCATCTTCAATGTGACCGACGGGCACCGACCAAATGCTCCGCCAAAACGCACACATGTCATCATTATACGGTAGACGCGCGTCAGTCACACCCACCTTTGATCATTCTGGAACATGCGATTCTGAGTGTACCGATCCACTCTTCGCCTATACCGACGGATACGGTTTGCCCATGCATAAACTTTCTGCTTCAGGAAGTCGATGCGCTCTGTGACACGGGATGCATATTCTCGAGGACTAATACTAATTCCCGTGAAAGCCCGCCTCACAAAGCGCATCACCCTTGGGCGTGTATTGCCCTCCCTGAAGCAGATAAGCTTCCCGATGAGTAACCTGGTCTCATTAATACGACGCTCAATCCTGCATTGCCAGGCTGGTGCGGCGGGTTTCGGTCGTGTAGCTCGATCAGTGTTTGGGAATCTGACACAAGCTATACGACATGCCGCAACAGCCGTGCAATACAAGATTGAGTGTGTATCGCAAAGGTCTGCGCTGCTTTCAATAAAATTTGGTAACAGCGCATCCAGGGCACACACCAGTGCTCTGTTTTTTTTTTATTCATGGGCAAACGTGGTAGCCGTGGTCTAAGGTCAGGTGATGTGAACCGGTACTCACGGATGGCATCTTCCAGAATGCTCCCTATATCCACATTGCATAGGTTCTCTGCAGATATAGCCCTGGCTTCTTCCTCCTCATTGTGCTGGTTTGCCTGTAATGGAACGTCGGCAGGCGCATGCACGACATTCTGGGGTGGAGGAGGATTACTAGCAGAATTATTCTGCATTTCCGAGCGCAGCCGATCAAGTGTAGCGTCATCCAATCTATGATTGTGCTGAATGACGCGCACCTGATCCGATAATCGTTGGGCCGAGACGTTGACGGCTGGTTCAAGCACCTGAAACAGATGGTATGGTATGGTATGGTATAATATTAAATTACATAAATTACATGACATCTGGTCGATCTATTCCACACAACAACGGCACTAGGACTAAACAACTGAACATCTTCCGAGCAATTCATCCGATAACATCATTACAATCCTTTTTATATCCTTCCAATGTCAATTTACGTTAAACATTTCCCGCCATTTTGAACAAGTTTCAGATCGTCACACATTTTGGCTTAATAACTTCTAACACAGATAATAATAAACAAAGGATAAGTAGTGAAACTATTTTAAAACATTTTATTGTAATTAAGCAATTTAATAAGAACTGATTCGTAATTTAAGACAATTAAAAGTATCAATTTGAACTGACAGTATTGTTCCAGTCATTTAAATAGGCGAGTTATATTAAAATAACAATAGAAAACCTTAAATAAAATACAAGTATAATTAAATACTACGTAATCATTTATAGTAACAACATCCAAGTTATTTTCAAAAGTTAAGATAGTTATTTTTGTAAACATGTAGTCAAATTAGGTACTTCTACATTTGTTCAACGCTTCGTTAATGTGACAGATGACATTATCCAAAAAACAATGTTACAATATCAAAATAAATAATTTAACACGGGCGAAGCTGTGGGCGGAAGCTAGTTATACCATAAAAGATTTGAGTGTACACAACAAACTATGAAATTAATAACTTAATCTTAAAGGGAATAGGTAAAGGTATTGTTTTTACAGATTTGAGGGTCAAATTGGGAACAGGTACACACTATTCACACACCCACACACTCAAACGCATACACACAAGTACAGGTTTTAATTTACTTCGGAATATTAGTATATAATTAATTTCTTGGGTAAACATGTACAATAACAGATGGAGGGTATCCTTAATTTTGTGAGTACACCGATTATATGCACCTATATTATGCCATCTGCGCTCTCTATGCACAAAAAGCTATTGTCATCCCTAAGCGCAGCACACACGCCACTGACGTGACAGATATTCCTGGCGTAACCGTGGTTTGTGCATAAACGTATATTGCGTTTACATGCTGAACGGACCGTCCTCGAAACAAAACCGTTCGGGATACATTTCTGTATATGACAAGGTTTTTCGTATCATCAAATAACACACGTAGGTGAGCATGTAGGTTTTTTTTTTTTTTTTTTAATCTTTATTTATTAACGAGGGTTTGATCACATAGTGAACATGCCACCCTCATAGGAAACCTTTGTTACATGCAAACCTTAACATCTACGCTTAATCCCTAAATTAACTAATTTATATAATATTCTAGCGGCTTTGGATGCTGGAAAAGCTAAAATAATATTACATTCTCCTAATTGCCAAATATTCATATTAAATTGGTCTTGAATCAAAAATCTTTCCACTTCGTTCCGGACACACTCCATCATAATATGAAAAACGTCTTCAACCACATTGCACTCCGTGCAGTTTGGAGATGTAACTTTGCCCATCAATGCAGCAAAACTATTCAATGGGATGTGTCCCGAACGAAGTCTCATGCTCGTCACAATTTCTTGTCTACTCATATCGGCGTTATGAAACCAAGGATAATTCTGAATGGTTGGCTGCATCGTCCGATACCAAATACCTTTGGTCAAAGATTTTTCGTCGAAGTATTCTTTCCAGAGCTCGCAACATTTTACTCTAACTTCACTTAAAATATCTGACCAATAAGGTTTATACGTCACCGGAACACCCTCTAAGCACGCTTCTTTTGCTAAATTATCAACTTCTTCATTTTCTTCAATGCCAATATGGGAAGGCACCCATTGTAAAACAATATTTTTATTTTTATCACTTAATCTACATAAAGACTCTATTATTTTGTATGCTACTGGATAGCCACTAAAATTTCCTAAACACCTCGTCAAATGTTGAAGTGCGCTTTTACAATCAGAGTAAATTACAGAATCTTGAATATCCACTGATTCTAGGTATGAAATGGCTTCGAAGATAGCGATTAACTCGGAATACATAACAGAAATGTTTGGATTTAGCTTGAACTTAAAGGAGGTATTACTTTGAGGGTCAAAAAACGCTGCTCCCACATTATCTCGAACTTTAGATCCATCCGTATAAATCCTGTAATATCCAGAATACCTCCTGCTAAAATTCCCGTGACATATATTTCGAAGTTCATCGTGATCGTACGACTTCTTAGCCTCGGTAACCTCTTCAATTTGTGGTTTAATCGAACAAGACAAGTTCACACCGTTTATCCACGTATTAAGCGAAAATAATCCTAATTCATCACTTGAGTAGACGCATAAGTTATTAAATGTTTCGAAAATATGGGCTAGCAGTGGTTTTTTTTTACGTCTCCAATAAATACTTTGGCAACAAATATTAAGGTTGGTAACAATATCCCACGTGTCCCCATTTACAAAAGATTTGAGTTTTAAAAAGAATTTACTAGCTAAGTAATATCTGCGAATATGTAACGGCTGTAGGTGGAGTTCACATTCCATCACATGAATGGGTGTACTTTTAATAAAACCACCGATGACCCTCAAACATTGGTTTTGAATTTTTGTTAATTTATTTAAATGGGTTTGACAGCTAGTATCAAATAAAAAACTCGCATAATCTAATCTGCTGCGTATGATAGAAATGTATAAACGTCGTAAATGATTGGGGTGCATGCCCCAGCCTGGACCAGTTAGTATTTTGAACACGTTCAGAAATTTGGAAGATTTGTCTCTTAACTCA
Source organism: Polymixis flavicincta (assembly GCA_949987655.1). NCBI lineage: Eukaryota > Metazoa > Arthropoda > Insecta > Lepidoptera > Noctuidae > Polymixis > Polymixis flavicincta. Next base: position 11,275,072 of record OX465180.1, on the reverse strand, counting down.
TTAATATGTTTAGACCATCTTAGAGATTGGTCTAACCACAATCCTAAATATTTATAGTTGTCAACAATTTGGAGAGGTCTTTTATCTATTTTAATATCAATAGTATCTTTCCTAAACCCATTTTTGAATATACAAATTTTACTCTTGCTACTTGAAACATCTAAACCAATATCTTGAACTAACTTCGTAAAGAGATCTATAGCACTTTGTAAATTATGTGTCGCCTCCAAAATTTTGTTTGTAGTAAAATATAGTACAAAGTCATCTGCAAACTGCGAAATATATACGTTATTTATCTTCCTACAGATATTGATAGTAGCCACATTAAACAATAATGGCGATAATGGATCACCCTGTGCCAAGCCACGACAAGTAGTTCTACACAGCGCATCACTATCAAGTTGAATTTTTAAATTTCTTGCTTGTAAAAAGTTCCACAAATAGGTGCAAAGTTTTTGTCCCACACCTAAGCCATCCATTATACGTAATAAACTATGTACATCCACATTGTTATAAGCATTATCCAGATCAATAAAACAGCATATGGTCATTAGTTTTTCAGAAAATCCTGTTTGAATTCTCGAAACTAAACTAGTTAGATTATTTAATGTAGACCGACATTTTCTAAATCCTGTGGTATTCTGGTCTAACATACAGTTCTTTTCTATAAACCACTCTAGTCTATTGAGTAGAATGTTATGGAAAGTTTTGCATATACACGAGATCATAGAAATGGGGCGAAGGGAAGACGCTAAACAAGGATCACGTCCGGGTTTGGGAATCGGAACCACCACTATATCGCGCCATTGCTTAGGTACAAACGAATAACTGAAAAAAGAATTAAATAAATTGAGTAGGACTTGTTTCCCGTTCTCAGGTAAGTATTTTATCATAGAATATGTAATCTTGTCACTACCAGGGGCTGTATCTTTATTTTTTAAGCATTTAGTCAGCTCTTGGATTGTAATAGGTACTTCCAGTTTTGGGTTATTAGATGTAAGTATGGGGTGGTCGCACGATACGAAATCGGGGGCTAAACTACAAAGTAATTCGCTTGCTATAGTGCTGTCAACATGGGATTTTGCTGCGTTATATCCCTTAATCCACCTCATCTTTCGCCAGAGTTCACTATGGGTCGTACTTTGGTCAAGAGAAGAACATAAGTGTTGCCATGACTTGCTTCTAGAGCACCGAATATATCTCTGGGCTGTACTGATTTTACTTTGCAGGATTGTAAGGTTATGTGGTGACGGATTACGTCGAAATTTGGAAAGTGCCAAACGGCGCTCTGCTACAGCTTTAGAGAGATTGGGACACCAATAAGGTTTTGGTGTAAAATTTATTTCTGGGTTCGTATTCACTTTAATATATGGTATATAAAAATCTGCGGCCATGTCTAAATAGTCTATAAATATGTCATATCCTCTTTGTAAATCATTTGGAAACACAAATTTATCGAATAGGTCATTTAAAAGTTTTTGGTACCCTACCCAGTCAGCCTTTTTATAGTTTCGACGAGTCTTAAAGACGTTACGAACTTTAAAATACGTTGAAATTTTTATAACACAATGATCGCTTCCCAATGACTCATTTAACACTTTCCAGTTTAAACTTAAGCTTATATCAGATGACGCAAACGAGACGTCGGGGGACGACTGTTGTAGTACACCATTGACTAACTTACTACGCGTGTGATCGCCACTGTTCAATGAAATAAGGCCACTTCCTATATGCGCGTCAAAGATTTGATTACCTCTCCTATCTACTTTATTGGACCAATTGAGATGGTGGCCATTAAAGTCACCTAAAAGAAGGGTTTTATTATTAATCTGTGAAAATAGTTGATCCCAGTCTGATTGGCAAGTATTTACAGAAGGTGAACAGTAAATTGATATAATATTTTCAATTTCATTACAATTATATACTCTAACTTGTATACTTTCAATACCCGGGTTAATATGTTGTAGATCATAGCAGATCTGAGATTTAATTGACTTATGTGTGAGTATTGCTACACCTCCGTATGAATCATCTCTGTCTTTGCGAAATACATTGTAATCTTTAACTTTAAAATAAATTTCTGGTTGTAACCAGGTTTCGCTTAATACGGCAATGTGAATCTTGTCTTGTACTAACAAATTCTCAAACTCACTTAACTTTGGCCTAATGCTTTGTGCATTCCATTGAATAATATTTAATTTAACATTCGTTTCATAGTTTACTGCCATTTGCGAAATAATCCAGAATTAGTTTAAGAATAGGCCAATCCGCTACATTATCAACTACTACTAAAATTACCCATTCAATGCATGTTTTCAGTACTCCTTTGCAAATCATTTGTATAGTGCTCCCTTTCATGAATATTATCTCATGTAATCTCTTTAACAATTCCTTGAAATTGATATCTCTATGTTTCTCTGCTGTTTCATCGCAGTTTTTTGTTTCAGTTTCATTATATTCTTCTGTTTCCGTTTTACTCCACTCCATAAACTCCAAATCCGACGAGTACTCCGTTTTCTTCTGTTTCTGTTTAGAGTCTAACTTTTGTTTTTGTTTATGAATCTGTGCCTTAGATGTTACTTCAGCATAAGCCAGACTACTAGTGGTTTGAGTAGGAACCGTGTCCACGACTTGACGGGTTGAAAACTTTATATCAGTGTACTTTTTTTCCATGTCCACTTCCTTGTGTGTTGGTTCGTCTTTAGGGACATAGATAGTTAGGGCTTTTCTGTAGGTGCAATTGAACTCGGACATCAGTTCCCTCAATCTTTTTTCCTTTAAAAAAATTGGACATGTTTTAGACAGGGATATATGTTTTCCATTACAGTTAACACAAATCATGTTAGTGGTTTCGCAATTGTCATGGTTTTTTCCGCATTTGGGACACACCACTTTGGAACTAGGGCATCTCTTAAGTACATGACCGTATTTCCAGCAGCGCGAACATTGCGACACCGGAAATACATATGGTTCTACTTTGATCCTCAAACCATGTGTAAAAATATAAGGTGGTATGTATGACCCTTTAAAACAAAGACGAACCGCTTCACTGGGTGACCACCCGTCTGCCTCAAAGTTCTTGCGATTCAAGCGATTTACAGATAATAGCTTAGCAGATTCGGGGCAGAATATACTTTTCAAAATGTTTTCCTCTGACATTTCCAAATCGACATCTCGTATTACACCGTAAGACAAATTCCTTTCCATCGCTCTCTGAATATGCCATCCCTTATCGATAAAGAATTGACATTTCTCCAAATATTCCGCACTTATTTCGCTAATCAATTCTATACGAACTCGATACGGGTTGATAAATTTCACCCTGATGATATCTTTTATATTCTGGTCTCTAAATAACTTAGCCAGACTAAATTGTTTCGGCAGTTTATCTTTGCTAGATATATATATTTCTATCTTTTCTGTCTCCTTCAATATTTTGTCTTTTCGCCTAACTTCCGTCCATTCTTCATCGCTGCTTTCTCTCATTCTTTTATTGGTTTTATCTTCACTGTCTTCAATTACTAACTCTTCATTTAAAGTAGTAATCTCATTCATAGAATCATTATTTATGTCATTACTGGTCTCATAACTATCGCTCATTGCACTCGTAAATAAGTCACATCTGCGACAGGCGGCAGGTAGCCGGCCCGTCGACCACGTGTCGCACCTTTCTAAGTTCGAATGTACTAAACAGTATGCGCTCGAATACAACTGTGACACGACCCGCTCGCACGAGTGCCGCGACGAACTCATGTAGGTATTTGAGCGATAGATTAACCATTCCGTCAGGTAGAAAACATTTTCTATATTTTTGTTAACTACGTACCTCAAAGTAACGTAACGAAAACAACGCCTTGAAACCGTACCCAAATTACTTCTACCGCTATTTCTAATAGAAGTGATAGTTTGAGAGCCGGCTCTAGTTTTAGTTCAGTGGTAATTATAGGGAAATCACTTATTACCCTACTCGAAGATGGTTTACAGTAAGCCACTTCAGAACTTTGTAGACTCGTACCTATTGTTGCATTAAAAAAAATTGAGTGATGCGCACACACTGCTACTAACACGTTTAATTTAGATGATAAAAAAATTTATAAACAAAACACAAGAAACTAAAAAAATAATATAAAAGGGTTGAATTAGCTTTCAAAAAAATACTACGTTTTTTGGGGTTCGAAGCGTCTGGCGTTGGAAAACTTAGTGAAGATAGTGTTTTTTTTAATAAATACGAAAATATTATTTTTAGTACACGACCTATCAGAGCGCACTGATCTCGGTCGTGGGATCTCACGCCGTTATGCCCGTAGGGAAAAGCCAAAATTTGGCTTGTAACGGGATCTAGACAAAAGAGGAAGCTTCAGACCACCGATACAAGCTGAATCTTGGATTAATTATGAATCAAGAGAGAAATATATTAGATCGAAAAGAGGAAAAAAATAGGTGACAATACATACCAAATAAATTCAGAAAATAATTACACTTGTACACCGGTACACATGTGCACCGGTACTTTATAGATTTCACCAACTTATGTTTTTCTAATATTCACTTAAAATTTCAATATTATTTTCAAAAATGCAAGCCGACCATTAAGTATCGGGTCCCAAAAATGTAGTGCCGCCGTCAGAAAGCAAAAAACCGACGATTTTTTTCACCAATTCGAAGTTTAAATATGATTAACAGCTATGAAGAGAATTTTTTATTGAAAAGTTTGGATTAGAAATGAAAGAGGTTTTAACCGTAGCGGTTTTACGCTACACTATCTATATTTAGAATGCTGATTATCATCCCAAATATATTTATGATTTAGTACATTATTTTTACATTTTTTTTAATGAAATTAATCTAGAAAAATCAGCCCGCTCTAACCGTAAGTATTGTTTCATATTAATAGTAGATTTTACAACAAGTGCACAAAACAAACTATTTTTATCCGAGACTTTTAGCAGCCCGAGCCGAAGGCGAGGGCTGATAGTAATGTCGAGGATAAAAATGGTTTTGTGGACGAGTTATAAACTCTGCTTTTCACTTCGATTGCGAGGAAATAAAACAGTAGTATAACATAACATTTCTTTAATTAAAATTCAAAGTAAAATTAGAACAGTTTTGAATACTGAAGGAAATTGTTTTTCCCGGCATATTAACGGTATTTTTCTGAATTTGTGAAGACGACATATTGTGAGACGATGGCATATTATGAGAAGATGGCTCTGACGACAACAAGGAATCTCTGGATGTAGAAGGGACGGGCTCGCTTGGGATTAAATTAATGGCTTCTGTTATACGGTCGGTAATCTTGCTTTTGTTCTGTACGGATTCTTCAATGTATCCCTCAGCAACCTGATCAGACTTCCACCCGCCATGTCTTTTCAGCATTGTTAAGTTTGCTCCCGAATCTGCTAGAAGGGTGGCTGAGGTCCGGCGGAAGCAATGACCCGTGTAATTTTCGGGATTTTCTAATTTTAGAAAAGTTGCGATCTGTTTGGGAAAGGCTGCAAATTTATTGCGTCCTATAACTTGCTTAGTGCACTTCCCATTTTGATAATTGAGGAAAAATTTATTAGTCGACACGTTTTGAGGACGTAGAGCTTGGTAATTTTTAACTATTTTTAGGTAATCTCCTTTGACAACAAAATGTTCGCTCCCGTTTGTTTTTTGTGTCGGGTAAGTTTATTGCTTGCAAAAGCGTGTCCGTCTTTACGTCATTTACGGTAATGTTCGCAAGTTCAATGCCCCGGCACGCACCACTTATACCAAATATAAGTGCCACCTAAAACAAAATTAATAACTTTTATACACTTTAGAACAAAAGAGCAATAGGTATATGAGCAATAAAATATGAAAGGAATGTGTATTACGTACTTTTGTGGCCAAATATGTTTCATTTGGAGCGGTATTTAAGAAGGTTTCCACTTGATTAGCTGAAAGGACCTTGCTTTTCTTGCTTTTGTGCCCACTTGAAAGCCTCTTCAACAAAGATGTAAGCTTCGAATAATTTTGTATATTAACATTGTCCTTCATTTGTAATGTTGCTTTCAGCATGGAATATATACTCCACAGTGTAGACGGCTGAAGTTTTTTGGATAATTCATCAAAATAACTCAAAAGAACACTTTCCGAGAACGTAGTTACTAGTTTTTCTTTTCTTCAATTTACAAAATTATCGTAAACTTTGAGATATTTTTCCCGAGACTTTGGCGGTAATATCTGTTGCACAACTCTCTGTGCATTTATTTCCATAAGCGTATTAGGAGAGACTGTTAAATCCTCTTCTTCAATGGACATTTTTAACAATTTTAGCAAATTGAAGAAATTAATAAATGCACGAAAAAAGAACAAGAGCTGTTTCCCGCCGCTTTATTTTTTTTTTAATCTTACGACATTGATATTAGGCTGCAGACCAATACAGCCTACTATTAAATTAATTTTGTAATAATAATTTTCTTAAATCAACTAACCTACCGTACTTGAATTAAAATTTTAATATCTATTATATCTTAAAAAACACATAAGGCAAATAAATTAAAGTAAATATTATATAATAACAAATTCTATCTATGAACTTCTTATTGCATTTGGCTGTATGGCTCATTTTCTTTGCCTTAATATAATACATTTATGAGTAGATACGTTAATGCCCTTGTGCACAAAATTCGATTTTGTGCAGCCTATACCCTGCACAAAGAAGCACTTTCAGAGCATGAGAAGTGAAAAAGTATTTTGCTTTGATGTTTCTGAACATTAATTAGATACGCTGGCTGGCGAAATATATTGGAGTACTTAGCTAGACACTACGCAAACTTTACATAGGTACCTACTGATATCTGATCTGTTAAGATGAATGCCTATTGTGTTGTGTTATTGAGCCGACCGCGCCAACACACACGTTTTGACATTGGTGTGCAATTTATTGCTTTGATGCTAAAATATAAATCTGAAAGCTGGTCGGAGTCAATACCAATATTGTAGATTTCAGTTGGTTTAGTAAAAACGTCATGCAATGTGTGGTTTAACAATTTCATGCACGTACTCATAAGTTAATAAAGCGGGCAAGTTACGATTATGTATGGCGGTGCTTATCCTAGACCCTGTTTTATGCCGGCATTAGGGTAACCTTTGACCAGCGGAGACGTGTACCACAGGTGTTGAACTACAGCCGCAAGGACGTAAAGCTTTCATGTATTTAGATATCATATGAGATATGTTAATAGTACGCCTAAACTTTGGGGACACCGAGCCAACTTCAGCGTTAAACAAGTACCCAGTTGGGTATTTGAACAGACGATTTGGCGAATATTTCACTTGGGTCCCTTGAAGAACGAAATCAAATAGTAAGGTAGGAACCGGAAAAGTACTAAAAAATATTATAATATCACGTCTTCTGATCTCAGAGCAAACTACCGTCAACTCTCAATCCAACTTGCTTCCATTACTGGCAAAATTGAATGGAAGCGCTGCGAACTTCGGTTTTCTCATCAAACTACAAAAGTGTAAGTTTTGTATTACAATACCTGAACACTGTCACCAATGAAACTAAAACAGAGAAACGAAGAGAACACCGTGGAATGATTTATTTATGAAGTTCTGGAACTATTCTGACGAAGGCAGAATGGCCCATATTCTAGCTTAAAACATAGTTCAGATATTTGTCTCGGTTCCGGCTAGGCGGAGAGCCGATACTAATTAACTCCGAGTTACATAGTTCGTAGCGCAAACATTGCAAGCGGCAGGTGTATTTGCTGAGCAGTGGCTGAGATCACGGAAACCTTATGCTAGATTAATACTTAACGGAAATTTTGGCTTTGACATTATTACCGACGTTGACGGCATGATTACAAGTAGGATAACATCGATGACGTGTCCTGTATCTATGCTTACCCCCGTACCTATTCATAAATTATTTACAAACGCCTTATGAATAAAAGAGGTTTTAGGTTCATGGTCAAGTTTGTAAAGGCTTTGTCACGTCAAGTTTTTTATTAAAATACTAGCTGACCCGTGCCCACTTCGTTGGGCAGTAAATATTTTTAAATCACTCAATAGATTACGATACGGTCGCGGTTCCATACCTATGTCGTATTAACTCTTTAACCATTCGTCCAAACTACATGCAATGAAAGGGAAAAGTGTTTTGTTTTAAACACTTGAGACGAAAAATTTACTTATTTTGAGAAAAAATCATAATTGTTGATAATATGACCAATAAACATGACCTAACGATTTAAATTATTTTTGTAATGTAAAAAACTACTTTTTTGACTTAAATATAAAAGTTAGACATATACTTTCGCTGTCTTTTTTGTAGGCATTATCAAGTTCTACAATTCAAATTTCTCTCATAAGTTAAGGCACCGTTCGTAAGAAATGTTTTCGTTCGACCGTTTTTTCTCCGAGTTACTTTACAAATCCGACTACCACGAAAAAGTATTTTAATTTTTCGGGTTAATATAGCCTATGACACTCACAAATAACGTGGCTTTCTATTGGTTTTTTTTTATCGATTCATTAGATCCAGAGATTACCCCCTACAACCTCACAAACTTCACACCTCTTTATGGTATTAAAAGTATTAGTATAAATATAAACACAAATCCGAATAGTAAGTAGTGTAGATATTTTAAGATGTATCCTTTCTAAAGATTATCTATGTGAAAAGACCTTTCAAAATATTAAACAACCTCTCGATTCGTACGATATCTACTGCAAATTAATATTTTGCTAACGATTGAGTCTATGTACTGCAGGCCCATTCCCAATTAGCTCCGGACCTAGGAATACAAACCTGCACCTCACTCTTGACCGATAGACTAATGGGCGGTTTCATCGAAAGCTATCGGTTGGAAACTATACCTACTTATGTCCAGAACTGCGATTTTTGTAGAGAACCCGTGAGGTAAGGTAAATTCAACTTAAAAGAGCTTCTTTATTATGCTAAAGGCAGTTCTTCAGCTTAGGTTACTTTATTAAGAACGGAAGTTTATTTAATCCGAAATAATTAATTACGACGCTAATCTTAAGTACAAAATGGATTTTAGGAGAAGTTCTAAATGAGTCTTAAAGATATTTAAATAGGGGGGAGGCACGGAGTACTCCTCTGGTCTTATTTTACTTCCTATTTGTATTCAACAACGAAAACGAGACGTTCCTCAATTTGCATAACTAATATTAAAGATTTCAATGAAAACAGCGATACATGAACATGAACAAAAGAAAAACCACTCTCATACTCTATCCTTTCTACCGTCTCTAAGAGCTCTTCACTACATTTAATAATAAACCGACGCAGTGGTTGTAACACTAACAGTTTCAGAACACTCACAGTTTTCAAGCACACCACCTGTAAATATGCAAGCACGTAATTAATCAACTCAACATAGTCGGACATAGGCCTCTCATTGCACACACGATCCTTCAGCACCGCATTCACTGTGCCCAGTATGCCTACATACATAATGTGACGTAATAAAGTGGGCCCGACACCCGCCTGATGCCTTCCGACTACCGACACATTGGAAGTATCCCACTACGGAGGATTAATGCCGGTTTGGTTTAGCACAGACTTGGATTACGCAGAATACGCCGTAATTAGTTTCAGTGTTACGTGTTGTTATACAAGCATACAATATTTAGTTACCTATGACGTACTACATACTAGTATTTGAGTAATACCACAATACGTATGGTATTGCCATGCCAATTGCCCATGCAGTGTCTTAGCTAGCTGCCATAGAAATTCCCAGGTGTGGATGTTAAAAATACCTCATCCACAGTCTTCTACACATATTAGAAGTATATTAAACTCGATTTTCGTGTGTCTGTATAACCGCCTTGTAGGTACTTCTAGTGCTTTAGTACGTAGTGGATTTTGATACGGTTTTCACCATCATTTAGAAAATTTATTTCAGAAGGTTTAGTTATGTGTGCAATACAATAATATTAGGTGGGTCGCTAGTTATAGAAAAAATAAAGAGAAAAACCTTCGTAAACAGAAACCTTGTGTTTGTCTGACTGGTTTATATTTTTTTTTCGTGCCTGGTACGAAACACAAACAAAATTAAGTATTTCGGAAAACTATTATTATGAAAATAGCAGTAGGTAGTAACCTACTGATATTTTCCCCAAAATACTTTTCCGAAATAGGTACTTTAATATCAAATAGTTTTTTCAACCCCAAAAGTTTCATACTCTCTAAGGAGGCACCTGTATATACAACATTGTATACAGGTTAATATAAGTTATACAGCCATTGTTTCAGACTTGACACCTCTCCCTGATTCGGATTCTAAACACGGCTGTGTAGTAAATTTCTTTCTCCCATTTTGTTTGGTTTCCTATAGAGACGGGCGGATCGGCCAACAGAATTGTTACGAGATTAACTTTATTTGATAATCTAGCGACCAACGCTAATTTTAACTAGAATGGGATGAGCGTTTTCAATGTCTATATTATTTATTTATATACCCAATAGCTTTTGCCAGCGGCTTCGCCCGCATGGATGTAGATAAAAAGATCCCACGGGAACGTACTTACGGGATAGAAAGTAGGTATCTTATGTGTCAATCCAGGTTATATACTATCCGTGTATCAAATTTCATCCAAATCCGTTCAGCCGTTTTTGCGTGAAAGACAAACATCAATCCATCCTCACAAACTGTCACATTTATAATATTAGTAGGCATACGAATATATAAATCTAAATACCAGGATATATTTATAAAAGGAAACCGTGACTGACTGACTGATCTATTAACACATAGCTTGAAAATTCAAACCCTAAAGAAGTGCGACTGGGAATGTGTACGGAGTAATCATATACGACATGTCTCAATTAGAAAACTCGCAGGCTTAACCTTGTTAAAAATAAATCACTGAACACCTCAAAATTCAACTGGTAAGTCTAATAAAATACATATTTTAATTAAATTTCTCTCAATCCACACAGGTGTCAAATCGGCTGTGCAACACTATTTGTCAGTGGCGAGCGCGCGACTCTTGCGCACCCGACCGGAAACGGTGACGAAAGAAATCGATCAGAAGAAATTCATTTAGACAAAAGGTAATAAAAAATGAGGGCGACTGCTTCGCAACATAACCTTGACTGGCGACGCCCTTGACTCTAGTGAAAACGGTCGCGACTTCTGACGGCTCATCAGCGCTGCGACCTTACCGAAATGAAATTCTGTATTATGTTTGTTCATCTGCAATGTGTGGGATGATTTCGAAATAAATATCAATTCAATGTGAAAATGTTATTTAATACGTATTTAGAGCTTTAAGAGTTCATTGTTTACTGCTATAGTGATTAAAGCTAGACTATGTTGTTTAAAGTACCTACCTACTTTGAATCACTAATAACATCATTTTAAGTAAGTATACCTACATTACTGCACAATTATTACGCAAAATAGAACATTAGGTACGTTATAATCACTCATACTTATTTACTTAGAGTACTCCACTTTGCCATATTTTTGAAACTCGGCACGGAAATATGGAAGCAAACTGTACACATACAACGCATTAATTTATTCCCTGCCCCGAGTGCGTGACGGATTGGCACAAAGTTCAAATTGTATCAAAAGTTCGTACTCGTCGTCGACGGCTCTTCGATGGTAGTTTATCCGACTTTTGCGTCGGTTTGGTGTAAGCCTAAATTTCATGAATTTTAATTTGAGTAACTTCGCAATGCTAACACTGACGTAGTTAGGAGAAAGTCTGTAACGACCGCATGAAGAGTCAATGTTTACTTTATTCTCAACGAACATTTGATCATAATTATAATTCCAAAATTAAACTTGGTTAATGAAAACGTAACGTGTTTTCCAAATGCCAAGTTAAACAATTCGTAATTTAACGGCAAACATTGAAAAATACATTATGTGACTATTTACTGTTCCACTATATTATCCCGGCCTGAAAAGTAGCTCATGTGGTGAAAACTCACGTATATTTACACACGGTAACTTCACTGATTTATTAGTTGCACATCATTATATTTACATCTTTTAAGTACAATATTGTAGTCATTTTAGAAATTCAATTTGCAGCTATTTACCAACCATGGTTATCATCTGTATTTACCCCAATATCAATATTACCTATATTCATTTCGCAAAGCTATGTAGAGTTAAAATTCAGTTAATAACACACAATATGTATCACAATATGTATCACAATATGTATCTTAGAAATCGGTTTCATAATGTTTGCTAGCTGTAAACTGGTTACTTATTTATCTTGTATCGCTTTAATTTAATTTAATTACCTTACATTGTACCTCATGGCTAGGCAATTGCAATGTAATTCAAAAGTTGTGAAGACCGAAACATTGGCGGCAATAAGTATCTATTATTTAGAATATAATTCAGGTCAGTCGCGTACCTGTGACCGTCATTCATTACCCTGACATTAAAAGCACCAACAACACTATTATTGGCAATACTATATAAGCTCAGAGAAAACTGTAACAGGCATCATTTAGTAATCATTACCCAACAGAACCAGGACAACAGTTCAGGATGAGAGCTACCGTCGCAACTTGTTTCTTGGCGCTAGTGGTCGCCGTGTGCGCCAGGGACGTGCGCCTCAGGAGAGACGTCGACTTACAGACTGCAGCGTCACACAAGTGGGAGAAGGGCGAAGGTGGCGAGCACCACGGAGACCACCATCACGAGCACGGCGGACATGGCGAGAAGGGATACAAGGGATACCACGACCAGGAGCACGGCAAGAAGGGACACTCCCACCACGAAGGACACAAAGGACACTATGACGAGAATGGAGGACATAAGAAAAATCATCATCACGACGATGGCTACTACGATGAACATCATCACGGTGAGAAAGGCGAGAAGGGCCACGGTTTCGAAGAACACGGACACTTCCACAAAGGGCATTCCACAAAAGGACATCACGGTATCCACAAATTAGACGAATTCAAGAAGGACAAGCACTTCCATGACAAACACGGTGAGTCTGGTTTCGAAGAAGGATACGGTGGACATCATCACGAGGGAGGCTACAAAGAAGGTGGGCACTTCGATAAAGGACACAAGGACGGCGGCTTCCATGAACAAGAGCACGGTAACAAGGGCTTTTATGAAAAGGGAGGTCACCACAACGACCACAAGGGTCACCACGACGAGGGCGCCGGTCACGAGTACTGGGGCCACCACGCCGACCACGGCAACAAAGGAGGCCATGAGGACCACAAAGACTGGGGCTGGAAGAAAGGTCATAAATAAGTTAACGCTGTGATTATTATGAGATGAGTCTTTTTGTTATTGTTGATACTTTGTGATACACGAATAAATATTTATTTTAATATGCTACCGAGGGATTTTATTTAAGAAAACATTCGGTTAAGGAACCCAAAAAAGAGAAGACAGCGGCCTTATTTTTTGTAATTTACTTGCCTAAATTAATTAGATAACCCTCCTCTTTTGGCTGACAGTAAACAGAGATTACTGGCGTTTCAATATTAGACCATCCCAGATTTTCTTTCTTGGAAGGTCCCAATTAAAGTATTACTGTTATTTTCTGAGGACCTCGACATTATAATTTATTGGTTCAATAAATCACCACTTACTGAACTTCTATATTTATAGATAAAATAATATTTATCAAACAATTACATAATAAATTTTAGTTTTCAGTAAAATACCTAGTCAAAGCCAGACAGTAGTGCTCTTGGTTTAAGGACTGTAAGTTTTAGACAAATTAATATTGAAGTTTCGTGAAAAATTTGTTGTTAAAATAAAAATTGTTGAAAACTCTGGCATTAGGTTTATTAGCCACGGCTTTATAAAACTAACAACGCGGGACTCTCGAGAAGCGTCGGCGGTTGAAATCCCCACTGAATACCTAATCCAGTGTCCTAGCCGAGTGCCCGTCTACTAAAAAGTATCCTATATTTTCACTAGCTTCTTTTATGTACTGTATTACGTAACAGTGGGCCATTGTTAGCTAATGTCATATGTAGCTAAGAATTTACTTTAAAAATATTTATTCAAGAACGTCCTTTTTAATTCAAATTCAATTAACTGAGCTAAACAGTTTAATGTGCCGAAACTAATGCTGTAATTTATTCACTTAATGGAAACGATTTAATTATTATTATCTTGTAAATTATAACGTTAATCCAGTGTCATCGCAAGGCTTAACAAAAAGGTTATAATCACAACGAAGTCAAAAGTGAGCAAGCCACGCGTGAAGAAGTGTTAAGGCTGTTTTTTTTTAATTATCTATGTAGATATTTAAACATGGATAGCAAAAACATAAAAAAACAACCTTAAGGATGTTGATACAATTTAACAACGCTGTGCTTTTAAACTATCGAAAATGTAGTAATTCAATAAGTCATTAATAACGTAATTATACCGATAATGTCTGAAAATTTAATGAATTAAAAAACGATAGGAACTAATTTAGTTTACAAGGTTTTTTAATAAAATGCATGACGATGTATTTATACCAAGACGTTTATGTAACGACGTACGGACATCAAAACCGGTTATACTACGGAACCCTTAATACACTAGTGATATGATATGTATTGTACATAGTTCAGAATACTAAAATACACGACTTTGTCGACAATATCTTAGTATGCGGTTGATTGTATCGTCGTGTTCATAGCCTATGAATCCACGTTTTTATGAAAGTTTCCTTATAGCGGCAACACAATTTCAAGCGATAGGAATCAAATACGAAGGAACATTGTTTTAGCTGGATTCAGAATAATGTTAGCTGGCATTTCACCATATTATGTATGAGTTGACTAAGGCCTTTTTATACCATGAGCTTATACGTACGTAAATGCTTGGACATTTATTTTTTTTAATTGTAAGGTGTAGGAAAAAGGACTAGAACTCGGAACCGTCGAACGGACTAGTACCAACAGCAGCAAAAGGGCTTTTTAAATTGGGTAGACTCAATAATAATATACTTTAGCTCGTATAAGGAATAGATCGTAATGTGGATGTGAGTATATTTGATTCATCATCATTTCAGCCGAAAGAAGTCCACTGCTGGACATAGGCCTCCCCCAAAATTGAGGGGGTTTTCCATAATCGCCAAGCTTGGCAGACGGGTTGGCTATCGCAGTATAGTGGTAAAATGCACAGAGAACGCTGCTGCGCATTCTCTAGTAAGACCCTTAGTCGCCTTCTACGACACCCACGGCAAGAGATGGGATGGTGTTATTGTTTACGTCCGGCACCACACGGAACCAAACGGAACCGGAACGGAACCGGTTACTACCTATGCAACGGACCTAGCCATGCATCGCTAATGTTAGTTTGTTGATTGTGACGGCATACAGAGATATTCCGGTTATCCAATTAGTTCCTGAACCCGCTCTTATTTTAGACCTTTGTATCGCAAAGTTTTCGATTGTATTAATTCGCACAGCTGTATTAATGTTAATTTTTGAGAAGGGTTTTGTCAAAATGATTTGATGGCATGATTGCTCACACTTATATACCTTAATTACTACCTATGTCTTTTAAGTATCCATTATGAAACATTATGCACATCCAAGAAATACTTAATGAATCAATAAACATCAGAACACGATAGAATAGAAATAATATCAGTGTAATAAAGATGAGTATTTTTATAACAAACTACATTTTCATTTAGCACATACCGATCCGCAAGAATTCCCTTCCGGGTCCGGTGACGGTCGCAAAGATAATGACATTCCTAACTATAACCCCATCACATTGCTAGCATTTGATGCCAATATATATTTATTTATTGCATCGTTTTATCCTCTAGAAAGTAAAAAGAACCGTAAACTATAGTATTTAGAGAAGATATTGGGAGATCTTTACAAGTACGACATGAACTACTAAGTAATTTTTAACATCTTATGCCGATAGCATAACAGCCCATAATAATCGCACATTTCGGACTCAGGGGTCCTCTATTCGAGTGGGAGTGGGATGTAATCTACCACGCGGGCCCAGTGCGGGTTGGTGGTCCTCATGCCGATGCCAAATAATAAATACTATTGGTCGCCCAGTGGTTGAAAGTCGACCATCATCATCATCATTTCAGCCGAAGACGTCCACTACTGGATATAGGTCTCCCTCAAACATTTTGGGGGTGTTTGCCATAATCGCCACGCTTTGCAGGTGGTTTGGCGATCGCAGTATGGTGGTAAAACGCATAGAGAATCCTGCTGCCCATTCTCTAGTGAGTCCCTTAGTCGCCTTCTACGACACCCACGGGAAGAAATGGGATGGTGCTATTCTTTACGTCCGACACCACACGGAACCGAAGTCGACCGAAGTCGGAAGTCAACCATAATTCCTTTAAATTGCGTACAAGTTATTGCTTCACGTATTACTATTATATAGATGAGAGGAGTGACTCGTAGACTTCCACATTCTCCTGTTGACAGATAATAGTTATACGTTAACATTCAAATCATTCAATAGCTTATTCATAAGCACGTTTTGTTGATAACACGAACGTTAAATCAAATGTATGTACTTAACACAAGTTATATTTGGGTGAAACGCCAAGTTAGCGGATTGTAATGCAAACCAAATGTTCGATATAACACACTGCCTGCACTTATGTAAATGCCTGCGCTACATATTCTGAACGTAACTGGGCGTACAATTATAGCCTGTTGCGCAACAAACCAACCACTTTGGAGATTTTGGATAACATTCTGATGTATAATAGACCTACGTACGGAACAAATATATGATTTACAATCACTACACCGGGTTTCGCTACAAATGTTACGGTTTCAATTCCTTTATCTTTCTTACCGTTATTGGTTAAATCTACGATTCGTGTTTTTATGCAGCGTAGTTTCCGTCGTACAGCGTAGGAAAATTTTTGCTTCATTAGTCGCATCCATGGGTAAAGCTTTTTTGCAGAAACTGTTCTGGATAATGACGACTTTAAATGTCATTAATCTTGCTAATAAGTAATTAGTAGGTTCCTTTGTAATAATTTAAGTAAATAGGGCAGTAATGGCCCATTAGTAATGGCCGCGACTTACGAGGTTCGAACCCAGATTGGCGCTTTACTTTGTGTAAATTATTGTATCACCCCTGCTCTTAAAACGGTGAAAGAAAACATAGTGAGGAAGACGGCATGCCCTAGAACCATCAAATTCGTAGACATGTGACATCTACCAACCCGCTCTTGGCCCGCGTGGTGGATTACAGCTCACTCTCTCTCGAAGACAGAAGACCGATTATGTAAGTTAAGAAACTTCTTGAAACTGTGAGCACTTGACAATAAATTATGAAATTACCTATGTTTTACAAATACTAATCTAATCATATTATTGTGAATGTGTTGCCGGATAAGTCTGCCGAACAGAGCATTCCAGTGTCTGTAATGGGTCATGTAAGGGACCGATTAATTATTTATCGCGCATCATTATTTAGTGCATTTACCTTGTAAGTGTAGACTGTTTTTTTTTTTCTTAAATACACAATTCATTTATTTGTTCAATTTAACAGGCTTCAAGACATGTTTTCTAGCCAACTTTTAATGCAAGGTGCATTAATGTAATTCTTAATATTAAAAGATTCAAATATTTTTATGTAATAGTTCAAATCATTCAATAGCTTATTCTGTTAAAATAACGCCAATGATACGCCACACTATAATTTTCATATCAAATATCGTCACAAAACAAAGATGAATCACAAAAAGCAGCGAAGACAACGAACACGGAAAATACGTTAGAGGTACAGAAATAACTTACATCTGCCTCATTTATCATTTTCAAAGTGAATAATTATTAACGGCATGCCTGTCATTTAGCAAACGAGATAAGGATCGTGTTAATGTACAAATCATATTTCTTATACTTTCAAGAGTACTCTTTTACTTAGAATTAAATTTTCAATGGATTTTTTAGTTTATTTATTCAGAAAAATATGTTATTTTCTGTGCAAACATAATAATTATAGTATTTTTATTTTTATTTTTCCCAGTATAAGTATTTCTTAGAACGTTCTATAGGCTTCTAAAGATATGAAAAAAAACATAAGCCGATTTCGTACTGAAAGAATTAATATGAAAGGTCAAGGCTTTACACGATGCTAACTATTCATAGTCGATTACTTTTACACGCTTTATGGCATTTCTTTCTTTGTTTATGAAGATCTGCTATGTTTTAGGGAGAGAAAATATTTCTTAATCCTGATATGCCCGTCGTTTTCAACATACATGATCATGAAAATTTGCTGCTAAATTAACTTACGTTATTTATGTACTGAGATGAACAATCGATTTGTTAAACACTTTATTCCTACCGTTTCAATTACAGAGGTCAACAAACAGGTAAGTATCCCGTAGGACAGCGATGGCGAACCTCTAAAAATCTACGAGATATTTTTCCAAGCTGAACTGAAATTTACTAACATACGGTTTTGAGTATGTATTTAATGTTATTATTTCTGAAAATAACGACTCACAGGCATAGGTAGATGTAAATGAATAGTTTTGTTACTGTGACCTATGTATTTCAATTCCTAGCACGCGTAGGTACCATTAGTTCACCATCCCAACCGTAGGACGTGAGGAAGTACAAAGTTGATTAAAACACTTGGTAGTCTTGTAGTAAGTATACCATTAGTACACACTTATTGTATATTAATAACACAAAATACAGCATTATAAAAAAACCGGCCGGCTCGACATAAAGGGTTCCGTACCACCGTATAATATTTGTCACTACATATAAAAAAAAACACGTTTCTTGCATCCAAAATTCGAAAAGACGGGGTTGCTCCTTAATTATAAATTTTGTTATGTTTTATCACATATTTGGCGGAAAAGAAATAGACGCTCCGAACATTTCTGCTGTCTCCTTATTACGGTTCATGACATACAACCCGCTGACAGACAGACAGACGGTTGGACGGACAGCAGGGCTAAATAAGGGTTCCGTTAGCACCCTTTGGGTACGGACATCTAAAAAGAATCTCTATATCGGATACGCCAGTGGTTCGGAAGTTATCTCATACCAAAGTTAATGTTGTCGACCTGGAAGGAAGTGGAAATCTCCGGCAGTCGTTAGTTGTTACAACCTTGACACTATCAGCAGCGGTGACTTACCTAACCGCCGCTGTCGTTTAGTATATAAAATCATTGTCACTGATGGAACGATATCATTCAGCAACAACTAGTCTAATCAACCATGAGGAGTACCCTTCTGGTGGCATTGGGCCTTCTGGCCATTGCCGCCCTCGCCTCCGCCAGGGAGATCCGGGAGAAGAGGGACGCTGACCTGGAGACCGCTGCGTCACATGGTCACCACTGGGATAAGGGTGGCGGCCACGAGCACCATGGACACCACCACCACGACCACGGTGGCGACCACCACAAGGGGCACAAGGGACACCACGAGCACCACCACGGCAAGCACGGACACCACCACCACGAGGGGCACAAGGGACACCACGGAGAGCACGGCGGGCACAAGAAGCACCACCACCACGACGATGGCTACCACCACCATGAACACCACGGCGAGAAGGGTGACCACGGCCACGGCCATGACGAGCACGGCCACTGGCACAAGGGACACGATACCAAGGGACACCACGGCATTGAGAAACACGACGAGTTCAAGAAGGACAAGCACTTCCACGACCATCATGGAGAGAAAGGCTTCCATGAGCACCACGGCGGACACCACCACGAGGGCGGCCACAAGAAGGGCGGGCACTTCCACAAGGGACACAAGCACGGCGGCCATCACGAACACCACCACGGCAAGAAGGGCCACCACGAGCACGGCGGCCACCACCATCACCACAAGGGCCACCACGGCGAAGGCGGCCACCACGAGCACCACCACGACCACCACCACCACGACAAGAAGGGCGGCCATGAAGATCACAAGCACTGGGGACACAAGAAGGGCCACTAAACTGTTGCAGAATGTAACTGAACTGTTATTTGTTGAGATTACGTTGTTATCGAGTTTTTTTTATGATGTTTATACGACAAAGAATTACATTTAGTACAAAATAACTAAGTACTTCTCTCTTTCATTTCATATAATCACGAAGTCACGAGTCATTGCTGTGCGAAACCCTTATAATTTTAATTTTGGTATGCAGGTATACAACATAAGAATTGAATGCCCAAGGATAGATATCCCAACTAGCAAAAGCGCCATATAACTAATGATTTATAAGGTAATAACTCTTGTATATGTTTTATAACAGCATTCGTTTTTCAACTCTCTTTATAAAAGCACGTTTTAAGTGTTTTTTGCTAATGTGGTATTTCAGTCTTATCACTTTATCTCACATAGGTTTATATAACCAATGTATATGTCCCTTATAAAGCATTGGTCATATAGAAGCATATAATATGGCTTTTCAGACATATCATAAATTAGCCTTGTAGTCGCATTGGCCTCATACTTTTTGTAAAATTAATAGAGCTATTACAAAATCTATTCCCTTATAATATTTCTGTGAATGCAGCTTAAAAGCTAATGCAAAAAGGCAAGATATATAGCTTCTGTAAATAAATAAAGTGTTGACAGCACCTCTATGTAACAAGTACAAGAACTTTATTCTTATATATATGTTTGACTTTGCCTTTACATGCGTTTATCATCAGCCATGACATTTTAGAATCGGTAACTAGAATAGTGACTCGGTATTATGCAGAAATGACAGAAAATGTTATGGGGTCCGTAGAATTATTTTCACAACATTTTGACAACACATTTTCGATGAAGATTTCTTAAAAGGTTACCTTACTCAATGTGATAATGAATCATCTGATGAGCGTGATATAAAGAAAGACAGAAAAGGACGGGTTCAGAGATGATATACCTACTTAGGCTGTGGAGTATAATATTACGCATTGTGCTTATAAATAAACTTTTTAAAATTGTGAATAAATTAGTACCCCATTCATTACCAACAGATGCACGCAAACTTTTTAAAAGTAACACACTTAAAACAAAAATAGTTAAAATGGGCACTTACTACGTACCATGTCCACCTACCTATTATAAATTTTTGTGCAAAAAAATAATAATTTGATCTCAGATCACCAATAAAGTAGAATCTTATAACGTAAAACAATGTGAGTAATTTGTTATTACCTACTAAAGAGTATAGTTAAATATCAAATAATACTAATGGAGTAATCATACAGAGGCGGGAGCTTTTCGGAGCGGAAGTTTTAGGAAAGAAATAAGGATTGGGTGCAGCAAATTTCGCATTCATCACTTAAATAGTGGTCGTAAATTGCAAATTTACAATGCTGACACCAAAAAAATTGTATATAGAACAAATATTTTATTTTCTCTTTGGTGTTATTGATATGGAATGAAAGATTCGAATTAGTCTGATTGTGTTATCCAAAGCATTCTTCTCTTATTATAAAATCTGTGATTTGCCAAGGCTATGTCAATTCGTAGAAATCGTCCTTTGTTAAGAAACTGTCCACATATCAGGTACTGTCTGGGTTCTGTAGAATAAAAAAGAGTGTAAAATACAGTAGGTATTCACAAAATTTTACTATAAAGTATAACTGATAGGAGGAGACTGAACCCTAAAATCTTTCAATATGGTTGAGTTTATTGGCACCAGCCTGCTACTATAAGGGTAGATGACTTTTAAAAGATTTACAAGAACATTTGATTTGCTAATCCTTCTTATAGTAGCAATTAACAGAAACTCATAAAAATAAAATAGTTTTAAAAATAAAAATTAACGAGGCGCATTAATTTTTTTCCATAAAACTTACCCACAATTCTCACAAATCTGCTTTTCCACATAAACATCCAGTACAATTTACGAAAAAAGATCGATCTGGTCAATGTCTAGTAATCCAGGCCATTAATATGTTTTATAAATGCGTATTGAGGCAAATGACGTATGAATAAATCATGAACTTCTCTCATATTTGTATTGCGTTTGCTACAATACGAGAAATCGCCCTTATAGCCGAATTTTTTTAGCGGTTATAAGGGTAATTTCTTACATAAAAGCGAATGTCTTGCTTATTTACAGTTAATCAGCCATACAATATGCCTTTACATGGCGAAATTAAGGGCTTTTAGCTTATTATATGGTAACTATACAATCTCTACAAGGTTTTATTCCTTATAATTTGTGCCCAAACGCAATCTTATTAGCATTAATATGGCTTTTATAAAATATTTTTTTTTGGCTTTAATGATATTTATAGAGCAACTTTTTGCTACTTGGGTATGAAAATACTTAGTTCCCCACCCAATCGTGAACAAGTTATTATCCTACCCGTGGTCAGGACCCAGACAGAGGAACCTCCTAACACAATAGGATTAAATACATTGTTGACGAATGTTATTTTAACTCAAATAAAATCCCATTTCATGAGTTTATTCTACGCAATTGGTTTTGACGTCAAAGATTATACACAGCTTTAGCTAATTAAAAGATCCAGGGCAAAATTATTCTGAAATGGATTCTGTGAAAACGTAATTAAGTAATATTGATTTCTGACTTTTCCTGCAAAGGGGTTTATTTAAAAAACCGTTTTAATAAAGTTTAAATTGCTTCTGTCGTCATAAACCTTATTGTTTCAAAAAATGTGATAGAGGCCCAGTGTTGTGCCGCAAATGAAGCAGCAGTTTATTGAGAGCTTTTTTTTGTGATGTAGATCAAAGTCAGACACCGATTTTACAAATTCGAATAGGTAGGTCCCGAACCTATCGTTGTTTAGTAAATAAAGTGTTTTAAAATGATTCACGTGACCTGGCCTTGTGCAGCAGGTATCCAAGCTATTTTCATGTTTGCGTATTCTTTATTAATATGCTAATAACAAATTATGATAATAACGATTTAACAAATAATTTGTGAAAGTCAAAGAACAATTATTGTAAGGATAAAGAAGACTAACAAACGACTAGGTATTGGAAAAAAACATCGCATGTTAATATTTTATTATGAAACGGTTAAAGCCCGATTTAACAATAAATAAGTATTGAGTTACTTAAATCCAGGTATTCTAAACCAAAATATATTTTGATATCGAATTATTATTATTATAAACATTTATTTCAGACCAGGTCCATAAAACTTGTTAGTAACATATACTTAAAAACGAATGTTATTTATAGCATTATTTAGATCTCAAATATTTAAGTGAACGAAATTACATAACTAGCTAGGTACTTTTAGGTACATGAGAATATTACTTTATGTACTTTAATTTCTAAGTTCTGACGGTATTTTAAACGAAACTATAATAACCTAATTGGTAATTGGAGTTTCATGCCGTTTGGGGCTAAAAGTAAAACCCTCAGGCCGTGGAGTCGGAGTGCTCATGGTTTCTTCAAGGAAATCTTGAAACGGCTGGTTGAGACTTCCCGTGACCAAATACCTGGTTTCTACCTTGGCCGGCAGCTAAGCATTGCCATACAACGTGGTAATGCCGCCAGTCTCTTTAGAACATTTTTTTATTTGTTAAGTTTATTTCAGTTAGGATTATATTTATTTTTCATTTTTTATTAAGACCTTAGTGTAGATTGTCCTAATTGAACAATAAAAACAGGCATAGTTATAAGAAATTGCTCTTTTCTATCAGGTTATGTAAATATGTTATTAATAAATAAATATGCATACATTACTTATAATCTACTTAATAATCCTGCAAAAAGGCTTACACTTTTGAAAGTCCTTGAAGCTTACAGGCCGCGACTGTTCTGTTCGGAAGATTAACTAAGTATAGAGCTCAGGCTGACTTCTAGCCAGTTTCATTTTCTAAAAGGGCACAAAGATAATGAAAAAATAATTGTTTATTGACATAACACACCGGTAACCTGAAGAATACTTAATTGAAGCCCTGGCTCCTGAGCTAGGTAGCAAGCTGTGCTACAGGAGCCAGTGTCTTCAACCGTTTGTGGTACATTTTGTGACATAGTCTGTGCAACGAATTAATTAGGTAATCATTTTTTTTTTTTTGTTTTAAACATGGTAAAAGAAAAGAAATGAAAGATGCACACAAGCTCTTTTGGTATGCAATAGCTGTGCATATATGAGTGTGGGATGGTGTTTGTATGGATGTGCGCGCGTGTGTGATGGTGTGTGAGTGACAGTGTGTGTGTGTAGGTGGTTGATGGTGTGCGGGTATGTGTTTTATGAGTACTGCTGGTGTACTAGGTCTTCCGTCCGGTGATAATCCAGTGTTTGAAGCCATGTGGAGATTTTCTTATAACTTTATCTAGTTGTTAACGGGATTATGTTAAGGGTATTGTTAATTTTATTGTAAATGTATGAGGCCATGTAAAAGTGCTGTCGTCTGGCGGAAGCTGTTTTCCATAATACTAGTCTACTTATGTCCGTACGAGTAATTGTTCTCTTTAGTTTTATGGTGTGAATTACCGGTAGATGATGATGTTGTTTCATTGTGAGATTAAGGTACAACTGTTTCACGGTAAGTACTTTACAATTTTCACACAGATCTTTCGTAGGAAACCGGTATGGTTTGAATGTCATGACCTTTAGCAGAGATCTTTGGGCTCTTTCGAGGTGGATCAGAAAGGTTTTGCAAGCGCCTCCTCAGGCCGTGATACAGTAGCCTATGATTGACTGCGCCAGCGCAAGATACACCAAATAATTATATTTATAATTATTTTGTGTATCTTTTTAAAGAAAACGCTTCTCTAACTATAGAAGCGTTTCTTTAAACCAAAGCCACTACCGGGTCCTAGTAGGCCACCTATCACTTAAAATAAAATTGTAAGACTCGAAAAGGCAGTCTATTTATAACACTATCTTCTCATTCGGATTTTATCAAATAAACATGTCATCATATCTATCGTTTATGTTCACATTTTACACTTCTCTTGCTCCCATCATAGCGATTTTCAAATAACGACAAATTAGTAATAGAGGACTAAGTAGGTTTGTCCAAGTTTGTATCCAATATCCATCATATTATTCTCAATTGAAATTAAGACCCTTTTCATACTGATATATCCCAAACCTCTTAACCTGTCGGTTATTTTTTTTTTTAAATCAGCTGTTCCATAAATTTTGACCGTGTAGGTACTTATTGCATTTTTCGATGAAACAGTTGTTTATTTATTGATAACCGACGGATAAATTATAATCTTGGTGGCTTAGAATCATATTAATGGTACTTAGGTACCATTAATTCAGCATATGACGAATCAACAGCATCGACGCGCGAACTATTAGTAGTCCGCGCGTCGATGTCCCTGCCACTCTGGAAAGATTAGTAGGTACTACAGAGGCATGAGGCATGATGGTATAATATACACTAGCGACTCGCAAGAAGCTTCAGAAGGTCCAGATTGCAATTTAGAAAAACAAAGCGGTCACAAACACACAAAAAGTTCACACTTTAAACATTTATAGACATTAAAGGTAGGAATATCCCATAATATGCCTCGAACATAGCTCGTAAAAAGCTTTTCAAACTACATATCATGATTAAAATAGGGCAAAGAACAAAGGTTTACGCATGTTATCATCGGAACAATATGCAACATGTGTGTTTGTACGTACAGGCATGTACTATATGCTTCTATCACTAGCGACTTGATAATGAGACCTTGTTACCCTACAGCTGCCTACTGATTACATGCAAGATCTCGTGTTAAAATCTAACAAGACATCGCTGTATTGGCTTATAAACTAATAAATAGGCACTATTTTAATGAAACAAAAGATAAATAATTAATAAATAAAGATTTTTCCACCACTTCCTAGTGCTGTAACTGGGAAGAAGAAGTGGCGCAACAAACTCCCCAGCAGCACAGCTGTATAATAAACTATACATTAATATTAATAACTAGCTGACCCGACAGACGTTGTCCTGTCTTAGCTATGAATATTGAATTGGCATTAGCTATACAAATCTTGCACATAAAAAAGAATCATCCAATTTGATACAGCCGTTCGGAAGTTATGCGCGTGCATACATTTCGGCGATTCATTTTTATGTATATGTACAGATAAATAATAAACATTACGAGACACAGAACATTACTTAAATAATTAGTCTTATGTCAGCTAGCCATGCTAATGTACCAACAAATAAAGTAATCAATGTCATAAAAAATCTAAATTATTCAATTAAATTAGCAACCAGTTTGATAGAGTCTAGTAGATTGTCCTTTGGAGCAAGACTAGCATGTTTCCAAGCAGTCTTATCTTGGATGTAATCCTCTAATTTGTAATATGCTTGTTTACAAAGTGTACTCTAATATGATTTTTGTTTCTTTCATTTAATTGCAATATAGCACAATAAAGATATCACTTTGGATAATCTGAAAAAGGTTAATGTATGTTGTCTTTATTTCTAGTTTCGTTGTCATCATTTGTAAAACAGTGCATGCAGCACAACACTGTTTTGTATCACCACTCGATCGAAGTACAGGAAATGAGTGTAAAATAAAACTAAATCATTAAACGGTAGTTCATTATACGGGCAAACACTGAATTAAATACTTTAAGAAACAACTAAAATATAGGAAAAGGCTTTGACTTTGTAATTCTGAAAATATGGGTAAAACAGACCTACATATCAACACAGAAGACGATAAGGTACGATACGCTGCCGGCGATGTATGCAAATACATACCCATTAATTAAAAAAAAAACATTAACAAAATAATGTTTTTAAGCATCGAAGTAAAAACTGTTGTTACCGTTACCGATCTTAGTTGATATTAAATCAAAAGTCACCTAGCACTAGGGCGCTTGACCTTGTCAGTGAGTAAGTGCAAGCACCCGAGCCAGTGCAACTATTGCCTAATGCAGGTACGAGAAAACCAGAGCCACAGTATCTATAAAACGTTGTGGTGACAATAATACGTGCCATATCTCATCTCGATCTGTCCAAGAATACATCAACTATGAGGGTGGCGCTCCTTTTGAGCTGTGCAGTGCTGGCGCTGGCCGCACTAGCACAGGCACGAGACCTACGTGAGAAACGTGACGCGGACCTCGAAGCGGCCGCTACCGGACATCACCACGAAAAGGGTGGCGGCAAGGAACATCACCATGACCACCATCATGAACACAAAGGACATGGGCACAAGGGATACAAGGGACATCATCACCATGAACATGGCAAGAAAGGTCATCACCACGCCGAAGGACACAAGGGTCACCATGACCACCATGGAGGGCACAAGAAACATCATCACCACGATGATGGTCACCACCATGAGCACCACCACGGAGAAAAAGGAGAGAAAGGTCACGGATTCGAAGAAAAGGGACATTACCACAAGGGTCACTCCACAAAAGGACATCACGGTGTTCACAAGCTAGACGAGTTCAAGAAGGACAAGCACTTCCACCACAAACACGGCGAGAAAGGCTTCAAAGAGGGATACGGTGGCCATCATGACGAGCACGGACACAAGAAGGGCGGACACTTCGACAAGGGACACAAACATCACGGTCACCATGAGCACCATCACGGCAAGAAGGGACACCACGAGGAGGGAGGACACCACCACGAACACAAGGGCCACCACGACGAAGGCGGCCACCACGAGCATCACCACCACCACCACGGTCACGGCAAGAAGGGCGAACATGAAGACCACAAACACTGGGGACACAAGAAAGGACATTAAAATTAGATGATTCACTTTGTTGATGTAGTACCTCTCTGATAGACTTGTAAATTGTTATGTTTTATATTTTTGTTATAAACACAATGTAAATAAACACTATATTATTCAAGAATTCTTTGACTTTCTTAGACCAAGTGGACGTGGAGACAAAAATACTGAGGTCAAGTTTTATAAGCAACGGACTTAATTCAGTTCTTTTTTATAAGTTCCAGACTTCCAGTCTTCATTAATTCATCATGTAATAAATTGTAGACTGGTTTGAATTAAGCCAGTGACTGGAATTATTAAAACTTTTAATTGGTCTGCTAATGAAAAGTGGTCAACGCTAATAACGCTTTCTGAGTAAAAGCGACTATTAGGTACTGTATGATTTTTGTGCCTTGTCATTGTTATTGGTCCAAATGATTTAAATTTAACGAGTTCCGCGTTTAAACATAACTTTTGTTTTCTTCTTTCGTGTCGGCATGACCTACCTATAACCGTGTGTACCTGTATGCCGCCAAAGACTAGTCAGTGATCAGTCAGCAAGTTTGGTAGCAAGGCTGGCTGTCCTGGATGCTTTTATTTCATACATTCTACTTTTCGTAACATCACACATATGTTCCCCGAAGGGTTAGACAGAGGTGCAACTGTATTACCTACATCCACATTTCGCCAGTTGTTTAAGTCCAATTATTGACATCAACCGGGCAGAAATCCGGATTCTGGGCTACTACTGCGAAATTATAGAGAGGATTGCCCAATAACACTTTGCCCGACCCGGTAATAGAATCCAGAACCTCATTCAGATTATGATTAACGCTTGGAACCACTAGACAAACGAGGCCGTTCCACCAGACCAACAAAGCTGTGACATACATTCTAATATCCTATCATATTGAAAGTAGAATCGTTCTCTCATGAGAAAAGCGAAAAAACAATGAGGTTGCGTGCTACGATTTCACGGATGTTATCGTGTTATCCCAAATTCACATTTCTTACTAAGTTTTTTCTTGTCCCTCATGGGTGAATTCTGAATAGGGTACTCTACATTACAATGCTAAAATGGATGAACTGAACTAAAACCACAATTTTTGGATAAAATAGAATCGAAATAATAACCACACAGTACAATATTTTCTATTAGAAAGCTCCTTCACTGGACTACAACAATAGTTAATAAAACCACAAACAACAAGAGAAACAAGTTGTGCCGATATTTCATAAATTACGTTTATTTTGTTGTAGACATGTTAAAATACATTTGTAGCAAGTTTATGTCTAGACTTGGTATAATAAAAACACTCTCAATAAAAATTGTTAGTTAAAAAGAAAATTAAATGGACGCACACGGCGATATTTACTTCTACTTGTTTTATGTACGTGTATTGCTCTCTGCAGAAGGTATGCAGTTGGTAGTTTTGATAGTTAAAACTAATTATTTTGTTAATATCATAATTTTATTACATAATGACTATCTAACTCCTCTTAATAATAACACAACTTACATCAACTCACGCCTTCTTCCCTTGAGGGTAGGCAGAAAATACAGAACGCCACCTGCTACGGTCCTGGTATACACCTTTTGCCTCGTTAACGTTCATACATATTGCGAGTACTATGCATTTGACTTTTTTGAAGAACATCACCAAAAAGGTCATTAAGTCGAACTATAGGAATATAGTTCGACTTTTAACTGTATTCAGTAACTTGACAGTTGAAGAGTAGTAGAAATTTGAATGGTAAAAATTCTTTTAAGCCATATCCCGTCAAAAACATAAGTGTGAAATGAGAGCCAAGTACAATATTCATATGCCTTGGTTGTTTACTTCAACGACAAAAGAAGTGAGATCTAAATGGGTGTCAAGTTCAATGGTCAGTCTAGAAATTTATTTACAGCAACTTAAAATATTTTATAGCAACTTAAAATATTCACACCTAATTAATGACAAAACAAAGAGTCGTATAATTTTTTTTTGAACTTTCGAGCGTCAACATTTACATTAAAATAGAATTGATTATATTGGCCCTGTCAAAATGTAGTTTCGCATGGAGAAGAATGGGCAAGAAACTCCACTATTACTCTTTTAAAATGTTTTAACTACAATATTTAACATAGGTACATTCATTATATAATTATGTATGAAAACGATGCACCCAGAATAAAATTACCATACCAATACAGGTAAAAAGAATGAAATTTAAGTGATTACAGATAAATTAATTTTAATGGTGCTTTACAAACATTTTAAAAGTAAATGTACAATTTTCCTAGAATATTAACAAGTAATACGTAGTGTAAATCAATGTCATAAATATAATGAATTAAAGGTACAGTTCAGTTAGCAACCAGGTTGATTTTGTCTAGACTCTAGATTGTCCTGTGGAGCAGGACCAGCATGTTTTAGCATTCTTATCTTGGATATAATCCTCTATTTTGTTATATGCTTGTTTACAAAGTGTTTTTTCAATTTAAGTTTTTTTCCTTTGATATAATTGCAATTGTCACAAGGTATTTTTTATAACATTTAACACAGTACCCCATAAAAGATGTATGTAGGGTAAAGTCGGGTATCCGCGGTCAGGCGACAATGGCGGTCACCATAATATCTTCAAAATTAAAGCGTTCTCGCGCACACACACATTGATTGAGGGTGGCGTGAGTGTTCCCCACGCCACCGCACCGGACCCCGCGCAGCTCCGAGCACGTGTCAGGGAGAACTGCACGTCAGTTTGTTTCGCGCCACTTTGTAGTAACTTTTTGACCGCAGAACATAAGTGGTGATTGCCTTAATTTTCATGTGTAGTTCATTGACAGTGTTATTTATTGCTGTGTAGTTATCTATCGGATAGATACGTAATCATAAATTTCTGGGACTTTGCTACAGGTTTTTTTTTTTATTATTATTAACCAGAAAAGTATACCGGTCACGCTGACCGGTATTTACCGCCAGTTATGGTTGCAAGTATATTACAATTAGACCTAATTTTTCTGTAAAAACAATATCTTACACAGGCTGATTTTTTTTAGCGTCTGGAAAAAAGTGGGTATAATAGGTGAACGGAGTAGAAGCCAGTGGCACGGAAATTACACTTTTTTTTTTCAAAACTAATTTGAAATTAACCTATCAATGAATACTACTACTTATTTGTAGTAAACTTTACATACTAAAAATAAAAAAAAATAAAAAAATCGGCAAATAATATCAAAATCCAATTTTAGGCACCCTACTCTACGCGCAGAAATTATCAATGAAAATTCGTAGCGAAATTCAATCCTTTGATTGAAGCCGGCGGTTTTTTTTCAGGCATACCGCTCACGTTTCACCGCATGCGTACCCCCTCCCGCCTGCGCGCACCGCTCTCCGTTTCTCCAGTCACCTGCGATTGGTCACAACGTGACATCGATCGCTGTTTTTTCCGCGTGTTCTTCAACTGCCCAGTGATTGTTTATATAATGACGTACGCATACTCCAGCGTAGAGTACCTTGCCGTGATGAGGTATTATTTTTTGTCCGGTGAAAATTTAAATGGTACGAGGCGAATGTACGCCGATGAACACCTACAATCCCTTACACGTAACGGAATGCCTGACCCCCGGAACCCCAGCACAGACTTGGCTAGTTTCAGCTTCCCGGTCATGCCAGAGGCAGAGGCCGGCCACCCTTGTCCATACATGTCGAAGACGCCATCTTGGTATATTTCCAGCGACACCCGAGGATGAGGAACACCCGGCAAGCAGCTCGTCGATTTGGCGTAAACCAGCATGTGGTATGGAAGCTATTCCATTCAATGGACATGCATCCAAACCACTTCTCACGCGTGCAAGCTTTGCATGCTCTGGACCGTGGACTTCGTATTGAGTTCTGTCGCTGGCTGCAGAACCACCCGCAGGCGAACATTCTATGGCGCGACGAGTCCATATTTACCCGCGTTAGTATCTAAAACGTACACAATGAGCACTGGTGGAGCTTTCAAAACCCACAGAAAATAAAAGAACACGCAGCTAATCGCTCAACCACTTCACTAAACGAGCCGTCTTATTCTTACCGTATTTTAGGCAATTCGCTTAGTCCACTACGCATTTGTTTCAATGGTTTTAGATTGAAATAATAATAATTAGGATTCTTTTTTTATTACACATCAAGCTAAAACCTTCGAAATACAGATGAATGTGAGTGATTGTTTAATGAATTTAACATCAACAGGTTTGTTTACATTTCTATCAAACCTTTACCGACCTTACGAGATTTATTACTTATTTTGTTTACGATTTCAAGACACGCGTCACTCAGTGTATCAAATTATTTTCCTACTACAGCTCCATACAGCACGGTGACGTATGTAAATACACGCGCAAATGTGTGCGTAAGGATCAGCTGCAAAGATGTAGAACGAAATTAATGCTAGCGGCTCGCTCACACTTCATTCATGGGTGATTGCAGCTTATGCCCGTTTACTATTACCTATTTTGGCTATTATTAGTTATACGCGAGTGTCGTAGGATGTATTCTTTTTCATGTATTTTAAGGATATTCCGAACTTTTATTAAATCAATGGTACCAGGGAAAGGTCAGCGTATATGAGTTCTATTCTACTTACACGACACGTCATATTGTTGTCCAGACGCTAAAAAATGTCAGCCGGTATAACAATATACTATGTACAAATATTACATTCCTTTGTGGAATGTCCAGGAATCGAACTAGGAGTAAAGGAGCACCTAATTCATCACCACTTTTAATCGATTACAACCAAACAACACCACGTTATAGTCTTGTCGCAACTTCCCAAGTCCCGCAACCGACAAAAGGCAGTGCCATTCCCTCAACTTCAGGATTTACCCTTAAAGATCTTCTACTATATAGTTCCAAAAAACCCACAAACGACAATATAACTGTTGTAAAAATTACTCTTTACATAGAAGTTTTGGTACAAAAAGAAGATAGAAGAGCAACAAGGGAAGAAGAAAGAATTCTGGTGCCAAAACAAAACCATGAATAAAAAAGCAGCAAAAATAAGACCAAGCTTAATCTAATAAAGCTTAAATCTTGTCAAAAGAGAGTTCTTTAGGATGAGAATAGGGACTGGAGATCACCAAACTCCGAAATCGAAACGTTCGCGATTACGATGATGACACCGACGTCGAAGATCTGGAGAACAGATGCATGATAAGTGACGATTATGACCGGAACAACGAGGTTTGGTACGGGTGCGTACAATGTGGGCTTTAGGCTCCCCTGAGTGCACGTGTTATGAGTCTCCCTTCAAGCTACGTATGCGACATGCGCCGCCAAAAGCTGGACTGGTATTTGCCAACCTGCCGACCGCTATTATTAGCCATGTCTGGCAAAACCGGTCAAAGCCAATTTTTTTAAAGAGTTAATTGTGCCGTATTTGGAATTATTGTTGATCTCAATGGTGCTGATTATGTTAGAATAATACTTAAAGTTATGTTTAATAAACATTTCTTAAATAAATGTTGAATTTTAACGGAGTTGTAGTTTTTTTGCTTAAGTGACCGGCTATACCCTTCCTTGCCCTACTTTGGCTAATCTGAAAAATGGTTGATCTATTTTGTCTTTGTTTCTTGTATTAAAATTGGTATACCGCCGTTTACCCGAATTTTATTTGCCATAATAGTCAACAGCCATAATATCATACGACATAATACTCATTTGCCCTACTCTCATTTGCCATACTAGTCACGTGCCAGAATCATTGTTTCCCATAAAGTCACTTACCATAACATCATTTGTCATAATCATTGTAAGCCCTAATTATCACATACCATAATTATGATATGCCATAACATAATTTGCCATCGACATCGGGTGTGTAACGGTTGTTTATATCAAGAGAAATTGGATGCAATTGGGACTTTAGGGCACCCCGACTCGGACAGGTTAGGTTAGAAGGGGATGGCGGGGTCGTGTGAGCGAGCGAAGCGAGCGAATAGACCCCGCCATCCCCTTCGTGGTTATTTTTTTATAAACCACACAGAAGTAGGAGCCCCGCGAAGCGGGGCTCCGTCGACCTAGCCCACCATCAACCATGCACAGAAAAACACAAACAAATTTGATGCTAAAGCACGCAAAAATTCTTCTTTTGTATGCCATTTAAATATTACCTATGTCTAATAATTATTATGGCACATAAAAATAAGGCAAACAATACTTATGGCATTCGTATCTTATGGTATCTAAAATTCGGGCAGTTAAAAGTATGTCATACCTATGTCTTTTAGGGCAAATGAAACATTCGGGCAAATGAAATTCGGGAAAATGATGATTATGGCATATAATCTTCGGGCAAACAATAGACAACCGATATTTTCATAAATGAATTGGCAAGGTACCGTCATAATATTAATGCTTTTAAATAGTTCCTTGAGGGATTCGCGGCGACGTAAATTATAAATGGCTCTGACAGCTCTCTTTTGCAAAACAAAGATGGATTCAATGTCAGCAGTCCGACCCCAAGTAAAATGCCATACGACATAATGCTGTAGAAGTATAGTTAAAATAGACCAAACACGCGGTTGCTAAATCTGTTAGCTGTCTGATCTTTCTAACAGCTTAAGCGGCCGAGCTTAACCGCCGCCCGCAAGAGATGTTATTTGAGGTCCCCATTGTTATTTCTCGTCTAGCGTGATTCCTAGGAATACCGTTTGATTAACAAATCAGTCAGCTCTTTTTGAACGGCAAAATTACATAAGACTGTCCCCCAAAAACGCCCGCCCTTCACCACTTCCTAGTGCTTTAGCTGGGAAGAAGTGGCGCAACAAACTCCCCAGCAGCGCAGCTGTCTGTTAAGTTAGAAGAACTTGATTCTATACAATAGTAGGTAATTAACATTACGAAACACAATAAAACATTAATTTTCCCATATGCCAGGTAGCACATGCCAAAATACCAACAAAACATTGAAAACTGTAGGTACTCAAGCAGAAATAAATATTACTAGAGTTTACAAGCTAATTAAAAATAAACATACAAAACATTTTTATCAAATAAACTAAAAAAAATGCTATTCAAAACTTACATTTGCAGTTGGAGAATTGATCGTGACGTATATCGATGTATGGGAGAATATTTTTTCCACTACAAAAACTATAAAATGTACATGACATAGTATTCTATTATAAGCTAACGAACTCTAAAATAATAATAATAATATACATTAAAAACACAACGCAACATGTACATTAAAAAGAGAGAAAAGAATCAGAGGGCATTAAAATTGTCCACATCGCTTTTAACAGGATAAGTGCCAAAAAGGCACTATTGTATGACGTTATATGGCAATGCTGATTCTTTGAACAAAACTCCCAACATCGCATGCCAAGCCAATGGTACCCAGGCAGTGACAGGAGCACGATGGATGATAATTAATGATGGCGTGCCGTGCTATCCGGCCTCTTACTGCAAAATAGGCCACGGTGTCCGAGACAGTCTACAGCTTCACCGCACTGCCAGCGATGCGGAGCCCCGATAGGAGCACCCAGACGCGAACTAGTAGCGAGCCGGAAAGTAGTGTCACCCATCACCCAGTTTGTTCTTGGAATAAATTCATCCAAACTATGGAACCCTTCATTCTTCACTTGGCCGGTTTTTTTTTCTTGTTTTCCATTTCATTTTAAAATCTTAATTCCTCAAGGTTGCTATAAAGCTTCAGTTTCGATTAGGACATGTATATTCTTATACGAAATATAGGAAACTTGTAATAATTATGTAAAAAATAAGATGATAGTATAATAGTAGTAAACTTAACGAAATCGGTTTTTAATTTTTGCCTAAAAATCGAAACTGCAATTCGGAGTAAATAAACAACATCCTATCATGTTATCACGTTGCAGTAACTTAATAATGATCTGCTCGTCTATTACAAATTAACATGTGTTTTTAATGTGATAATAGGTATTTGGTTAAATATTAAATCCTCATTTTAACTGCCCAGCATCAGGAACATAATATGAATCAGCAGATATTTTCAAAATAAGTAATCAGTTGAAGCAGCTGCTTAAACTGGAAAATAAATGAAGGCATCCTTCACAAATTAGTTGCACTGTCTACTCATTATTATTGCTTGAAGTTTTTTTAAACAAACCTTTGATGTCTTGAACAAATGTAAAAAATCAACCTACCAAAATAGGCATGAAATTAATGGTTTGCAGGGTAACGAGGTGCTAACAACCACGACAGACAAGTTTCTGTAATCATGCTAAGAGCTAGAAAACTGCAAATTGTATTACGCAAGCAAATAACCTAACTAACTAATTAATTTAAGAAATGGCCACAGTTTTTGCAAACTTTAGCTTGAGTTAGTCATATCTGGTTTATTCAACACAAATAGACAAAGTCCCGTTCCACAAAGAGTTGTAGTTAAAACTGCGCTTCTACCGGGATAGTTTTATACTAGCAACGTCAGAGGATGGCGCTACGGCAGATCATAAGCTTCTATTAAGGAGGATGCGCTTATATCCCGCGAAATTTGTGCCAAAATATGATTCGCGACCATTACAAATATGACTTCATAGAATTATTATCATTAAAAACATCAAGACAACCCTCTACGTTCATAGAATCTCATTGAATGACTATTTCATGGAAAATTCACTCAACGGAGTCGGGAAATGTTGAACTTCACGGGATACTCTAGCACTTTCCCCTTAAGTGTACCTAATTAATGTTGTCAGCCACAAAAATCTTAATAACGCATGGACTTGCAGGCAAATTAGTTACGAGAGAATCGAAAGCAATGCAGGTAACTTACTAACAACGCATTCATTTAAATTAGATACCACCGTCAAAACTACTTATTAATATTACAACACTGCTTACTCACTTAATAATGTATAGGTAGATGGCAGGGTACCTGTCATCGAAGCAAACATTAGTTACAGCGAGTTAGAACTAAGGCTTAATTGTTATCTATGTTAACATGTTCAAATTGTTGAACGTCAAACACTAAATTATGCTTAACTACAGGCGTCTAAATAGTTGCCGCAACAATAGCTGCGAGCACATTGTGCTTTTCAAAGTAAATAGGCGTTTTCCGATAGAACTCCTGTATGGACGCCGGCGCTTCAAAAATATATTGTTGGCCCAACGCGTTCATTATTCACTTGTTTGTCTTGTACACTATAACAATGGCGGCAGAGCGCCATATGTTTTACTGAACCATTCGAACCCGCTGTCCCGTATTTCCTAGAACAACGACCATCAATCGTTGATAGCTTACAAAAACTGACAGTTAAATTCTTACATGAATTTCAGTGAAAAACGTACAATAGCTGTATAACCAAAAGTATAGACTGCCACCAAACTTTTCTAATGTTTCTTAAGTGTTTTCCTCAACACCATAGGTCATTATAAGCAAGTTCACGTAGTCCGTTAAAAGTTGAAATAACAATGTCGTTGTTGGCTTGAAAAACAGGACAGAATAATAAATAAGAACATATATTTTTCTAGCGTATTCACCTGCTTGATAATCTGAAAAAATGTTTAGTGTTTACTTAACTTTGTGCAGTGAAAGAAAATATTGGTGACAAGTTAGTATCATTGTTTTCGGTAAATACACAGTTGGAAAAACAATTCAGCTAACAACGATTGCAGTGATCTGAGTTAGGAACACTTGGCCCTTAAAGTGTCCTTGAAACAATGAAATCCTTTTCTCTAGAACCTTGCACCGCATCTCCTCGCACTCAAGCATTCGCCCAACCCATATGCTTAGCTTTGCATATAATTGACAACAATGTTAAAAATTGATATTTTCCACGATAATCGTGCCTCTTAGTTCTGCATGGGCACCTTATAAACTATATTGTAGGTAGGTACCAAATATTTTCCAACTTCAAGGCAGCATAGTTCTCCAGAATAAAATAACTATAATATAGCATTAAATAGTGATGTAGCTCGGCCATCACGTAATACCAGTAATGGTAATATATTTCTCGGCGGGTAAGGGAAAGTCTTACGAAGTACGTGTGAAAAACCACCTTGCATGCATTCTACGGGTTTTCCTTTTGACCGCCGAAACATGTTTTTTAAACAATAGTGTTTTGTTCTGCTTCATTCGTCAACGCAACTTTGAGGTCTTGATTGCCGGGCAGGGAATCATTTACAGTAGCAAAGTCTAGAGATTAGAATCGTACCTAATGATGTTCAATTTAATTGGGTTCCCTGGTAGATAGCTACCTGTTTTATGTAAGGACCGTCACCCTAAGATCATTAAAAAAGTATAGGTAAGTGCACAAATATTCCTACCCCGTTGTGGTGTAGGTGTGAAGAATCTGATTTATATTAATTCAATGTGTTCGTAAAGCAGTACGATATAATAGGTATGTATATATAACGTAGTAACGACTAATCGCTAATAATAACTTTAGTCTTGCGTGAATGATACGTGAACGGAAATCGAGTTCATAGTGGTGGCGATTGACGATTAACGAGCTGACAAGCTCTCTCTGTGTGGGTTATCGAAGGCTTAACCGCAGTACGCTATAGCGCATACACAGTTAACACTTGCGGTGACAATGAAATGATTACGGTACCTGAAGATCCGATTATGTTTACTAGGTATTCTTATCACGTTACATTAAGGTGCCTAACTATCTTAATAGGTTTGAGTTGCCTGGCTAAGGATGAAGAGTTAAACTTATAATACGCCGAAATGATCGTACTTATGTACAATTAACAGTATGGGCGACAATAACAAACGCTGTGCAAAGCGGGCGGCGCGCGGCGCGAGTTCAGCATAGCTCGGCACGTCAGCTCCTGCTCACTTGGTCAGGATTACGAGCTGACAGCGTCTGCACCCATAAATCTAGTCACGTGACGTCACTAAGCTCCATACTCACTCGCTAATTAGTGTAAAAGCGTTATCAATGGATTACACCCTCACCCGTCTACTCTGTAACCACGCAAAATTCTAAAATATGTAGATAAACGCTCACAAATCTTCTTTGCGGTTCTGAGATTAACACCGATGGGGGTTTTTAGGGTACGAAATTAACAGCCATTCGTAACCGCACAAGATTGAAGTATTGACTTTTGATCTATAGTTCGACTTTTTGTATTCACAGTTGAAGGGTTACCAGATTTTGACAAAAAAAGCTAGTGAGGTGGTTTATGAATGAACTAAATTGAGCGAACTTGAAATAATGTACATTATTTCAAGTTCGCTCAATTTAGTTCATTCATAAACAGTAGGATCCAAAAGCGGAGTACCAATCTCAAAAAGTAATAGATTGACACTACGGTTTAACTTACGACCTTCTTATATTAAGTAATTTCTATACTGTAGACACACACACTCTCATACGTCTACAAATGATTGTATTCCATAAATTCAACCGTTAAAGTAAATGACGTGATAGCTTAGTGGTTCCTGAACTTGGATTAGCGCCATCGTGCGCAACGAGTCTCGGGTTCGAATCCCACGCGCGATGTGCTAGCCTTTTTATTGTTTTAAAAATCGCTTTTGACTATAGTTTCTTGTTCTATTCGTCTTGTTCACTAAACTCGTAAAACTTTATCAATATACCCACAGAAACCTAAAGAAATTTAAATGATAGTTAACTTACGACTCATTCGACGTGACATATAGAACGGTGTTGGTTGTTATTGTGTGCTAGTGACGTGTGTTTAATCTATTAGCGGTCTTCTAGTTCATTTTAAAATGTGAGCAAATTGAATAATAGAAATGAAAGCGAATATTATTGCGCTGCATAAAAGCGGACTTAAATATCACAAATAACTGATGAAACCGGCCTGAGTGTGAGTATTATGATTTAATTATTTTATTAAGCACTTATTTAAAGTATAACTGCTGATCCTTGTAGTAATTTTTAAACGTTTTATAAATATCATAACGTCTAAATAGAAGAAAAATATAAAATTTCAAAGTAAATTTATTTCCTAGATTAAATATTTATGTGAAATTTATATTTCAAATAATTTTGTTTCTAAATAGTAATACATATTAGTATGTATTTTGTTTAGTAGCCTAACAGTACCCCTTTTTTGTTTTAGTGAAATACTGTGAGTCAGTGGATGAAAAGATATGAGGAAGGGGGTAGCCTTGCCCGTCGAAAGCAAAGTGGAAGACCCCAGCTTATAAAAGAAAGCGACAGCACAAGTGGTTTCAAAAAGACAAGACATTTTGCCAAATTATTCATAGTGCGCTGTGCACTCGACGCAGAAGGTTTGCATCATGGAAAACCAGCTGAAAAAACATAAACATTAACATTAAGATATAAATTAGAAATATTTATTATTATTGACTTTTATTGATTTTAGTAATATTCACATAATATTGTGTCATATCCGTAATATGGATTATTTCGAGGTTTAGTTTCAATCTTCTTTTCGTAATGAAAATGATTACTTATGCTATAACTTCGATAAGTCCTATTAAATACAATTTGTTAACTTTGAGGTTTGAGAGAACTAACTCACTCGCAGTAGATTTATTCCAATAGTAGTACTACTGAGTCATTTAATTGTATTGTGACAACTTGTCTGCATTTGTTATTTTTACGTGGGTAGATTTGCGTAGAAAAATGTGATTTCTTTAGAGTACCGCACATTGTAGTAATTACAGCACAATATTATTATATTACTAAGATACAATAGCCTGATTATCATGGTTCACCAATTAGCTACTTTACTTCAATAATTGTTCTTTATGAGAAAATAAACCGTTAAGAAGAAGTTATTAGTAATTATTTTTATACCTACTTCATAAAATTATAACGAATAAACATTTTGTAATCACATAATCTTCTTTGTTTAAATAATAATTTAAGTAATTAAAAAAAAACAGTCTCGTATAACGAATAATAAAAGAACTGATGAAATTGTTAAAAAGAAAAATAAAAGTCTCTTCGGGAGATTTGAACCCAGACTTTTGTGTTTCTTAATCAATGACAATACGCTACGAGCTACCGAGACTCGATTTTAAAACGTGAATTTTAGCGATCGTATGAACCGACCAAGGTCATACGTAGTTACTACGTAACACAGTACAGACAGAGACAGAGTACTCTGTGCGACGGTATGTTTTTTGTATCTTTCGACGACAGTGGTGTGTGAGTACCTACTGTGGTGTGCGGTCTGGTTACATCACTTATACACACAGCTGTAGGTACGGCCTGGACCGCGAGTCATAGCAATATAACCCTTAGCATGAGAATGGACTCTTGACCGCGACCGTACTTACATGTAATTTCTTTTATTTTAAGTTAATAACTTGTCTGAAAAACATTATGTGCACTATTAAAAATTGTAGAATTTCAAGAATTTGACACATATTTTGTTATTCAGTGGTTTGTTGATTTATTTCTAGTTAGTTTCTATTAGAATAAAATTTAAAAATAAACATTACTTTTATTAATAAATTAATAATTATTTCAACACACTTGCTCGTAAAGCGCGCCTTATTACATCGTTCTTAGGGCCATAAACCGAACTATAACACACACGTGCATAATAATATTACGCACTAGTGCATAATAGAATTATCCCTACAAAGTTAAGTTACTACCTAACTGCAAATTATATGCGAGTAAACAGAGCATTTTCAATTTAACCGGGTAGTGTAGTTTTTTTTTTTTTTGTAATACCTAACAAAGAGGTTTTATGCCGCTGAAATCCATTAAATTTTTTGGAATAAATAAATGTGTCCTTAATTAAGACGAAAAAATATTTCATCATCATCATCAAATTATTTTTAATTCACAATAATTTGTTATAAAATATTTGCATTTTATCACAAAAATGATATTTTTGAAGTAGGCCGTATGGCTATATGTAATAAATAAAATAAAAAAACTTGCGCGCCATTTCCCATAGTTTTCATATTTTGTTTGGAACGCATTTGTTGCTGTGTGGTAAAACGATTTATGCAATACAGGTTTGTTTTTCCTCGCAAGTGTGTTGAAAAAGTGCGTATGAAACTCGTGAGCAACTTGCTCACTAGACACTCGGCTGATTTACGCTAATAACGCTAATTTACGCTCGCCTACGGCTCGGGCTGCAACCCACAGCCTCATGTACAATGAGCAACTTAGCTCACTTGTATCATAATATACTATTCTTATATTCCACATTTTACAAACGAATTTTTAAAGCTTTATAACAAACTAGTATCGCTCCGCAGTTTCACCCGCGTTCCCGTTCCCGTGGGAATACGGGCATAAAATATAGCCTATGTCACCCGGGGATAGTGGAGCTTCCCAACAGTGAAATAATTTTTCAAATCGGTTCAGTAGTTTCGGAGCCTATTTAATGCAAACAAACAATGAAATCTTTCCTCTTTATAATATTAGTATAGACTAGCAGCGCTCCGCGGTTTCACCTGCGTAGTTCCCGTTCCCGTGGGAATACGGGGATAAAATATAGCCTATGTCACCCGGGGATAATGTAGCTTCCCGACAGTGAAATACTTTTTCAAATCGGTTCAGTAGTTTCGAAGACTGTTCAATGCAAACAAACAATCAAATCATTCCTCTTTATATTATTAGTGTAAAAAATAAAAATGGTTTAATTTAATATCATTCGTTCTTTACGCAAAATCGTTCACTACCGCAACACTATTAGTAAAAGTCGAACTTTAGGTAAATAACTGCGTAGGTGGAGTTTTTGTCGGGATCGCGTTGGAACATGTCGCACGAATTTTCATTTTCATGAAATTTCGTGAAATAGCGAATTAAATTGCATAATTTTGGTAGTGAATTATTCAATTTAGTTACGTGTTAGTGCACAAGTGTAGTGAAGGTGAAAATAAGTGACTAACGTGGAGTTTTCGTGTTCCCCCCAAAATTAAATTGCATAATTTTGGTAGTGAATTATTCAATTTAGTTACGTGTGAGTGCACAAGTGTAGTGAAGGTGAAAATAAGTGACTAACGTGGAGTTTTCGTGTTCCCCCCAAAAACTCTTAGGTTGTTGTAAAGTTACTACCGCTTTACTTTGACTTGACTGACTATGACTTTTTGTAACTTCGTGTCTGATATCGGGCCATTTACTTGATTGAAAAGTAAACTTACTTGACACTGGCTAAATGCACAAACCGTGGGAAACCAAAACCCAAAAAAAAACGAACTGCGTAGGTACAGAGATGTTTGTTATAGTGTATAACACTCAACATAAACGAAAGGCATTACATAATGATAATGGCATTTCTGTGTATTCTTAATCAAACGCAAAATTCTTCGAAAAGTTGACGAGGGATTTGCTACGAGAATTCCATAGACAGTAGAATATTATCCACTTATAAACGTATAAATACACATGGAAAAATATTAAACTGTATAATGTACTGTTTGTATTAAAGCGCATGAGCTTGTATAATTTCTAAGGAATCGATATTTTCGTGAACGTCCACGTCCAAGTCACGACATCACGACCACACAGAGAAGTAATATGTATGAAAATATATATGAAGACGCTTTTAAATTTCCGTTCACGTTAACGTTACAAATATACCAATGTACCACGATAATATCGTCACGTTAAATTATAAAAGCGCACGTGAATAATAAAGATTCGGTTGACTAAAGTGTTCCGAGTGCCACGTCACAAGTTGCGATAGTACCACATTACCTGAAGCCTACCATACTGTGAATAAAAAGAAGCTTACACCAGTTTCTCAAAACTAAGGGAAAACTAGGCGTGGACCATGTAACGTGAGAACTTCTGAAATTGAAAAGTATGTTAGTAAATAATGTTTTTCAAGACCGAGTAGTATGCAGCTATATATGTAGTCACTGAAGTAGACCTTTTATGTAAAAAACTGATTAGCTAACACGTCTGTCTGCGTACTCTTGTATGGTTAGGCGACATGCCTGGCGCACACTCGGCAGTTAGCCGACACGTCCGAGGCACTCGGCCGTTAACCGACACGTCCGGCGTACTCTCGGCGGTCATCCGTTATGCCCGGTGCACACTCGGCAGTTAGCCTACACGTCTGAGGAACTCTCGGACGGTAGCCGACACGTCTGGCGCACTCTCGGCGATCACCCGTTATGCCCGGTTATACTCGGCAATTAGCCTACACGTCCGAGGAACGCTCGACCGGTAGCCGACCGGTCTGGCGCACTCTCGGCGGTCACCCATTATGCCCGGTGCATACTCGGCAGTTAGCCTACACGTCCGTGGAACTCCCGGCCGGTAGCCGACGCGTCCGGCGCACTCTCGGTAATCACCCGTTATGCCCGGAGCACACTCGGTAATTAGCCTACACGTCCGAGGAACTCGCGGCCGGTAGCCGACACTTTTGACACACTCTCGGCAGTTAGCCTCACAGTCCCTCTAGCAACTTACCTACTTACCATTTAAGTACAATATAACGAACTATTTTTTAATAAACCGTGGTATTTTAGAGTAGAAGTCGACACATATTCATTGAACAATTTCTGTTGTGATGATATTTTTTGAGACACACTTTACAAATGTGCTCTTTTTGAAGTCCATTAATCAGAAGGAAGACGAAATAAAACATCCACCTCGTAACTTTAACGAAAACCGTACGTAAAAGGTTCTACTTGGACTATGCTTCCTATATTTTCTATGCCCGCCCACTGGCAAAAATCAGAAAAAAACGCAAAAAAAAGGCAAAAATGATCCTATATTATCTAAAACGATGTAATAACTACTTATAAATGAGCATGTATATGCGCCCTTACGGCCTTAGTCGCCGCAGGAGAC
Source organism: Polymixis flavicincta (assembly GCA_949987655.1). NCBI lineage: Eukaryota > Metazoa > Arthropoda > Insecta > Lepidoptera > Noctuidae > Polymixis > Polymixis flavicincta. The sequence goes on along the minus strand of OX465180.1, from coordinate 11,230,769 downwards.
GCCCTGGGCGTCGGGAATCCCAGGCAGATTCCCGGCCACCGTAGGCGCGGGATTGCGGACGGCGAGTAATGGGTAGCTCCCTGTCCGGTAAGGCAAGCCCGGGTAGACGGCGCGTCGTGTTGCACGCGCGCCTCAAAGAGATTTCAGCAACAACTGGTGGGGTCCGCAAGGGCCGATGCCTGCCAGGGGTGCGGGTTGTTCGAAAGAGATACCGCCGCCCCCGGCACACAAGCAACTGAGGGAACACGGGTGGGTTTTAGTCAGTAAAAGTCTGACATCCTGCTCCACCCAAAACGGGAGAAGTTATTTGATGATTTCCCAACCTCAAAAAACACTACTTAGAACCGATTCATCCTTTTGCTTTATTTGACATTTCCTAGTGAAGAACCTAATAACACGAAACAAATTACATCTACGCATTTTTACATGGCTGTTTGAACCTTATTCTTTGTTTATATAATTATTCACTTCAGTAACAAAATGAAATATGGTATCATCCTAAAAAGTTATTATAAAGTTTAAACAAAAGCATTAAAACACACCTGCAACGAGAATTGTTCAAAATTACGGATTCACTACAAATACACACTGAATGTTGAGATAGGTGTTTGCTGTAATAATTTAGATACGTCTCACACGTACATACATCCTTGGTATACATTATCTACAATTAGAGAGCGTGTTGACATTTGATAACATCTTTACAACCCATCAATCGTGTATTTGTCATGAAATACGGCGGAATATATTCTCAGTTATGTATTAACGTATGTATGCACAATAAATTAGATCGATGTCAACGAATAAGTTCGTGAACTATAAACGAATACATTACTCGCCCGAGTACCGTTAAGATTTTAATGTGTAATTTGTGTTCACACAATGATAGATGCTACGACAGTACGACACACGTAGCCGCGTGTGCTACACACGTAGCTCACTAGCGCTACGGCCGCTACGACGCGTGGACTCAACGAGATGAGCGATCCACCCAGAGTGGCGTGCACAGAGTTCTTAGACAGGGTAGGCAGAAAATTTTAAAAAGCCAAAAAAAAAACCAGATTAACCGATTGCTGTACCTACACAGCATGCAACCTAAAAGACAATTAAATGAATCATATTATTTTGTATTGAATTTACAATTGACTTTACCTTTAGTTTGTATTAATTACAAATCCGGTGTACAACTACTTTTCATGATCACTTGTTTGTTTTGTTTTTTCACCGAACTCTGTACACACACCACCTGAACAACCACGGTGAATATTATCTATTTTTGAACCGACGAAAAAACGGAGGAGGTTACTCAATTCGACGCGTATATTTTTTTTTTTTTATGTATGACCACGCATAACTTTTTCCAGAGTAGTCCGATTTTGATAATTCTTTTTTATTGGAAAGGGTATTGGTAGGGTATAAAAATTCCAACCCTAAGGGTAAGAAAACAAGGGATTATTGATTGTTTACTCACAGACTTTAATACTGAGTTGTGTATTAAATCAAAAATTAAGCATGTAGTAATTAGTAGATTATAGCCACAAAAAATTATAAAATAAAAACTTTTTAATAAAAAAATTAAACCGCCGAAAAACTGAAAAGTAAAAAATAATAAACTAGCTTTGTCCAACCCCAATAACTAAGTTCGGAAGGCGGTGACATATAATGAAATACATATCTAATGTCACCGACTTCCGAACTTAGTTATTGGGGTTGGACAAAGCTAGTTTATTATTTTTTACTTTTCGGTTTTTCGGCGGTTTAATTTTTTTATTAAAAAGTTTTTTCACACTATTATCAACGTTAAAATCTCAAATACATGCTATCCTACCCACATCCTACCTCACAACCAAAACAAATAAATCAAAACAAACAATGGCGTCGGAATATAAAATAATACGACAAATAAATAATGGTTCTTTAAGTAGCGACACTTCATTGAAACAATGCTACTGTTTAAAATAGTCGCATTACCAACTTTGTTCGGAAAACTTCGGTAAGTTTCGTAATTCGTCAAGTCAAAAGCCATTGACTACCCTGTACGGTTGTGTGCGTTATTTGTTACATTGTGTGCCACGTATGTATAGGAACGCACACCTAATAAATCTGCATTACCATGAGAGCACACATATAAACATTGAGATGCGAATAGTTTGAGTCTCTCTCAAGGCACTCAGCGGCGCTAGTGCATCGCAATGCGAAGTTGCGTCAAATTGTACCAACGAACAGGTATTGCATCGATGATACTAATGATACGACCGATGCTCATCAGGTGGAGCTGATTTGAAAAAAGATTTTTTTGTTTATTAATAAAATAATAGTAGTTTTAAATATTTATCTAATTTAGGTAAGGTAGGCAGGGTCTTTCTATCTTTATGGACTACACGCCACTGAATCCACCCATAGATAGATACTGCCTTTATAACTTGAAATGTATTATTTAAGCCTTACGAAAAGTTTCTTTACCCGACATATAACCGGAAAAATAGTGTATATCAATTAAACTTTGACGAAGTCTCTCAACTTTTCTTATAGGTTATCTAAAAGCGCAGACCTTGTGTGTTATTATTTCCATCAATAGTTTAAAACTACCCGACCTAACTTGAATAGTTCTGTTGTTGACACCAGGAGAAAATTGTTGTTACAAAGTTGGTCACTTGACGCTTTAATGTACTAGGTAGGTATAAATTCAGAATTATGTTGTAACATAAAATACAAACCAAGTTGGCAAAGCCTGTGAAATTAGCAAATAATTAGATAGACCGCAATCTGTTACCACCGAATTAAACGAATAACGTTCCAATAGGTACTTTAATTAGTAGGTACGTGAGCTGTTTACGTATGCAACACAATGAAACAATAGACTCGTCTAAAATTACAGCTGAAACGCTGCTCATATGGAAAAAGTGGGTTTCCCATAACAGCAGTATAAAACATGCAGACAATGGACTGAACTGTTTGTCGGCAAAACGACAGTTTGATTGAGCTGCTCGCACGCGCTGCAGTACTAAAGCTCATTCACTTTTAATCCTTGACCGACACGTTGTTCGACCAGAAATCGATCGTGTAACTGAACCCTTAATCGTTAAATCCGTCAGCTATCGACATAGATCCAATATCACGCTATTTAGCTTTATAGGTGGGCAGAACTCCAAGCGTGACAAATCCTAGGCGAGGTGACATTGCCGAGAGTTCGACAATGACAATGCTGTAGAAATTGAAGACAGAGACTGACAGAGACAGTACGAGGTTAATTGGCTGTTTGGTAACGTATAGCCTTCGTGATCTCGTTTTGTTCAGACACTACTGTTTATTTTTTATACAATATGTCGTGGGATGATAAGCTAGCTTTTGTCAAAATAATCTGATTGTCTCTTCACATGTATTTTACAAATATTATTACTATGATGAATAAATAACTGTATGTTCTTTATTCAAATAAGCATCTCGTACCCAAATACATAGGTTGGTATATTATTATTCAGGTAAGTTATTTTGACATTTAGATGTCCAAAAAGACCGACGCGACGTGAACGTGGCTGCTGGCCGTACTCAAAATCCAGGTGTAGGTACCGTGATTACGGTCAAACATGTATCCATTATATGCATCCCACTTTTCTGATTTTTAATACCACACAGTTAAACCTAATATTTACATATTATCTCGACGTGAAAGTCGTACGATCCTGAGTGGTGGTTACCAACCTTAATTAGTTTAAAAGCATACTTAGATAAGCGTCGGAATTTCGCTCTCACACCATCTAAAGTGCTAGGATGAAGTTAGGATTTAAATTCGTCTTCCGCTTCGACATTATAATGAATTAAGTGTGTATGTAGGTACTATAGTGTCATTTAGATACGGGGTTTTGTGACAGATCAGTAGTAATAAACTCAAATTATGTTGTAAATGTTATTTATTTAATAGCTTAAGTAGTTCTTAATATAAAAAATAATAATTTAGTTATTAATTACCTACATAGTTATGCCGTCACTTAACCGTTGTCGCAGTATTGAGTGCACTGTCATCAGATAAGTTACAGTTCCGAGAAAATAAATAAATCCGAAATCACTAGCATCGTCTGCTGAGGACTGTCTCTCATTTGGCCAGTTCTTACAGCTGAGGTCAATGACCCTTCTTGTATCCATATTTCTTATGATGCTCATGATCGCCCTTCTTGCCATGGTCGTGATGATGTTTATGATGTGAGTCATGGCCACCGGACTCTTTATGTCCTTTATGTTCGTGGTGGTGGCCGCCCTTCTCATGGAAACCTTTTTCACCATGTTCTTTCTCGTGATGGTCACCATGATGATGACCTTTGTGAAAGTGGCCGCCCTTCTTGTGACCATGCTCCTCGTGGTGTCCTCCATGCTTCTCTTCGTGACCGGAATCTCCCTCTTCATCAAAGAAGTGTTTATCTTTCTTGAATTCGTCAAGCTTATGTATCTCGTGATGTCCTTTTGTCGAGTGACCCTTGTCGTAGTGTCCCTTCTCTTCATATTTATGCCCTTTCTCGCCTTTTTCGCCTTTGTGGTATTCATCATAATGTCCATCGTGGTGATGATGTTCTTTTTTGTGTGCACCATGGTCGTCGTACTCGCCCTTGTGGTGCTCCTTATCGTGATGTCCTTTTTCTCCTTTCTCATGATGATGATGTCCCTTGTATCCCTTTACACCTTTTTCTTCGTGGTCGTGATGATGATTGGCATGGTGCTCTTTCCCGCCTCCTTTTTTGTATTCCTGGTTTTTTGGGGCTTCCTTTTTGTGTCCCGTAGCAGCAGGCTCTTGATCTTTTGTCTCTAGTTCTGTATTTTTTTCCACTTGCCGTGAGGGTAAACGACGGGTATGCACGACTGCCAATAACGTTAGAAAACCTAAAACTAACGCCACCCTCATATTGCTAGGTTTTTTTTTTTATCACGCGGTGTTGATGCGGTGTGCTCTACTCCTAATATTAACAACATTATTGATGGTGCAGCAGTTTTATATAAGGCATTGTGTAAGATGTGCTAATCGCCGCGACGCGCGACTGTCTCGGCGCGCTAGTTGCGGCAAGCGCTTGCCGGGAGACGGCTTTGTATCCAAATCAACCCTGTTCGTAGTCTTAGACATATAACCTCTGCATTATTCATAAATATTCATTTTTTTTCATTTTATTATCTCTTTTTTTTATCTCTTAAGTTTCAAAACAATTTTAGACCCCTACCATAAAACGGGTATAACGAAGTACCTACCTACTTACAATTCATAGAAATTTTTGTAATGGTCACAACAAGGAGCATATTTCCGTTTCAGCAAGTAGATTTGAAATTTGATATACAGGCATTATTAATATTTTGTCTTGCATTGATAATAATAAATAGTATAAATGAAACGGCTGCGAACTATTAACGCAAGTATCAAAAGTAGATTGTTCAGAAGAGCAGATTGTTCAGACTACTAAATCCATTTTAGAAATCAGAATTTCAAGCAATAAAAAAAAATGCTACTGCTCTCGTGGCAGGATTAGCAAACATATAAAGGGACGATGCTCTCGCTATTTAGGTAGCTAAACTTAAAAGATAGGATGCACTGAACACAAACGGACTCAAGAATTGTTATAATCCATAGTGTACACACAATGTCCTTTAGTAATTATTTGGTATTCGATCCCGCGGTCTACCGCTGGCCTCAAGATTCAACCACTTGTTGCGCGGGATACCGTTAACCACATAAAGTCGCATTGTACATAATTACCCAAATATTATTATCTTGAAACATACTAATCTCTGAACAAAAATACAGCTGAAACGGAACTCATCCTGGGAGGGCTATACTCATAATGGCATTGTGCCAAGAGCTAACTGCATTTCTTGTCATTTACCTACAAGCGACGACGTCCAATATCGTGCAAAGTGGAAAAGAATTATCATAACACTCTTTACTGACTTTGAAAACTGTTACTTCTAAATTGATATTTAATGAACTGTTTATTACCTTACAAGTACCTATATAGTGCTACGTGTAGCAAAAAACTTTGTAACCCTTCTCTTAATTTATGGAAAATTGAACGTTGGAAGCAGCTTAAACTTAATAAATAACAGTAATAATCAGCAGTGGGTCACAGTACCAAACAAAAAACCTCCCGTGGCAGCCTGGAAAATAAGGAAAATCACAATAAACAATCTAAATTAGATTCGTACTGGCTCAGTCAACCAATCGCTTCACCGGACTAGTTTTTTTTTTTTTTTAAACCAACGATGCTTATTATTTGGGCATTAATTTAAGTATCATCCAGTGTGTTAGTGGAAACGGGAACCTGTGTAGGTAACGAAAAGTAGCTACGGTTAACGAGCGATAATGCTAAGCTATTTTCAAACGAATACCTTTCCAACAGGTTCATATATGTCACCTTTACGAACTTTAATTTTCAAAATATTGACAAATAAATAAATTAATAAAAATATTTAATTTTCAGACAACCAAGTCCCAATATAGCGTTAGTTGCAAAAAAAAACATATACCCCCTTATTACAAAACAAGGTTTTTCTTTAGGTATGGTTTAAACCATCGAGCCTGTTTTTTTAATAAGAACCTAACTGAAATCGAAATACAGCTCCTTTTACAAAACTGACAAGTTAGTCCAGTACTAAATAGTCAGTTTTGGAAAAAGAGCTTTAATTCTATTTCAGTTCTAAGTTCTTATTTCAAAACGTGCTCGATGGTTTAAACCATACCTAAAGAAAAACCTTGTTTTGTAATAAGGGGGAAAAAGTTTGTTACTAGGTACAGAGATACAAGTGGAAAATAATGTCGCTTCATCAACTCCTCACAACCTCTCACATACATGCAGATTGATGAATCCACTGAACACTGCTGCGTCCAACATATCTGCTAGCATTTTCAGGATGCTGTTGCTACTTCCCCGCACAGTTGTCAAGACTGGCGTGATTTTTATAATCACATAGAAATTATCATCATCATTTTAGCCGGAGGACGTCCACTGCTGGACATAGGCCTCCCCCAATTTGGGGGCCTTGCCATAATCGCCACGCTTGGCAGGCGGGTTGGCGATCGCAGTATGGTGGTAAAATGCATAGAGAACACTGCTGCCCATTCTCTAGTAAGTCCCTTAGTCGCCTCCAAGACACCCACGGGAAGAGATGGGATGATGCTATTCTTTACGTACGGCACCACACGGAAATTATCATACCCGTCATCAAACCTACCTGAAGCACTACAAGAACACTGGAGTCGCAACAATGCCCTGAAAATGTTAAGTATTGTATTGTACTCTGAGCGCATTGTAGGCATTTTGTGTGTACGTAACCCATAGATCACCCATGTAGAAACTTTGACAGTACGCTTTAAATAGCGTCAATGACCGTACGAGTGAAGTAATGTGTCAGCATGTTTCCCCATACCGATAGTGCCCTCCGCACCCTGTCTAGACCGTGTCCATCCTTCAAGGTGTCAGTCACAATGTGCCTTAGGCTTGACTTTTCTTAACTGTTCTTCATTTAAAGAAAGGGGTAAGCTCACTATTTTGCCTTTTGTTGTTTCCAACAAAAGCCATATACTCAGGTTTTTACTTTGATATTTTAAACCGTGCTTTGAGAAGCACGGTTTAAAATAGGCATAGGCTTCACACATACCCAATAGTTTTCTCAACCCACCGATTGATGGACTCAGCAGCACCATGTCGTCCTCATAACTTATGTTGTTAACACTAACGCAATCAAAGCGGCGTTAACCGATATGCATGCTGCTCAGTACCTCAATCAGTTGATTCATATAAGGATTAATAAACTTCAGAGACGTTAACCCGTCTAGCCTTATATCTAAGTTTAGTTTATAATCATCCGAAAACACATCTTCCCACATTACAAACTTTTTCTGATTACTTAACCACTATGACAAGATTCTTATAATTTCAGAAGAGATTTCCTTCAATTTTTTATTCCAGATACTCCGTAAGATACCAGAACGCACGCCTTGTAGAGATCTAGGAAGCTTGCATATATTGGAGTGTTTCCTTTTAGAAATTGCATTTTCTGTTGACAAACCTGCTTGAAAACCAAACTGTTTGTCCTGTTATTGTATACACCCACCAAGGCGTTCATCTAGCACACTATACAGCACTTTTACTGTAATAGTTGCGTACGATTCTTAACAACAGGTTCTACTACATTATTTTTTTCAATGAGGATTGGTGCTGGTGGCAATTTTATGAGCAATGTCAAAAACACCCACATAGATACTAATCTATTTATGTGAGTGCCAGCATAATTTAGATGTTCCACACTGAGCCCATCATGCCCTGGTGATTTTCCCCGTTTCATACTGCCAATAATGTGACATGTGCGTATTGCGACAAATTATAAGTTACATGTAAAATTAACCATATGATACTTAAAATACCGATTAATTCCAAGTATCTATTGTTAAACGTGGCCAACAAACATGGACCACTTTAATTTCGGTAAATTAATTATTTCATCACTATTGCTCTGAAAACGGTAAAGAAAAGCATCGTAAGGAAGCGAATTTCAAAGACTTGGTATCCACTAACCCGCCAACGGCACGCTACCTAAATGATTTTATTATTATAGGTAATTAATTTAATGTAACTGTTGTTTGTTCACAACTTGAAGGCAAATATAATAATGTCCGGCAGGCGTTAGGGAAATGTACCTTATGATTTATTTAAATAACTGATTCAGGATAGTTGCAGTATTTCTATTAATAAGAAGAAATTGGCAATAAAATAAAGAAGCTGGAGGCATCTGTCTAAATATTTAGGTACATAGGTATTATCCTTAATAATATCTATTATAAACGCGAAAGTTTGTATGGATGTTTGTTACTCTTTCACGCAAAAACGGATTTGGATGAAATTTGGTACACTTTTTATCCCGGTAGTAAGTTCCCGCGGGATCATATCCGACTTCCACGCGGGCGAAGCCGCGGGCGGAAGCTTGTTCAGGTCTACCTTGTTACCGCGTTGTTCTTTTAAACTGCGCAACGGATTTTGATGCAGGTTTCACCATCATTTAGAAAATTTCTTATTAAAATAAATATATTTAAGACATTTCAATTTTTTGTCAATTCGTAATAACCGTACACAGAATGAGCGGGTAGCTAGTAAAAAAATAATTAACCCTGATCGAAAATCGCAACAAGTAGCGCCATCTACATACATAAGGCACATACCGAGTGAACAAACATTCCTGAAACCTTCAGGGACGAACCTCAAGTAGATGCGAATCCTGAATAAAATTTTTAGTTCGACCGAACTAAAAATAAACAATTATATTTTATATTTTAATTGTCCCATATCGGGAAGCTTTGTGACATTTCATAATAATCGACCTCAAGAACTCCAAATAAACAAGTTAACATTAAAAACCAATGTTACCATAATATGATAGAAAAATGTTTACTAACACATCACATTGACCTATGTAGACAAAAATACACTGTGTTATGCATGGTTGTTTTTTCTACAAACGGAATCGGTAGCACAAATAGAGCTTTGTACCCACTTTAAGGCGACGATAGATGACAGCTACCTACAGCGATGCACTGCCGCCCGTCGCTCGCAAGAGACCCCGCCTCAACGCGCATCAAGTTTTTCGAAAAACAACCCATGTTGATTTATCAAACACAATTCAAATAAAAACCGTATACTAAATTTTGGGTGATTAAATTGTCTTTTAGATGGTGAAAGTTTCATGGAAATACACCCGATGGTTTTTGCGTGATTATCGTTTTTATGTCCGCGATAGACATTACTTTACCCATTAATTACATTATGTTATAATAATGTTATTTAAAATATTCACATATCAAATGACGAAGAAAATTGTCTAGTTTCACATATAATTTTTTCAAATACATAAGACAAGCCGTTTAGACGTGATCTTCAACAAAAAGCCCTTAAAAGTCGGCTGTCTGCGCCTTAAGTGTTCAATAAAGCGTGAAGCGTCGAAGAATAGTGGTACGGGCCATTGAAAATGTACAACTGGCTATTATTATGCCAAATAATTTTGTTAAAAAAAGAACGCAGTAGGTATGCCTAATAAGTTGACTGAAGCATCCCAAGCATGGCCAAGATTATTTTATCTAGGCTGCTGTTAGACTATATTGGTATTGACAAGCTGCAGGCTATTGAGAAATGTTATCAATTTCAGTGGCTGCAAGTGTTTTCTATAGGAAACGGTTGATTGCAACCACGACTAATTCGTTGCCCAGTAAAATGTAGGCCAATCTCGGGCAGCGCTCTAGTTTCTCAACGCTGAGTTACTTATCTCGTTGGGAGCCGTTGCCAACGGACCAACGCCAACTATTTTATGTAACTTTGTTGTCGAAACGTGCTGCGAAATTGATAAGTTTGTTTTTGTATCTGCATACAATTGCAAACATTTTATTTTACTTTTTTATTAAATAATTACCTGATTTTAATTGGTGTGCCTATTTAAATTACCTACTTATATTTAGATTTATTTCAATTCATAGCAAACACGAAATCAATTGGTATGTTTCAAAAACATTTATTTTTATTAATAACAAAACATCACAGTCAACAAAACTTAACACATTATGAAAGCTTAATTAGATATAACTAAATAAAAACTTCATTAACTTCACATATCGGTAGGTTTCAGTCTCTAGGAAACATTTACTTGTGTCCCTTCTTGTGGCCCCAGTGCTTGTGGTGCTCGTGACCACCCTTCTTGCCATGATCATGATGATGATGATGGTGATCGTGGTGTCCATCTTCCTCGTGATGTCCCTTATGATCGTGATGATGTCCTCCCTCTTCGTGGTGGCCCTTCTTGCCATGATCATGTTCATGGTGTCCGTGGTGCTTGTGTCCCTTGTGGAACTCTCCTCCCTTCTTGTGTCCGTGCTCCTCGTGATGTCCGCCATGGTGCTCGTGGTGGCCGCCATCGTGGTGCTTGTCGTGGAAGTGCTTTTCTTTCTTGAACTCGTCATGTTTGTGTACACCGTGATGACCCTTGGTGGAGTGTCCTTTGTGGTAGTGGCCTTCTTCATGATGACCATGGCCCTTGTGACCCTTGTCGCCGTGGTGGTGCTCATGGTGGTGACCATCGTCGTGGTGGTGATGCTTCTTATGTCCACCGTGTTCGTCGTGGTGACCCTTGTGGCCTTCATGGTGGTGATGGCCCTTCTTGCCGTGCTCGTGATGGTGGTGTCCCTTGTATCCTTTGTGTCCCTTTTCGCCATGGTCGTGATGATGATGTCCGTGGTGCTCGTGGCCGCCGCCCTTGTCCCACTTGCCACCCTTATGCGTGGCTGCTACCTCGAGATCCGCATCGCGTTTCTCGCGGGTAGTCCTACAGCTAACGTACGCTAGCGCCGCTAGGGCTATGCAGCACACTAGTGAAGCCCTCATGTTTCCAGTGCACCGATGTGATCTAAGCACTTGACTGATGCCTGTGATCGCGATTGCTTAGTTTTTATACTGGGAGCCCGTTTAGTTGGTATTGTATGAAAATTGTGTAAAGCTCCAAGGTTGCAGCTATATGGCGAAGCCGTAGAACGGGTGTGTTGCGCAGTTCCACCCGGTGTCTCAACGTGAAAATCAGAACTGTCCTAACAAAAAGTATGGATTTGCATGACAAGAAACTAGTGTTAATTTGTGTTTCCCTTGATACTACTGCTATGATGAGTGATGAATTTGATGATTTTGGCACATACATTAAATCTTAAAGCATCTGGTTACATTGCATTGGCAATATAGCTACCTACACAATAGGTTTAGGGTAAGTTAGGTAGGTACAAATATTGTCATAGCAAAAATACGGTAGATTGTTGTGAAAATGAGCTGTTACGATATTTTATTATATCCATTGGAAAGTAGCGGCTGGAAAACGTGTTGACACCTTTTACGGCGGCGGGCGCGGGCGGTAGTTCAAATGATAGTGTGGGAGACAGTTTTCGTTTTTCTTCTTATGTATCTATTGGATTTTGATGTATATTTCATAAATATTGTACACCCATTATGGCTTCCGCAGATAAGCGAAACGCGTCTCTATTAGAACAATTTTATGAAAACTTCATGCAAATTGATCTACCAGAATCGTATTGCGCCTGTCAGCAGGAGCCTTTGCTGACTATGAACAATAACACAAACAAAAGCATTACTTTGCAATAAGACACAATTGTTTTAGGGGCGTAAAAATGAACACGTCTTCTTGAAATAAATGGTTAAAATTCAATAGTTACCTACAGCTTCTTATTAAGCAGCAACGCCGTTTCTATTCTGGTACCTACCTAACAAGACTCGTATAAGCCCTACCGTACCGAATTATCTTGATATGACATTGTTATTTTATACAGGTTGTAACAAGAGCCATCACACAGCCGTTATCTACACATTCTTTAGGTACTCGTCAAATTAATTATCATTGAGCAAAAATTTTTGCTGGGAAAAGACTTTTATTTTTGTTCAGAAATATCACTATTTACAGCAGCGTGCAATACCTAGGTACTTATAACGCACGCAAAACGTTGTGCTTATGGGTGCATGCAACGGCACAGGAGTTGTGGGAGTACCTATTTAAAGTTAAGTTATAACATTTACACAACCCATGGAACGGAAAAAGACGTAGAGGAAGACAGATTAAAAGGTGGGAGGATGATCAGCCAAAAGGTTGGCGGAGAACAGCTCTAGACAGGAGTAAATTGAGGGAAATGGAGCAGGCCTACGTCGCAAGACAGCCTGACCTGGAAGCTGATTATGTTTAGCTAATCTGTTAAAATTAAGGTTAATAATAGATTTAAATTAAGTGTTATTAGTTTATAAGAACTTGTGTATACTTATAGAAAATGTCAGAGAAAATAAAGGCTATTTTTAATTTATTTATTTATTTTAATTCTTAACCTTTAAAAATTGTTATCGTAACAAAATTGTTTCAACCATTGACTCCAAGCCATATCAGAGCGCGAGTGGTTCCAGGGCTTTGCTTTGTATTTGCGCCATAGGGTAACCTACCTAATTACTTACCGGAAATTTAAGTTGTTCTGCCTCATTTCTTGCAGTAAGTGCTTCTGATGTCGCCCTCCAGTCCGTGGACTACTTCATTAATCGGCAGCTCATAGTGCTCAGATTACTTAGTCTTAAACTTTAGTTCTCCTTGTGTGTCGGTGTTCCCGACAAGACTTTACTTCGACGGGACTCTTAGCCGACAGGACACTTCGCCGACAGGACTCTTCGCCGACGGCTCATCCTTGCGCTATTACTACATAGTCAAGTAACTGCCACTAACATGGAAGTAGCTCTCGCCGGTAACACGCCCCCTTTGTTCTGGATTTCAAGCGAAACGGTGGCCCTACCCAATAGCCAAGGGTAGGGAAATGGTCACAGTGTCCCGTCAGAGGGCCACAGGCGAGGTGCGTGAGGTCCGTTGAGGTTGTCCTCGGACGACTGAAGCGGTAGGTAAAAGTCATGCCGACGGTGTAAGTGAGGGTTGATCAGCTCGTTGGAGCCAACCTGAACGAGCACCCGATGTCGCACTGTAAAACAGCCTTGCGCACCTATACATATATCTGTGGTAGTCCTAACGTTCGAGCTTATTTTACAGTGAGACATTCCCAGGTGCGGGCTCCATGGTGGGTGGGGCCAGAGAGATGAATTCATAGTACTATTTAACATGGATGCCTTAAGGCCAGTTAAAACCCCATCAACGGAGTGGGGGCGAAAGCCAATGAAACTCCGAAAGGAAGTGCTCGCACTTCTCTTGCCCCTGGTCACCTTGCAGCTAACGTCACGGGTGCCAGTGCGGGCGCCGGTCCGGCTGTGGCGAGAATCACAGCCAAGACCGAACCGAACAAGTCCCAAAACAAACAGAGGACGTCGGCGCTGATTGGGACCAGTACCGACCCCTCTAAAACCCAGGCGGGAACGATAGCGATGACTTAAACCACTGCCGGTTCGACCCCTGCCACACGAACCCCGTTACCAGGTAATACTGGCACTGTGAAACACCCTCCCACTCCTGTTGCTCCTCCAACCTCCACACACCAGGCGGCTGCAACCGGCCAAACGGAGACGGTCAGCCGCACCGAAGACGCGTTCTGACGCGTCTGGCAAGTTGTGGGAAAACGAGGCAAGGACAAGGGTAAACGAAATCAACAAGCTCGTTGCCCTTACACAGCCTCCCTCGAGCCCATCTGTCGCCTCAGCACAAAGCGGACGGCCGACAAGGAAGGAGCGTCGTCAGGCTCGTCAAGCTTGCAGGAGGCTAAATAATGGGTCTCAAAACCCGCAGGACCCTGCCGCTGGTTCAAAACGACTAGCGGCCAGCTCAACTTCACCACTGGGAAACGGTCACAGACTGAGGCGGGCTCGAGTCGATTTGCGCCAGGTCAACGGCTACCCAGTGGCCCAGAGCGACCGACTGCGTCAACACAGCGACCCGATGGAAAGGATCAGGCCGCGGCCAAGCGAGGTCTCAACGAGGCATTAACACCTCAGGGGGATCATAAGCGGCCGCGTCTTTATCAATCCAAGCGGGCCTTTAAGCGTAGCTACGCACACGCTGCTAACGCTACCCTCGACGTCGCGATCACTTGCGACCGCACGGTGATCCTCAGCAAGGACGTAACGGACCGGGTGCTCACTGCTATTCAAAAGCAGATCATCCTCGAGGCCCGGTCCCCCAAGCCAGACACACCATGGCCGACTTTTAACGCCAAGCCGGTGTTTGCCGGGGTAGCCCTTAAACTGTGGTGCAGCAACGACCACACTTTAGCCTCGCTAAAGGAAACTGTCCCCGCACTGTCTCTCGTCACTAGCACCCGGATAGTAGTCAAGAGACAGTCGGAGATCGATAGACGAGCACGGTGCGGCATCGTGATCCCGGACGAGAAGGTGGACGAGGGGGTATTTGAAGAGCCGACCGATATTGGGGGCGCTCTGAGCTACCAGAACCTCTGGGTAGACATCAAAAGGTTGGTACTAACAAACAGGCCGCTGCATGGTTCGTCGTGGTGGGTGTCCCTGTAGACCAAATTCCGGCCCTTATGAGGGCCGACCGGCGGCTCTCAGTTGAGTATGGGCGGTGTATTTTAGGTTCCAGGGTCAGAACGGCAGGTACACCGATGCCCCTCACGGATGGGACCCATTCACGGAAACCATTTTCGAGGGCACGTTGCAGCGGCCTGTGACACCAGCGGGGAAGTCCACTCCTCCACCAAACAACCCGGAAGCACCCATGGCCGTTCCTGCCGTAGAAACGTCGGCCGCCCCTGCTGCCGCCACCGTGGGTGCCGTCCCTTCCTTTGGCGAGGAGCTGGACGATATGATCCAGTCTACGGCTTCATGCCGAGGGGAGGACAGCTTCGACGAGGGCGACCTGCTTGTCGGGATATACATTGTGCTCACATCATCATTTCAGCCGAAAGACGTCCACCGGGGGAGGCCTATGTCCAACATAGGCCTCCCCCAAGCTCCGCCACTTCGACCGGTTCTGAGCTTCTCCGCACGCGGATCTCTACACAATGGGTACCTGAAGATGGACGACGATGTCGCGGTCGGCCCAGAAAGCCGTGGCGAGATGACCTGGATGCGTACCGCGAGGGCTGGTTCGAAGTGGCGCGGGAAAAAAGTTCCTGGAAGCATTTGGGGGAGGTCTTTGCCCAGCAGTGGGACAGTACAGGCTAAACAAAAAAATAATCATTTTCAGTGGACTGGCGATGGCGGTATAGAAAATTATTGAATAGAAGTTTCGAATTTCAAAAATTATTTCCTGATTTCGAATTTCAAAAATTATTTCCTGATTTCGAATGAAAAACATAATCTTTCCGATGTTGTGACATGAAAATGTTTTTTTCAACTACCCACCCTTAGTAACCTAAGTTTTCTTATACTTCGTTTCAAATAATATTTACCTACTTAAAATCGAATTTTCTGGGTATAACCTCCTTCTTTTTGAAGTCGGTTAAAAATAGGCAAAATATGATTTTAGAAAATAATTGTGTTAAACTGAATAGTTTAACACGCTTTTATTAGCTTGGTATGTATGTAACGGAATCTTTGAACGTAATTTTACCCACTTCAAAACGTCGTATTATATTGAAACTTTATACACTTATCAAGGACCAATGACAATTCAATCCTACTAGTATTATACCTAAATCAGTAACTAATATAACTAATACTGTAAGTATTATCGTTTGTGTCCAATGTTTAAGAAATTAAGCGTGGGTACAGAAGCCAGCACATCAAGATATCCCAAACTGTCAAAGTTTTCCCAATTGAATATGAACCTTAGTCATTTACAATAAAGTTGAAAAACTATCAAAGAAATTTGACAGATTGGGGTAGTTTGATGTGCTGGCGTCTGTGCCTTTATAGAAAATAGGTTTATAGTAAAACGAGCAGCGCACACGCTTAACTTAGGTTTGAGAATTATAAGAGGTCTATCATTCAAATTTATAGAAGTAATCCGCTGGAAGTCGACTTCAGACCCATTTACTACAAGAAATGATACGGAACTAGTTAAATTTCAGGTTGGTACCGAAAGAACATAATTAGGTAAATATAGAACTAATCCCTAGGCTCTAGAACCCTAGAACCACCTGCGCTCTGTTATAGCTTAGGGGCCCGAGTGTAGGGACACGACACCTCCTAGGTTAACTAATAAATAGAGCAAACAATTCACTTTACGATACCCAAGAGACAGCACCAGAAGAGGAAGACCGTAGAAGGGAAGGCAACACCCTTCTGCAGACCTCGAGGCTTTATAGGGCCAGGATTGCAATTTTACGTGCTATGCCGACAACGCTGGGGTGCGGGTCGAACACGCACAGGTCGGGAAGTTCGCATAGGGAAAACGAAAAGAAAGAAATAAAAAAATCACACATTGTGGTCGGAGAAGGTCGAATTGCTGTCATGTCAACCATCAGGTACCTAGGATTGGTGCTCGACAGCCAAAGGGACGTCGGTCCCCATTTCCAGCGGTTCTTGCCCAAGATGATGGGCGCGGGGCGGCGGGTGAGCTGTCAATGGTTCTTCCTAATTTGTGAGGCCCGAGCATCGCCTGCCCGGTTACACGTTGAGATCGTGTGATCGATGGCCACTCGGAAACGGAGTTTGATTTTATGTCTAATGCCAATAATCTCGCACCTAAATAGTATTACCAAGGATTTAACTGTATGTGTACTGTACATCTGCGCAACCCGTCAGTTCGTGGAATATAGGTTACTAGCAGCGCCCCGCGGTTAAACCCGCGTAGTTCCCGTTCCCGTGGGAATACGGGAATAAAATATAGCCTATGTCACCCGGGGATAGTGTAGCTTCCCAACAGTGAAAGATTTTTTCAAATCCGTTCAGTCGTTTCGGCGCCTATTCAATGCAAACAAACAAACATACAAACAAACAATCGACAAAGTGACTGTTTAACCACACATTTTTGACGTCTAAGCGTCTCTCAACTCTAAGCATCGTTTATAAATAAACCACTAATTCCTACATGGGCACTTATGAAACGTCAGAAGCTAGGTAGGTACACGGTTCCAATTGGTAGTTTCCTACAAAGAAAAGCCGGCAAGAAACTACGATTACTTTAAAAATAATTGGCTTTTGTAATATCTTCAAATAACACTGGTAATAGGTATAGGAGGACAGCGTAGGCTAGTCAACGAGAACTAGGTCAGTCAGTACCTACCTACTTAATAAAAAGATGGTCAACAAATCGAAGCAACGAGTCCAGAAGGCCTTCGACATTATCCAAAATAAATCCACAACTTAGCAGCAAGAGCATCCCCTCTCCACTCCTCTTCGTGTCCGTTTCAATGGCGCGGCGATAAAAAAAAAAACTACCAGGATTTTGTAAGAATTTGAAAACTTGATCCCCAAAACCATAAAATTAGTAAGTTTTTTTTTTTGCTGGGTTATCATCAAATAACTTCTCCCGCTCTGGGTGGAGCAGGAGGGCGTGTCCGACTTTTACTGACTAAAACCCACCCCTTCAGTATCCTGTGTGCCAGGGGCGGCGGTATCTCTTTCGAACAACCCGCACCCTTGGCAGGCATCGGCCCTTGTGGGCCCCATCGGTTTGTGCTGACATCTTTTTGAGGCACGCATGGAACACAACGCGCCGTCGACCTGAGCGTGGTCCTTATCGGACAGCGAGCTACCCATTACCTACTTACGGTCCGCAAGCCCACGCCTACGGTGGCCGGGAATCAGCCTGGATTCCCGACCACCTGTTGCAGTTATGGTTAAAAAGTTAGAAGGATTTGAACGTGGCCGCGCCATTGAAACGCGGAGAACCGCGTAGCCACGGAGGGAGATCTTTAAAACCAAGCGTTGCAGAGACCTGAGGTAAACGATACGATTGGCATTAATATCTTCTGCACATGTGGCTTTCCTGGTACCTCATTAACAGAATACTCGTAACTATGTGAAAGTCAATTAACTGGTCCCAAATTACAATGTTCTTTTTTATTTTTTACCTGACATATTCTCGTCATTATTTGACTTTAAAAAATCAATTTTTAAATCGACGCTTTTTTAGTGATTGTCATGGAAATCATGTCACTTGGTTTAAATAGGTTCATTTTATTTATGTATATTATTTTACATATTGTAAATGAGAGAACGTTGCAGGCCTTACAGACTAGATTTGTAGACGATTTTCTATTCTGTATATTAATTCCTCTAAGTACCTGGTACTTATTGACAGGCCTGCATTGTCCTTCCATACCTATCATCACACTAATTATTATTATTATTATCAGAGTAACCGTGGAGTTTTCTTGCCGGATCTTCTCTCCATAGGAAGCGACAATTTGGAACCGTGCACCTAGTTTCTGACGTTTCATAAGTGTCCATGCAGGTTTATGTGAAATAAAATATTTCGATTTGATTTGATTGAATTTGCAAAAAAAAATAGCATAAAATCCTAGGTTTATATTTTAGGAGCTGTAAGACTTGACATGAAACTGTAAAAAACACGATATCGCCGATATCTCGCTGAAAAAGCATCGCAGATCGCAGACGTCTGAAGTTTTTTGTACCCTATTTTTCTGAAATATAAACCTAGGATTTTTTGTTGTATTTTTACTAATTTTGACAAATTCAAATTTGGGTTTTGCAAAAAAACTTCGGACATCTGCGATGCTTTTTCAGCGAGATATCGGCAATAACGTGATTTTCACCGTTTCGATGGCGCGGCCATGGAATTTTAGCCTTACAGCTCCTGAAATATAAACCTATGATTTTTGTTGTATTTTTACTAATTTCGACAAATTCAAATTTGGGTTTTGCAAAAAACTTCGGACATCTGCGATGCTTTTTCAGCGAGATATCGGCAATAACGTGATTTTCACCGTTTCGATGGCGCGGCCATGGAATTTTAGCCTTAGGTACAGCTCCTGAAATATAAACCTATGATTTTTATTGTATTTTTACTAATTTCGACAAATTCAAATCTAGGTTTTACAAAAAACTCCAAACGTTTGTGATGTTTTTTCAGCGAGATATCGGCGATATCGTGTTTGTTACCGTTTCAATGGCGCGGTCTTGTAGCTCCTAAAATATAAACCTAGGATTTTTTTTCTACATGGTAAGTTTTTATCCAGTGCGCAAATTGTAACCATGAATTCAACATATCAGCTTCAAAAAAAATCTGCTGTTTCATAGAAAAGTGCAATACCTACACGGTCAAAATGTATGGAACAGCAGATTTTTTTTTTTTTTGTGTATCCGGCGAAAAAATTGTGCACTAGGGGGTCTAGAATGATATGCTGAAACATGGTTACAATTTGCGCACTGGATAAAAACTTTTCCTGTATATTTTTACAATTTCTATCTATCATTTACCTAAGTTTCAGGTCTCTGCAACGCTTAGTTTTAAAGATCTCCGTGGTCGCGCGGTTCTCCGCGTTTCAATGGCGCGGCCACGTTCAAACCTTTTTAACTGAATTAAAATAGTTTTGGGAATCGACTTTCACAAATTTTTACAAAATCTTGGTTTTTTTTTTAGCATCGTCGTGGCCGCACTATTGAAACGGACACCTCCCCTCCAGCCATCCATCTTCGTTTCGGTGGATACCAGAACCCAAATTGCGTAACACACTATTAATCTGAATCATTTTGAAGGCAAATTGCGAAAGCATACCTTCTTTCTAAGTTCGAAAAAAAAGCCTGCTTAGCAACGTAAACAACGCCATGAATGTTGTGGAAGTGTCAAAATGAAAGCGATTCCTACTGAGTGTATTACGCAATTACTCTCTGGCCTTAGTGATATCGTAGTTGCCAGCAAGTCAGCCTATTACTTCGGACGTTACGGTGTAATATTTGTTTTATTTAACCACTCTTCTGAACAATTATGACCGGATCCTCTGATCTTACGTCTTTATTCTTTTAAATGCAGGTGACACGACGGTTAACACGTCCAATAAAGAACTCGTCTATGGTTCACTCAGTAACAAACACAAGTGGAACGGTAATGACTGGGGGTGCGCCTGGCAACTGGTCTGCGCCGCGTCATGCCGCAGTCGAGTCGCTGCCGGGTCGCTTGTATGTGATGAGCGGAGCTCCTCAGTCAACCTCCATTAATTTTCAGTTCATTATATGATCCAAAGCAAGGGTGAAGGCCGCGGGTATCCGCTGGATGTGGGAAGCACAAGACCGGTCGACGTGGAGGACCCTGGGGGAGGCCTATGTCCAGCAGTGAACGTCTTTCGGCTGAAATGATGATGATGATGATGATATGAACCAAAGGAATCTACGTGTTATAAAAAAGGCAAATGATTTTTGCTTAATTTATTGATACAATCCTCAACAACAATTACATGAGCACTACATGATGCCATTATGGTTAATAATTTTAATCTAAATACCTATTAAATTTAAACTAAATATTATATTTTAATTCGTAAAGTACTTTTATAGTAATAAATCACAATATATACCAACTTTCAGTTGACAAAATTATTTAACTAAAGGAACATATCTAAATATCTTTCGTAGAAACGCATCAGTGTTTCACACCCTAAAGTTAAAATTTGATATTTATCATAATTTCAGTCCTAATTATGGTATCACAAGCACATATTTGATGCAACGACTACAAGCGACAATGTTTGCGCAGTATTTTAATATCTTCATTTCTGAGTTAGAAATTAAATACAATTGTGCTCAAGGAAGATTTTAGCCGTTAGAACAAAATATGTGCTGATTACCAAAAGCTTGCAATTATTTATTTTTGGTTTCAATACAATTCTTGATAAAGAAGTAAAATTTTTGAAGAATAGTAATAAATGTTACGTCTTGTTTGCTTTAAAAAAGTACTATTAAATCATGATGGAAGCATAAACTCAAAACAAAGTAAATGGTAAACATTTTGAAACACTTTTTTATTGCTGACAGACCAGAGATTACATTTCAACTAAACACGTCTTGGAAAACTTACATATCCGAAAATAAAACTAATTATCACCACAGCATACACAAACATTTATCTAAAATTAGCTTGAAACGCTAGACGCCTATTTATTATTTATTTTCTTTAATTTATCTTAAAACACACTCAAATAAAAGTTACTTAAACAATCTCTACTGTTTTACTTTTGTTGAAATGAACATTAAAATGTTATGTTAAAAGTAAAGCGAAGTCAAATTGAAGTAAAAATCGCTTATCTTATTTTTATATTAATATCAAAAAATAGTTTTATTTGAGGATACAGTTAAGAATGTTGCAATGTATGTATATTTTTTTAGTCAATAACTGAAAATACCTTTTGTTTAAAAATCATTTGAATATTGCCATTAATTCCCAATAATAAATAGGTTACAGTGGGTAGCCTCTTATTTTTCACACAATCACACACACCATCCTATAAAATATTATAAACCCATGCAATTATTTATACATAATATTAAAAATAAAATATACTATTGCATGATAATAACAAAAATTACGACGAACGACACACTTTTCTTTCTGAGAATAAGATCGATATCTTGATATAATAAAATACTATTTATTTCATAAGAAGTAATAACATCTTGAAAAAAAAAATGTTTCAAGAGATCAGTTTTATATTATGAGCTGGAATAAATAATGTTACATGTCTATGTAAAAATAACTGTAACTTCTTATGTAATGTACTCTGTTAGGACATTTATTCATGTAAGTTAAAGTCTGACGGGAACTATGGTTTTTATTTCGCTTAGCAGTCAAGGATAAAGGCTACTGATGTTGAATAAATAGATAATTATTTCTAATTTCGCGTGTCCATAGGCGAAAGTGCTGAGTAACAATAGTGTAAAAGTTATTTTTCAACATATTCCGAAACGCCCGGACGCCGAGTCTGGACTGTTTAGTAATAGTTGCATCTAGTTGAGATGGAAGCCACGTTCGTTGGTGGCAGCGAGCAGCCTTTCCCGCAGAACCTCTTTGCAAGAATATTCTGGCAACTTCAGGTAGTGCACGCACGTGTTCACTGACGGGTAGGATCCGTCTCCGGCATCAACCTGCAAAGGTAAATGCATATTATGTACAGTGAGCTTCAAAAATATCGGGACGAAGAGAGGATGCCAAATTTTTTAGAGGAAATAAAACTTTTACTCAATTATTTAAAAAAAAGTAAATTGAAAAACTTAAACCCAACAGCTGAAAAATAACGCTCTAAAAAGTATGAAACAAGAAAATATTATCATCGGGTGCCCTGTCCGATTAATTTTAAGTGAATACAGCTTAATAAACTGTGAAAATGAAATCAGCTGTTTGTTTTAGCAAAATTTATTAGCATATTCGTTGGTTTTCAAATACAAACATTAATAATATTTTGATTTATTCATATAAAATGAATCCCGTTCGGCGGCTGGGCGACGGCTGGGCCATTTTTGCTAATAATTTTTTGTTTGTTATTGTCAGGAGTAGATTCTTATGAAAAAAAAGATTAAGAAAGTTGCGCGTAACAAATGTCTATACCGGATGACATTTTTTAGCGTCTGGACAATAATATGACGTGTCGTGTAAGTAGAATAGAACTCATATACGCTGACCTTTCCCTAGTACCATTGATTTAATAAAAGTTCGGAATATCCTTAAAATACATGAAAAAGAAAACATCCTACGACACGCGCGTAAAACTAATAATAGCCAAAATACTAATAGTAAACGAGCGTCAGCTGCGATCACCCATGAATGAAGAATGATGAAGTGTATATCTTTGCAACTGATCCCTACGCATACATTTGCGCGTGTACCTACACACGTCACCGTGCTGTGTGGAGTTGTAGTAGGCAAATAATTTGATACACTGTGTGACGCGTGTCTTGAAACCGTAAACAAAATAAATTACGTCTCGTAAGATCGGTAAAGCTTTGATAGAAATGTAAACAAACCTGTTGATATTAAATTCTTATAACAATCACTCACATTCATCTGTATTTCGAAGGTTATAACTTGATGTGTGAAAAAAAGAATCCTAATAATTATTATTGTAATCTAAAACCATTGAAACAAATGCATAGTGGACTAAGCGAATTGCCAAAAAATGCGGTAAGAATAAGACGGCTCGTTAGTGAAGTGGTTGAGCGATTAGCTGCGTGTTCTTTTATTTTGTGTGGGTTTTGAAAACTCAACCAGTGCTAATTGTGTACGTTGTAGATAGCAACGCGGGTAAATATGGACTCGTCGGTCCATAGAATGTTCTCCTGCGGTTGGTTCTGCAGCCAGCGACAGAACTCAATACGAGGTCCAGGATCCAGAGCATGCAAAGCTTGCACGCGTAAGAAGTGGTATGGATGCATATCCATTGAATGGAGTAGCTTCCATACCACATACTGGTTTACGCCAAATCGACGAGCTGCTTGCCGGGTCCTCCGTGGCCTCCTCTTCGGTTGTTGCTGGAAATATTCCAGAATGGCGTCTTCAACATGTATAGACTAGGGTGGCCGGCCTCTGCCCCTGGCATGACCGGGGAGCTGAAACTGGCCATGGTCAAGGAACCGCAGATAAGTGCGGAATATCAAGTCTGTGTTGGGGTTCCGGGGTTCAGGGATTCCGTTACGTCTAAGGGATTGTGGGTATTCTTCGTCGGCGTACAATCGCCTCGCACCATATAAATTTTTACCGGACAAAAAATAATACCTCATCATGGCAAGGTATTCTATGCTGGAGTATGCGTACGTCATTATGAAAACAATCACTGGGCAGTTGAAGCACACGCGGAAAAAACAGCGATCGACGTCACGCTGTGACCAATCGCAGGTGACTGGAGAAACGGAGAGCGGAGCGGCGCGCGCGGGCGGGAGGGAATGCGTATGCGGTGAAACGTGAGCGGTACCTACGCCTGCGAAAAAAGCGGCCGGCTTCAAAGGATTGAATTTCGCTACGAATTTTCATTGATAATTTCTACGCGTAGAGTAAGGTGCCTTTAAGTTGGATTTTGATATTATTTGCCAAGTTTTTGGTTTTTTTTTAATTTAATTTTTTGTTAGTTTTAATATGAAAAGTTTACTACAAATAAGTAATAGTATTCATTGATAGGTTAATATCATTTCAGTTTTCAAAAAAAAAAAAGTGTAGTTTCTGTGCCATAGGGGTCTACTCCGTTCACCTATTATACCCTATTTTTTTCCAGACGCTAAAAAAAATCAGCCGGTATATTATGAGAATTCAATATTCATAGTTAAGACAGGACAACGCCTGTCGGGTCAGCTAGTTTTCAATAAAATTTGGGGTGGCCCGTATTTCTGGGGCGGGGGACTCCAATATGCATGGCATATGAGTTCGATGAATAGTGGGTGGAGTCGAAAGTGTTAATCCTCTAGACGACGCCATATTCAATTTAATATGACATCGAGACAGCCAGCGGACGATCAAGACGCTTTCAACGATTCCTTATTTGTCAAATTTTGATTAGTAATAATAGGGTATTTTCGAATTTATTAAAAACTATTCTAATTTGAAGATTGGGACGAAATATGTAACAGAAAAATAAAAGTAAATTGATTTATAACCATTTTCTCAATTAAAAACGATTTAAACCAAATGTATTTTTCGTTGTTTTGAATTTACCGCCAAAACGCTCCTTACGATGACTTTTTATCACGTGACGTCAACTTTGTGTAAACTAAAGTAGTTAGTAAGTAAACAAGTGAGTGTCGTGTTTATAATTAACAAGATTTTTTATGGATAGAAAGTGAAATCACTGGTGTGCGGTGCCTCTGTGCACAAATACTTCTAAAACTGCGCCAAACTAAGTATTTGTACTGGTGCTGTTTACACAAAGCTGACGTCACGATGTCACGTGATAAAAAGTTACCGTAAGGAGTGTTTTGGCGGTAAATTCAAAACATCGAAAAATAAATTTGATTTTAATCGTTTTTAATTGAGAAAATGGATTAAATACATTTATTTTTATTTTTCTGTTAAATATCGTCCCAATCTTCAAATTAAAATAGGTTTTATCAAATTGGAAAATACCCTATTTAACAGTTATGAGGGAACAGGCGAACTTACAAATTTACTTACCGGTCAAAATTATAATCCTCATTTTGACTTCGCCGTAGACGGGTAAATATTATTAACATTCTTACCAGAATGTCCCATACCCTATTCATTCTGAATCGGACCTTGTATCATTAAGATAAAGATCAATTTTCTTATTTATTCGGATCATTTTAACATTCGTATCGATATTTGGCAGCTAGCTGTAGGTAATATTTAAGTATTTAATTTTCTTATTATGCTGTCTCAACTTGATGTATAGCCTATGTATGCTTACTGTATTACCTGGACGATAAATATTTCTATTCCTGACGTTGACTCAAAATCAGTCATACTATTTTATACTACATGAACCTTCATGGGCACTTATGAAACGTCAGAAGTCAGGTTCCACGGTTTCAATTGGTCGTTTTCTATAGAAAAGAGTCGGTAAAAACTCCATGGTAACTCTTAAAAAAAAGTTGGCTTTAACAATATTTCCAAATTACAATGTTAATAAGAATGGGAGGACAGTGAAGGATTGTCAACAAGTATTAAGTACTTAACAAAAAATATAAAATGGTCACCAAATCGAATCATCTACGAGTGTTCAATGCCTACAACATTGTCACTGTAGCAGCTCATAAGGCAGTGGTCATACCTTCCGCACGACAGTGAGGCGAGGGTGCAGGTTGGCGAGCCCGCCGGGCGGCAGGCTGCTGCAGCCCGTCGCGAACTGCAGGAAGGCCTTGCGCTCGCGCACGGACATCTCCACCAGCACGTCCACGAGGCGGAGGAAACCAGGGCTGGAAACAATCAACTCAAGTATTTAGCGTTCTAACTTCTTTAGAAACACAGACAGACCAAAGCTTTGACATTTTGATATCAACATCGACCTGTAGCGTTCACTGCTGAAAATAGGCTTCTTCAATCGTACGCAACTGAACTCAGCTACTATCATGTAGCTGCTAGCCAGTCTGTGAAGATCGATTTACCAATTTTTTCGATGTGACTTATAGTTACTTTATGTAAAGTCTGAAATCAATCAATGCGTTTAGAACAAGCGTGGTGATCGAAGCGCGTGCCTTCTCTGTATGAGAACCATTGATATAATAAAAACCCAAGATGCACACTCAACGCTTCAAAACCGTCCGCATAAAATGAGCGCACAATTCTAAATTGTGCGCTCATTTCAAATAGTATCGCGTCGCACGCGTCTAGGTAAGCACGTTAAAAATGCCGAAGTGTTCTTTGACAAATTGTAAAAATATTACGTCAAGAAGGCTAAAAAAGGATGGGATATCGTATTTTCGGTAAGTAAAAGAGTTTATTGATTAGTTTTTGTTGTTTTTATGACTGAATATATGAAGAATTAAGTGATTTTGATTTAATTTGTCTTAAAACTTCATTCAACGGTCAAAGTATAATACGGCAAATTTCAATGGCTGCTTTTTCAGTGTCGGAACAGTGTATTATAGCCACCTCTTTATTTTAGTCGCATAATAAAAATTACCCTGTTCTTGTTCAATGGAGTCGATTTTTTTTTATTGTTTTTTTATTTTTTATTAATAAGTTTATGTAGTTTCGAACTTTTTTGGGTTTAGTTTTTTGCAAATATGTATACGTTATATAACATAATATAGGAGAAGAGGTAGTCAATTTTACGATTTTTTTTAATGTTCGTAAATATTATAATGTATATCGATTTATTATGGAATAACTTATGAGTTCGCGACATGCGGCATGCTAATGACAGAAGTGTCACGTCTGTGAGTGTCGCTTTGGCGCATTACGTCTCATTAAAAACTTCTAATTTTTTATATTTTAGTTTTCCTCGTGACCCAATACGATGCGGAGAATGGACATCAATCGTCAGTCAACAAAGGTGTGAAGATGTTTTTAAGCCGAATAGTTCAAGCGTCGTTTGTTCAGAGCATTTTTTGGACGAAGATATGTATGTAACTGCAAAAGGGATAAAACGTCTTCGTAAAACGGCTGCTCCTAGGGTAGTGGTAAGTAACTCGCTAGCTAGAAAAAATAATTTGAATACTTTTTGAACCGTAAATTTCAATAAACGATTTCAACAGTTCATATTTGTTTCATTGGTATACACCAATTCTACCCAAAAACATATTTACGCTCATATAAGAGTATAATTATGTGTTTAGAACACAATTTAACAAAATTTTATAATACTAATAAAATGGTTATGAAAAAAAAAAGTATAAAAATATTCGTCTCCACTCAATGCCTTGTCCTACTGACCAACGTCGGTCGTAAAATTTTATTGCTTTTCGCACGCTGCTTTGTAAAAACAACTTTATGTAATTCCTGTAAGGTTGAATTTGCAAAAACTTAAGCTTATAGCATAACTATAAGTACGTAGGTATAATTTGTGAGTGTTCGGCGACAGTTTCGAGCGTTACTTTTCTTCGAGACTGTGCATCTAGGGTTTTTATTATATCAATGATGAGAACAGAAGAAAGAAGGATACCAGGCTAGTATTATGAGCGTTATTATGATAACTGTATGTTCACTGAATGAGTACGGTAAGTTATGTGCCCATACCTGTCGCGCGTGTAGCCCAGCTTGGGCTCGGTGTACTGCAGCAGGTGGTCGCGCGTCCACACGGGCCCGCGCTCGCCACACAGCAGCAGGCGCAGCTCGGCGGCGCAGAAGGCGCGCAGGCGGCGCGGAGGGAACACGGCGCCGAACCCGCGGCGGAAGGCGGCCAGCTGGCGCCGCACGCCACCGCGCACCATCCACCGCGCGCTGCTCTCAGCGTACGCTCGCGCGTTGTGCGGCCCCACCTAACGACACATAACAAATTGATAAATTAACACGAAAAATCCAATGGCCAAAGGAAGACTTTTAACCCTTATTCACTGACGCACGTACGAGCGAGATTGGCGTGGAAACAGATATTCGTTCATTTAGGTGGGAAATATTCATGCCATTTTAGGTAGCTTTCTAGCTGCCAGAAACGCGTGTGCAACGAGGGAGAGCGGACCCGTGGCACGTGTCACAACAGGTGGTTGCGAGGTCCTAATGTATGATATATACGTAAGTCACTGTTAATGTATCTTTATTGACGTTACTTTTTTCATTATTTTGTAGAAAAAATGAATCGTAAGCTATGCAACACTCGCCTGGGCACTCTATATCTAAAAAAAATCAGCGAGAGCTAGCTGACAATAATTCAAAAGAATTAGTAGAATCATGGCTGTGTGAATCAGACGAGTCATCAGCAGATTTCAGAAAATTATTTGGATGAAGAAAATGAAAAGGATGCAATATTATTCCTATCAGCCAACACATTTCCCCATTTTTTTTTCTGATGATGGCATTCCATTGTTTTACTTGGCAAGAGATAGAGAGAGTGTGCAGTGTGTGGTCGGCCAATTGTTGCCCAAAAAGTGGCCAAATAAGATATTAACTAGAATTATAAACCATTTATAAACCTAAGAAAACGAATAAATTAAATGTTTATTTATAAACAATTTAAATAAACTTTCTTTTATCTGTTTTCCGCAACCTCTAAGCATGTTGCTTAATAAATATTTTTCTATGAATATTCTTACTCTTATATTTATCATCGCACTTTTTATTTAAAATATTGTAACATAAAAAATCAAAAGAAACATGAACTACTCTTGATAACTGGCTCAGAGATTTTTCAAAACAAACACGAATGTCATTTGTACGTCAATGGTAGTGTAACAAAATGACACATCAAGGGTAAGGGTTAGCAACATTTTTCGTAACATGGCTGCTGTAAATAAAACTAATTTTATAATAACGTTTTCGCTTCAGGTTGCTTTTACAAACAATGTTTAAAAAAGGGATTGTTTTTTTATTTCTAAATAAGTACATAAATTATTGCACTGCCTACCTCGATGTTCTCCCCGTTGTCGCAGAGCGGTTGCACGGCGATGTCCGCGTCGTGGTGCGCGGCCACGTGCGTCATGCTGAGCGCCAGCTGGTCGAAAGTGGCGCCCTCTACGCCGAGCTGGGCGGCGCGCTGGCTTCGCTCGGCGGTATCCAGTGCGGCATCGCGCATGATGGCGTCGTACTGCTCCGCCGCCGATAGCACGCTCTGCAGGAATCTGAACAGGAATGATAAGTTCAACAGCACGTCAATGTGAACCACAAAAAACTTAAAAAAAAAAAAAAAATACCGCCGAAAAACCGAAAAGTAAAAAATAATAAACTAGGCTTTGTCCAACCCCAATAACTAAGTTCGGAAGGCGGTGACATATAATTAAATACATATCCAAAGTCACCGACTTCCGAACTTAGTTATTGGGGTTGGACAAAGCTAGTTTATTATTTTTTACTTTTCGGTTTTCGGCGGTATAATTTTTTTATTAAAAAGTTTTTATTTTATAATTTTTTGTGGCTATAATCTACTAATTACTACATGCTTAATTTTTGATTACTTTTTGTAATACACAACTTAGTATTAAAATCTGTGAGTAAACAATCAATCATCCCCCTGTTTTCTTACCCTTAGGGTTGGAATTTTTCTTCAAATTTGTATGGGACCAACTTCGGGGTATCTACCCTTATACCCTTATATATAAACTTTCCAATAAAAAAAGAATTGTCAAAATCGGACTACTCTGGAAAAAGTTATGCGTGGTCATACATTAAAAAAAATATATATATACGCGTCGAATTGAGTAACCTCCTCCGTTTTTTCGTCGGTTCAAAAACCGCCGTTACCAAACTAAAAGTAAAGTGAAAACCTTTTTTTTTATCATTAGTATTACCATCTAGAGATAGCATTGGCCCCAAACTAGGGAAAGCCTGTTTCTTGGTGAACATTAAATAAATAAAAAGTTTATTTTTTTAAAGCAGATATTGGAGATAGTTTAACGGCGCGCTCACAGAGGGCTCATTGGTCATCGTGAAGGACGAGGCGCTACCGGTGGCGCAATGGCCGTTGGGACGTATAGTGAAGCTGTATCCGGGACAAGACGGAGAAGCTCGAGTAGCGGACATCAAAATAAAGACCGGAACAATCAGACGGGCTTTTCATAAAATATGCCCATTGCTGGATGGACCATCGGATTGAGCACGAAGCATTCCTCAATCACCTGGGCTGGCCTTTCCATGGTGGCCTGGGAATATGTTAACGCACACGTTAACACCCACACAAACACACAACACAAGCATCAGCGAGCAGGGAGAGGGGAGCGGGCGGCGCGGCATCGGCAGCGCACCGGCTCGACCACGACGACACCCCGCGCGCAGACGACACTCCATCTTACAACGCGACCACGATCGCATGCTTTTGATTAGTTCATATAAGACCAATATTGTAGAAACCTATTATACCAGCATAGATACATACAGTCCACTTTTATTCCACCTGGGCCTATCTATGGTAACGTAATTCAAGGAGGAAAAGTAAAACACATCTTTACAACATACTGGCGCTGACTGCTACAACACAAAGGCGTACAGTTAATGCACACAACAAGTCTTACCGATGCCTAATGGGGTCAATCTCCGCTAAACAATCATTGGTCAATTCCTCGCCGCACATAATACGTAGGAAGGGCTCAGAGATCGGTAGATCAACAAGCCGGCCATCCTGTAGAACCTACGAAATAAACGTTTGTTAGTTTATTTTACCAAATGACCATACTTTCAAAGAATTGTGTTTCATCATACCTTAGCTAAGAATACTCCTAAGAACCAGAAATATTTGCAAACTGTATCACAGATTTCGGAATCTTGAGGCAGAGGCGCTGGGAACAGGCCGCCAGAACGCGTCACGTAGTATCCCGGAGGTTTCTCTGTAGATAAAAGATAATTTTCAGCTAACGCACTTCTCTGCTTTCGTAGTCTTACCACCAAAAACGAGTTCAGAAGTAATCACCAGAGATTGGAATAGAGAAGAGTACATTTACCTAAACTTCGGCGTAAGTAACATAGAGTGGATAACACCTCCTCTAAAGTCCCGGAATGATTAGCGTTTTAATCCTTACTTACGTTGAACTAATTCTGAATTATAAATAACCCAGAGAATAATTTACGACTTGCGTGTCTGTGATAAATAAATGTATTTTCTTTCTTCTTTCCTTTATAGGGTGACTTGTAATTTCACGTATTCCTTCCAGGACGTGATAATGGGACGTCCATTTGCAACAATTAAACACCGCGTAAAGCCCAGGCGCAAATTTATTGGATAGGAGAAACCGCTATTTTTATTATTTTGCATAATTCGTAACTAATTATCACTTTTCTCTAAACTGTCAAATTAAATGGCCTTCATTGCTTACGATATGCCCAAATTTTCTAAAACATCAAAAAGTTAAAACTTACAGGAAGAAGCTTACATATTATGTTTTATAAAAAATCATCTACGTAAGTGAACTTCTACACCAATAGGGTATTTTCCAATTTTTCAAAAACTATTCTAATTTAAAGATTGGAACGAGATATTTAACAGAAAAATAAAAATAAATTGATTTCTATCCATTTTCTCAATTAAAAACGATTTAAACCAAATTTATTTTTCGTTGTTTTGAATTTACCGCCGAAACGCTTCTTACGATGGCTTTTTATCACGTGACGTCAACTTTGTGTAAACTAAAGTAGCTAACTACTTTAGTTAAGTAAATAAGTGAATGTCGAGTTTATAATTAGCAAGATTTTTAATGGATATAAAGTGATAATAGGTCTTTACCTATGAAATTGCCGTTTTGTATGAAAAAATTTAAACGAATTTTTTTCATGAATTTTTTATTTGTATTAATCGAA
Source organism: Polymixis flavicincta (assembly GCA_949987655.1). Lineage (NCBI taxonomy): Eukaryota > Metazoa > Arthropoda > Insecta > Lepidoptera > Noctuidae > Polymixis > Polymixis flavicincta. The sequence goes on along the minus strand of OX465180.1, from coordinate 11,198,543 downwards.
GTAATCACCCATGCAATCAATGCATCTTTGCCATCGCAGTGGCAGTTTATTGATGCCCTTCTTAAAGAAATCAGCTGGACGGGAGGCAACAAATTCTTCAAAGGCATTTTGTACTGCCTCTCGGGTATTAAATTTTTTTCCCGCCAAGAAGTTATCCAAATTCTGGAAAAAGTTGTAGTCTGTAGGCGCAAGGTCTGGTGAGTAGGGCGGATGACGGAGAGCTTCCAACCCCAGTTCTTGCAACTTGGAGACCGTCTGCTGTGCAGTATGAGGTCGCGCGTTGTCGTGCAGGAGCAGCGGAGACGAGCGATTGACCAATGCTGGTTGGAGATGCGCCAGCTTCTCCATAATTGTGTTCAGTTCTTCACAGTACACATCTGCAGTAATGCTCACCCCGTTTGGTAAGAAGCTGTGATGAATCACACCGGCGCTAGACCACCAAACAGTGACCATCACTTTTCTAGGGGTAAGTTTTCGTTTAGGGCATTGTTTAGGTGCTGAACCAGGATCCAACCAACTTGCTGAGCGCTTACGGTTATCAAACAGAATCCATTTTTCATCGCAGGTAACAATGCGGTTCAAAATTCCTTCATTTGTGTGTCTGTTGAGCAGTGCAAGGCACGTCTCGACGCGTACTTCGCGCTGGCGATCATTGAGTTCGTGGGGCACCCATTTGTCAAGCTTTTTTACCTTGCCAATTTGACGCAAATGGACCAATATTGTTTTGACGCTAACGTCGAAAGCTGCTGCTAATTCAGCCGTAGATTGTGTATCATCAGCTTCCACAATCGCCTTTAATTCGTCATTGTCGACCAAAGTCTTCGGACGACCGCGAGGTTCATTTTTCAGGTCGAAATTTCCAGAACGGAAGCGAGCAAACCAATAACAGGTGGTGCGTTGGTTTGTAGTGTTAGCTCCGTAAACGTCGTTGATGTTGCGTGCCGCTTGTGCCGCGTTGCTGCCACGACGGTACTCATATTCCATAATTACTCGAATTTTTAACGTATCCATGATGACGAAAAAGATTGAAATGCGATGAAAATGTAACACTAATCAATAAAGAAATGACTACTTTTAGAAAAAAAAATCCATGTTTTTAAAATAAAATTAATTTGAAATTAGAATTCTTAGCCAAACAAAAATTATTTTGATTTGAAATGGCCAGTACTGCAGAACGGCAATTTCATAGGTAAAGACCTAATATTACTGGTGTGCGGTGCCTCTGTGCACAAATACTTCTAAAACGGCGCCAAACTAAGTATTTGTACCGGTGCCGTATAAAAAAGTCGACGTCACATGTCACGTGATAAAAAGTCATCGTAAGGAGCGTTTTGGCGGTAAATTCAAAACAACGAAAAATAAATTAGATTTTAATCGTTTTTAATTGAGAAAATGTGTATTAATCAATTTATTTTTATTTTTCTGTTAAATATATCGTCCCAATCTTCAAATTAAAACAGTTTTTATGAAATCGGAAAATACCCTATTGTCAAAAAATGTCACTATGGCATTAAGCGTACAAATTACAGGAAAAATATTCTTTTAATCAGCTATCTGTCGAGGCACAAAATAAAAGAAGTGGCTGAATTTTTTTTTTAATTTGTCACACGTTATCACACGTTAGGCACCCAGTTTGTCATTGTCACAAAGGTTGCAGAGTGGCTTTTGATTTTTATTCTTTAAACACTCACAAACATAGCGACAAGTGAATCGTGACCAGCTAGTAGACAGTGCGTCATGTTAAACAAAAAATTTAGAGGGGTCCATAGTCGATAATGCTGAGTAAGATAGGATTGTTGGTTACTTAAAGTTTTGTTTAAAGGGACATCTCCGTGCCTTATACAAGCCCTAACTCTTCTTCCGCAACAGTAACATACCGTCGGGCAGCACCAGATGGTGCGGCGCGCTGTCGTCGTCGTGCGCGTCGGCGGCGGGCGCGTCGTGCAGCCACATGCTGAGGTCGGCGCGCTGCAGCTCGGCGGCCACGAGCGCGTAGAACTCCAGCGTGGGGCCCAGGCCCGTGCCCTCCTCGCCTGCGAACTCCACCTCCAGCACGGACTTGCGGCCCGCGTGCACGCGCATCACCTGCCCGAGTTCGGTAAGTGGTTAAAGCTAAATAAATGGCGTTCTGAAGCTCATAAAGTTGCCTTTTTTTTGTTATTATAGGGATTTGTAATGCAGGCGGGCCTTAGTGTAGTTTTAACAAAAGGACAAGCTTCAGTGTACTCGTAGTTCGTGAAAGAATGACTGTATCTCAACTTTCTCACGAGTTTTTGAAAAGTCTGCAACTCCATGACTTGTGTGAAGGCGTTTTGGGTTCGTTGAATTAAGTTGTGCATACCTGCATAGCAGACCGCAGCAGCTCTGGCTGGCGCGGGATGCGCACGCGCTCGTGCCGCAAGCGGCCCATGCGGAACTCTGTCGCTTCCAACTCCACCCGGCGAGGCGAAACCGTGTTACCAGATCTATGACATTCAAATATCCGTAATGATTAGTAAGTTTTTTTTTTTTTTTTCAAAGTTAAGAACTGGGCAAAAGCACTACTTATTATTTTATTTCCCTTTTTTGTGTTCAGTTTTTATTTTAAACAAAATTATTTAGGAATGAACGTTCATCTGCTCCTTTCATTTCATTACGCGATCATTCGGTAGGCGACTGAAAGATGCCGAGCCCCAACATCACCGTTGTGTAGCGGCACTACAAATAAAAATGTTTCGCTACAAATATCGAAAAAAGCAAAAAGAAAAGTGGCGCCATCTACAATCTCTACAATCTCTCGAACATATACAAAATACCGACATCAACTGTCGGGCAGGTGCCCGGACCAGACACAATACCCGTCTGGTCGGAGGATCCTCCTTTACCAGCATAGGTATGAGTGAACTTTACACCCTGTTCCTCATACCTCTAAAGTTGGATTGGTTCACTAATGAATAGATTTTTTTGATTTGATTCATTTTTATCTTCAGACATTTCATTTGCGAGCGACAGATGAAAGACCTAACAAAAAAAAAAAAAACCGCCGAATAAATTGAAAAGAAAAAATAATAAACCTGCTGTGTTTAACCTTAATAACTAAGTTCGGAAGGCGGTGACATAAAATTAAAATACATTTCCAAAGTCACTGACTTCCAAACTTAGTTATTAAGGTTAAACACAGCAGATTTATTATTTTTTCTTTTCAGTTTTTTATTTTGTTTAATATTTTGTTAAAAAGTTTTTATTTTACAATTTTTTGTGGCTATAATCTAGTGATTACTATTATGTGTTTAATTTTTTATTACTTTTTGTAATACACAACTCAGTATTAAAATCTGTGAGTAAACAATCAAACATCCCCTGTTTTCCTACCCTTAGGGTTGTTTTTTTTTTTCGAGTATTATCAAAATCGGACTACTCTGTAAGCAGTTATGCGTGGTTTTACATTAAAATCTGTGAGTAAACAATCAATCACCCGCTGTTTTCCTACCCTTAGGGTTGTTTTTTTTTTCGAAATTTATTTGGGACCAACTTCGGGGTATACCCTTTCCAATAAAAAAAGAATTATCAAAATCGAACTACTCTGTAAAAAAATATGCGTGGTCATACATTAAAAAAAAAATACGCGTCGAATTGAGTAACCTCTTCCGTTTTTTCGTCGGTTAAAAAAGTGAAACGTCTGCCATCAGCCTTACAGTATATAATCTCTAAATCTTGGATTATTTATTTATTTTCTAGCACTTTTTATCGGCAGTTGACTCCGCGATCGCATTTAAGAAAGAAAATGTTTTTTTTTTATCACCTTTGTCTATCGAGGGCCCGATCCCTCTGAGCCTGCAACCAGACGATGGTGCGAGACGTTCCGAAGGCGGTGCACGCGAAGAACATCTGACGAGTCTCCAGTGGGAACAGGAACGGACACCAGTCATTCAATTGTTGGCACCTAGACATAGCATTAGTTCATGTTCATTTTAATCTATACAAATAAATAAAAGTGAAGTCTGTTTGTAATGTCAAAAAAACAGCTTGTTACTAAATGCATATGAAAGTATATACGGTACTTATGACAAAAAAAAACTTTTAAATTATTTCTTCCGTCTAATCTCCGAAACGGCTGAACCGATTTGACGGGACTTTCACTGGCAGTTAGCTGATGTTATAGAGGATAGATAGAGAATGGACAGATAGAGGAGTAAAATATGCTACTTTTTGGCCCAATAGCACGTACCTGTGGGATAATTCCCAAAATCCACCCGGGCGAAGCCTCGGTCACAGCTAGTGATTAATAATTTTTATTCTATCAAAACCAAAACAAAAGATTTTTCGAAGAAATATGGAGACAAACTCATGAGATCGTAGTCTTCCAGACATTATCTTGGCGTGGGTACCATGCAGATTAATGTATGAGATGGTCTTTTAAGGACAGAGCCGCACAGATTTGAGTGGACCTGTCCTGTCAGAACACGTATGTGTCAGTAATCGTGTGGCTCAACTCAGAACTTAAGAAGCTCAACGACTCGACGAACAATAGCAAAGTACATTAATTTGGGTGGGCCGAATAAAGTTCTCAAACTGTCAGACAATCATAACAGTAACTGAAAAAAAAAAAAGGCCGCCGGCGAGCCAAATTGGTCGCAGTTACTTCTCTTAACTATTTTAAAAACTAACTTTCATAAAACTATATTTTTATTAAGATTGTGCTTAAGGTCAGCGAAATCTTTATCTCCATACGGTGTTTTTTTTTGCAATTTACACATCAATGTCAGGGATTAAAATATATGATTCGCGACCGTAACAAATATGGTTTTACAGAGTTACAATGATTAAAATCATCAAGGCAACCCTCTAAGTTTTAGTTAATTTAATCCCATTGAATGACTATTTCATTAAAATATAATTCAATGGGTTTAAATTAACTTGGAAATTTGAACTTTTTCTGACTACCGTGGCGCTTCCACCTTAACATGTAACATTGTATTAAGGTAATTTTCACTGATATTACTTTATATATTTCTGTGTTGGACGCCATTATTGCTGCCGTGACACAGCCACAAGCCAATTTTCAACCGGTAGGTTCCACTACCCACAAGGTCATACAACCAGTAGACAATTTTGGGTGATAATGTCCCCATTTCCAGTGTTAGCAAAGTTACCAGAGCGGTGTGGCTGCAGCAGCGAGTGTGAGTGGCTCTTGAAGCTGCTGGTGCAGTTTGTTGGTGAGCTTAGTGGACACGAAGGCTTCGGGCGGCAGCGAGGGCGCCACGCTGCGCAGGCGCCGCAGCACGCGCACGCAGCACGTGGCCATGGCGCCCTCGGGGCCCTCGGCGCCGGCGATGCCGCGCTCTAGGAGGAACGGACAATCATTATTCATCTCTAAAAACACGCGCACCCACCCGACGGGATTACGCATACACAAAAATGTTTTTTTTTTTGCCTATATCTATCATCCCCTATTGAACCCGCGGGAGATGAATTTTGAATAACCTTCCTTTGTTATAAAAGGCTATAAAAGGAAACCTCTTTTGCAAAATTTAATGCTTCCAGCCAGCGTTTTAGCTGTACGTTGTCTGTCAGTGAATTAATGAATGTTGCGAGTAGAATGCAGAGCACTAACATTATCATTATAAACTATACCTGATATAAACTATGTACCTGCATTGTGACAAATAAAATGATTTGATTTGATTTGATTTGAAGATGTTTGTTGAATAAATCATGTTATTATTATTTAGCTTACTATTCTTGTTATAAGCTAAATAATACTAGCCAATGTTATTATGAACAATGCAAAAATACATTTTCAAATAAAAATTTCCCAATTCTCACCTGGATCACATGGTTCGTCATCCTCACTGTCGCTGGATGAGGCGAATGTTTCCATTCCATCAATTTCCTTGTATGTCAATCTGGAAAAATAACAGTAAAATTTGACGCCGATCGCGAATGGCTGATAAGTGAACCAAGCGTCAGCTGACACACCCGCGGTGGGTGTAGGATTCGAAGGTTACGAAAGTAGTGAAAAATAAAATGAAGTCATTTTACGCCGGCTGAAACTTTTTCATAAATAGTTTAAATCATGCTGAGCTTAAAAAAAATCGTCAGGCGCATGGTGGAGGTGGGATTATGCGTCAGCTGCTCGCATGATCTTGTAAAAGAAACACGTAAAATAAAGTTATAGGACGCCGGACGAAATGTAATAAAGTGATTGTTTAAATTATCAAAAGTACAAAAATAACAATCAGCTGCGTGGGTAGCGGTGGAAAGACCGTCAGCTGACGCAGTTAAGCTACAGATTATTCGAGTAATGTAGTTTCTTTCAGGGTCCAACTGAACTATCCTATCCGCACTCAGCTGACTAGTTGTTTTTGCAAACGTAACTATTAAACTATAGTCTTGTCAAATTTTAACCGACATAGTGAAACTTTAATGATAATATTGAGAAGTTTATAGTATGTGTAAAACAATAATGTACGAATTTTCCTTTTTTTTTCTTGTTTTATTTTACATTGAAAGAAATGCATAATATACAATAATATGGAAGGTGAAAAAAAGAAAAGTAAAATATATAAAAAGAGTACCTACCTAAACAAATCGAAACTTGTCAAAATTTTTTCTTCCTTAGGATAGGAACCTTCTGATAATAACAAACACAACAAAAAAAGAATTAGCAAAATTCGTTTCAGTATATGTAGTATAAAGTACTCTGTGCTGATTGTGTACGACAAAGAGGCACGCAGATGTTCCTTCGAAATTGGGCGAGGCTAAGCTAGCCCGAAGGTCGTGTTATGGGATCAAGCAGCTCCAGAATCGATCTCTAAATATGTGCTTAAAAAGAGACAGCGTAGTAGCAATGCCCCAATATTTTTAACTTTTACTGCGTCAGCTGACGGTCTTTCCACCGCTACCCACGCAGCTGATTGTTGTTTTCGTACTTTTGATAATTTAAACAATCACTTTGTTAAATTTTATCCGGCGTACTACAACTTTATTCTACGTGTTAAGTTCATGCGAGCGGCTGACGCATAATCCCCCTCCACCATTCAGATGACGATTTTTTAAAGCTCTGAATCATCATCATCATCATTTCAGCCGAAAGACGTCCACTGCTGGACATAGGCCTCCCCCAAGCTCCGCCAGTTCGACCGGCTCTGTGCTTCCCGCATCCAGCGGATTCCTGCGGCCCTCACAAGGCCATCTGTCCACCTTGTGGGAGAGGCCTTCCAACTTTACGTCTTCCGGTACGCGGTCGCCACTCCAGAACTTTTCGGCCCCATCGGCCATCTGTTCTGCGAGCAATGTGCCCTGCCCACTGCCACTTAAGTTTGGCAATTCTTCGGGCTATGTCGGTTACTCTGTATGATGTGAACTATGTATGGAAAAACTTGCAGCCGGCGTATTATGACTTCAATATTTTTTTCCTCTTTCGGAACCACCCACACCCGCACCTACCGCTACTTGAGCAGCTGACGGTTGGTTCACTTATTGGTCATACAGGATCAACCATCGATGACAATATCAGACGGCTTACTTTGACTTTTGTATTTGCAACGCTACCTCCCGGACTACAGGAAATACCAAGTATAAGAGAGACCCATCACATACGTAGTACGCATTCTGTACATCAAAGTAACATCGCCGTAAAAATATTTCGGGAAAACGACTTGTACAAGCTGAAATTGCGATTGATGTTTTTTTTTTTTTATCCAAGGCAGAACGATTTACCGTCAGTAGTAATATCGATTAATAAAATTAAACTTGAATATAAACATATTTTTGTTTTTAAATAATTAAAAAATATGCATCAACTCGAAAGCGTGAGAAACAATAGTATACATAACGCGTGCGGCGGTACGTGCAGTTCGAAAGTAATCGAACTGCACGTGCCGCCGCGCGCTGCCTACAAAGAGAAGAACAATTCGTAAATGTTCAGAACAAAATAAGCTGCCGCGCATAGCGTGTGTGAGCAAGTGTCCCGCGACTGTCGTACGCGCAATGCATCGTTAGGTGACAGATACCTAAAAAGTAACATAACGTTATCCTTGACTTATAAGACGACGCTTCCCTATCGGTGCCCGTGGACAATCTACACTACCAGCATGATGGGTGACCGGCTCCTTATCAGCAGCGCGTGTGAGAGACCTTGACTGTGTTTCTTGACCAGCTAGAAGGCCAGACTTGACTCCATTGGACTATTACTTGTGGTCTGTGCTGAGTTCAAGCAACCCGTGTATCTTGAAAAAGCGCCCACGCTCAGCACCAGGCGCGCCGCCCAGCTGCTGGCGCCCGCAGGCCGGCCGGGCGGGGCGCTGCTGGTAACGCTATACGTACGTGTATGTGAGATCACGGTGCGTGTCCAGTAGAGGCAGGCGGTTGTTGAGCGCCAGCACGGCGCGGTGCAGCGTCCACGACGGGCGCTCCAGCGGCACGCAGGCGCCCGCCGCGCTCAGCACCAGGCGCAGCGCGGGCAGGCGCGCCGCCCAGCTGCTGGCGCCCGCAGGCCGGCCGGGCGGGGTGCTGCTGGTAACGCTATACGTACGTGTATGTGAGATCACGGTGCGTGTCCAGTAGAGGCAGGCGGTTGTTGAGCGCCAGCACGGCGCGGTACAGCGTCCACGACGGGCGCTCCAGCGGCACGCAGGCGCCCGCCGCGCTCAGCACCAGGCGCAGCGCGGGCAGGCGCGCCGCCCAGCTGCTGGCGCCCGCAGGCCGGCCGGGCGGGGTGCTGCTGGTAACGCTATACGTACGTGTATGTGAGATCACGGTGCGTGTCCAGTAGAGGCAGGCGGTTGTTGAGCGCCAGCACGGCGCGGTGCAGCGTCCACGACGGGCGCTCCAGCGGCACGCAGGCGCCCGCCGCGCTCAGCACCAGGCGCAGCGCGGGCAGGCGCGCCGCCCAGCTGCTGGCGCCCGCAGGCCGGCCGGGCGGGGTGCTGCTGGTAACGCTATACGTACGTGTATGTGAGATCACGGTGCGTGTCCAGTAGAGGCAGGCGGTTGTTGAGCGCCAGCACGGCGCGGTACAGCGTCCACGACGGGCGCTCCAGCGGCACGCAGGCGCCCGCCGCGCTCAGCACCAGGCGCAGCGCGGGCAGGCGCGCCGCCCAGCCGCTGGCGCCCGCAGGCCGGCCGGGCGAGGGTCTGCTGGGCTCGGAGCCGTCGGACGACTCGTTTAGTGGGATTTCTAGATCTGTAAAACAAGACCTATAAAGAGGGAATGTCCCACCAAACATTGATTTGTTGTATCTCAAAATGGAAGGTTGCGTTTTCAATGAAAGCTCCCAGGCGGTTTTAGTTTTTCCGACATTTTCAACAATTATCGTCATATTTCAACCAATTTACACAAAACCATTTACACAAATTATACACCTAAACCTGTCACACACTGTCTATTGATGTAAACCGCATGAAAATCCATTCAGTATTTTTGAGTTTATCGCGAAGAGACAGACACGGCGGGGGACTTTGCTTTTATAATATGTAATGATTTTGGCCTAGTTATTTGTGTTTTATGATAGCAATTACGAATTAAAATAAATGCAAAATATACTGTCCCGCTGGAGATTTTATCTGGCTTAGTTTATTTATTTATTAAAGGTAACTTCACAGCTGACAATAAGTATAACATTATTAATTAATCTAAACATTACGCCAATTACGAAGTACACAGAAAAAGAAAAAATAATAATAATACCGAGAGTGACTTAATTACTAATACTTAAAGTGTGGGTGAGCGTGTATCTGTGCGATGTAGGTACTGGTAATGTGTGTAATGACGTGTGTGTGTCTGTGTGTCTAAACTGGCACTACTGAGTTGGTTGAGTTTACCGGGTTTTGATGGAGGATTTGAATAATCTCATTTTTAAATCTGTTCCGTGGATTATTGAAGGGGTCCAATGTTGGGAATCTATTGTCGTATAATGCAGGTAGGCGCAAGAATGGTGAAATTTTTAGATAATTAGTGGAGGCCGATGGCACTGATAACATAGTGGTATGTCTGGTACGCCTGAGAGGGACGTTAAAGTTTATTCTGCTGATTAGATGTGAACTGTCAAATTTGTTGTTAAGTATATCGTACAATAACATCATGTCGTTTAACTGTCGTTGATCTTCCAAAGTATTAAAATTGTGGTATCGACAGGAGTCCGGGTAATTTGGGATATCAGCTTTTGTTCTATAGTTTAGGTACTTAACAAATTTACGTTGGATTGATTCAATTTTATCAATGTATTTCTTATAAAAGGTCGCCAAATAACACTTGCGGATTCCAGTATGCTCCTCACATAACAGTAATATAACGTTTTCAGGCAAACAGGGTTCTTGAACAATTGGCTGTTACGGATCACGAATCCGAGAGACTTGTAGGCTTTACTGGTGATATGGTCAATGTGTGCCTCGAATGTGAACTTCTCATCTAGAATCACACCCAAATCCCTAACCTGTGATGCACGCTTTATAATATCATTACTAATACGATAATTGTAATTAATGTTGTTGCGTTTTTTAGAGAAACTTATAATTTGGCATTTCTTAGTGATAACGTTAATGTTGATTAAGCTGTAATAGTCACCAAGCCTGTCTAAGTCAGATTGAATTAATTGGCAGTCACTGGGGTTTTTTATTTTCATAAATTTTTTTTTGTCATCTGCATACAGAAGATGTTCAGAGTAAAGGAAACACTGTGTTATGTCAAATAAATAAATATTATAAAGCAGGGGGGATACCAATGAGCCTTGAGGCACCCCAGAAGTGACGTCTATGTAGTCAGAACGATAACTACAGCTTGCCGTCGGTTTCTCAAGTAAGAGTCAATCCACCTTAGCAAGTTCCCCTTAATACCTACGGCTATTAGTTTTTCGATCAGAATGCAGAAATCTACCCAGTCAAACGCTTTTTCGAAGTCTGTGTATATTATAGTATAAATATAACTATATTAGTCCACTTACCAACTGTTTGGTTCAGATTGGTCCTTCCGGGTCGAGGGTCAAAAGCCGGAATAAGTGCAGAGAACTGTCGTTTTAGCACGAAGTCATCATCCCAGGGCTTACGCTGTCGACTTCCCTGACCGCTATTACTTCTGACTGCCTCCAAAGCTTCCTCTTCCATCAACGATAGAAGATTCCGAGATACCTGCAAATTACCTGACTAGTAAGGAATCTTTTTGCAGAAGTTTAGTAGCCCACAAGTTTATAACATGATAGCGGTTTTCACTTGAACACTTATTCATGAACAGGATAATTTCAAAAAAAAAAACGCGTGCGGTCGGCGACCCCCGTCAGGAACTAAGTTCATCACGCGATACTTGCGTGTATAAGTGTTTGTACACTACATCATTTATCATTATTGATTAAATCGAATGGAGGGGTCAATTTTTGATTTGATTTAGATTTTTTTTTTTTTTTTTTTTTTTTTTTTTCCCTTGTCCTAGGGTTCATCAATAGGATGGACCCTAATCTTATTACAATCTAGCCCTATAGATAGACTAATAAGTAATTTAATTATAACCTAAACTATTAAATTGTCTTTACTAAGAATGTGTCCAATAGCACTTTTCTTATTGTCTCTATTAAGGCGAATACACTTCGTTCTTGTGTTTGTTTACACTATTCACTAACACTAAACACTAACTCGAACGGTTTTGTTCTTTTAAGTCTTCTAATTATGTTTGTGTGGTCGAGAAGCTGGATTGCCTCGACGTTCACATGCTGATGAAGTCTGTTTTCGTGAGCTTCTGCAAATTTCTGGATCACTGTTGCGATGATCTCAACTTTTAGGTCCCGATGGAGGTCATCATTTCGTATGTACCAAGGTGCATTTACAATTTCCCTTAGCACTTTGTTTTGGAATCGTTGTATAATTAATATATTTGTCTGTTTGGTGCAGCCCCACAGCTGAATACCATAAGTCCAAACTGGCATCAGGACTTGTCTGTAAAGCAATAATTTGTTTTGCACGGATAGCACGGAGTTTCTTCCAAGCAGCCAATACATTCTTTTGAATCGGAGGTCGAGTTCATCTTTTTTCTTCTTGACGTGGGCTTTCCAGCGTAACTTTGCGTCAAGGGTCATACCGAGATATTTGGCTGTATTCTCGTATGGTACTAGTTTATTGTTGATGTAAACTGGAGAATACTGATGTTTTTTGTTGGAAAAGTCTATGTGAACAGATTTGGATTCATTTAGTTTAATCCTCCATTTTTTGGTCCAGTCGTAAACTTGATTTACAGCTAATTGAACCTTTTCTGCTGCTTCTTCGTGGCTGTTTCCTACAGCCATTATAGCTGTATCATCAGCAAAGGTCCCAATCGTGTTTTGCCCTAATTCAGGAATATCGCAAGTATATAGTAGGTACAGGACCGGACCTAACACGCTTCCTTGCGGTACGCCAGCATTAATTTCTTTCAGTTCTGAGTAGGCGTCTTCTTGTCTTATTCTAAAGACTCTGTTATGAATGTAGGATTCTAATATATCTGCAAATTGCTTCGGTAACAGGCTCTTCAATTTGTGTATTAGGCCTTCATGCCATACTTTGTCAAAGGCTTGCGCCACGTCTAAGAATACAGTAGAACATACTTTCTTGTCTTCGAGGGCGTTTTCTATTATGTTGGTGATCCTATGCACTTGATCGATGGTAGAGTGTTTTTCTCGAAAACCAAATTGGTGCTCTGGTATTATATTTTTACTATCTATTATTGGTTTAAGCCGTTTGAGTAATAGCTTTTCAAATAACTTGGACATGATTGGTAGCAAGGAAATAGGCCTATATGATGATGTTTCATGAGCCGGTTTTCCTGGCTTACCTATCATTATTACTTCAGCCACCTTCCATAAGTCTGGTACATATTTCAGCCTTAGTGCGGCATTGATAAGGGTCGTTAACTTAACCAAGCCCTTTCTTGGGAGGTTATGAAGTACTTCTCCTGTTATTAAATCGTAACCTGGCGATTTTCGTATACTTATATTGCGTTGTATTTCTCGTGTGACTTCTCTTGGTGTTACTAGTTTTATGATAACTTCATTTTCTGATGCCATCATATGAGCCAATGTGTGATCTTCAGTGATTTCATCGTCATTTGGTTGAAAGATATTTTCTAGATGGTCTGCAAACCTCTTAGCTTTTTGCTCGTTACTAATTGCCCACTGTCCGTTTTCACACTTAATAGGTGGGATTTGGGTAACCGGCCTTTTTAGGTACTTAGTAGCCTTCCAAAGAGAATACTCTGTCTTTTGGTCGTTACTTAGGTTCTGAAGATAGGTGTTGGTTGAGTCATCCTTAAAATTCTGAATTCGTCTTCTTAGTGTTTTTGTCAGGTTATTTAGTTTTCGTTTGTCAGCAGGGCACCTAGATTGATGCCAGTTTTTTTCTCTGCCTTCTTTTTTCCATAATGAGCTCCTTGATTCTGAAGGGGTATGTATTTCCCTTCGTTCTCTTGTTGAAGTCAGGTGTATTTTCCCACGCTGCTTGTTGGATGTGCATTATGAAATTCTGTACTTCAATGTTTAAGTGTTCGGGTGTTTTTAATGGGACTTTGAGGTCTATTTCATCATTCAATCTGGTCCTGAAGCCTACCCAGTCTGTATACTTATTCACAAGAGCGGGACTATTTTCTTTAAACAAAATGGTCTCGCTAATTTCTAAATAGATTGCAGAGTGATCCGAGTTCATGTCATAGCTTTGTTCCACTTTTATATACCCAGTTGATAGATCCTTGGTTACGAAAAAATCTATTAAGTCCGGGATTTTATTTGGATCTGTTGGCCAGTAGGTGGGCTTTCCAGTTGATATGACATCACATTTCAGCTCTTTTATGGCACTCAGCAGTTCCTTTCCTTTAGTAGTTGTTAGTCTGGAGCCCCAATAAGTATTTTTAGCATTGAAGTCACCTCCTAAGATAAATCTACTTCCAAGGCGAGTTAGAAAGCTCATAAAGTGGTCTTTTTGTATCGTATACCGTGGTGGACAGTAGATGGCAGATACTGTAACAGGATATTTTTTGGTTTGTACACATATCGCTACTGCTTGGATCTCTTTCTTTTCGTATTTAAACTTTTCGTAGTGCTGAAGGTTTTCTTTTATAATAATGGCACTACCGCCTCTTGCAGAATTGTCTGGGTGAAGTGCATGGTACACTTTGTACCCTTTAAACTTAATGTAAGATTGCTTTGTGAAGTGAGTTTCTGATATCAGGCAAACGTCAATTTTTTCTATGTCTAATACTACTTGTAACTCATTCTGATGTTTTTGTAACCCATTAGAGTTCCACGCCATAAGTTTCAGTGTAGTATTCATTTTTTTGGCTTAGGAATAGCAGCTTTGTTGCTATTTTCAATTTTATTCAATCTCTCAGCAAATGATGACATTAACTTTAAGATTTCATTTAACTTTTTGTCACTGTCCATATCAGCCAAAGGTGCCTTCACAATGCCACTTGTAGTTACTTGGGCATAAGACACATTTTTATCTGTGGTTTTTATTGTGCGTTGACTTTGTTTGTACTGGCTGGTGCTTTCAACTCTTCCAGTAGGTGTATTTTGTTGAGGGGTTGTATTGCCTTTCGATTTTTTGTTTCGAATCTGCTGAATTTCTTTAGCTACGATACATCCCCTGTAGTTAGCCGGATGTGGAGCTCCACAGTGGACACACTTTGGCTTCTCTTCTTTTGATTTTTTGCAATCCTTAGTGAGATGTTTGCCTGTGCACTTTACGCACCTCGGTTCTTTGGAGCAATACTTTTGGGTATGGCCGTACGCCTGGCATCTTTTACACTGAGGTACCAGTTTTGTGGACTTTAGCGGTTGTATTTCCACATTACATCCCAACACAGTTTTGATGCTAAATATTTTGCTAGTTTCTTCATCATTTGAAAATGTTAGCATGAACATATTGAGTGGCTCTTTGGTTTTCCAACTCAATTTGTTGACTGCTTCTAGAATCTTATAGCCTTTGTTACGCAAGTCTTTAACAATTCTCTCTGGAATGCATGTGAAATGCAATTTTTTTACCACTACTCTAATTGGTCTCTCTTGCTTGTTCTCATAGGAGTGCCAGAGGCAATTGTTGAGTGAGAGGGCCTTTGTTATGGCCCTGTACGAATCTTCGTTTTTGGCATTTACTTTTACTGTATCGCCGTTCATCATTTTGATGCTGAACGCGTCAGGTGATTGGCTCTCAGATAGAAAATCATAGAACTTCTGGTAGTCTTGGATACCATCAACTATAATAGGTGGTGGTAAAGGAGTTTTAATGGTTTTTTCCTTACCTTTATTCTCTTCACTTCCGTGTTCATTCAGAATGGGTTGGGCGGGAGAGGTGTTCAATTTTCTTTTCTTCCTGCTTTTTTGCCGTATCCATCCTGTTTCTCGAGCTAGTTCTTCTTCGTCCGTGGTATATTCAACGACCGGGGGGGAAGTTTCAGTGGCGGTTGTAGAAACCGATTTCGGTGGGTTTTCCGTTTGAAGTTTCAGCTGTTGCTGGAGATTTTCTATTTGACCTTTTAATTCTTTTAGGTTTTTTTGCAGCTCTTCACTCTGTTTTCGTTCTTCACAAAGGTACTTGTACAACAGATGTTCAGTTTCTGTTTTTAAGTCTATCTCAATAGTGTTCAGTGTTGGCTTTTTCGAACCCATTGTAGAAGTTAAGCGAGTATTAACTTCGCCTTAACAATAATATTCGCTGACAGCCGTCAGCATTACGCAATAACTAGGTCATTGCGGTGCATCCGACTGGACGGCAGTATTTTGATGCGTAAGCACTTTTACACTGTGGTACGCGCGCGGTGGCATGTAACACAACTGTTCTCGGCAAAAATCGAACGCGAATGATTTTGATTTGATCATGTTTTTAGGGTTCCGTACCTCTAAAGGAAAAAACGGAACCCTTATAAGATCACTTTGTTGTCCGTCCGTCCGTCCGTCTGTCAAGACCGTTTTTCTCAGGAACGCGTGGAGGTATCAAACTGAAATTTCTATATGATACTTAGTTCTACTGTCCCTGGAAGCTGTAGAAAAATCAACCTTCTAAGTCAACGCAATCAAAAGATACAGCCATTTAGGCCGCAAAATTCCGCAAATTTTCGAAACTCGCACGGGAATCAAAACCTACAGGGTACTTCCCGTGAACTTAGAATCTTGAAATTTTGTACGAAGTCACGTCTTATAGTACAGATATAGGAAAAATTACGAAAACCGAAAATTTTTAGTTTCGTCATATAAAAAAAAAAAATTTTTGACAATTTTGAACTTTTACATAAATACCCACAGGTTTGTACGGAACCCTCGGTGCGCGAGTCCAACTCGCACTTGACCGGTTTTTTTTCTTACGTGATCATTTCTACCAGTCAACTCCAACCGCAAGCTGCGTTACGGAACTTCGTTCCAAAAATGTTTTATTTTAAGAATATTGTTAAAGTGTTATCAATCTAAGAAGTCTGATTTGACGTTTCTCATTTGACATGCCGCGATAACTTTGTATGAACGTCTATGTAAGAAATTGAAAAATCAAATTCATAATCCTATAGAGGTAAGAGGAACAGGGTGTAAAGTTCGCTCATCCTCTATTGAAAAGGAGGATCCTCCGACCAGACGGGTATTGTGTCTGGTCCGGGCAACTGCCCGACAGTTGATGTCGGGATTTTTGTATATGTTCGAGTGCCGTCGAAAACTCTGATTGCGCGATGCAGAATTGCTCATATAGTTCGCCTGTGGCATTGTAGATGGCGCCACTTTTCTTTTTGTGTTTTTCGATTTTGTTGCGAAGCATTTATTATTTGTAGTGCCGCTACATCACTCCCCCCCGGAGACCGGAGGTCGATAGTGGGCTGAGTCAGTGCATGTTATGCATGCTTGCCAGTGCCAGTTGTGGTTCCAGTGGGTCGGAACCGGGTGTCACATAGTTCGCGGTGAGTCGGAACTGTCTGCGACGATTCCCCAGTGAGTCGGGGTTGCGCTGCGTTATGCTCCAGTGAGTCGGATCTGGTACAGCGCTGGGTTGAGAGGTTGAGGCTGACTGCTGGCGTCGACCGGGAGATTGGGCTCTCGACCGGCCGAAAGTGCAGTGTGCTGGGCCATGGCTGCTGATGAGGCTGTGGGTGATGACCAGGCATGCGGTTCGCTGCATGCAGGTGGTCAGGATACCCGTTGAAGCCGTAGGGTGCTGGCTGGCTGTGTGACTCGCCGCTCGAAAAGCTTGAGGAAGTGGTCTTGATTTGATGAAGATGACGTCACGCCGAAGTGTTGCACGAAGGCTGCGCTGACGTTCTTTCACGGGGTCACCAATTTAGGGGTATGAAGGAACAGGGTGTAAAGTCCGCTCATACCTCTAATGAAAAGGAGGATCCTCCGACCGGGTATTGTGTCTGGTCCGGGCAACTGCCCGACAGTTGATGTCGGGATTTTTGTATATGTTCGAGTGCCGTCGAAAACTCTGATTGCGCGATGCAGAATTGCTCATATAGTTCGCCTGTGGCATTGTAGATGGCGCCACTTTTCTTTTTGTGTTTTTCGATTTTGTTGCGAAGCATTTATTATTTGTAGTGCCGCTACAATCCCATACACTATTGGGCACGCCACGACTGCGGCGGTAAGTCCCCCTGTTTGAGGAGTGGCTTGAGAGGCGGCATGGCGTCCTCACCTTCCGCCTGACGCAGGTCCTCACCGGACACGGTTGTTTCGGGAGGTTCCTGTTTCGGATAGGGCGGGAGGAAACGCCCGGGTGTTTCCACTGCGAAGATCGCCCTGAGGACACGGTGGAGCACACGGTGGCGGTCTGCCCTGCTTGGGCGGAGCACCGCCGTGTCCTCGTGGAGGCGATCGGCGGCGGCGATCTCTCGCGTCCGGCCCTGGTACAGGCCATGGTACGGAGCGAGAGGGCATGGGGAGCCGTCACCTCCTTCAGCGAAGCAGTGATGCTCGCGAAGAGGGAGGCGGCGCACGTGAGGGAGAGGCAGCATATGCGCCCTCGCGACCCCAGCCGCCGCAGGATACGGAGACGCCCTGGGCGTCGGGAATCCTAGGCCGATTTCCGGCCACCGTAGGCATGAGCTTGCGGACGGCGAGTAATGGGTAGCTCGCTGTCCGGTAAGGACTAAGCCCAAGTCGACGGCGCCACGCTCGCCTCAAAGAGATGTCAACGCAAACCGATGGGGCCCGCAAGGGCAGATGCCTGTTAGGGGTCCGGGTTCGTTCGAAAGAGATACCGCAGCCCCTGGCATACAGGCTAATGAGGATTTGATGATTTCCCACACACAAAAAAAAATCCCACATTTATTATTTCTAATTTAATTCTTGACTAGCGACCCACCCGCCTAGGCTTCACACGGGTACATGATATCAGTGGCTTGCCCTAATCTTGCGTCTAGGTACGCCACTGATGCATAACATACAATGTATTATTATTTAATATACATAAACCTTCCGGAAGAAATCTGTGTTTTAGTTTATGTCTTGGATTGGCTTTGGATCTCGCCGAAATTTAAACTTCTTTGGAATTTGTGTAATAACTGTTAAATATTACAAACTCGTGCGTGTACTAAAACTGTCGATTACAAACTCTAATTATTTTTAATCGATAGGTCTCAAGAATCGGTTTTTAAAACATCCGATTTTTTTCCCCTCACTACACAAAGTATTTTTATAGCTGTCAAATCAGACTTCTTACATTGCGACGATGATAAGTTCACAGGAGTTCAAAAAGTAAGACATATACTTTTGACTTCCTAAAAAGCGTAAAAACCGATAAGCCAGTGTCAGCACCAAAACAACATGAATAGCTTCAATTTTGTATTATGACTTAATTACTCAACTTTAAGAACTCTTGAAAATAGTAAAAACAGGTTATTTTGATAGTACTACACTAATTGAAAGAAAAATAGGGTTATTTGACACATAAACATGTGCATACAAAAAGATAAGCATGCAATTAAGAAAATTCTTCGTTATATTTTCAAGAATAACTTGCAAAACTACAGACAGTGTTTGGGCTCAAACACAAAAAATTTCAATTGATAAGTCAAACAAAAAAAAATATCATTAATTACTTTTAACGATTCCAATCAATCGCGATTGATACTAGTTTTAATTAAAACTAAAACTTATCTTCCTTTTTAAGGGGAATATTTAAATGCGAATCAAACAAATTTTTGAACTTCACCACGATGAGCAACATTTTAAATAATGGTCCAGTCACGTGTGGTTTATAAAATTATTTTGTAACTTCAATGAAAATGCAAGATGGCGGCTGTGGAAATAAGAAAAAATGGTTGTCGTTTTCATGGTTTTCAAGGATGCTAAAGCCGATAGTGAGGTCAAAATGAAAATCCAAGACGGCAGTTGCCAATATTTTTCAATGTTTTCTTCATTAAGAAAATGACATTGAGAATCTTCCGGTGGCCAATTTAAAGTTCAGATAATTTTTCAAAATAAAAACAGCATTTAAGGGTGTATCCAGCGGCGCATTCGCCAGGTGTGGACGCACCCTAACAATGCATATTATTATTTATCATTTAAAATAATCTGTTTGATTTATTAAAGTAATAACAGAACAGAAGTAAAGTACGTGCATGTTCACACACTATTTAATAAGAATAAACAATTAGTTTAATTTGTTAATTGGATTTTTTATTGCTTCTTCTTAGACATTACTATTTCAATCAAAAACTTTCATAAAAATTGAAAACTAAAACTAATTCAATCTAATTGAAACGAATTACGTTAGTTTCAGTTTTTAATCGTTAATCAAACTAAATTTTTGCAAATTTAATTTTCCAATAAATTAAACAAACAAATAAAACAATGCCAAACTCTCTTGACTGTACAGTCATGCAGCTATGAATGATCCAACCTACTTACAGAATTTATACTCACTACCTCCTGGTATGTGGGCTCGTTCTCTTTGTCGCTGTCGAGCGCGTCATCGCCTTCGTCGTCATCTTCCAGCTCTGTTAGCAAGGCGGGGGCGCGGCACGACTCCAAGAAGTCCTCTAACGACACCTGCAGCCACTTTTAATATTTAGACCCAGATTAAATATCTAACTACTGCTACGTGCTTACAATAAACAAGGTGTGACTACTCAGTGGAAATACCTGTGGTGCTGTCATTCTATAATCAGCCTATAATGTTCCCACTGCTGGGACACAGGCCTCCTCTCAGTGACCAATCCAAATTGTTTAAAATTACATGATTAATATTAACCATGCAAAAACAGGTGACGGAAGGATATTTAGGTCAAGGTCCACAGATATTCCTACTGAGTTAGGAGTAATGATAAAGATTACCTGTTCACTTTCACTAGACGTCGAAGTGAGAGACAAAGTAAGAGCATTTTGTGCATTTGGGACCAGTGATGGATAGCTTTGAGCAGCTGATAAAAGACCACCTGGGAAGTTACTTGACAGAGCTAACCGCACCAAACTGAAAACAACAAGTGTATTAATAACATTGAAGAAGGTTTTATACAAAACTGTCATAAGTATAATAAACGGCAGTAAGCGATTATTTAAACCAGTGGTAGCCCAGTGGTCGAAATTCGACCATAATTCATTTAAAACTTAATGTATTTCTAGTGAATTATTATATCAAATAAGAAGCTTTCTGCACTCCTCCACATAAACTTTAACTGTGCCAAATTTTATATTCCTCCGTCCGCGCTATTTTCGTAAAAAGAGGTACAAAATTTTGAATTCAAGTATTATACAAAAGCAACAAAACATTATACCGCCATATAGGTATGAGCGTCCAGTCTAGACGCTCGTCTTCAAAGCAGAACGTTTTATAATATTC
Source organism: Polymixis flavicincta (assembly GCA_949987655.1). Classification (NCBI taxonomy): domain Eukaryota; kingdom Metazoa; phylum Arthropoda; class Insecta; order Lepidoptera; family Noctuidae; genus Polymixis; species Polymixis flavicincta. The sequence goes on along the minus strand of OX465180.1, from coordinate 11,177,792 downwards.
TCAGAGTTATACTGTTAAAATAGACACTAGTTTTCAGGAAAATCAGAGATACTTACCTCGGGAAAAGACTAGTTGAGTGGTTGGTTCTGGTGGCGCGCTGCGGATTGTTGCCGCGACCTGCACTGGAACCGCGTCCCACTCCTAGAGATTCTAATAACCTTGCAGCCCCCTGAATAATACGCAAGCGTTGCATTAAAACATTGTGTCAATAAACAAATTTTTTAAACAATTTTTTATTATAACAGAAAAAAAGAATTGTATTTTTTTAAACATTGTATAGAAGAGGCATAATTTAAATTTCGAAATGGTTTAACTTTCAATTAAAGCTAACACTTAAGTTCCATGCAACAAAAATATTTTAATGTGAAGACATTTAAAGCGTTCGTTCGGTTAGTGTTCGGACCCTACGCTGCGAGGACAACGACAAACGGCATTATCATGTGATTTTGACTTTATTATTTCTTACGCCTAATATTTCGTTACTATGACCATTTAAAGCATTCTGAAATACGCAAGTAGAGCTTTATGAACACTTTTACGCGGCATTTGTTTACCTGTTGCGTTAAATCTGGTTCACTAGCGCTCATGGCGCCTGAGCCGCCGGACTGAGAGTCCTTCTTGTGGTCACCGTACTGACCATCGGCAGCGTCGTTGTCCTCGCACTGGAAACAACTCGTAGGATCAATCACACACGTCCAAGGCGTACAACATTTATACAACAACCATGACAAAGCTTACGGCTACAAAATAAAGTAACAAGGGGTTCCGCAGTTACACGATTAGCCAAAATCGTGCGAGTGCATGAAGTCATAAGCAAACACGTGACTGAACAAAGAGTGCACTCGAACGCAGCGCGAACAGTGTCGTCGATACCTGTATGTGGAGGCGGTCGGCACTGGCGCGCACTCCGTGCAGCAGCGCGGCGGGCACGCGCAGGCCGCGCGAGCGCCGCGCGTTGGCGCTGTTGCGTGCCGCCTGCCGCGCCGCCTGCGCCAGCACCGCGCGTCACACTCCGCACAGCCGCGACACACACGTGCACACAAAAGCGCCCCACATTGTTGTGTCGGGATATTTCGTGGCGAACCCGATCAGACACAATAATGTGGCTCAACTCTCTCAGCATCAAGCACACACAAACACACACCCTAGCCTATTACTCGCTCGCACACAACACAACTTGTTTCAAAATACGGCATCCCTAATTTTTAAATAAGCAATAAGGTAACAGCTCAACCACTTATATGTTTGACATCACTAATTTTTTAGCTCCTCATGTGCAACGCTTCTCAAAAGAGATCGTACGGTGATAGAGCAAATATGACGTCAACAACATATTTCATCATGACAATAATAAGTCGGAGCGAGGAGTGGAAGCGTAACGTCTCATTTGTACAATTTAAGCACCACATATTTCATGTGCATTATTACTATGTATAATGAATCCGCTTCCCGACATCTCTAGCGTATAAACTGCACCTGACATGGCATATTTTTTTTTTTGCACAAGTTAATTTTAAATGGACTGCAATGCAGGATCGTCTAATATTATTGTTAATATACCAAAGAAATTGAAACAATTACTAACCTCTTGTGAATTCGTTTCCGGTACCGGTTCTTTAGCCGGGTAAGGTTTAGTGATATCAGTGATACTCGTCGGTCCCATTTCCATATTTGTGAAAGATGTATTGCCCAAATCGGCCATACAGTTATTGCTTTCAGCTCCTAGGGTCAGCGACTCTACTATTGTTGCGAGATCTAAAAACAAATACAAACAAAACATTAAAAAATCAATAGTTTCCTATGCAAATTTGTGCACTCGATAAATTTATATCGACTTGACCTATACTCCGTTTAGGTAGTTAAATAAAGGTAAACAAATTTTTAAAAAGGTTTTTTATAGTTGACACTTTCTTAATTAAAAAATACGGTGTATGAAAATCAAATTTTCGATTTATACGATAGTTTTCTCTTTTATTAATGTATATTAAACTTTATCGTTTATTCTTAAACTACTCTTCCTAGATGTAACTACTTGAGCACAATTTTTCAGTTAGGTTTTTATAATATAAAATTTTGTAATCTGCCTTATTATAAACAGCCCAAAAAGAGAGGTTCCCTAAACCTTTTAGAAAATACAACGAATTAGATAACGTTGCGAAATTGAAAACTACAACTGTGATGTATTACGGCAACTGAAGTGGCAGGTATTACGTTTAGTCGGTTAACCAGACTCCTTTAAAAGCGCTCTCAACAATCGACATTTACGATTTTGCGAGTGCGTTTCGATGTTGTTATTTATTATAGCTAGCCAAATAATTTATGATACAACGGAACGATTTATTATTAATATGACAGATAGTTCATCAGATTCAGATTCAGAATAGAGCCTATTATTATTATTTATTTATATTTATTTATATAGGAGGACTGGTAATTAGTGACCGACATTTAAACACATGATTGTACTCATCATTATGAACAACTTTTATTATGGGACCAAACCTGAAATCGCGAAAAAAAAAATCAGCTCTTCCCTACATTTATGTTCGCATAACTCTTCAAAATGTAGGGAACAGCTGATTTTTTTTTCGCGATTTCGGGTTTTGTCCCATAGTAAAAGTTGTTCATAATGATGAGTACAATCATGTGTTTAAATGTCGGTCACTAATTACCAGTCACCCTATATATACTTTACTAGCTTTTGCCAGCGGCTTCGCCCGCGCGGAACTTTCATCCCTTATTTAACTCCCTTAGGGGTTGAATTTCGAAAAATCCTTCCTTATTCCTTGTCTACATTATAAAGGGAACCTCACAAGTTTGGGTTCACATATTTTTCATCTGAATTCCAGTAGGTATTTGTTTGATTCAAAGTCATTTAATCATACGTCATTTTCGTTCATATTCTCAACATAATCATACTAAGTATAACAATTTTTCGTGATTCATTTTCGTAATTATACTTTGTATTGTGTTATTATTGTGCAGTGTTCAGTTTGAATATTTTTAATAGGATACTTACATCACAATTTATGATCGCAAAGAAATAAAATATGGCAGTACGAAGTTCGCCGGGTCAGCGGTATGACTATAAATAATATGATTTTAACATTTGAAATCAAAATAAAAGGTTTCGCATCTGTGAGTCATGTGTTTTATTTTTTGTTTACTTTTATTTAACTACCTAAACCTATGGAGTAAATATTCGTTTTAGAGAACTGTAGTGGAACTATATGGAAAAATGCTAACAAACTAGTGGAAATACATTGACAAGGTTTACCTGTGTTGATATGATGCGTGGAGTTGTTGATAGCGGACAGGTCGGTGGCGTGCGTGCGCGGGCGCGACATGTTGCTGGCCATCTCCTCGGAAGATATGTTGTCTGCTGACGAGGCCTGCTCCGTTGACGCCACCGACACCTGACGTGAAAAATATTTGTAAATTCACAATTTACCAACACTACTTAGCTTGATGTACAGAATGCGTAGATAACGGGTATTGTGATGGGTCTAGTTACAACTTGTGTACATTTACACGACCCACATCAAATAACAAAAAAAAACTTTTTTTTACCTACTTACTTCAAAAAGTAGGAGGATTTCAATTCGTGCGAGTTTTTTTTTATGTATGTTCCGCACATCTCCGGCTATTGTGCATCGATTTCAAAAATCTTTTATTTTAATAGGGTATGTCATCGGGGAGGTCCCATATCAATTTTATTAACATTGCTTGGGTAGTTCTTGCGTTAGCTTCGATAATACGTCTTTAATCCAAATTGCGATTCTTGATGACATACTTCTTTTCGCTGTTGTTTAAATAGTAAAATAATGGTATACGAATTGGTAGTAGGTACCATAACTAATAGGTGAAAAATGGAAACTTTTTCAAAAAAAGAATAATCGTCTTCCAAAAAAAAAACAAGAGGAAAAATTGCTTTAAATTTCGGAAGTCGATGACAAAAAACTAAAATACAGATCCAAAGACAAAAAACTAAAAATGAGTTTTTTCCCTTGGCTCACCTGATGATCGACGGCCGTAGCGTCGGGCAGGCTGGGCGTGGAGTGACTCTTGCGGCCCTGCTTGGCCTCGCCGGCCGTGGCGCCACCACTCACCACCTTGAGGTCGAACTTGCCCTCGGCGCCCATTCGGTACGAGTTGCGCCCGCCGTGGTCCCACCTCATGTTACACACGATTCAATTATAGCATGCACACTATATTACTCATAAACGAATAACATCACAATGTGTATTTAAAAAAATATTCATAGATAAGTCTAGGTTTGGCGAAAAAAATTAACTATTGCAGGGGGACAATTATACAACCAAATAACGTCATGTATATAAAAATTACACTAATTCTATGTTTTCGAGACTTAATTAGCTGAACACCCTTTCTAAAAACGAAATGCAGTAACGATTGTGATGAATTTCATACTTATAATTTGTTTATATAAGAAACATTGCTGTTATAAGTGTCTTCGTATTTTTTGAGAACTAATTTCTTTAAACCTAATTTAGATACTTTACATGACTCCTCTTTGGTGCACGTATAATACAGGACGCTGCATTGCACGTTGTTTATAGGTGGGTCGAGGGTCGCGTTCGTACGCCAAACATGAATTTTCAAAGTCAAGAAGCGTGTCTCACCTAACATCGACCCACCCGTTGTGCAGGTCCGACGTGACGGTACCGAGCGCAGGGTGCGCGCCGTCCTGGTCGCGCCACTTCCAGTCGGGGCCGCGCAGCACGCGCGCGCCCGCACACACGCCGCGCACGCCGCGCGCCCAACGCCGCGCACGCGCGCCGCCCGGCGCCGCGCCGGCACACGCGCTGCCCGCGCCGCCCGCCTGCCGGGGCGCCACGTCGTTCACGCTCACCACCTGGCGATAGGCGACGCACTTGTGTCACGCATCGATTGTGGCATGTATTTAATTCGAACCCTAAATAATACCCATTTTCGTTTCCTAAAGATAATAATGGGCACTAAATATAATAAATGTGCTTCTTTTTGTGAGCCTCAAATAATTCTTATTCTAAAATACTAAATAGCCAATTAACTATGACCAACTTGACTTTAGAGGCACATATTTTATAAAAAAAAAGCGTACATCACTAGTTCAATATTTTTTAGTGGATCAATTAAATATTTGTCTTGAATGATGCTGCATAGAATCCGTATGAGCCCTCATACGGATTAACAGCAGGCCTAGACAAAACACATTTCTGGCATTTTGGCGTAGCGTTTGGCGTGAACGCTAACAGAAATGTATTTTGTCTCTAGGCCCTGAACTGAATGAAAACTAATCATCCAATAAATGCGTAACTGCTAACAATAAAACATACCTTGCCATAGATCTCAAGTCCAGAGAGCGACAGATAATGGCTCTGTCCACTAGCATTCTTGCCGTTCTGCTGTATCCTGAGGAAGCGGTAGGGCGCGTCGGCACGTATGCGCCACGTGGCCGTGCTGCCCGGCTCCTGCAGCGTCTGCTCGTCGCTGTGTGCCAGCAGGGTGCTCCACGTCACGCCATCCGCTGACATCTTGAAAACAAAAAATGAGAAATATAAACGCCAAGCAAAACAAATAACTTCGCGAACCAATTTGTCCCGAATGGTATTTATATTGGCTTATCTAATTCATAGAAATAAATTGATAACCAAGAAGCTAAGATAATTATTAATTTACATGTGATGAATGTTTATTGGCTCAATCACGCATTGGCAACTGAATAGACTTGGGTGAGATTGGCATACAGGTAGACTATGTCCTGGATTAACACATACGAAACTTATTCCGGATACATAAAGTTTCTCGAGGACGCAAGTTAAACTGCAAACAACAGCTAGCATTCTCTTTCATCACAATAGGGTATTTTCCAATTTTTCAAAAACAATTCTAATTTGAAGATTGGAACGAGATATTTAACAGAAAAATAAAAATAAATTGATTTCTATCCATTTTCTCAATTAAAAACGATTTAAACCAAATGTATTTTTCGTAGTTTTGAATTTACCGCCAAAACGCTTCTTACGATGACTTTTTATCACGTGACGTCAACTTTGTGTAAACTAAAGGAAATAAGTGAATATCGAGTTTATAATTAACAAGATTTTTAATGGATAGAAAGTGGTATTACTGGTGTGCGGTGCCTCTGTGCACAAATACTTCTAAAACTGCGCCAAACTAAGTATTTGTACCGGTGCCGTATAAACAGAGTTGACGTCATACATCACGTGATAAAAAGTCATCGTAAGGAGCGTTTTGGCGGTAAATTTAAAACAACGAAAAATAAATTAGATTTTAATCGTTTTTAATTGAGAAAATGTGTATTCATAAATTTATTTTTATTTTTCTGTTAAATATATCGTCCCAATCTTCAAATTAAAATAGTTTTTATCAAATCGGAAAATACCCTATTATCTTATAAATGAACAAGATCCAGGTTTACTTACTTGGAATAACCAGTTCCTGAGTGCCGAGCGTCCGTACCCGCGAGCATGACGTAACGTGTACGCCGAAGGCACTACTTGTAAGCCCAAGTCACACGCTATAAAAGCTCGTCTGTCATCGTTGGTATGTACGTTCAGTGGTTCCGGTGACCTCGACAGTGCATCCTCAGCACGACCGTATGGTAACTGCCTCCCGTCAGAGGACCAAACGCTGACCAAACCGTGAGCACCGGGATTTACCCATTCGCAAGTACCTCCATTGGTGCCAATGAAGTAAAGAATTCCATTCTCGTCAAAATCGTGCTAAAAATAAGAATAAAGTTAATTTCCGTGATCAATTAAATTTATAAATTGTAACAAATATGGCTATCTCTTACATCGTATGCAAACGTAATAGGAGCTTCTGCTTTTATCTTCTGTACGAAGTTAAAACTGGTTCGCTCCATGTCGTACCACTGGCGTGCGACAGACTTGGCGAGAAAACTCTCGAGCTGCCGCACTGTCGTCAACGCCTCCACCTTTAGATTGCGGCCAGCATTGTTGCCGTTGTTTGAAGTCGTGTCCTCCGTAGATTCATCGTTCGCACGTTCAACACGCAGCCTAAATAGAATCAGACAATTAGAGATGCTTTACGATTGCCGCTATCTAAGCAAATAGTTTAGTTGACGAAAGTATAATACACAATTTAACATAGGTTTACTTTCAATGATGCACACGTCACATATCGGCATGACATTTTATGCGTGTTATTATTCTATGGTTCGTAGTTAAATTATAAAAGACGCACAGGTCGATTTTCAACGGCAAGCTGAGATAGTTCAGAGGACGTGCTTCGGAAAGCACGCTAAGCAGTTGATCTACGGATAGGCAGAGACCCAAAAGTCTGACAAACAGTCGTATCGTATCGTAATACCCAGCTACTGGGTTATGGAGGTAAGATAAACTCAAAGCATTTATTTCAAATAAACCAATTACAGGCACTTTTGCATTGTCAAAGAGTTGGAAGGATAAAAACAGTCGCTCCCTGTACTTCTGGTATTCAGCTGCATCCGGCAAGTCTGGAAGCCGACTCCAACACACAGTTGGAAAAGACTAGGTAGATCATGATCATTCTGTGGTTCGTAGAGAAGTAACGCTCTCCAGCACGGCCACCAGGCGCGCCGCCAGCACGCGCCCGCCAGCCAGGCTAGGCAGGTGTAGTTCTGTGCGAAGTAGAGGAGTACCGCTCACCTGATCCTCTTGGTGAGGTGGTGCAGCGTGCCGGCGGAGGGCGGCGGAGCGTCGCCGGCGGGCGCGTGCACGGGCAGGCGCTCCACGCTCTCCAGCACGGCCACCAGGCGCGCCGCCAGCACGCCGCCCGCGCGCGCCACCCAATTGCGCACCACGCGCGCACGCTCCGCTGCCTGGCCGGTGCCGTCTGCACACGACACACGCATATGTAAGTCACTTAAACAGTACCTAAGTTATGTCGAATTTTGACAATTCAACACGAGATAGTCCCCGATTCTTCTGTCATAGTTATCGATGTTGACGGCGAATAAACAAAATTGTGATACAAAAAAAAACTGTAAAATCTCCAAAATAACATGGCAGTTTCATAATTATACATACTTATTTTAGCCATTATTATTTTTTACAAGATATTAGTAATGAAATACTTAGTTTTTAAACTAGTATTTATATCGGAACGAAGTACTTTTCGGCAGTCGCGAGAGAAACTGAGGCGAAGAGGAGCACTATTTCGTAGATGAGCATCACGTTCAGTAATAACCAGTCATTTTATGATAAACTAAATCTAAGGAGTTATAGCCGTATGGCAATATCAAACCCTCGCAACATCATTTCTAAAATCGGTTTCATTTTACAAAATCATGCGGTTTATGGTGATTTTTACAACATCAACCTTCTTTTTGTCGTTTGTGATGATCGGCCCATTTGTTATTTGTGGTGATTAAGGATAATAAGTGCAAGTAACCAACTATCAACCAGTCTAACCCAAAGCGTATCGTATTACCCAGTCACTAAGCTGTGGAGGTCAGATCGGTCGCTCGTCGTGAGATACAGAAGTGTCAAAGTGCATTTATCGAGTGTATTAGAATAACGTCAGAATTGTAGACAAATTACGACAAATCGAGAAAAAGAGCATTCTCGCACTTGTCATTTTAACCCTGTAGGCCATGCAGGTAAAGGGAACGGCAGTATCTTGGAATGTGTCTAAGGGAAACTGACCAGACCGTTTACACAAACAGATCGTATTTTTCTGGTTTCGGTTTAACTTCACGTAACTGTCGTCCAAATCTTGGGAAAAGCTGCTCCAGTTGGCTTTGGAAAAGTTAAACCGACGCACAGTGTTTTGTGAAGCCCGATTTTCGGACATCCTATTTTTATTAAAATGGCCGACAGAAATAATCATTTAAATGCGAGATTTCTTATCCCCATTGAGTTACCAAGTCTAGTTTTTGAGTTATCGTTTTTTGAAAATCGTATTTTTTCCATCCGGATTTTAAGAAAAAAAATAATTACGGTTAAACTAAGCATGATACGAAATAATGATGGTAGGTGCATTGATGGCGTATCTTATGCCGAGTACTTCAGTCCACAAATTAACCTCACAACTTTGTTAGATCCAGATTTATACGAGTTTTTTGGTTTTTAGTTTTTATTTTTTTTCTCGAAAATTCTGCCATTTCGGGAAAAGTTATTAATACAGAAATAATTCTATTTACTTCCCCAATACACCACATAATTATGACATCCCAAATCCATGGAACTTAGAAGTTGTGCCCATTTAACTATTTTTGTTAGGGTTGTCAAATTTTTATCCTTATTTTGTGGATCAAATTTTTCGTAAAAGTACCACAAAAATACTTAAATAACACAAAAATGCCTGACTACCTTTTAATGTACAGAGGCCAGCACATCAAGCTACCTCAAACTGTCAAATTTTCTCAATTGAACATGAACCTTATACATTTGTGATCAAGTTGAAATCTATCAAAGAAATTTGACAGTTTGGGATAACTTGACCTACTGGCGTCTGTACATCGATGAATAATATTTTATTTAGATACCAAGCTGGTATCCTGGCGTCTTCACATTAGATAATCTAAACCACTGATTTTACTACCATATTTATGACAAAGTTATATAAAATCCGGATATAAATAATTATCTGAGATTTTGACAACCCTGACGACGTAAAATCCGGATAAAATTTAAAATCGTTGTGGTTTCCAAGTTCCATGGAATTGGGATGTGAAATTTATGTGGTGCGTTGGAAAAGTTATCAAAATCATTTCTGTATAAATAACTTTTCCCGATTTGATGGAATTATCGAGAAAATTAAGAAAATTTAAAAACCGAAAAACTCGTATATTTCTGGATCTAACAAAGTTACAAGGTTCATTTGTGCACTAAAATACTCGGCATAAGATACGCCATCAAGGTACTTAACATCATTATTTCGTATCATGCTTAGTTTAAATGTAATATTTTTTTTTCTAAATATCGAGATAGAAATTGGTCGATTTTCAAAAAACTATAACTCAAAAACTAAACTTTGTAGCCAAATGGGGATACGAAATCTTGCATTTAAATGATTATTTCTGTCAGCTTTTTCAATAAAAATGGGATGTCCGAAAATCGGGCTTCATAAAACACTGTGCGACGTCTGAAAGGAACCGCTGTCGGTTTTAACGCGCCATACACTTGACATGCTATTAACCTGTGTTGTGTTCTTGGGATTGGCAGGCAAACTATGTTTACGCAGAGACGTCAGAGGGGCAATTCTACCAATTTTAAGAATGTTCACAGTCTGATCTCAGTGGCAATCTGTCAAAAATTGTTAGATTTTTCATACATTTTTGACATTTGCTTGTCGCTGAGATGACACTGCGAATAGATTTTGAACGGTTTTAATTACGAGAATTGGCCTTCAGATGTTGTCACTGGTGAAAATGAGATCAGGATTATAGTCTTGCTTCCACCTACCGCTATTAAATGAATTTGGGAGTTTGGCGTCACGCAGTAAGGTCAGGTTTTCTACTTCTGCCCAATGTTCCACAGCAAAACCATCAGGATTTGTGTCCTGGTAATATTGTGACTGATATTGAAGAAGATATTGACGTGAAAATAATGTCTTCAGCTTCACACTGTGTTCTGTGAGCAGACAATGTGAACAACAAGTACCTAGAAAATTGGTTAAATAATGGACGAGTCAGTATCAGAGTACGGGTCGATCGATCGGGTTAAAGTACGCTTGCCGCGGTTGGTCCGTGGATGGGTAACCATCTTTAGATTCCGAGATCCCTCCGTGCCTCGGATAGCACGTTAAGAGCATTCATTCCACGCGGGCTGCCAACAACGCATTTATAGTAGTTTTTCGTGATTATTTCATTAAATACAAACAAAAGTACAATTTTTTTTCAGCCAAGCACTAGATATTCTGTATTTATGATTATTTTTAACATTTACTCTTTAATAAAAATATTTAATCATACTAAATAATGCAAACAGAAAATAATTGACGGTATGTCGATTTTTGTAATTAAATAGCAAAATCACTGCAAAAAAAACCGGTCAAGTGCGAGTTGGACTCGCGCACCGAGGGTTCCGTACAAACCTGTGGGTATATAAGTAAAAGTTCAAAATTGTCAAAAATATTTTTTTTTATATGACGAAACTAAAAATTTACGGTTTTCGTAATTTTTCCTATATCTGTACTATAAGACGTGACTTCGTACAAAATTTCAAGATTCTAAGTTCACGGGAAGTACCCTGTAGGTTTTGATTCCCGTGCGAGTTTCGAAAATTTGCGGAATTTTGCGGCCTAAATGGCTGTATCTTTTGATTGCGTTGACTTAGAAGGTTGATTTTTCTACAGCTTCCAGGGACAGTAGAACTAAGTATCATATAGAAATTTCAGTTTGATACCTCCACGCGTTCCTGAGAAAAACGGTCTTGACAGACGGACGGACGGACGGACGGACGGACGGACGGACGGACGGACGGACGGACGGACGGACGGACGGACAACAAAGTGATCTTATAAGGGTTCCGTTTTTTCCTTTAGAGGTACGGAACCCTAAAAATAGCATACAAACAAGAAAATACCAATGATCTAGTGCATGGCTGAAAAACATGTTTACTTTTGTTTGTATTTAATGAAATAATCGCGAAAAACTGCTATAAATACGCCGTTGCCAACCCACGTGGGATGAATGCTCTTAAGCCGTTGGTCCCGGCTGTCAATCATGGATCTTTGACAGTCGTTACAGATCGTCAGAAGCCCGAAAGTCTGACAACCAGTCTTACCAAGGGGTATCGTTTTTCCCAATTACTGGGTTGTGGAGGACAGATAAGCAGTCGCTCTATATGAAATACAGATGTTCAGCTGCATCCAGTTAGACTGGAAACCGACACCTACATAGTATATTAATGGGATATAGGATATTAAGGGGTAGGCCGTATGGGGGCTTAGCCATTATGTGGAACAAAACTAAGTTTCCGTATGTCTCACCTATTAGTTGTAGTAGCGACCACCTAGCGGCTATACGAATATCAACTGGAATAGGATGTATAATAATTATTAATGTGTATTGTTGATAACGCGGATAATCTGACTGAGTTTATTGATTGTTTGGGTGCAATAAACGCAATATTAGACGAAGGTGATGCGCAGTGTGTTTATGTGTTGGGTGATTTTAATGCGCATCCCTCAGCTAAGTTTGGCCTTGAGTTGATTAAGTTTTGTACAGATATGGAGTGGGAATGTGTCGATTTTAATTTGCTTGGATTAAATTCAGAAACTTTTACGTTTATGAGCGAGTCTCATGGATGTCGGCGGTGGCTGGATCACTGCATCTCGACAAAGGCTGCATGGGATACTGTGATAGCGGCTGACGTCATCTATGACGTCATGTGGTCTGATCACTATCCCTTGCGTATTGTTTGCGATATAACATGCATGACTGTTGAGACAGCTTTCGCCGATTCCAGTAATCACTCACATAGAATTAAATGGGGCACGCGCACCAAAGAACAAATTAATGCATACCAAAAACATAGTTCAGACAAATTAAGTGTTGATTTTAATATTTTTAAGTGTGACTGTGATAACAATATAAATTGTGAACATTATGACAAATATTGTGAATCAATTGACTTGTATTATGCGTATATTGTTGATTCAATACAGACTGCCGCTGTACTGAGTTCCCGTTTGGATAAACAGAGGCGATGTAAAAAGGTGACTGGATGGAACTACCACGTGCGGGACTATCATCAAACTGCTAGGTTCAATTTCAAGGTTTGGGTAGAGGCAGGTAGGCCTTTACAAGGCTTAATTTTTGAAAATATGCGTAGTAGTCGTTCAGTGTTTAAAAATAAAATCAAGTGGTGTCAGAAAAATGAAGATAGTATAAAAATGAATATTTTGGCCATGCATAGAAAAGAGAATAATTTTGTGAAATTTTGGAACGCAACTAAAAAGTTTAATTTTAAACATAGCCTTCCTGTGTCTGTTGATGGGTTACAGGAAACATGTAAAATAGCCGATTTGTTTGCCAGTAAATTTAAAGTTGACCCTCTGCCTGCGGATTGTAAGCTCAGCAGTGATACCATCGTGACTGCGTCACTTCCTCCATTTACGCAAGAAGATGTAATATCTGCAGTGAGGAATATGAAACGTGGTAAGTCACCATGTCACGATGGACTCAGTGTGGAGCACCTCGTATGGGGAAGTGCCAACTTATTTCCACATTTAACTGCGTTTTTTAATTTATGTCTCAAACACGCCTACTTGCCGAAACTTTTAATGAAAGCTGTGGTGGTTCCTGTCGTCAAAAATAGAACAGGTGATTTAAGTGCATCTGGTAACTACCGACCAATTACACTCGGTACGGTAATTGGCAAGGTGTTGGAGCGTCTCATACAGCCTGAACTGCAGAAGAATTTGAAAATTGACGATGCGCAGTTTGGTTTCCGCCCTGGCCTCTCAACAGACTCTGCGATTATCAGCCTTAAGAGTACAATAGCTTATTATACCCACCAGAGAACCTCAGTGTATGCTTGCTTCTTAGACCTGAGCAAAGCTTTTGACCTGGTGAATTATGAAATCCTCTGGGATAAGCTAAAAAAGTCAAAAGTGCCTCACCAAATTGTAGATCTGTTGAGATTCTGGTACGGGGGCCAGACCAATCAAGAGAAATGGGGTGACACGCTATCTGGTAGTTACAGGCTAGATTGTGGTGTTCGCCAAGGGGGTTTGACTTCTCCGGACCTTTTTAACCTGTATATTAATGATCTGATCGAGGAACTCAGAAGAACCCAAGTTGGCTGTCACCTAAGCAATGTCTGTGTAAATAGCTTGAGTTATGCTGATGACATGGTTCTGTTGAGTCCCTCGATTAAAGGCTTAAGGAAACTGTTGTCTGTCTGTGAGCATTATGCTGATGCTCATGGACTGAAATATAACGTTCTCAAAACCGAATCTATGGTATTCAGGTCTGGGGCAGGTCCGGGGAACATACCTAGTCTTTATTTAAATGGCACGACCATTAAGGTCGTAAAGCAGTTTAAATACTTAGGGCACATTTTGACGGACAGACTTCAGGACGACTGCGACATTGAAAGAGAGCGTAGGGCCCTCTCGGTGAGGAGTAACATGCTCGCGCGCAAATTTGTGAAGTGCACCAAAGACGTAAAGAACACTCTGTTCAGAGCTTATTGCTTGTCGATGTACACCTGCCAACTTTGGTGCAACTTCACAAAAAAGGTGTACAGTTCTTTAAGGGTTCAGTACAATGATGCTTACCGAACCCTAATGAAACTGCCAAGGTATTGTAGTGCCTCGAGTATGTTTGCCGAAGCGAGGGTCCCGGACTTTTACGCCATCATGAGGTCGAGGGTTGCGTCTTTTTGGCAAACTTTGAGACGCTCCAGTAACAGCATTTTGAGGGTTGTCACGGACAACTTAGCAAGCCCTATATTTGTGCACTGGATTTCTGTTCATCTAAACGGGAACAAAAAATGACGAAAGAATGGAATGTATTTTTGAAGACTATGGGTACCTATAAATGCCTCTATGTTTTGAATTTTTATTATTTTATTTTGATTTTATTTTTATTATTTTATTTTGATTTTGATTATTTTATTTTGATTTTGATTATTTTATTTTGAATTTATTTTTTACTGTCAAATGTCTGTTTATGGGTGAATTGCCTGCAATAAAACAATTTTTTTTTTTTTTTTTTTTATAGTTGGGAAAAGGCTAGGCAGTTGAGTGGCGTGTCACCGTGTAACGTCTTCAGTTCGTGTTTACTTACCATTCGCTTGTGGTGAAAGCACCTGCAGCAAGGAAGGCGCTAAGCCGGACGACTGCAACTCATACGCCGAAAGCAGCTCGTCTCCACACAACAGCTCTGTTAGTTGATCTAGCGACTCAGTCAGTTCGTTTTGCCAGTCCTCTGAAAATGTATGAAGTTTTGTAGATCCTGTGTTTATAAATAATTGAAATGCTGTTCATTGGTAAGCGCATCACTTGAAAACAGCTGAACCGATTTGGCTATGATTTGTTTAAAATGCTCGTAATAGTCCGAATGAGGTTTTATGGAAAGAAGAGTTGGAAAAATTTCCCGGAAATTTTTCAAATACGGCATCAACTGAACCTCTCTTTTTGAGTATTTTGGTACGAATTAATGAACACTAGCTTTCGCCCACGGCCTCGCCCGCGTGGATTTCGGAAAATATCCTGTGTTAATGGAGGCTATACTTGGTGCCTATGTAACTACGGTAACTATCTGTTTGCTAAATTTATTCCAAATCTGTTCAGCCGTTTTTCCGAGACTGAGTAACAAACATACAAACTGTCACATTTATAATATTAGTAGGATTGGACAGAACAACGTCCGTCGAGTCTCCTAGTAATAAATAATAAGTACATAAATAGACAATGTTACCAGTAGGTTGCGTGGCGAGTCGCTGCATTCGCGCAAGTAACGCTCGCAGCCTTGCGACGGGCGGGCGCGGCTGGCGAGTGGCCGCGTTCGCGAGGTGGCGCGAGTACAGCGCGCGGGCACGCTCGCATACCTGGTGAAACCAAATTATAGCCATGTACAGTCGCCAGCAGGTCAAGCTATCCGAAACTGTCAAATTTTCCATTTGAACATAAACCTTATTCCTTTGTGATAAAGTTGAAAAACTATCAAAGAAATTTGACGGATTGGGGTAGCTTGATGTGCTCTAGCAGGTCAAGCTATCCCAAACTGTCAAATTTTCCATTTGAACATAAACCTTATTCCTTTGTGATAAAGTTGAAAAACTATCAAAGAAATTTGACGGATTGGGGTAGCTTGATGTGCTGGCCTCTGTACATACAGCTTCATCAACTAAGTATCCCAGCGAAGACACGCAAATTAGCTGCTTACCAGTCTTTTTTATTTTTACAAAACCATTTTATAATAAGTATATCAAGCGACAAGCGCATACAGAAGAACATTTCAATAAAATTTGGAATTCGTTTGGTTAGCTCCAAGGTTCTAAGATCGCTAGAAGTGGATATAATTGGAGGTTCAATTCCCAGTAAATGTCCGCTGCTGGTGGGGCGGATCATTATTTTTCCTACAAAATGGTCGATCTGGATGTTGCTGATCCACGCGTAATGTTTGTGAACGGGCGCCGTCGGTTGAGAATCTCCTAACTTACAGGGCTTATTTTTAATCTTACATCTGGAATTGTTTCTTCATTCTTTTACATAGTTCTCATTATAGAAGCAACAAGAATAATGTACCGAGGATTTGGTAATATCTTGATTTAAACTTTCCTTGGAGTTGCTTGCCCATTCTTCTCCATAGAGATCTACCTTCTGGAATGGGCGCCTGGAGCGACTTTTTGACAAATCAAAAGTGTCTGTAATGGTTTAATTGCAATAAATGCTTTCAGTTTCAGTAACGAAGTACTCTTTTTGCCATTGCAAACTTAATATTTTCAGTGTAAGGTCTTTTTTCCTACTTTTTTGCTATAAAAAAACAACTAAAGTAAATAAAATTATTAATGGATTGATTTATTTTTTTGCTACACAATATAACAAATGTTAGCTTTGCGTTATCATTAGAAATAACTTTAATAAAATTACTTGAGGAGAATCCTAATCGATAACTTGACTAATGGTTAGTATATAGTTACTTAACTCAATAAAATTGGATGCATACATCATCATGTTCAATATAACAACCATCAATTAGAGAGTAACCTAATGATAAAGCAGAACGGGGGTTGGTAGAACTCAAAATTGCAATAATAACAAGCTCGCTGGCTATTTGGTCAAAACTGTCGGGTATTGAATGGCGATATTGGGCGTTGCGTTGGTTCGAATTCGCGTCAAGCCTTTCTCTTTTTTAAAGTATTCCATAGGATAGTCGTAACAAAATCAATGTCAAAGCAGTAATACAATTTAAAAAAAATATGGCTCCTCACATGGTGACGCTGTCTGTACATTCTTGTTTCTAGTCTGAAATTTTGTTGGCAAAAAAGACACCGTTCAAATACGACAGATCTAAGACCGGGAAAAGGCTTGGTTATGCAAGACAACTAGATATTTTCTTAGTTTTTATCGACTTTAATTCTAAGGACACATTAACAAACCTGCGCTTTCAACGCCTCTGCCTTAGCCGCAAGTCTTGATCGACTCGCGTTTACCGCGTTATGAGGCGTCACTGTCCTGCGATCTGTCCAGCCACTCGCTAGCTCAGGACCTAAAACGATAAGGTAATTTTATCAAAATAAACCTTTACTCAACAATAGAACAATAAAGGTTGGAATAAAATCTAAAGAAAGTTACAAAGAAAAGAAGTATTTGTTGTAACTTTCGTTTTATTCTTACTCTATCCTTTAAACAGTTTTTACAGTGAAATTGCACTGAAGTGTTATATTCTTACCTAAAAAGGTTTCAGCTGTGAACGAATGTTTGGTACCCCTATTTGATTCGAAAATAAAGCCAGGCAAGTCTTCTCTGAGTACTGTTGTTTGTTGCTGACCATCAGTATTGTGGATTTGTAGTTCCTTTTCCCTGAAAGAACCATACAATTAAGTCTTGATAGTATCAAATGGGAAAATATAACATTGTACAAAAAATACAAGTTACTTACTTTTTACATGAGAGAGCCCAGTTGCCGATAATTAATTTAGATGCTCCAGGTTTAGACAGAATCGGTTGAGGGACCGAATTCTTTACTGAAGCTCGCGCTCTTTGAAGTTTGTCGATAAATTCGCCACGATTTTCTGTAATTAAACCATATCTCACAAACACAAATCTCCACGCTACATGCATTAAGTAACTTTTAAAACCACGGACTGATATTTTGATGCGAAGGCCAAAAACTTAAAATCTTTTATTTGTCTCACGGCCGCGCATACACTGACCATCATAACAATAGAAGATGGCATACTGTCTGAGTATACAGGGTAAGTTTTTATCCAGTGCGCAAATTGTAACCATGAATTCAGCATATCATTCTAGAACCCCTAGCACAGAAATTTTTCGTCGGTTATACAAAAAAAAATCTGCTGTTTCATAGAAAAGTGCAATACCTACGCGGTCAAAATGTATGGAACAGCTGATTTTTTTTTTGTGTATCCGGCGAAAAATTATTCAAGAGGTGCATCCTCCCGAAGTGGTCTACATTAACATAGCCAAAGGGTGTTATACTAACCACGGCCGCCGAATAGATTGCACGAAGCACTGCTCTCAAAACGGTGAAGGAAAACATCGAGAGGAAACCGGCGGGTCCCAGAACTCCTTGATCAACCCAAAATTCGAGGACATGTGACATCTACCAACTCGCACTCGGCTCGCGGCGCACTCCCTCTCACCTAGGGGAAGCCTGTGTCCCAGCAGTGGGAACATAATAGGCTGATTATGATAATTTGCTTTAATATTGTCTATTAAAGCAAAATATATCATGCGTGTAGGCTTATAGGGTATTTTCCAATTTACTGAAAACTATTCCAAAAAGTTTCCAAAAGAAAAATGAAAGTAAATCAATTTATACGTTATGATGACTTTTTGTCACGTGACGTCAACTTTGTGTAAACGTAAGGAGTTAGTATGTAAACAAGTGAATGTCGAGTTTTTAATTAACATGATTTTTAATGGATAGAAAGTGATATTACTGGAGTGCGGTGCCCTGTGCACAAATACTTCTAAAACTGCGCCAAACTAAGTATAGTAGGTACGGGTGCAGTTTACACAAAGCTGGCGTCACGATGTCACGTGATAAAAAATCATCGTAAGGTGCGTTTTGGCGGTAAATTCAAAACAACGAAAACGAAATTTGATTGTAATCATGTTTAATTGAGAAAATGGATTTAAATAAAAAAAAAAAAAACAATTGAATATATCGTCCCAATCTTCAAATTAAAATAGTTTTTATTAAATTTGAAAATACCCTATTCCGCATACGTGCACAGACGACACTAAACGCCTTAAGGGGAATACATGGAGGAAGCCGGCGAAAAAAAAAGGCGGTGTACCGTGTTACTTCTTAAATGACAATTTAATAACAGTACATACCGGTGTTATCAGTCTGATGCTCCGGGCTGCCGCTGGAGTACATGGTGGCGAGCTTGCCGTCGAGCAGGAAGCGGAACCAGCCATTGCTGCCCGTGCTGAGCTCCAGCGCGGCCGCGTCGCTCCACACGTACAGCGCGTCGCGGCCGCGGCATAGCGACCACTCCGCCCACGAGTAGCCCACGCCGCTCGACAGGCACGACGCGTCCTCGCTGCAGCCTACACGACATAAGTGTAAAAGACCTCCATCACACAGCCGTTATCTACCCATTCTGGACATCAAACTAAGTATAATTGAGGAAAGTTATGGCCGAGAAATGTCTTTTAATTCTTAATGAACGAATTGGTTACAGCATCTTATAATTGTCGAAAATGCATCATATAAATGCTTGAAATGTACACCAAAATCGGCAAAAAATGCTACTATATGCTTAATTATATATTGTCAATAAAAACTAAATAAATACTACAAAATAATGATTATTTTCCTTGAAAAAAAATACATTTATACCAACCAAAAATAAACTTAAGTTCTACATTTTCAAGACAACACCGTTTTAGTTACTGAAAATGTTAATAATAATCAAATACTGTTCCACATGCATAGTAGTGTACGATTATGCCTGGTATCTTAAAATATTTGCATTATTTGGAAACTATTATTCTACATTCACTGTGAGCATGGGGCACAATTAGTATTTGAGTTTTTCTGGTTGCATGCTAGTAGCTTTTAAGTAAAATATGCAATATAGAGTCGCTCCATGTAAAATACTGGTATTCAGCTGCATCCGGTTAGACTGGAAGCGGACCCCGACATAGTTGGGAAAAGGCTAGGCAGATGGATGATACAATAACCTGAAAAATTGCTAAAATGTGCAAATGCATGATATATGCAAACATGCATTTGCATAAACTCCTACAGTCTACAGCTATAAACCTGGGGCCTAAGTCTACTAATTTATAAACGTTACAATGGTCTCTCAATGGTGTGTTTTTGACAGTTTTTGTATGGCAAATCTGTCAAAAACTTACCATTGAGAGACCATTGTGACGTTTATAAATTAGTAGACTTAGGCCCCTGGACAGTTACCCTCGATAACTAGCGAATGACTACACAGACTAGCGAATGACTACACAGACTGCGCTATTTTCGCGTCGATACAACAGCAGATTTACCCATTCTACTGTTTCATTATAATTTACCCATTCTACTGTTTCATTATAATTTACCCATTCTACTGCTTTATTATAATTTACCCATTCTACTTTTACATTACAATTTACCCTTTCTACTGTTTCATTATAATTTACTAGCTTTTGCCAGCGCCTTCGCCCGCGCTAATCATTTTCAACAAGACCTTAACAAAATAAACACCTAATCCTTCCTCATGAATCACTCTGTGTATTGATGAAAACCGCATGAAAATCCATTCAGCACTTTCTGAGTTTAGCGCGAACAGACAGACGAGGCGGGGGACTTTTTTTTATAATATGTAGTGATTTGGATCAGATCATTTATCAATTATCACACCATAAATTAAAAGTGGTTACGAAAATGTAGTGCTAGGCCCTCGCTAGGATCTACTCAATTGACATTCACAGGGAGGCGCTGTTGGTTAACATTTGCGAAATTGTTGTGTGGAATATATATAAAAAACAAGGTGGCGACGTTTTTTTTTTTTTTTTTTTTTTTGGGTGGGAAATCATCAAATGACTTCTCCTGCTGAGTAGAGCAGGAGGGCGTGTCAGACTTTTACTGACTAAAACCCACCCGTGTTCCCTCAGTAGCCCGTATGCCAGGGGCCGTGGTATCTCTTTCGAACAAACCCGCACCCCTGGCAGGCATCGGCCCTTGCGGACCCCACCAGTGGTTGCTGACATCTTTGACGGCACGCGTGAGGAACACAACGCGCCGTCCCGTCTACCACTTTTCGGCCGCAGAGGATAGGGAGAGCGGCTGACGCTATACCGACACTCCTCTTCCCCTGCGGCCCCACCGCGTCCGCCATCAAACGGTGGCGGCCCCGTCCAGGCCACGGAAGGGAAGAGCGCTGCTCAGAAGCACCGGCACTCCTCCTCTACCGCAGCCTGTAACCCTCAGCCGCGATGCCTCCCATTCGACATCGCGGCCCACCTCAGTTGCGGTGCACCTCACCGCAACCTACTTTTTGGCCGCTACGTCAATGGCTTGAAGGCAAAAGCCCTGACGAGCGGCCAAGGTGGCGACGTTAGTTCCGATTTTGGTCACGCGCCAAAAGATCCTCGTACAAGAATATTTCCTTACCTGGGATACTAGAGGTTTCGCTGTCACATGACAAGAAGGCCGCGGGTGCGGCCGCCAGCCCCTCCACCTTGCTGAAGACCCCGAGGCGCGCGAACTGCTCCAGGTATATGTCGGAGGCCTTCACCATCAGCTCCTCGGCGATACCCAGCACTATGAGGTGACCGTCGTCATCGTCCTACGTCGTAACAATTTACCATATTTTAAAGTCTGGTTGGAAACATTCAAAGAAAGAACTGATTCTTTTAAAAGATTTTCTAAATATAGATAGATACACCAAAAATTTCACATTATTTGACACAGATTTCTTGATTAAACAAACAAACAAAAAAATTACAACAATATAAAGAAATTATTATTAAACACAAAAAATAATAAACACAAGAGAAGGATTGTTGATGCAGGTAAGTTTCGATGGTGTGATGTCTTTACAAAAATGGGGATGCATTCAAGAATAAATGATTGCGAGGAAAACAAGAAATCAGAATTTTAATCAACTCAGCAGATAACAAATAAAAATATTAGTATTATAAGTCTGATGCTTATGATAACTGACATTCATTATTTGTGTTTAGCTATTCTTAAGTTCTAAGCTGAGCGCAGTCGATGGACGTCATCGACATCGTTCGACGGATTCAAGCCAAACATGGATTTCAAACATACACATAAAATCCGTGCAACAGTGTCTCAAGCAAAGATGAGGTTACGGCTCTAAAACGGATGATAAGTTTAGCGAGCTTCGTTTATTGTCAATCGTGTTCGAAGATACAAATCAATTATAGGATGTCTAGCGTTTCGTTCGAAACCACTGGTTGCATAATTCGGAGTGATAGTATAAATCAGTCATTTTAGAGCCGGCAGCCTGGGAGCATCACACCATCGTAACGTTACCGCGGGCGCGCGGATATAGCGGCTGCGCAGCACTCGCGGCGGCGCGCGCCGGCCCGCGCCCAGCTCGCCCTGCCACACACGCTACGTCAGCCCGCTCGGCTGGGAGCATTGCGGCCCGTGCCGCAATACTACCGGCAAAGCCGTTTTTGCTTTTCAATTTTCAAGAGATACAAGTATAAAAATACTGAGTGAAAGGCGACGAGACGTACCAGACATTGGTAGATCATTCGCAATCATTCGAAAACACGATGATTGACACAACATTGTGTGAATTTACACTCTTATTAATAACTCGGTATCAGCCAGGCATTCAAATTGACAGCAATGCAAATCCATCATCAATCTGCTACCTAATCGCAATTTATTATGTGGTCGGCGCAACATATCTTTTTTTACCACATTTCTCTATTAGTCGTCATCTCCGTAGTCACACCCTTTCTAATCATATCATCATTCACACAGTCCATCCATCGTTTCTTTGACCTCCCCTTACTCTTGTAGCCTTCGACATTCATACTCAAAACTTTCCTCATAACATTTACCTCATTCCTCCGTATCACATGCCCATACCATGACAATCGATTTCCAAATTTTCAGTTATAGGTGCCACTTTCAAATTTCTTCATTCATCGTTTCCTATTCTATCCAATCGAGTAACACCACACATCCGTCTTAACATTCTAATCTCGCTGCATGTAATTGCCTTTCATTCACCCCTTTTGTGGCCCAACATTCTATCCCATACAAGACAGCAGATCTAACCATGGATTTATATATCTTCCCCATAAGTTTAAGGGAAATGTTAGACACAGATTGTTCCTGTGGCCTACTGTGATTTCATCCATCCATTTATATTCAGTAATAAATCTATTTATTGTTTTTACTGTACTGGACGTCATGGATAGCAATTATCATCAAAAAAATTGCCTGTGTTTGAATAAAGTATTGAATTAGGGCATGCATTTAATCGAACCTCAAAAAATGCACTTTTTACCTTCCTAAAAATATTATTGATCACTCTAAATACATTTAGTAGATGCGCCGCTTTTTGTGAATCACATTATAATAAAAAATTACTAAATATTCAAGTCACTGCTGCAACAAGGTTTATTAATTTAGAAAACTGTACATTATTAGGCCGCGTCCTAACCAGGAGCGATCGTTGCGCGAATACGCGATCGTCGCGCTCTTTTATATGCAATACTTGTGCGATCAATCGAGTCGCGTATACAGGATAAGTTTTTATCCAGTGTGCAAACTGTAACCATGCATCCTGCATACCATTCTAGAACCCCAGCGCAGAAAAATTTCTTCGGTTTTACAACAAAGAAATCTGCTGTTTAATAGAAAAGTGCAATACCTACGCGGTTAAAATGTATGGAACAGCTGATTTGTTACTGGTTACCTTATCCTGTATAGGGGAGGTAAACGACCGCGACTTCGCGCGATGATTGCTGTCGGTTCGGAGTTTCGGACGTATGGTAATAAGTTTTGAGAGGATCAATTAAATATATCCCTTAAGTGCGTAACTCACGGCGTTGTCGAGCACGTTGGCCACGAGCTGCGTGAGCAGCGCGGCGGCGTGCGGGTCGCGGCGCACGGAGATGGCGCGCAGCAGGCGCGCGGGCGCGTAGTGCACCATCTTGCGCACCAGCGACAGGCAGGCGCGCCGCACGCCCGCGCCGCCCGCGCCCAGGTAGCGCGCGCTGAACACCGGCACCAGGCGCCTGCGGGCGGACACATCCCATGACGCCTGTACCCACGTCCCTACAGCCTGACCGATCCCGCTGTGTGCGAGCCGCTCGTTCGTCCGTCCCGTCCCCGCCTCGCCGCGCATACCTAAAGCGCAGTACGGCGGTATCGGTCAAGCTATACCAAGACGAAATCATTTCGCAAAAAATTGAGGGTGTTTATGTTTCTCCTAAAATATTTCGTCTATGAATAGATACACCATACATCTTTTTTGTGTTTTTTCATGGTTTACAGGCCAAAACCACATAACCCTCGACGTCGTTGAACCCCAATAATGTAGTGTGATGTGTGAAACTAAAATAATAATAACTTACTCAAGGTATACTGCTGCCATTTCCTTGTCTCCAGTTTCAGGAAAATCATCGTCATTGGTCGGCGAAGGCGAGTCGTGATTGCCGACTACTAACCATTCACCTGGACACTGTAGAATAGCTGCCACTTCCCTGTGACCTGGATGGACAAACAAACATATTTGTTTAGTTAATTACTCCACGAAAATTGTAGGTTTAAAGACTCCCACAAACAAGCGCGAGCCCACAGCGCTTAGCGACTCTCGTAGAAGAATCTTTATGAAAACTTAATGACAATTGGTCTACAAATATCGCGTCGCGCTTGTTTGTAAAAGCCTTTTTGGTTATTATTACTATCTATTGTGTGTTGACTAATATTACTATCTATTGTGTGAGCAGTGGTGACCCAGCGATATCAGCATCAGCTCCGAGTTACAACTTGTAGATCGTGGGTTAGAACCCACCCAGGCAGGCGCTTTATTTCGTCTAAATAATTTTATCACCAGTGCTCTCAAAACGGTGAAAATCAACCTTAGGATAGGAAACCGGCATGTCCTAGAACCAATAATTCGAAAACATGTGACATCTATCAACGCTGGGCCCGCGTGTTAGATATTACAGTCCACTCCCTCTCAAAGAGGGGAGGCCAGTATCCTAGCAATGGGGACATTATAGGCTGATTATGCTATTATGTTGTGTTGAGATTTCTTGGTGTCCAGTTGATGGTAATAAGCTTGCCCTCAATTACATGGGACTTAAAGATAACTGCCGAAATGTGGGTGTACTATAGAAACAACTTTTCCAATCCCTTCGGGGCATACAGCCGAGATATGTGTGTTGTTATTATTATCTATTAATGTTTACCTTGGTCGTGTCGTTCCCGGGCCTTATCAAGAGGCGTTTTCCCGTCTTCGTCCCGTAGGTCAGCATTGGCCCCGTAACGGAGAAGAACCTTGGCAATAGCAGGACGACCGAAGCAGGCTGCGTAATGCAGAGATGAACTACGTTGACCACGATTTACGTCAGCACCTAACATAAAACGTGACAGACAATATGATAAGTCTTTACATGGATTTTCCTGGCCGTTCTCTTCCATAGGAACCTACTAAGCTGACACCGACACTTCATCCGTGACAATCCAAATTGCCTGTAATGTTTTTTTTTTTCTTAATAAATGCTTTGAGTTGGGATTTAAAAACTTCAAAGTGTTGATAAATTATACATAAAGATTTTTTGTTTCTAAGGGGACGTACTGAAAAAAACAGCAAAACCTCACCTTTCTCGCACAAGAACTCAACCATTTCCCTCGTACCGAAAGCCGAGGCCCAATTGAGCAACGTCTGTCCGACGTCGTCGGTGAAGTTGACGTCGACGGCGCCGCTGGACACGGCGGCCAGCAGCGCGTCGGTGTCCTTCCCGCGGATGCAGTCGATGAGCTGGCGGTGCGACTTGTCGCCGCGCGCGCCGCTGCCGCTGGCCGACGAGCCCTCGCCGCTGGCGCCGCCCGACGCGCTCGAGCCCGACGTCGAGCTGCCGTTGCGGGTGGACCCACTGGGGCAGAACAGACACACTCAGGAAACTTCTTCCACTATCTTTTCTTTCGCATTACACAAATACCATCATTTTACTACTATTACTTGCATTCAGCGTGCGTTTACGACAAATGGCCCTCGTGTCCGTTTTATTTTACCATCTCGATCAAACGCTTCGAGCGCGTTCGGAGCTCCGATTGGTCCGTCACCAATTCAGGGCCAATCGGAGCGCCAAACGCGCTCGATGCGTTTGTTCGAGATGTTAAAATGAAACTCACACCAAGGCCTCAGATGTATGAACGTAAAACGAAGGAAAAGGAGTAAGTAAGAATCGCAGCATGTGTTCTGTAGTTTATGTTGCCCCAGCGAAGATGGTGTGAGTTTATGTACCTAGGTATGAAATTATTATCATACTTCTACACATAAATATCTATACTAGCTTCCGCCCAAACCCACCACGTCGCGTTGCATCGCCCGCTCATGCTATTACTTCGTTTTGCGCTTACCGTTCCTCGTGGATTGCAAAAAGATTTTTTTTCATCCGACCGATATTTCTAGAGATTAGCGCGTTCAGACAAACAGACAAACTCTTAAGCTTTATTTTTAGTATAGATAGATTTAATTTGATAATAACGAAACTGATTTTCATCTGTCACAGTCAATGTAAGGTCCAATTGGAAACCAGCGTCAGGCACTAGCATTCTAGCATTTTGCTGAACCTATTTGGAGCAACCGTGACGCACACAATATTATTGTTATCGTTTATATTGTTTGGACTAATGGCATGTGCCAAATATTTATATTTCTCTTAAATCATTTTCATTCTTCTTTACTTCAAACGAAAATATATTTTATTTTGTTTTCTATTTTGCGTTATTGTTTACTGTTCGGATTCAGAGACTATAACCATAGATAAATTAGCTTTTAGTATTATTTTCATGTTATAGCTTTGAATAAGGCTGTAGTTGAGTCATACTCTGGAAAGTAAAACCGTAACCAATCACAATGTGTAGTGTGCAACAAGGAGCTGTTGTTAAACATTTCTGAAATTGACACAAAAATTGTATTGAAAACACAAGAACGTTAGTTGTTATTTTGCAACGCGCCATTAAATATTTGTCCAAATATCCAGTTATAAGGTGCTTACTTCTGTATGGCATGCCGCCCCTCACACAGCAGCACCAGCAACAAGTCCACCAGCCGCATGCACTCGAGACACCAGCGCTCGTCGGCCTGCACCGCCGCCTCCACCGCCGAGCATAACTCCAGGCGGACGAGATCCTACAAAAAATCATTGTATTTTATATTTACCACTTTCATACACATAAAAAATCCTACTCAGTAACCAGGTCCAGTTGAAAACCAGCATCATGCTCTAGTTGTCTGACAATTTTGCTGAACTGGGTCTTTCTGACGCAGCCGCGCGGCACACGTACCTGCTAATTTCCCACAACGCACTTACTTGTAGTATATGTTGGGTTGTGTGCCAAGTTTTAGTATATGCTAAACAAATATATTTACTTTCTTTATACTTCTTTCTGTTTTAAATACATTTACCTCAGAGTTCTTGAAGTGAAGACATGGCCTTTCACCATGTCTGTAAAAACATATCATGATTAACTTACATGTGTAATTTGCGCAGAACCACGGCATAATGTAGAGAGTAAGCTAACTGTCGTAGATACTGCCGGAGCCGAACACTTGTCATCACCACTTTCGGCACTACCCAGCCGCCGAACTAGTTCCTCTATTAAACCTATAGTGGAAAATATGGAAACAATTTGATGAATAATATATGTAATAAATAAATGAAATACTGAAAAATATGTTGAAACCCTTATGATGACTATGTTTTTTTTTTTTTTTATAGATACGTATTTTTAATTTATAAACCAAAGATGTTGAGATTCTATAAATGTTCAAATATAAAAGACATTATAAGTTTATAGTAGCTCCTTTTTATGCCTCAAACCTCGGCCGCACTGGGATGTTTCATTTGCTTCATTTGAAATGTCATGTTACATACCATGTTCAGCTAGTGGGGCTGGATCTGCATGCGCACGCGCAAAGCGGTCTGCAAGCGACGCAAAGCATCGGAGCGCCGCGTCAGCCACCCGCGCGTCATTGTGACGCAGTAGTGCCGACAGAGACGAAACTGCGTCACCCACGCGAGCGTCACCCGGCTCCATTTTGCCACATACCCTGACAAAACAAATAATTTTTCAATCATCGCGTGAACTTTAGGAATTTTCTTTCTTTAGACATAAACATCACCTTTGTACATTTTTTTTAATGTTAATTTCTTCTTGTCAGTTTACATGTACACGCATGTACTTATATGTATGTAAACAATTAAATAAATAAAGAAGCACAAGACACGACCTAATATAGAAAGAAAGAAAAAGTATTTATTGTGACTCGCACAGGAAGATCACATCGTAAAATATACACACTGTAGTACAAAGAATATAAAAAAGAACAAATTTCTTGAAGTAAAAAAATAATTAAAAATAAAACAAAGTCCTGCACGAGGCCAAAAGGCTCCTACCTCAGCATGATGCTGCGACATTTAAAAAGTGTCGCAGCGCTGGTATTCTGATAGGGCCCGAGCGATGTGATGTCACGGGCAGTTACAGTATAAATAAATAATCAGTATTAAAGTTACTTAAAAACTAAATAATTATGTTAGCGAATAAAACAAAATACCGTCAGCGCGAAGCGTGACCTCATTTGATTTACATATAATTGGGAAGTTGTCAATAAAATACCTTGAAACCACTGCCATAGCTGAGTGGAGAGTATCCTTGTGCACAGATGTACCATGATGTGTAATGAAGTGTAACACTGCAGGAAGGCCACCACCTTCCCAAACCGCACCTGCTTCCCTGGTGCATACCAACTCCAACACCTGTGATCAAAGTCAGCAGGTATAGTAAAACAAATACACATTGATTTAAAAACTTAAACCCTCTAACATCAACAGGTGCTCCTAAAACTTACTTTAATGCACTGTTCAGCAAGGTCCTTGCTGGTACGATTGTTAGGATCTACTGTGAGCAACCTACTGCAGATAGCCTTAACTGCTCCTTCAATAGCAACAATCCGTCTTGTGCATTCAGCTGCAAAATAAATGAAATTATTAATTACTAGCTTTTGCCAGCGGCTTCGCCCGCGTCGATGTCGGAAAATATCCCACGGGAACGTACTACCGGGATTAAAAGCATGCAAACGCCAATTTTTGGAGGCTAAATACAACTTTTAATGGTTTGAAATATTTCACACCCTCAAGGGCTGTTTTCCCAAAAACACTGAAACATGTGGTTTTTAATTTTTAATCAGAATAATAAAACCCAATTTTCATGGTTTAAACTACAAAAATGACGATTTTCCATACAAACTTTCATCCCCTATTTAACCCCCTTAGCGATTGAATTTCGAAAAATACTTCCTTATTCCTTGTCTACATTATAAAGGGAACCTTTGTGCAAAATTTCAGCTTTCTAGGTCCAAGGGTTTGGGCTGGGCGTTGATAAGTCAGTCAGTCAGTCAGTCAGGACTTTTCTTTTTATTAATATATACATAGATAGATAGATTTGTTTGTTACCAATAACACAAAATTATAACAAAGTTGGCTTGATTCGTTGGTTGAAAGTTGAAGTTGATTTGATTGTGTAAAAATCATAACTTTGATTGTTATGAACTTAAAAAAAATACTGATGATAAATGATACAATGCTTATTCATGCACTGGGCCACCACCGGTCACCATTGCTTTCAAAATGGTGAAAGAAAACATCGTGAGGAAAATGTCCTGGAACCAAAAATTCGAAGGCTTGTGATGTCTACCAGCCCGCACTGGGTCTGCATGTTGGAGCGGAAGAGTGAGGAGGCCTAAGCTGTGTCCCGGTGGGCACATTATAAGCTGATTATTTTGGTGATTAAGGATAATAAGTGCAAGTAAGCAACTATCAACCAGTCTAACCCAAATCGTATCGTGTTACCCAGTCACTGAGCTGTGGAGGTCAGATCGGTCGCTCGTCGTGAGATACAGAAGTGTCAAAGTGCATTTATCGAGTGTATTAGAATAACGTCAGAATTGTAGACAAATTACGACAAATCGAGAAAAAGAGCATTTTCGCACTTGTCATTTTTTTGCCCTGTAGGCCATTGGGCACGCCACGATAAGTCCCCTCGCCCTGAGGACACGGTGGAGCATACGGTGGAGGTGCATGGGTAGCCATCACCTCCTTCAGCGAAGCAGTGATACTCGCGCAGAGGGAGGCGATGCACATGAGGGAGAGGCAGTATATGCGCCCTCACGGCCTTAGTCGCCGCAGGAGACGCCCTGGGCGTCGGGAATCCCAGTCTGATGTCTGGCCACCGTAGGCGTGGGCTTGCGGACGGCGAGTAACGGGTAGCTCGCTGTCCGGTCAGGACCAGGCCCAAGTCGACGGCGCGTTGTGTTCCACGCGCGCCTCAAAGAGATGTCAGCACAAACCGATGAGGCCCGCAAGGGCCGATGCCTGCCAGGGGTGCGGGTTTGTTCGAAAGAGATACCGCCGCCCCTAGCACACAGGCTACTGAGGGATCACGGGTGGGTTTTAGTCAGTAAAAGTCTGACACGCCCTACTGCTCCACCCAGAGCGGGAGAAGATATTTGATGATATCTCACCCAAAAAAGAAAAAGCTGATTATTTTATTAATGCTTAGAGTGTTGATAGACATATCTATTTATATTTTGAGAACAGAAGTAAAACAAATGTTTTATTTATTCAAATGGTGAATAATAATATGGACCATGTGTCATAAACTCATGATCATAGATGGAATGAAATGGATTTAAATATTTGTTTACACATAAACAAAATTCAAGTTAAACATATCATTTCTTTTTTTAACAGGCTGGCTTCAGAAATCTTTCTCGCCAGGTGGAAAGCGATGTTATGTATGTGTAGCAATATATTTCAATCATTTTTGTCACCAGACTTACCAGAAACATCCAAGTAATATGTGATGGCCCTGGCTGTCACCTCCAGGACATTATCTGGTGCACATTCATCTAAGAATATTTTACACAACGCCGGAAGGAATGTTCTTGGAGGGCAGCTGAAATAAAAGTAGGTCATATTGAATGTGTTGCTCCCATTGTGATAGTTTTATAATTTTGTATGTTTGATAAGATAAAAAAAAATATCACACTGGTAGTAAAATATAGACAAATTACAATTAATAACTTGACCAAATTAAAAGTTTTAACTTTTAATGCTTTTATAAAAGTACTAGTTTCTGCCCGCAACTTCGCCTGCGTCAAATTTCTTGCTTCCCGACCACCCCGTCGCATCGAATCGCCTGGCCGTGCGAGTACTTCGTATTCGTGACCGTTCTCTTTTTGCTCGGCTTCTAGTAGCCCTAGCGTGATGTTATACAGCCTATGGCCTTCCTCGATAGATGGGCTATCCAGCTATGAATATTTTTTCAATTCGAACCAGTAGTTCTTGAGATTAGCGCGTTCAACCTCGCGCGCGCGCTGTACTTGATCATTATTTTGCTGCGATGTTATTTTAAAACTGCGATATCTCCTAAGATATTCATTGAAATCGAATGATGTGAAGGGCAATTTTGTTTTAAATTAAATACTTGTGACGAATAACGTATTTATTTGGATAAGGATTAATATCATGTTTATAAAAAAAACATCTTCGCAAATAAAGCATTATTTTAGAACCAATTTGGTTAGCATAAA
Source organism: Polymixis flavicincta (assembly GCA_949987655.1). Taxonomy (NCBI): domain Eukaryota; kingdom Metazoa; phylum Arthropoda; class Insecta; order Lepidoptera; family Noctuidae; genus Polymixis; species Polymixis flavicincta. Next base: position 11,146,293 of record OX465180.1, on the reverse strand, counting down.
AAATTAAATTAAAAATTTAAAAAAAACCCCGACCCTAAAAACTCTAAAAATTAAAAATAATAATATTTATAGGCCTTTTAAGATGAAGGTAATATTTTGATCAAGGCATTGTCAAGTCGGGGGACGGCTAATGAAAATCCTAGGCCTCTGTTTGGCGTTTTCATTGACCGTACCCCGACTTGACAATGCCTTGATCAAAATATTACCTTCATCCTATTAATATTATCATTTTTAGTTTTTAGGGTCGGGGTTTAAAAAAAAAAATTAATGTAATTTTTATTTCCTGCTTTTTAAACTTAATGTCTCGCTCGCTTAAATTTGCGCATCGTTGCGTATTTTTCCCACAGTTTGTTACTAATTTATCCTCATTCCTCGTCCTGATCACTATTTATCTATAATAATCTATTCATTGAGACCTTTTCAATGAGCCCAAACACGATACTTTTGCTGTTTGTTGGTGACTAACTTGGGCATCCTGGAAATTACATGTGTGGCTCCAGCATTTCAAGGTTACTTTGTTCGTCTAATATCATTGAAGTAATAGAATACCAAATTTCGAGTTGATCAGACCCGTGGAAGATGCTCAAATCGCTTCACCAACCAGAAAAGAGCTGATAATCTTCAAACGGCTGAACCGATTTTGATGAAACATGTCTAAGAACTCTCCCGACTAATACACCTTTCAAACAAAAAAAAACAAAATCAAAATTGGTTCATCCGTTCGGGAGCTACGTTGCCTCAGACAGACAGACCGACAGACAGACGGATAGACGGACAGACGGACAGACAGACACACAGACACACACAGACACGTCAAACTTATAACACCCCGTCGTTTTTGCGTCGGGGGTTAAAAAGGTTGAAACAACATAACAACAACACAGTGGGCTGCGCATTCACTTGACATCTAGAAATGTATGATTATGTACTGTGTTGAGCAATAAACATTTGAATTTGTTATAGTGAGCCAACCTTAAGAGCGCTGTCACAGATACATTAGCGCCACTCCTTTAAAAAAATATTATCTCATGACTGAAAAGGAATTATGAAAAACGGCTCAATCAGCTGTCTCGGTAAGTGTGTCTAGAATTTTCTAATACCTTTCATAAAGTTTCATATTGAGACACGAAGCAACAAAATTCGATCTAAAGCAAAACGGCCACATTTCTCTAGATCGTATTTTGTTGCTTCGTGTCTCAAAATGAAACTTTGTAAAAGGTATTAGAAAATTATAGACACACTTACCGAGACAGCTGATTGAGCCGTTTTTCATAATTCCTTTTCAGTCACGAGATAATATTTTTTTAAAGGAGTGGCGCTAGTGGACCTGTGACAGCGCTGATAGAAGATAGACATCTGCTGTCGCGGACTTTTTTTTAGAACATTTAAAGGAGGACAATTCTGTCATACATGATTTTTGCCAAACTTTAACCGTTTACGCAGCGGAAACTCTCAAAAGGAAAGAAACCCCGATTTTGAAACATTATTCATTGGTACTCTGCTCCTATTGGTATTAGCGGGATGGCATATATGTTATAGCCTTCCTCTATAAATGGGCTATATAACCATGAAATAATTTTTCAAATCAGACCAAGTTCCTGAGATTAGGGTGTTCAAGCAAACAAACTCTTCAGCTTTTATTATATTATAGTATAGTATAGATTAAACAAAGATGCTTTTCCTGTCTATCTGTGTGACCATTGTTGTTTTTCTAAACTATGCACTTTTGAATTTTCACTTTGATTTAGAAAATGTATTCTGGAAGATTTATGTGTACTTAACATAGATATTAATCTTCCATATTATAAAGAAATATTGACATATTGTCAAGTCATAAAAACCATATATGAATATAAAATAAAATATACACAGCTTTATGGTAGGTTTCTCACCAAGCGTTCGATCAGTTGCGCAATCAACCAAACATTTTTGACAGTGCGGCCCTTAGGAAGGGCTATCAAAAACCATTGGTTTGTTATCATGGAGTATTTTGAAATCATACTATTGCAAGTCAACTTGCTAGATGCTTTCACAAATTCTTGATAAATATTTTGTTTAGATATGAACAGAATATTTAAATATTTCATGAGATTGTGAAATAGTTTATTTCTCAAGTTGATAAAATAATTAATTATGTCCTAAAAACAAGTAGTTTTATTGTTAGTTTTTTTTTTTTTGTTTTTTGCTGACATGTATAGAGATCTAACTGCAACATTGAATTTAAAGTTGATGAAACAAAGGTGTTAATAATCACATCTATCAATCTGTTGTTTAGCTTATCATCAGACTCTTCCAAGCTTGAATGATATTATGCTGTTTTAATTGGCTGCACGACATGCAGATTATATTAAACGAACACTCATTTAAATAAGCTTGTATCAGTCTTCTGTACTTATTTGTCATTTTAATTTACTTCTTAAAAATTATAATAATAATTGTGAATAGTTAATACTAGGGTAATTATTGTTTTTGAATGTACTTTATGTTAGGCATTTATTTGCTTAAAAGGACACTTCTATCACTAGCTATATAGTATACAAAGTTGTTAATGAAAATAAAGTATTTTTAATTGTATATTTTGAAATGAATTACCTTTCAAAGCATCTGTCGACATTGTCGGACATGAGTAGCAACATGCATAGTTGTTCAAGAGCAATGAGCTGCATGTCACGCTCATCACCCTGCCCTGTCAGCAACCATTCTAACAGGGTTTCTGGATCCACTTCCGCCATCTATATCACAATTGGTAAATTACCTCAACACTATTTACTTATATCCCATTAATCCAAATTCGATTTAATTTTGAAACAAAATATTAGAATAAAGCACCACATAGCTACCTTCTTGATTTAGTGGCCCAGGTCACCTGAAATGGGAATAAGTAAGTGTGAACAATGCATTAGTCACCACTTCATGTTTAAAAATGTCTATACTTTATCATTTTTGGTAACATAGTGAAGATGATGGAATGGAACACTAATATTACTATGTTGAAACGTAATTATGAAATTAGTTCAATGAACTATGCTATTTATAAACACCAGTTTCCAAATAAGTTACTTGAAAAAATAACATGTTCATGCTAAAGAAAAGAAACGTGGAACACGAGAAAATGTTAGACATGATTTTAATTGTAATTTTATGTAGGTTACGGAATAATATGACCGAGAATAATGTGCAGAACGGACCTTTCTCTTTCGTAATAGTAACTCAAAAGAACACTAATATGGTTTCTAAAACATTGAAAAGGTATGATAAAGCGAACAGTTAATTATGATTAAAAACATAAACAATGATAAATAAGAACAATAAATAAATAAAGCTAAAAGACAAGAGTGAAGGTGACAATGTATTTCTTACCACTTGTAATCAGTTGTCACTAATCATCGATATCAAAGAAAATGCACTTCAAACTATGTTAAAGAAATCTAAAGTTTATTTTAAAAGAATTATCACCCAGCTGATATTACAACGCAATTTATTCGCACAAGATTTTCTATAAAAATCTCTTGACACCAAGATCATCAATCGCCATTTCCACAGATAAATAAAGTTTTTTTTTCATTCCCATTGTTTGGCAACTTTGTTTCTCATACCACAGACAAGCAAAGTGATTTCTATACCAAATTTAAGTGACCCCACGCCGTTAAGCGCGTATTTTGCCTGCAAAATGAGAATATTATTTATTCATCTAAAAATAGCTCAAAATTGCTTTGTCCTTTCCGTCTGGTAGAGGCGCTTTCGCTGCGTACTCGATGTGCCGGGTGGGTACCAAGGTTACCTACGTCGGTTTGTCATTACGTTTACGTCTCGGCCGGCGTCGGTGACATGCTTCCGTCTCGCTAGATGAGAAAATGGTCTGATGGAGTACCTACGCATCTCACTATTCTTGTTTCCCCGGCATCACCACGCTGGTATCACAGAAATGCAAAATCTCTCTTAATACGTGCCTGCATACAGTTGATATCTGGTTGAAGGCGATCGATTCGGAGAGGTGGTGGTGATCCGACCCGAGGAGTAAAGACATCCATAAACCGGATTTATGCACTAATCCGACAGATCCGGTCCGTAGTGAGTGCGGTGGCGTGGTAGAGAGCTGTGGAGTAGCGTGTGTTTGTCACCCACTGTTTGACACCGCGCCAGCTACTGTAGGCCACAGATCTTTACAGATAAACTATAAAGTCGGAAGAACCTCTGTCTGAAGTCTGAACTTTAAACGTCTTGTAAGTTAGAAAAGTGCGTGGGTGGCACCCTTAATTTTTTACCTTTGGTTGCTAGGAAACCAATTACTAATCAAAAGAATCCGATAAACAATGATCTCCGCTAGGAGTAATAGTGTTCTGTGAAAATGATAATTAATCATAGAGAAGAGTAAATATAACGACCCAGTATTTTACGCACAGTATTCTCTGAATAAAGCGCAATTTTCTTCCTTTCTTCAGGTCGACAGTTCGGCACCTCACTACATAACTAGAATTATGTTGTCAATACCAGAAATAGCTACACAAATAATCGACAAAACGCATACAAATGTGAACGAAAATAACTCGAGAACAATATTTTTCGTTGGAAGTAAATGTGTAGTAAGTTACATTGTATGTTATTACATATATATTTTTATATTACTCATTTCAGTTTCCGCACTTTGGTTTAATGCTTAGCAATGTTATGCTTGTCATTGTTTAGGTTAAGGTATACTAGGTAGGTATGTGCAGACGCCAGCAGGTCAACCTACCCCAAACTGTCAAATTTTCCCAATTGAACATGAACCTTATACTTACGGTATAAAGTTGAAAATCTGTCAGATTGGAGTAGCTTGATGTGCTGGCGTCTGTACAGAGGCCAGCACATCAAGCTACCCCAATCTGTCAAATTTCTTTGATAGTTTTTCAACTTTCTTTATGGAATATGGTTTATGTTCAATTGGAAAAATTTGACAGTTTGGGATAGCTTGACCTACTGGCGACTGTACTTAGATTTAATCAATCAAAAAAAACTTTTAGGGCAAAACAACACTGCTGTATACATTTCTGGAAAAGAACGATCCGCCACGCGAAACACTAGTGGTAGAGTACTCATTTGGGAGAAAATCGAATCAAAAACAAGGAATCGACAAAACTTTGTGTCACATTTGGGAATACGGCGGCAAATTGGAAACATTGAATAACGTACTGCAGGCGACGCCTATACGCGGGAAGTTCTTCTTCTGCATAATGGTTGATCTTTGTAAAACTAAAACTATTTGGGAAGCTTTAGAAACTTGTACTCAAGCCATGAAGGATGTCTATTCAAGCGCAGAAACTTTACCAGAGTTAATCATTATTTGTGGGAAATATGACCTTTTTAAGAATTTTGGTAAGTTTCAATACAACCATATTTTTCCGCGTATCCATATTTTAATTTAAGAGTTTAGTTTATTTTCACTCAATACATTTTTAGTATAATATAAATTAAATTACTAAATAAAAATACAAATAAATACAAAAACAAAAGGACACTTACGCGTCGAAGTATTCGTCCGCATTGCTGTCATCAGCACCCTAATTGCGTAACTCACGATTCATCATAATCTGTATCGTTTTGAAACGGATTGTTAAACCATTGCTTCATATGTTCGAAAAATGTGTCTGTTCGACAACATAAATAACGCAATGAATATTGTTTAACTGTGAAGACGAAACCAATTATGATCAATCGTAAGTTACGCAATTAGGGTGCAGGAAACGTGCCCAGAAGACTGGCAGCATAGCCACGTTAAATGGCAATGCTAATTCTTTGGCCAAAGAACGACCCAGCCCTCAGGTCACGTGAAGTGTCGACCAGCTGGCGAGAAACATCCTTTCACAGGTTTTCACAGGTTGCGTCATACACCAGAGGTCTACCCACCTTCCAAGGCAATAACGTCATGCCGTCTGGTCTCTTCTCATCGTCACGTACTAAGGCGTTTGGTTCTAATACCGCTGGTATGGTACGCCGCACAGTGTGGGAAAACCAACGTATTTTCGATAATTATCGATTCGCGACCGACTTGTGAATTTTTGTAGCTTATAATCTCACGAGAAAGGACATTCTTTTTTCTTCTTTAGTTATAAAGTCGCTTGCGAATCGAGTTTGTCGAAAATAGGTCGGTTTTTCCACACTGTGCGCCGGCCGTAGTGCAGTGACAATTAAGGGCCCGACGAATAATATCGTTGAGAGTTTCGTTTAGAGTTTAGCATTAAATGAAATGGTACAGACGCCAGCACATCAAGCTACCCCAATCTGTCAAATTTATTTGAAAGTTATATGGAATAAGGTTTATGTTCAATTGGGAAAATTTGACAATTTGGGATAGCTTGACCTGCTGGCGACTGTACATACTTTCCAATGAAGAAATTGAGTCGAAATTTCTACCTAACCACTAACATCAACTTTCAGACAGCGACATAAAAAAAATGATCTGCACAACCTTAAGAAGCTTCGCATTACTCAATCATGCGCACTTATTATTCTATTCGTCTAAAGAACCACAACTTCTAAGACGCGCCAAAGACATGCTGTTTAACATAGCTTTTGGAAATTGTATTCCCATCAAAGAAAAGAATACGAACTACACAAAGCCTTTGTTTGTACCTAAAGATTCGGATACTTGGGAGAGCATTGGAGTTGCGCCATCTACAATAGAACAAGTGAGTTCTAACTTAAATAGCGATAATTGTTGCTTTATTATATTAGTGTGCCTGGTTGATGGAAATAGGGTCGCCCCTTTTTATATGGGACTTAAACATAACTGCCAAGGGTGGTGTACCATAGGTAAACTTCTGGCCAATCCTTCGGAGTAACAAGGCGTATTGTTATGTTTTGTTTATATTACTGACTTCGTAGTATAATAAAGCGTTAAATAAAGCTTTACTACGCCTTGACTGAAGCGTAGTTAGCGTAATCTTTTCTTCGTAGAACCGTAGCGCTTCGTAGAGCCGTAGCCCTTTGTAGTAGCGTAGCCGTTGCTTCGTAGAAGCGTAGCCGTTGCTTCGTAGAAGCGTAGCCGTTACTTCTTAGTACCGTAGTCGTTCCTACGTAGAAGCGTGGCCGTTACTTCAAAGTCAAAGTCAAAGTCAAAGCATTTATTTCAATTAGGCACTTAAAAAGCACTTTTGAACGTCAACATTTACATTTAAAAAATAGAATTGATTCTAGTCGCCCATTCCAAAATGTAGTTTCGTATGGAGAAGAACGGGCAAGAAACTCCACCGTTACTCTTTTAAAATGTTTTACATACAATTTATCATAGTACATTCATTATATAATTATAAATGTGAAAACGATGCACCCAGAATAAAATTACTGTACCAAAAAAGGTAACAAAATGCAACTGAAGCAATAAAGATAAATTAATTATATGATAGATACATGGTGCTCACATATTTACAAACATTGTAAGAGTAAGTGTACGATTTTCTAGAATATTAACAAGAAATAAGTCAGTGTGTGAGTGTAAATCAATGTCATAAATATAATTATTTATATAATTCAATTAGCAACCAGTTTGATTTTGTCTCGACTCTAGATTGTCCTATGGAGCAGGACCAGCATGTTTCCAAGCATTCTTATCTTGGATATAATCCTCTAATTTATAATACGCTTGTTTACAAAGTGTACTTTTAATATGAGCTTTAAATTTCCTTTCATTTAATTGCAATATATCACAAGGTATTTTGTTATAACATTTAACACAGTACCCCATAAAAGATGTATGTACTTTAGCTAATCTGAAAAATGGTTGATCTATTTTGTCTTTGTTTCTAGTATTAAAATTATGTCTATCACTTATTTTATTAAAAAGATGTAGATTTTCTTACATACATGATATTTTCATAAATGAATTGGCAAGGTACTGTCATAATATTAATCGTTTTAAACAGCACCCTAATTGCGTAACTCACGATTCATCATAATCTGTATCGTTTTGAAACGGATTGTTAAACCATTGCTTCATATGTTCGAAAAATTTGTCTGTTCGACAACATAAATAACGCAATGAATATTGTTTAACTGTGAAGACGAAACAAATTATGATCAATCGTGAATTACGCAATTAGGGTGCTGTTCCCTGAGGGATTCGCGGCGACGTAGATTATAAATGGCTCTGACAGCTCTCTTTTGCAAAATAAAGATGAATTCAATGTCAGCAGCCCGACCCCACAGTAAAATGCCACACGACATAATGCTGTGGAAGTAGCTAAAATAGACCAAACGCGCGGTTTCTACATCTGTTAACTGTCTGATCTTTCTAACAGCATAGGCGGCCGAGCTTAGCCGCCCCGCAAGAGATGTTATATGAGGTCTTCGTAGTAGTGTAGCCATTAATTCATAGTAGCGTTTCCGTTACTTCGTTTTAGCGTAGCCGTTATTTCATAATAGCGTAGCCGATACTTCGTAGCAGCGTAGCCGATACTTCGTAGCAGCGAGCGTCGCCGATAATTCGTAGCAGCGTAGCTGTCACGGCGTAGCAACGTAGCCATTAGTTATTATGCCCTATTTTTTACGAGATTATCTCTACCCTGGCCGGGCTAAGCTTGTTAACGAGCACGGCTTGTACTTGTAAAGCTGTTTATGACGTGCGAATCCTTAACTGTTCTTCATTGTTTTGGAACACCTTGAAATAATGTAAAATTGGCGAGTTCTTTAAAAAGAACTTCTTAAAAAGTTCTTAAAAAGAATTTTACCGTAGCAGTAATACTTTCAAAATAGAGTTCTTACTGCAGCGAATAAAACATGTATGAGCTGTCAAACTCAACTTGTTACAATGGTGTGCAGCCGATTGATTATACCATAACGTTTGCCAAGAGTGTAGCCGAGCAAACGGTCGGATTGAAAAAAATATGATTTTATGGAGTGGCTCTTTTATTCAGTTTAGTTTGACCAGCTAGTTTTAGTATAGAATAAATATAGAATAAATTATAGTATAAATAATTACAATTTAATTCAATAACCATGACATAATTTCAGGTTAAAGTCCGTCATACAACTCGAATACCACCTAATGCCGGGACCAGTATATCAAACACGTCAGTTTCAGCTCAAATGCTCGCTCATCCTGAGGCGGCCCTGGACGCGCTGGTCACTCTCAAATATAATGAACTGCGGAATATGGAGTCACTCGACATTTCTATTGATTATTTACAATCCATAAATAAATAAAACATACACACAACATTTTCATCTTTTACTTTGATATTTGGCCCTAATATTTTATGTTATATAGCATTTATATTTCAGTATCGACGATGTAACTGAGTGTGCATTCTGTATTACAAGTTCTAGACTATCAACAGACTCAGAGTGATCATCTACAGAAAACATCTTTTCATGCTATCAACATGTAGAAAGATATATTTCAATTTTATGACAGTTATTTTATACATATATATATATTTTACAGTTTTGTGACTACATTATTTCTTCTTGCACGCAATATTGTGTCTAAAGCTTGCAATGCATGTTGTGAAGCTTCATTTTTCGAGTCTATTGCAAGACTTACTTGCAAGCATCGGTAAGCCAATGTAACGTCTCCGGTAGACTAAAATGAAATGGAAAGGAGTTAAAATCATGAAGATATTAGATCAAATAGCTTCGTGAAGCGAACTTACAAGGTACATCAAAATCTTACCAGAGCAACGTGAGCAAGATTAAACCAAATGTTCGACCGGATATCGGGATTCGCAGAAAAGTAGAGAGCCTGTCGAAAGCATGGTATTGTCAAATCCCATTGATTACAGTACAAACAGCAGAGCCCGAGATTGTTGTATATTTCCGGTCCCGCGGGGTTTGTAGCTAGTAACCTCCTGGAAATCAAACACCCTTCATGCAGTTACTTTTACTACCAACTATAAAATAATAATGGCCCTAGAGCTAATTTTACCTGTAATATCTCAAAGCAATTTCTGGCTGATCGTTGTAAAAATTATACATCCCTATGTTAGCTATGGCCTCCATGTTCGATGGGTCTTCCAGCGCTACCGTGCGGTACTCTTTGACGGCCAGCGCGGAGATGCCCATCTGCTCATGTATTCTTGCCTGCTCTATTAACAATGGTGTATATTCGTGGAACACGGATAGTCCTTGCTTACAGACTTCCAACGCTGAAATTGGTTGATTCAGTCCCACATACATAGCCACCAGACGAAGGTATATGGAGATGTGTTTGTTTTGTTTGAGTGCCTGACGCAGACAATCTTCAGTGTTCCTGTACATTCCGAGTGCATAGTAGCAACGAGCCAATGAGAAATACCACCACCAGTCTGTAGCGTCCTCAGATTTCTGTGCTTGAAATGCTACTTCCATAGCCTGTTGAAGAAAAGGAAAATAAATAAGTAATGGTCTATGCAATCAAAGTCTGCTAGGTCAAAGTAAGTTACTTTTCATAAATATTTTATCATATTCTAGTCAAGCTAGACGAATCTGCAGGTACCTTTCTTACGTCCCCTTCGCAGTAGAAGACATACTCAAATAGAGTCTTCGCCGCTGGAGCAAATAGTTTGTCTTCCTTTGAAAGAAATCTAAGAGATAGTGGTGCGCCAGGAGTAAAAGGTGCTCCTCCAGCAAGGGCGGTGGCTGCGCGGGACATTCGAGAAGCGGTGTTGAGCGCAGTACGCACGCTGCGAGCCCCGGCAGTGTTTGTGCCTGCCCGGGATCGCACTGTGGCTGTAGCTCTTTTCTAGAATTAGTCAAAAATGTAGATTTGTCATCTGGATCATAATAACGAATCGATGGACATCTCATTCATCAAATCGGTAGAGAAGTTTGGGCGCTACGGAGGAACATAATACATATCTAAATACAAATACACATAACATACACTGCTAAAAACATAACCCTTCCTTTGCGTTAGCCGTAATCGGGTATAAAAGAATACCTAGCAACAATGATCATACCTACATGGACCTACTGGCTCGTCTACATTCACCCCCGAGGAAAAAGGTCTTTTAGTTCTAGAATAATTCTAAAGTGTGATGATACCTGATAAGATGTATCAATATTCCGAGCAGTTTTAGTATCTCGTTGAAATGAAGTTCCAGGCCGAGGTGTTCTAGCAACCGCCGTAGACATCAGTTCATCTTGTTGAGGATAATATTCAACTTCTTCGTATCCATTACCGACGACCTTCGCCTGTATAGTCATAGCCCGCATTCGTATGAATTCTATCATCCGGTCATCCTTTTCTTGCAAGGCCGTTTCACATAACTTGAGACATTCATCAAATTGTTTTGTTTTATAAAGATTTAATATTCTATACTCGATTTCCATTGTACAGTGTCGATGTTCTGATGTTTTGATTAAGGATGCACGAAATATTCGTTGCCTAGCAACTGAAAGCGTCAACAAATCGTAGTTTTCTTCATTGGTGTGCTGGGTAGGTAGTGTAGGTACCTATCGACATGGTTCCTAACATCCTATTGTTGAGACAATTACTATACTTACTTACTCGAGTCAATACAACAAAACAATGGTATGTTTACCTAAATAAAACTGATACGCTAAACGCCATAACAGTAATTATCACACGCCGTTTACTTATTTGCTGCGCGCCCCATAACACTTTATGCCCAACGTCAGCGAAATTTATGAACTGAAAACTCCGTTTACAAAAACAGAAGTTGTCAACCCTTAAACCTTTTTGAATTTTTATAAAGCAAGACAATTTTCTCTTCGTTAAAGTCGAAGTTTTACGATAAACTAGCACTAACTTTTGTATTTTCCTGTAATGGTTGTGCTATATATTTTTTGCGAGTCGACACTGCTCAACTGCTGAGCAACGGCCTTCCCTCAAATTCATACAGGTATCCTATTCCTGAGCCAACTGTAATACATTGTATACATAATAAATTAGTGGCGGTAAGGTAGGTACAGAGGCCAGCACATCAAGCTACCCCAATCTGTCAAATTTCTTTGATTGTTTTTCAACCTTATCACAAAGGAATAAGGTTCATGTTCAATTGGGAAAATTAGACAGTTTAGGATAACTTGATGTGCTGGCGTCTGTACATTTCACACCATTCCTTTTAGTCGGCGAAATGTCCTGTCTGCGAAGAGCGGGACTCTTCAAAGTAAAGTCTTGTCGGTGTTCAGTCTGTTGGCGTAGTATCCGTCGGCGTTTAGTCGTACACTCGTTTAAAAATTAGAGGGCAGGGCATTTTTTCAAACTTTCTGTTGGTTAATGCTCCAACTTGACAATCTCTGTTAACGAGTTTCAAGATAAAAGCACAGGATCACGAGTTCTTTTTCATTCACAAACCGTGGTTCGAGTAGAACAAATCAAAAATGCTTCTGTGGAGTTTAATACTACTGATATCTCTTACCAACGTATTCACTGCAGAATCATGGAGGAAACCAGGATGTCATCGAATCGGTTAGTAATGTTTTCTACATACCAAAATTTAGTACATTCTTAGTTATAAAAACTTTACTCACTAACATTTCATACCTTGTAGTTATCCATTGCCTGTAAACACAGAAATCTTAAAAATTTCCTTATTATTAAGATTTCTGTGCATCTTCAATACAGAACGCCCTCGGATGATCAGATAGTTAGGTACATACCTAAACCACATTTCAATTTTCAGGTCACACGAGGAACATAAGCATACCAGACTGCGTAGAATTCAAAATAACTACAAACGCCTGTCGCGGCTTTTGCGAATCTTGGTCACTGCCGAGCATCATGTTGGGCTTCAAACGACATCCCGTTACTTCATTGGGCCAATGTTGCAATATCATGGAATCCGAAGACGTAAGTTGTACCTATGCCGCTTTACTGCAACTACAGCTGCATCCCAAGATTTCATTACTTATTTGTTTGTGCCACTGTTTAAGGTGTCGTGAAATTCAATTTTTCCTGAGAAGAACATTTGAAGTTCCCGGGCTACCTTAGAGCTTATACCTTAAAATGCAACGTTATGCCGTTGCATGGACGACTAAAGTCTCTATATATGTGTTTATGGTACAGACGCCAGCACATCAAGCTACCCCAATCTGTTTAAGCATTTTATTACATAAGCTTAGGGTTCCTGTACAATTAGGAAGATTTGACAATTTGGGGTAGCTTGATGTGCTGGCGTCTGTACCTATCAAATCACGAAAGCGGTTTATGTACCAAAGGAATTAAATAGAGTAGGTCAACCTTATTATTTCGACGATCCACAGTAAAAAAATGGTAGTCATACTTTAGTCAAAACTCGATTCCTTGAATTAATTTATAACTTGAATAGGTATTCACTCTTTTGTTTCAGGTACCTGTTAAGGTGTTGTGCTTGGATGGAGAAAGAAATTTGATATTTAAGTCAGCAGTTTCATGTGCGTGTTACCATTGTCAAAAAGAATAATTTCTGTAAAAATTACCCTATGCTTGATCATTGCCTAGGAATAAGAGATAATTGAAATGTAAAATGTTATGTACTGATTAGGTATCATTAACGTTCTATATGTAACAACGATTTAAAATGTAACTTGCAACATTTTCTACATACCTTATTTCTTTAAGTGCGATTAAACATATCGAACAACATTAGATGAATGTGTTTCTTTTTATGCACTCATACAGTTGATACGATCTTGTCTTGGTATGTCATTGTATTTGTAACTACCTATGTTTTGCGGACCGTGTTACATTAATATGCTGCCAGTAACAAACTATTAAAAATATGATCAACGGCCTCGTTATTTAGTCCTTGGTTCGATCCCCGGGTCGGCCAAAGTACCTACTATGTTGAGTAAGTAGTATTTTCCATTTGGAATTTCTTAGTCGCAGACCGGACTCTGTATTCGTGCCCGGTTGATGGCAATAGACTCACTCCTTGTGACTTTAAAATAACTGCTTAAATGTAGGTGTACAAAACTGCTTAGTGGCATTACCCTTCGGGAAAGACAGAGCATTCAAAAGTCAAAAAGCCAAAAGTCAATCTATCCAAATAAGCAACATTGGGAGAGGCCTATGTCCGGAAGTTGATTACTATCGTCGTTCAGCAGGCTTAGCATGGCGCTATCTATTTCTGCTCTACCGTAGAATAGAAATCGCTTGTCTACATTTCTCGGTTCAAAACTGTCAACTGCCTACACGGAAACGTCACTTTTGTCTACTCTTCCGTCGACAAAACGCTTATCTCTACGGTTCTCGTGCTAAGCCTGCTGCAATCAACTCATCCTATACCGACATATCGAAATCTACAGTAGGTACCTACTTAAGGCTTAACTCGCTATTAAAATCAAAATTAAAAGTGAAATTAGGCTGAGAATCAGCACTTTTCGAACGTCAAAATTCATAAGACAGTCCCCCATAAACGCCCACCCTTCGACACTTCTTAGTGCTTTATTTGGGAAGAAGAAGTGGCGCAACAAACTCCCCAGCAGCACAGCTGTCTGTTTAGTCGGATGGACTTGATTCTAAACATACATAGGCAAAGAAATAAACAATAACGCATAATACCAAAAATAAAAGCCTCCTGGTATAAAGGGCGTGATAGCTTACGCAATGCTGAATTTTATTATTGTTAGATCACATGGAGCATAATATTATTGTTAGATCATGTCAATAACTAATGAATGACATAATAGATAATAAAATTAAAAAATACTAGGTCAATAAAATTGAAAAAAAAGTATTAATACTAAATAATTATATCAACCCATATAACCTGTCACTAAGTACACTAATTCTGGAGAAAGAACATACTCGTAAACATTGTCTTGAGTTTATCACAGAGACCAACTATTCTTGTCATTTAAATAGTTGTTAATGATTTTACTTGAGCTTAAACGCATCAAAAGGCAAATCTAGCAATGAAGAGGGAAGCTTGTTATAAAAGGTTATATCAAGCCCAACAAATGAGTTATGAACCATATGAAGCCGGTGAAAGGGAGCACGTAGTTTATCCTTATTTCTAGTGTTAACGGTGTGAATTTCACTGTTTTTAGTGTACAAGTGTCGAGACGTTTTTGCGTAAACTTCGTTATTATGGTGTCCATAACGATGCTTTAAACGTAATAAATTCTTAT
The DNA here is from genome assembly GCA_949987655.1 of Polymixis flavicincta. Lineage (NCBI taxonomy): Eukaryota > Metazoa > Arthropoda > Insecta > Lepidoptera > Noctuidae > Polymixis > Polymixis flavicincta. Next base: position 11,131,263 of record OX465180.1, on the reverse strand, counting down.
TTACAAAAAATTAAATTAAAAATTTAAAAAACCCCCGACCCAAACAAAAACTCTAAAAAGTAAAAAATAATCTTTATAGGCCTTTTAATTTGAACGTAATATTTTAATCAGGGCATTGTCAAGTCGGGGGACGGTCAATGAAAACGCCAAACAGAGGCCTAGCCGTACCCCGACTTGACAATGCCCTGATTAAAATATTACGTTCAAATTAAAAGGCCTATAAAGATTATTTTTTACGTTTTAGAGTTTTTGTTTGGGTCGGGGGTTTTTTAAATTTTTAATTTAATTTTTTGTAAATAAGAATTTATTACGTTTAAAGCATCGTTATGGACACCATAATAACGAAGTTTACGCAAAAACGTCTCATGGTGCACGCAATCAAAAGCTTTGGAGAGATCACAGAAAATTCCAATAGCATTTTGAGTCCAGTTTGAGTTCTCCCATGCGTTAAATATGTGTTTCAACAGAGCAACACCCGCATCAGTAGTCGAACGACCTTTTGTAAAGCCATATTGCTCATTATGAAGGAGGCTATTTAAATTAAAATGTTTTAGCCCCTTTTTATACCCTTTGAGCCGGTAACACGAACGTGAAAACATCCAAACCAACAAACTTTCACATCCACTAATTTTACAAACTAGTTTTTGCCAGCGGCTTCGCCCGCGTGGATGTCGAAAATTAGCCCACGGGAACGTACTACCGGGATAAAAATAATATTAAGTGTTAATTCAGGCACTACATAAGGCCGTTTCTGCGTGATTGATTAACAAACGTCCAAAGATACGTTTAGGTCTTTTTTACTCGATCACGGTTAAACGGCTGAACGGATTCGGATTTGGTTGCTCAAGATTATCGAGTGCCCAAAACTTACTTGCGGAAAATCGAAGTCGCAAGCATTAGGTATATAAATGCGGAATTAATTCTAGGTAAGTTAACTTTTCGACGAACGAATTTGAACGAATTACTCAAATGAAGCACAGATAATATACTACTAAGTAAATGAAGTATTTTAGATTCAGAGCTGTGTTCCGGATCCTGTAGTTTCATGAAATTAGCATAAAATTTGATCAAAAGAACTTAGTAAGGAGAGATAATAAGAAAAATAATTAATATCATCAATACAAGCCGTATTGATGATATTAATTATTTTTATCATGCAAATTCTTAATTGTTACGATCGCCAATTATATTTCAACATACAACCTGACAGTGACCAGGGTGCTTACTCTGGAATATAATTCCGATAGATTGACATTGGAATTATCAGTTAAACGTCAGGGATTGGCTAGGTACTGTTTACATGTCTGTGGGGATTGGCTGGCCCCCATATTACAAAACAAGGTTTTTCTTTAGGTATGGTTTAAACCACCGAGCCTGTTTTTGAAATAAGAACTTAAAACTGAAATAGAATTACAGCTCCTTTTACAAAACTGACAATTTAGCACTGGACTAACTTGTCAGTTTTGTAAAAGCTGTATTTCGATTACAGTTAGGTTCTTATCAATTCCAATGTCGATCTATCGAAATTATATTCGAGAGTAAGCACCCTGCAAATTGCAAAAAAGTAAAAAAAAATATCGCGAGCTACCATAACGCATCAACCTTTTATCGCAAATTGAAAAGATTTGATGGGTAGCATAATAAGTATTGAGGCCTGTATCCCAGCAGTGGGAACACTTTAGGCTCATTATATATAATAAATGTTTACAAACATCTATCATCTAACAAAAAGGCTTGTAAAAGTGCTCTAGTTGAATAGCTCCAAATCTAGATCCAAATGCAACTGAGGAATTGCTAAGTCATCAAAATTAGTCCATCCCACTAGTTTCCATACACATAAATATCACCCTTTTTTTTCTCGCTTTGTTTTACAATTTATGTGTGAGTCACAGTTACTTGCCTGATGAATGAATGTACTCCGTAGTAGTTCCTATTGTAAAAAATAAAACTGGTGATTCTTCTGACATTTCAAATTATAGACCCATCTCGTTGGCAACAGTCATACTCATAAGTAAGGTACTGGATAGTTTGCTTGACCAACAGCTGGAAGAGCACCTACTTCTGAACGATGCCCAGTTTGGCTTTAGGCCTGGCCATTCAACAGAGAGTGCTATCCTCTGTCTCAAGCAAACTGTTCAGTACTACACAGACAGGAATACGCCTGTATAAGCTTGCTACTTAGATCTGTCAAAAGCATTCGATACCGTAAATTATGACAAGTTGTGGCGTAAATTGCGATGCGAGACGAAGTTGTCACATGACATTATAGCACTATTTGAATATTGGTATAGTCACCAGTAAAATAGTGTCAGATGGGCAGGGTCGCATTCGGAGATATACGGGTTGGACTGTGGGGTGAGGCAGGGGGGAATAACCTCCCCGCGTCTCTTCAACCTGTATTTGAACCAATTGATCGAGGAGCTCAGCAGCACTAAGGTCGGTTGTTCCGTTGATGGGGTGTGTATAAACAACATAAGTTACGCGGATGACATGGTGTTGCTGAGCCCGTCTCTTTCTGCGATGCGCAGGCTTTTGAATGTTTGTGAGACCTACGCGGAGGCCCATGGGCTCAGATATAACCCAAAAAAGAGTGAATACATGATCTTCAAAGCTGGTACTAAAAGCTACTTAACTGGACCACCTGTCACTCTCTGCGGGTCACATTTGAATAGAGTAGATCGATTCAAGTATCTGGGTCACTGGGTCTGATGATCTGTCTGACAATGCGGACATCGAGAGGGAGCGAAGAGCGTTGTCTGTCCGGTGCAACATGTTGGCTCGCAGGTTTGCACGTTGTTCTTCACAGGTAAAAATAACCTTGTTCAAGGCATACTGCCAGACTTTTTACACGTGCAGCCTGTTGACCACCTTCACTCTGCGGGCGTACAACGCGCTTCGTGTCCAGTACAACAACGCGTTCAGGATTCTGTTGGGGCTGCCCCGGTTTTGTAGGGCATCGGCGATGTTCGCTTATGCTACAACCGATGACTTCTACGGAATAATCCGGAAAAGGAGTGCATCGCTTCTACGCCGCTGTAGGGGCAGCTCGAACGGGATCCTGAGCGTGATGTCCGAGCGGTGGGATTCTCCTTTCTTGCGGAGATGGCTGCAGCTGCATGCCAGCGCCTGCACATATATATATCTTTGATTCTGGTATTATCTTTGGGCATATTGTGAAATTTTTATTTTTTATTTATTTATTTTTGACATCTTTAATTATTTTGTATTTGACTTATAATATAATTCTAAATTTAATTCTATATTCAATTTCAATTTCCATTATTATTTTGTATGTCTGTTACTGTTGTTGTTACTGTTGTTTTGTATTGCTGTTAGTAAGTTGTAGTATGTAACATTTATAGTGCAAGCATGGCAATTGTTAAATTCCTTTTTAATTTTATATGGGTTAAAGACCTGAAATAAATGATTTTTATTTATTTTATTTATTTATTTTTACCACTTACTACTCTTTTTGTTCTATTGGTTTTAATCTGTGAGTTTATCATTGATTTTTATCTTTTGCCCAATGCCTTACATTTGCTAAATAACTAATAATGTTTACAAACCGTGTGGTGGGCATTACCCTGGTGATCTGCTAAACAGGTATTCCTAGTGCAGACACCAATCTCTCAGAAACTAGTGACAAATCGTTTTTAAGCTTACATGCCATTGTTAGTGAAGAGAAAATAAATTATTTGAATTTGTGTACATACATACATGACTAATTATAATGACGTATGACTTGAATCCTGGGGCCCTGTTGGGGCTGGCACCGAACCAGCGGAGGTTCATGTGTGCGGCCTCGGTAGGATCCCGCTCCGAACTATATGAATAAGGGTTTACTACTCTTGCATTATTCGTTCCTCTCCTTACTTTCTCTGCTTTTTCTATTCTTTACCTGTCTTCTTTTCAGTTATCTTTTTATTAAAAAACGCACTTCCTTACTTTTTTACTATTTGTGATGCATCTTTCTGGCAGTGTGGACGAGGCTCTGAAAACCCGAAAAAAATACTGGGATTGAGATGAATGAGCTTGGTTAACGGTATAATATGGAATGAGCACACAAGAAGTGGCGTGAGGTATGACGATCCCTCTCTTGATTATTTTCTCGTTTCGTCCACATCGAATGGTGTACTTATCTAATGGTAACCCTGCTAGCTCGCTGGCAGCCGTCCTGTCATGTCAACACAAGTAATGTCAATTGTCAAATCGTGTCATGTCTGTCACTTTTATTTACCATGTCATGAGTTTCTTGGGTGGATTTACGAAATTTTATATATCTGTGTTAATTACCTTGAACATAGAATTAATTATTCCCGTTCTATAAGACAAAAATGGTATGGAGGACAACTCTACATCTTGTAAAAAGCCAACATGGCAAAACTGTGTTCACTGTCCGAGACTACTTTTCACTTCTGCCACGGAATTTGAAAGGTTATACACATATTATTTGTATTTATCGCTTAACTGAAAGTAATATGCACCATAAGAGCGTTGCTTCATTCATATGTTTTATTGCAGGCATGTTCAAGAGAAGCACAGCATTAAAGAGGGATCCATCATACTCTGTCAGTATGGGCAAAATGGAATGTGTTCGTCTTTGCAATTTGGTGATTTGCGGAAAGCAGGCTTTAAGTATCACGTAAGAGAGTACCACTTATATACACAAGACTCAAATGATGACTGGACCTTCTATTCTTCCTCTCAAAACCTTCCAGCAGTATTAAATGATCCTAACAGAGGTAAACAGAGCAATTTTTTCACGAAGACGTGGGGCGACAGTTTTATTGATAAAGTTGATATATACCCTAGTCCATATTTACCTGAAATCACATTAGCACATTTTGAATCATATTGCAAAAGAGTTGCTAAAAAATATCGGCGTCATTGTAGACTAAAAGAAAGTATACCAGTCAAAAATAAAACACCTGTAGTAGAAGATGTATGTGAGGTACCAAGCATATTCTATGAGCAATCACTGCCATTAAATGATCCAGATGTATTTAGCCAAGTGTTTCCTAGTCTGTGTAATTCTGAAGAACCCAGTATTGATATAAGAGCTCTCCAAGAAACACTAAGTACATACCTAGATGTTATTGAGATGAAGATCTCTAAACAAGTAGCTCAAAAATCAGATGCATTTTTTCATGCAATGCTGTCTCATGACACGATAATGGAACAGATGGCTAGAGCAGTAAAAACAGTTAGAAAAACTAGACAAAATATAACACATGTCAAGGGAAACTTAACTGAATGTCCACTAAAATTAGCAAGTTTAACAAAAATTAATCACAATCTGAATAATGTCCATGATCTTTTAAAATTAATGGGTACAGTACAACAGACGCAGCCGATGATACAGCTTCTTTTGAGTACTTCAGATTACGTAGCTGCCTTGGATTTGATCAGTTCCACCCAAAAAGTGCTATCTACACGCCTGTCTGGTATACAAGCATTTCGTCATCTATCTCCACAACTAACTGAAATGAAGAGATTAATACACAAAATGCTAAGCAACGAATTTTTAAGATTCATTGTCACAGACCTAAACAGACCTCCAAAAGATGACACAGAAATACCTGAAAGGGAGAAAATTGTATCTATAGTGTCTGGAATTCTCCGCCTTAAGGAATTTGATTTTATTGATACATTCAAAATAGAAGCAATGACATCTATTCAAACTACAATCAAACAATCAGTAATAGAAATAATTTCAGAAAGGGATGGAAACACAGAAATTGTTTTGAGAGGATCTACTGCTGACAATACATGGCTTTTGTGTAATGAAGGTATAACATTTCTGCAGAAAGTTACTCCAAACTTAATTAATTTATTTAAAAGAATCTTATCCTTAAATAATTTGATATTGGAAATTACTCAAATGGATGATGTTACTGGAAATGATAGTGAAGATGTTTGGTCACTTGAGGAACTACTTTTTGTAGAAGAGAAGTTGAAGAAAATGGTTGGATCTCTTTCTGACTATTGTAATGAACGATGTGCTAATCTTATAGTAACTAAAACTGACAAGGACTATGTTTTTTCTGATATGTCCCAATTATCAATCCTGTCCAAACTGATTGAAAATTTCTGTGATGAATGTGAAAACATTACTGGTCATTGCAGTAATGCAATGAAGCTAGCTCTTCGAAGCTATGCAATGAAGTATATACAATGTTTACATGCTGAAAGAAGGACTCAACTGACTTCTGCTCTAAATGTAGAGCGATGGAAAGCTGCAGATGTCCCTTGTGAATTACAAAGTGCAATCAATAATATACATGAAACAGGTGAAATACCAAATGCTCCAAAATACGACAGTGGGAAGCCTGATGGAAAATATTTATTAATAAATAAGGAGAGTTATGCTGTTGTTGCCACAGTGCAGCTTTTAATCAAGATCTTGCTGGAATATTGTGATGCCACAAAACAGTCTCCTGTCATTGTTCAGTACTTGGTACACTGCATGTTGGAATTGATTCGATTGTTCAATTCTCGGTGCTGCCAATTGGTATTAGGTGCTGGAGCAATACAGAGTGCTGGCTTAAAAACTATCTCTACATCAAACCTTGCTTTAGTATCTAGATCCCTGCAGGTTGTCATGTGGTTTCTACCTAAGATAAGAGGACTGCTAGAAAGACAGCATTCAAAAGAATTATCACTGAATGGGTTTAGTAATATAGAAAGTGATATAGTAAGCCATAAGCAGGAAATAGAGAATAAGATTTGTCTCATAGTAAGTAATATGCTTGCATCTCAGCTGACAGGGTGGGATGCTAAACCCCCTGTTCCATCTCAAACATTCCGAAATATTTCTAAACACTTAGTTAAATTACATGAAGCACTTATTGATATATTTCCTAATGAACAAATAAGGACCATTTATAAAAGAGTACATGATAACTTCAAAGATAAACTCAGAGAACAATTAGTAAAGATGAACATAGTAGCAAATGGTAGTCCTCAGCATGGTGTAGTCACCTCAGAATTGACTTTTTACTTGCAAACCCTCAAAACACTACGGGTGATAAACGAAAATGATGCAGAGGACAATATATTGTATGATATTTGGTTGAATTAAGTTACACGTATTATTAAAGGTAGGTATAGAGAGAATATTCTGTAGCCATTTTTGTAAAAATACTTATTGTTTTTAAACACCATCTATTTATTGTTCTAATTAAAGTGTATAATACAATAACATGTCATTTTAACTTTGGTACAAAACCATCTTGTAAAAGGCCAAAGAAAATTTCATTGTAATAACTATTATTAATTAAAGAAACTGATGTGTATTATGTAAATAAACCGTTTAATAAGTTTAAATGATATAATTATGTAGGTACAGACACCAGCAGGTCAAGCTATCCCAAATTGTCAAATTTTTCCAATTGAACATGAACCTTATTCCATTGTAATAAAGTTGAAAAACTATCATAGAAATTTGACAGATTGGTGTAGCTTGATGTGCATTCCCCCTCTATAATGAGAAAAAGGACGTCTCTAAGTAGGAGGCGCTGTTCGTGGCGCAATTCAGCGCCAGAATGATTAAATAATTATTTTATTCACATACCCCATATTTACTATACCTACCTACATCTAACTACAGCACAGAGTACACGTACAAATAACTACAGTTTACACGTTGCATAGCTGGGGTTACGGTTCGGGATAATTCACGTCCTAACTTTTTGGTCCCCTCCATCCGGATCTCGACTTTGTCCCGGCTTTTTGACTTAAAAATAATGTTTTTTTTTTTTTTTTTTTAATAACTTCAAGAAAAATCACGCTCTAAAAAGTATAAAACAAGAAAATATTCTCATCTGAAAGCTGTAAAACAGCACCCTAATGCGTAACTCACGATTGATTATAATCTGTTTCGTTCTGTTCTATTCTGTTCCGAAACAGATTGTTAAACCATTACTTCTTAAGTTCGAAAAATGTGTCTGTCAACAACTTAAATAAGGCAATGAATAGGTACTGTTGAAATGCCAAATTGAAACCGATTATAATTAATCGTGACTTACGCAATTAGGGTGCAGGTATGCCACTTTGCCCTAAAGCTTAAGATCGCTTACTACTGTTAGAATGTATTGCAAATGTGGCAAACTATGATAGTAGGTACCTTAGAAGTTATGAGGGAAGTAGTATATTATTGGGCATCCTACTCCACCTTCCGTTCCATCGGCTCACTTCGTTCGCCTCGTCACTCTCGGTGGAGTAGAATGCCCAATAATATAAATGAAAACCTACATAGTGCAGTAAAATACTGGTTCGGCGCCTATTCCACTCGATGGGAACGGAAGGTGGAGTATGAATTCCTACATAGTGTAGTAAAATACTGTTAGTATCGATGGCTTACCTCTATCAACTAGGTACCGCAGATTCAGATTCATGTAATTATACTCACCAGGTTAAAACAGCTAAAACTTTACTATACCTTGATTCAAACATACACAAACTTTCGTTAACATAATCAGCTCCATATTTGAACGAACCAGTAACCTAAAATTCAGGACAGATTGTCTCATGTCTCTCCACATACTTAGGGATGGTGCATTGCCGCTTAGGATAACACACATACCTGTTTTCGTGACCAGATTGGCTCGAGGACATCTGAACTTTAAGCTACCGCGTACAATAAAACTTTACTATCCCTTGATTCAAACATACACAAACTTTCGTTAACATAATCAGCACCCTAATTGCGTAACTCACGATTCATCATAATCTGTATCGTTTTGAAACGGATTGTTAAACCATTGCTTCATATGTTCGAAAAATGTGTCTATTCGACAACATAAATAACGCAATGAATATTGTTTGACTGTGAAGACGAAACCAATTATGATCAATCGTGAGTTACGCAATTAGGGTGCAGGTCTATATTTGAACGAAACAGTAACTTAAAATTCAGGACAGATTGTCTCATGTCTCTCCACATACTTAGGGATGGTGCATTGCCGCTTGGGATAACACACATACCCTGTTTTCGTGACCAGATTGGCTCGAGGACATCTGAACTTTAAGATACCGCGTACATTATAAAACTTTACCATACCTTGATTCAAACATACACAAACTTTCGTTAACATAATCAGGTCTATATTGGGACGATCCAGTAGCCTAAAATTCAGGACAGATTGTCTCATATCTCTCCACATACTTAGGGATGGTGCATTGCCGCTTAGCACACATACCTGTTTTCGTGACCAGATTGGCTCGAGGACATCTGAACTTTAAGCTACCGCGTACATTAAACTAAAATTTAGAACAGATTGTCTCATGTCTCTCCACAAACATTTGGCTGTGACCAGATTGGCTCGAGGACATCTAAATTTTAATTTAACACATTGCAGACGATACATCCCTTTACATCAACACGTAACAATCAAGTGGTAAATGTGGTCACACGGATACTCCATCCTTGCCTTACATGTATAAAGCTAAGGTGCAGATACACTTGACAACGGCAGCCGGATCAGAAACGTATCTCACATTATTCAATCTAGCGTACAAACTGTGTGAATCCGCAGCTATAGATAGTTCCGTTGACGGTAACCGTATCCGGTGGTTGTTAATTAGATGTAAATTAGCTTTATGTATAAATATGCTTTGTTCGTTCAAATCGGCGAAGTGCAATGTCAATGCAATGCGCGCTTCCCACGCACACATAAATTGCATTCCATGCATTTATATTGTAAGTAACATGAACGTCATGTTGTAAACACTAAATTTGTCATTAATAGAACTTCCTAAATATTAAATCCGGATTTATTTTTGAAGTTTGTAATCGCTTCTAATTTCAAAATGTTTCATTCTTCTAGGTACTACGATTATATATTTATATATATAATTATGATTTATTTTGTATTAAGTACGACACATACCTATTATTGGTTAAATCATCTGCCACTTGTTATCGAGGGCGATTTAAACTAAGATAAAGATTCCTATTCCACCCGATGTATTGGATGGAACTTATCAACATAATCTTTTCCTTTCACAGCATTTAAATACAAGCAATCAGGAAAGTGTGTTGCATGCTGCAACCAAGGATCATCGTAAATCTCCCAATCTTTGGTACTGCCTCCACAAGAAAAACACATGACTTTATCGTTTACACCATTTCCACAATAAAAAAAACCTGCATCAGACATTTCCATCACCAATCTTTTTTGTGAATCGGTTGTCGCCCAATAATGTCTGAACGAGAATACACGAATTTGATGTTTGTTATAAATTTCATATCTAGGACAGTATTTTATTTTATTCATTTCAAGAGCTCTTGATATGTCTGTGTATAAAAGTTTAATGAAGACCACTATTTATAGTGACTAATAACTATACAATAGAGTTGTGTGGACATATTAGGTAATATAGATATCGATGACTTACCTTGCCCGATCCGTGCATAGGTATATACATACATACAAAATAGTAAACGAAACGTCCACAAAAATCATAACAACATATAAATGTCGATGTAATCGATTAATTGACCCATTGTTGTTATAACCATTTCAATGAGATACCATGAAATTTGTAAAACAACCATATTCGTTAAATGTAAACAAACTTTGCGTTCAGTCTCAGGAAACTGGTTTTCGTCATGGAGAATTATTACCTAAATCCATACGATGCATCATTTGCGGACCGTCAAATTGTGGAAAAACTAATTTATTAGTGGGTCTTCTTATACATGAGAATGGATTATGATTTCAAAATGTTTATGTTTATTCGAAAACCTTGCAACAACCCAAGTACATATTTTTAGAAAAAGTTTTGCAACGAGTACCAGATATTTCGTTCCAGAAATACTATGAAAATGAGCAAGTAATAAGTGTTCAGACCGCAAAACCAAATTCTGTAATTGTATTTGATGATGTTGCTTGTGAAAATCAAAACAGTATGCGCGATTTTTTTGCAATGGGGAGACATAAATTCATCGACTGCTTTTATCTAAATCAGACATATAGTAAAATCCCTAAGCAACTAGTAAGAGACAATGCGAACCTTATCGTACTTTTTAAACAAGATGAAAAAAATATGAGACATGTTTATGATGAACACGTCAACACTGACATGTCATGGATTGAATTTCGTGAAATGTGCTCAAAAATATGGAGTGAGCCGTTCAATTACGTTGTAATTAATAAGGATTGTTCCAAAAACAGAGGGTGTTATAGAAGTAAATTCGACACGTTTGCAGTCTTTGACTAAGAACACGAATACGTAAGTATATAAGATCATTACCTGCCTGTCATTATTATTCGCCTTACAACGCTAAATCAATTACTAAGTACCTGTTTTACCAATATGGAAAAATCATTGAAACGACAAATTGTTGATGCGGCAGAAGCTGTGAAGATAAAAGTACGAAAAATGAGAGATGCTGAGATTACCAATAAACAAGCACTGGAATCTGTTTTCAAACCTGTAACAGAACCTCTCAACCTAATTGCTAATGCAAGTAAGCAAACTCCGTTTCTGCGTGCTAGTAATGATTTTGGTGATGTTCCGTTTACTAACGAAACTTTACAGAAAGAAGGAACTGGAAGCGTAGGAAATAATGATAATAATGACGATGAAGACAAATATGAATCTGATATCAACAGTGAGTCTTCATATGAATCAGTAGTTGAAACGAATCAAGATTGTGATACGTCATCCTGGTCAGTATCTTCAGAAGCGTTGGTAGATATTCCATTTGGGGTTAGAGCAGACCGCGGGAAACTAATGTTAGGTTCTGCTTGCATAACAATCAGCGATCAAAACATTATCGTGGCTGGACGTAAATACCGAAATACCTCTGGTTTAAAACAGTTGTTGCTTAAGAAAGATGTAGATTTAAGTTTGGTTACAGACAGTGATATGCAAAATTATAAGTCGATGCTACTTGATACAAATGCACATCGTCGAGACTATGAGCCAAGTAAACCAATAAAAAGTAATAAAGGACAAAAATATTTGCAAGTAATTAAACCTCTTTTTAAACTGAATAATGCAGTTCAGGGAAAGGGTCTACCGTTACTAAAAAGATGGAAAAAAAACGTAGATTTCGTGTACTGGGATAATCCTAATGAATTAGTGGAAAGATTGAAATTATTAATTGCGTCTAGAGATGCTGGCAACACAGGATTAGAAAATGAAATTATATCTATTATTGAAGAATTGCGTGAAAATAAAGTTATAAATAAATAAATATTTTAAAACGTGTTTATTTTACTAATAGCCTTTCAATACAATACACCTTAAACATGAACGTAGACAAATTCGGGCACTATATTCACAAAAGAATGCGTTTAACAGACTTATTTGAGTTTAATGAGAATGCGTTGTTAAAATCGGAAAACGGAGATTTTGATTTAAAAGCATTAAGATTGAGAGGAATTAGATCTCCAGTAGAAGCAGACGATGCTGTGAACAAGGATTATGTAGATCGTTTAAATGCTAACACGTTAAAAGAATTAAATAATTTGGCTGTGAATAAGGATTATGTAGATCGATTGAATGCTAATATGCTAAAAGAATTTAATAATATGATTGGTTCATTACGTTCTCAAATCATAAAAGATGCAAAAGGTGCTGTTCAAACTACTTTAAAAGCAAGAATACCTGAGGTTTCAACTCATTTGCAAGATACGTTTTATACTAAAGCAGAGGTAGATAAATTACTTCAAAAAACTCCGTAATGGTAAAACAGCAAATTGTAAATGAAATACACAAAGCGGCTCGGAGAAATTTCCTTCGACGTTCTGTTATTTTGAAAGGAATCCACGACTTATGGCAAGCAGATTTGATGGACATGCAAAACCTGAAAAAGTATAACAAAGGTTACAATTTCATCTTAGTGGTGATTGACTGCTTCTCAAAATATGCCTGGGCTGAACCGTTAAAATCGAAAAATAAATTTGTCGTTACTCGTGCATTCGAACATATACTGCTTAGTAGTCATAACAATCCTGTTAACTTACAAACTGATATGGGAACAGAATTTTATAACACCACTTTTCAAACACTTATGAAAAAACATAATATTAACCATTACTCATCGTTTTCTACTAAAAAAGCATCAATTGTAGAGAGATTGATTAGAACTGTAAAAAATAAATTATATAAATATTTTAGTTTCGATGGAAAATATAAGTGGTTAGGTTTACCATTGGAAGAAACGATAAAGAAATATAACAACACAAAACATCGTACTATTCAATTTAAACCGGTTGATGTGAATAAATGTAATGAACAAGTAATCAAAGAAAATTTAAAAAACATAAATAAACATGATTTAGTTCAGTGGAAGCCTAAATTCAAAGTAGGTGATTGTGTTCGCATAAGTAAATACAAACATAATTTTGAGAAAGGTTACACTCCTAATTGGTCAACTGAATTATTTATTATAAAAAAGGTAAATAAAACAATACCAGTGACATATCATATAGAAGATCAACGAAAGCAAAACATTTTAGGAGCTTTTTATGAACAAGAACTGCAAAGATCTAACTATCCTGATGTTTATTTAATAGAAAAGGTTTTGAAAAAGAAAGGAAATAAATTGTACGTCAAATGGTTAGGTCTAACCAGTGCAGAAAACAGTTGGATTGAAAAAGCTGCAATAATGGACTAAGATATTATATATCCATTTCTCATTTAAAATCCTATCATTATAATTTGGGTAATGAAGGGGGGTGGACTAGTTAACAGCATAATTAATCGTCTACCATTCGAAGTTCATTTGCCAGGATACAATTATTGTGGACCAGGAACCAAACTTCACAAACGCTTAGCGCGAGGTGACCGAGGTGTAAATAAGCTAGACGAAGCTTGCATGCAACACGATATATCGTATACAAACCATACAGACTTATCAAATCGCCACAAAGCCGATTTACAACTACTTAACATGGCTAAAGAAAGACTTAAATCAAAAGATGCAGGGAAAGGAGAAAAACTGAGCTCTTGGCTAGTGAACAAAGTTATGAAAGCGAAACTAAAGTCTGGATCCGGCATTAAAACATTTAAAAGCTTAGTTTCAAAAATTAAATCAAAAATTAAGAAACTCAAATGCAAAGATAATAATACTTTAATAAAAGCAGCTTACTTAACCGCAAAAAAGTTATTTCCAAACATTCATCATAGAATTCGAGTACCCCGAGTAATACCCATACCAAAGACTGGAGGAATTCTACCTTTAATTCCAATTTTCGCTGGTTTATCGGCTTTAGGAACTTTAGCTGGTGGTGCAGCTGGCATTGCAAAAACCGTCAATGATTACAAAGCAAGCAAACAAAATTTGCAAGAAACAGAACGACATAATAAAGCTATGGAGGCTTTAGTGTTGGGCAAGGGTTTATACATTAAGCCGTATAAAAGTGGTAAAGGATTGTTTATAACATCTTCAAAAAACTGAAAAATATGCTACCCAATCGTCCACTAACTAATGTAGACATCCAAAAGTTTTCAAGAGACATCCCATATTTTCGTGGGGTTTATATGAAGGATCGACTACCTCGCAAGCCGAAACGCATTGAATGTGGTATCGTTAACTTAGACGATTCTAAGAACGAAGGAACGCATTGGGTAGCTTATGCTAAAGTATATGATCACTGCGAATACTTTGATAGCTATGGAAATTTAAAACCTCCAATGGAATTGATGCAATATTTTAAAAATTGTACTGTGTTTTATAACTACACAAGATATCAAAAATTTAACGCAGTCAATTGTGGTCATTTATGTTTAAATTATTTGGGGGCTTTTTGGAATAAAAATGTATTATAAAATATATGCTTTTCTTTTATTTCAATCATTTGCAAGATGTCACTCACTTTGTCGATAACTGGAGACTCGTCAGTATTAACTACATACTATTCTAATACGTTACAACTAGATGGAGAGTATGAGTGTGCTTTATTACACTTTTCAACTTTTAATTCTATTCCAAACATTGATAAAAGTAATAATAAGTTCTATTATGGTTTAAATGAAGTTATTGAAATACCGGAAGGCACTTATGAATTGCAAGATATCAGCGATTATTTAAAATCCGAAATAAAAGATGCAGCGATCAAACTGCGGTGCAATAATAATACTTTAAAAACCACCATATTCTGTACCAAAGACATTAATTTTATCAAAGAAGACTCTTTTAGAAGACTATTAGGATTTAACAAACAAATCTTGAAAGCAAATAAATGGCATGTGTCACAGTCTCCAGTCAACATTCTACCTACGACCATAGTCAGGATTGAATGTGATATTGTAAGCGGTTCATATGTAAACGGCGAACCAAGTCATATTATTCACGAATTTGCACTTAATGTGCCGCCTGGATACAGGATCATAGAAATCCCGAAGAACGCAATATACTTTCCAATCAATCAAAACAACATAAGCTGCATACATATCAGACTATTAGATATAAACAAACGATTAATCAATTTACGTGGTGAAGAAGTACAGGTATATCTGCATCTTAGAAGAAAAAATGATTGACTATAATAAAATTGTGTCCCAACAAGTTAAGAATATCAGTTCTGCTCGAGCTACCTATCAAATAACACCTCTCTCTAAGAAGAAAATTAAATTAACCAAAGACAATAAAGCATTCCTTAAAGCAATCGGATTGTTAAAATGAATATCTTAGACGTTCTATCCGCTCCGACTTACGATAATACTATAGAAGGAATCGAATTTCATTCCTACAAGCCCTATGTAACGAGTTTCAACAGGAACGATGAAATCCGCATACCTATCAACCAACAGGACTTGTACATATTACCATCAGCTAGCACCCTATATTTGGAAGGAACTGTTATCGTTACCAAAAAAGATACGAAAGACATAGCTACTAGTGTCAACTTCACGAACAACGGTCTACTCTACTTATTTCAAGACATTCGGTATGAGCTAAATGGAGTAGAGATTGATAAAATAAAAAATGCAGGTATAACAACAACCATGAAATCACTTATTTCAATGAACGAAAGTGAGTCAAAAATATCGAATGCCTGGGGCTGGAATATTGATGGCATTAAAAATATCAAAGGAGGAAAATTTTCTGCTTCCATACCACTTTGTAACCTCCTCGGTTTTGCTGAAGATTTTAAAAAAGTCGTGATAAATAGTAGACATGAACTGATATTGTTACGAAGTAACACTAATTTGAACGCTGTAAAACTGAATACTGGCGAAGTAGTGGATGATGTTCAGATCGACAAAATCATATGGCGCGTGCCGCATGTTAAAGTATCAGACAAAGAAAAAATTGGTTTGTTAAAAGTATTAGAAAAAGATCGACCACTTCAAATGATATACAGAAATTGGGATCTGTACGAATATCCATCTTTGCCTAAAACTACAAAACATACCTGGTCTATCAAAACTTCATCTCAAATAGAAAAACCAAGATACATTATTATTGGTCTACAGACAAATAGAAAAAATAATGCAAGTTCTGACATGTCTCAATTCGATCACTGTCATGTTCGAGACGTTAGAGTGTATCTCAATTCAACTTATTTTCCGTATGAAAACCTAAATGTGAGTTTTGCTAATAACAAAATCGCTTTATTATACGAGCAATACATCAGATTTCAACAGTCGTATTACGGACGTCGGTCAGAGCCCATACTAAGCGAGAAACAATTTAGAGATTTGGCACCGCTGTTTGTAGTCGATTGCTCTAGACAAGCGGATAATCTAAAGACAGGTTCGGTTGTGGATGTGAGAGTAGAAATTGAGAGTGATTCAGAGATACCAGATCATACTTCAGCATACTGTCTCATTCTGAACGATTGCATTGTTGAATACAAACCATTAAGTAACATTGTTAAGAAGATATCATGAATGCAGATACCATTATAGTAGAACTCCAAGGATTTAAAGATTCTATAAATAATTTTATCGTCAAAGAATTGACCATTGCGAGCCAGGATCATTCACAGACGTTCTTGGTAAAACCACCATATTCATTCCATTACCTTACACAAGAAGAAAAAAAGCAAGTGAGGTGGTTAGAAAGAAATCGAGGAATTTACTGGAGTGAGGGGTACATAGACTACAAAGAGTTTCAACGTGTTATTTTACCATACTTAGAAAATAAAAAAATTATCACAAAGGGTTTGGAAAAGATTAAGTGGATTAAAGAGTTATGTGCAAATTGTGAAGTGATCGACATAGGGGAGAAGGGATGTCCTAATTTTGAGACATTAAAAAAAAAGTTCTGTAAAAATAAAACTGATTTTAATTGTGCGAACCATAAAATGAATTGTACATTAAATAATGCGGTGTGTATTAGAAAATGGTATGCTGATAATAATATGTCTGTATTTAATTTATTTTAATCATTATTGTTTGAACATTTAATAAAAAATTTATATTTACTTAAGAGTGTTTTATTTAATATAATCAGAGTAACCTTCATAACAAACTTTAAATTACCTGCAGTGAAATGATATTTCTTCTTCATTTTAAACGATTATTCTAATATGAAATATTGAAAGCAAATAACCTATAATTATATCATTACACTAGAGCTAATTAAGAGTTCGAGTATAAATAAGTAATACAAAATAAAACATAATTTAAATTATTAAAGAATATATATTTTATTTACTTTCTTACATTATTTACAATAATTACAAACTAATTATAACTACCTACCCAATTATAATTCCTCACAAAGTTATTTAATGTTTTCTATACGTTACAAACTTGTCATCATTATCCTTACTAGATACTATAACTTTCCTACATATATTATTTAACGTTTTCTACACGTACCTATATACTTAACTTACAAACCTGTGATGTATAATCATTAACCTAACTAGATACACAAATCTTACAATTATTATTACAAACTAATTATAACTACCTACCTAATAATAATAAAATGTAATTTATATATATTTATTGAAATAAGTAATACAAAACATAATTTAAATTATTAAAGAATATATATTTTATTTACTTTCTTACATTATTTACAATAATTACAAACTAATTATAACTACCTACCCAATTATAATTCCTCACAAAGTTATTTAATGTTTTCTATACGTTACAAACTTGTCATCATTATCCTTACCAGATACTATAACTTTCCTACATATTTTATTTAACGTTTTCTACACGTACCTATATACTTAACTTACAAACCTGTGATGTATAATCATTAACCTGACTAGATACACAAATCTTACAATTATTATTACAAACTAATTATAACTACCTACCTAATAATAATAAAATGTAATTTATATATATTTATTGAAATAAAGGAAATAATAATAAATTTCCCCACATAGATTATTTAAAGTTTTATATACGTACAGACTCAGCACATCAACCTATGCTAATAATCTGTCAAACTTTGATAGATTTTCATCTTTATACATAAGTGTTAAGTAATATGGTTCATGTTAAATTGGGAAAAATTTGACAGTTTGGCGTAGCTGACGTGTGTACCTACTTAATTAACTTACAAACTTATGATCATTCCTAACTAGATCTAGATACACAAATCTTACAAGTATTACAAACTAATTATAACTTTCCCCATAGTTTACTTAATGTTTTCTATACGTACTTACATACTTAAAATACAAACTTGTGATGTATGATCATTAACCTAAATAGATACACAAATCTTACACAATAACATATAAAGTAGGTACTTACAAAATAAAGACACGTTAACACACGTTAATAATAACAACTGTCCCCACAAAGTTTTTTTGATATTTTATGAATTAACGATTGCGTCTCCTCCATAACATGGTCCGCCGATTCAGTCACTATATACTGCGCACTTAACATAACCACGTCCTGATTGTCACTTGCAGGTTCTTGTTGATCACTAATATCCAACACTTGTACCTGGATCAGTCGTAAACCTTTTTTCTTCTCATTGTTTATGACGAATGATTGACATGTAGGCTGAGATGGTTTCTGTTTTAAACATTCCCGTCTTGTTCTAGACTTCTTGTTGCCAGGTCCGCTGTCTTGTCTTGCTCTAGGCTCTTTGTTGAGAGGTCTTTGTTGTTCTGGGAAATCAGGGATATGCCAGCTTAAACTCGGAGTTGGGAAACCTTGAGCGTATTGTGAGAAGTCGATAATATCCGGAGAATCACACATTATCAATGATCTGAAACAAGCGAAATGATAATTAATTTTAAGTACATACACAAAACAACATGATGAAATATCGATATAGTAATAGATTGGTACTTGTACAATACTTACAATTAGTTTCGTTTTTATTTGACGTGATTTGACTGCTCCGACTGTCCACCTAATGAGGAATGTTCTACAAAGTAATATTACTGAGGAACGTAGCTAATATTTAATTAAACTCTGATTCAATTTCATGTTGCAACATGTTCGAGCTCATGCAAGCGCACCTGTTCGGTGTCAAATTCTACGCTGCGCGTGCGAATTTCAAGCCAGGAGTGTTTTGTTATCAAAAATGAACATTACATGTTTTAACAAGTTGGAGCCTGAATTCTCGTGCGCAAAACACTGCGAGCCCTGTGTGCTTTGTCATCAATCCGGAAAGGAAATGAAACAGATATAATTATGATAATAAAATACTATTACGTGATAAATTAAATACAAATCCAACTTATCGGGTGAAGTCGACACCTGGTTGTTACTTATAATTATTGTAAGAATCAATCATTTGTAAAAAGTTAACGGAATTGGTAACTTTCTTATGTAAGTAACACTCCGACCCCAGTTTGATGAAGATGATTATAGACAAATCCCTCAAACTCTGATTTTAATTACGAACTACAACATTTACGGCGATCGTCTTACAATACAATAAGTTCGAATAAGCAAATTGATGCATGATGCAATTTTGCTGTCTTTGACATTGTTAAGAACCATTTATACATACACGACGGCTACCTGATACGTTTCTAGACGCTTATTGTCAGGCATTTCACGAATGAGGACGGCACAGCAGCTAACCGTTGAACGGCGCATGTTCCGTTTTCACGGTGATTATACGGGCGTACTAGACGGAAGGATGGCAAGTGTATATGCATGCAAAACCAGTAGAATGTACGAACCTTTGGTATATAATCAAAGGCTCGGACAGCAGAGCGTGATAGAACTACTCAATAAATAACATGTAACGTTAACGTGTCAGGTATGTCGTCTGTTCGAATTCATTAAATTAAAATTTGGATGTCCTTGGTGCCCAATCTGGGGTGATAGAAATAGATTGTGTGTGGATCTGAAGGTGCATGCTATATCTTGCTCTGTGAAGAGACATGAGACAATCTGTCCCAAATTTTAGTTTAATGTTTACGGTATCCTAAAGTTCAGATGTCCTTGGTGCCGAATCTGGGGTCATAGAAATAGATTGTGTGTGTGCCGGAAGGTTTATGCTATATCTTACTCTGTGAAGAGACATGAGACAATCTGTCCTGAATTTTAGGCTAGCAGTTCAAACAGCGAGTGCCCTTGTTTGTTAACGTGTAAGGTAGTGTCGTTGGTTCGAAGGAATTAAATTACAATTTGGATGTCCTTGGTGCCCAATCTGGGGTCATAGAAATAGATTGTGTGTGTGTGCTTGAAGGTGCATACTATTTCTTGCTCTGTGAAGAGACATGAGACAATCTGTCCCAAATTTTAGTTTAATGTACTCGGTAGCTTAAAGTTCAGATGTCCTCGAGCCAAACTGGTCACGAAAACAGGTATGTGTGTTATCCTAAGCGGCAATGCACCATCCCTAAGTATGTGGAGAGACATGAGACAATCTGTCCTGAATTTTAGGTTACTGGTTCGTTCAAATATGGAGCTGATTATGTTAACGAAAGTTTGTGTATGTTTGAATCAAGGTATAGTAAAGTTTTAGCTGTTTTAACCTGGTGAGTATAATTACATGAATCTGAATCTGCGGTACCTAGTTGATAGAGGTAAGCCATCGATACTAACAGTATTTTACTACACTATGTAGGAATTCATACTCCACCTTCCGTTCCCATCGAGTGGAATAGGCGCCGAACCAGTATTTTACTGCACTATGTAGGTTTTCATTTATATTATTGGGCATTCTACTCCACCGAGAGTGACGAGGCGAACGAAGTGAGCCGATGGAACGGAAGGTGGAGTAGGATGCCCAATAATATACTACTGAGGGAACAGATGAATATACATACATAAGTACATACATACCGGTCTCATAACCCTCCTTTTTGCTTTGCCGTATTCAGGTAATAACATAATAATGGGCTAGAGGGTAATAGCTATTTTCAACTAAAATTAAAAAAGCTGGAAAAATAAAGATTCCGTCCTTTTTGCGATTGCCCGGCTTTTTGTCAGGACTTTTCACATTTCGAAATGGCAAGTTTATGCATTATCGCTGTAATTTTATCTCACCCATCCTCAGACTAAGGAAAAAATAACACCCATCATAATCCGACACGGGCAGGGATGCCTCCCCCAGTTTCTATTTTCCATTTCGCTACGGATACGAAATGGCCTGTTTCAGAATCAAAATTAAATGATCAAATTCGTGTATTTAGGCCCTGAAAAAAACATATGTTATAGATATTAGAGATTATGAGATAGATCCTTGTTTGAGGGAAATTAAAGGTTCAAAACACGATAAATTGCAATTTGCTTGATGAAAAAAAAAAACGAAATAGGGCAGATTTAAAAACCATTTTCCGTCTCATTTCCTAATAACAGCACAAAATTATGTGTTACATGTATATGTACAGACGCCAGCAGGTCTTACGGTATTTAAAGTTGAAAATCTATCAAATTTTGACAGATTGGAGTAGCTTGATGTGCTGGCGTCTGTATGATGAAGGAATCATGTTTAGGAGGAAATTTAAAGGTAGTTTTTTTTTATAAACTCAAAAAGATCTAAATCCGGCTAAATAGGCTCGCGCTCAGAGTCCTGCGGGACGTCATCGAGGGTGGACCTGTGTCAAAATTTTCAAACACTCGCTCATTCTGCGCCTGTAAAAAAAATCTAATAAAATAATAACGAATTAATTTATGAAATTGCGATAGCTCAGAAAAAATATCTTGTAATTTTGTTATAGTTTTAATTCGTAAAATTGTTTTCGAAAATATGACTTTTTTTGGGTTTTGGCTTCGCGCGGTTTGTGCATTTAGCCAGTGTCAAGTAATTTTAATTTTCAATCAAGTAAATGGCCCGTTATCAGGCACGAAGTTACAAATAAGTCATATTCAGTCAAGTCAAAGTTATTGTAAAGCGGTAGTAATTTTACAACAACCTATTAGGAGTTTTTGGGGGGTACACGAAAAGTCCACGTTGCTCACTTATTTTCACTTTCACTACACTTGTGCACTCACACGTAACTAAATTGAATAATTCACTACCAAAATTATACAATTTAATTCGCTATTTCACGAAATGTCATGAAAATGAAAATTCGCGTCGGTAATCCGACAATACCTGGGACCGATAAAAAATATACACTAAATTAATTTTGATGTCCTAAAATAATAGTTTCGATATGTTGTAGCTGGAGCAGTAGGTACACAGGCCAGCTCATCAAGCTACCCCAATCTGTCAAATTTCCTTGATAGTTTTTCAACTTTATAACAAAGGAATAAGGTTTATGTTCAATTGGGAAAATTTGACAGTTTGGGATAGCTTGACCTGCTGGCGACTGTACGTCACTAGACAATCAAGTACGGCAATTGTTCTTTCTTATTTATCTCAGAATACTGAAAGAACCAGAAGCCTCGTTCAACTGATATTGCAAGCTGCAGGCTGTGTCCAAAAACAAAACAAGTGACCCCCGCTCGTTTTGATTCGGTTGAAGAGAACTGAGTTGGGCCCTCAGAACAAGTTGGGCCTTACAAAATTTTTCATTCGTTAATATGAATGAAT
Organism: Polymixis flavicincta; assembly: GCA_949987655.1. Classification (NCBI taxonomy): domain Eukaryota; kingdom Metazoa; phylum Arthropoda; class Insecta; order Lepidoptera; family Noctuidae; genus Polymixis; species Polymixis flavicincta. The sequence continues at coordinate 11,108,375 of OX465180.1, read as the reverse complement.
TTTTTTTTCATGAACACTTTTTAAATTGAAGAATTGAGGTGAAGCGGTTGCGATAAAACAAAAACTAAATGTAAGTCCGAGAAACTCACAAAATTTGAGTATAAAAGTGATACCTGCACCCTAATTGCGTAGGTCGCGATTAATCATAATCTATTTCTTTTTGAAACACTAAACCATTGCTTCGTATGTTCGAAAAATTTGTCTGCTCAGCAACGTAAATATTGCAATCAATATTGTTGAATTGTCAAAATGAAACCAATTATGATAAATCGTGTGTTACGCAATAGGGGTGCTGTTATAATCAAAGAAACAAAAAAATCTCAAAAATGATAGAATTGGTCCTCACACTTTACGATTGTTTTTTTTTACATATTTTGAATCTACAGAAACGCCTCGTCTACAGATTGAATACCTAGAAGAAGATATAGATAAACTGCCCTCGGCAGCCTGCCATGACCATTTTCTAACCCACGATGACAGTCATACCCCCGCTAGGTCTAAAGGCTTCATGAATACTTCATAGAAATTGTTCTACAAGTGTCACGTCGCGCCTGTCTGAAGAAGTCTTAAAGTTATCATCAAAATGAATTAAATAAACCCAAACACTATGTAGTTTGGGCACGCCACGATTGCGGCGGTAAGTCCCCTCTTTGAGGAATGGTTTGAGAGGCGGCATGGCGTCCTCACCTTCCGCCTGACGCAGGTCCTCACCGGACATAGTTGTTTCGGATAGGGCGGGAGGAAACGCCCGGGTGTTTCCACTGCGAAGATCGCCCTGAGGACACGGTGGAGCACACGGTGGTGGTCTGCCCTGCTGGGGCGGAGCACCGCCGTGTCCTCGTGGAGGCGATCGGCGGCGGCGATCTCTCGCGTCCGGCCCTGGTCCAGGCCATGGTACGGAGCGAGAGGGCATGGGGAGCCGTCACCTCCTTCAGCGAAGCAGTGATGCTCGCGAAGAGGGAGGCGGCGCACGTGAGGGAGAGGCAGCATATGCGCCCTCGCGACCCTAGCCGCCGCAGGATACGGAGACGCCCTGGGCGTCGGGAATCCCAGGCCGATTTCCGGCCACCGTAGGCATGAGCTTGCGGACGGCGAGTAATGGGTAGCTCGCTGTCCGAATCAGAATCAGAATCAGAATCAGAACTTTATTTGCTATGAATGTAGGTACAGGCATAAGATGTTGTACATAAATTAATGAGATCGGCTACAGTCTACCTTACGGCGTGCAAATTATTAGGTACATAAATTAAACTATTAATGTAAATTAAATTATGTCAGCAAAACAAAACAGAAATTAAAGTTAAGTCAATTAATATTATTATAGTGTCAGGTACATATGTCATAATTGGTCAAATTTGTAATTAAATAATTATAACAATCATCATCAGGATAAATTTATATCATTTAAAAAGTCTTTAACTGAGTAATAACATTTGTCTAATAGTAGTGCAGTAATCTTAGATTTAAAAATGTTTACTGAATAATCCTTAAAACCATGAGGTATTTTATTATAAATGACAGGTCCCATAGTCATAATACTTTTCCTCAACAGTGCTGTTTTGTAATTACCCGAATGTAGCAAGTTCTTGTATTGGGATCTCAGGGGACCATTACGTATTCTTATATTGGCAAGTGACGGAAATAAGTCTATGTTGGCTTTTACAAAAATTGCCACCTCCAATATGTACAAGCATGGAAAAGTTAGGAGCCTCAGAGACCGAAACACAGGTTCACAGCTGTCTGTGCATTTAAGGTTTGACATCCGGTAAGGACCAAGCCCAAGTCGACGGCGCGTTGATTGTGTTCCACGCGCGCCTCAAAGAGATGTCAGCACAAAACTGATGGGGCCTGCAAGGGCCGATGCCTGTCAGGGGTACGGGTTCGTTTGAAAGAGATACCACAGCCCCTAGCTGGCCTTGTGCGAGTTTCATTTAACCATCTCGAACAAATGCTTCGCGCGCGTATGGCTCTCCCATGGGCGCTCCGACTGGCCCTGGATTGGTGATGGACCAATCGGAGCGCCGAACGCGCTCGATGCGTTTGTTCGTGATGGTTAAATGAAACTCACACTAGGGCCACTGTTCTCAATTTGACGAACAGATTATATTATAAACTATCAAAAAATGTTTTTTGCAGTTCACAAATTATCGACAGTTTCATAATCTCGCGAGATAGAAAACTGACCATGTTCATAATGTTACGGTGACATACACACGTCGCGCGTCGACTTTAGAACCTCCCCGTTTTTATTCGTCGGTTAAAATTAATCTTTGGTCAACTGCACGGGCAAAACAAAGTCACCTAGTTTTACCGGACATTGAAGAACCCTGTCAATCTTTTCAAGAAAATTGCTTTTATCAAAATATAGGTTTTAAGCAGTGGCGTAGCGTAGGGGGGTCAGCAGGGGCGGCCCGCCCCGTGCGGCACTTTTTAGGGGGCGGCAAAATTTCACGGTAAATAATAAAAATATTTAAACCATTTCATATTTTATCCCAACAAAAAATTCGGACCGATTGAAAAGAGCATGGAATTTTGCATTACTTATTCTGTGACGAATTTGGGGAATCCCCTTCCTTTGAATGATATTTTGTAGCGACTGCTGGCAACACCGTTTATACTAACTTCCGGGGATTCCTCGTATTTTATTTTGTGCTTGGATTGTTTATAACTAATAATCAGCGAGAATGACTCTAAATTCTCATAAAAAATCAAAATTAAAAATATAACATCATATCATTTCGTCACGTGAAGCCGAATAACCCCCCGCACTGCAGACTCCGGCCTATCTGATTTTAAAGTTCACTTTTTACGCAGGCCTCTTCTCCAATAGCTTATAGTACTCTTTGCTCTTCTCAAACAGTAGATTTAGTGTGAGTTTCTGTTACCCATCTCCATCTGACGCATCAACCGCGTTTGGCGTTCACATTGGTCTTTCAACAATCCAGGGCCACTCGGAACGCTGAACGCGCTCGATGCGTTTGATCGAGATGGTTAAATGAAACTCACACTAGGCTAAGGAAACTCCGCTAGGAGTAATAGTGTTCTGTGCACTAGGGCCTCAGAATCACCATCACTACACTTTCTTAAGGCGATTTCAGATTAAAATCCAGGTTTCCTCACCATGTTTTCGATTCTTTTAATTATTTTCTTTATTTTACACTTTTTGCTTAACATACTTATTTTTGACGCTAATAAGACCTATTTATGAAAGCCTTTATTTTGATAACCCACTCGATTTTGAGAAAAATAAAATCTGGCGCCAGAAAACGCCCATTTTATATTTCAAAAGAAAATTGTGTTTAGACGTGTACAGACGCCAGCACATCAAGCTACCCCAATCTGTCAAATTTCTTTGATAGATTTTCAATTTTTCATGTTCAATTGGGAAAATTTGGCAGTTTGGGGTAGCTTGATGTGCTGGCGTCTGTATAGTGTGTGCGCGGGGCATATGCGGGCACGCACACTGTCACATCATACATGTACACGTCTAGACACAACCAAGGGCCGACCGCGCTCGTAATTTGCAAGAGCTAATGTACGGGTAAAACTTAGATAAACTTTTTTTCAACACACTTGCTCATAAAATGGCTCTAATTTCACTGCAATTAGGCACATAATGACACCTATTATCAAACTGTGACTTTTTCATTACTATTATTCACTAGTGAGTTATAGAATTGGTTGAGTTGCTTTGTTCTTAGTGAGTTATAGGTTGTTTTTAGGGTTCCGTACCTCTAAAGGAAAAAACGGAACCCTTATAAGATCACTTTGTTGTCCGTCCGTCCGTCCGTCCGTCCGTCTGTCAAGACCGTTTTTCTCAGGAACGCGTGGAGGTATCAAACTGAAATTTCTATATGATACTTAGTTCTACTGTCCCTGGAAGCTGTAGAAAAATCAACCTTCTAAGTCAACGCAATCAAAAGATACAGCCATTTAGGCTGCAAAATTCCGCAAATTTTCGAAACTCGCACGGGAATCAAAACCTACAGGGTACTTCCCGTGAACTTAGAATCTTGAAATTTTGTACGAAGTCACGTCTTATAGTACAGATATAGGAAAAATTACGAAAACCGAAAATTTTTAGTTTCGTCATATAAAAAAAAATATTTTTGCCAATTTTGAACTTTTACTTATATACCCACAGGTTTGTACGGAACCCTCGGTGCGCGAGTCCAACTCGCACTTGACCGGTTTTTTTAATTGGTTGAGTTGCTTTGTTCTTAAAAACAACGATGATGATGACGATGACTACGGTGATGATGATGACGATGACATGACGATGACGATGACGACGACGATGATGACGATGACGTTGACGATGACGATGACATGACGATGACGATGATGATGATGACGTTGACGATGACGTTGACGATGACATGACGACGATGACGATGACAATGACGATGATGGTGACATGACGATGACGACGGTGATGATGACGATGACGTTGACGACGACGATGACGATGACGTGACGACGATGAGGATGACGATTACGATGACATGACGATGATTATGACGATGACATGACGATGACGATTACGATGACGATGATGATGACGTTGACAATGACGATGACGATGACATGACGATGACGATTACGATTACGATGACGATGATGATGACGATGATGATGATTTTGTAGTATTATTTTCTTCGCAAGTGTGTTGAAAAACGTCGTATGATAGACGTGTGTATTGATGATTATCGTCCTCGGCTCTCTTAAGACCCTCGCCTACTACTAATAATGTACTGTTATTTAAAATTTAACCTGTTAATGCAAAATAATGATGACTGTTCTTGCCGAAAAGTTCTCTAGAATTAATATATGTAATGTGTAAGTATAGGTACATAAATAAGAGGGCGGCAAAATTGCCTTCCGCCCCGGGCGGCCGACACCCACGCTACGCCACTGGTTTTAAGTAAATAAACTTTTCAACACACTTGCTCATAAAATGGCTCTAATTTCACTGCAATTAGGCACATAATGACACCTATTATCAAACTGTGACTTTTTCATTACTATTATTCACTAGTGAGTTATAGAATTGGTTGAGTTGCTTTGTTCTTAGTGAGTTATAGGTTGTTTTTCAATTGATTGAGTTGCTTTGTTCTTAGTGAGTTATATGTTGTTTTTTAATTGGTTGAGTTGCTTTGTTCTTAAAAACAACGATGATGATGATGATGATGATGATGATGATGATGAAGACGACGATGACGATGATGATGACGATGATTATGACGATGACGATGAAATGACGATGACGTTCACGATGACGATGACGACGATGATGACGACGATGACGATGACGATGACGACGATGACGATGACGATGACGACGATGATGATGACGATGACGACGATGACGATGTCGATTACGATGACGATGACGATGACGATGATGATGATGATGACGACGATGACTACGATGACAATGTCGATTACGATGACGATGACATGACGATGACGACGATGACGAAGACGATGACATGACGATGACGATGATGATGACGATGACGTTGACGATGACGATGACATGACGACGATGACGATGACGATGTCTATTACGGTGATGATGACGATGACGATAACGATGATGATGATGATGATGATTTTGTAGTATTATTTTCTTCGCAAGTGTGTTGAAAAACGTCGTATGATACACGTGTGTATTGAACGTTACACACTCGTACCATAATGTACTATTATCGTGTGTACAGTCGCCAGCAGGTCAAGCTACCCCAATCTGTCAAATTTCTTTGAAAGATTTTCATCTTAATTAAATAAGCTTATGGTTCATGTTCAATTGGGAAAATTTGACAGTTTGGGATAGCTTGACCTGCTGGCGACTGTACATACCTACTTTCACACAATTTAAAATATTTAAGTAATTTACATTATTTACATTTTTGAGTCCAGGGTAGGCCGATTTATTTGTTCCTAGGTATAATAACCGATTGTATTTTTATGTGATTACGTTCTGCATTACCACCTTATCACAAATAACATGTAAAGTAAGCAATATTTGTTTCGGATAAGGCGGGAGGAAACGCCCGGGTGTTTCCACTGCGAAGATCACCCTGAGGACACGGTGGAGCACGGGCGGTCTGCCCGGCTTGGGCGGAGCACCGCCGTGTCCTCGTGGAGGCGATCGGCGGCGGCGATCTCTCGCGTCCGGGCTGGTCCAGGCGTACGGAGCGAGAGTGCATGGGTAGCCGTCACCTCCTTCAGCGAAGCAGTAATGCTCGCGAAGAGGGAGGCGGCGCACGTAAGGGCCCTCACGTCCGCCACCTCTCTCTTCGCGAGCATTACTGCTTAGGCAACATATGCGCCCTCACGGCCCTAACCGCCGCAGGAGACGCCCTGGGCGTCGGGAATCCCAGGCTGATTTTCGGCCACCGTAGGCGTGGGCTTGCGGATGGCGAGTAATGGGTAGCTCGCTGTCCGGTAAGGACCAAGCCCAGGTCGACGGCGCGTTGTGTTCCACGTGCACCTCAAAGAGATGTCAGCACAAAATGACGGGGCCCGCAAGGGCCGATGCCTGCCAGGGGTGCGGGTTCGTTCGAAAGATATACCGCCGCGCTACTGAGGGAACACGGTTATGTTTTAGTCAGTAAAAGTCTGACAAGCCCTCCTGCTCCACCCAGAGCGGGAGAAGTTATTTGATGATTTCCTAGCCAAAAAAAAGAAGTAAGCAATATTTGAAGAAGCAGGAGTTAAGAAGTTTTTAAATGTTAGAAGTAAGTAAGTACTAGAGGTGAGGCATAAATATTGGATTCGGTATTTTTCGATAGTAGTCCGTATCTAATCCAAAGCGTCGAGGATTAGGTATGGCACAAAATATTAGTACCTACACAGTCTACACAGAAGATATTTCTCGTACCTATCTTAAAAGTGGGGGTTAAGTTTCAAGTTTAATTAGCACTGCCATGTTTTCGATTCTTTTAATTATTTTCTTTATTTTACACTTTTTGCTTAACATACTTATTTTTGACGCTAATAAGACCTATTTATGAAAGCCTTTATTTTGATAACCCACTCGATTTTGAGAAAAATAAAATCTGGCGCCAGAAAACGCCCATTTTATATTTCAAAAGAAAATTGTGTTTAGACGTGTACAGACGCCAGCACATCAAGCTACCCCAATCTGTCAAATTTCTTTGATAGATTTTCAATTTTTCATGTTCAATTGGGAAAATTTGGCAGTTTGGGGTAGCTTGATGTGCTGGCGTCTGTATAGTGTGTGCGCGGGGCATATGCGGGCACGCACACTGTCACATCATACATGTACACGTCTAGACACAACCAAGGGCCGACCGCGCTCGTAATTTGCAAGAGCTAATGTACGGGTAAAACTTAGATAAACTTTTTTTCAACACACTTGCTCATAAAATGGCTCTAATTTCACTGCAATTAGGCACATAATGACACCTATTATCAAACTGTGACTTTTTCATTACTATTATTCACTAGTGAGTTATAGAATTGGTTGAGTTGCTTTGTTCTTAGTGAGTTATAGGTTGTTTTTAGGGTTCCGTACCTCTAAAGGAAAAAACGGAACCCTTATAAGATCACTTTGTTGTCCGTCCGTCCGTCCGTCCGTCCGTCTGTCAAGACCGTTTTTCTCAGGAACGCGTGGAGGTATCAAACTGAAATTTCTATATGATACTTAGTTCTACTGTCCCTGGAAGCTGTAGAAAAATCAACCTTCTAAGTCAACGCAATCAAAAGATACAGCCATTTAGGCTGCAAAATTCCGCAAATTTTCGAAACTCGCACGGGAATCAAAACCTACAGGGTACTTCCCGTGAACTTAGAATCTTGAAATTTTGTACGAAGTCACGTCTTATAGTACAGATATAGGAAAAATTACGAAAACCGAAAATTTTTAGTTTCGTCATATAAAAAAAAATATTTTTGCCAATTTTGAACTTTTACTTATATACCCACAGGTTTGTACGGAACCCTCGGTGCGCGAGTCCAACTCGCACTTGACCGGTTTTTTTAATTGGTTGAGTTGCTTTGTTCTTAAAAACAACGATGATGATGACGATGACTACGGTGATGATGATGACGATGACATGACGATGACGATGACGACGACGATGATGACGATGACGTTGACGATGACGATGACATGACGATGACGATGATGATGATGACGTTGACGATGACGTTGACGATGACATGACGACGATGACGATGACAATGACGATGATGGTGACATGACGATGACGACGGTGATGATGACGATGACGTTGACGACGACGATGACGATGACGTGACGACGATGAGGATGACGATTACGATGACATGACGATGATTATGACGATGACATGACGATGACGATTACGATGACGATGATGATGACGTTGACAATGACGATGACGATGACATGACGATGACGATTACGATTACGATGACGATGATGATGACGATGATGATGATTTTGTAGTATTATTTTCTTCGCAAGTGTGTTGAAAAACGTCGTATGATAGACGTGTGTATTGATGATTATCGTCCTCGGCTCTCTTAAGACCCTCGCCTACTACTAATAATGTACTGTTATTTAAAATTTAACCTGTTAATGCAAAATAATGATGACTGTTCTTGCCGAAAAGTTCTCTAGAATTAATAATAGGTCTTTACCTATGAAATTGCCGTTTTGTATGAAAAAATTTAAACGATTTTTTTTCATGAATTTTTTATTTGTATTAATCGAAGTAATCACCCATGCAATCAATGCATCTTTGCCATCGCAGTGGCAGTTTATTGATGCCCTTCTTAAAGAAATCAGCTGGACGGGAGGCAACAAATTCTTCAAAGGCATTTTGTACTGCCTCTCGGGTATTAAATTTTTTTCCCGCCAAGAAGTTATCCAATTTCTGGAAAAAGTAGTAGTCTGTAGGCGCAAGGTCTGGTGAGTAGGGCGGATGACGGAGAGCTTCCAACCCCAGTTCTTGCAACTTGGAGACCGTCTGCTGTGCAGTATGAGGTCGCGCGTTGTCGTGCAGGAGCAGCGGAGACGAGCGATTGACCAATGCTGGTTGGAGATGCGCCAGCTTCTCCATCATTGTGTTCAGTTCTTCACAGTACACATCTGCAGTAATGCTCACCCCGTTTGGTAAGAAGCTGTGATGAATCACACCGGCGCTAGACCACCAAACAGTGACCATCACTTTTCTAGGGGTAAGTTTTCGTTTAGGGCATTGTTTAGGTGCTGAACCAGGATCCAACCAACTTGCTGAGCGCTTACGGTTATCAAACAGAATCCATTTTTCATCGCAGGTAACAATGCGGTTCAAAATTCCTTCATTTGTGTGTCTGTTGAGCAGTGCAAGGCACGTCTCGACGCGTACTTCGCGCTGGCGATCATTGAGTTCGTGGGGCACCCATTTGTCAAGCTTTTTTACCTTGCCAATTTGACGCAAATGGACCAATATTGTTTTGACGCTAACGTCGAAAGCTGCTGCTAATTCAGCCGTAGATTGTGTATCATCAGCTTCCACAATCGCCTTTAATTCGTCATTGTCGACCAAAGTCTTCGGACGACCGCGAGGTTCATTTTTCAGGTCGAAATTTCCAGAACGGAAGCGAGCAAACCAATAACAGGTGGTGCGTTGGTTTGTAGTGTTAGCTCCGTAAACGTCGTTGATGTTGCGTGCCGCTTGTGCCGCGTTGCTGCCACGACGGTACTCATATTCCATAATTACTCGAAGTTTTAACGTATCCATGATGACGAAAAAGATTGAAATGCGATGAAAATGTAACACTAATCAATAAAGAAATGACTACTTTTAGAAAAAAAAATCCATGTTTTTAAAATAAAATTAATTTGAAATTAGAATTCTTAGCCAAACAAAAATTATTTTGATTTGAAATGGCCAGTACTGCAGAACGGCAATTTCATAGGTAAAGACCTAATATATGTAATGTGTAAGTATAGGTACATAAATAAGAGGGCGGCAAAATTGCCTTCCGCCCCGGGCGGCCGACACCCACGCTACGCCACTGGTTTTAAGTAAATAAACTTTTCAACACACTTGCTCATAAAATGGCTCTAATTTCACTGCAATTAGGCACATAATGACACCTATTATCAAACTGTGACTTTTTCATTACTATTATTCACTAGTGAGTTATAGAATTGGTTGAGTTGCTTTGTTCTTAGTGAGTTATAGGTTGTTTTTCAATTGATTGAGTTGCTTTGTTCTTAGTGAGTTATATGTTGTTTTTTAATTGGTTGAGTTGCTTTGTTCTTAAAAACAACGATGATGATGATGATGATGATGATGATGATGATGATGAAGACGACGATGACGATGATGATGACGATGATTATGACGATGACGATGAAATGACGATGACGTTCACGATGACGATGACGACGATGATGACGACGATGACGATGACGATGACGACGATGACGATGACGATGACGACGATGATGATGACGATGACGACGATGACGATGTCGATTACGATGACGATGACGATGACGATGATGATGATGATGACGACGATGACTACGATGACAATGTCGATTACGATGACGATGACATGACGATGACGACGATGACGAAGACGATGACATGACGATGACGATGATGATGACGATGACGTTGACGATGACGATGACATGACGACGATGACGATGACGATGTCTATTACGGTGATGATGACGATGACGATAACGATGATGATGATGATGATGATTTTGTAGTATTATTTTCTTCGCAAGTGTGTTGAAAAACGTCGTATGATACACGTGTGTATTGAACGTTACACACTCGTACCATAATGTACTATTATCGTGTGTACAGTCGCCAGCAGGTCAAGCTACCCCAATCTGTCAAATTTCTTTGAAAGATTTTCATCTTAATTAAATAAGCTTATGGTTCATGTTCAATTGGGAAAATTTGACAGTTTGGGATAGCTTGACCTGCTGGCGACTGTACATACCTACTTTCACACAATTTAAAATATTTAAGTAATTTACATTATTTACATTTTTGAGTCCAGGGTAGGCCGATTTATTTGTTCCTAGGTATAATAACCGATTGTATTTTTATGTGATTACGTTCTGCATTACCACCTTATCACAAATAACATGTAAAGTAAGCAATATTTGTTTCGGATAAGGCGGGAGGAAACGCCCGGGTGTTTCCACTGCGAAGATCACCCTGAGGACACGGTGGAGCACGGGCGGTCTGCCCGGCTTGGGCGGAGCACCGCCGTGTCCTCGTGGAGGCGATCGGCGGCGGCGATCTCTCGCGTCCGGGCTGGTCCAGGCGTACGGAGCGAGAGTGCATGGGTAGCCGTCACCTCCTTCAGCGAAGCAGTAATGCTCGCGAAGAGGGAGGCGGCGCACGTAAGGGCCCTCACGTCCGCCACCTCTCTCTTCGCGAGCATTACTGCTTAGGCAACATATGCGCCCTCACGGCCCTAACCGCCGCAGGAGACGCCCTGGGCGTCGGGAATCCCAGGCTGATTTTCGGCCACCGTAGGCGTGGGCTTGCGGATGGCGAGTAATGGGTAGCTCGCTGTCCGGTAAGGACCAAGCCCAGGTCGACGGCGCGTTGTGTTCCACGTGCACCTCAAAGAGATGTCAGCACAAAATGACGGGGCCCGCAAGGGCCGATGCCTGCCAGGGGTGCGGGTTCGTTCGAAAGATATACCGCCGCGCTACTGAGGGAACACGGTTATGTTTTAGTCAGTAAAAGTCTGACAAGCCCTCCTGCTCCACCCAGAGCGGGAGAAGTTATTTGATGATTTCCTAGCCAAAAAAAAGAAGTAAGCAATATTTGAAGAAGCAGGAGTTAAGAAGTTTTTAAATGTTAGAAGTAAGTAAGTACTAGAGGTGAGGCATAAATATTGGATTCGGTATTTTTCGATAGTAGTCCGTATCTAATCCAAAGCGTCGAGGATTAGGTATGGCACAAAATATTAGTACCTACACAGTCTACACAGAAGATATTTCTCGTACCTATCTTAAAAGTGGGGGTTAAGTTTCAAGTTTAATTAGCACTGCCGCCAGCGCCATCTATGTAGAATTCTACTGGACTAGTTAGTGCTCTGCATAAAAAACGAAAAATGTTTATTCCACCGTTCCATATACCAGAAACGGAACTTCCATACTCCATGCCGAATATTTCTTACCCAATCCACGATACGTAATATCGGTAACAGGCCAACGGCTTTATTGAATGAATATTCGGATTAGGTATTTTTAAATACTAAGATTAGGTGAATTAGGTATCGTTTTTACCTAATATCCAACTCATGTCTTGTAAGTACAGAGGCCAGCACATCAAGCTACCCCAATCTGTCAAATTTCTTTGATAGTTTTTCAACTTTTATCACAAAGGATTATGGTTCATGTTCAATTGGGAAAATTTGACAGTTTGGGATAGCTTGACCTGCTGGCGTCTGTGCCTAAATTATTGTTTTTGTGATGGGTATAGCAATTTATGTTAACTTTATCGAGAATTAAAAACTTTTTTAATAAATGCCTTTTTTATTTTATAGATAACAAAATAGAAAAATATTAACAGCCATTAGGATATCAATGGAATTATATTTTCGATCATTTAGGGACCAATAATAAAAAACAAGAGTAATATTGAACTACAGTGTTTTTTTGTGCCAATTTCGTTTTTATCACATTTTATTCTTTGGCTAACATTCAAAAATATTAAAACCTTAAAAAAGCTGATATGGTCACATAAATAATTACATAAATTAATATACCTTACATAACTATTTGCTCGTTAATATTAACTATCATAGAAATATGACGCTAATGGATATCTTATTAAAAAAGCTATACAAGTACAAATAATTTGAAAAGCCATAAGCTTTGTGGTCAGTTGTACTTCAGATATCGGCCCTAACTTAATTAAAAATAAATTAATTAAAGTCATATTATTGATAGTTATACTTTCATTATCTTCAGTTTTATCAATCAAATGTAAGATGGTTAACACACGAAGTATCAATTTGGTTAATGCAGTCATTTCATGTTTTGCTATTATTGTTCTGCTTGCATAAAGTAAATTTGTCTCTTCACTGTACTTTGGTAACCGATGTCTTGGGCATGGAATAACGTGGAATAGTTGAGGCACTGAATACAGAAAGTTTATGATTTGTGGAAAGAAAAATAGTAAAACCGTTTTACTGAAGTGACTCAATATAGCTACAACTGCAAATGTCATTCCAGAAACATAACAAAATGTGTCCCCAACAAACACCTTTGAAGGATACCTGAAAAGTAGAAAAGAAACATTAATGTCATAGCAAAAATGCAATTGTTTAGGTAAGAAAGTTTATTTGATTGTGGAATGTCTGCTTTGGAACATTTCTAATTATTATAAATTCCGCCTGTTTTATGCAACATGTAAACACTTGAAGTGACTTATTAATAATGCAAAGCCATTTCACAAACAAAAGGCTAAATATGATTATGAAAGGAAATATGTAAATGTATTTTAAGCATGCAATGGCTTACCAATTATGTTTCAACAATGCCAGTGTAGTTGCAAGATAAGGTATCATAATATGTAATGAGAAAGTATGGGCTTTATACTGATCCCCTCTCAATTCAATAATGTCAAAAATAATAATAGAAAAGGCTATGATGACAGACTGCCCAACTTCAAGTCCATTAATGCCAGCCAAAATATTGATAGCATTTGTGCAGAATACAGCTAACATCCCCATGTAGATGTAGTAAAGTACTCCTGGAAAACAAAAGAAACAGTTTAAAAAAAGGTTGACCACATTTATCAAAATCTATATAAACACAAACAGTACATACCAATGTTGATGGAAACTCCCAACCATTGCCTCAAAGGAATGGGGACTACAAAAGTAGTGGAGTTGAAGTTCACATAGTAAACCACAAGCAGGGGTAGTGATGCCACTGTGGGCAGTAACAGTTTATATCGCCATCTCAAGTCCAAAACATCATCAGCAAAGCCAAGAAGGAGCATGCAGCAGATGGATAATAATCCGGCCAATAGTTCTGCAAACTAAATAACAACCATATCTTATCTAATATTATAAATGAAAGTTTGATTGTTTGTTACACCTTCATACTCAAACAGTTGAACGGATTTGGCTAAAATTATTTTGACAGATAGACCATGACTGGTAAGGGTAACATAGCCTATGTTTTCATCTTGGACCGCAGACGAAGTCGCGGGCAACGACTAGTGGACTTCCTTAATATTAACTATTAGAAGACTTTATGCAATTTATACTGATTTAAAATTTTAATAATCTCTTACCTCATTGTGAGGGAAGTGCTGTGTGTCCATCAAGCCATTACCAAAGACAATAGGAATAAATATAAAGCTCGTAATTAAGAAGACGCATCCAGATACAACACCTATCGCTTCTGGGCTGAAAATAATAACAAGAACGAGTATGAAATAGAGCTACAGGCTTACCCTCAATGACTTCATAGAACTCCCAAACAAAGGCGTATCAAACTAAAAAAATAGAAACTAAATATATTATATTTTATTTACTTACATTTTTTTCCTACTAGTTTTACATAGATCTATTCCAAATAAACCGGCTTTAACAAACAAGTCTGTAAGGTTGGGTATTAATTCATCTGTTACGAAGAAGGCTGCCGCCGACAGTATTAATAATATAAATATTTCCCACATCTTGCAGGTTATTTTTTTATAATAGTACCTATCAAATATCAGTGGATTTTTCGTTCAATAACATTGAATTGACACTTGACAGCCGACAAAGGCCGCTTTCCGAATTAGAACACTATTGCTGTAAGCGTTATTTATTGCTCACATTAATGAAATATCATTCAGATTGAGGCCTGCAACTGCCACAGAGTACGTTACAACTGCGTTAAGCGGACGCCCGCACGGTTTCATACAAATGTGCCCCGTCGCGGGACCACGCGCGGGCGTCCGTCGTGGCAGCAGCTAGTCGTAAATAAAATGTCCCCGCGACTGGCATCATTACGATCCCACCTCGCGTGTCCACGCACATAGACCCGCGACGGTTGACCATCGCGGGCGCCCGCATAACGCAGTTTCAGCCTTAGAAATCGCATACACCATAAAAAACTTGTATACATCACAAACTGCGGATAGCCGCATGGTCTGCGTTATCGCAAGATGGCGCATGTCATGACGTCATCATGATGATTTCCGGGACATCATTATCCCGCTCTCGCCAATTCGGAATGGGTGTGAGTGTGAACATGCCCAAATCAACGTTATTGCTATTCGGAATGCAGCCAAAAGTTCACTAAAGTGACAGTACAACTCCACACCGTACACAAGGTACTTTGTGAGTTGGCCAGGCGACTAGGGCTGCCATGTGATAACAATGAAATCTGAAAAAAGAAAAAAATCTCATGTACAGACGCCAGCACATCAAGCTACCCCAAACTGTCAAACTTTCCCAATTGAACATGAACCTTATGCTTATGTTCTAAAGATGAAAATCTATCAAAGAAATTTGACTTTGGTAGCTTGATGTGCTGGTGTCTGTACACTGTTAAAAAGTATTGCTTTTGGGTTGCTGCCACTAACACGTCTGTCAATATCAAAGTTATCTTTAATTTCGTTAGAATGAGGTTGTTGTTCGGTTGCTGCCATAGAGCAACACAGGCCACCGGCGGACCCGCGGTGGCCTGTGTTGCTCTATGGTTGCTTCTGTCAGAGATTATGTAACTCGTGCCTTGGCGTGAGGGTTTAAAAAAAGGCAAATTATATTGACCTTTATATGTTTATAAAAAAAGGAAAAACATTACAAAATAAGATTTAGAACATGTGTTTATAGCTATTAACAATTTTACAGCCAGTTAACTCATTTAGCCTATGGAATGTATTATGTACAGAGGCCAGCACATCAAGCTACCCCAATCTGTCAAATTTCTTTGATAGTTTTTCAACTTTAATCCAAAGGAATAAGGTTTATGTTCAATGGGGAAGATTTGACAGTTTGGGATAGCTTGACCTGCTGGCGACTGTACATGGCTGTTGTAAACTCGAATAAGTGGAACATTTCAAGCGGCATGAGCGTTTTTTTTTTTTTGGGTGGGAAATCATCAAATAACTTCTCCCGCTCTGGGTGGAGCAGGAGGGCGTGTCAGACTTTTACTGACTAAAACCCACCCGTGTTCCTTCAGTAGCCCGTATGCCAGGGGCTGTGGTATCTCTTTCGAACAAACCCGCACCCCTGGCAGGCATCGGCCCTTGCAGGCAAGCGGCGTGAGCGTAACAACGATTTCCCGCGTATCGTCATCGATGACGTCATAGCATGCTCCATCTTGCGATAACGCCGACCATGCGTTATACTGATATCTGTTTTGGTTTGAGTAGTTTCGTATCTTTAGCTAACTTAGATTTATTTACTGTGCTTCTATCTAAGAAGAAGAAATGTGTGGTGTATACAAGTTTAATGTGGTGAATATGCGTTTTAACGTTGAGTGAACACTTTTATCGCGATCACGAGCGTTCCGTATTGTTGACAAAAATGCCGGTTATCACATGTCAGAATCTTGATATCTAACTCGGAACCAACGCAAAATATCGATGTGAGCGCTCACAGTGCTATTTTTCTAATACGGAATGCGCCCTAGTACTACTGTCATTACGTCGTACATCAATCATGTCATTGTCATGTCAGAGTTGTGTTTTGTGAGCAAGTGCAAAAATATTTTCATTTTTTATTAATTATATAGTTTCATGTTATTCAGTCTTGATTAGTTATACCACACTTATTTTGTTAATAATCTGGTTTAAACCAAACAATCAGCTGTCGGTCATATAAATCTCCCAAAAAAATGAGTACCATGGATGAAATAGAAGATGAAGCGAAAGCAGCAGCCGAAAAGATGGTGATGAATATGATGCAGAGGCCAGGACAACTTGAAAAAGTACGAAGAGTACTTCAATTTTGTTACTATTAATATTAATTCTCTCTCCTATAAACTACTCAATTTGTTGGTATCTTTAATGGGCGTTGCTAACTAGAACAAACCGAAAAAACAATAATTTTTAAATTTAAAGTATTGGGACTATTACTCATAATATTCTGGTGTATATTTGTCACAAGGAGGCAAGTATTCAATGATGTCTCTGTGATCAACGCGGTGAAAACTGGTAGTGATTTGGTAAGAGGCACATTGAATCTCAACATCAAGCTGCAAAGATCTCGGCTGATGAAGTCTACGCTCCATCCAGCACCGATCCAAGTCCAAAACTCTGAAAGCTTTCAGCTTGAACTTCAGAATCGTTTCGAGTGTCTAGGGAGCGCTGTGGACGATTTTAACGATGGGTTTGTGGAAACTGTCCATATGGTCAGGTCTAAGTTTTTCAAGACCCATCGTATCAATAAAAATAAGAGGCTGTCTGATCCTACTTTGCAGCTCATGAAGGAGAGGTGCGAGATTGTCCTTCAGGCGATGCACTCGAATACCGGCTCAAATACAGCTTAATAGACAGATCTCTATGTCCTTGAAAAGTGACCTCCGCTGCTTTAATACAGAACGTATTAAAGAGGCAATAGAGCGGAATAAAGGCTCCAAGGTCTTTGCTAGGGATCTGTCTATTGGGCAGAGTCAGCTTACGAAACTGAAGACTGATGGAGGCAGGATCGTATCCACCAAGCCTGGGCTGTTGAGAGAGACATTATGGACATTAGGGACAGTATGGACAGTTAAACACATCAACAAGAAATCCCGTTACGAATCTGGCAAACGACCCAAGAGCTAGATTGACCCGACACTATACTGAAGACATGCCGGACGTCAGTTTGTACGAGACTAGGATGGCTTTGAAGCAGCTTAAAAACAACAAGGCGCCGGGTGATGACGGAATCACGGCTGAACTCCTAAAGGCCGGCGGAAAACCCGTTCTTAAGGCCCCCCAGAAGCTATTTGATTCCGTCATACTCGAGGGTAAAATGCCACAGGCATTGAACAGAGGTGTGGTGGTTTTCTTTAAGAAGAGTGACAATGCCCTTCTTAAAAATTATAGGCCCATCTCACTTCTGAGCCATGTCTACAAGCTGTTCTCCAGAGTCATCACGAACCGTCTAGCGCGCAGTTTTGACGCCAGCCTCCCGAACAAGCCGGGTTCCGTAAAGGCTTTAGCACAGTAGACCACACACATACGCTGCGGCAGTTTATACAGAAGCCCGAAGAGTATAATCTGCCTCTCTGTTTAGCGTTTGTGGACTGCGAAAAAGCCTTTGATTCGATCGAAACATGGGCTGTACTGCAGTCTCTCCAATGGTGCCAGTTCGACTATCGGTACATCGAGGTGTTGAAGTGGCTGTACGAAAAAGCCACTATGTCAGTCCGACTCCAGGACCACACCTCGAAACCTATCCTTCTGCAGCGACGTGTAAGACAGTGAGACATTATCTCTCCGAAACTCTTCACCGCTGCACTTGAGGATGTCTTCAAGGTTCTGGACTGGAAGGGGGCTGGTTTGCCGATGGTATAGTTGTCATGGCTGAGACCATGGAGGACCTCAGTACAATGCTCGATGACCTCAGTAGAGCTTCCGAAAGAGTGGGTCGTAAAATGAACATGGACAAGACAAAGGTCATGTGAAGTCATGTCCAATCAAAAAAAAAAAACAAAAGCCATTTATTCAAATTAGGCTTCTTTTTTTTTTTTTTGGGTGGGAAATCATCAAATGACTTCTCCTGCTGAGTTGAGCAGGAGGGCGTGTCAGACTTTTACTGACTAAAACCCACCCGTGTTCCCTCAGTAGCCCGTATGCCAGGGGCCGTGGTATCTCTTTCGAACAAACCCGCACCCCTGGCAGGCATCGGCCCTTGCGGACCCCACCGGTGGTTGCTGACATCTTTGACGGCGCGCGTGTGGAACACAACGCGCCGTCCCGTCTACCACTTTTCGGCCGCAGGGGATAGGGCGAGCGGCTGACGCTATACCGACACTCCTCTTCCCCTGCGGCCCCACCGCGTCCGCCATCAAACGGTGGCTGCCCCGTCCAGGCCACGGAAGGGAAGAGCGCTGCTCAGAAGCACCGGCACTCCTCCTCTACCGCAGCCCGTAACCCTCAGCCGCGATGCCTCCCATTCGACATCGCGGCCCACCTCAGTTGCGGTGCACCTCACCGCAACCTACTTTTTGGCCGCTACGCCGTCGGCTTTGAGGCAAAAGCCCTGACGAGCGGCCCCACCTTTGGGTTCCTCTTGGCTTCACCATGGCCGGAATCCACGGTTACTGAGCCCCCCCGCAACGACAATGCGGGAACCCACTCGGGGGGGATTCAAATTAGGCTGAGAATCAGTACTTTTCGAACGTCAAAATGCATAAGACAGTCCCCCAAAAACGCCCACCCTTCGACACTTCCTAGTGCTTTAGCTGGGAAGAAGAAGTGGCGCAACAAACTCCCCAGCAGCACAGCTGTTTGTTTAGTCGGATGGACTTGATTCTATACATACATATGCAAAGTAATAAACAATAACGCATATTACCAAAAATAAAAGTCTACTGGTCTTTATATCAGTAGACTTTTATTTTTGGTAATATGCGTTTAGGCTCTAAAGCTTACATATGCAATGCCCATGTAACACCCACTCTCGTAACGGTCGGAGGCGCTTGACTCGAAGTTGTGGACGAGTACGTTTACCTAGGACAAACTGTCCAGGTAGGTAGGTCCAACTCCGAGAAAGAGGTCAATCGTCGAATCCGACTCGGCTGGGCAGCGTTCGGGAAGCTTCGCAATATCTTCTCGTCCCAAATACCGCAGTGTCTCAAGACGAAAGTCTTTGACCAGTGCGTGTTGCCAGTGATGTCTTAGGGAACCGAAACGTGGTTGCTCACAATGGGCCTCATAGGCAGGCTTAAAGTCACCCAAAGGGCGATGGAGAAGGCTATGCTTGGAGTTTCCCTGCGAGATCGAATCAGGAATGAAGAGATCCGCAGGAGAACCAAGGTAACCGACATAGCCCGAAGAATTGCCAAACTTAAGTGGCAGTGGGCAGGGCACATTGCTCGCAGAACAGATGTTCTGACTAACCGATGGGGCCGAAAAGTTCTGGAGTGGCGACCGCGTACCGGAAGACGTAAAGTTGGAAGGCCTTCCCACAAGGTGGACCGATGACCTTGTGAGGGCCGCAGGAGTCCGCTGGATGCGGAAAGCACAGAACCGGGCGAAGTGGCGGAGCTTGCGGGAGGCCTATGTCCAGCAGTGGACGTCTTTCGGCTGAAATGATGATGATATTTGTCACAACGCCTATAGGGACGCCTATCTGAATGGGTGATATACATAAAGTTCTGTTACCACTATTTATTGCAGCTTGCAGTGGTAATAGGTATGTTATATATAAGGTGTTAAAAAATTAACTGCAAGAATTTCGTCCACTTACTCGACATCGAAACAAAAATAAAATAAAAAAATTGAGCATTTTTACATTTTCAAATAAATAAAACAACTTATTAAAACCAAAAAAATTGCACTGTACGCAGGGCTGCGCTTGCGTCTTGGGCCGCTATTGTACCGATGTGATGGGAAAATTAGAATCAGCTGTTTACGAATTTGCGCCGTCGTGTGTCGTGTCGCAGGGCTGAACGACTCGCCGGGCGGCCGCGGTGTCCTAGGCCACCGGCGCCGGCGCGCGTGCGGTGTACAGTGCACATATTCAATAATTTTGTTCCATAGAAATCTAAAAAGCAGGAGAAGTGGGAAAGGGGCGTGTCTGTGTCCGCTCGCCATGATCAGAATGATCATTCCTAAAGCAAATGGCCGTCTCCGCGAACTAGTGTGCTTTCGACCGTTGTCGTGATAAATCATAAGAATGCCGTGTTGTTCAGTGGTTTCTTGTAAAAACCAAAGCCAAAACAAAAACTTTGTGAATCATGGAATCACTTACCATAAATAAGTACAAGTATTTTTCTATATTTGTCTTTAAAATCATGAAAAACAAGAAATCGAAAAACATTTCTTGCGTTTACTATGTTATTTTTGTTTTCAAATATCACAGCGACTGTATTATTTTTGTACTAAATACATTGCTCCTAAACAGAGTTGCCACCCGTCCCGATTTTGCCGGGACAGTCCCGATTTCGGAGACATTGTCCCGCGTCCCGACGGCCTATCGATTTTGTCCCGATTTTTGACAATATGCGACAGGCTCAATCAATTCATTCACGGGTATACCCAACCCAGTCACGCGCCACCGCGTCATCTACCGATGATTGCTCTTGATGAATCTCGTAAGGTTTATTTCAGTGTCGCTACGGATACGTCTAATAAAGGAAACCGTAAAATGTATCCTATTTGCATTCAACATTTTTCACGTGAAGACGGGTGTCAAACAAAATTACTAGATTTTTTTGAATGTCCATTTGAAACAGCTGATGCTATAAGCGATGCTATTCTAAACACGCTTTCAAAATTTGATTTGGATGTACCATGTGTTTCGGCATTTAGTGCAGATAACACTAATGCTAATTTTGGAAGAAATAGATCGGCGTTTACCTTACTAAAGGATAAAAATCCAAATATTATGAAAGCAGGATGTCTAGCTCACGTTTTGAATAATACATTCAAGCATGCTATGAACAAATTAAACCTTGATGTGGAAACTGTCATATTGAAAATTTACAGCCACTTCTCATCGGAGGGAAAATTTAAAGGAATTTGTAAAATTAGTCGCAAAGGAGCAGAAGTTGAACGCATTATTTAGTGACAGTATCTCGTGCTTTGAGCATACCATCAGATGCGTATGTTGAGCGCGTATTTTCACAAATGACCATGAAATGGTCTAATGTCAGAAATCGTTGCTCGGTAGATTTGATAAAAGCAGAATTGCTAATTTCTTTGAATATGCACATGTCTTGTTCAGACTTCATAAATAAATACAAAAATGATATAGATTTACTAAAAGCGGCTCGTAACAATAAGAAATACACATGGAAAAAATAATTATATAAATTTAATACAAATATAAACACAAAATAAAGTTTTTTTTCCTTTGACTGTCTCATGGGTAATTTTTTTTTCCACCAAACTCCGAACGCCTCTTATGGATGCCCGATCGTCCCGTTTTTTTTTCCCCTAAAGGTGGCAACCCTGCTCCTAAACCACTACCTAAATATTTTGTCGCTAAGTGACTGGACAAGCAATGTAAAAATCACAAAACGATAAAGTATCCATGCGGACGCATTACGTAGTACGGCCGCTGGTTCTTGCGTCGAGCTAGTGATGTGCTCGTGCAGATCCACTAACGTAGGCTATCGATAATGTCGATTCGCGAATAAATTTATTGTTAGATCGATGTGAATTAATGATTTTACTTAATTTGATTATTTTACAGCGTAGTAGAGAAAAGCGTAAACAACAGTCGTAAAGTTAACAAACTTTTAGATAATGTCGGTGGAGTGTTATTGGGCCGTTTGAATTATCGTATAATAAGTCTTATCCTCGTGCTATTTCCTTACTTTTTTATGGTTTTGGCATTTTACTTACGTTAAAGTCTTCAAACGCTTCGTATGCGTTATTGTTATCGGCATTGTTCAGATAGTATATTAGTGACGTATTACGGTTATCGTTTTCATTTTATCTTATTTTCTGGACCCCAAAAAAAATTGAATTAGTACAATAATAAATAGAAGTGTCGATAACTTTCCGTTTTAGTCAATCACTAGCGTATATGTAAAATAAATTGCTTTTGCACAGCACAACGGTAGCAACCGTTGTTTGTGTGAATGAGTTGTACTTAAATGCACGCTGCGCTTGAAGGGATAAGGTCTATATTTGATTGTGTAGTACGTTCTGATTTATAAATTGCGAGTGTGGGCGCGACTTTGTATCTATTGGTTTTACTAAATTGCATGTGTAGTTGTGGCGCGGTAGTGGGGAGCAAGTGGAGACACCGGGTTCCGATACATTTGCAACTACTTGGCATATCTTCTTCTTTCTTATATCTATGTTTTGTTCGAAGTGAAAATATTTCATTTCTCGGAAACGGGTTGTTGTTTTGAAATCTTTTTTCGCCAATATTTTTTATTTATAATTCTAAACAAGTCCTTACTTTTCTTGCAGTTAATTTTTTAACACCTTATATATAATAATTTATCAGTAATCCCTCATTTATTTAACACTAGCTTTTACCAGCGGCTTCGCCCGCGCGGAATTTCATCCCCTATTTAACTCCCTTAGGGGTTGAATTTCGAAAAATCCTTCCTTATTCCTTGTCTACATTATAAAGGGAACCTCTGTGCAAAATTTCAGCTTTCTAGGTCCAAGGGTTTGGGCTGGGCGTTGATGAGTCAGTCAATCAGTCAGTCAGTCAGGACTTTTCTTTTTATTTATAGATAGAAGAAAGATATATAAGAGAACGTTTTTTTTAACCTGTTTCCAATTCATTAGTGCGCGTTACTCCAGCGCAATGTTGTCGATTTTCAGGATTTCGGCTTGACAGATAATTAGTACCCAGTCTCGTGTAAATGTGCCCGAAATTTAGAATTTGTGCTTCCAGCCGATCCAAAGATATTCACGAAAAACAGATTCCGCTGGAGTAACGTTACTACAGCGGCATGTTTTTTAACCGGTGGTCGTAGCTGAATACAAACTAGCTACTGTGGTGTATAAGTATGTATGTGTAGCTAAAGTACAATTATTCATGTATTAGTATTAAGTAGAGAGTCGTAATAAACCATTCGTGGCGTACACACGTGTTTTGCTTGTCTTCCCGCAACCCACACACTTCATGGCGACCCTGCCATGCGCGAGCGCCGCGGCGTCGGGTTGCTACCTACCGTCGCCGGGTATCGCGTAGCGAGCGAATAGTGCAACTCAGCGGATTCCAGTGTGCCTCGGTGCACTGATTTAGAGCGTTTAAAATGAGCTCGATAAAAACAGAGACTACGACGGGAACATTCGACACGATTAGTCACGTACAAAACCACGAAAATGGGAAAATCATACTCCAAAACAGGAGATAAGGAGGTGATAATCGCGCAAAATGCATCGGGAGGAAGTAATACTACAGTTGAATCATACATTCAGATAAATAGCATTTTGTTGGCGTCGGCCTTGACAATTATCGCCGTTGCAGCAATCATTATTATTTGGAAAAAACTTAAGGACAAACACAAGAAATGGATCGGAAAGCGAGTTGAATCCGAATTAATAAGAAAAATGCGTTTGCGGTTGTCGGGGAGGCGAGAACGTGAAGAAGGAAATGATAATAATGTGTAAAAATCAAATCAGTGCGCAGTGAAAAGTGTGAAAGTGTATTTAGAGAGTGAAAAAAAAAAATATATATAATAAAAAATGAACTAACTGTCTCACAACACCCATTATGGAAAAAAAAAACATTCGCAGTCCCTTTAAGAAGAACCTTAAATGAACAATTAAGTTTAGTAATAAGCCCCTATAATTAATACTTTTGTTATATTACAGTGTAACTTTGTGTCTTACAGCAACTTACAGCCTAATAATATCGGAATGTCACATGGGAAAAACAAAATATATAGGAAATATAAATTTAAATCATATGGACCAACCTACTAGGTACATTATTAATTTTATTAATCAAATGTAAGTATGTTTTAATTTCATTCTATTCTATGGAAAAAGATTTAGAAAGCATTTTAAGTGAATTAACTGATATTCAAATTAATTTAAGGAAGTTAGGTCCAAGTAGACGGTTTCAATATAAAGAAAAGGTTGAAGAAAAAATAATAAAAGCTAAAGAGCTATATTCGTTTTATAAAACTATTATAAGTATATTTACCGAGCAAAAAAGCTCGTTAGAATTAGCGGAATATATTTACGAAGTCTTGAAGGAGAGAATAGATTCCGTTTACAATAAGATTCTGACATATCATTTTGAAAGTGAAGCAGAAACAAATATATTAAACATGGAGAAGTTCGATCTAAAAACAGCAACATCTTTAATACCAGAAATGGATGGATCAGAACTTACAATTGAAAAAATTATAGACGCTGTAGAATTATACAACAGCTGTCTCAAGGACCCCGAACAAACAAAAATGTTAATTTCGTTTGTTTTGAAAACACGACTGTCTAAAACAGCAAAGTTAAAATTAAAAGGCGAATATGAAAATATTACAAGCCTTATACAGGATATCAAAACTTATTTATTGACGAAAAAGTCAGCCAACTCTATACTTAGTCAATTAAATAATTTCAGTCAAAATAATATGTCCATTAGTGAATATGGAAATAAAATAACAGAATTGTTTATAGACCTCACCATTGCTCAAGCTGATGGTAACGAAAAGGCAAGAGAAATACTGAGACCTATAAACGAGAAATACGCGATTAAAAGATTTACAGATGGATTAAGGTATAAACGTTTAAGCACTATCATTTCAGCACGGAACTACTCAGAGTTGAAGGATGCGGTGCGTGCAGCTGAAGACGAGGAGCTGGGACAACCCACAACTTCCAACGGTATTTTCAGCGCAAGGGAAAAGCCGAATAACAGGTATAATAATAAAAATAATAATTTCAACAGAAGAGGACGAAATAATTATTATAATCAAGGTTCGCGGTACCGTGGAAATTATAATACGAGTCAAAGTTACAGTAATAATAATAATTATCAGACTAGGTATAATGGTAACCCCAGAGGTAGATATACATATACACGCGGAAGAGGTACTAATTATTCAAACTTTGGAAATAACCAAAATCCAACTAAATATTATCGTGGTAGAGGTACTCGAGGTGGATATAATCCACAAAGAATGTTTTCAGCCCAAGCGAGCGAGGACCCCCAAACAGAAAACGTAAAAACAGAGGACGAAAATCAGTTTTTTCGTTCCTAAATCATATAACATTTTAACGTGTAATAAAAATGTTAGGTACGTACACTTTAACATTAACAATACTAGGTGTTCATGGTTACTTGACACCGGCGCGTCCATTTCCGTTGTTTCTAAGAAGGTGTTATCGGAACACATTCCTGTGTATGAAGATAGAATTGTAATAAATGGTTTCGGTGGCAAAACTTATTCGCAAGGTTATGTTAATCTTACATTGCGTACTCAAAATAGTACTTTTAATCACAAATTTTATTTGTTCAATAATTTACCGTTCAAGTCGGATGGAATTCTCGGATTAGACTTTTTATCGAAATTTAATTCACATATTAACTTAGAAAATGATACAATAACACTACATAACGAATGTAAAAATATTATACCACTTTATGCGTCACCAAATATATCACGTAATTACTTGACTATTCCTGCAAGAAGTGAGTCCATTCATTATATACAACTAATGAATAATAAATTAAATAATGATTGTGTTGTATTGCCAAAACAATTACAAGAAGATTTATTTTTAGCAGCTTTAATAGTAAAGCCGGTAAATAACGTAATCCCCATCAAAATATTAAATACTAAAGAAGAATCAATTACTATACCAACTTTTCAACCAGAGATACATTCCCTAGACGATTACCAAATCTGTCAGTTTAAAAAATGTCAATCAAACGCAGAGAGAGCTAATACCTTGTTAGGATTACTAAAATTAGATCACTTACATCCAACTGAGCGTGGGACGATAGAAGCAGTTTGTACAAAGTACAATGACATCTTTTACCTACCGGGTGATAAGCTTACAACTACTAAATCTTATGAACATAATATTTATTTAAAACCGAATACTAGTCCCGTTTATACAAAACCGTATAGGTTGCCAAACAGTCAAAAACCAGAAATAAATAAGCAAATTAAACAAATGTTAGTCGATGATATTATAGAGGAAGCTCAAAGTGAGTGGTCTAGCCCAATTTTACTCGTGCCCAAAAAATCTAATGACGACAGCAAAAAATGGAGATTAGTAATAGATTACCGTAAATTAAATGAAGTTATACAGGATGACAAATTCCCCTTACCGAATATTACTGATATTCTAGAGTCACTTTCAGGTGCCATTTATTTTACCCATTTAGACCTTAGTCAATCATATTACCAAGTGACCTTGAACCCAGAGTCACGAAAACTTACTGCATTTACAACTAATACTGGACAATTCCAGATGAAACGGATGCCAATGGGACTTAAAACCAGTCCGAGTTCTTTTTCAAGGGTAATGACTATTGCCATGTCAGGTTTAACGTATGAGAAGTGTTTCATATACCTTGATGACCTTGTAATATTTGGACGTAATTTTGAAAGTCACAATAAAAACTTAATAGATGTTTTCGAGAGACTTAGAAAAGTTAATCTAAAATTGAACCCCAATAAATGCAATTTTTTAAAAAAGGAACTTTTGTATTTAGGACACACAGTGTCAGCAGAAGGAATAAGTCCGGATAAAGCCAAAATAAAAGTTGTTGAAAATTACCCAACACCAAAAAGTACAGAAGAAGTAAAACGCTTCGTCGCATTTTGTAATTATTACAGAAACTTTATAAAAAACTTTGCAGAAATAACTATTCCTTTAAATTTCTTATGTCGTAAAGATGTTCCATTTATATGGTCTGACCAGTGCGAAAATTCATTTAATTTAATGAAAAAAGCGTTAATATCACCACCCGTTTTACAATACCCAGACTTTTCAAATGAAAACGAGTTCATTTTACAAACTGATGCTTCAGGTATTGCTGTAGGAGCAGTACTTTGTAATAAAGACATGCTACCAGTCGCTTATGCGAGTCGACCACTAAATAAAGCAGAGAAAAATTACCCAACTATACAGAAGGAGTTACTTGCGATAGTATGGGGAATAAAATATTTTAGGCCATATCTTCTAGGTAAGAAATTTACAATCATGACAGACCACAAACCACTGTTATATTTATTTGGAATGAAAGATCCATCAAGCAGATTATTAAAGTTTCGATTAACATTAGAAGAATACGATTATGACATTATATACATAAAAGGAAAAGATAACGCCGTAGCAGACGCGTTGTCTAGAATTCCAATAAACTCCGAAGAATTAAAACGTATTAATGAGAACATAATCAATGTAATGACTAGAGCACAGAAAAGGAAATTAGACGAGACAAAAGACAGAAATGCTACTCCAATCACCAATAATGACACAGACGATCGGCCTGATCAACCGAGAATCGTAGAATTATTGCGAATGCCGAGTAGTGCAGTAGAAATAATTTTAATAGAGGGAAAAGAGTTAAATAGGATAAGAAAACAAGTGGATATAGATGTAGAAACCGAGTGTTTTGCATATTCCCAAAATAAAAAAGTATTATACATAAATCTTGATTTCAAGGAACAATACACGCGAGCCGTTTTTGTTGAGAAATTAAGTCAATTGAGTAAAAATATAAATGTCGACGAAATATGTATAATAAAAGGAAAAAGTAACGCGTTATTCATAAAAGAACTTATCGAAGAGATTCAAAATAAGGAAAAGTGGACCGGTCCACGGATATGTATTTTACGAGGAGTAGAAAAAGTAAATAATGAAAGAGATAAGAGATTTATTATTAATGGCTATCACTTACTACCCACCAGCGGTCACGCAGGCGTGCGGAGAATGATGAACAATATTAAGAGGAAATATTTCTGGCCAGGCATGGAAGCAGACGTCAAAGACTTTGTAAATAAATGCGAAAAATGTCAAAAATCCAAATATTCGCGAAAAACCAAGGAGCCGATGGTAATAACCACCACAGCTTCATATGCTTTCGAGAAAGTGTTTTTAGATCTAGTTGGACCCTTAGATAAAGATATAGATGGTAATAATTATATACTTACGTTGCAGTGCGAATTAAGTAAATTTGTTGAGGCTTATCCTCTACAAAATAAGGAAACGGTCACCGTTGCAAAGGCATTTGTTAATCAATTTATTTTAAGGTTCGGAATTCCAAAAATAATAGCCACAGATAAAGGCACAGAGTTTATGTCATCTACTATGACAGAAGTCTGTACACTTTTAGGAATTGAAAAATTAAACTCAACTTCATATCACCACGAATCAATTGGTTCACTCGAAAATACGCATAAACATTTAGGCTCATTCTTAAGAATACAATGCGATAATTTTCCTGAAACATGGAGCCATTGGCTACCATTTTGGTGTTTTACTTTTAATAACACTATACATTCTTCTACAAAATATGCCCCGTATGAATTAGTTTTTGGAAAACCCAGTGAAATTCCGAGTAGAATAAGTAGTGGTATAGAACCTTTATATAATCCAGATAATTATAGTTTAGAATTAAGATATCGTTTACAAGTAGCACACAGAGATGCGCGAAATAATCTGTTAAAAAGTAAAGAGATGAGAAAAACTATGTATGACAAAAACGTAAACCAAGTGCGATATGACAAAGGTGATTTAATACTGTTAAAAAATGAAACTGCAAATAAATTGGATACTTTGTATAATGGTCCATTTCTTGTTATTGAAGATAAAGAACCAAATGTAAAAATTATGAAAAACAATAAAGAAGAAATTGTACACAAAAACCGCACTAAATTGTTTAAAAAATAATGTATTACTAAATGTATTACTAATTTTATATTCTTAATCACTATACTTAGTAATTCATAGTTTAAGAAAAAAAAAAAAAAAACATTTTTAACTCTTTTATATTTTTTTTTTTTTTTTTTCACCAACCCCTGTGGTGTGGTGTATAAGTATGTATGTGTAGCTAAAGTACAATTATTCATGTATTAGTATTAAGTAGAGAGTCGTAATAAACCATTCGTGGCGTACACACGTGTTTTGCTTGTCTTCCCGCAACCCACACACTTCACTACTTAGATCTAATTTGTGCCTAATTGTGCCCAAAAAATGAAATTTGTGCGTCTTGAGGTTTCAGAGTTATTCAAGATGCCGTGGAGTAACGTTTAGCAAATTGCCGTATCTCTTAAACCGCATGACATACGACTACGATTTTTTTTACGACAGTCGGTCTTAATTTGTGCTTATGTTGTACAATTTATTTTTTCTATAATCGACACCGTTGGAAAATAAGAAATTGTTTTTCAAAAACCTTAAAATCGATCCTTGCGCTTCAATGAGAAACCCTAGAAACTTAACCAATTATGGTGGTTGATACCTTTTATAAACTCACAGCATCATGCGAAATTAGATGTTTCTATTCTAACTCCTCAGAGAGTTATTCCATTTTAATTAAAATCTGGCTACGCTAAAATGTAACACTCCAATACATGAGTTATTATTAAGTGACGGTAATTATGATTCGACAGATAATTAGTACCTTTATTCAATTGTTTATCCTTAAAGTTTCAGCTGAAAAATCCTTGTAACTACTCGGATAGAAGAAAAAAACAATGGGGAAAGAAATTTCACGATTAACCGAACAAATTCGAATGACTGTATAAAAGCGGCCGCACAGTACATTTTGCCAACCTTCTGAAATTTGAAACGTAATCCACAAAAGTGTTACATAAAATTATTTATTGTTTTGTAAAACACGTACGTACACACACAGTAATGGGCACGCCACGATTGCTGGGCACGCCACGATTGCGGCGGTAAGTCCCCTCTTTGAGGAGTGGCTTGAGAGGCGGCATGGCGTCCTCACCTTCCGCCTGACGCAGGTCCTCACCGGACACGTTTCGGGAGGTTCCTGTTTCGGATAGGGCGGGAGGAA
This sequence comes from Polymixis flavicincta, assembly GCA_949987655.1. Lineage (NCBI taxonomy): Eukaryota > Metazoa > Arthropoda > Insecta > Lepidoptera > Noctuidae > Polymixis > Polymixis flavicincta. Next base: position 11,077,775 of record OX465180.1, on the reverse strand, counting down.
ACGCCCGGGTGTTTCCACTGCGAAGATCGCCCTGAGGACACGGTGGAGCACACGGTGGCGGTCTGCCCGGCTTGGGTGGAGCACCGCCGTGTCCTCGTGGAGGCGATCGGCGGCGGCGATCTCTCGAGTCCGGCCCTGGTCCGGGCCATGGTACGGAGCGAGAGAGCATGGGGAGCCGTCACCTCCTTCAGCGAAGCAGTAATGCTCGCGAAGAGGGAGGCGGCGCACGTGAGGGAGAGGCAGCATATGCGCCCTCGCGACCCTAGCCGCCGCAGGATACGGAGACGCCCTGGGCGTTGGGAATCCCAGGCCGATTTCCGGCCACCGTAGGCATGGGCTTGCGGACGGCGAGTAATGGGTAGCTCGCTGTCCGGTAAGGACCAAGCCCAAGTCGACGGCGCGTTGTGTTCCACGCGCGCCTCAAAGAGATGTCAGCACAAAAAATGATGGGGGCCCCCAAAGGGCCGATGCTTGCCAGGGCATCGTGCGGGTTTGTTCGAAAGAGACACCACAGCCCCTGGCATACGGGCTACTGAAGGAACACGGGTGGGTTTTAGTCAGTAAAAGTCTGACACGCCCTCCTGCTCCACCCAGAGCGGGAGAAGTTATTTGATGATCTCCCACCCAAAAAAAAAAAAAAAACAGTAAGGAAGCCATAATTATTATATTGAGGATTTACAAATACATATTTAAATTTTCAGTTAAATGTTAGAACATAAATACCTACAGAAAACATAACTACCTACAGCAATTTAATAAAGACTACACTATGTATATTTGACGATAAATGGTATTTTGTATTGCTAAAAAAGATAATTATGATGTAACATTAAAATAAAATACTGTTAATAGATTTTGTTTTTGTTTTGAATTTAAATAAAATAGCGTCTAAACCCTAATTCCTTACTTTTGACTATGAGAATCTTAACGCTATTCTGCAAAAAAATATCTCTAAATTTAAAAACAATTTTGATACAACTTAAATTGAATTGAATAAATAGTTATTTAAACCATTTGTACACACCTGTACCCATCAAAATTCAATTATAATACAACAAATTTAAGAAGGTTAGCACAATGTACTGCGCGGCCGCTTTTATACAGTCATTCGAATTTGTTGGGTTAATCGTGAAATTTCTTTCCCCATTGTTTTTTTCTTTTAGCCGAGTAGTTACAAGGATTTTTCAGCTGAAACTTTAAGGATAAACAATTGAATAAAGGTACTAATTATCTGTCGAATCATAATTACCGTCACTTAATAATAACTCATGTATTGGAGTGTTACATTTTAGCGTAGCCAGATTTTAATTAAAATGGAATAACTCTCTGAGGAGTTGGAATAGAAACATCTAATTTCGCATGATGCTGTGAGTTCATAAAAGGTATCAACCTCCATAATTGGTAAGTTTCTAGGGTTTCTCATTGAAGCGCAAGGATCGATTTTAAGGTTTTTGAAAATCATTTTTTTATTTTCCAACGGTGTCGATTATAGAAAAAATAAATTGTACAACATAAGCACAAATTAAGACCGACTGTCGTAAAAAAAATCGTAGTCGTATGTCATGCGGTTTAAGAGATACGGCAATTTGCTAAACGTTACTCCAGCGGCATCTTGAATAACTCTGAAACCTCAAGACGCAAAAATTTCATTTTTTGGGCACAATTAGGCACAAATTAGATCTATCTAAGTAGCTAGTTTGTATTCAGCTACGACCACCGGTTAAAAAACATGCCGCTGTAGTAACGTTACTCCAGCGGAATCTGTTTTTCGTGAATATCTTTGGATCAGCTGGAAGCACAAATTCTAAATTTCGGGCACATTTACACGAGACTGGGTACTGTCAAGCCGAAATCCTGAAAAGCGACAATATTCCGCTGGAGTAACACACAATTCATTAAGTCAATAAATGTAATTTGCTTTAGAATTTACAGATAATTATTTACATACTCAATCAATCGTGCAGAGGCACTAGTAGGTACCTACTTAGGATTTAAAAAAACGTTATTGTGCCAATTATATAATAATAAAAAATAAAAAACGTTTACTCTAAACATTATTTTTGACTGAAGTGTTTTTCTGGAAGCTGGTTGTTTTTTTTTTCACTATTTAGTCATAGTACCTACCCCACACCAATTCGAGATTTCATCATCCATGGGGTCAAAACAATGCATATATAAGTGATAGCAGCAATCACAGTTGACTTGCTGTCGTTTTTTGAAGAGTTCCGGTGTCTGTCTCCTATTTAAAATTTAAATGGGACCATTTCAGTATAAATTCCTTTCGAACAAAAACAGAATTTTGCAAATCCGTATTTATATGACTGGAGTTATACCCAAACATACAAAAAGAAAATTGAATTGATGACCTCTTTCCTTTTGAAGTCAGTTAAAAATAAACTTGTTTATTCATTGCTATATCAATCCTAGGTCGAACATTACAAAAAAAGAATTACTCACAAGAAAGCGTCCATTGAGGCTCAGCTGAAATCAGCTGTGCAGGGCAAACTAGATGGAGTGAGTGTTGGCTTGAAACAGTTGCAGGAGTGTTTGGAGGATGTGCAGCAAGTTAGCCTCAAGTTAGTATTATTATTATCTACTGCTAAGGCAGATTATACCCATTACTGTCTATGTTGGTTAGTCAACCTAATAGCAATATGTATGTTTTATGGCCTATATTCATTTTATTTAAGCTCAGAATTTGCTTATATTACTTAAACCATTTAACTTTTTATATTCCTTCTTTTATAAATAGTTTACAAGGAAAGTAGTTAGAATTTATAGTTGTTGCCTTTGAATAACTTTCTTTCAATTTTTTTGAAATATTATTTATAATCATAGGGCCATATTCATAAACGATGATTAAAAAATGTATGGTTAAACAGACGCTAATCATTATTTAACTTTAAGCAACGTTTATGAATAAGGGGAATAATGTTTACAATGCCTGCTTTCTTGACTAAAATTTACACAAAAGTTTGCAATTGGTTGACTGAATTATGGACAGCTAATGGGATCACATTGCTTGTGTTTAATTTTGACACAACAATTATTTTCGGCCCAGAAACAGGGTGTAAACCTGATACAGAATTATAATACAATTACACTAAGGCTGATTACATAATCTCTGTTTACCTATGTAAAGCCAAAGGGATGCTTAATCAATTAAAAATGAACTTCACTTCAGAATGGATGAACTGGAGGACCTTCTGAAAAGTGTGCCACCCCTAGTGGCGTCACTCCAAGCAGTCAGAGAGGAAGACTCCCGCCACTCACAGTATGTCACTGCCATGGACAGTCTGAAGCACATATTTACAGTACCAGAAAGTGTGGCCAAAACTAAACAATGGATAGGGGAAGGCAAGCTTCTGCATGCCCATCAAGTAAGTGTGTAATGTTATGTTATTTAAGTTAATGATATCTTTTATATTAGCTAGTACCGCAGCTTCGCCCCTGTAGCTGTCAGAAACTATCCCACGGGAACATGCTACGGGGACAAAAGCCTATTTTATCCTTTATCCTTATAACATCAGCTATGTTACAGATTAGATATTTAATAATCACTTAAATAAGAAGTCCCTTTGCCTACAAGTTCTTGTAATATGAATGTTTGTTTCCACTTTCAGTGTCTTAATGATTTGGAGAACTCCAGAGATGACTTACTGTATGAGCTGCATAGGCTACCAAACCAATCCTCACATGATAAAATAATGCTAAAGGCGTACTTTGAAGATGTTGAAATGGTGTCCAATTTGCTTGAAAAACAAATTAAACTGATTTTAGCGCGAACTTTGAATACTGTTCGTAAAGAGCCTACTGTTATTGTTACTGCACTGCGGATTATAGAGAGAGAAGAAAAAAGGGATCAAATGGCTTTACAGGTTGGTAATAGCATTATTAACAAAAAATAATACTATAACATAAATATCAAAGTAACTACTTATTTAATTTATTAAAGTTTGAATTTCAATTTACAGCAACAAAGCCAAACCGGTTTTATGCCGCCGGGCCGCCCTAAAAACTGGCGAGCCAAAGCTTTTGAAGTTCTAGAATGTGCCGTCGCACAGCGAATAGAAGGTACGCGCGTCGATGAGCGTGAAGATAACAAGCTGTGGCTGGTTAGATACTTGGAACTCACCAGACAACTCATACTAGAGGACTTGAGAGTCGTCAAAACATTATGCGTCCCCTGCTTTCCACCCCATTACGATATTGTGAACAAATACGTCAATATGTACCACATTTGTTTATCTACAAGTGTAAGTTTGTTATTTATAACTTTTTTAATTTTTGAGCACTTCAGACTCTCTTCGGCAGCGATAGGGTGGAGTTTTGAGACGGGAACATACTGGGCAGCTACCTTAGCCTTTGTAGCTACCCAGGCCGATTTCCGGCCACCGTAGGCATGGGCTTGCGGACGGCGAGTAATGGGTAGCTCGCTGTCCGGTAAGGACCAAGCCCAAGTCGACGGCGCGTTGTGTTCCACGCGCGCCTCAAAGAGATGTCAGCACAAAAAGCGATGGGACCCGCAAGGGTCGATGCCTGCCAGGGGTGCGGGTTTGTTCGAAAGAGACACCACAGCCCCTGGCTTAAGGGCTACTGAAGGAACACGGGTGGGTTTTAGTCAGTAAAAGTCTGACACGCCCTCCTGCTCCACCCAGAGCGGGAGAAGTTATTTGATGATTTCCCACCCAAAAAAAAAAAAAGCCTTTGTAGCTAAGTACAGGAAAACGTTATTAGGAGGCTAGCCTTAACTTTTTGAGGAATTGCTCAATACATTCACAGATTTTGGAAAAATGATACAGTCAGACAGGAAATCGATACTATTGACGCCTTATTTGTATGATGCCAATCTATGCAGTTTCATATATGGATTAAAAGTACCTTCTGGACCATCTTAGGTAAAAAAATAAAACGAAGAAAGCCTGGAATTTTTTTGCCGTCTCAAAAATACAACCTGTGTAACGATATTTTTATTATAATTACAGCTCCAAGATGTAGTAACGACTGGCATAGAAGGTAATGAGTATGTAACCCTTCTATCATGGGTATTGAACACCTATCCAGGACACGAATTGATGGGCAGTTCAGAGTTAAATATTGATGTATCGACGTTGCCACCATTGCTTAGCAAGGAAATGATGCAAAAAATACAGGATGAATACCTGCAGGTGAGTTCTTGATGAAAGAAAATATGTAATTGCTGTGACATAAATGTATATTATAGCCAAAAATACTTACACAGTGTGTGCAGCGAATAATGCGCTTGTAGGTCGGTGCGGCGTAGTAGTTAGAACAGCACTAGATGCATGTAAAGTGATTTTGAGATGCAAGGAAAATTAATATATAGGTATGACTATAATTACGAAGATCAATTTGGCATGCCTTTGATTTTAAATGACGTCTGATGCAATCGTTGTAACTGACATTACTTTGCGATCCTATTAATATTATAAATGTAAAAGTTTGTGAAGCTGTTTGGATGTTTGTTACTCAAAATCACTCAAAAACGGCTGAACGGATTTGGATGAAATTTGGCAAACATCTGTGTGCCAAATTTCGTGTGTCAATTATTATAACCTCGATTAACACATAGGATACTATTTATCCCGGTATTACGTTCCCGTGGAATAACAAAAAATATTAGATCTTGTCTTTCATAATGTTTCATCAGCGCAGCTTCAAAAATTGCGTTCTGCAGGAAAGAATTCGAAAACCAATGAAGGGTTTAGCAACTCGACCGTACACTGCTAAAGCTCTTATATTATTGCAATAACTGTATCCAATATTCCAATGCTAGGTAAGTATAAATAAACCAGACTTCTAAAGTAATATAGTCCCACTTTCGTTTATCCCAATTTTCTGCCAGGAACAGGGTGTAATGTTCGCTCAACCTCCATAGAAAAGGAATTATTCACTACTGCCCACTGTTTTTTTTTTTTTTTTTTTTTAATGCGGCAGCTCGCATGTCAACCTTTGAGGTTCTCGGCTGTTTAACCGGACTTACCTGTGATAACCTTTAAGGCTACCAGCCAGGGCTTAAAACTTAAAACTAAAGCGACTGCTCGCTAAGGACACCCCCTGTAAGGTACGGACCTCGGCTTAGGGAATCGCTGTTAGAGGGCAGCAAGGGACAGATTGGATCGGACTGAGGCCCGACGATTGATGTCGAGACGCTTTGTATATGCCAGTCGCGCGCGCGGTAACCTGCTTGCGCGATGCAGACTCCTGCATGACACATACCCATGTGTGACGTCAGTATGATGCGTAGCTCGCATGTGGCGATGTAGATACCGCCACATGTCTTTAAACCAGTATTCGCAGGCATTTTCCAAAAAAAAAAAAAATCTTTAGGCGCCATGGGCATTTTTTGATATGGAAAAAAAGCAATTCAACTCGCGACACTTACCGTTACCGTTACCGACACCTCTGTACCTACGAATTTGAATTGAAAACTTCTTTAGGCGCGTTGGGCATTTTTTGAGAAGGGAAAAAAACAATCCAACTCGCGACTGTGTAAAAAAAATACACACGTATTTGTTTAAGTTTTCACTTCTGTCGGCACTCTCGGAGTGCCACTGTTTTTTTAATATAACAACATCTCGCCTGTATTCCTTGAAGGGTTAAGCAGAGGTGTAGCTATATTACAACAATTGTAATGGGGCGCAAGCCTATTGCCGCCAACCGGGCGCAAATCCAGACTTTGGGCTTGTTCTGAGAAATTCTAGAAGTTACTTATTCTATTTTTTTTATATGTGCTATTAAAATTTGTAGAAAATGGAATCGAACTACATGGAATGGATGGAGAAAACGTTGGAGTCGGAGCGCGCAGAGTGGGCGGGGCAGCGCGCGCCCGACGTGGAGCCGCACTCCAACGCGTACCACACGCATGCGCCCGTCATCATCTTTCAGATGATCGACCAGAACCTGCAGGCAAGACATTCGCATTAGTTCTGTTCATATTATAAATGAAGGTCGTTGTTCGTGTCTGTCTCTGTGACCGCGTTGTACTTCTAAACTAAGCCACGGATTTTGATGCAGTTTTTGCCCTAATTTAGGGAATTTGTTCCGTAGATTTACGTGTATAAAAAATATATTAAACTTAGATATTATACAAACCTCGATGTTTTGTCAAGTCGTCAAAACCTTGCGAGTCGCAAGTGTTGCTACTTCAAAATAAATTCCGTTCTGAACTGCCGTGTGATCTAAAAATCATACAGTAAAATATTCAACAGTTTAACGAATGAACGTGGGCTTAGGATGCTAGTATGTGACACGGAATATAACGTCCGAAGCGGTTCAATTTTCAAGAAAATGTCTTCAATCATCTACCAGTATGGAGATTTTATACGTGGTCTGTAAAATTCCACGTAGTGAACAAGCGGCCTTAAATTGGCACGGAATATCATCCATGATTTTTACAGGTGACTTTCAGCACTCATGGACATTTTTAAGTGATTAAATGATGATTTTATTTTATATCAAGTACGAAAATAATAATGTTATATAAATATATAATACCTTGAACTTCCAGTCAACCGACACCGCGACCGTTTCGAAAGCGACCTTATTGAATAACTTTCCATGGTTCTTTTTCTATGTGGCTGATTTATGTGTTTTTGCAGGTTACAGAAACCATAAGCAAAGATATAACGTTTAAGGCGTTGCTACTCAGTATTGATCAAGTTACACGCTACGGGAATATGTACAGAGATGGGGTCATACAATTTAAGGTGAGATTCTGCGGTTTTTATCGTATACAAACGTTGTCGGCTGATTTCTCCTCTGCCTGTTCATCGTACGTCCAAAATTAAGTATGACATCTATTTGTGTCGTCGTCATCTATATCTGTACGTACACAGAATAGTATTTTTTAGAGGACGGTTATTATGGAACACAAAATTAACAAAATATGCATGCGAATATGCATCATGAGTGCTCAAAATATGTAACGACATCTCCAAAAAGTGCCAAAATATGCAACTTCAAATTTAAGCTTTAGTTACCTACCCTACACCAATTCGACATTTGATCATCCTTGGCGTCAAAACAATGCATATTTATGCGATAGCAACATTCGCGGTTGATTTGCTGTAATTTTTTGAAGAGTTCCGTTGTCTATCTCCGAAACACATCATTAGATCTTTATGGAATTTCAATGGAACCATTTCGGCGTAAACCCCTTTCGAACAAAAAAGAAAGAATTTTGGAAATCCGTCTATATACGACGGAGTTATGCCCGAACATACATAAAAAAAAACATGTTGAATTGATAACCTCCTTCTTTTTGAAGTCGGTTAATAAATACTACAAAATAATGTTTTTTTGTTAAAAAAAAACAACAAAACTATAATGAATTACTGAACTTTTACTTCATTTTCAACGAGAACATTTTTCATAAAAAAACATATACTTACTCGTACAGGTAGCATTTTTTAGACGCGGCAGTATGGGTAGGTTACCTTAAGCATTGTAGACACCCAAAAGTCGTTCCTTAGTGTTCACTTTCGTTATGAAAGGACTTCTTTTGCAAAATTTCGTGCTTCAAGACCCAGCGGTTTAGGCAATGGTTTCTCTGTCACAGAAAAAAAAAATGAATTTAAGATTGTTATTAAGTAGATATTTAATTAATAGAACTCTCACTTCGCGGACCGTTCCCGTGTGGCGTACTTCACGCACCACATGATCACCATCGTGAACAACAGTGAGCAGATGGTGCGGCTGGCGCAGCAGACGCAGGCGCGCCACTGGCCGCCCGCCCGCCACGACCCGCCCGCTGAGGCCAAGTTCGACAAGATGCTTAACACCTTCCAGGTAACTTGTTTTTTTTTTCAATCTTTATTGTCCCACTGCTGGGTCACACACATATGTCCACTCTTCCCTGTGTTACTTCTACGATTTAAGCTGACAAACAAAAATGTTTGTATCCAAAGATGTAATTTCTACTGAAACAAAAATCAACTTTATCGTAGTCTAATTTAAGTTGATTTTACTATAACTCTTACTAATAAAATTGATGACGTTCTAACACAAACTGGACTTTATGCGTATATATTTTTGATATCTTAATTCCGAACGGAAAATACATTGGATTTCCCGTTTTAGCTTTTCTGGGAAACAAATACGTTGTAAATATCACGATTTTCACATCAATCACACACTTGAAGTTAGGTATTCACGTCTTGATAAATGGTGATTTGTACCTACCTACCACCTGGACCTGATCATCGAAAGTGAACATAGACAGACACTTTCGTTGTAATTCAGGGCCAATCGCGACAGTTCAACGTTCGCTACGGTCAATGAGATCTCGATGTGTAAATAAATCTCATCGGTACAAGGTCAAGCGGCGTTCCGCGGTCAACGGCAAACAAACTCGTGTTGGCACGATAATGAACAATGAAAGTTCCTAAACTAAGTGGTGCACTTCCGAAAAATAAGTTGATTTTATGGCATATCTTTCGCACCGCTGGATGGACGCAGTAATCGTGTCAATGACCAGAAAACCAAAGCATGGAATTGAAAGAAAAAACCTAACCTTGCATACACGAATATTTTGTTTTCAAATCAAGCTTTTTCGAATCCGATTACAAAAAATATTTCACTTTTGAAAAGCTACGCTATTTCCGAATGACTTTATTGAGTGATACTTTACTGTACTTTTCATTTAGGCTAGATGCCTCGTTAGTACGCAATAATGAAACACTTTTCATGTCAGGAAAATACGCTGGTCCTGTGAAAATCTTCATGCGATTTAAATCGCGGGGAGCAGGTATTTTAAATCAAGTGTAAGCAATTACTTTGTACAAAATTTTATTCTTTGGCGTAAGAACATAACAAAAACAGTCGTAAGCAACATTTTAACATATAACAGTTCAGTTACATTCAGCAACAGCTTAGTGGCCTTTCTTGTGTCCCCAGTGCTTGTGATCCTCATGGCCGCCCTTCTTGTCGTGGTGGTGGTGGTCGTGGTGGTGCTCGTGGTGGCCGCCGTCGCCGTGGTGGCCCTTGTGGTGGTGGTGGTGGCCGCCGTGCTCGTGGTGACCTTTCTTGCCATGGTGGTGTTCGTGATGGCCGCCGTGCTTGTGTCCCTTGTGGAAGTGTCCGCCCTTCTTGTGGCCGCCCTCGTGGTGGTGTCCGCCGTGGTGCTCATGGAAGCCTTTCTCTCCATGGTGGTCGTGAAAGTGCTTGTCCTTCTTGAACTCGTCGTGTTTCTCAACGCCATGGTGTCCCTTGGTGTCGTGTCCCTTGTGCCAGTGGCCGTGCTCGTCGTGGCCGTGGCCGTGGTCGCCCTTCTCGCCGTGGTGTTCGTGGTGGTGGTAGCCGTCGTCGTGGTGGTGGTGCTTCTTGTGTCCGCCGTGCTCTCCGTGGTGTCCCTTGTGCCCCTCGTGGTGGTGGTGTCCGTGCTTGCCGTGGTGGTGCTCGTGGTGTCCCTTGTGCCCCTTGTGGTGCTCGCCACCGTGGTCGTGGTGGTGGTGTCCATGGTGCTCGTGGCCGCCACCCTTGTCCCACTTATGACCTGACGCAGCGGTCTCTAGATCGGCGTCCCTCTTCTCCCGGATCTCCCTGGCGGAGCTGAGGGCGGCGATGGCCAGAAGGCCCAATGCCACCAGAAGGCTACTCCTCATGGTTGATTAGGCTTGTTGTTACTGAATGATATCGGTCCACTGCTGACAATGATTTTATATACTAAACAGCAGTGGCGGTTAAGAAATGTACAGTTGCTCGATAGTGTCAAGGTTGTTACAATTAATTCGTTGGTTTGTGGTGTTACTTTCCACTTCCTAGGTTGACACTTTTAGTTCCGTATGTTAACTTTAGAACTAAAGTCCCGAAGGATTCTTTGCGTTATGTAATAACTAATAAGTCGCTTTTTCAGTGAGTTTTGAATTCTCTAAGTCGTTTTTTTTATTTTGTTTTGACAGTTTTAACTTTTTAGGGTTGATTGCCAGAGTCACACTCGGCAAAAATGTTGGCCAAGGCGTAAACGCAAATTTTTAACAAGTTAAACCTATATTCTATGAGATTTTTAATGAGAATATGTGTCAAGTAACTTCTCTATTTGAGTGAATAATTTCACACTAAGTTAGTTTCATATTGATTTGTGTAAATCATTGTGTTAGGATTTTTTTCCCAGTAATGTAACTATTTTAAATGCTGTTTTTAACTTTCAAGCTGTAAAACTTCCGATTTTTACGTTTTTGTAATTGATTAGTTTGTTATTCCGATTCCAAGGGAAAATTATAACAGTCACATAGCGCTTTATAATTATTCACAATGATACGCATAAAATTTTATGATAACACTCGATGCCGTTAACTAGGCACCAGTGATTATTTATTTCTTATATATAAAATTCTCGTGTCACAATGTTAGTTACCTTACTCCTCCGAAACGGCTTTACTTATTATTACCAAATTTTATATGCATATTCAGTAAGTCTGGGAATCTGAACCGGCTACTATCTATTTTTTATACCCCTAAGTGATAAGGGTTGTTCACTAGAAATTACCTGCAAACTACGTTTGCCGGGTCAGCAGCAAGTACTTTATTGTACACCACAAAAAATACATTACAAAAAAAAAAACAAGGTACCTACACTACAAAATATACAATGGGCGGCCTTATCACTTTCCGCGATCTCTTCCAGGCAACCTTGGCATGGACAGCGATTGGTCTGGATATAAAATGGATATTATTTAACACACTAATGGATGTTAGTAAAAATTACCGATAAAGGTTCCAAAACGTTTTGATAAAAGTGGCAACAAACCCGTTTAGGTTAAATTCATACACAATCATTCACCAACAAACGGGAATTAGTAACATATTCTTCTCATTCAGTAGGACTTCAACTTAGTATATTTTAACATTTTTGAGGTCCGGTAGCCAAAGGTCAAAAATTAAAAGTTGTTCCCCACAAGACAGTCCCACAAAACGCCCACACTTCACCACTTCCTAGTGCTTTAGCTGGGAAGAAGTTGAGCAACAAATTCCCCAGCAGCACAGTTATACAATACCGTCACATATTAAATTTAAAAAAAGAAGATTTTTTTTGTAACTTCCGCTATTTGAGGCTTTTGATGTATGATATCATTTCTGTTACAACCGCATAATTAACTTTGTTTTTCATAGTTTCGAGAAATGCTAAATGCGTGAAGGGGAAGAAGTTGGACAGAATGCGTGGCAATTTTTGTTTAAATAACATTGCTGAATTGCAATAGAAAAAACAGCAACGAAAATTTACGTTACGAAAATAATTGTCATATGTACATTTATGGACATTTATTCATATACATTCATGGACATTTTTAGAATTGAGGATTCATGTACACATTTCCAGTATAAGCTGATCTCGCATTGTATACGATTTCCGTACAGTGCGAGATCAGCGTAAACTGGAATTGTATAGCTTGATGTGTAGCCGTGTGTACCTATCAATTCAAATAATGAAAACACTCAATTTGTGTTAGTGGTACTACAATTTGCCATGTTAAAGGTACATTTTCTGACCCATTACATCCAATTGTTTTGGCACATGTCATCCTCATCATCATTATCATCCGCCTAGCCTTTCTCCAACTATGTTGGATGCAGCTGAATCCCAGTATTTTACATTGAGCCACTGCCTATCTGACCTCCGCAACCCAGTTACTGGGTAATACGATAAAGTATACAGTCAATCATTGATATACAAAAAGCCAAGATACACAATCAGCGTGTCACACATAAATATGGCGCAATGGTATCGTCAGCATTATTCAGTCGGTCTTTTTGGACGTTGCTTTGTAAAAACCACTTTAAGTCATGCGTGTAAGGTTGAATTAGCAAAAAAAAATTTCTTAAGATAATTTTTTTTGCTAATTTAACCTTATTAAACTGTCTCCAATTATACAGTTTTGAGTGTTAATTTTGTTCGAGACTGTCCATCTTGGGATTTTCGTATATCAATGCAGTCAATACATAATATACAGTAAATTTTAGTACAATTCACTTGCGATGCCAGCCAGGGGTGCAGATTGTTCGAAGGAGATACCATGGCTCCTAGCTGGCACCCAGGTAACTGAAGGAACACGGGTGGGTTTTAGTCAGTAAAAGTCTGACGGCGTGTCAGACTTTTACTGTCCCGCTCCACGCAGAGCGGAAGTTATTTGATGACATCCCACCTTAAAAAAATGTGTGTTAACAAACCCGACTCCTGTGATATAATTTTACTGTCTTTTTTTATCTCTCAAACATCATGCCTTTTTATGATACAGTACTATAAGTACTCCTCTGCCTCACCCTTCAGGAAATACAGGCGTGAGTTTATGTTATTATCTTTGTTTTAGAGCTTAAGAGATGAAGCCGCGAAGTTTCTTCTTGAGGAAGCGTTTTTAGACTTGGAAGTTCACTTCGACGACCTATTTACAGCGAAATGGCTGCCATCCACCATTCCAGTTGACACTATTTGCATCACACTCGATGACTATTTTCAAGACTATAATCATTTGAGAGATAAAAACTTTGAATATGTCATAAACGAAGCTCAAAACTTGGTGTACAAAAAATATATTACGGCGATGCTATCCAAGAAAGTTGCCTTTAAAAATATAGAGGAAGCTCAGCAAGCCGCTACCAAAATAGTGAAGGAGGCGAATCAAATAAGGTCGTTCTTCAGGAAGATAGCGGCGGAGGGCGTCAACGTGGACTGGCCCTTTGAAGTCATCAGTATGCTAGCAGAGGTGAGTTCATAATAATAAATCCTTGCGTGATGTTTTACAAACTTATCTGAAACTATAAAAACTAGCTGTTAAATTATGCGTAGGTCTAATGCACAAGAATAATGCGTGCATGTCAATTTATACAGGGTGATACTTTAGTCAGCATCAGTTCATCCCTTGCCTTTACCTATAAATATACAGGGTGTTTGGCAGAACGTTGAACATAGGAAAATGGTGGATAGGTGGGGTCATCTGCTACTTCATCATCATCATCATCATCATATCAACCGAAAAACGTCCACTGCTGGTCATAGGCCTCCCCCAGGCTCCTCCACTTCGGCCGGTCTTGTGCTTCCCACATCCAGCTGATACCCACGATACTTAAATCTTAATTTCAACTTGCATTAAAAAAGATATCCAGGGTGCCAGGGCCAAATAAATTAGGGCTGAGTAAGTAGCAGATGACCCCACACCTATCCACCATTTTCGTATGTTCAACGTTCTGCCAAACAACCTGTTTATTATCTCTCGTGGGTGGACGACCAGACTAAACTTGCAAGTTCATTTTGCTATTACATACTTATTTTATTTTTCTCAACAATTACAAATAAAGGTTTGTACCTAGGTGTTTGTTAACTGAGTTAACGTGGAGTAAACACAATTACTATTTAAGTTATAGATACTAAAATACGAATCACGTGTTTGGTGTATGAAAAGTTTGACTGTTTTTCATGTTATAAACATTGTCAGCGTCAAGTATAAAAAAAATCCAAACTCGTTGTTTAGATTATTTTATACTTGACCCGATATTGTTGCGTGCTGTCTAACCACGGTCAGACTAGCCGATTGGTTTCAGCTTAGGCCAGGTTCGCACAGCCTCCACGGGGGATTATATTTTATTACTAGCTGACCCGACAGACGTTGTCCTGTCCGTCCAATAGTCATTCATACAAAATACCTTCCCTACCTACCCGACTCTATCCTACCTACCCTACGCTACCTACCCTACCTACCCTACGCTACCTACCCTACGCTACCTACCCTACCCTATCCTACCTACCCTACCTACCCTATCCTACCTACCCTACCTACCCTACGCTACCTACCCTACCCTATCCTACCTACCCTACGCTACCTATCCTACCTACCCTACCCTACCTACCCTACCCTACCTGCCCTACCCTATCCTACCTACCTACCCACCCACCCACCCTACCTACCCTTCCCTACCTTCCCTACCTACCCTACCTACCCTAAACATAAAAAAAAACCCTAAAAACCATCCATGGACTTCAACGAACATTTAAAAAAAAGAATTTGTAAAATTGGTCCAGGCGTTGTTGAGTTATGCGCTTACCAACACATTTTGCGATTCATTTTTATATTATAGATGCATTGCTGGATTTTCAACTGGCACTAAGAATTGCGTTGAAAATTCAGAGCGCGGTAAAAAATCGCCGCGTTAAAAATCGACCATGGGTACGAGGGCTAACTGTAAAACGAGCCTTGTATGCAGGTCCTGAGGTGCCAGGACATCGAGATGTTGTCCCTGGACCTGCACAGCGTGGTGGCGAAGTGCCCCGACATGTCGGAGGAGCAGCTGCTACGCCTGCTGTGGCTGCGCGGTGACGTGCCGCGCGCGCGCCTGCGCGACACCGTGGCCATCGCGCTGGCCTCGCGCCCGCCGCCGCGCGCCAACTCGCACCCCTCGCTCTTCAAACACATCACATTCAGCGACAGACTACTCTCACACTTTAACCTCTAGAAGACTGTCACTCACATAAAAACATTATAAAACGCTTGTAATCTCGAAGGGCTAGGCAGAAGTGTATCTATAGTACACACCCACATAATATTCATCCATAAACAGATAGATATAGATTTGCTTCGTCCGTCATCGTTAGTCATACACGCAACAGTCGTTTTTATTGGTGTAAACTGGAAATAGAGGGGTTGACGAACTCCGTGTAAAAACCAAAGATTTCGTAACATTCAGCAAAATATCAATCATAGACAGAAAGCCGAGTAATTATTATGTTATGTAGTATATTCCGTTTCCAGGAGAATTTGGGACAGTGGCCTTAACAATATAGTAAGATTTTGTATAAGAAACATAGCGATGTTGCTTTATAAGGTGCTCGGCGTTTATCGTGGCAGAAATTTATTCGTATTATTACATTTAATATAATCTAATTATAAGTATAAATGTGTAAATTATGAACAAATATATTTTTTATTTATTTCAAACATTTTATTTAAGTTTATTACAATTACAAATCGTCAACTACAAAACACTACTATTATTTAATTTCATACAATTCTTACTAGTTAAATACTAATTAGGTACCTAGTCTTGCATGTCTAGGCTAACAAACTTAATTATTGAAGCTGACAGTCAGATGTAACAGTCATAACATCAACATTTAAAAACATGTAAATTTTCCACTGATCGTTTGGAATCGTTATAAATTATTATTTCTAATTTTTCGGCTTTCAAATTTATTTGTGCCTATAAAGGCGCGGTGCATGCTAAAGCAACTCTTGGTAAGTACAAGCTTTGTTAAATTGATTGATACACGACAACACCTTAATCTAGGTACACATCAACTAAAATGACAAATCCAGTCTTAGTTGAAGTTTATATAGTTGCAGTGCAAGATTGCAGGTATCACATCCTCCGTTTCTTATTTGGTTCACTAAATAAACAAGCTAACTAAGTTGTTTATTGAGAGACATGACACGACATGTATAAGATCCCGCTCACGATGACACACCTATTGCCACAACAATGATCTCCTGCGCTCTGATTCTTCTGATCGAGCTACAAGTAAGATTGGGTACAATTTAGTGGTTACCTCGCGCTGACTCAAGGCCAATTGATGGTCCGAAGGGCGGGCGGCGCGAGCGCGCGCCAGTCGCCGCGCCAGCCGCCATGCCCGCCGCCCGCGCCGCGCTCCGCGCCTGCTCCCTGCTGCTGTGCCTGGTGGCAGGTGAGCCTCGCCCGACCTCGTGTTCCTCGTGCTCAGTGCGCTGACCTAATACTTCCACGTCAGATGTTTACCTTATTCGAACAATTCCGTACCGCGAAATATAAAAATTTAAATCGGGCAATGATTTTCCATGATTTTCATTAGTTACATTTTATTTACTTCGGCACTGTTGTCCGATACAACAGTGCCGAAGTAATTAATAGTAATTTAATATTTATATTACAAATAAAATAACATAGTGTTCATTGTAAAAGCGATGCATTACTGGTATTTGTTCGGATATTAATCTAGAATCTGATTTTAATTTGTTTTAAACTCAGTTTAAATCGCAAGAAGAATATCGTCTGGTTACAATCTCAATTAAATCTTACAAGACTCTTTCATAACTCATCAAGTAGGAATTTAAATAATGAGTTATGACATGAGATGCCTTGTAAGATTTTTTAGAGTAAGGTAGGCCCCTTTGCACCAAATGATGTTGGTACCTACATTAGCTATAAGTAGGATTATGTTGGTAGGGCAGACAGGTACACTTCAGTAAACAGCTGCTTAAGCAATATTTCCGTGAGTACAGACATGTAGATTCTAAACATATAGATACAATAGGATGCTCAAATCCCTGTTCTACTTACTTCACATGAGTCATCCAATCATAACACCACAGGAAGACAAACTCTTGTATGCAATTTGCTTTAGTGCGCACTACGCGACTAATATTTGGGTAATTTCTATTTCCTTTAGGATTTGTTTACTATTTAATTGGTTTATAGATAGGTTTCATATACTGAGTGAGAGAAATGATGTGCCTTTGCCAATTGTTGATCAACTAGTTGGTATTTTATCGAATAATACAAATCGCGTCGGCACACACCGCGTGCGCTCTGGTCGCGGTGGTATTTTTAACATTCCCGGACCGCCTCAAGGTTAGCCAAGATAGTCGCTTATTCATTGGGATATGACCTAATTTCCTATAACAAATTATTAATAGAAAATTCACAAAGGAATTGACGCAAAATCAAACCTTTTGGAATTATAAACAAAATAGGGTATCGACCTCATTAAGGTGTTGTTTGCGGAAGTTAGTTCATCCACACTTTAATTAAGTGCAACGGTACTGCGCTATGTTACTGTGTTTACATTAGAATATCTCATGTTAGAGCACTATACAACACACCTCCACAGTACAAACACAAATCTGCAAATGACACCATACACCTATTGTCATTGTATTTTCATTTCAAAATTGTAGTGTGGGTGGCCTATTTATTACTAAGGAATCTCCAGTGATGAGCAATGTAGGGTAGGTACTAAAAATATACTATATCAAAATTATCACAGGAATCGTATGTGATCATAAATCTTAGGTAATGCAGATTTATTGTCCACCCTAGTAGTTCCGGAGGTATATACACGGTTTCGTAATGATAGTGATCCTGCTACTGCCCGTCAATTTCAATTCTTAAGCTCTTTGCAGCAACAATACACCAATTACTTACACTAGACTCTCTGAGCTGTGTAGCCAAAACATGAACCGATCACTGCGTGAATATAATATAAACAGTTGCAATTAGTGAGTTAAAACATTGTTTTGTTATAGGTACACATGTTTTGTTAAAAATAGTAAAGAAGTTATTTCTTGTCAAATAATTGTTTAAACTATATTGATTATGTCGGATCTCGTTGTGCTGATTGTCGTAACGGTCAATGGCAATGGGATGGTTGAATTCCTCGATCAACATCTCTCGAGGCTCTCGTTAAGACGGAGATTTCTTCAAAACGCTCAAAAAGGTGTTTTTTTAAATCTCTTTAACCGTAAATAATTTTGAAAGCAAAAAAATATATGGTATTTTCAAGTCTTTTTTGCATACAGTGATGGAACTCAAAACATAATTAAATATACTTTAAAGCATTAAAAAATCATCAAATTCACCTCTTAATTATCTTTAAAACCAGTTTATCCCTTCAATAACAATTATTATTATAATTAAAAATATACCATAAAATGCCAAATGCAAAACTGCATCCAGTGATGGATTAATATTGATTAAATAGTTAATATCTAATTTTATACGATTTTATTTGCACTTTTACGACAATACTTGCTCATTTATAATTCGAATTAATTACAACAGATTTTAATCCGTATCGGATTGCAGTAAGAACTATTATCGCTCATAACGACAATACGACGAGTACATTTAAAATTACCAGGGCCTTAAGCGGTTGGATCAAGGGTCTAATTCAGAAGGCACGACTCCTCAATACATCCCACATCGTGAGAAGGTTCTGACTCTGGAACCCTAACCACCGGTAGCTTGGACGGCGGACCACTTTTTTTTTGTTTTTTTAATTACTTACTTATCCATTTTTTTAAAGAAATTTTTAAATGTACTTAATGTTTAAGAAAATAAATAAACAAAATAATAATATCGTCTCATGCAATGAAGTCGTAGAACTAAACTAGTGAACATGGACTTCACCTTACACCGCTTTTACGAACAACCTTGGCTGAGCAGTTTCAGCAAACGCCATAACATTTTACTGCGCTCCACAATCTGCCTGCCAAGTGTGACGATTAATGTTACCGATCACGTTTAATTATAAGGATTTTGAATACTGTTTCAAGCAGCTGATTCACTCGCACTATTCATGTAGCTGTCTATAGATTGTCAAACCTACTATCGAATCAAATGGCTCATGACAAACAATTGGGTACCTACATAAGTGGGTACTTAACTATTAATCGAAGGTTCGAATTACCAAAATCCGATGCACTCTTATCATAAAATATATTTGACAAGTTTTAATACCAAAACGATTTAAACAAAGTTGTAACCTACTTAGGTCTTGGAGATAGTGTTATCTAAATAGTGGTTACGGCCTCAACTTGTAGATCGTAGGTTCGAACCCAGGCAGGCGCTTTACTTTGTGTAAATTATTTCATCACCATTGCTCTCAAAATGGTGAAGGAACACATCGTGAAGAAAGCGGATACAATGATCTAGAACCAAAACTTCGAAGACATGTGGGCCCGCGTGGTGGATTACACCCCACTCCCTCTCAAAGAGAGGAGGCCTGTGCCCAGCAGTTGGAACATTATTATAGGCTGATTTTGTATGTAACTCCATCATACCGAATTTTGGCCATGGCTGC
Source organism: Polymixis flavicincta (assembly GCA_949987655.1). NCBI lineage: Eukaryota > Metazoa > Arthropoda > Insecta > Lepidoptera > Noctuidae > Polymixis > Polymixis flavicincta. The sequence goes on along the minus strand of OX465180.1, from coordinate 11,057,932 downwards.
AGACAGCCAATCTCCATTAACCTGGACTAGCCATCAACCAGCACCCTAATTGCGTAAACTCACGATTAATCATAATGTTTCAATTTGACAGTTCAACAATATTTATTGTGTTATTTACGTTGTTGAGCAGACTTATTTTTCGAACATATAAAGCAATGGTTTAACAATCAGTTTCAAAACGAAACAGATTATGATTAATCGTGAGTTAGGTGGCAATATTATAGTGAACAACTGTGTGTGCAAACATAGGTGCACTCTTCCTTCCTTTAATCTCATAGAAATATAATATTATAACAATATAGGCTGCCAAAGATAAAGTGTAGTTTACACTTAATTATGTTTTCTTTCAATACTACGTTGTATTTTAATAATAATGAATAGCAAGATTTGATACATTCGGATCCGGTTCAATTGTCATATCAAAAAATACATTAACCTTTTCACCACCAAGCGATATTTTATAGTGCTTATCGACGGCTACGTATCCTAGAAGTAAAAACATCTGGAACGTTTGAAAAATAATTTAACATGAGGTTATCAATATGTTATCATTTGATACCTAAAAATATGCCTGTTTTCGGATACGCACAAATAAACAAAATTTTGTAGTTATACTCTGTCTATAGGTTTGGGTAGTTAAATAAAGGTAAACAAAGACGTGGGAAACAGGAACAGTGGTGGCCAAGTGGTAACGGCCGCGACTTACGAGTTGTAGGTCGTGAGTTCGAACCCAGACAGGCGCTTTACTTTGTATAAATTATTTCATCACCACTACTCTCAAAACGGTGAAGGAAAACATCGTGAGGAAACCGGCATGTCCCAGAACCAAAAATTCGAAGACATGTGACATCTACCAACCCGCACTGGGCCCGCGTGGTGGATTACGGCCCAATCCCTCTCACCGAGAGGAGGCCTGTGTCCCAGCAGTGGGAACATTATAAGGCTGATGATGATGAAACAAAGACGTAGAGTGGGAAGGCCTCCCACAAGGTGGACCTTGTGAAGGCCGCGGGTATCCGCTGGATGTGAAGACCGGTCGAAGTGGAGGAGCCTGGGGGAGGCCTATGTCCAGCAGTGGACGTCTTTCGGTTGAAATGATGATGATGATGATGAAACAAATCGTAAAAAGGGTTTTTATAGTTGACACTATCTTGTTTAAAAATACGATGTAACAAAATGAAATAAGTTTTCACTTTACTTATACGATAGTTTCCTCTTTTATTAATGTAGATTAAACTTTGTAATTTATTCTTAAACTACTCTTCCTAGATGTAACTAGTCGGACACAATTTTTTAGTTACATTTATTATAATAATATTTATTTATTTATTATAATATATTTTGTAATCTGCCTATTGTAAAGAGCCCAAAAAGACAGGTTCCCTAAACCTTTTAGAAAATACAACGAATTAGATAACGTAGCTAAATTGAAAAGTTTAACAACTGTGATGTAGTATGGCAACTGAAGTGGCAGTTATTACGTTTAGTCGGTTAACCAATAGTTCATCAAATTCTGTTTCAAATTCAGAAAAGGGCCTATTATTAAATTACTATACAGGAAAAGTTTTTATCCAGTGCGCAAATTGTAACCATGAATTCAGCATATAATTCTAGACCCCCTAGCGCAGAAATTTTTCGCCGGATACACAAAAAAAAATCAGCTGTTCCATACATTTTCACCGCGTAGGTATTGATTGCACTTTTCTATGAAACAGTTGATTTTTTTTTGTACAATCGGCGAAAAATTTCTGCGCTAGGGGTTCTAGAATGATATGCTGAATTCGTGGTTACAATTTGCGCACTGGATAAAAACTTACCCTGTATATAAAATGATTTTAACATTTGAAATAAGTAAAGGTTTCGCATCTATAAATCACGTATTTTTTTTTTCTGTTTACCTTTATTTAACTACCTAAACCTATGGAGTATAGTTACTAATGCTATGTATTAAGTAAACTTACAGAGGGTTTTTTACTAGAACGTTGTTACATTCATTGATTTCTATATTACCTACTGTACGTTATAGGGAATTCCGAATCTGTAGGAGATATGGAAAATATCTTATAATTTTAGGAACCATTATGTATGTATTTTTCATAAAAATAATTATATCGTAGGTACCTACTTAAGTTTTTGATGAAGTGCTAGAAGTTCATAAAAATTGCTAGGTACCAATTCCAAACCAAACCAATTAAATATTTTTACGGAAACAACAGTTTTCCAATTGAACAAAAAAAAATATGATGTACTTATGCTAAAATAATTATTCCTAACACAGTTTCTCCGTATCTCCCTCCACACTGTCCCAGTTAGCCCAACACTTTTAGTAGGTACCTAAGTATTGAATTCTATAATAGTTACTAATAATAATAGTTAAGTACGGATGTTTATGACCATATACTTAATGTAGGTATATATAATCGACCTCGTAACGGCTTTATCACCCTAATGAAGAATGTCACTGAAATGTTACAAAATGACAAGGTATAATTTGCCTATGTGACAATTTAGTGGAAATTATTGTCTAAATTGATAAAGCAATAGGTAACGAGGTTGCCTATACCTACGACATACAATACAACACGAATCTTAATACAGTGCAACCAGAAAAGTGTACAAAAGTACCCACCCAAAACTTATCCGTTAATTTGTAAACATGTAGGTACCTATAGTAAACCAATTTGTATTGCAGGTACTCGACAGTTATCTATAAAAGAATTTTTGGTGCCGAAAGCTTTAGAAGTCGGAAAAGATGCTGAACTGCGATGTCAGTATGAGCTAGGAGAGAACGAGACAGCCGACGCGCTCTACGTCAAATGGTGGTTGACGCCTGAGCCCGGCAACGGGGACGAGAAGCAGCTGATATACCAGCGCATAGCTGGCTATAAAGCAGAGTCCATCCATCACAACAATACTACCCAAATAGGTAACGAGAATCAACACAATATGATCCAATCTGATTAACCATTCCTGGGCGTCGGGAATCCTAGGCTGATTTCCGGCGACCGTAGGCGCGGCCTTGTGGACGGCGAGTAATGGGTAGCTCGCTGTCCGGTAAGGACCAAACGTGGGTTGACGACGCGTTGTGTTCCACGCGCGCCTCAAGAGATATCAGAACCAATTTGTGGGCTCCGCAAGGGCCGACGCCTGCCAGAGGCGCGGGTTGTTCAAAACAGATACCTACCGTGGCCCCTGGCACATAGGCAACTAAGGGAACACGGATGGGTTTTAGTCAGTAAAAGTCTGACACGCCCTCCTGCTCCACCCAGAGCTGAAGAAGTTATTTGATGATTTTCCAAACACAAAAAAAAAATCCGATTAATCAAAAGACAATGTGTTCGTGGCCTGGCAAATATTTTTGATCCCCAAAAAATTGCAATAGAGTCACCCTCGTAGCGGAGAAACACAGTGCACCAAACGACTGCTCCGAAACATAGTTAATGCTCGCCTTATATTACTTTTCAGAGATAAAGCTAAATTCGAGTGATGATACCATCTTCATACGAGATGTAACCCCAATGGATTCTGGGACTTACGAGTGTGAAGTGTCAAATATCGACGAAATAAGACAGCACGAGAAGCTTATTGTTTTTTGTAAGTATCAACCAGTTTGTATAATTCGATAATCTGGATGAGCGAGCTTAGCTCGATCTTTTTTTGTTTGACGTATTCTAAAAAAGAAACCTAGCTAGATCGAGTTATCGCCCCCGAAACCCCCTGCATACTAAATTTTATGAAAATCGTTGGAGCTGTTTCCGAGATTCAGATTATACAGGAAAAGTTTTTATCTAGTGCGCAAATTGTAACCATGAATTCAGCATATCATTCTAGAACCCTTAGCGCAGAAATTTTTCGCCGGATTTACAAAAAAAAATCAGCTGCTCCATACATTTTGACCGCGTAGGTATTGCACTTTTCTATGAAACAGCAGATTTTTTTTTGTATGTCCGGCGAATAATTTCTGCGCTAGGGGTTCTAGAATGATATGCTGAATTCATGGTTACAATTTGCGCACTGGATAAAAACTTACCCTGTATAGACCTATACAAGAATTTCTCGTTTAAAAGTATTAATATCTGGATGACCTAGCGTTGCCCTTTTTTTTTTTGTTTGACTTATTTATTGTCCCCGAAACTGCCTGCATACTAAATTTCATGGAAATCGTTGGGGCCGTTTCCGAGATTCAGATTATGCTAGGTTTGTTTTTTTTTGTTTGACGTTTTCTAAAAATGAAACCTAGCTAGATCGATTTATCGCCCCCGAAAATCCCTGCATACTAAATTTCATGAAAATCGTTGGAGCCGTTTCCGAGATTCATATTATATATAAATACAGATATATAAGAATTGCTCGTTTAAAGGTCTTAGATATACTTAGATAATTCTTCTTAGCATGTCGATAGCAATCTAAATACTGTCAGCCCACTTGCCTACGAGCTTGGCACTTTCAGCTGATGAAGATTGACTTTGTTTCTATACTGTGTAATGTGCTCTCGACATTGGCGAGGAAATATACGTATAAAAGTATCACTTTCTATTCCGTCTGGCAGGACCTTTTTACTCTCAAAAAGGTCGTGACAGACTGAGTGTTACTGACGGTAATGTTGAAAGTAATATTACAAACTAAGGTTTGCGATGCAATCAAATTATGCGGTTACTTATGTTACATAATATATGTTGGTGATAATCGCACTTTAAAAACCTATACTACTTAGGTTCATTTGTAGCTAGTCATATGAAACGACAAGTTTAGTGATTACATACTTACACTTGCAGTTGGAGCGATGATTGTGAACGAAGTATGGTAGAATATAATTTAACTTAACTTTTTTCCTTAGAGTAATGTTTGGTTAAAGTAGGTCCTTGTCGGTTTTCTTGTGTGGTTCTGTGTGATGTATCACACAGAACCACCGCCACCCAAGCAGTTGCTGACATTGACGTGTATATTTGACAGTCTGTCGGCATTTGTCATCAATGAAAAGCATCCACTTATTACCCGACTGCGCCAGAAGGAGGGATTTTAGATATTTTTAGTTTTAACCTAAAACCCGGTTTATTTTTAGACGGTTTAGTAGGAAATACTGCTAGAATATCTAAACCTCATGAAATCTTATTTTTTTTACCTTCAGCGAAGGGTACCGGCCCGGCAATAAATTACACGTTACTAAAACGCGAGGCGGAGGATGAAGATGATATGTTGTTAATAGAATGTGAAGCTGAAAACGTCGCCCCTTTGCCAGATATGAACGTCTCCTTTCAAGGGTATGTTGGTGTTTTTAATCATTTTGCGTGTCTGAAGATATACGAGCAGTCATGATGTCTTCTCCCACTTTGAAAGCATCTATAGATTTTTTCTTCTATTCACTTATTGTAAATACTGTCATTCATGACTAATTCAAATCATGTCGCGGGATTAGTGTTATCATCACAAATTAATGTAAGTTTTAAGCTATCTTTATATCGATAAAGATAGGTTAAAACTCACATTTATTTAGCATATAAAAACTATTTTCAAGAAAAAAAAAACAACCGACTTCCAAAAAAACACTAGAAAGTGAAAAATAACTTTAATTTCGGAAGTCGGTGACTTTTGATATGTATTTTATTCATTTCTGGTCACCGAAATTAAAGTTATTTTTCACGTTCTAGTGTTTTTTTGGAAGTCTGTTGTTTTTTTTAAGTTTTTTTTTTTTCACTCTCTAGTTATGGTACCTACCCCACACCAATTCGAAATTTCATCATCCTTGGGTCAAAACAATGCATATTTATGCGATAGCAGCAATCGCGGTTAATTTGCTGTCTTTTTTCGAAGAGGAAACGCATTATCAGATATATATGAAATTTAAATGGGACCATTTCGGAATAAACCCCTTTCTAAAAAAGAATTTTGTCTGTATATGACGGAGTTATGCCCGAACCTCCACCTTACCCCTAACCGTTGGGGTGCTTGGACAGGAAACCTCCCCGTGTGCCCGTAGGCTGGAGTTTCCCTTGGATACGTCTGGGGGAAAGGCCAGTCTCCGGGACGGTGCACCCTGGGATGCGGGCAATATCCCCCATTGGGTACTGTGTGCCTAATGGGTGTCGTTGCCCGTATGCCAATATCCTGTCGGCGGGACGCTCCAACGCGTGTATCTCTGCGCTCATGCAGAGACGCACAGCGGCGGAGTAAGAGCGGGCTCGGTGTGCACTCACCCTGCCACCGGGCAGGCAAGAAGGAGTGCTCTCCTTCTGCCACCGTTAATCTCGTAGCCCCGAAGATTGTCACGGTCATGTCTCTGACTTTTGACGGGGGTCGAGGGCCTTGGCTTAACCGCCCGGGCCGCGAGGAAGAAATCCTCTATAAAAAATTACCCCAAACCTCCAAGCGGCGGCGCACCGTGAGGGAGGTTGTAAGCTTGACTAATGGGTAGCTTAATTAGTCTCGAGTGCGAACCACTATTTTTGAGCCAGTACACAAAGTTTTTACTCGTGGGAACTACTATGGAAATAAATAAAAAAAACCAAAAACCACAACAGGAGGAGGAGAGTGATGCGGGGTCGGAGTCCGACACCGTATCAAGCGCGAAGGGCTCTGTGAAGGGCCCGGAGCATGCGGCAGTGGGCGCTTCGAGGAGGGCAGAGTTCCTCAAGAAGCGCCCTAAACCAAAGGACGGCCAGGGGTCGTCCTCGGATGGCGGGATGGCCTCGACCCGAAAGCTCGGGAAGGTCTGTCGGAGCGGTGGGGTCCGGTTAGGCAGAGGCCTAACCATAAAGGATCCCGCCGAGCCGAGTGTCGAGGCGGACCAGCGATCCGAGGCGTTGGCCACGGAGGAGCAGCTCTCGGGGGGGACCAGCAGCAGGGCCCTCTCGGAGACGTCTGACGACGAGCCGGATGCTGCTGGCGGCTCCAACGAGGAGCGAATGGCCAGGCTCGCGGAGGTTGTGGCTGCGGCAGTCAAGGGGGTGACCTTGAAGAGGCTTCAGGCCTCTAAAGACAAGGCCATAGCCGCAGCCATAGCCTCCATTATGGCGGCAGCGGAGGACCTGCACACCGGACCTCCGTCGGACATCATGTCCGAAATGCGGGCGGAGGTCGCCCGCTTGGCAGCCGCCACGGAGCTTCTCCGTAAGGAGAATGAAGAGCTCCGAGCGGACCTGGCCGTGCTCCGAGGAGCTGGCCCGAGGGTGGTGCCTCAGAAGGGGGCGGGGCATGGGCAGCGTGGACCCGTGCCTGAGGAGGACCGGGTGCTGACTCTGGTTCGGCAGGAGCTGGCTGCCTTCCAGAGTCGGTTTTCCGCCCTGGAGGCCATAGTCCTTCGCCCCCCCCTAGCGGCGAGCCGGTCAGCATCGGGCCAGCAAAGGTCCACGTATGCCGTCGCCACGACTGCCACGGCCAAGTCGGCACCGCAGTCGGGTCGGACCCCGGCGAAACCGGTGCCGCCCAAGCCCAAGAAGGGTGGGGTGGCTGCTCAGGCGGCTACGCCCCCAGCCGTGGTGCCAGGACGGTCGGCCCCGCCTCCCCCATCTCCCGCGGCTGACGCCGAATGGGAAGTGGCCGGGGCGAAAAAGAAGGCGGGCAAGGCAGCGAGGGCGGCCAAAAGGAAGGAGAGGCGGCAGCGGCGCAAAAAGCGTAGCGCCGCGGCTAGGTTACGCGCCCCGAAGTCCGCAGCCGTAGTGATAACACTACAGCCGGAAGCGGAGAAGAACGGCGTGTCCTACCGCGACGTGCTTTCGAAAGCAAGGGCGGCGGTTAACCTCGCGGAGCTGGGTGTCTCCAACGGCATGCGGATGAGGGTCACTGCGACCGGAGCCCGCATGTTGGAGATCCCTGGTGCGGCCAGTGGCCCGACCGCTGACGCCTTGGCCGAAAGGCTCAGGGCGTCCCTAGACGCGGACGAGGTTCGAGTGTCCAGGCCCACCAAGTGCGCTGACATGCGCATCTTGGGCCTGGACGACTCCGTGACGGAGGGCGAGGTTGTGGCCGCCGTAGTCAGGACTGGGGAATGCTCTGCCGAGCAGGTGAAGGCAGGCACCATCCGTCCTGACAACACGGGGATGCGAACCATAACGGTGAGCTGCCCCGTGTCGGCGGCCAAAAAGATAACGGAGGAGGGTCGAAGGCTCCTGGTGGGCTGGGTTTCAGCGCAGGTGAAGCTGCTGGAACCCAGACCTCTGAGGTGCTTCCGCTGCCAGGTGGGCCACCACGTGGGAGTGCAATGCACCTCGGAGGTGGACCGCAGCACCCACTGCTTCCGCTGCGGTCAGCCCGGTCACAAGGCCGGCTCGTGCATCGCCAAGCCGCACTGTTACCTATGTGCGGCAGCTGGCAAGCCGGCCGAACACCGGGCTGGGAGCAAAGCCTGCGCTCCACCCGCTGAAGCCAGGGGCCGAGGCAGGGCCAAGCCCTCCGCCACCGCCGTCACCGCCGCAACCGCCGCCACTGCCGCCGCTGCTGCCGCTTCCACCGCCGTCGTCGCTGCCGTTGGAACCGCGGCAGGGTCTTCACAGGGGGCCCAGGAGGAGGCTAACATGGAGTGTCAGTAACGGCTCCATTACGCCTCCTCCAGGCGAACATCAACCACTGCGCCGCCGCTCAGGATCTGTTGATCCAGAGCATGGCGCAGTGGTCGATTAACATCGCCGTGGTCGCTGAGCCGTACTTTGTCCCGCCCAGGGATGACTGGGTGGAGGACCTGAGCGGCTCAGTGACCCTCATTTCGTCGGCCGCCGCCGGTACCCCGACCCTCGAGAGTGTCAAGAGGGGACGGGGTTGCGTTGCAGCACGGTTCGGGGAGATAGTCGTGGTAGGGGTGTACTTCTCCCCGAGCCGAACTCTCGCCGAGTTCCACAACTCCCTTGCGGAGTTGAGAGACGTCGTCGTCGGGTTTCGTTCCCTCCCCGTGCTCGTCCTCGGGGACTTCAATGCCAAGAACTTGGCTTGGGGTTCCCGGTTGACGAACGTGCGGGGCAGGATGGTGGAGGACTGGGCTCTGGAAGCAGACCTGGTCGTCCTGAACCGGGGTTCTGTCGCCACGTGTGTGCGGATGCGGGGTGAGTCGGTGGTGGACATTTCGTTCGCCAGCCCCGCTCTGTCGCCGCGTGTCATCGACTGGCGCGTCATGGAGGGGGTGGAGACGTATTCCGACCACCGCGGTACATCCGGTTTGACGTCTCCGCCCAGGCCTCGAGCGCGCCGGTCCGACAGGCCCCGTGTGGTCCGCGGTGGGCGTTGAAGCAGCTGGACCGGGAGCTTCTCCTGGAAGCCTCGATCGTGCAGGCCTGGGTGTCATCACCGGACAGGCCTGCCGACATAAACGACGAGGCCGAGTGGTTCCGGGAGACCATGTCCGAGGTATGTGACGTGGCAATGCCCCGGGTCCAGCCAGGTCGTGCTTCACGCCAGGTGTACTGGTGGTCGCCGCAGTTGACAACACTGCGCGAGGCGTGTGTTGCTGCGCGACACCTTTACTCCAGGCACCGCAGGCTCCGTATCCGCCCTCCGGATACGGTAGCCATTGAGGCGGAGCTGTACGAGGGGTACAGAGTGGCGAAGACCGCCCTCCGAGATGAGATGTTGCGGGCCAGAGTAGTGGCCCGCGAGGAGTCGCTGGAGACTCTGAACAGAGACCCGTGGGGACGCCCCTACAAAACGGTGCGAGATAAAATCCGCCCGTGGGCTCCCCCGCTGACGCAGAGTCTCCGGCCTCATCTCGTGCAGGACGTGGTGAGCGCTCTGTTCCCCTCACGAGGGGAGCACGCTCCCCCGCCTATGGCTCCGCCTCCTGCGGTGCCCGATGCGGACCACACCGACGACGACGACGACTCTCCAGAGGTGACCGAGGTAGACCTGAGAGTGGCGGTACGTAGGCTGAATGCCAAAAATACCGCCCCAGGACCCGACGGCTTGCCCGGCAAAGCCTGGGTCCTGGCCTTGCAGGCTCTCGGGCCTCGACTAAGAGGGCTCCTAAGCGCATGCTTGGAGGAGGGCCAGTTCCCACTTCGCTGGAAGACGGGGAAACTGGTCCTCATTAAGAAGCCGGGGCGTCCAGCGGACTCTCCGTCCGCTTACCGGCCCATTGTGCTGCTCGACGAGGTGGGCAAGCTCTTTGAGAGAGTAATTGCAGACCGCCTCGTCGGGCGGCTGGTGCGGGTGGGGCCGGATTTGGCGGAGAGCCAGTTTGGTTTCCGCAAGGGGCGCTCCACGGTGGATGCCATCATGCGCGTGCGAGCCCTCACGACGGGGGATGCTGTGGCCCGGGGTGGGGTCGTCTTGGCGGTGTCATTAGACATCGCCAATGCCTTCAACACCCTGCCCTGGAGTTGCATAAGGGAGGCACTCCGGTATCACCGGATGCCGACCTACCTCTGTCGTGTGGTCGAGGCCTATTTGACGGACAGGGCCGTCATCTACCCCGGTCACCTCGGAGAGTGGAACCGGCGAGAGATGTCGTGCGGTGTCCCACAGGGATCGGTCCTGGGGCCGCATCTGTGGGACATCGGATACGACTGGGTGCTGCGCGCCGACCTCCCTGACGGCGTCAGTGTAGTTTGTTACGCTGACGACACGCTTGTCCTGGCGCAAGGGAGGTCGTACCAGGCGGCGGCCGACTTAGGGACACAAGGGGTTGCGACAATCGTCGATAGGATCCGGCAACTGGGACTCGAGGTGGCATTGCACAAGTCCGAGGCCATGTGGTTTCATGGTCCTCGGAATGCGCCACCGACGGGTTCCCAGATAACGGTGGGAGGGGTTCACATCGGCGTCGAGTCGACGATGAAGTACTTGGGACTCGTCCTCGACAGTCGGTGGAACTTCGCGGAGCATTTCCGCCGTTTGGCTCCCAGACTGGAGCGGGCCGGGGCTGCGTTGAAGCGGCTCTTGCCCAATCTAGGGGGGCCAAACGCCTCCTGCCGGAGGCTCTACGCGGGGATCGTGCGGTCCATGGCCCTATACGGGGCGCCGGTGTGGGCGCCTACATTGAGGCGCCAACCAGCTCGCAAGCTGAGGGCGTCCCATAGGGTCATGGCGATCAGGATGATCCGGGGATATCGCACGATCTCCGGCGAGGCGGCGGGCCTCCTTGCCGGATTACCGCCATGGGATCTGGAGGCAAAGGTCCTCGCGCAAATATGGGAGTGGCGCGAGGAGGCCAAACGCCGGGGCGTAAGTCCGCTGCCGCAGGAAATCGCGGCACAGCGGACAGAGCTCCGGCGGGATCTCATGGTGACATGGAGAGAGCGATTGTCGCAACCCAGTGCTGGGCACGCCACGATTGCGGCGGTAAGTCCCCTCTTTGAGGAGTGGTTTGAGAGGCGGCATGGCGTCCTCACCTTCCGCCTGACGCAGGTCCTCACCGGACACGGTTGTTTCGGGAGGTTCCTGTTTCGGATAGGGCGGGAGGAAACGCCCGGGTGTTTCCACTGCGAAGATCGCCCTGAGGACACGGTGGAGCACACGGTGGCGATCTGCCCTGCTTGGGCGGAGCACCGCCGTGTCCTCGTGGAGGCGATCGGCGGCGGCGATCTCTCGCGTCCGGCCCTGGTCCAGGCCATGGTACGGAGCGAGAGGGCATGGGGAGCCGTCACCTCCTTCAGCGAAGCAGTGATGCTCGCGAAGAGGGAGGCGGCGCACGTGAGGGAGAGGCAGCATATGCGCCCTCGCGACCCCAGCCGCCGCAGGATACGGAGACGCCCTGGGCGTCGGGAATCCCAGGCCGATTTCCGGCCACCGTAGGCATGGGCTTGCGGACGGCGAGTAATGGGTAGCTCGCTGTCCGGTAAGGACCAAGCCCAAGTCGACGGCGCGTTGTGTTCCACGCGCGCCTCAAAGAGATGTCAGCACAAAAAATGATGGGACCCGCAAGGGTCGATGCCTGCCAGGGGTGCGGGTTTGTTCGAAAGAGACACCACAGCCCCTGGCTTAAGGGCTACTGAAGGAACACGGGTGGGTTTTAGTCAGTAAAAGTCTGACACGCCCTCCTGCTCCACCCAGAGCGGGAGAAGTTATTTGATGATTTCCCACCCAAAAAAAAAAAAAAAAAAAAAAAAAAACCCCTAACCGTTAAAGAGTTGTACCTTCCTTCATCAGCTCAGCGTCATGAGATGATGATGACCATTCGCAAATGTCTCAATAGCTTTAGAAAACATGAAAAACATTGTTAATACCTACAAATTTTGAGGGTTGCCCTCGATTTCCCTGGGATTCCATCATCAGATCCTGGGACCACCTTAGGAGTATACTCTTTCAAATAAAAAAAGAATTTTGAGAATCGGTCCACAAATGAGGGAGAAATCGGGGAACATACATTAAAAAAAAATACATACAGTGGAACATAATAACCTCCTTTTTTAGAAGTCGGTTAAAAAGTCGTATAAGATACGTATGTGTTTTAGGAAAAGGCCAGCCAGATGATGAGGAGTTGTGGGGTGAGGATGTGTTTTCCAGATTTCAGGGAATAAAATGTATTTGCAGATATACTTTGATAAACACTATCCACTGCCCTGTATAAATCAAAACCACAAAGACGTGGAACGTTTGTGCCTGACCGATACACACGGCTCTTTGCTATCGGTATTTGCGGCAGGAGTTGGCTGGTAGAAGTCGTATCGCTGCAAAACCGTTATGCCCCTCCACGCGAGTTTCTCTCTCTCTCTCCCTGTACGAGTAACTTTCTATTATATACGACTGTGTGTGCGTGCAGTATCGCGTTAAGAACTTCAGTTCTTTACGGGGTACTCGCACACAGGAACGAAGCCGCTCCTGACGGAGAAGGTTCCCCGACCGCATCCAATTTTTTATTAACGTCAGTCAACATTAAATTGTAAAAATGTACATGTAGCTACGACATGAAAGATAATATATTTTTGATATTTGTATACATATTTTTCAGGGAAGCAATTAACATATCAAAGACTATAGAAGACACAGATGGCTTCTATAAAATACATGCTAACGCCACCGTTAGTATAGCAAATGTCAACGAAGGCCAAATACGCTGCGAGCTAACGTACTCCACTTTAGAATATCCTCCGTACGTAGATGAGAAGAAGTACATACCTGCAGGTATGTTTTACTACTTAATATGAAGAAAGGGACTACGACAAGTTTTATTTAATTTTATAACTTATGGGTTCTGGACTGTACCTAAGTTTGTATGGTTTAATAACTTGGTCAGTTTAAAGTGAAGCTGTTAACTTTACAAGTTCAATGCATCAATTGATCGCTTATGGCACACATGTGTTGCTTTGGAACGTCTTCACATTATTGTGTTTATTCGAACAACGAATGGTACTCACATTTTTGCATTTTTCATTTACACAACCAACTAAACATTCTCATTATGACTGCACATTTACCCATTACCCACACTACTCAAATATTGAAATCAAAAGCATGATGAGTAACAGCATTTCGCTTTTAGTAAAGGGATATACATATTATACATGTAAACTTTTAGTTTCAAACCAATTAAATCATTTGTATTTTACAGGATTCGTTAAAAACAATTCAACGTTGTTTTCACAACCAATAGACTACTAGCCGTACCGATTGACATTTTGCAACAGTAAAATATATTTGTAATAATCTGTTAGTCTAATTACCTAAATAGTAACCTTAGCGCCTGCATGAAATGCAGGATATCAATAAGTTAAGTGCTAGGATCAATCTGTTGTTAATAAATTACGTAATGAGTACTGTGGCTGGCCGTAGAGTAGTGTGTGCCACTGTGTGTTGTCTGTGTACTAACGTTGGTTGTTGGTGATGGTCGACGCCAGGCCGCGCCGTGCCGCCCGCCACAGCGCCGCCCGAGGACGCGACCGAGCCGGATCCTACGCACAACTCCTTGCAAAACCCCAGTAAGTCAAAGACAAACTAGGTACACCAGACCAAGGACTACACTTTACATCAATATTCTGATCCGAAATGACCGTGATTAACTAACAGAAAGTGTATTAATTTATCAATAATTATACTATCATAACTTATTAAGAAAGAGTACCTACTTAGACACTATCAATATAATGTGGAATTTTATTTTCTTATTTTTATTATATTTAAGCAGTATTATCATTTATTTATTCCGTATATTTGTGTAAATTTTGGAAATGACATATTTTACCCGCCTGAGGATCCTGGCCACGTCCATATGCCTGATAAACGACTTTTTAACTAAATATTAATACCTATCGTATGTGAAAGCGCGGTTATTCGAGTTGACTAGACTGTAATAACGGTAGTAAATTACTTAAAAAAATTAAATCTAATTGTAATCTTAGTTTTCAAATACTTCGGTACAAAGATCCAAACCGTTATTTATAAATAAAAAAGTGTCAGCTCGACTAGCCTTCAGCTTACACCTACGACATTACGTCCGTATATTGTTGTTGTTTGGTGCCATGATAAAGTTAATAAGCCGCAATATTTAGAACACCCCTCTTTTTGCGTCGGGGGTTAACAAAACCCATTTAACCTTACGTTTGTAGCTCTTTCGGTGGGCAAAGAGTTATTACATTTACGAGGTCAAATGGCAATACTTAATTAAAACTACTTACTTGTATTTTAACTAAAAACAAAGTAATCCGACGAATTGAGAAAATCCGCCTTTTTTTGAAGTAGGTCAAAAATAAATATAAGTGTTCTTCGTTTGCCTGAATTCTAAACTATTTGCTCACCGTATGTTGTGTAAATTCATCAATAAAATTAGCTTATGTGATGCTTTTTGTTGTGCACTGGCCTGACTTGTATTTAAAAAGTTTGTTTTATTAAATTACCATACCATTATTAAATTAGCCATTTCAATAATCAATGGCGACATCGCGCCACTCCATAATGGATTTCATCTGTTTATGTATAGGTACCAATACCTACGATTTCAGAAATTTCAGAAATAAATGATATCTCCCACATAAATACTTTGCGGTGCTTTCCCGTGAAAACTCTGTTAATATTAATAGAAGTACCCTCCCAAATATCCACTCATCCACTGAGGATTTTCACAATGTATAGATTTATTTTATTCTGAATAACTGCCGCCTTCAAAATTGGCGCATGTATTTTGAGAGAAGCGTAGTATAGAGATAGACATGTCTGCCGTCCTTTAACTAGAAAGTAGTTAACCCTCACTTGGTCAATTTAAACTTTTTAATAGAATCTAAGCGAGTTCACAATTCTCTATCTTTCTGTCTAACAAACATTTTTACAATTCAAATAGTTCCCAAGATAATTATCAGAGTTTGTAGGCCGTTAACTGGAAAGGATTCTTTAGGATAAACAGAAAGAAATATCATATTGTACCTCTCTAACAAACCGTGCGCCCGATGTGGTTTCCCATCGGTGAAAATTACGAAATTCCATTACCTATTTAACCCCTGGGGGATGAATCTTCAACATGCTTCCTTAGTCTCACCTTCGTGATATAAGGAAGTCTTGTGCAAAATAGCCAATGACCGAAATTGACCTATTTTCCGACGGCCATTACGAAACTTTAATCATTTATGTCATCATTTTTGTTATATTAAAGTGTTTCAAAAAGATATAGTTGACGTTCTATGCAAAGTGCGGTAAGTAGACCTAGCAAGACATGAGCCCAAATCCAAATTGGTATACAGTACAACTTTCTCATACTGCGCCTGACGAAAAAAACAAAGCAATAAGTATATTTAAATGTAAATTGAATAAAAAAACGACATGTTTTTACACTTAATCTAAAAAATAAAAAGCGTGTAATAAAAATGATAATGCCTCTTTTGTGTCGGGCCTGGGTCACAATTGACCATATATTTCTTTAGCACCGGTAGACCATGACCTGGGTTAGGCCATTTGTTGGCTTAGCACTTTGTTTACGCCGGTAGTACCTACCTATGTGGCATTGGGATCATTTCTGACCTACACGTGAGCATAGCCGCGGAGAAAAGTTTGTCTGTTTACCTATATTTAATTCTTGTTAGCAACACTACCTATATCGCTCAGTATAAAAATACAGGATCCTTTTTTACAAAGGTCATGTCGAATGCCCATGTAACATCCACTCCCATGACGATCGGAGGCGCTACACTCGAAGTTGTGGACGAGTACGTTTACCTAGGACAAACAGTCCAGTTAGGTAAGTCCAACTTCGAGAAAGAGGTCAATCGTCGAATCCGACTCGGCTGGGCAGCGTTCGGGAGGTTTCGCAATATCTTCTCGTTCCAAATACCACAATGTCTCAAGACGAAAGTCTTTGACCAGTATGTGTTCCCAGTGATGACCTATGGTACAGAGACGTGGTCGCTCACAATGGGCCTTATCAGAAGGCTTAGTCACCCAAAGGGCAATGGAGAGGGCTACGCTCGGAGTTTCCCTACGCGATCGAATCAGAAATGAAGAGATCCGTAGGAGAACCAAGGCAACCGACATAGCCCGAAGAATTGCCAAACTTAAGTGGCAGTGGGCAGGGCACATTGCTCGCAGAACAGATGGCCGATGGGGCCGAAAGGTTCTGGAGTGGCGACCGCGTACAGGAAGACGTAGAGTGGGAAGACCTCCTACAAGTTGGACCGATGACCTTGTGAAGGCCGCGGGTATCCGCTGGATGTGGGAAGCACAAGACCGGTCGAAGTGGAGGAGCCTGGGGGAGGCCTATGTCCAGCAGTGGACGTCTTTCGGCTGAAATTAATGATGATGATGAATGTTATATTTTACCTAGTTTTTAAAGCTTCATTTTTAATTATCACACCATTAAAAATGGCCCACTGCTACATACATTTTGGTCATTGGCTTTATGTACAAGCTTCTAGACGCAGCGGTTTATTTAGACTGTGCGTTGTCTATCAATGAATTGAACACTTATATTATACTTTGCAGGTGACGACGGCATTCGGCTCCACTGCTCGTGGGCGCTGCTGACGTTGGCAGCCGTCGTGACGCATCTACAAGCGGCACTCTAGACTCTTCTCCATTGTGATACTAATTACGTAACTATGCTGTTATGTTATTAACTAAGTGTTAATTTTAGTAAGCTTTACCTAGTAAGTACCTGTAAACTATTATTTCAATTTACAATATTAATAAAAAGATACCTATTGTTGCAAATAAACACTTTTATTAAGATTTAATCTACCGAAGTAAGTAGGTAATCATCTTTATTAAATATTTACTATGATTTATTATGAAAGAAAGTATGGAGCGTTTATGTAATCCTTACTCTTTTTGGACAAAACTTTTTTACTTATAACCATTTCGCATAGGTAATTATTTATCGTTCATCACGAACTGAAATTGTTTATGTTTACCTGCGATCTAATAAGATTTGGCAAAGGGAAAACTCTTGAGTCATCAAACTAAATGTCCGAATTATTTTATAATTTTTAGTGCGTGCTAAAAGCGTATTTTTTAGTTTTTTAAACTATATTTTTTTTGCTAATGTGTAGGTATTCATAAGAAAGATGATTTAAATTTTTGGCCTTCGGTGGTTTTTATATATATTTGTCACCCCTTTATTGAGGCAAAAAATGAGACACATACTTTGTACAAAAGATTTTTAATGCTATTATGTGAAAAATGTCAATGGATAGAATAATACATCTGTTCCAAAACGCATTAGGTAAAGTAACGGCCTGGCCACGGGACATTCGCCATAGCGGAAATTCGCGCGGTGGGACCGCCGCGCCGAGGCGTCTAGCGACTGAAATAAACGCATAGAAATGTACTTATCAAGCCACGCGGGGCGGCGACCGGCGGGGCGACCGGCGGGGCGACCGGCGGAATGTACCAAGCGAATGGCACGGGCGACCGGCGGCGCGGCCGGCGAGTGAAACAAATACATGAATCAGTACGGCGCGGCGCGAGCCACGGCGTCAAGCGGTCGCTGCCCTAGTCGCGTCGACTAGGGCAGCGATCAAACGAGTTTAGTTGTTTTCGCCGCGAATAATGATCACCGAGACTTTTATTGCTGAAATACTAGCAAGGCCACCTATTTGGAAGTCTGGCCACCCACAGTATAAATATAAACATATAGTGAAGTGATTGTGGGAAGAAATTAAAATAAAATTTCCAGATTTTCTCGTACTTCTTGTGGAATTCTCCATCTATACCTCGATTCCTATTCAACTTTATACTCCACAATCTCTTCAAAATATTATATCTTGAACCAAAAAACTATAATTGTCTAAGCAATATCGAGATAACTTTGTTAAAAACATTTCGCTCTCGGACTTCCTTACTGGTCGCGGCGGCGAACGTGACTCCCCGTGGCCTGCAAACGATGCCGCGCGAATAGAGTATTTTCCAATTTATTAAAAACCATTCTAATTGGAAGATTGGGACGAAATATGTAACAGAAAAATAAAAGTAAATTGATTTATATCCATTTTATCAATTAAAAACGATTTAAACCAAATTTATTTTTCGTTGTTTTGAATTTACCGCCAAAACGCTCCTTCCGATAACTTTTTATCACGTGGCGTCAACTTTGTGTAAACTAAAGTAGTTAGTAAGTAAATAAGTGAATGTCGAGTTTATAATAAAAAAAAGATTTTTTATGGATAGAAGTTATATTACTGGTGTGCGGTGCCTCTGTGCATAAATACTTGGTGCTGTTTACACAAAACTGACGTCACGATGTCACGTGATAAAAAGTCATCATAATGAGCGTTTTGGCGGTAAATTCAAAACAACGAAAAATACGTTTGATTTTAATCGTTTTTAATGGAGAAAATGGATATAAATTTATTTTTATTTTTCTGTTAAATATATCGTCCCAATCTTCAAATTAAAATAGTTTTTATCAAATTGGAAAATACCCTATTGTCGCCCCGCCTGCCGCACCGCCGTTCGCACCGCCGATCCCCGTGGCCAGGCCGTAACGGCGTCAAAAATAAAAAGATTGTTTTTCGTCTCATATTCACCCCACCTGGCTCTACCGAATTGAACGGCAATAGGCTCGCCCCCTATTACATGGGACTTACACATAGCTGGCGAAATGTGGGTGAACTCTATATACACCTCTGCTCAACCCTTCGGGGAAACGTGTGCGTTACTCCAGCGGAATGTTGTCGCTTTTCAGGATTTCGGCTTGACAGATAATTAGTACCCCGTCTCGTGTAAATGTGCCCGAAATTTAGAATCGTAGCTGAATACAAACTAGCTTCTTAGATAGATCTAATTTGTGCCTAATTGTGCCCAAAAAATGAAATTTGTGCGTCTTGAGGTTTCAGAGTTATTCAAGATGCCGCTGGAGTAGCCTAACGTTTAGCAAATTGCCGTATCTCTTAAACGGCATGACATACCTACAACTACGATTTTTTTTACGACAGTGGATCTTAATTTGTGCGTATGTTGTACAATTTGATTTTTTCTATAATCGACACCGTTGGAAAAAAAGAAATTGTTTTTCAAAAACCTTAAAATCGACCCTTGCGCTTCAATGAGAAACCCTAGAAACTTACCAATTATGGTGATTTATACATTTTATGAACTCACAGCATCATGCGAAATTAGATGTTTCTATTCCAACTCCTCAGAGAGTTATTCCATTTTAATTAAAATCTGACTATGCTAAAATGTAACACTCCAATACATGAGTTATTATTAAGTGACGGTAATTATGATTCGACAAATAATTAGTACCTTTATTCAATTGTTTATCCTTAAAGTTTCAGCTGAAAAATCCTTGTAACCACTCAGATAGAAGAAAGAAACCATGGGAAAAGAAATTTCACGATTAACCGAACAAATTCGAATGACTGTATAAAAGCGGCCGCGCAGTACATTGTGCCAACCTTCTTTAATTTGTAGTAAAAACGTAATCTTGTACTACAAATTTAAGAAGGTTGGTACAATGTACGGTTTGGGATAGATTTTTTTTTTAGTAAATAATTGACTACTATTTCCAATGAATAAAATGATAACTTACCCTAATTTCGCATGATGCTGTAAGTTTATAAAATTTATAAACCACCATAATTGGTAAGTTTCTAGGTTTTCTCATTGAAGCGCAAGAGTCGATTTTAAGGTTTTTTAAAAACAATTTCTTATTTTCCAACGGTGTCGATTATAGAATAAATAAAATTGTACAACATACGCACAAATTAAGACCCACTGTCGTAAAAAAAATCGTAGTTGTATGTCATGCCGTTTAAGAGATACGGCAATTTGCTAAATGTTACTCCAGCGGCATCTTGAATAACTCTGAAACCTCAAGACGCACAAATTTCATTTTTTGGGCACAATTAGGCACAAATTAGATCTATCTAAGTAGCTAGTTTGTATTCAGCTACGACCACCGGTTAAAAAACATGCCGCTGTAGTAACGTTACTCCAGCGGAATGTTTTTCGTGAAAATCTTTGGATCGGCTGGAAGCACAAATTCGAAATTTCGGGCACATTTACACGAGACGGGGTACTAATTATCTGTCAAGCCGAAATCCTGAAAAGCGACGACATTCCGCTGGAGTAACGCACACCGGGGAAACTAGGCGTGATGTTATGTAGGTAGGATCAGAGATATAGGAAAAGGGAATAAGAAGCAATTTAAAGAACAATATGTTATATTTTCCTTATTTATGTAATTCTATATCTGTCCAATTTATATTTCAAAATTATATATTTACTAGGTAGCTTTTCTAACATTCTACTATGTATATACACAGCATCTCTAAAATAATTGATTATTAAATTTCGTTACTTCTTACCTCAAATGGCACACTTCATGTAGAAATAATTAAAATCTAAACCACATCCTCATGTTTAGTCATCTTTTAAACCGTTCAGTCAAATAAAAGACAATATAAACCATCACAACATATCGGAAGGGTTGGAATAAAAGTCTTTGGTTCTTACACTTTTTAAAGCATTAGGGATAGGACTGAAGAATGGTTATCAGTTTCACAAACAGCTGCAATAAATAGTATTACAAATAGTGATAACAACCACATGGTTGACATTCATTTGATGCGATAAGCACACATGTGCTTATCGCATCAAATGAATGTGTGCTTTTATTACTTCTGATGTGACGACATTTAGTCCTTCACCTTCGCTATAACACAGGGAAGTATAATATAAGGAAACACTAAATATCCATTATTATACATATCACATTATTATAACGTGTTCGTATTTTCAAAATGTATGGACGTGGACGTCCACCATCATATCGTCACTTTAGTAATGATAGAAGCACACAATAACACAACAAAATATTGACTCGACGATAGTAAATACCTAATAATATTATAACATAATTAAATCATTTACATCCAAATGGAAACTGAACGGGTCTCAATATCATAAATCCTAAATAAATTAGAATAAGTATTAAAATTTGTGCTTCAACACAGTTTTGCTAAAAAAAATATTCATCGTCATCATCATCATCATTTCAGCCGAAAAACGTCCACTGCTAGACATAAGCCTCCCCCCAAAAGGGGGGTTTTGCCATAATCGCCACGCTTGGCAGGCGGGTTGGCGATCGCAGTATGGTGGCAAAATGCATACAGAACGCTGCTGCCCATTCTCTAGTAAGACTCTTAGTCGCCTTCTACGACACCCACTGGAAGAAATGGGATGGTGCTATTCTTTTACGCCCGGCGACACATACGGGACAAAAAAATATTACATGATATTTATACAACAAATTAAGCTTTCTATTCAAATTTAAGACTTGGGCAAGATTCATAGACGGCACGTTGACTTTAATTTGCTAAGTTAGTTTCTCGAACGAAAGTTATCGCATAATTAACGTGAAAAATTGTGAAGCGCGCGTAAACTGCTACGTTCAATAGTTCATTTTTGTATTAGCAGCCTTGATTAAAAAATTAGATATAAACAAATCTATGCAATTGGAAAAAAAATGATTGACATACAAGGTTCTACCAGAAAAGGTAAGCTACCTAACAGAAAAATAGTTTCTTAAAGACGAATGGAGCATAATGTTCAAACTAATTCGGAAACAGGAAGATTACCGAAGGGCCTGCCTTTTCTGGGTTAACTGTATTCGTATTCGCGAATGTAAGCAAGCGTATTATACGAATATGAATAATGTTCATATAAGACCCTTGATTAGCACAGGCGAAGTGCAGTCAGTAAATCTTGCATTTACGGCCGTAGCATCGCAGATATGCGTTAAGAATTAGCATAATGATGTCACTAATCTTTTTTATTCTTTTCGTGCATTTTCTCTTAATTTAAAGGAGTCACCCGGTTTATAATGAGCGCAGTCAGCTATGCTATGACCAAATATAGGCCATGACGCATTATTTAGTTCTGAAACTTAACTATAAGAGCAGCCTTTATGTATTATTAAACATTATTTTAAATCTTAAGACCGGTTATTCTTATAGTTAAGTTCCCAAATAAAAATAACATTTCGACATTTAGGTACATTTTGAACACGTTGTGGTTAAAAATGTCTAGGTGTGGTGTACAAAGTTTGCAAATTGATGAAAAATTCATCCTGAGGCTCAGAAGAGTCCATAATGTAACAAGCGACCTTGGCAAGACAGTGCTTATTTTACATCTCCTAGTGGCATAATTATAATGTACAAATTAACTATAATCAATATTCAGGGCATTGGTGCCGATTCTGTTGTCACAAAATTCTCTAAACTAAACTAAAAATCACCAAAATTTTGTTTATTTCTGTCAAACGATGATTTCCTATTCTGAAATTGACTAAAGTGACACAACTTAACTATATTTTAGTTTGACAGCACTAAGATTGTACTGAGTTATTAGTTTAGTGAAAATGGCAATTTTGCTATTCTGTTGTTGTCAATTTTATTATTCTATTCAACCTAAAATTTTGGTTGTCTATCTAAATCTGACTATTTTTAATCGCGATTAAATAGGTGTGGAATTAAATTAGTTGGCAAGAACTAAAATTCACACCGACACCTCGACTTCTGGTGCAAAAATAGTACTGTATTTCTTTTTCCTTTTCTTTTGCTTATATCTCGAAAATGGTGTGTCCTATCGCAAAAATAATGATATTTTCGACCCCCTTTATGACACCCCAAATACACCTCTAAACTCAACATGTGGGTAATAATTTTTCATATTTTCCATGCAAAAAGTGAAAATTCCATTTACATCACGTCGAGGCTGACGGCCCTGCGCGCCTCTGGCTCTAAAAAAAATCACGGGGTAAGGCAAACAAGTACACACGGCTACACATCAAGCTATACATTTCCAGTATAAGCTGATCTCGCATTGTAAAGGATTTCCGTACAATGCGAGATCAACGTAAACTGGAAATGTATAGCTTGATGTGTAGCCGTGTGTACCACGTTGCGAAGCCAAAACATACCACGTGCGAGTCGCGATTGTCAATTTCGATTTTAGTTGTGTCAAAATTGTTTTGAAATTTAGAGATTTTTTTTTGCAGAATAGCGTTAAGATTCTCATAGTCAAAAGTAAAGAATTTTAGTTAGTTTAGTTCGGTGTGCAACAGAATCGGCACCATTGATTATGTTGATGTACAATGTTATAAATAACTTAAAAACAGACATTCGTTTATGACATTATTTGGCTAACAAAGTGTGTAATTAAAAGTGGTTAGGCCAGATACTACTACAAATAATTATTATGCTGTGTTCCAATTACGCATAATAGTGTTTAGGTTAGACCCTTGCTTTTTCAGCACCTTATTCTCAATTTCACAGATAAAGCACCTATCTACACACTAACATATCTAAACTACTGGCGAATCCATTTCGTCAACAATCGAATAGTGCATTTATATTCCTGAATTCATAAAATTGAATATTATGCCCTACCCAATTGACACAATATTTTTTCTTTACACAATAATGCATAAATGTATAGTTAAATGTACAATAACAATAATATTATAAAGCCTCATATTTAAACAATAGTACTTGTCTTATAGTAATTACCTATTAAAACTTAGGTATCATTGGTACTCAAGCCGAAGGTATTTGAAGGTTCTCAATAGTTTTTCTTAATACGTAAACAGATTTATGTCATATCATTTTGTATCAAGGAACAAAATGCAATGACCAAAATGTATGGAGCAGTTATGCCTTTCTAGGGTTCCGTACTTCTAAAGAACAAAAAAAAGGGGGTTTTTACAGGGTCACTTTGTTATCCATCTCTTAGGACCCTTTTTCTCGGCAAAGGGTAATTAATATCAAATACTAAGGTCTGTGGTCCCATAAATGGGTGAAAAATTCAAGCTGATGTCAATACAAAACTGAAAACGTAGTACCGGACTAAGTTGCCAGTTTTGTACAACTATATTTCGATTGCTATTAAGTTCTTATTAAAAACTAGCTCCATAGTTTAAACCATCCCCTATCGGTCTTGTTAAACCAATAGGCTACCCATTGTTGAACCACTCTCATGAAGTAAGTCTCACAGTACAACTGACGGTAAAATGATTGATGAATGATTGATTGACGAAAATTAATGATTAAATACAACCAATTTTTCAACGATAACGTCAAGGTCCTTTTATCCGGAATCGAAGAATCATTGGCCGTATCCTGAAGTAACATTTAGTCTTTATTTCATTCAAATCGGTCTTCTATACACTATCGAAAGCTTCTTTTCAATTTCAAAGTTATTTTTGTCCTCCAATTCTAAATTTAAAATTCGGGCACAATTTGGAGACAGAATCCTCAGAAGGTAAGTCCTACTCGCACTTTTTTGTTTATGTACAATAGGTATAACATAATTCTAACTATTATTTATGTACATTTTAGCATAATTCTAACAAAGTATGGTACGGCAATGTTACCGGGTATATTAAACTACCATAGTAATTCGTTACTTACCACAAAATACTGGCATTCAATTGAAAGTAATTTCTTTAATTACTTAACTCGGCTTTGGCACTAAATTACTTTTAGCATTTATAATTTTATTGTGGATAACTAACACATTTCAACCTACTCACATTAAAGATTCAGACATACACATTTATATTTAAAGAGATGTTATAATTTACTATGTTTTATTTTTGGTATTCTACTTTTAGGTCGAGGTACCATAAGCCATGATAGGTATCTACCTAAAACACAGGTTACATTTGGTAAAGTCTACTTTGGTAACAACATGCAATATAAATATTTACATAGATTAATTTTAGGAACTAGAAATAATTATAATGAATGGTTATCGGATAATAAATAATATTCAGTATAATAATATGTGTAAAAGAAAACTGTACAGGCAAAAGCCAGCATAAATTTTCAATACAACTACCAATGAATTCATTTAATTATAAAAGGTACCTGTATTGTCCCTTAAAGGACTTTATTTTCCATAAGGCATCTATACCACATTATTTAGCTTCCTTTAAATGATCTTTTCGTAATATTGCACCCCACATATTCATTAAATATGGACAGTTATGTATACAGGATAAGTTTTTAACCAGTGCGCAATCTGGAACCATGCTGGGTCTAGAATGAAATGCTAAATTCATGGTTACAGAAGCGCGTCCTCGCTTCTGTAACCATGAATTCACTACATGTTGACACATACAAATTCGTTCGTCACCGTCACGATGATAGTGACTAAGCAACAAATGAGTGTGACGTATTCAAGCGTATTCATTGGCATACTTTACATGTGTGCGCAAATTAAAAGGGGCACGTAATTATAAATAACATTATCTTTAGAGTCGATTTCAGAGACAGACGGGACAGTACGGGCATGACCTTAACCGTTGTTCCTAGGAGACTGTCGTTAACTTGTCGGTAATTGCTAACTGCATTCACAGATTTTGGGAAATCCCCCTTGTATAAAGTCTGATCAAGTTGGAATATTTTGCGTTATAGTGCGAAACGGTAACGTTAAACGAGTGACGAAAATCACGTAACCAGTATGAGCACTGCACTCGCACAACCAGCAGTGTTGTACGTTAAGGTGCGATACAAATTCTGATCAAATGTGCGGCTCGCCTTAAAATATTTCGTTATACTGGGGACAAAATACAAAGAGTACAGAAGGCAATCTACATACAAAGTGCGCTCGAGCAACGCACACATAGACACCGCTCACGGACACGATATCTCGGACCGGTTGGGACCAGTGCGAGCGCGAGTGCCATCCCCTGAGACACGCGTCTGTGAAATGCAAAAATGGAGCAACAAAAAAGTTACTTTATCAGTTCAGTGGACGGTTGTTTTAATTCCACATTAAACTGTGAATTGTCTTTTTTTAAGCTACCAGGTATTTGCTTGTGTTTCGATGGTTCGTTTTAACGTAGCACAGAATACCTAGTTAGTTGTGGGTAAGCGAAAATGACTTTGTGGCCTTGTAGTATTTTTACAATTTATATTAGGTATTTATTGTAGTACTTATAAGCTAAAAAAATACTCTCATCTTCTTGATTATAAATAGTTAAGATAGAACTGCTCGGCGAGCCGGCCGGGCCACCTGCGTAACCGCCCGCCGCCGATCATAACTATTAGAGTTGAGATTAACTGTGATCATGGCAAAGACCTAAATACGAGTGCCACTACCACGATAGTTTTTTTTGCATAAGCCATAGTTGACAACCCTAGCGCGACCGCCGAGCGTAGGTATGAAAATCGAAGTACATACGTGTGATTGCCTTCTGTACCCTCTTTATTTTGTGTACTGGGTGCAGTATTTAACTTTTATTTTGTTTTGTCATTACTGGCTGGACTTCCGCAAATGATATTACATGAATTATGTCTAGTCTTACGATTGCCATCTGCATCGCAGTCTGCTCCGGCGGCTACAGATGTTAACGCGACGGTTTTATCAAAGTCAATTGTCGTGTAACCGACGGCAGCAGACGGTGCCGTTGCGGGGTTGATGGCAAGGCTCACTTTCTCTACACTGCACTGTGATACAAGGCGACCACGTGGCTGCGAGGAATACGAAGCAACGCTTTCATTTTTAGAACTGCTAAAGGACTGACTCTCGGGAGAAGTTAAATCCCTTGTCATTTTTACAACTTCTTTATTCGTGTCAATATCTAATATTGCATAGTTGACTTCTAATTCTTCTACGGGTGACATAGAAGCAAAAGTATCTGACTCTGAGAATTTTTGGTTGTGATCAGTGGGTGCTGAGAAACTTAAAATTTGTTTAGCGTTTTTAATACTATCGCCCATATCACCTAATGATAAATTTGCGTATGCGTTTATCTCTGGTTTATTCCCCACAGATAAATTACAATATTCTACTTGTTTTGGCGTCAAGGGAGTGGTAGGCACAGTATCATTTTTACCGTCTGCATCATTGGGTACAATGTTCATGTACATCCTAGCAGATTCTTGTTGTTGCTGCTGTTGTTGTTGTTGTTCTAGACTCAATTGGGCGTAGTGTTCACTCGAGTTACTCAATGTTGGGGATAAAGGACTATTGATTTTTTTGTTATTTAAAGCATTTTTCGAAGTATTTTTATCTAAACTTTCAAGGAATATATTTTCGTCTTCTATTTCTTTCATCGTATTCATAGCAGCCTCGTGCCGCAACGTGCTCCGTAAGAAAGCTAAATCTCTATTTATATCATTTGAGTAAACATGTCTGATTTCAGTTGCACGGTTATCAGGCGCCGCCGGCGCCTCGCCTTGATTGTTATTGGCTTCTCTCTTAAAATCTCTGAGCTGATAGACATTAGTGACTTGATTGGTAGTAGATTGAGATCTTGGATATAACGGCATTACTTCTAATATATCCGCGCTTGATGGTGATCGAGGCGACTGAGTAACATTACGGGGAACTGATGTGTTAGATATAATATTTGCGAGGTTGTTGTTGACAGCCGGGCGCGCATTGTCTGGCTGGCCGTTGTCTATGGAAGAGCGATGAACTACACTAGCCTGTAATGTTTGCCTGCCCTGAGGAGATGGCGTTAATCTGGATACAGGATATGACACGGAGTCGTGAATCACATTCCTTAGTTGAATTTGTTGTTGTAATGTGCGAAATAACAGAGATGCTCTTCGACAGCGAAATGCATATATACCTTCTCCAGTCTCACACCGTCTACCTGAAAACCAAAAACATGTTTTTGTTACGTGAAGCAGTATTTTAAGTAATGTAGTTGATGGCTTGTCAGGACTCCCAATCATACTGGATAACCAGTGAACTATTTACTGTACAGTACCAATGAAGAAAAGTAACACCACCAGTTTACCTCAAAGTTAATCTTAAAACCTCCTAACATATTTCAATATATTACAAGATTATTTCCTGAAATCAGTAAACTCAACAAAACAAGACACTCTTGGCCATTCATTTGCAATAGTTAGTTATTTTTCATGGTAGTAGTAGTAGTAGTAACAACTTCAGACAGTGTAGTTACTTGAAATATCAGTTTAGAAATCTTTTTTAGCACAAATCCAGTAGATACCCCAGAAAAAAAAATCATCTAATCATTTTTACTATAATATATATATTAAGACTGATTACTTATTTTTGTTATAGTATGTACCCATCACTTCTGTGGAGTATCACTAGCAAATTTAATTTGACCTTGTGTAAACTAAAATAGGCATCGAAAAATGCGTTATTATTCTTTCTTAAAGGAACAGTTAATTCAATTATTTCCTGACACATAATTATTAATTGTTAAAAGTGGTAGATACCTCTTTGAAACAAATTGCTTTATATCAGTGAAACTATTTGATTCAAATCTTGCTAAGAGGGTCATCTTAGGGTCTTAAGACAGCCTATAAGAATTAACATACACATAAAACATTCATAACATCACACCTGGTAATCCTCTAAGGGTGAGGCTTTTTTTTGTGTGGGAAATCATCAAATAACTTCTCCCACTCTGGGTGGAGCAGGAGGGCGTGTCTGACTTTTACTGACTAAAACCCACCCGTGTTCCCTCAGTAGCTCATATGCCAGGAGCTGTGGTATCTCTTTCGAACAAACCTGTACCCCTGGCAGGCATCGACCCTTGCGGGCCCCATCAAATTGTGCTGACATCTCTTTGAGGCGCGAGTGGAACACAACGCGCCGTCGACTTGGGCTTGGTCCTTACCGGACAGCGAGCTACCCATTACTCGCCGTCCGCAAGCTCATGCCTACGGTGGCCGGAAATCGGCCTGGGATTCCCGACGCCCAGGGCGTCTCCGTATCCTGCGGCGGCTAGGGTCGCGAGGGCGCATAGACTGCCTCTCCCTCACGTGCGCCGCCTCCCTCTTCGCGAGCATCACTGCTTCGCTGAAGGAGGTGACGGCTACCCGTGCCCTCTCGCTCCGTACCATGGCCTGGACCAGGGCCGGACGCGAGAGATCGCCGCCGCCGATCGCCTCCACGAGGACACGGCGGTGCTCCACCCCAGCCGGGCAGACCGCCACCGTGTGCTCCACCGTGTCCTCATGGCGATCTTCGCAGTGGAAACACCCGGGCGTTTCCTCCCGCCCTATCCGAAACAGGAACCTCCCGAAACAACCGTGTCCGCTGAGGACCTGCGTCAGGCGGAAGGTGAGGACGCCATGCCGCCTCTCAAGCCACTCCTCAAAGAGGGGACTTACCGCCGCAATCGTGGCGTGCCCATCTAAGGGTGAGAATGAGGGGTACCTGTGGTATATCCACATTTCACCTTAACTAGGCACAACAAGCAAGCAAGGCACTACTCTATCAAAAACCAACCTATACAATAACAGAGGAATATCAAGGAGTATTGCATGGGATTTATCTCCAAGGATTGAGAATACTTACTTACCTACTTTAAATTGATAAAAGAATTTATTGGAATGGATCTCGAGCAAGGCCGGTTGATGCCATTGTGGTAAAAAGATTAGTCACCTGGACTCTGTGCTACTGAGTGCTAGGTATCCAGGGCGCAGAACATTTGAGTGAGTTATTTTATTTAGTTCAAAACTCACAGAAAACGCAACTGAGGGTCAGATAAAGTAAGACCCTTGTCAAGTAGTGCAACAGTAAAGATTGGTAAAAAAATGTATTAATGTAGATTTTGCAAATACAAACCTGATTCAAAACTGAATATATCTCCTTCAAATCCATATCTTCTTAATGAGTGTAAAGGCCAAACAGTTGAGTCTCTTCCTTCCCGATATAATATTATATCAGATTCAGTAATCTCCAACTGACCAGAACATAAATCGGCACCATTTTCATCAATGTTTACGACACGAAACACATTAGGATGCAAGTCTGAAGTTTCCTTCTTGCTGTGTAAGCACCCCATTACATTACATTTCAAAAACAATTGCCATATATTTGTGTAATCTGCAAGTAAAAGACATAACACTATTAGCAAGATTTTCAAAAGTTGCTATTATAATAAAATTATAGTTTTATGCAATGTCTTCAACAACAGCTGCTCTGCTTAAGAATTATAGGACCATCTCACTTATGAGCTTTTTTTATAAGCTGTCATCATGAACTGTCTCTGCTGGAAATCGTCAAATCTGAGCGATTTGACCAGTTCCAGCCTACCAGACAAGCCGGATTCCGAAAAGGCTTTAGCGCCGTAGACCACATATACACACTGTAGACCGAACACACACTGCGGCAGGTTATGCACTAGACCAAAGAGTGCAACCTGCCTCTCAGCTTAGTATTTGTGGACTATGAGAAAGCCTTTGATTTGATCGAGACTTGGGCTGTACTGCAGTCTCTCCAACAGTGCCAGATTGGCTATCAGTACATTGAGTTGCTCAAGTGTTTGTAAGTATACCACTATGTTAGTCCAAATATTGGACCAGACCTCGAAACCTATCCTTCTGCAGCGAGGGGTAAGACAGGGAGACGTAATGTCTCTGAAACTGTTCACCGCTGCACTGGAGGATATCTTCACGGTTCTGGACTGGAGAAGGCTTGGCTTCAACATCAATGGCGAGTACATCACTCACCCTCGGTTTGCTTATACCTAGGGTAGGTACTACCAGGATAACAAGTATACTTTATGTTCATTCAAGTTATAAATCTATCTGTGTGCCAAATTTCACCAAATCAGTTCAGTAATTTTGTGTGAAAGAGTAACAAACATTCATCCTTTCGTCCTCACAAACTTTCACATTAGGAAGTTGGATTAGTGGGAATTATTATAGTTCTGTAATCAGTCTCACAATTGCTTTACTTAATGTTGTATTTTTTTTTTCTCAACAGGGCCTAGAGACAAAACACATTTCTGTTAGGCACGTCGTGTCCTTTCCGCAGGTAATGTCTTTCCCATACATTTTGGAATAGCGTTTGGCGTGAACGCTAACAGAAATGTGTTTTGTCTAGGCCTGCAGAACAGCAACACTAAACCTCCAAATCAAAATCAAAAGTCATTTATTCAAATTAGGCTGAGAATCAGCACTTATCGAACGTCAAAATACATAAGACAATCCCCCAAAAAAACGCCCACCCTTCACCACTTCCTTGTGCTTTAGCTGGGAAGAAGAAGTGGCGCAACAAACTCCCCAGCAGCACAGCTGTCTGTTTAGTCGGATGGACTTGATTCTATATATATGCAAATTGCTTTGCAGTTTGGCAGGAGATGTATAAAATAAAACTGTAACATATTGGATTAAATAAACACTTTAAAAAAAAGTATAAACAACAAAGTAAATAATACCAAAATAAAAGCCTCCTGGTACAAAGGGTGTGATAGCTTACATATGCAATGCTGGATTATTGTTAGGAGTAGATCATGTCGATAACTAATGACATAATAGATAATAATAAGAAAAAAATATTTGGTAATTTTTTTTTTTAATTTATAAATAATTATATGAACCCATATAACCTGTCACTAGGTACGCTAATTCTGGAGAAAGAACACAAACATTGTCTTGAGTTAATCATTGCGACCAACTATTCTTGACATTTAGATAGTTTTTAATGGAATAGTAAGCCTTTAAACAAGGGATAGATTTTACTTGAGCTTTAAACGCATCTAAAGGCAAATCTAGCAAAGAAGAGGGAAGCTTGTTATATAAAAGGTTATACCAAGTCAAACAAATGAGTTATGAACCTTATGAAGCCAGTGAAAGGGAGCACGTAGTTTGTCCTTATTTCTAGTGTTAACGGTGTGAATATCACTGTTTTTAGTGTACAAGTGTATATTTTGCCTAACATAAGATGTTAGCGAATATGAATTTTGATGCCACTGTGAGAATACCAATATCTTTAAAAAAGTCCCTCAAGGAAACTAGCTGGTAAATTGCACGAACAGCACGTTTTTGAAGGACAAAAATATTTTTAATATCAGCAGCTTTGCCCCACAGCAGAATACCGTAGGACATAACGCTGTGAAAATAACTAAAGTAGACTAATCGAGCTGTATCGACGTCAGTGTATTGTCTTACTTTTCTGACGGCGTAGGCGGCTGAACTGAGCCTCCCCGCTAGGGTTGATATGTGTAATCCCCACTGAAGTTTGGCATCTCTAAAACTGTCGAGTCTACGGTTTCAAGCACCACTTTACCTAAGACGATGTTGGGACCTAGATTTCTAACATTCGGTAAGGCGAACTTTACACATTTTGTTTTTTGGTATTGAGAACAAGGTTATTTGCCGTAAACCAATCCGTAACCTTTGAGTGTTTTCACTGTTTACGTCGTCAAAGTTTTGTCTATTCCTATCTACTTTAAAAATAAGAGAAGTATCATCTGCAAACAGTACATCACAAATACCATAAATAAATAGAATGGTGAGTCATTAATGCACACTAAAAACAAGAATGGGCCGAGTATTGAGCCTTGAGGCACACCTAACTGAACTGGTGGCCTGGAAGATTTTTTACCATTAATTTCTACACATTGGAACCTATTTTGTAAATAAGGATTTTATTACGTTTAAAGCTTCATTATGGACATCGTAATAACGTAGTTTACGCAAAAGCGTCTCATGGTGCACGCAATCAAAGGCTTTGGAGAGATCACAGAAAACTCCAATAGCATTTTGCGTGTTCTCCCACGCGTTAAATATGTGTTTCAATAGAGCAACACCCGCATCAGTAGTAGAACAATCTTTTGTAAAGCCATATTGCTCATTACGAAGGCTATTTAAATTTAAATTTCTTGGCAACTGCTTGAGTATTAACTTTTCAAAATGCCAGCAAATGCAGTTTTGGGCCCTAAAACTTCTAAACAATCATCTCTAGCATTGTTGGCAGTGAATAGTGGGGTCTTTTCACCCACACAGGGCTGAACTTTTATATTTGTTTATTGGATCCAGTTTTATGAAAAATGTTATTTCTTGATTGAAACTTGGCGCTAATACTTATCTACATAATTACAAGTGCAGTGGTGGCCCAGTGATAACAGACTTTTGAGTTGTAGGCCGCTGGTTCGAACCCAGGCAGGCACTTTACTTTGTGTAAATAATTTCATCACCTCTGCTCTCAAAAAGGTGAAGGAAAACATCGTGAGGAAAGCGGCATGTTGTAGACCTACAAATTTGAAGACATGTGTCATCTACCAACCTGTACTGGGCCCGCATGGTGGATTATGGCTCACTCCCTCTCTCAGAGAGGAGGCCTGTGTCCCAGCAGTGGGAACAGTATAGGCTGATTAAGTATGGTATGGTATGTATGTATTCATGAAAATCTCAAAAATAATATGCGGAATTTGTCTTCATACACCCATCACACATAAAGTCACGCCTTTTTCCTATGGGGTAGGCAGAAATTACAGAACGCCACCTGCTAACATCCTTACATACTTCTTTTGCTTTGTTTACATTCATACATCTGGTCATACATGCTGGTCATCTGTTGGGAGTACTATGCACCTGACCTTTCTGAAGAACACTACCAATGAAGTCACTATATATCCTTCTAGGGAGTCCCCTACCAGCGTTTCCACTCAAATCTGTCTAGTAAATACCTTTTGTTAGCCACCCTTCATTCATCCTCTCAACATGACCAAACCAGTTAAACATTCTCTTTAAATTTTTTGTCACTTACATCTTCTTTAATTTTATTTTTAAATAGAATTCGTATTCAGATACCAAATAATTTAACTTTAATCTCAGAAAAGAACTTTTATCATAAAAAATAATCATTACATTTTATGGTACTTACCCACTTACTTAAAATTTAGAGTGATTAATCAGTTTCCTCAATTAATTAACTAAAATAGGAATAACTAAGAAACATTATAATGTATTTACAACAATTTAAACAAGTACCAGGTACCACTTGTTTCACAAGCTATGTAAAATGCAAATAATAACAAAATTATTCAGTTTATCTAATAACTCTGCAAATACCAAAGAAGACTGATCGGATTCCAACACTGATTACAAATAGAGCACAGAAAATAAAATGACAGAGAGAGAGGATCAGTCGGGTTCAGTCCAGCTCAGTCCAGCTCCAGTCGAAGCTGTCTAGGGGCGCATTCCGTATTAGACAAATAGTGATATTATCGCAAAGCCAACCAAAATAAAAATCAGTACTTATGATCTGATAGCTCTTAAATTTTTTGACTATTCAATTTGGTCGGGTTCGCGATTTTATCACTTTTGTTGCATATCGGAACACGGCATAAATATCAGAATTGACAGGTCAGCGAGTGTGACACTTGACAGAACAATGGACGATTCACCATTGCCGTGTTCCGAAATGCAACAAAAGTGATATTATCGCAAACCCGACCAAATTTAATAGTCAAAAAATTTAAGAGCTATCAGATCATTAGTACTGATTTTTATTTTGGTTGGCTTCGCGATTTTATCACTATTTGTCTAATACGAAATGCGCCCCATCATATCTCAATGCGATGTGCCAAGTATAGTTGTACGGAGGCCAGCACATCAAGCTACCCCAATCTGTCAAATTTCTTTGACAGTTTTTAACTTTATTGCAAAGGTATAAGGTTCATGTTCAATTGGGAAAATTTGACAGTTTGGGATAGGTTGACCTGCTGGCGTCTGTACAAGGAACTTTTTGCATGTGTCTGTAATTGGAACGAACGGCTCAATCCTATTATACACACGGCTACACATCAACCTAAAATTTCCAGTTTATGCTGATCTCGCACTGTACGGAAATCCTATACAATGCGAGATCAGCTTATACTGGAAATAATAGTTTGATTTGTAGCCGTGTATACATCAATCAATTTAAGGCATAAGTAACTTGATAGTGTTGTATTGCAAAAGCTTGCCTATGTTTATTATATTATGAGAAGAGCGCTTGATGTCTGGCATGGCGACCTCTTCATTTTTGTTACTAAATAAATGAGCATGCTTTTGACCTCGATCACGCCTGTATGGAAAGCTCATTGATGAGGACTATGATGGATCCAGCGTGGCCAGAAGATGCCTGTTCACTCTTTCACTCTTACTTTGAAGGTAGGTGAAAGAAAATGGTGGTGAAAGACTTACGAACCTAAGATATGTGGACGATGCCACTATGGTTACGTCGAGCGAAGAAGAGATGGCGGCTCTGGTAGAAAAGCAGAGAGCACTAAACTTGCACCTAAGATCAAACATGCCAAGACAAAAATAATGGTAGCAGACCGTGCTCATCTTCTCTCGTACTGAATCTACTCGACGGCTATGAGAAAGTAAACGAGTTTGTGTATCTTGGGTATTTGATCAGAAGTGAGGGCAGCTGCCTCGAGAGAATTTGCCCTCGCGTCATACTGGTATGGCCAAAACTGCAATGACGATGTCTAGGGATTTGGAAAAACAGTGGCAACATCTGTGCTCTAGTTCTTACAATATTTTTATGTGGCGCGGAAACGAGTTGCAATATACGCCGCGAAAGCAGTAAGATTGATGCTTTCGAAATATGATGTTGGCGAAGGCTACCTACTTCGTGTATCATGGACCACCATGAAAAGAAATTAATCCAAATTGGAGGAACACAATTTCACTCTCTCTACAATATGCCGGAAGCGTGCCCTCAGCTTGTTCGTATAATACGTTCAAGATGGTCTGGAAAAGATAGAAAGAAAACGCGCAAAAAAAACGTCAGAGCACTGGCAAAATGGTCTGACGCGGACAAGAAGGTGAACACTGCAAAAGACCACATAAGACGCGTCGTGTACCTACAGGAAAAGTTTTATCCAATGCGCAAACTGTAACCATGAATTCAGCATACCATTAAAGAACCCCTAGCGCAAAATTTTTTCGCCAGTTGTACAATAAAAAATCAGCTGTTCCAAACATTTTGACCGCGTAGGTATTGCACTTTTCTATGAAACGACAGATTTTTGTTTTAATAACTGGCGAAAAATATCTGCAGTAGGGGTCTAGAACGATATGCTGAATTCATGGTTACAATTTGCGCACTGGATAAAAATTTATCCTGTATACGGTCATAATCCTCAGCATTGGGGGTTTGACGAGAAAAAGACAAGTTGTGTAAGACGATGGGTTTTTTTTCGTTACAAATATTGAAAATTCCCTTTTACTTATTTATTAGATATCTATATTTATCTGTGTATCTATGCTCTACTAGCCATTGGTACCGGCTGTCATTTGTGGATCTTTGACAGTCGTTACGGGTCGTCAGAAGCCCGAAAGTTTGACAACCAGTCTTACCAAGGGGTCTCGTATTACCCAGTAACTGGGTTGTGGAGGTCAGATTGGCAGTCGCTCCATGTAAAATACTGGTAATCAGCTGCATCCGGTTAGACTGGAGGAAGACCACAACATAGTTGGGAAAAGGCTAGACAAATGATGATGATCTATGCTCTACTTTTCGATGTTGCTTCGCTCGCTCTTGCATTCTCTTAGAAACAATGAAAACGTACCCTGTTCCGGCCCAGAATACTTAAATTTTTGAGCCCGCTTCCCTCTTCGATGAAACTTGGAACGAATCAGAGTGCTCCAGTTTTCTAAATCTACTCGTTCGCTCTTGCATTCGCAAAAGCAGGGCGATTTAAAGCGAACGCGATCCGATGCGGTGTACACGAATTCAATGCGACGCGGTGGCTCTGTCACCACGAACTCACGAAGTAGCCACCGCACCGCAAGAGTTAGCGCAAAAATATGAAACCAACTGATCGCGTCCACCAAAGAGTAAAGTAATATGCGTCCACTTCTCTCGTCGCCACTCGCCGCACCGCACCCACGTGCGTTTGGCTACGTACACGTAGGCCACCACAATTGAGCATTTATTGTTTGTTCCATTCGCGCCGCTTCGCAATTTCATTCGCGTTGAATCGCTTACGTAGGACACCGAGGACACCGCATTAGTAAGATCACAATCACAGCTTTCAACCTTTTATATTGTCTTTGTACAGACGACAGCACCTCAAGCTACCCCAAACTGTCAAATTTTCCCAATTGAACATGAACCTTACTTTGATGTGATAAAGTTGAAAATCTTTCAAAGAAGATTTTCAACTTTATCAAATAAGCATAAGGTTTTTTTTTTCGGTTGGGAAATCATCAAATTACTTCTCCTGCTGAGTCGAGCAGGAGGGCGTGTCAGACTTTTACTGACTAAAATCCATCCATGTTCCCTCAATTGCCCATGTGCCCCTAGCACATGGGCAATTGAGGGAACATAGCGGCGGTAACTCTTTCAAAACAACCCGCTCCACTGGCAAGCATCGGCCCTTACGGACCCCACCAGTGGTTGCTGACATCTCTGACGGCGCGCGTGTGGAACACAACGCGCCGTCTCGTCTACCACTTTTCGGCCGCAGGGGATAGCATTAAGGTTCATGTTCAATTGGGAAATTTTTACCGTTTGGGGTAGGTTGACCTGCTGGCGTCTGTACATACTAATTCCATGCACTCATCACAGCAGACTACCTGTAATAGTAAATTTACAGCAATCTGTGCTCTGCCAGCCATAGAGCTTTAGACTAGGGATGTGACAGTATACCCTCTATAATGGCAGTTGCCGGTCCACGACAGATAAAACCTCGCAGTTAATCGTCATGTGCCGTGGCACGGCACGTAATCTGTGGGAGCCGGTGGGAACGCTTTTTTACGTTTCTCTATGAAACTAAGCAACCTATCTCTTTCGTTCTTGTAGTAAAATTATCAGGATAGACAAGGCTAGATATGTTTCTTAGACTGATGCCAACGTAATAGTGCAAATTTTCGCGGTATTCATCGCAGAACATAGTACTTTGACAGTTGGTACGGCGCGAATTCGTGCCTCTCGTTTTATCGATTGTGGTGAGTGTTTTTGAAGTGAAAGTCACAGACATTTAAATAGTAGCAGACCAAACATTAATCCTTAGTCGATGGACTTGATTCTTTATCCTTTTCTTGCTAAGCGACAAGTCGTAAGTAGTATCTCGTTCTGTCACCTGTTGTGACACTGACTCACATTTAGACAAAATTTGACGCGTAGCTCGTCTATCCCACGCCGCCATATTGATAAGCAACATAACGTTCTATGGTGTTTCTATGTTTCAACCGCGAAATATTACTTGTTTGGGACTTAATACACAAAATAAAATGGTGAAGTGCTGTGCGTACCAGTGTGACATTGCTAGCTACCACAAAACACCTGGATTAACCTTTCGTCGGTAAGTTTTTGTATTTTGTTGTGTAGTCAGGGACGGATTTGGCGACAAAGATGAAATTTTTTGTTGTATGTATAATATTTACCTACCATTGAATTATCAAACAATAGCCTCAGTTTACTCTACAATATTTAATTTTTTTGGTGATATAGTTTGAAAATACTGCAGAGTGCAGATTATCAGTGTAAACGTACATGCTATTTTAATAAGTTATAGAATCACTCTGGCCCGGTGCGTTCCGCATGTGGTACGTTACAATTGAAAATCAATTGCGTCTCATTAGCCGGTTATGTTACCCTATCTGTGTGATGGATAACATGAACGATGGTGGGCATAAATAGGTATAGGCTACTCACATAACTTTGACATTTCATTCTGCAGGTAATAACTGAACGTACTGATATTTTTCCAGGTTTCCAAAGGAGGAAAGTTTACGGAATACATGGATTAAAAACATGAAACTCCAGGATTGGCAACCTAGACCTTCGAGTGTACTTTGTTCGAAGCATGTTGAGAAACACTTGATTGATCCCAGTGCTTTTCGAACAACATTACGTCCTGGAGCAATTCCTACTCTGTTAATGAACTGTTTATGCAGCGGCTGCTGCATGTACGGAAAACCGCAAGCAGCGCAAATATTCCAATCTTATTGGAACCTATATGTTCGACCCGTTTGGGGTTGAAACTCTAGGGCCATGGGGTCCGAATGCCCACTTCGTTTTCCGAAACATTCCCAAGCAGTTGGTCGACTCTTCACGTGACCACAGATCTGGCCTATTTTTCGGCCAAAGAATCAGCACTGCCATTCAACGTGGCAATTTTGCCAGCCTTTTGGGCTATTTGATGCCTTATGATTATTTTCTTTTTATATACTAGTACATAATTATTATTATTTTAAAACCAGTAGTTTTTAAATTATGAAAACAAAGTTTAAAAAAGTAAAAAATAAATATGTAAATATCAATTAAATTCATTCTTTTATTTCAAAATTCCTGATATATTCATAAACTAGCTTTCAGGCATACCAACACCTCAACTCTAGGTCCTACCGAGCTGGGCATGCGGGTTAATGCCTGCAGAGACAGTTCTTTTATCCAATACTGATGCCCGTCAACGGTATGTGTATGCATACCGTTAAAAAAAACCCCCGACCCAAACAAAAACTCTAAAAACTAAAAAATATATTTATAAGCCTTTTAATTTGAACGTAATATTTTAGGGGGACTTATCGGGCGATTTATCCGGGGATGGCTAGGCCTCTGTTTGGCGTTTTCATTGACCGTCCCCCGACTTGACAATGCCCTGATCAAAATATTACGTTCAAATTAAAAGGCCTATAAATATAATTTTTTACTTTTCAGAGTTTTTGTTTGGGTCGGGGGTTTTTTTTTAATCTTAAATTTAATTTTTATTTCTTGCTTTTTAAACTTAATGTCTCCCTTAAATCACCATTTATCTATAATCTATTCATTGAGACCTTTTCAATGAGCCCAAACACGATACTTCTGCTTTTTGTTGGTGAATAACTTGGGTTTCCTGCAAATCCCAGGTGTTGCTCCACAATAACCACGGGAATAGATGGGGGTTCTGTTCGTTAAGACTTTATTGATAAGAAACACACTTCATATACCCAGAGAATATCGATTTTCACGGATTGTCAGTAAGATTATCAGTTGTTTCAATACCGGTAAC
Source organism: Polymixis flavicincta (assembly GCA_949987655.1). NCBI lineage: Eukaryota > Metazoa > Arthropoda > Insecta > Lepidoptera > Noctuidae > Polymixis > Polymixis flavicincta. The sequence continues at coordinate 11,017,872 of OX465180.1, read as the reverse complement.
CGTCCCTAGTCCGGCCCTGTATTGACAACACTCACTATGTGTGCGTAATGGCTACGCAATTTTGAGCGACATGTTTGGTCTGCTACTATTTAAATGTCTGTGGTGAAAGTGCATATTTCAAGCATGAATACGTATGTAAAATTAATCAACTTTCTATTTATGTATTAGTTATAAACAGTTTAATATATTTACGCATATATTTTACGGAAAAAAATCCACGAGGTGAAAAAATGACCGCCATATAAAATCATAAAATATTTGCGCTGACTTTTCGTTTGCGTATTTTGTATGAAATGGCTAAAATACTGCTAAAACGGTAAGAAAATTTCATAAACTATCCATAAATATACGATGTTGTGTATGAAAAAACAGATAAAGCAGTCAAAATTGCAATTTCAACATGTCATTCCTCCGTTGCTATGCAACAGTCCGACCTGTTGCTTTTTTTTTTTTTTTTTTTTTGGGTGGGAAGTCATCAAATAACTTCTCCCGCTCTGGGTGGAGCAGGAGGGCGTGTCAGACTTTTACTGACTAAAACCCACCCGTGTTCCTTCAGTAGCCCTTAAGCCAGGGGCTGTGGTGTCTCTTTCGAACAAACCCGCACCCCTGGCAGGCATCGGCCCTTGCGGGCCCCATCATTTTTTGTGCTGACATCTCTTTGAGGCGCGCGTGGAACACAACGCGCCGTCGACTTGGGCTTGGTCCTTACCGGACAGCGAGCTACCCATTACTCGCCGTCCGCAAGCCCATGCCTACGGTGGCCGGAAATCGGCCTGGGATTCCCGACGCCCAGGGCGTCTCCGTATCCTGCGGCGGCTGGGGTCGCGAGGGCGCATATGCTGCCTCTCCCTCACGTGCGCCGCCTCCCTCTTCGCGAGCATCACTGCTTCGCTGAAGGAGGTGACGGCTCCCCATGCCCTCTCGCTCCGTACCATGGCCTGGGCCAGGGCCGGACGCGAGAGATCGCCGCCGCCGATCGCCTCCACGAGGACACGGCGGTGCTCCGCCCAAGCAGGGCAGACCGCCACCGTGTGCTCCACCGTGTACTCAGGGCGATCTTCGCAGTGGAAACACCCGGGCGTTTCCTCCCGCCCTATCCGAAACAGGAACCTCCCGAAACAACCGTGTCCGGTGAGGACCTGCGTCAGGCGGAAGGTGAGGACGCCATGCCGCCTCTCAAACCACTCCTCAAAGAGGGGACTTACCGCCGCAATCGTGGCGTGCCCAGCACTGGGTTGCGACAATCGCTCTCTCCATGTCACCATGAGATCCCGCCGGAGCTCTGTCCGCTGTGCCGCGATTTCCTGCGGCAGCGGACTTACGCCCCGGCCTTTGGCCTCCTCGCGCCACTCCCATATTTGCGCGAGGACCTTTGCCTCCAGATCCCATGGCGGTAATCCGGCAAGGAGGCCCGCCGCCTCGCCGGAGATCGTGCGATATCCCCGGATCATCCTGTTGCTAAGGGCCGAATTACGTCGTCGCCCGATTCTCGAAAAAAATACATACCTAGGTAAATATTAAAAATAATTAAAACTTTGCTATAACACTTAAATAGGAGGTAATTTAATGTAGTTAAAATAATGTAGTTTCTGGAATAGTTTTCACATTTGCTATCGATTAAGCAAATCATAAGAAAAAACCCGAACACGTGACGCATACAGCGTCACGTGTTCTTTTGTTGTTGTAAACAATAGACTTTTTTTATGGATTAATTTACGAACTCCTTTCATTGTGAACTCTTGCAAGTATTTATTTATAGTAAGCAACAGTCTTGAACTCATTAAATACATAAACCTTTGTCAAACTGCGACAAGTTGACGACTACAAAAAAAAAATGAATGAGTGTCGAGTTACGTAACAGTTTTATGTGGCCACTTGAGTCGCTTGAAGATAAGATAAGATACGTCCTTTTTTATATGATTTGGCTGCCTGGTGGTAATATGTTTATTATGTAATCGTTATTGTAGTGTAATAGTGATTACTATTAAATGGTTTTATTATTAAAATATGTATTTTGCTTCTATTTCTGGGGCCTTGAATGATAAAAGTGGGAGACAAATAACAACACTCGTTTTTAACTTGAAACCTACTCATTTTATTGTAAACCCAATTTCACATAGGTCATTCACTGAATAAAAAATATTGTACTAATTCCGAAAAAGTTACAGTTTCATATGAGTTTCATAGTAAAATAGCGAGAAATCGGGGTTTAAACCCAAGGGACCTAAAGGGACGTGACCTAATCGACGCCATCTTGCAGTCAGCTGTCACAAGGTCACCATTTTTTTTTGTTGACATTTCACTTTAATGGATTAAAAGCGATTTTATTAAAAGAATCGCTTTTTTCCTAATTTATTAAAGATTAAATGAAACGCTTGAAATATTGATACTTATACAGCTCAGTTTTATTAATATAATAATCAAGAAGATAATATTTATATTATAAAATTAACAAACAAAAAAAAATGTACAGACGCCAGCACATCAAGCCACTCCATTCTGTCAATTTTATATGATAGATTTTCAACTTTATACCGTAAGCATAAGGTTCATGTTCCATTGGGAAAATTTGACAGTTTGGGGTAGGTTGACCTGCTGGCGTCTGTACTTCTGCTTTCGTAGTACGTTTGTTAAGGTGAATGTAGTGCAGTAGTAGCCACCAAAATTCTTTCTTGGAGTAAAAGAGAACAAATCTAACTAACTACTAACTATTATTGATTCTGAGGGTTATGATTATGTAAAAACATATTTGAAATTGTCGCGAATCATATTTTGATCGAGATAAAACCTGACATTGACCTGAAAATTGCAAAAGACGCACCTAATAGGTTATTGTAAAGTTACTACCGCTTTACAATAACTTTATTATGACTAGAATACGTTCTTAATAAAGACTTGGCTAAAAGGTCTCTGAAACCAGGCCATAAAACTAATTAAAACTAATTAAAAAAAAAAAAGTGACAGGCGGAACAGGCGTTATCAGCTGACTTACAAAGAATTACATTGTTATTTTTTGTACATAGAATTGTTGGTAGCATTTTATCGATTGAATGATTAGTGTTTACTGTTTTACTAATAAAATACCTATGTATAAATTTATTTAATAAAATACAATGGTCTACTTTGTAATAGTTTGAAAATGTCTTGTCAAGTGGAACAAATAGCTGATTGTGGCGATATATCGAGTCTTGGAAGAGCTTTGTTTATATCAGAAAAAGAAGGTACCTATTTTTGTTATGAGATTCTTGACTATAAACGGCTTAATTATCTTAATTTTAATGTTAACAATTTATATTTCAGACACAAACTGGCTGCCACAGTGTTCCATTTCGCTGTCTTCCTGCAGCAGTTTGTTGGCAGTTGGGTATAAGAATCGTCTCTGTCTACTTACTAATCAATGGATTAGCCTAACAAACAGTCACTCATTTCTTATATCATGGAGTGGTACTCTACCTTCAGAAATAACAGTGGTGTTGGCATTACCTATATGTCCATCGCAGCAGTCGTCTCAGGTAAATATAACAATTTTATTTTGTAAATAATATTATACTGTCAGAAACATTTATGTAAATCAAATGTCTTGTGACACTGGCAGAGTCCTGTGCAGTTGTTTGTGGTCTAGTAGATAATAATCATATCAACTTAGTGTTTCAATTTCACTACAAGTCCAATAACTATAATAATAAATATGAAACAAATGCCTAATCTCTACATTATTTAAATTAGAGTCGCTTTTTAAGACTGTCTGTGTGACAGTGTTATTGTTCTTCAAGAGTTCCGTATACTTATAATGAATGGAAACAAAGAACCGATTTTTGAAAATTCTTTCCTGAACGGATTGCATTGGGGATGAAGGTCACACATAGAAGTTACCGTTTATGGCATGTTCAAAATAAATCTCTATGTTTTGTGAAGTTGTACAAATCTTGCAAAGCAGGGGTGTTTTACTTGATAATACGCTTACTTGCTTTTTGTGTCCCTCTACTTAGATCTTCTAAGCTACACAATGGATTGATGTGATGTTTACCACATGTAACCAGTTGAATGCAAGGGCAGGCTGCTAATCAAATATGAAATTATTTCATTACATTGCTCAAAATATCAGTTTTTAAACTTCTATAAATGATACTTGATAAATGATTTTATTTCTGTAAGTAGGTTTGTACAAACACTTTTACATGTCAGTCATATTTTTTTAAACTAGATGAGGTCAGCGTTACCTATCTGACTAATCTGAGAAGAAAGTCCGATACAAACTCAGAGGTCACAGTCTCTTTTAAATTCCAGACATAATCTTGGTCAAATCATGTGAAGACCATGTGGAATGGTGTCTGAAATGGTATTTTGAGGAAAGAACCACACAGATTGAGTGGACCTGTCCAATCAGTGCATGCATTTACCAGTAATCATGCAGCTCAACTCAAAACATGAGGAGCTCGACTATTTGAGGAACAATACCAAAGAAAGGACATTTGGGTAGGCCGCATATAGTACTCAAACTGCCAGATTAACATTAAAAATGAACTGAGAAAGAGATGAAACAAAAACAAAAAACAAAAATACCACATAGTCCTCACATTCACAATGATTAAAACAAAAATAATATTATACTTGTCAAAGTAAATTTTCATGTCAAAGTGTATTTATTAAAATCAAAGAGTATAAAAGTTTGCAAAAACAAAAATTGGAGCAGGTCAAGCCCTAGCACTTCTGTCCTCAATATGTATAATCTATAATGGAATAAAAGACTTTGAGGCACAGCTTACGTTTGATGAATGATTTAAATTTATTGAGACTTAGATCTTGAACATGGCTTGGAAGTTTATTATAAAAGCATACACATTGACATCTGGATGACCCTCCTATTTTCTTGAGCCTTGTTGATGGTACAACAAAGGATGATGAGAAGAAACATCCCCACCATACAACAGATTTGAAATAAGTGTCTTAGTAAGATAATTATTTACTATGGCGACGTCCTTCAAATATGTGGTGTTTAGGTTTTATAATGTATTGTTTTCTTTTTTCTTTTTTACTAACACCTACACACACTTAGTGTGCAATAACAAGGATTAGAATTTGGCGGTCTTAATAATGTTTTCATATAAGGTAACGGTTTTTAAACCGATCGTTTTTTTCCCTTACCCTCACACAAATAAAAAGTATTTTTGTGAGATTGACTTAGCACGGATTTAACGCACTAACTTAGGACTTTGATTTTGAATGCCAAAAAAAAACTGGTTTTCGCACCGTGGGAAGTTGTACGCATATAATATTCATTGTATGGTTTAAGGGGTTTTTTTTTGGGTGGAAAATCATCAAATAACTTATCCCGCTCTGGATGGAGCAGGCATGTCAGACTTTTACTGACTAAAACCCACCCGTATTCCCTCAGTAGCGTTTGTGCCAGAGGTGGCGGTGTTTCTTTCGAACAACCCGCACTCCTGGCAGGCATCGGCCCTTGCGGGCCCCATCAATGGATGCTGAAATCTCTTTGAGGCGCGCGTGGAACAAAACGCGCCGTCGACCTGTGCTTGGTCCTTACCGAGTAATGGGTAGCTTACTACCCATTACTCGCCGTCCGCAAGCCCACACCTACGGTAGCCGGGAATAAGCCTGGAATTCCCGATGCCCAGGGCGTCTCCTGCGGAGGTTAAGGCCGTGAGGGCGCATATACTGCCTCTCCTTCACGTGCGCCGCCTCCCTCTTCGCGAGCATCAATGCTTCGCAGAAGGAAGCGACGACTACCGATGCACTCTCGCTCCGTACCATGGCCTGGACCATGGCCGGACGCGAGAGATCGCCGCTGCCAATCGCCTCCACAAGGACACGGCGGTGCTCCGCCCAAGCCGGGCAGACCTCCGTAAGCTCAGGGCGATCTTCGCAATGGAAACACCCGGGCGTTTCCTCCCGCCTTATCATAAACAGGAACCTCCGGAAACAATCGTGTCCGGTGAGGACCTGCGTCAGGCGGAAGGTGAGGACGCCGTGCCGCCTCACAAGCCACTCCTCAAAGAGGGGACTTACCGTCGCAATCGTGGCGTGCCCAATGGTATATGGGGTTAGGGCGTCATATTGACTTTAATGCACCAGTACAAATGCTTGATAATATTTACATAACCGACTAATAGTTATTTATGATACTAGTGCGGTAAGTTGGTTTTTACAAACGAGTAGACGAATGTAAGCCCGATACGAAGTCGAGGGCTTACCATAGTCACGAGTTTGTAAAAACCAATTTCTGCACGTGTGTCATACAATGTTTTTCAACACATTTGCGAGAAAACAGTACAATATGTAATGAAACGAACTTATACATCATTAAATAGCGCTCTCCGATTTTGGCGGCAAGATACCGTTTCCTGCAATTTGCGCCTCATTCAAAATATCAGGTGGAGTGGAGTAGATTCCAGTTTCGTACGCCCTACGATTCATGCTTGCTAAATATTAGTGTCCTCGCTTGAATTAATATTTTAAGTTTGTTTAAAAAATCAGTCGAAAACTCGCAACAATCTTTGACGTTTCTAATATGAAAATGGCGCGAATTTGCAAATGGCGCCACATGCACGTGGTGAAAATTAGAACTACATCTTTCATCTCATTTACTCTTTAGTATTAAAGTGAGAAACGTATTGAGCAAAAGCGCTTCCAAGGAGGTTCCATCAGTCAGCTTATTTATTCTCGAAACTCCTTGGACGAAATTCTTAATATTTTATGGTAATAAAAAAAAAACCGTAAAGAATACGCACGGTGCCATACAACGGGGTATGCGGTAAAATAGGTACTTAGGTGAGAGTACCTATTTTACCGCACGTTCCGTTGTATTAGTGCGTAATTTTTAACTTTCGAACCATGTATACAGGCCTCGTAAATGCAGTTTTTGAGCAAATGTGTTGAAAATGTAATTTTTAGTCAAGTCAGTCAAGAGCACGTCAAGCTTGACTTTTTGGACTAGCCCTGTTTTGTATGGCATGCAGTATAAATCAAAGCTTAACGGCCTGGCCACGGGGATCGGCGGTGCGTACGGTGGTGCGGCAGGCGGGGCGACAATTCGCGCGGCATCGTTTGCAGGCCACGGGGAGTCACGTTCGCCGCCGCGACCAGTAAGGAAGTCCGAGAGCGAAATGTTTTTAACAAAGTTATCACGATATTTCTTAGAAAGTAATAGTTTTTTGGTTCAAGATATAATATTTGGAAGAGATTGTGAAGTATATAAGTTGAATAGGAATCGAGGTATGATGGAGAATTCCACAAGAAGTACGAGAAAATCTAGAAATTTTATTTTAATTTCTTCCCACAATCACTTCACTATACGTTTATATTTATGCTGTGGGTGGCTAGTCTTCCAAATAGGTAGCCTTGCTAGTATTTCAGCAATAAAAGTCTCTGTGTTCATTATTCGCGGCGAAAACAACTAAACTCGTTTGATCGCTGCCCTAGTCGCCGCGACTGCCGCTTGACGCCGTGGCTCGCGCCGCGCCGTACTGATTCATGTATTTGTTTCACTCGCCGGCCGCGCCGCCGGTCGCCCGTGCCATTCGCTTGGTACATTCCGCCGGTCGCCCCGCCGGTCGCCGCCCCGCGTGGCTTGATAAGTACAGAGGCCAGCACATCAAGCTACCCCAATCTGTCAAATTTCTTTGATAGTTTTTCATCTTTATCACAAAGGAATAAGGTTTATGTTCAATTGGGAAAATTTGACAGTTTGGGATAGCTTGACCTGCTGGCGACTGTACATTTCTATGCGTTTGTTTCAGTCGCTAAACGCCTCGGCGATCGCACCGCGCGTTTTTTCGCTTTGGCGTATGTCCCGTGGCCAGGCCGTAACAGTGTATCGTTTGACATGCTTTTTATTGTATTAATAAGTTAATAGGTATTATTAATAGGTCCGTGGATGGGTGACAATCTTTACATACCAAGACCCCTCCGTGCCTCGAAAAAAAAGTTAAGCCGTTGGTCCCGGCTGTCATTTGTGGATCTTTGACAGTCGTTACGGGTCGTCAGAAGCCCGAAAGTCTGACAACCAGTCTTACCAAGGGGTATCGTATTACCCAGTAACTGGGTTGTGGAGGTCAGATAGGCAGTCGCTCCATGTAAAATACTGGTATTCAGCTGCATCCGGTTAGACTGGCTAGGCAGATGATGAATAAGTTAATAGGTATACACTGTTATTATTACTCAATGATTTTTAGTTTGAGAATTAAGTTTTTATAGAGAATCGTCATTTTTTTTACGTGAAATATGCTTTTTTTGTGGAATAAATGATTTTTGTTTAAAAACAAGTACATTTTTGGCGAAAAGTATTTTATTTTTAAAAAATAAACCCTATCGTTTTTGCAACTAAAGGCTCGTACACACTAGCGCGACGCGACGGTCGCGTGCGATTCGGCGATTTATATCCTTAGAACAATTTCTATGAAAACGCGCGCGACACTTCACACAGGGGCGATCTGTCGCGCCGCGACACCGTCGCCCCGCGACGACTAGCGCGACTGCAAATTGGTACATTTTGTATGGCGTCGCGGCGCGACGACGCGATATCGCGGCGACAACGCGATATCGCGGCGACGACCAGCGCGACAACAATGTTACATTTTGTATGGTGTCGCAGCTGCGCGGACGCGACACGCGCCGTCGCGCGCGATTCGCGCGCGACACCACACGAGAGGGTATAAATAGCGGTGCAATCCAAGCTGAGCTCAGTACTAGACGAATTTTCGTCAGAGGACTAAGGTAGGTCTGTGCCCGTTTGCGGCGTAGGGTTAGGTTAGGTTAGGTTAGGGAGGGTGAGGAGGGACCCTCTCCGAGGAGGGTCTCTCTTTGGGGAGGGTCGTCCCTCTGAGGAGGGTCGTCCCTCTGAGGAGGGTCGACACTCTTGGGAGGGTATCCCTCCGAGTAGGAGGGCCACTCCCCTGAGGAGGGTATTCCTCCTCCGAGGGTCCCTCTCCTAGGAGGGTTCCTCTCTGAGAGATCAGTGTCTCCCCGAGTTGAGTGGTGGTTTTTTTTTTTTTTTTTTTGTTTTTTTAGCGCATTTATGTGCTGTCGGGAGGACGTGTCGCGCTCGAAAAGATGGAAGCCCTGGTGTCTCATGGACCCCACCATCGACCACCGGCGGGCACCACTTTAGGTAGTGAGCTAATCATGGAGCGGGATCACATGACATACCTACTTGCGCTAGGTGAAACTTCGGCCAGCACTTCTACCGACTTGCCCCGAAGTTGATCAGCACAGCTTCCACTCGAAGTCGGAATCTGGCTGGACCGAGTGCGGAGTGCCGACGGCCTAGCACGGGGGTGGTGCACTCGATGGATGGCCCTGTACGGCACCCCAGTGTGAGCGGCTCCCGGAGCCTACGATGAACTGCCAACCATTTAGCGGAAAATCCATGCCACAGTATATCATATTGCAGTTGATCAACTAAATTAATTTTGCTTAGGTTCGATATTTTTTCCTTACTTTTAGGTACCTACATTTTATGGTAGAACTAATATTATTACTTAAAATGCCCTATGTTGGGTAAGTGTCCTGTAAGTTACCTATTGAGCGTTTTCATATTATCAGATATCGACATCAACCCGATACCGATATGTTGCCAGCTATACGCATACCGATTCGAAACCGATATAATTATTATCGGCTTGATGATATTGGTGAATATCGATGACCATCGCGACTCACCTAACGATCACAGTATAGTAAGTATCGACGTCTTGAAGTCGGCAGTGGGAATAAGTGTGATCAAATGAAAGAATGGCCAGTTGTCTCACCTCTATTGTGCTGATATCGGTGTCTTAAGGATAGCAATAGGGTTTCTGTTACACCTTGTATAATGTGTTTTTTTTTGTGTGTGTGATATCATCAAATAACTTCTCCCGCTCTGGGTGGAGCAGGAGGGCGTGTCAGACTTTTACTGACTAACACCCACCCGTGTTCCCTCAGTAGCCTGTATGCCAGGGGCTGCGATCTCTTTCGAACAAACCCGCACCCCTGGCAGGCATCGGCCCTTGCGGGCCCCATCCGTTTGTGCTGAAATCTCTTTGAGGCGCGCGTGGAACACAACACGCTGTCGACCTGGGCTGGGTCCTTATCGGACAGCGAGCTACCCATTACTCGCCGTCCGCAAGCTCACGCCTACGGTGGCCGGAAATCAGCCTGGGATTCCCGACGCCCAGGGCGTCTCCTGCGGCGGTTAGGGCCGTGGTTGTCGTTGGTGTCTTACGACTTCCACGCGAACGAAGTCGCAAGCAGAAGCTAGTTACAAATATAGCACTAGTTACAGGTTTTGCGGTTGTTAGGTGAAAATTATAAATGCAATGGTTTTAACATTGCAATAAGAACCCTTGAGCAATTTGTTCTTTGAGAAAATAAATGTCTTTAAACCAAACTCATGCTTCCAGACCCAGAGGTTGGGGCTAAGCGTTAGTTGTCAGTGAATTTAAGAAATTTATCAAGTAAACAAGCCGTGAGCCCGACGGTATTCTCTTCGACAAAGATGGTAGATTTCCATACAAATTTTCATGGGCCCGCGTGGTGGATTATGGCCCACTCCCTCTCACAGAGAGGACTGTGTCCCAGTAGTGGGATCCTTATAGGCTGATTATGAGTTGGTTAAGTATAATAATGAATGATTCCATAACCCGAATACACGTAGTAAAGATCAAATTGTGATTCCAAAATTTAGACTGACTAAAACTAGCAAGTCATTTCTAATAAACAGTATCCGCTTCTATAACAAGTTGCCAAAGTCAGTTACAAAACTTAGCGATGGAAAGTTTAAAACGCACATCAACGCATTATCAAAAAAGCATATTATAAGATTAAAGACTACGTTGAAGACAGGGAAGTTTGGCATTAATTCCTTCTGCACATGTGGCTTCCCTGGTACCTCATTAACAGCATAACTATGTTATTATATTAACTGCTCTCAAATGCAATGTTCTTTTGTATTCTTTAATTTTTTAATATGCTGACATATTCTCGTCATTAATTGACATTAAACATCAATTTTATTTAGGTTCATTTTATTTATGTTGATTATTTTACATATTGTGAATGAGAGAACGTTGTAGGCCTTACTGACTGTAGATTTGTAGACGATTTTCTATTCTGTATTCGTCTAAGTACCTGGTACTTATTGACAGGCCTGCGCTGTCCTCCCATACATTTTATCTCTGTAATTTGAAAATATTGTTAAAGCCAATTATTTTTAAAAGAGTAACCATGGAGTTTCTTGCCGGCTCTTCTCCATAGGAAACAACAATTTGGAACCGTGCACCTAGCTTCTGACGTTTCATAAGTGCCCATGCAGGTTTATCTGAAATAAAATATTTTGATTTTGTTTTTTTTTTTGAGAATAGGCTAAAAATGGTCGTACTGTTTCGCTTACACTGTAACCATATTCTTTTGCTTATGATGCCGCCGCTCAGAAAGAACCTTAAATATTGTGACAACATATGAAGAAATAATTACCGTACTTTATTGTCTAGTGACGAACCTACTGCTCCAGTTGTAATTTATCGAATCTATTTTTTTAGGACATCAAAATTAATTTAGTACATAATACAGGTTTTTTTTTATCCAGTGCGCAAATTTTAACCACGAATTCAGCATATCATTCTAGACCCCCTACCGCAGAAATTTTTCGCCGGTTATACAAAAAAAAAAAATCAGCTGTTCCATACATTTTGACCGCGTATGTATTGCACTTTTCTATGAAACAGCAGTTTTTTTTTGTATAACCGGCGAAAAATTTCTGCGGTAGGGGGTCGAGAATGATATGCTGAATTCATGGTTAAAATTTGCGCACTGGATAAAAACTTACCCTGTATATAACCGTCCCCGGTCTTGTCGGATTACGGACGCATTGGACTATTTACCAAGTGTCATAGATGCGAGTATATGGCATAGATACGAACTTGATTGGGAACATGAGCACCGAGTTATGCTGTCAGCGCATAACCTGACTGCGTTAGCACGGCGCTATTTTTCAAGCACGTTATAATATTTTATCGTATACAATAGTGACAGTGACTGTTTGCGTGTGTCAGTGTCTGTGTGTTTGAATTCAAAATTGAAAGCCAATATTTTAAAATCACGGATTCGAGAAAAAATCTAGGTATACAACCGACAACCGGACACATTGTAAATTATGTAATATTAATGTAGGATATGATAGTAGGGAAGACAATTCGGTGGAGAGGAACTATCACGGATAAATCTGATTAAAAACTTCTTAGAAAACTGCGTTTTGTACAAACTTCTTCATAAACGGCGATAAAAAATTAAAGACTACTCTCACTTGACTATTATTTTATCGATAATAAATTTGTAATGTGTCAACACTATTTTATGATGACAATTAAACGTCATCATATTGTCTCGAAATAATCACATTTTCGAAAACAATTTCTGTATTCTGAGACAATTTTATTAATTAAAACTAATTACAAGATATTTTTTGAGGTGGGGCCACTCGTCAGGAATTTTTCTGCCAAGCCGACGACGTAGCGGCCAAAAACGTAGGTTGCGGTGAGGCGCATCGCAACTGAGTATCGTATGGGAGGCATCCATTGAGGTAATATGTACTGTACGTTAGTACATATTACCTCAATGGAGGCATCAGGGTTACAGGCTGCAGCGGAGGAGGAGTGCCGGTGTTTCTAAGTAGCGCTCTTCCCTTCCGTGGCCTGGACGGGGTCGGCACCGTTTGATGGCGGATGCGGTGTGACCGCAGGGGAAGAAGAGTATCGGTATTGCCGCTCTCCCTATCTCCTGCAGCCGAAAACTGGTAGGCGGTGGTGCCAGTGTGCTGACCCGTCGCAGGGGAACCAAGGGTGCCATGCAGAGGGTCGTCTGGCACCCGTGTGCTTTTTGGTCCCTGGGGTGGTTACAGCGTGCCATGTTTTCTAGTCGGACGGAGCGGCAGGGTCGTGAATGTTCCCGTGTTCCAGCCACAAGCGGCACTGGAGGTCACTGTGGAGTTTTAGTGACAAAAAATGTGCCGCTTGTGACGGGGACACGAGAACATCCGCGAATCTGCTGCGGACGTCCGTCTCCGGACCCTCCTCGGAGGCTCCCCTCCTCATAAGGGAGACCCTCCTCGAAAAGGGTACTCTTCTCAGAGAGCGGACCCTCCTCGGAGAGAGGACCCACCTCAGAAGGGAGTCCCTCCTCGGAGAGGGGACTCCGCAGAAGGATAATACCCTTCTGCGGAGTTTAGGAATTTAGGTATTGGGGAATTTAGGTATTTCAAAGAATTCGCAGATCAAACTCTTATTAGTCCAGTGCTAAATTGTCAGTTTTGTAAAAGGAGCTGTAATTCTATTTCAGTTCTAAGTTCTTATTCCATAAACAGGCTCGGTGGTTTAAACCATACCTTAAGAAAACACTTGTTTTGTAATAAGGGGGATTATCTCTAGTAATATTATAAATCCGAAAGCAACTGTCTGACTGACCGCCTGTCTGTCTGTTACGCTTTCACGCCTAAGCCGCGGAACTGGTCATCATGAAATTTGGCAGAGATATAGCCTGAGATATGGAAAAGGATATAGACTACTTTTTACGTGATGACCGACATCCACGCGGGTGGTGCCGCGGGCAAAAGCTAGGCTTTATTTATACTTTTAAAGTAGGTTCGGATTACTTCCAACAAGTGGAAAATTGTCAGAGGAAGCATCTGAATCTAGAAATAAGGATTTTCGCACACATTTTTCAAGAGCTGCACAAACCATAATAATAATTAATCAAAATTTGGACGATGAGGCCGAAACCGATATATAGAACTTGGCTTTTGTACAGACGCCAGCACATCAAGCTACCCCAATTCGTCAAATTTCTTTGATAGATTTTCAACTTTATTACATAAGTTTAAGGTTCATGTTCCATTGGGAAAATTTGACAGTTTGGGGTAGCTTAATGTGCTGGCGTCTGTATATATGAATCTTTTCCAGGGTTTAAAAAGCGCCCAGTTACACTAATCATTGTTTCACGCTAACTTTATTTCATAAAATATCTATGTTTTTAATATTATTCCAAGTGGATTAGACCACGCCCAGTAAACGCTCAGTTTTTTTTTGGATCATAAAATGAGTTGCAGGCGACTACTTTTACGAAATTACATAAATTGAAAACTAAGAGAAGAAACGTTTGTATTCCTACCGTACTTAGCCCACCAGGTGGTAGGTTTGGTCACTAACCTACCTCCCCGGTGGGTTGAGCGTTCATTACAGGGGGCTCAGTAGCCGTGGCTGCCCTTTACTGTCACCGACGCAGGGGCCGGTTCCCGTAAAAAAAAAAAAAAAAAAAAAAAAAAACTCACCTAACTCAGGGAGACACGGATCTCGAGAGAGGTACCCTCCTCACATCCTCGGAGAGGGGCCCTCCTCAGAGGTTTGGCCCTCCTCGGAGGGACAACCTCTCAAGAGGTACGACCCTCCTCAGAGGGAATCCCTCCCAAGAGGGACGACCATCCTAAGAGGAATTCCCTCCCCAGAGGGACGACCCTCCTAAGAGGAAATCCCTCCTCAGAGGAGAGACCCTCCTCACCCTCCCTACCCTAACCTAACCTAACCCCACGCCGCAAACGGGCACAGACCTACCTTTGTCCTCTGACGAAAGTTCGTCTAGTACTGAGCTCAGCTTGGAATGCACCGCTATTTATACCCGCTGTCGCGCGCGATTCGCGCGCGACGGCGCGTGTCGCGTCCGCGCAGCCGCGACACCATACAAAATGTAACATTGTTGTCGCGCTACTCGTCGCGCGCGATTCGCGACGTCGCGGCGTCACGAGTCGTAGCGGCGCGACGCGTTGTCGCTCCTGTGTGAAAGGGTTTGCGTCGCGATTATCGCAGAATCGCCACCGCGACATGTCGCGCTGTCGCGTCGCGCCTGTTTGAAGAAGCCTTAATACGGGTACTTGAGGCTTTTTGGAGTCCCAATGAACAAATTGACACGTATCCCATGACTGTTGTAGGGTGGGACGGAGTTCATACAAAAATGGAAACAAACACACAGAACACACACAAAGTTTGTTCCTAGTATTTACACTATGGATATCACTGTATTTTTAAACAGTTTAATATTTTTATGGGCATATAAAACATTTTCATAAATATACTGTGAAGGCACTGTCATTACATTAATCTCCTTAAATTTATCTCTGAGAGAGTGTCTCGGACTTAATTTATAAATTGATCGAACAGCTCTTTTCTGCAAGACAAAAATAGTCTGAATGTCGGCGGCATTTCCCCACAATAGAATACCATACGACATTACACTATGAAAATAGCTAAGTACACTAAGCGGGCTGTCTCTATATCAGTTAAATTACGAATTTTTCTAACAGCGTATGCTGCAGAGCTTAGCTTTTTCGATAATTTGGCTATATGTGGGCCCCAGTGAAGCTTGGCATCCAAAGTTAAGCCCAAGAATACAGTGCTATTTTCAAGATTCAATTCTTCGCCCTTTATCAACACATTAGTTTTCACCTGCTTAACGTGAGGTAGCGTAAACTTAATGCATTTTGTCTTTTTTTCATTAAGAAGTAAATTATTAACATTGAACCAGTGAACTACTTTTGAGATTGCGCTATTTACATCGTCATTAACAAGTTGCTGACGTTTAAGTTTAAACAAAAGTGAAGTGTCATCCGCAAACAACACTATATCATGATTATCCTTTATGAGGTTAGGCAAGTCATTAATATAAATAAGAAACAAGAAAGGACCAAGAATTGAGCCCTGTGGGACTCCCATTGATACTACGGATCCGGGAGATCTTTTTCCGTTTACATCAACACACTGAATCCTATTACACAAGTATGAAATAAGAAGATCCAGAGCGGTGTTCCGGATCCCGTAGTGGCGGAGTTTCCTGATTAAAGTTTCATGAAGCACGCAATCGAATGCTTTAGATAAATCACAAAAGATGCCCAAGGCATCGTATTTATTTTCCCATGCATTGTAAATATGCCCTAAGAGTTCAACACCGGCATCGGTAGTTGAACGACCCCTTGTAAAACCGAACTGTTTACTATGTAATAAATTATGTTTTAAAAAAAATATTTGCAATTGTTCTAAAATTAATTTCTCAAAAATTTTACTAAAGGTAGGTAGTACTGAAATAGGTCTATAATTAGTGGGGTCTGATGTACTACCTGATTTAAACAAAGGTATTATTTTACTATTCTTCATTAGGTCAGGAAACTCCCCACAGTCTATACAATTATTAAATATAAGAGCTAAAGTAGGTGCTACAATGTCAATAATAGACTTAGCAACTTCTACAGAATTACCCCACAGATCTGCAGTCTTTTTTACATTTAAAGTGTGAAAGGTTTTAATTATATCTCTACAGCTAATATGTTCAAAATGGAATTCTGAATCACAAACATTAACATTTTCCTTAAGTAAAGACTCAGCAACAGAAGGTGATGAGTTTAGTGATTTTGTAGTTGAAACGGGAATATCTGCGAAGAAATTTTCAAAAGCCGCGGCGACTTGCGAGTCTGATGTGATTATGTTGTCATTGATAGACAGGCTGTAGTCAGTATTTCGGTTGCTAGACTTTCCCGTTTCACTATTAATAATATTCCAAGTCGTTTTAATTACATTACTACTGTTTTTAATCTTAGAACTCAAATAACGCGACTTGGCCATCCAACATACTTTTTTAAATAATTTGGAATAATTTCTAACATATAAATTAAATTCAGCAGTGTTTACAGTAGTCCTTTCATTGTACAGCTCATAAAGTCGTGTTCTACTTTTATGAATACCAATGGTAGCCCAATCACTGAAAGAGACGTTACTATTAATCGAGATAGTCTTGGGAATAAAAGTGGAGTTAAATTGTTTACAATATATTGTTGAGCCGCACGATTGATGTTTGGTTATCACTAATTAATGGTCAAGATCTTTCTAGAAAGTTCGATGCTAGAACTTTCTGGAACTATCGACATGTGTTCGGTCAGGGCCGATATGTACTCGAACATTCTAGATGCTTCTACGGTAGAAGGTTCTGGAACTATCCGAGGGCCCTATATAAGCGGGAACGGAGCGCGTCCCGGGGTAGTTCATTGGAAGCGATACATGCGAGAACATCTAAAGCGATCTTCAAGTGCGACTTAAGAGTGATCCGTAGTGCTATTGTGTTGTGTTATTAGTGTGTTTAATTAAAGTGTTATTTTTGGTAATTCAGATCGGCAGTTTTTAATTGTCACGAACCCCTAGCTCGTAACAATATGTATATCTTTAAAAAATCGTCATTTTACTGATTAGGCTCAGCATTCATAGATAAAACTGGTAATTTATTAACGAGTTTAACTTTAAAGGCTTCTAGGCGAAATGCAGTTTTGGGGTTAACAATGATATCCTTTTTACCCATTTTGGTTTTGAATGGTAATCCATTGCCCGCAATGATCAGAATCTAGTAAATTAATAATTTCTTTTTTGCGACTTGGTACAACATCTGTATAAATATTATCTAGGCATGTGGCACTACTAGGGGTTATTCTTGTGGGCTCTATAAATAGGTTTACAAGATTGTAGGACTGAAATAGACTTACTTACCTATAATTTTACTAAAATAACCTGAGTTATCCAACAAATTAACATTAAAATCACCGCAACGAATAATGGACTTGTTTGAGTTACAAATCTTGTGTAATACTTCATCCATTACCTTTTAAAAGCAGTCATACAATCCTGAAGGTGGTCTGTACACAATTAATACAATAAACTGCTCCAATTTTATACAGGCTATTTCTACTGCCCGCTCAACAGAGAGGCTCACATTATCCTTACGTTCTTTACATTTTAACTGGTTACTTACTAAAATTAATGAGCCACCAGCCAGCATTTACTCTGCTGAACGAACCAAACGAACTACCAACCTGCACCCTAATTGCGTAACTCACGATTCATCATAATCTGTTTCGCTTTGAAACAGATTGTTAAACCATTGCTTCATATGTTCGAAAAATGTGTCTGTTCAGCAACGTAAATAACGCAATGAATACTGTTGAACTGTCAAATTGAAACCGATTATGATTAATCGTGAGTTACGAAATTAGGGAGCATAGCCTAATTGCATTGATTATTAAAATTAAACATGAACTGGTGGCTTTTAAACCAATGTTCAGTCATACAAAGAATATCTATATTGTAATCGACTTCTAAATCTTTGTTCAAATACCCTTGAATGTTTTTGATGCACCAGGTTGATACTATGTAATTCCTCAACACTTTCATTTACCAAGCTTACATTTTTGCAAGAGGTTGCCTCCATTGTGTTAATTTTTAATTAAAATTAAGATCAATGTCAAAATTATTAGCCAAATTATTGGCAGAATAGTTTAATATCAATTGCATCGCTCAATAGGAGCAAGTTGTTTAGCCAAATTTTTGGCTGAATTAAAAAATAATACGATAGCGACACAGCTATATGTCTTCTATGATAGTTACCAATACCAATTGTTCTGTTGATGATGCAAGTAGAACTTGATCATCTGTATAGAGAAGGCATTTAACAAGCAACTCATTCATTCTCAATCTGCACTCACCCTCTCTCAAATCTGTCAGACAACTACCCATGTACATGTTGAACAGCCACGGTGACCCTAGTCTAACCATCCCTTGAAATGCAGAACCAGTTAATATTTGCCCCCCACTTAACTTCAAAAATATTCGGACCTCCCATACAAAATCGATCAGCTGACTATTGATTTTGCATGGGAGGTCCGTTATTTTTCTTCATATTTCGACCCATGTTCCTTGAAGAAAGTTTTTCAATTTTACGGGTACTATCACCCTGAAAATTTTAAATGGTGACAAAAAATCACTGTATAGTGCTACGATCACAGCCTTATACTAATCATTCGGCACACGGCCATGTCTCCAACACATACTTAAGATCCAGCACAACAGCAGGCCTAGACAAAACACATTATCTTTAGCGTTCACGCCAAACGCTACGGCAAAATGTATGGGAATGACATTACCTGCGGAAAAAACATGACGTAACCAACCAACGTTTCCGCAGGTAATGTCATTCCCATACATTTTGGCGTAGCGTTTGGCGTGAACGCTAACAGAAATGTATTTTGTCTTTAGGCCGTGGCGTGTTACAACCCCGTCACGGCCCTTCTGCACTTCAACAGAAACTCTTTCGTAGCTTTCCCAACTTTCATCCTTTTCAGCGCTCTTATAATCTCATCTGTTTCTATTTAATTCTCTTCATCTACATCGGAACTGGGGTCGGAACAGTGTCTAGCTCTTATACGGTGTTGTATCGGGATTCATAAAAACTTATCCATAAAATTACCTTAGTGAAAAAATCCTTTCGGCCTCATAACGTCTTACACAGGTTTGACGTTATGAAACTGAAAGATAGAAAAGAAAAAAAAACAATTATTGGAAGCATTCATTTAGTTTATCTACAGTGGCAGTAGTAATAGGTCAAGCTACTGTCACATACATCCGGCTTCCTCATCCTGACCACAAAAAAGAAGACTTTCTCTATACCTCTCACTTATAGACTGGATTTAAAATGTGGCCTAGTTAATAAAATGTTCCTGAATCCTTTCAGTGGGTAAGATAGATTGGTGTTTGCAGATTTTTCTTTACTTTTTCAGAATGGACCTGATTGGTTCTGTATAATTGTTGGCTTTAAAAATGGCAGTGTTGGATTTTATACCAATACCGGTCACTTGCTGTTACTTGAAAAATTAGATGATAAACCAGTTTTAAAAATATCTTGCCACACTGGGACTTATGGAACTTTACCTGATGACGTACATATACTGTATCAAAGTTGTGAGTGTATCATCTCAGGATCAAGCTTGTACCAAACACTCAGGAATGCCAAAGCACAACTAGCCAGAGGTATTTTTACTCACTTATATCACAAATTCACAAAGCATTCAACACAACTTCTTTAATTAATAAAAGTACATATTTATAGTACGAGCTGGGATCCAGGGGGACTACTCGGTGGATAGCCGAAGCATCAATATTCGAAAATGGATGTTCACTGAACAAGAAGTTATGAATGATGCTGCAGTTGTAGGACTTGATCTCAAAAACACTTACGATCACCTGTTAGCAGCATCCACTTATGGTGGATATGATGTTTGGTAATTAACATTAATTGCAATATTTTAAATCATTTCGTTTTAATCAGTAGATTTATCATTTTAAATATATGTCTAAATCCGACTCTTATCCATGAAACACTAAATATATGTAAATAAGATGTAGATATATTTTCCTACCTTGTTAATAATAATATAATACGATGCGACGTTTTAAAGCTTCTTTTGCTGAGATTGTAGGCGCGGTTGAAATTAGATTTTCCTAATCGTTTTCAAGTTGAATTATTAACA
Organism: Polymixis flavicincta; assembly: GCA_949987655.1. Lineage (NCBI taxonomy): Eukaryota > Metazoa > Arthropoda > Insecta > Lepidoptera > Noctuidae > Polymixis > Polymixis flavicincta. The sequence goes on along the minus strand of OX465180.1, from coordinate 10,997,492 downwards.
CCAAACTCATACGCAATATAAAACTGGGTTTAGTTATTGATTTTTAGCACTACACATTTTTTGTTTTTAATATTAGGTGCATGCAAGTCAGTGCCTACCAATTTCATGAAAAAAAAAAACTGTTTAAATATTACAGGTATCGTTCTGTGCCACCTGTAAACACTTTGATACTTGGAGCTGGTGTTAAGCCATATATTGGTTTTCACTATGCTCTGGAAGGAGGAACTACTCCCCCACTGCAAGATGTGGCTAGAGCTGTTGCAAATAAAATCAAGTCTGCTCTTCCGTAAGTATGAGAATATGCACCACTAGCTGCGCCCCGCGGTATCACCCGTATAAGCTTAGATCCCGTGGGAATATCGTAATAAAAAGTATCCTATGTCCTTATCCAGGTCATCATGGTCTATCTAAGTGCCAAAGGTCCAAATCCGTTCCAGCCGCAAACAACCATACAAAAAACCTAATCTTTCCTCTTTATTTACGTGGGTCAAACTGAAAGTAAAAAAAAAGCGGTATGATGTAGAAGCCTGTTAATATTTGTATTGCTTTTGGAAGTCTAGTCTCCGTTCCTTTCTAAGCACCGTCGCATGCGATGAAACCATTGACTGAAGTAATGAGCTCACTCTTCTCTATAAAAAGATTTATTAGATTAAAGGGATCTCGAAGACGCCTTTTTCAAACGCAGCCGCATCTTCAGGGTTCATAAACCGATTTCCTCTAAGTTTATCTTTTATTTTTGGAAATGAATAAAAGTCATAAGATGCCAGGTTGGGACTGTAAGAAGGATGACTCACTAACTCCACACCTTCGTTAGAAAAATATTCGATAGTCCGTCTGGCGGACTGAGCTCTGGAGCGTTGTTGTGGTGGAGGAGGATCCTGTTTCTTGGGCGCTGATATCTAAAATTTTCCAAGACAAATGGTAAACAGTGACTGACACACCAATCTGCTGTAACAGTCCTTTTATATTCTAGGAGAATACTTGCGTAATGACCCGCCCCTTCAAAGACGCTTCTTTGGAGCCAAATGCCCTTCGTTACTTTCAAGTCACCTCCCTCATATTTTTCAACCATTGAGCGGCACCAATCTAAATGACGGCGTTTTTTTATCTTCCGTCAAATTATGGTTGGCTGATTGTTGAGTAAGACGGCAACGAAAGTCGTAATAAATCATTGAGCGAAAATGATCTCTAGTCAAATCCATTTCGACGGAAGACAGACACTTTTTAAATTGCCGCTTTGTAAAAATAAATGACATGATTTCATTTACAGATTCCCTAAAAAATGCTAATTCGAAAATTAAATAAAATTTCATTGGCTGCTTTTCGTACTGGTCTATTCTAAAAACTTTCCCGTATAATATTAGTTTAGATAAAACTTACTTAAATGTTCAATGAAACAACAACACCATCTCACACGAGGACTATCTGATTGTTGCTAGAAAGCCGATTGCCTAATAAAAATGATAGAAATAATAATGTTCTTATCTGATTAAAGGGGTTGGCTCGGTGGGGGCTCTACAGACAACACAACGGCTGGAAGTGAACCATTAATTCGTTCTGAACCTTTATCGATGCGCAACGGCTTATATGATGGGCAACGACACGGCAACCTGGTAGCTGTGTCGCCAGATCGACGCCTCGCCGCCACAGTCGACAGTTTCGGACGCGTTGCGGTTCTAGACGTTACACGGGGGCATTTAATTAGACTCATCAAAGGTTGCAGAGATGCTCAAGTTGCATTTGTTCAAGTATGTATATCACATGTATTAAACGCTAATATTTTAGGAAATTTCCGAATCTGGCTAAACATATACAAGTTGCTCAAATTGAATGTAATTTCAATGCAGATCATTTATTTCTTGACACCAGTTATGTCATTTAGATGTACCTACTTATAGATAGGGAGCTAGCGATTTCGCAAAATAGTGATTAAGGCTGGCCAGCGATTGTTCCAAAGACTGCTAAGTACAGTTTGGTTCGGAACCTTAATTGTGTGAGCCAGACTCGCTCTGGACCAGATTGTTTTGTCTACAACTAGGTTAAGCCCGCAGGTGTGCCCGCTTGTATGTAGATGTCGGGAATTATCCCACGCGAACGTAGGTACTAGGTACCGGGTATTCTATGGCTGAACCTAGATCACGATCTATCCGTGTGACCAGTTTCATTAAAATCCGTTCAACCGTTAAGGCGTGAAAAGGTAACAGACAGACAGGGTTACGGTAACAAAAAATACAAATAGCGATGTTTTGCCAGCGGAATTAGCTAAGAATACTAATTTCTCTTCATAGAACCTCCAATTACAAGAAAAGCAAAAATATGTACGCTAGAATCCCTTCTAATATTTTAAATGCGAAAGTAACTCTGTCTGCCTGTTACACTTAACGCCTAAACCGCAGAACCAATGCGATATAGGTACCCTGTGATATGGAGAAAGACATAGGTTTTACGTGATACTTTACGCGATACTCTACTTTTTACGCGATAACCGACATCCACGCCGGCGGAGCCGCGGGCTAACGCTAGTTATAGACTATAGTATAGTTAAAATCTCGCTGCAGACTCGGTCATAAATCATTCGAGTGTTTCGCTCTCTTTCCCACTCACGGGCCTTATGGGCAGGCCACGCCCACACGTAGTCCTGTGCATTACTGCAGTCGATGAGTAGTGATATCGATAGTTTTATATATTTATAAATGGGTGATAGAAATAAATACACATTTATTTTTATTTTATTACCAAATTTACTACAAAGCATATTAAATATATACTTAAACAAAAGAACGTATATTTAAAACTAAAAATAGAAAATTAAAATTACGTGATAACCTTAATGATTCTGTTATCGATAATGGCCTTGAGCGCGCGCAACTAGCGCACATCCCTACTCCGATTATGATTTATGACCAAGTCTGCAGCGAGATTTTAACTATACTATAACTATATTTAACAAAATTTTTGGTAAAGATAATCTTCTGGCAAACGCTCCGTCAAAGATTTCACACAGAATGAGCAATTCCCTTTTGTCTTTGCAACATTATATTGAGTGTACCGACCTAATAAACAAAAGGAACAATTGCCTCACTTTTGTTATACGTACAGACGCCAGCACATCAAGCAACTCCAAACTGTCAAATTTTTCCAATTAAACATGTTATGTTAAACTTATGTAATAAAGTTGAAAATCTATCAAAGAAAGGACATGTCTGGTAGCGCAATAGGCGGTTGTCTAGGTAGTCAATGCCAATGTTCAGAAATGGTTGTTACAATAGTATAATCGTTGTACTTTATAGTTTATCCAAAAATATGTTTCAGGAGTAATTAACTTGCTTAAAACTCGTCAAAATAAATAGTTTACACCGGTGTTTCTGTTATTTATTTCTCATTTTATCGACTACCTGTGCGCGTTTTATGGACTATTTATTGGCTTTGTTTGACGATTGGTTTTACGTTGAAATGGAAAGACAAAATAGTTGTGTGTCGTGTAATCGATCTGTGTTACGTCGACGAAAACACATTCTTTCTAGAAAAATACCGAGATCATGCAGTATTATTATTGCAAGAAAGGATTCCACACGAGGTAAGTAACTTACACAGTTATTATACCTACTTACCGGCTCACCAAACCTCGACTACGAGATAGCGATAGAAAGAGATACTTTTTATATCGATCGCCAACGGCGTGCTCTATCGGTTGTGGGAAACATGCTTGCCAGAAGATTTTTTAAGGCTAATGTACAAATGAAAGTGCACTTGTTCAGAACGTATTGTCAAAGTTTCTATACGTGCCAGCTCTGGACTGAGTATACAAGGAAGTCTTGGGATGGCATACGTGTTCAGTACAACAACATCTACAGACACCTAATGGGGTTAAAGCGCTATTATAGTGCCTCAGGAATGTTCGCGGAGGCAAGGTTGAACGCGTTCAATGCCATTCAGAGAAGCAGAATTGCCTCTTTCATGTCCAGGGTTGGTACGTGTAGAAACACCTTAGTTAAGGACATTGCTGAGAGGATGTACGCTACCAAAACCTACAAGCGGTGGTTGAAAATAGCAGCTTAAAATGTTTGTGCCTATATAGGTGCTAGAAAGGAAAGGCATCAGTTTGTGTGTGTGTATGCTTTTTTAAATGTATTTTTTTTCTAAATTTTAATCTTTTAATGTACTGTTTTTATAATTGTTTTTTTTTTATGGATCATGTGGTCTGCAATAAAGATTATTATTCCTTTATTCATTCTAGTTCTTATTACTATGCATTTTTAAATATTTTATAAAACAAAAATAAAAAATAAAACATTTAAAAATATATAAAATAGGGATCCGCCGGTATTGGGAGCAAGGTCCAGGCTACCGGTGGTTAGGGCTCCAGAGACAGGAACCTCCTCACGATGCGAGCCGTATCGAGGAGTACTGCCTTCTGAATCAGGCCTTTGATCCAGCCGCCTAACGAGAGCCTCGAGAGATGTTGTTCGAGGCTTTCGGCCATCAGTCCATTGGCTGATACGACAATCGGCACAATGACAGCTGAGTCCACATTCCACATGTCGACAACCTCGTGTGCTAAGTCGAGATACTTAATTTGCTTCTCTTTCTCAGCTTTCACGAGGTTCCCGTCATGCGGGATGGTAACATCGACTATCATTGTGCGGCGCGCTAACCGATCTATCACCACTATATCAGGCTTATTGGATACAATAATAATATAGCAACACTGACACGTCAACAACGTCATTTTTTTTTGTCCTAACTCTTATTTCCCGTATTTATTTATTTCTGTGAGTCGCATTAAACAAATCTCAGTACAAAAACTTCTGGAAGAAAGCCTATTATAAATAATTGAATAAAAACGTTGATAAAATGAAAAAAACACACAAACCCGAAACCATCAATTTTGACGGCTGTCAAAACCGACATCAGGGAAATAAAATATCGAAAAATTAACCATGAGATCATGAGATGATAATGTTGACGAGATCAGCTGCTCGCCGTGCACGCCTACCAACCCCGGAGTCGTCGCTCAGCTCCGCCTCGCCGCCGCCGGAACCCAGCCCCATCGAGAGTGCTGTGACACCGGCCGTGGCAGTTGCGTCGAGCTCGAGCGACGAATATTTTTCCCCGCCGACGTCGCCAACACCTGTACGTCGGCAGGGGAGAGGCCGGCCACCGAGGAGCTTGGGACTTAGGGGCCATCCGGCCCCGAGCCGGGTCCCCGCTACCGGTGGTTGTGTGCAGCGCATGAGATGGACTCAGTCTATGAACGAGAACGTCATGCGCGCATATTACGGGTCTACAGAGGGGGGAACTAACCTCAATGCGTACCGCGAAAGGATGCTGTCTCTGTTTCAGATACTGGAACCAACCGTCAACGTTTCGGCCCAACGACTGTCGGATCAGGTGCGGGTCATCCAACGCAATCACAGGTTGGACGATACCGCACTTGATAGGCTGCGCTCAGAAGTGCTGAGCAACCATATCGTCTCGACTCCTGCACAGACCGCGGGACATGTGTCAACTATTGATACAATCTCGCCGCGGTCTCATCATGTTGAAGAAGATGATAGGGTTGCCACAGTAAGTAGCCAGTACAACGCTCGACTGAGGAGCGCACTGGAGGATGCGTTTCGCGAATATCGATCCACTCCGACCGAACTTAGACCCCGATTACCACGGCTACCTATGCACAAGAAAAATAGGGCGCTGGTGTGTGCCTTGGACTCGCAGCTCAAGAATTTCTTCGAGAGCAGCGAGGATCTCGTTGATACACACTCGATCCTGTATTGCGCGGCTGTTGCGGCATGTCGTTTAGCTAACGTCAAGTTTCCAAGCTGTGACGGAGCTTCTCGACCGAAACCAACTGCACCAGCTTGGCAGTGCAGGATCGAGCGTCGTATCGATGGGGCCAGGGTACTCATCGGCAAACTATACTGCTTCAGGGAGGGCAATACACGACCACGTGTGATGCGCTTTGTGAGACGGGCTTTCTCGGGGACTGGAATCAGTCCTCCAGAATACCTGTCCCATGTCACGGAGCGCATTGACTTCCTGAAGCAGAAAGTTTGTGCATGGGCGAGCCGTATTCGGCGGTATAAGCGGCGGGTTGATCGGTACGCGCAAAATCGCATGTTCCAGAGCGATGAGAGGTGGGTATATAGAGCCTGGGAGCGACCCGAACAAAATGTGACGGACGTGTGCCGCCCGGATGATGCCACCACGAGTGCATTCTGGCGCAGCATCTGGTCGGTGCCCGTCTGTCATACTGAGGCTGGTTGGATGCAGGATGTCAGGCGGGTGTGTGAAATTATACCAGAAATGGAACCTTGTTCAATTACGCCACTGGACGTAGCTAGAGCAGTCCGTCCGTTACCGAATTGGAAGTCACCGGGACCGGACGGACTGCATAACTTTTGGTTAAAATGGATAAGTAGTTCACACAGTCGCCTGGCATCTCAATTCCAGTCATCCTTAGAGTGCGGGTCGCTACCGCAGTTTCTAACAACAGGAGTTACCCACCTGCTCCATAAATCAGGTAGTCCCGCGGAACCCAAGAATTATAGACCGATTACATGTTTGTCAACGGTTTATAAACTTCTTACATCCATTTTGAGAGCGAAAATTACCACGCACATTGAGAATAACTCGATTTTGTCTCCCTCTCAAAATGGATGTAGGAATGGGTCCCGCGGTACTAAGGAGCTACTCCTCATCGACATGGCCATAAGCCAACAGGTTCGTCGATCCCGCAAGGATCTGTCGACATGCTGGATAGATTATAAGAAGGCCTACGACTCGGTGCCACATGCATGGCTTATGAGAGTGCTGGAGTTGTACAAGGTTGATGCAACTCTACGCACCTTCCTTAAGTCGTGCATGGGGCAATGGAGGACAGTCCTTCGCTATCCGGGATGTCCACAGATCCAAGGGAATGATGAGCCTGTATGGATCAAACGGGGAATATTTCAGGGTGACAGTTTGAGTCCACTTTGGTTCTGCTTAGCCCTGAATCCTCTAAGCACACTGCTGGAGGATTCAGGTCTAGGCTATCGGCTGAGGAGAGGTGGTCAGGTTATATCTCACCTCCTCTACATGGATGACCTTAAACTCTTTGCCTCCAACAAATTACAACTGATGGAGCTACTGAAGGTAACTGAAACTTTCAGTAGCGCCATCAGGATGGAATTTGGTGTGGACAAATGTGCAGTCATGCATGTAAGACGAGGTGAGATTATGGAATCCGAGGGAATTCAACTTTCGGATTCCATACACCTCAGATCCCTTTCCTCAACCGAGAGCTATAAGTATTTGGGTATGTCGGAAGCGTTAGGCATCAACGCTGCTGATATGAAACAATCGTTGAAGGAGCGCTTCTTTGGTAGCCCGAAGAAGGTATTAATTAGTCTTCTCTCAGGCGCAAACAAGGTGCGCGCCTTCAACGGTTGGGTCATGCCGGTTTTGATGTACTCTTTCGGCATACTCAAATGGACTCAAACTGAACTCGACGCCCTGGATCGACGGGTCCGTACACTGCTGACTGCAAACCGGATGCATCACCCACGATCATCGGTGATGAGACTGTACATCCCGCGGAAGTGCGGGGGTCGAGGCTTTCTGAATGCCAAGACCCTCCACAACCGCGAGGTATGCAGTCTCAGGGAATATTTTACAAAAGCCGAAGTGGGTATGCACCGTGATGTGGTCGCAGTGGACAAGGGACTCACCCCACTATCCATGGCTAAAGAGAACTGGCGCAAACCTGTAATACTAACTACCGATGACCGCAAGGAAGTATGGCGAAACAAGGAGCTGCACGGGCGCTTCTATCGGGCTCTTCATGAGCCCGGTGTTGATTTCTTAGCGTCCGTATCCTGGCTACGTTTTGGTGACCTTTTCGGGGAAACTGAAGGTTTCGTCTGTGCAATTATGGATGAAGTTATCTTGACGAATAACTACCGGAGACATATTATGAAGGACGGGACGGTGGACGTGTGTCGGGCATGTCACCTTCCGGGTGAGTCCATCAGACATATTATCTCTGGTTGTTCTCGTCTGGCTAACGGCGAATACTTGCACAGGCATAACCAAGTAGCCAGGATTATTCACCAGCAACTTGCTTTGAAATATAAACTTGTGGATTATGAGGTACCGTATTACAAGTATGTGCCCGACCCAGTTCTTGAAAATGACCATGTCACGTTGTACTGGGACCGATCTATCATTACTGACAGGACTATTGTAGCCAATAAACCTGATATAGTGGTGATAGATCGGTTAGCGCGCCGCACAATGATAGTCGATGTTACCATCCCGCATGACGGGAACCTCGTGAAAGCTGAGAAAGAGAAGCAAATTAAGTATCTCGACTTAGCACACGAGGTTGTCGACATGTGGAATGTGGACTCAGCTATCATTGTGCCGATTGTCGTATCAGCCAATGGACTGATGGCCGAAAGCCTCGAACAACATCTCTCGAGGCTCTCGTTAGGCGGCTGGATCAAAGGCCTGATTCAGAAGGCAGTACTCCTCGATACGGCTCGCATCGTGAGGAGGTTCCTGTCTCTGGAGCCCTAACCACCGGTAGCCTGGACCCTGCTCCCAATACCGGCGGATCCCTATTTTATATATTTTTAAATGTTTTATTTTTGTTTTATAAAATATTTAAAAATGTATAGTAATAAGAACTAGGATGAATAAAGGAACAATAATAATAATAATTTTATTTATTTCTTACCACAAATTACAATGTTAATAATTAATAGTCTACAGAGACAATTTCATAATTAATTTGTGGAAGACTGGTGCCTAAACTAAGTTTTTTACAAAACCTGTATGTCAGGTCACCAGGCCCCCTAATCATAATTTTACATTATTTTGGTTGCACTGGAGACAATCTGGTTCATATATTAATCATATTGATATAAAAATGTCACAAATTTTAATATTACAATACTGCTTATTAAATTAATTTATAAAAATCGTAAAATATAATATTTATTTTTAAGAATACATGCAAGGGAGGATGTATGTAAATGTATGTGAAAGCGTGTGGGGTGAGTATGTGTGAAGTGGAGTGAGTGTGTGAGTGGTTTGGGGTGCTTGTGTGTGCGTTGCAAAGGGAATTTCATATCAAGATATAGTTTTGAAAAGATCTTCAATTTGTGTATAATCTAATGTAATAAGCCAGTCAGTTATTTTCCTTTTAAAAGCTGTTTTGTTTAGGTTATGAATAGAGAGTAAATCATTTAAACTGTTGTATAGAAATGGGCCAAGAAAAGAAAAGAAATTTCGAGCAAATTTGGATTTTACTGATTTAGGTTGGCATATATTCCTTCTTCTTCTTCTCATGTCAGAAATATGATCGGTATTTATAAAAGGAACAAGAGATCGTTGTTTCAAAACCACATGGAGAATAAAAAGCTGCCGAATTGAGAGGACTTCGGCAGACTTATAAACGTCCACAGTGGGATGGCGGAAGGGAAGGAATAATGCAACTTTAAGGACTGCCCTTTGAGCCCTTTCAAGTGCTATAAGGTTAGTTTTAAACGTTCCTCCCCAAGAAGTGATGCAGTATGTCAGGAGAGATTGGCACAAAGCACAATAAACAGATAGTAGCTGCTTGGAGTTAAGGATTGAACGAAGATTTTTAACCACAAAGATAAATTTCCGTATTCTGCTAGTCAGACAATTTATATGTTCGGCAAAGTTTAATTTAGAATCTAAGGTGACCCCCAAGTACTTAATATGGTCTACCTTCTGCAATTTGGAACAAGAACAATCACTATCATGAGGGGATGAACAGGTGTGAGCGAGAATAGAGAATTATTGAAGAGATGACTGCGGACTGTTCCTTAAGGAAAATGCAATGTATTTGGTTTTAATGGAATTTAAGGTGAGTATGTTAGTTCTTAGCCAATCATTCACAGTATTAAAACCAAACTGAGCGTAGTTATGCACCTCTTCCCATGAGTCTGCACTGAAAAGAAGCACAGTGTCATCCGCGAAGGTAATAATACGACCATTTTGAAGAGAGAGATTGCAGAGTTCATTAATATAGACCAGAAATAATGTGGGCCCCAGGATGCTACCCTGAGGAACTCCAAAAGCTACGGGTAATGTGTCACTAAAGTGGCTATCAATTTTAACAACTTGCGTGCGGTTAGTTAGGTAGTCTTTAAAGAGTGACAATTGATTTCCACGTATACCGAGGTTTTCAAGCTTACGAAGCAAGATCGGGACCGACACTGTATCAAAGGCTTTAGCTAGGTCTAAAAAGATGGCTAATGACTTCCTTCGATCATCCATGTTAGAAACAATAGAGTTTGTCAATTCGTGCACTGCCATGGCTGTCGATTTCCCTGCACGAAACCCGAACTGATACTGGGACAGCAGGTTGTTAGACTCTAGATATTTCACTAACCTGTTGTTCAATAGCCGTTCCAGAATTTTTGATAAGGCAGGCAGAATTGCTATTGGTCTATAATTATTAACACAGTGTCGATCCCCACTCTTGTGAATCGGATGGATAAGTGCCTTTTTAAACGCAAGAGGAAAGGTACCAGATTCTATCGCTAAGTTGCAGATATGTGTAATTGAGGGTACTAAAAGATTCTTATGTGCAATGAGAAGGTTTGAAGAAATATTGTCGCAGCCCACGGCGCAGTCGCGCTTGAGAGAAGAAATAATGGCACCTACCTCGTGCTCATCAACGGGCAGTATAACCATGGAATGGGAAAAGGGCGGTAGGTGGGTAATAGTAGGGGGGTCATCATGACCCTGCTGCTGTGTGGTTATTTTACTAGCCAGGGTTGAGCCAATATTGGCAAAAAAATTATTTACTTTATTTAAGCAATGAACTGGTTGATCTTGTGGGCTTATTAACTCGGTCGGTGATGCTTTGGGTCTTGATCTATTCGAAACTTGATTTATTATTTTCCAGAGGCGGCGGTTGTCCTTTCCCGCCTTTTTTACTTCTTCTCTTTCAAATTCCCTTTTAACTTTTTTCAAAATTTTGTTGCAATAGTTTCGGTACCTTGTGTATGTTGTCTTTAGTATTAAATTGTCAGGTTTTTTTTTAGATTTTTTATTTAGATTGTCTCTGTTCTTTATACATCTTAAGAGCCCTGGAGTGATCCAGGGTTTAATAATTGTTTTCCGCGAGGAGACGGTAATTATTTTAGTGTTTGACTCTACTACAGTTTTAAGGATGTGAACCAGTTTGTCAGCAGCTACGTTTGCATCATTTGTCGCGAGAACTGGTTGAAAGTTTGCTTTATTTAAGTCGGAAAGTAATCCAGCTGAATCTATCCGTGAGATCATGTGTTTCAAGTGTCTAGGAAAAGTTTGATTCAACGAAAGGATGACAGTGTAATGATCTGTGAGGGTAGTTTGGGCTATAAAAACTTTTGCGGGCAATTTTGTTTTCAGAATGACGTGATCTAGACATGATTTCCCGTGTGTAGGAAATACGTGAGCCGGTAGCAAGCCGTGAAACGATATCAGATCGAGGTAAGCTGAAGCATTTCGATCACGATTTGAAGTACTGATATTTATATTTATGTCACCGGTGAGAATAATGTTTCTACAAGAAGAATAGTTTATTAATAATTCATTTAAGGATTGGAGGAAATTTGATATATTGTTATATGATGGTGGGCGATAAATAGCTAAAACAACGGTGTCATTATTAATTTGTATTGCTAGACAATTTGCGTCATGAAAGTCAGGTTCGAGAACATTAACATGCATACCATTTTTTACGTAAACAATTAAACCCTCGTTTTGACTTTTGTTTTTGATAGTTGAGTAACAGTTATAGCCATTTAATACCGGAAGATTTGAGGTATGCGGTAACCAGCATTCCGTGAGAATTAACAGGTCCCACGAAACTCTCGATTGTGCCAATAGAACATTAAAACCTGACATGTTGCAATTTATGCTTCTTATGTTTTGATTGATAATTTTGAGACGTTTTTCATTACTCGGGATGAGGTCTAAGCAATCACCCAGGTCACATATAGTAGAGTCAGCGATTGAAAGCTGGTCAATGTCATTGTTTATTAAATTAGAACGATCGAAGAGTACGGCTTAAATGACAGAGGCAGAAAATAATGTGCATAGCTGTACAGATCTGAGAGACATGACATGACATGAACGATCGCTCTCCCACCGAAAATCTTCCTGACTGGCAAGAGAATTTCAGTAGACAAGCAACCGGTGCGATAAGGACAACGAAAAAGTGATTTCCTAGTTTACATCTCGTACAATAGAATTCCCAAAATATATGTAAGAAAATTGTGAAATTGTGTGTGAAATAATTGTGTGTGAATTTGATAATGTGTAATTGTTTGCGTGTACACGTAGGTGTTACATAGACAGAAAAAAATAACTGAAACATATAAAATAACAATCCAAAAAAGTTATAAAAGTACATGCAGGGCTTTAATGTTAATGAATATTGGCCAAATAGTCACTTTTCAATTATTTTAGCAAAATCTGTTTCCGAGTTTACAGTGATGCGTTGAGCGAAGGTAAACTTTACCAAAGGCGGACCAACAATGCTTGTAATTATGTTGGGAGGCGAATTCTCTTGCCAGGAAGAACAACTTTCGAGCTTTAGCGGGGAGATTATCCGATATGTAAACGGGTACCTTTGGTCCGGGGATTCGTAGATGTGTTGTATTCAACTTACAGCTTTTATTATTTTTATTAAAGTTTCTGACTGATTGCAGTATCTTGGTTTTAAGTAACACTGTAGTGAAGTCAACTATGATGGTGTTATTCAAAGAATTGCTTGAGTTAATCCTGTATACGTCCTTTATATCTGATTCTGCAACTGATGTGTCTAGAGTGGTACCAACATTTGTGATCACATTTATCAGATCCATTTTTGATTCACTCTCAATTTTAGGTATATTTTTAATTTCCACTGTTGTAATTTTCGACTGTTTTTCAAGCTGATCTACCCTGTCTTCCAGTTTCCTGATATAGTCTCGATTTTCCTTCTTCTCGACTTCGTATTGTTTCATTTTGTTTAGCATTTCATCATATTTTTTGGCCGTAAAATCGACTGAGTCTTGTAGTTTGCTGTATTGATTTTTCACTTCCAACATCGTCGACTCCATGTTAGAGTAGAAAACCTTTTGTTCCTTTTTAAGATCCTTTATTACACCCGATAGTTCATCTTTGAAATCATTAAAATCTTGTAGATAGTCTTGGTCCGGGCGTTTCCTTTTATTGCGACAGGTAACGTTTGAGGGATCCATTGAGACTTCAATTATTTCCGCAGATGTACTTATGTTTGGCTCAGATTGGTGGTGGACGGGAGGTAACTGACTTAATACAGCAGGTGATACTGGTGGAGTTCGGTTTAGCGGCATTTTTTAAAAGTAGTTTATCTAAGTAATTTAGGAATGTGATTTTAAGAAATCTAAAATATAGAAAAAGTATGTTACGAGGCGGGGTTTGAACTTGCGACTCTTTACGCACAAACCGGAGTCATACGCCACGACGCCAAGTTGACACTTAGGGTTGCGGTTTAAATTAGTAGCCGGTATTTCCTTGCGCGAACTATTATGGTAGGTAGGTGATTAGCGCTCGAGCAGATTCTTTTGTGTTCACTGACGAGTCCAAAGTCCAAATTAGATAAAATTTTAGAATTTTGTGGCCGTTTGGATGTTAATTTTGATTTTTGAAGATGATGCACTTGGTATTTTACAATAGTTTTTTCACAGATTGTCACTGGTACACTGAAGTTTAATATTGTATGTTTCTATTTATATAAAAAGCACTTTTTTGTCGTAATATGAATTAAATGTTCGGCGAGTACTGGAAGCACGTCTGTTTACAACAACGTCACGGCGGCGGGGGGGGTCCTGTTAGTAATGATAGATCGGTCCCAGTACAACGTGACATGGTCATTTTCAAGAACTGGGTCGGGCACATACTTGTAATACGGTACCTCATAATCCACAAGTTTATATTTCAAAGCAAGTTGCTGGTGAATAATCCTGGCTACTTGGTTATGCCTGTGCAAGTATTCGCCGTTAGCCAGACGAGAACAACCAGAGATAATATGTCTGATGGACTCACCCGGAAGGTGACATGCCCAACACACGTCCACCGTCCCGTCCTTCATAATATGTCTCCGGTAGTTATTCGTCAAGATAACTTCATCCATAATTGCACAGACGAAACCTTCAGTTTCCCCGAAAAGGTCACCAAAACGTAGCCAGGATACGGATGTTAAGAAATCAACACCGGGCTCATGAAGAGCCCGATAGAAGCGCCCGTGCAGCTCCTTGTTTCGCCATACTTCCTTGCGGTCATCGGTAGTTAGTATTACAGGTTTGCGCCAGTTCTCTTTAGCCATGGACAGTGGGGTGAGTCCCTTGTCCACTGCGACCACATCACGGTGCATACCCACTTCGGCTTTTGTAAAATATTCCCTGAGACTGCATACCTCGCGGTTGTGGAGGGTCTTGGCATTCAGAAAGCCTCGACCCCCGCACTTCCGCGGGATGTACAGTCTCATCACCGATGATCGTCGGTGATGCATCCGGTTTGCAGTCAGCAGTGTACGGACCCGTCGATCCAGGGCGTCGAGTTCAGTTTGAGTCCATTTGAGTATGCCGAAAGTATTATTATTAACCATGCTTTTATCATTATAGGTACGTTTATTTGGTATCGTAGCCTTTACCGTGATTATAGTCGTAGTTCTCGCAAACGATTTCTTTGTTTGTGAGGAATTGCAATCCGTCGTTTTTAACCCCCGACGCAAAAACGACGGGGTGTTATAAGTTTGACGTGTCTGTGTGTGTGTGTGTGTGTGTGTGTGTGTGTGTGTGTGTGTGTGTGTGTGTGTGTGTGTGTGTGTGTGTGTGTGTGTGTGTGTGTGTGTGTGTGTGTGTGTGTGTGTGTGTGTGTGTGTGTGTGTGTGTGTGTGTGTGTGTGTGTGTGTGTGTGTGTGTGTGTGTGTGTGTGTGTGTGTGTGTGTGTGTGTGTGTGTGTGTGTGTGTGTGTGTGTGTGTGTGTGTGTGTGTGTGTGTGTGTGTGTGTGTGTGTGTGTGTGTGTGTGTGTGTGTGTGTGTGTGTGTGTGTGTGTGTGTGTGTGTGTGTGTGTGTGTGTGTGTGTGTGTGTGTGTGTGTGTGTGTGTGTGTGTGTGTGTGTGTGTGTGTGTGTGTGTGTGTGTGTGTGTGTGTGTGTGTGTGTGTGTGTGTGTGTGTGTGTGTGTGTGTGTGTGTGTGTGTGTGTGTGTGTGTGTGTGTGTGTGTGTGTGTGTGTGTGTGTGTGTGTGTGTGTGTGTGTGTGTGTGTGTGTGTGTGTGTGTGTGTGTGTGTGTGTGTGTGTGTGTGTGTGTGTGTGTGTGTGTGTGTGTGTGTGTGTGTGTGTGTGTGTGTGTGTGTGTGTGTGTGTGTGTGTGTGTGTGTGTGTGAGGCAACGTAGCTCCCGAACGGATGAACCGATTTTGATTTAGTTTTTTTTGTTTGAAAGGTGTATTAGTCGGGAATGTTCTTAGATATGTTTCATCAAAATCGGTTCAGCCGTTTGAAGATTATCAGCTCTTTTCTGGTTGGATTTCCAGGAAACCCAAGTTATTCACCAACAAACAGCAGAAGTATCGTGTTTGGGCTCATTGAAAAGGTCTCAATGAATAGATTATAGATAAATGGTGATTTAAAGGAGACATTAAGTTTAAAAAGCGAGAAATAAAAATTAAATTTAAAATTAAAAAAACCCCCGACCCAAACAAAAACTCTAAAAAGTAAAAAATAATATTTATGGGCCTTTTAATTTGAACGTAATATTTTGATCAGGGCATTGTCAAGTCGGGGGACGGTCAATGAAAACGCCAAACAGAGGCCTAGCCGTCCCCCGACTTGACAATGCCCTGATCAAAATATTTTTTTTTTTTTTTTTTTTTTTTTGGGTGGGAAATCATCAAATCTGATCAAAATATTACGTTCAAATTAAAAGGCCCATAAATATTATTTTTTACTTTTTAGAGTTTTTGTTTGGGTCGGGGGTTTTTTAAATTTTAAATTTAATTTTTTTACTAAAATGAAACTAGGTATTTACAATTGCTAGTTAATATAAATATTGCTTGGTCATAAACGTTGGAAAGATCCGGTTGCGGCACGTTGCCATGAAGCGCTAATGCACGGGACGGCAACGCTGTACGCGTCGTCGCAAAGCGATGTGTGAGATTGTCATTGGCGATTGGCGGAGATCTTTGTATGCTGACAGTGGAAGTTCTCCGGTTGATGTGAAGATGATGATAATTTCACAGTATATGCAATTTTTTATCAATTGTTTCAGATTCGTTTTGATGGCTCAAGGGCCATATGCCATGCTTGCTGGGTGAGATTTGATAGTCAATTGCACAACCAAGCCATAGAAAACCAGCCTGTACTAAATCAACATATACCACATCAACCAGTGGATGACCAACCCGTGCAAGATCAACCAGTGGAAGATCAAGCAGTTCAAGATCATGTACCCCATCAAGTTGAAGGAGAGGCAGACCAGAGAGATGATGCGGGTCCACAATTGGGTCCCGGTTTTGTTGCGCCTAGTGGATATTTGCGAGCAGCAAATACAGCCAGGCATTGTATTTTTCCAAACTGCAGAAATGTGGTGGCCCACATTGTTCCACCGTATGCTAAGTTTCAACTTTTGCATAATTATAATTTTTACATACCGGAATTAGCTCGGGTTTGCAAGCCTCATTTTATAAGAAATTATTGGGAAGACTTAATCAATACCCCTTCACTCGAAAGCTTTAATGGTGCTCATGTTGTTGGCATGATGAATCTGTACAAATGGGGTTTCGAACGGAGAAATCAATTTCATTATGAAAATATCGAACAAATAGATGACAACGAATTCCACTTTTGGACGGGTCTTTCAAAATATCAATTTAATGTGATTTTAAACCAAACACCTTCTCTGCGTGATAGATCAGAACGTCCTGCCACGGTTCTTGGAATTTACCTAACTAAAATAAGAACTGGTGAACCAGATGAGCGCTTAGCTACTAAATTCAATATGTCGAGGAGAACATTAGAAAGGAAATTGGTGATAGCAAGAGTGCTTAATTAATGATTTTGTGTCACAGCATTTGGGCTTAAATCATATTAGAAGAGAAGATGTGGTAGCCAGAAACCTTTCAATCCCTAGCAATTTCTTCGGTGGTAACCAAAATGATTCCGCAGCCATTGTCATATGTGACGGAACATATATTTATCTGCAGAAGAGTGCGAATTTCCTTTTTCAACGGAAAACTTATAGTCTCCATAAGTTTCGGAACTTAGTCAAACCTTTTTATTAGTATGTACCGATGGCTACATACTAGATGCTATGGGACCATATACAGCAAATACTTCGGACGCAAGAATTATGCTCGACCTGATGCGAGAAGATTCTCCGATTCATGGGTTTTTGAGAACTGATGACATTTTATATTGGATCGTGGATTTCGAGATTCGATGAATAATATTGAAGAATGCGGATATAATCCTCACATGCCGCCAACGAGAGCAAGAGGAGAACAACTGACGACATTAGATGCCAATAAATCTAGGTTATTAACTATGATCCGTTGGGTAGTAGAAACTATTAACGGCAGATTTAAAAAAGATTTTAAAATCTTCCGCCATGTTTATTTTAATGTTGCTATGAGACGTATGATGATCGACTTCAGAACAACTGCGGCAATAATTAATGCTACTCGAAATCCATATGAAGACCATATGTATGCGGAACAGTTCATATCCATAATAAATGAGCGAATGAATCAACGCAATTCAAGCTATCAGATTATGTGATAAGGCATAATTTGAACAGGCAGAGAGTAGCGTTCGTACGACTCGACGGAAATGATCCGGATTTTGAAGACTTTCCGCGCCTTACATATGAAGAATTAATGTTATTTACGTTGGGTTCGTACCATTTGAAAATCGCGAGGCCACCAGTGCCACGAGCACATGCGTTTGAATGGACCACATCGAAATATACCGATACCAAGAAATGATCGAAAACAAGATACTAATAAGAGGCCTAATTTAGTCGCGACACGTCCGTAGTAAACAATATTATACGTATAGGTATTCTAGTAGATCCCACACGAATTGGAAGAAATGGCATTGATCAGTATTACTGCTCGTGTATACACGGAGCAGTGGTGGCCAAGTGGTACCGGCCGCGACTTTCGAGTTGTAGGTCGTGAGTTCGAACCCAGCCAGGCGCTTTACTTTGTGTAAATTATTTAATCGCCACTGCTCTCAAAACGTTGAAGGAAAACATCGTGAGGAAACCGGCATGTCCTAGAACCAAAACATCGAAGACATGTGACATCTACCAACCCGCCCTGGGCCCGCGTGGTAGATTTCGGCCCACTCCCTCTCACTGAGAGGAGGCCTGTGTCCCAGCAGTGGGAACATTATAGGCTGATGATGATGATGATGATACTCGGCCGCCGCACTGTTGGAAGCTGTGCGCATGTTGTAAGCCTAGTTTACTTTTTATCATGGGCCAGGCATCAAGATGTAATAGATGCACCTGCAGCCTTTTTAGATGAAATAACAATAGATTTTGATCAAGCAGAATAAAAATATTATTTAAGTAGAACTGTATTTTATTGTTTGTCCCTTAAATAGTTTAAAACCACTGCTTTTGATAAAACTAGCACATTCTACTTTCTTTCCCGTGGGAATTTCCCCATGGGAAATTATCCAATGCCACTTAGGGTTGAATAGCTTTCGACTGGTTAAAGTATTTTTGAAATCAGTCCTGTAGTTTTGAGTTAATTCGTCACAAAAATGCCTTAATAATAATAAATCAAATATATTTTTTTCTCAATTCTCCCATGGCCCACAAGAATGCGACCCATACCACTGGGGTGTAGATACATTACTACCTACTATATACCTTGCCCTATTTCATTTGTGTACGCCGTGGGTCAAATGTCCGAACAAAATGCCCAATGACCTTTGCTTACATTTTAAAATGAATTAGAAGAACGCTAATAGATGAAACACACGTCACTAGCACACAATATCAACCAACACCGTTCTATAAGTCGCGGCGAATGAGTCGTAAATCATCATTTCAACACTACTGCTAAATATACTGCCTTTACTACCTGGTTTAGGCTACTGCCGTAGCTTAGAGACGTACCAGATTTGCTAACCATCGAGCAAGTCTCACTTGCAGGGGTAACACCAGCATTGAACGATATGTCTTCGAATCCACTGCACAGCGATGCCTCCATTGATGCACGTCATCATAATATCCAAAACTAAAACAGAATCATAGATGAACAGCAAGTGAAGTCATGTCTAAATGATATGTAACCGTGTCGAATTGTAATAACAATTATTGCTATTCTACACACAAGTAAAATATCAAAAAATAATAGCACAGTAAGGAACGCAACTTAGGAACTGAAATGTAAGCAAAGCCATCAGAAAACAACTGCAATTCAAAATAATAAATGTCAATATCATGTCCATATAGTAATACGAGTAGATTATTAATGTCAAAGAAATGATAAATATTATTAATTTATTTAACACTAATGTACATACAGAGGCGGCGGCGGCCTTCATTTTGACAAGTGGGTGGGTGGGGTGGGTTTTTGTGATATTGTCGTATTTTATACGAAATTACTTTGATACATTCTTTTGATCTAAAATAAGCGGCTTATAGTTATTGTTTCCACTCTTTAAATGTAATTACAAGATTACAATGGAACGTCAAAAACATTTTAGTACTTCCTACATTCAAAATGGCAAGCAGCGGCATGGCGGAAGCTGTGTTTAAGTATTGTTTTTTTTTAGAATGATGTTAGGCAAGTAATATTGAATGATTAAATCCATAGTAATTGGGATGTTAATTTTATAAATCTTATTGTAAAACCTTAAATCATGAAGACTTATCGATACCAGAGGGCTCAAACTGGACAAGTCATTTGACTGATTGGGGTAGCTTTATGTGCTGGCGTCTGAACATCGTAATACATTCTTATGAATGAACTGACTTTCAAAACCGAATCGTTGTCGCCAACGACTCTTATTGCCGATTTCCGCTAAAAAAAAAATTATCATGTTACAATTTGTCTACTAATTTGAAATACAAAAATATAAATTAGTTTGGTTAATTAGTCTTTAACTGGCTTCTTGCTTCTTTTAAATCCATATCATAAATACGTGAAACAAAAACTTTGTACCCCTTTTTACGAAAAAAAAACCCGGACGGAGGAGTATGACATTTGGCAAAGTTAAAGTTTATGTGGAGAAGCAATACAGAAAGCTAATATTTTTATAAATTGTATTGTTCTATTTAAATTATCTATGGTTGAATCTCGACCCTGGGCGACCACTAGTACCTATAAATATGTATTCATCAATATTATCGTTAGACCTGTTTAAACCTCATGTTTTATTTATTTGCAGATATTTGATATGGATGACAAAAAACTCCAACTGTCCGTTGTTAAAGAACTTAAGAGAGCCATATTTTTAATTATATATAACCCTAAAAAAGGGCTCATAGATATAAGATTAATGCAAAAAGGAAACAGAGTAGCAGCATTTACCGCGACGAAAAACGGCTTACTTCTATACAACACTTGTGGTCTAGTTGGTGCTGAGAAAAATTGTTCATATAAAAAGCTCAATTTACCTGAATTTCAATGTGTATTAATAGACCCAGACGGAAAATTGAAGAAGTTTAATATTCCATTTTTTTATGCCTTGGAAGGAGAACATTCCCAAAGATCCAAAGATCTTCATGCTTTGAGAGATTTACGTGAGCATCTCAAAAAATCTTCAACAGACTCAGAGGATTTTGTTGATGAATTAATAAAAAAAGCCTCAGAATTAAAAACGTTAGACCTAAAAAAGCATTGTTTAGATATGTTAGTAAGAAAATATGAAATATCCCCAAAAACTGTAATGACTTGTCTAAATTTGTTTTGGGATAGCATTGAAAATGAAGAATTGGATGGTCAGGAAATGGAAATAAAACACTACTTTGCAAATCTTGGGTTAGCTACTTTGTTCTTTAGGCATATCAATGGAGAAAGTACTGATGACATGGAGGACCTCAGAACTAAAATACACACTTATATGCATTTAAATACAGAAAGAACTGAAAAAGTTCAACCTACTGAAAACTGCCAGCCCCTATGTTTCGATCTCTTGGAGGACGATAATTGTATATTAGAGAGATTGTTGACCTTATCACAAGAGAATAATTACAAGGAACACCATCATGCCAGAGTTAAGTTTGCCCTTAACAACACAAGCACATATAAAGAGTTTGTGTCGTGCTTCAAGTTAGATGAAAGTAATAAATATATATCTTTGAAAATTGACGCAACAGAAGACCAAATCAATAATCTAGCTAGTATCACTTTTAAAACTATATTTAAATTAAAGGACATCACTATGTTAAGTGATTTCGTGAAAGAGTGTAACATAGACGCAAAGGAAATAGTAAAATTATTAATTATGCAGTTAATGAACATGCCCTTGGCAGAAATAAGTGTTGAACTAATTGAACAGTTCATACAAGTTTTATACTACCTGTGTAATGTTATAGAAGAGGCGACCCATATAGCTTACAATGAGATATCACCCTGGTGGCAAGATATTCGTGATGTGTTAGTAGACATGCCTTGTCCTTTGAGAAGCATGATAGTTGCAATGGCTTGTAAAGCAGTAAGTAGAATATTTGAAATTAAACGTCAGGAGATAGAAGATGATATATGGGAGTCTGTAACAAAAGAAAATGCTAAATGGGGTATACTAATCGGTAAACTAGAGGACATTTCTATCCTTAGTATTATCCTTATGTTCAAAGACTCCTTCAGTGGAAAATCTTTACCTAAATTACAAATGAATGAATTAAATATAAATCTGAAATATATTTACACGAGAGGGAAAGGATCTGTAACAGAATTAATAGCGAAATGGTTATGTGGAATGGGCGTTGTTCCTGAATCAGTTGTTGCCAACGAATTACTTGAAAAATATTCCAGTATGGGTTTGGAATCGCCTGAAACTAACGATGAAGATGATTCTGACTATCTTTTTATAGAAAATAATCGTATCTATGTTGACGAAAATCCTAAGATATTTAAATGGCTTTCTCTATTAAGACAACAATTTCCACTAAGCACATCATCGAATTACATCATTGCAAACATGTGTTGGGAATATTCTATGGCTTGGCAGAAATCCATGAAGAATTGTGAGCAACTAGAAACAGTCCTCCAATGTCTTACGTGTATATCGGACTTGCACATTAGATTAGGTTTATTTTCAATTATATGGTCTACATATATTAAGCAAGTGTATGAAGTGAGTTGCCGCTTAGTAAACAAAGTCGGAAGACTGCCAAAAGATCCATTGTGTCTTCAAGATGTTGGCTTTGACAGCACAACCATGGTCAAATTCCTTCAAATTGCGTCTAAATATTTAAATGAATTCCTGAATTGTTCAAATTTGTCGATCAATCAAAATAAAGAAGCCATTCAATTCGAGAAAATTTGGGATGAAAGTATTCCTTCTTTAGTGGAAGTGGCACAGGATAATAAGAGTGTTAATACCGATATTTTAAATTTAAATTATCAAATATCGTGTACGGTGTACTTTATGTGTCATTTTAATGTAAAACTGTCCAAGCCACTGGATAGTCTGTACGATATTGACTACCAGTATATATTTGAAGCCTTAACTGGTAACATTCATAATAGAGAAATAAGCATGAAAGCATCTGAAAAATTGAGAAATCCGAGGATGAAATTTTTAACGAAACTCATTCGATCTGCGGTAGAAACAATAACCGTATCGGAAAATGACGAACCATGCCAAACTTATAACAGTGAAGAATGTCTTGCTTGGATTGAAAGAATTACCTTACTAGCAGAGTTATGGAATATTGATAACGACTTTATAAGGCGTCAGCAGGTAAAGACCGTATAAATCCTAGAAAATAAAACATTTTTGTATATTTTATTTTTATTTTGTTTAATTATTGTACTATTGTTACAGGTAATTTCACTTTACCATCTCGGCTATGACATGTTGGCTGAAAATATAATAGGCTTACTTATGGAACCTGAAATAGTCCTGCCATCACTATTAGCCTTAACTACACAAAGATTCAAGAGAAGTTTGGAACAGTCAAGCAATCAGCCGGAGTGGATAGTTACAATGCCACCTCAACTTTACAAACGTCTTCAAAATACGGTCAGTATTTTGTTATCACTCCATTTTGGCATCACACAAATTGCTTTTCCAGTAATAGAGTTATTTTAGATTTTGTGTATTCTTTTGATAAATATTTTGTTTTTTCTTCTTGTAAATTTCATGTGACCGCAATTGATCAAATTACTGAAAGTGGCGTAAAAAATTAGCTATTAATTAAAAATTTATTTGACGTTTAATTTTGTGTTTGTTACAGACATTAGATACTTCAATACCAGCTCATCCGTCAATGACCACAACAAAAATGGTACTCGAAAAAATACTTATCCAAATAGATAAAAAAATTGCTAATAATCCGATAAATTCTCAAAATATAAAAACTACTGAACTTTTAATTGAAAGTTGCGAAGTGTTGCTAAGGCGTAAACTGTAAGATATTTTAACGCATATACTTACCTACATATATTTAAAAATCCCAAAATAATTCCCTTTTGATTTCCTAAACATATTAATCGACCATCTTTTATACTCGCTAATCGTTTTTGTACCCAATCAATCTCAATCAATCAATCTCAATCTCTTTATTGTGGATCATAGGTAGGTACATAATACAGGTCTTAAATACTTAATTGTGATCAGCTACGTCCCGCCCTTAGGGCATACAACAGTTACACAGAAAAAATAAACAATTTAATTACATTACAGAACTATACAATCACATTAATATTTCACATAAATTATAAAAATAAAAATAAAATGTAACGAATTAAGGTAGGTACATATCATTGGGCCACCGAACGCATCATGACTGAGGGGTACTATATTGGAGCAGTGATTTGTCTGATAGGAAGTCTTTTAGTGAGTAGTAGCACTTGTTTACTAGTAAATCATGGAGATTCTTTTTAAATTTTTTCATATCCGTAATTATCTTAATAGGCCCTGGTATATTATTAAAGATGCATGAAGCAATACAGAAGATACTTTCATGCATTAGATGAGTCTTGCTAGCTACTGTGCGCAATTTGTCCTTACGCCTTATACGCGTGTAGTAATTATACATGTCAATATTATTTTTGACATATACTGCTGCCTCAAATATATAGACACATGGCAGTGTTAATACGTTCATCGTTTTAAAAAATGGCTTACAAGAGTCAGTTTCGCATAACTTAAATATAGCCCTGATGCAACGTTTTTGCGCAATGAACGCACGCCCCTTGTCTGAACTGTTGCCCCAGAATATTATACCGTATCTGAGTATAGAGCTAACGTAACCGTGGTAAGCTGTTAGTAAAGTAGACTGATTTGCTATTTTACCCAGCAAAGTAAAATCGTGAAATCGAATGCGACCAAAAAATTGCCAACTGTCAAAGGTAAAACGAAAATATTTCGGAACGAGTTTGTTTTACATCAATTTATGTTTGCAAGGCAAGTTTATTCCCACGATTCTGCACAAAATAGACTCGCAAGATTTACTTAGAACTTTAATTAGCCTGCCACGACTTAGGCTTACCGGGATACGATGCGGTGTCAGCAGACAGAGCGTTGTCCATGTCACATACTGAACAGCAGCGTTAGCGGCAGGTGACACCGAGTTGAGGTTACTTTGCATCGAAAGCAGTTCATATTTTAAGTACCTACTCGATATAAATATAGTAAATTCCGTGATAAACAAAAAAAATATCAAGCGTGTCTGACAAATGCACCACGCAGCGCACCGCAACTTGACGAGAAATGAGATGCGTAGCACTTTAGGTGTAAGCTCATACTCTCAGACAGCATGGCTGTTCTGCAAGCGCTGAACAGTCACACGGTTGACTCTGGGCTGATATACGAGTGCCACCAGCGCCTAAACCAGATACCAAACTGAAACCCAATTCTATTTAAAAAAGTTGTTATGATTTAAATTAAAACACCATTGAACAGATACACAGAGTGTGCAGACGTATCAGTGACAGTCTTGAGAAGAAAGAATATTGCTCCTCGGTCTTCCTTGATGTTCAACTTGCCTTTGACCGGGTATGGCATAATGGATTACTCTATAAAATTAAGTTACTACTGCCTCACAGTTTCTACCAAATATTAGAATCATATCTCAATAGAATATTCCAAGTCAAAAAGACGACTGCATGTTTTTACGAGATACTTGCTGGTGTGCCACAAGGCTCCATTCTCGGCCCGATTTTGTACACCATATTTACATCAGATCTGCCACTAACACCTGGAGTTACTATTGCTACTACCTATGCAGATGATACTGCAATATTAGCTTCTAGTAAAGACCCTGCAGATGCCACTGCGAAACTTCAACAAAGCCTTGATGAAATAAGCAACTGGTTTGACAAATGGCGTATAAAAGTGAGTGCCAATAAATCAGTGCAGATCGCCTTCACACTGCGAAGATAAACTTGTCCCCCTGTTAACCTTATTAGAAGGGAGTTGACTCAGTGTGATACAGCTAAGTACCTCGGACTACACTTGGACCGCAGGCTGACATGGCGGATCATATACAAAGGCGTCTACTGGCTCCTAGGTAGAAACTCAAAACTGACACTAGACAACAAGCTCCTAATCTATAAGGCTGCCATAAAACCGGTTTGGACCTATGGGATTCAGCTATGGGGAGCCTGCTGTGATTCCAACATAACTATAATCCAAAGAGCTCAGAACCACATCCTTAAGCAAATAAGCAACACACTCTGATTCATTAGAAACAGTGAAGTACATGAATACCTGAGTACGCCAACAGTGAAGGATGAAATAAAGACATTCGCAGGCAAATACAAAACAAGACTGGACAACCATCCTAACCAGCTTGCTGTCCAGCTCACATTACCTGACTGTCTAAATCGCCTGCAACGGCGTAGAACCTTGGATCTCGGCGGCGCTAATTAAGCCAATGTATTGATATGGAGGATATTCATATTGGGGAATATCTCCTCATGAATAATAGTCGTTCAACACATCTGCTCATAGTCAGAAGGACTGATTGCATGATTTAAGAATAAAAATAAACATTTCAACAAAAAAAAAATATGCGACAACATAATATAACACAACAACAAACAACAACGAGATTGCATTCTCAAATTCCATTTTTATAACATAATTATAATAATTATCATTACTTTTATATAACCTTTAGGACGTATTAAATATTATCACATTATTAGTGAAGGTAATCAATACATTTGTTAGTAGGTTACTATTTGGCGTCATTAGATGTCGCTACGTATATCCACATTACTTAACAAAAAGTTATTCACGAACACTTGAATTCGATTATATCTTTTGATAGTGCGTTGCGATTACGATGAAACAAAAATTAACAGTTACTCCGAGTTATAAGTACACAATATTTGAGTACAAAAGTTAACCATATTGGTTTCGTACTTTTAACGTGATACCTGTTCACATTAAGTTCTCACATCTAAACAGAAAAACAGACAAAAGTCAAAATTATAGAAATAGCACCCGTTGGTTATCCTATAACACCCCAAAATGTTTATTTACCTTCTTATTTCATATACACTAACGCCTAATCTACAGGTTTATTAAATGTATAGCTGTAGTTAACTATTTAAGTAAACAGTTTCCGATAGTTTGACTTTTAATTATATTCAGTAACTTGACAGTGGAAGGGCAGATTTTGACAAAAAATATATTATGAGATGGTGTATGAATGAACGAAATTGAATGAACTTGAAATTATATACAGACGCCAGCACATCAACCTATCTCAATCTGGCAAATTCCTTTGATAGATTTTCAACTTTATGAAATAAGCATAAGGTTCATGTTCAATTGGCAAAATTTGACAGTTTGGAGTAGCTTGATGTGCAGGCTACAGACATGCATTTTTTTTTTAAATAACTTCTAATGAAAACATGATTTATGCACTATTAAATATTGTAGAATTTGTTACATATTTTGTTTTTCAGTAGTAAGGTAACTTACATAGTTTCTTTCTATTAGAAGAAATAAAAAAGGAAATTACTTTTATTACTAAATTATTCTTATAGGTATTCCACATCTTACGAATGATTAATTCTTTTTTTATAACGAATGATAAAAATGGTTTAATTTAAAATGAACCCATTTTTATCATTCGCTCTTTACGCATAATCGTTCACTACCTCAACACCATTACTTTTACATAGTATGGTATCTAACACAATTTTTCTTTGAACTGTAAAGTTACTGAACACAACACTTCGCACTTGATTTTGCAATGGACTTTTCACACAGTTTTTTAATGTATAATAAGATTAATAAGGCGAGAAATCTTCTTATCTTATTTTCTTGGACTACTGTTATGTAGCGTTCGCTTGGCTCGCTCGTGGGTTGGTCACAACTCTAACCTAACCCATTTGGTCGGGGTATCGCGTAGCTTAGTAACTGCGACAGAATTAACTGCAGATCATTTTTAAACGGGCAGAAAGTCAAGAAAAGATGATTCGAGTAAAAGGCGATCATCATTAAAATATCAAAGGTCTATCAATTAAATATTCCCTGTGTATTTTCTTTGTCTGCTTTGTATTTTACTGTATATACAGACGCCAGCACATCAAGCTACTCCAAACTGTCAAATTTTCCCAATTGAACAGATTAAAATCTATCAAAGAAATTTGACAGATTGGGGTAGCTTGATGTGCTGGCGTCTGTACATAGGCCAGCTGCACATCAAGCTACCCCAATCTTTCAATTTTCTTTGATAGATTTTCAACTTTGTTACAAAATTTTAAGGTTCATGTTCAATTGGGAAATTTTGACAGTTTGGGATATTTTGATGTGCTGGCGTCTGTACATAAACCGGTATATTATTCATTTATAATTTATAAAAAATCATATGATTGAATGTAAAATAAACTTTTTTAAATCTTAAATGTGTGTGTTTTGTATTCTTGTATTGTAATGAAAAACCTCCTGGTCTGGGAGATGCAACAACGGCTTAAGCCGCAGAGCACGAATCGCCGCGCTGCCGCCGCCGGCAGCAGCTGGAACCTCTACTAATACTAGGGCTTATTATGAACACTAGCTTTCGCCAGCGGCTTCACTCGAGTTGTGTGTGTGTGTGTGTGTGTGTGTGTGTGTGTGCGTGCGTGTGTGTGTGTGTGTGTGTGTGTGTGTGTCTGAGGCAACGTAGCTCCCGAACGGATGAACCGATTTGGATTTTGTTTCTTTTGTTTGAAAGATGTATTAGTCGGGAGTGTTCTTAGACATGTTTCATCAAAATCGGTTCAGCCGTTTGAAGATTATCAGCTCTTTTCTGGTTGATGAAGGGATTTGAGCATCTTCCACGTGTCTGATCAACTCGAAATTTTGTATTATATTACTTCAATGATATTAGACGAACAAAGTAACATTGAAATGATGCTGGAGCAACACCTGGAATTTTCAGGATGCCCAAGTTACTCACCAACAAACAGCAAAAGTATCGTGTTTGGGCTCATTGAAAAGGTCTCAATGAATAGATTATAGATAAATAGTGATCAGGACGAGGAATGAGGATAAATTAGTAACAAACGTCACTGTGGGAAAAATACGCAACGATACGCAGATATAAGCGAGCGAGACATTAAGTTTAAAAAGCAGGAAATAAAAATTAAATTTAAAATTTAAAAAACCCCCGACCCTAACAAAAACCCTAAAAAGTAAAAATAATAATATATAAAGGCCTTTTAAGATGAAGGTAATATTTTGATCAAGGCATTGTAAAGGCGGGGGACGGCTATTGAAAATGCTAGGCCTCTGTTCTCCGACTTGACAATGGTTTTTTAAATTTTGATATTGTAAAGTGCAGTTAAAAAAATATATTTATAAATATACGCTACTAAAATGGCCGACGGCGTACGGTAAAAAAAGGTTAGGCACAGGTTATCGCACAGCCCTATCAGAATACCAGCGCTGCGACACTTTTAAATGTCGCAGCATCATGCTGAGATAGTGGCCTTTTGGCTTCGGACAGGACTTTATTTTTTATTTTACTTTTTTTCTTTTTGTTTTTGTATAATGTTAATTTTAATAGTAGTGTAGCATAGTAGTGTTTTAGTGTTTTTTCTTTATGTGTTTAATTATCGTATCATACTGTAGCAAGTTTGTAAGATTCCTGTGCAAGTCCAATAAATAATTTTTCTTTCTTTTCTTTCTTTCACAGGGCATCTGTTTGGAAATCCTACTAATATTATAAATGTGAAAGTGTTGGACTTTTTTATTCTTTACTAAGGGTAAATATCGAGTTGGTGGACATTATTTTTTATATTTAGATATGGATGTCAATTTTGAGTTTAATTGGAGTGCTTGTTACGAAAATGTCATCCTTTTTGAACGTCGTTTTTTTTATAATTTGATTTGGGTGTCAATGGTGCCGATTCTGTTGTCACAAAATTCTCTAAACTAGACTAAAAATCACCAAAATTTAGTTTATTCCTGTCAAACGACGATTTCCCATTCTGAAATTGACTAAAGTGACACAACTTAACTATATTTTAGTTTGACAGCACAAAGATTGCACTGAGTTATTAGTTTAGTGAAAATGGTAATTTTGCTATTCTGTTGTTGTCAATTTCATTGTTCTATTCAACCTAAAATTTTGGTTGGCTAACTAAATCTGACTATTTTTAATCGCGAATAAGTAGGTGTGGAATAAAATTAGTTGTCAAAAACTAAAATTCACACCAACAGCTCGAGTTCTGGTGCAAAAATAGTACTGTGTGTTTTTTTTTCTTTTCTTTTGCTTATATCTCGAAAATGGTGTGTCCTATCGCAAAAACAAATGGAAAATGGAAATTTCGACCCCCTTTACTAAGCCCCATACACCTCTAAAACTCAACATGTGGGTAATAATTTTTCATATTTTCAATACAAAAAGTGAAAATTCCATATAAATCACGTCGAGGCTGCCGCCCCTGCGCGCCTCTGGCTCTAAAAAAAATCACGGGGTAGGGCAAACAAGTACCACGTTGCCAAGCCAAAACATACCCAATTAGCCCGTGACACTCGCCCCGAGCGCACGTGCTAATTGATCCTGCTACCGCTGCGTGACTCATCCTCCGCCGCCAACCAGACTCGCCGCGCCCCGCTGCGAACACTCCGAATTAATAATCCAATTAATTTAATTATTGACTGGATTATTAATTGCACCAAAAACTGTCTTTTTCAAGACAAACCTCTGTTTCTTTACGGAAGTAAATCGTCAAGTAAATTCACTTGGCCTCTTCTGGGTAAAATCCACAGTTTCGTGGTTCTCGGTGGAAACCTTACGGTGCCAACGAAACCGAGAGGGTGTTGTCCCAACACACCCGCCGAACCTCTTCAAGGCAAGGCAGTGAATTGGACGGGTCCCAGACCGACGGCCTTGGGGGATCTCCTAGTCGTCACTGGTGACAGTGTTCCTTCCACACCCACACACCTAGTGTCTTTGGGGCGTGTCTACGCCCCTCGCGCTAGACTGACGGGGCCCTGTTTGCACAATAAGATTGGCAACAGGTTTACAAGCTTAGGGCTCACCCGAGGTACACATCTCCCTGTCTATACCCGACAGGGAGGAATCACACATCCCCGGGCATTCCACCCGGGGAAGTAGACGTTAGGTTGTTAGGAGTTTATAGGGACTCAGGCTCACTCCTTATGAGTGGGAAGTAGTTTATCCCCTCCCTTTTAATCATGGCCGATTCCAGGGAAGCCTTTTGGGCGACCTTGGAGTCGATCATTAAGAACCCCGAGGACCGCGCGCGCATCAACCATATTTTGGGTAATGAGAAACCCACTTTTCCCGCCGCGACCGTGACCGCGAAAAAACCCGCGCCCTCCAAAACGTTCCTAGATTCCCCGGCTTCACCGGCCCCGGTAACTCAGGAGCTTTTCTCCGACGCAGCGTCCGACCTTATGGACGCTGAAGACTCCCCTTGCACCCCCGAATCACCAGGAGCAGCTTGTTTCTCTTCTCCCTCCTCGAATGAAGAGGAAGTGGTAGGGACTCTTGACGAGGGCTTCACCCAAGTCGAGTCCAAGACGAAGGGGAAGAAGAGAAAGAAGAAAGTCTGCGATTCCTCGCGTTCGTCCAAAATAACCGCGCTCGTTACTGACCGCCCCCCACCCCTTTCCCGACCGAGTCGACCCCCGCGACCCCCGCAACCCCCGCGACCACCGCGACCGCGCCCGCACCTACCGCCGTACCCCGCGCCGCTGCGGGGAAAAAGGTGCCCGTTCCGCCCCCTGTCTTCATCCAAGACAAGGCAAAATGGACCGAAGTGTCCAAATGGTGCTTAGATCAAAAAATTGCCTACACCAGCGCCCGCACCACCCTCCAAGGGATAAAGGTAGCGATCCCGACGGCTAGCGACTACCGCAGCCTTACTAAATTATTAAGAAACCGTAACGTGTCCTTCCACACGTACGCCCTCCCCGAAGACCGACAGACACGAGTTGTCTTAAAGAGGGTTCCGGTAGAAATCACGGTTGAAGAAGTCAAGGCCGACCTTGACCTTCAAAACATCCCGTACACCGAAGTGCACCGGATGCACCGCGCCCGTCGCGGAGTACCATACGACATGGTACTCGTAGTCTGCCCGCCCTTTGAGGGCCACAACCCGATCTTTAATATCCGCACAATTTGCAACCTGTCCGGCATACGGATCGAAAAACCCTACAAGACGGGAACGATCGGCCAATGCCACAGGTGTCAATTGTACGGACACGCGCAACCGCACTGTTACGCCACCCCGAGGTGCGTAAAGTGCCTAGGTAGTCACGGTACAGCCGAATGTACCAGGCCCAAGGACCGCTCCTTGTGCACGGAACCGCCGAGCTGCGTTTTATGCGGCGAAGCCGGTCACCCGGCCAACTATAGGGGGTGCTCGAAAGCACCCAAGACCACTTCTCCCAAGCTGGTGAAGCGTGCCGACGCCCGCCAGCAAAGGGAAGCCCCCTCAGGGTACCTCCCAGATAGGCTCAGTCCCCAGAGACCGAGCCCCTGGAACTTCCTGAACCACCAGCAGGCGTTCCCTGCGATGGCTTCAGCCAGGCCCGTCCCCGCGCCCATCCCTCAGTCAAAGAACCCGGGTTCAGGCGCTCCCGCGCCCCCTACCGCACCTCTTACCGCGACCACCGCCGCCGCGATCCTCGCCGCCGCGATCCCCGCGTCCCGCGACCCCCGCGGTGGAGCACGCCCCGTGGCGCGCCCCACAGCTACTAACGCCGGTCCCGTGACCATGACCCCCGCCGTCGTGCATCAAACACTCGACAACGCGTTTTTCACGTTTTGTACCCCCCGTGCCTATCAGATGGCTATGGAGGTAGATGCCGCCACAAAGGCAGGCGATATCCTTAGGATATACGCCATCTATGATGCGTACCCTGTTATTACGCAAGCCCTTTTAAACGCCAGACTTTCCGTGAACCACAATGGATAACACGGCCCCCACGCGTACTAAACCCCGATCCCTAAAGCTAGGAACTTTTATCGCCAACGGTATCCGTACCCAAAGGGATGAGATCGCCACGTTCCTCCGCGACCATCACTTGGATATCCTGTTAGTTCAAGAGACGTTCCTTAAACCCAGCATTCGTGACCCGAGAATTGCCAACTATAGATTAGTTCGTAACGACAGTACACATTGCCATAGGGGTGGAACTCTCATTTACTACAAAAAGTCCCTGCACTGCATTCCTATGGATGCCCCCCCCTCTCCCGATTAGAAGTGTCAGTCTGCCGACTAGGCATGACGGGTCATCAACCCATCACACTAGTCTCAGCCTACCTCCCTCCGAACCCCGACCCGGAGGACTTCCAACCGATCGCCAATGACCTCTCCGCCCTGTTAAGCATGAGTGACTCAGTTATTATAGCGGGCGATCTCAATGCGAAACACCCCGCGTGGAATAGTTCCGGGGCTTCTCCCAGAGGGAGACACCTGTTCGACCTCTGCTCGACCCTGACCTTCGACGTCATCGCCCCGATGTCGCCGACTCATTTCCCCCACAATGTGGCTCACAAACCTGACGTACTCGATATTGCAATTCTGAAAAGGATCAACCTACGGTTGAATTCCATAGAAGCAATGAACGAGCTCACTTCTGACCACCGTCCGGTAGTCGTGCATCTGGCCCCTCGCACGGGTCTCCCAGATACCGACCAACCCCCGCTCACCAAAGTGGTAACAGACTGGAGGAAAGTAAGCGATTCGCTGAAATCCAACACATCCGCCCACTTGGACGCCATCCCCGATCAATTCAACTCTCTCGCGGACACAACGGCCGCGATCGGCTCATTCACGGGTCACGTACAATCTGTCCTGAAGGACTGTTCGAGGTGGGTTCCGGTAGGGGAAGACCCCCGCTGGAAGCTGCCGGACGATGTACGCGAACTGCTGAATGAGAAGAACGCGGCTGTTCGTGCCTACAGCAACTTTCCCTGCGACGCGAACAAAGCTCACATGCGCTATTTACAGCGATCTGTAAAGACACGCATGTCGGAGCTACGTGACGCGGGCTGGGACAAGATGCTGAGCGAGTTGGAACCCACGCACTTAGCTTTCTGGGAACTTCAGAGGAAACTCAAGTCCCGAGAAGTAGTCACCATGCCCCCCCCTGACCCGGCCCGATGGCACCGTTGCTTTCGACGACATCGAAAAGGCCGAATGCCTCGCCGATAGTCTAGAGGCCCAATGCGCGCCCAGTTCTCAACCTGTAGACCAAGCACACCTCGCCGAGGTGGACGCTGAAGTCGAACGTAGAACCTCTCTCCCGCCCGTCGAAGACCCAGATGATCCATTACCTCTCGTCACCCCGGACGAAGTTCACGAGATCATCAAAAGTCTGAAACCCCGAAAGGCCCCCGGCGCTGACGGCATCACCAATAGGGTGATCTAGATGCTGCCCGCCCACCTGATCATGCTCTTGACCACCATCTTCAATGGAGCCTTGAGCAATAACATCTTCCCCCAAGCTTGGAAGCAAGCCACGGTCATTGGCTTTCCAAAACCCCGCAAACCCAAAACGGAGCCCACGAGCTACCGGCCCATCAGTTTACTGGACAGCCTCGGAAAAATCTATGAGCGACTTATTTACAAGCGTCTCAGAGACTTCGCCGAGACTAAAGGCCTGATACCCAACGAGCAGTTCGGTTTCCGAACCCAGCACAGTTGCGTACAACAGGTACACCGGATCGTAGAGCACATAAGCGTTGGCTTCCAACGCGGCAATGCGACCGGTGCAGTATTTTTCGACATAGCGAAAGCCTTCGACAAGGTCTGGCACAACGGCTTGATTTACAAGCTGTACAAACTCGGTGTCCGTCTCGTACTCATCTTGCGAGACTTTCTGTCGAACCGCACCTTTCGCTATCGCGTCGAAGGGACTCTCTCTTCCCCCCACCCGATTCGCGCCGGCGTCCCCCAGGGCGCCGTGCTGTCCCCTCTCATATTCACGCTGTTCACGAGCGATATCCCCAAGAGTAGAAGGGCACAGTTGGCACTGTTCGCAGACGACACAGCCATCTACCACTCTGGGCGTAGCGATAAAGCGATAGCCTCCTCCCTCCAAACCGCAGTCAATGTGCTTGGCGCGTGGTTTAGGAAGTGGCGAATCGAATTACCAAAAGTCAGGCGGTTCTCTTTTCGAAACCACGAATCAACCCCCCTCCCCCCCGGCCCATCTCCATATTCGGCAAGCCGATCCCTTGGGAAAAGCGAGCCAAATATCTCGGAGTGATTCTAGATCAGCACCTCTCCTTCTCTGAGCATATCAAGAAGGCGCGCTCGCGCGCCGCCTTCGCTCTCGGAAGGCTGCACTCTGTTCTGAACGCACTCAAGTGCAAATTGCGGATTTACACGGCGTGCATAAGGCCCATCATGACGTATGCATGTGCAGTCTTTGCACACACGCACCCCCGACACATCCATAGGATGCAGACCCTCCAAAACCGTTTCCTTCGCCAAGCCACAGGCTCCCCTTGGTTCGTTCGGAACGAGATCCTCCATCTCGATCTGAAAATGCCCACTATTGCTCAATTTATGAAACGCAACTCGAAGCGTTTCTTCGATAAAGCCGAGTTACATCGCAATCCCTTGATTGTGAAGGCCGCTAGCTATGTCCCCAGTAGAATCAGTAGAATCCGCCGGCCGAGACATGTCCTTTCCGACCCAGGCGACCCCATCACTGTTCTGCAAGAAAAGAATAGGGCCACCAGCACAGCACACAAATACAAACGACCGTCTTTCCGACCTCGCCGCCGAGGTCCTCGCGCCCCGCGAAGACCCCCCCCCCCCCCCCCCCCCGAGTAACGATCAGACCCCCGACCGTCCCGTGCTCGTTGATGCGCCAGCCCGCGCCGCAGCTGAGCCAGTAGCTTTAAATTCCCCGTTTAATAATAATGAAAATATCTTGATCCAGCCTTTCCCTGATAGTACTAGCTGCCCCCCCGCCAGCGACTCCCTGAGCCGAGGTTCGTACCCCACAGGGGGTGTCCTCAGTGCGCAGTCGTTTTAAGTTTTAGTAGGTTTACGCCCTGGCTGGAGGCTTTTAGATTCCTAAAAAACCTTCACAGGAAAGTCCGGTTGAGCAGTCACGGCCTCTCAAGGTCAACTGCGAGATGCCATAAAAAAAAAACCAAAACGTACCACGTGCGAGAAATTCGATTTTAGTTGTGTCAAAATTGTTTTAAATTTAGAGATATTTTTTGCAGGATAGCGTTAAGATTCTCATAGTCAAAAGTAAGGAATTTTAGTTATAGTTTAGTTCGGTGTACAGACGCCAGCAGGTCAACCTATCCTAAACTGTCTGCCCAATTGAACATGAACCTTATTCGTTTGTGATAAAGTTGAAAAACTATCAAAGAAATTTGACAGATTGGGGTAGGTTGATGTGCTGGCCTCTGTACAAGAGAATCGGTACCAATTTTAAGTTTAATTGGGGTGCTTGTTACGAAAAAGCCATCCTTTTTCGAAATCCAAGATGGCGGACGTCATTTTAAATGTATTTATAATATGACTAGCTGACCTGACAGACGTTGTCCTGTCCGTCCAATAGTCATTCATACAGAATCCCTACCCTACCTACCCTTCCTACGCTATAAACCTCACGGAGCCCGAGACCTTTCCAACGAATGCAAAACCGTGGAAATCGGTTCGTGCGTTCTGGAGTTATAGCGTCAGGAAGGAAAACTCGACTTATTTTTATATAGTAGATATGGGTGTCAATTCCGAAGTAAATTTATTGCAGATCAACATCAATACTGCTATCGATGTTGATCTGCAATAAATAAATAATTTCATAAATATTGTTTACTTGTGACTACCCTGGCCGATGCGTTACTGTCAAGACGATGTCAGCATTTTACCAAAGATCAAAGGCGTCGAACTACTGTATGATTTTTATACTGTGATATTAATATGGCTCTGGTACGAGTATATGTGTTTACTATTTACTTCTCCATAGAAAACTCTTCAAACTATACTTATCCCCCTTTTCACCCTCAAAGGGGTTAATTTTTTGAAAATCTTTTGTTTCTTTGACATTATTTGATTAGGTTATTTATACTAATATTCGAGTTAAACAAGACACGCATTAAAATCATCCCTTGTAAAATTAACTACCCTTTTTTACCCCTTTAGGGGTAGATTTTCGAAAAACCCTGATACACGTTATTGCTTATTTTTGGATTTAGGTATAAATACTGAGTTTCGAGTTAATCAGTGATGATGATGATCTTGACCAACCTTAGAAATGGACACATTACGTGCTTGTAGCTTAGAGCATTTAACCTAGCTTGTAGGCTTGTAGTTCTACTGAAAAGTTCCTACTAATTCAATACTCGGTATACTGGATGCTGGCAATATTCTCAAAAGTCTGTCACACTATTGTCACGAATGTCAGTGAGTGTCAATGTCAAACACTAACTGTCAACAGGGTTCCCAACTTAGGGGTTTTTTCCCAAATTCAAGGGGCAAATAAGTGGTATGGGATCTTTTAGGGGCTTTATATTTTTAGAGGTTTCTAGGGGCTTCTTTACTTACAAGTATAAATCCTGAGATAACAATCCAGCTGATCATATTGTTGCGCGGCACAATTAATGTTTGGTTGCCACTAGCGCCATCTCTTATCGAATAGCGGAATTAACGGTCAAGATCTTTCTAGAAAGTTCGATGCTAGAACTTTCTGGAACTATCGACATGTGTTCGGTCAGGGCCGATATGTACTCGAACATTCTAGATGCTTCTACGGTAGAAGGTTCTGGAACTATCCGAGGGCCCTAAATAAGCGGGAACGGAGCGCGTCCCGGGGTCACCCCCGACACATCCATAGGATGCTTCGCCAAGCCACAGGCTCCCCTTGGTTCGTTCGGAACGAGATCCTCCATCTCGATCTGAAAATGCCCACTATTGCTCAATTTCTGAAACGCAACTCGAAGCGTTTCTTCGATAAAGCCGAGTTACATCGCAATCCCTTGATTGTGAAGGCCACTAGCTATGTCCCCAGTAGAATCAGTAGAATCCGCCGGCCGAGACATGTCCTTTCCGACCCAGACGACCCCATCACTGTTCTGCAAGAAAAGAATAGGGCCACCAGTACAGCACACAAACACAAACGACCGTCCTTCCGACCTCGCCGCCGAGGTCCTCGCGCCCCGCGAAGACCCCCTCCGAGTAACGATCAGACCCCCGACCGTCCCTTGCTCGTTGATGCGCCAGCCCGCGCCGCAGCTGAGCCAGTAGCTTTAAATTCCCCGTTTAATAATAATGAAAATATCTTGATCCAGCCTGTCCCCAGTAGTACTAGCTGCCCCCCCCCCCCCCCCCCGCCAGCGACTCCCTGAGCTGAGGTTCGTACCCCACAGGGGGTGCCCTCAGTGTGCAGTCGTTTTAGGTTTAAGTAGGTTTACGCCCTGGCTGGAGGCTTTTAGATTCCTAAAAACCTTCACAGGAAAGTCCAGTTGAGCAGTCACGGCCTCTCAAGGTCAACTGCGAGATGCCATACACCAAAAAAAAAAAAAACGTCCCGGGATAGTTAATTTAGAGCGATACATGCGAGAACATCGAAAGCGATCTTCAAGTGCGACTTAAGAGTGATCAACAGTGTAATTGTGTGGTGTAATTAGTGTGTTTAATTAAAGTGTTATTTTTGGTAATTCATATCGGCAGTTTTAATTGTCACGAACTCCAAGCTCGTAACAATATTCATTTATTGACCTAGCGATACACTATGACATATACAGGAAAAGTTTTATCCAGTGCGCAAATTGTAACCATTTTTTTTTTTTTTGGTTGGGAAATCATCAAATGACTTCTCCTGCTGAGTATAGCAGGAGGGCGTGTCAGACTTTTACTGACTAAAACCCACCCGTGTTCCCTCAGTAGCCTGTATGCCAGGGGCTGTGGTATCTCTTTCGAACAAATCCGCACCCCTGGCAGGCATCGGCCCTTGCGGACCCCACCAGTGGTTGCTGACATCCCTGAAGGCGCGCGTGCGGAACACAACGCGCTGTCCCGTCTACCACTTTTCGGCCGCAGGGGATAGGGAGAGTGGCTGACGCTATACCGACACTCCTCTTCCCCTGCGGCCCCACCGCGTCCGCCATCAAACGGTGGCGGCCCCGTCCAGGCTACGGAAGGGAAGAGCGCTGCTCAGAAGCACCCGCACTCCTCCTCTACCGCAGCCTGTAACCCTCAGCTGCGATGCCTCCCATTCGACATCGCGGCCCACCTCAGTTGCGGTGCACCTCACCGCAGCCTACTTTTTGGCCGCTACGTCGTCGGCTTTGAAGCAAAAGCCCTGACGAGCGGCCCTACCTTTGGGTTCCTCTTGGCTTCACCGTGGCCGGAATCCACGGTTACTGAGCTCCCCCGCAATGACAATGCGGGAACCCAATCGGGGGAGAAATTGTAACCATGAATTCAGCATATCATTCTAGACCCCCTAGCGCGAACAACCGGCGAAAAATTTCTGCGCTAGGGATTCTAGAATGTTATGCTGAATTCATGGTTACAATTTGCGCACTGGATAAAAACTTAACCTGTAGAGTACATACATTCTTTCTCGTTACTAAGAATTCAGAGTTAAATTAAAAAAAAAACATTTAACCGGTAACGTCCGGGGCGGGCCGCCGCGTGGCCCGCCCTAGTAAGTTCCGTAAAGCCCCAGCCGGGCCGCGCCGCGGCCCGCCCCGACTACCTGCGGTTTTTCTCTAATCATTTAAAATTAGTAAGTTTTTAGACGGCTGTAAAAAAAAAAATTGTGGCCAGATAAATATTCTCCTCAACTTACTAATTCTATAC
Source organism: Polymixis flavicincta (assembly GCA_949987655.1). Lineage (NCBI taxonomy): Eukaryota > Metazoa > Arthropoda > Insecta > Lepidoptera > Noctuidae > Polymixis > Polymixis flavicincta. The sequence goes on along the minus strand of OX465180.1, from coordinate 10,958,016 downwards.
CAAAAATATTGTCTGGAAACATAAAAATAAAAAGCTGAAAGTGCCGCCATTACTGACACTTCAACACGTCAACGTTGTGAAACGTGCTCCGTCCAATAAAATCATATTTAGTAAGTTTTTGGGTGATATGCAACGGTAAGTGGATGAATATTCATTTATTATTAGTTATTACATCGTTTTAGATAATATTTGCACGAAATACCATCATGAATACTTCATTTTTGGCCAAAGAAATTTTACGTAAAAATCGTTGGGCTCATGGCGTCATTACTTTGATGAATTTTGACTGTTTTACAATGAATTGAGTGTATCTGTATGAATTGAGTTGCTGTAAATCTAATAATAACAATAGTTTTGATCATTCGATGTGTATTTCATACTATATTTTTTACATTTCAATGATTTCGGACTGTGACCCTCGGACCTTTGACAGTTATAATAGAGACAATAAACGAAGTTCGAAAAAAAAGTTGTCTAAAGTTGTATAAATGAAATCTCTTTGTTTGATAGGCCAAGATCCTCATCGCCAGTCCCGGGGTCTACTGGTGCTGCTGGTTCAGGCTCGCCGCGAGTCCTTATGCCGTAAGTGTTTAAAACTTATATTCATTACCTACTCTTATACCTTTTCTTCGTAATTTACTCGTAATTATTTTGACTATTTTAATTTTAGATGTGATGTCGTCATCAGGGCCCCAGTTGGTGACGACATCACGATGGAGCAGGACCACTTCTCTCTTGCTGACAAGTACCAGCTGTTCCAGCAAGAGGAAGTCGTCAAGGACGTGGCAGCAGCCGCAGCAGCAGCGTCGGCCACGACTCGGTGACGCGCGTTGTGGCGATGCAGCGCGGTGCGGTGGTGCAGTGTGGCGCGGCAGCATTGCTCAGTGTGGCCAAACTAGGGGGCGGAACGCCTGGTGGTGACCCCCAATGGGTAAGAGGTGAGAGATCGGGAGAAGTCCATGTGGATGATGACGATGTGCCTGAGGATGTTCGGGAGAAGATCATGTATATTGTCAGAATGAGAGAAGCTAGGGTAGCGTTTTTGTAAGTTATGCATTGTATCATGAGTCCACATTATTTTTGTTGGCAGTTTTTTTTTTTTTTAAGTAAGCAACACCTCTGTTCTTTATATTGTTATCAAGATTTATAAAATAATGTGAATGAACATGTATTACTTTTGAAATAAGCTGCACGTTTGTACTTTGTTTTTGTAGCCTATTTCCATATATTTCTCTGTGTGTATAATCCTCTTGCTGTTCTGCTGGCAGTTATTTTTTTTATTTATAAAACTGAATGTGAGATTGCGGGATGTAAAATTTTGTGAATCTGAATGTGTAAAAGATGAAATTTTTATAATTTTAGGCATAAGCAGCACTGTATTTCACCCTTCTATTTTTATCACCGTTTGTAAATGTTTTGCGTTAGCAATACGCAGCATCTTTGTACTTCACTTTCTATTTTGATACATGGGAATGTGTAATTGTGAGATGTAAGACTTATAAATGTGAATGTGTAATAAATGAAAATGTTATTACTTTAAGAAATAAGCAACACTTTTGTACTTCAACTTTTTATCAAGATTTGTAAATATGAATGTAAAATAAATTAACATTTATTTGAAATAAGCAGCTTATATTTAGTACAGTGTTCATTCTACTGCCACAATTTTTGCAAATATGTTGAAGCATAATTAAAGTAAGTACCTATATTCTGTGTACCTACTTATGAGGAGACAATCAATGTGGGTGTATACACAACAGCTTACGCCTTCAGGGAATACAAGCTTGATGTTATGTGTAACAGGTTAGGATGTTATGTACAAATAAAATAACTGATTACAAGAATAATGTTTACTATTTTTCTACACACACAGTACACAAACATTATAGTAAAATACATTTTTTAATAAATCAAAATCATGTAACTTGAATTTTGTTATTTCCTACAGTGAACTTCTATTCCTAAACCAAACTTATCGATATTTTCGTAGAGTGGGTGAGTCACGTCCGTACGATTTTCTCGAACTCTACATTTTTATAGGTAATTTCAGAGATTGATATCTTTGTTTTTTTCCATGACAATGAGTAAGTTTTTACACTAATTATAAAGTCTAGTTCATTCTTATGCGGCTTAGACTAATTATTCAAATTTTGAAACCTATAGTACCATGTAAAATTAGCTAATACAAAAAAAACATGTCCAATTAGTTATCTCTTCCAGAAAATCTTATCATATTACAACTATACTGGCATATTTTTACAATATAAAGGTAGACATCGATAGATAAAGGTTTATATAGTATTCTAGTACCATTTTTTTAAATTTGAAACACTCAAAATAACTCTGATGAGCGTTTACAAAGTCATGCGGTGTAAACAAGATCTCAAGAAAATGGCTCCGCGTAGTATGAAGTTTGATTTTCAATAATATGAAAATGTTAGGTTCAACTTTCAAAAAAACACTCCTGTTAGATTACTTGTCTATTCAAAAAGAAACAAGCAAAGTTTCGTGCAAACCAACTCTGTAATTTTATCAGAAATCATCCTATTACGGCAACAAACACACTTTCGACCACCTGTCCGTTTTCAACATTTGTTTATAAAAATATGTTGAAATTTGAGTACGCTAAACAATTTATATAATGGCCTGGTGATTCAAGAACCCAACACTGTTTATTTTTTTTAGCTAGAAGCAATAGAAACTTGAGTGGACCTTTTTTTGTGAGCGAGGTCGTAAATTCGTAATCGTAAACATGTCAGCTGTCACTGTCAGAAATCGGCGCCGGGCTTGACGGAAGTTTGACGTTTTACGATATTTGGACGCCACAGGTTAAATGGCGCGCTGTGCGCGTGTGCTTTAGTCTTAACCAATGAGGAATCATGATCCATATTTTTCGAAACGTTTTGATAATTTCGTTAGGTAATTAACTAACTTCAATTCAATCATCAATATAATCTCTTAATCAATTTCTTTTTCTTTGTTGTGTTTATAAATATGTATGGTCAAACAAAGTAATTTGCTAAGTGTCGCCTACAACAATGAGCGCTGATGTCTCTAATACAGATATTTCTTATCTAGTTCAAACACAGATGTTCAAAATCTGTTTAAAGAAACGAGTTTCATAAAGTGTTTCACCATACGAATAAGATGTTATATATATTTTTTGAACAAATAAATAAATTATTATTATCAATTTCTTATATTTTAGGAAAAGACACCTAGTGTTAACCAAAACAAAAGATTTTTTATTTATTCTGTCCTGTCAATGGATTTTTATTTATATTACATCTACTCCATGGTGATTACAGTCTGTGGTTACTTTATCTATGCTTACTGCAAATTACGAATTCCACGTTGGTTATCGTTTACTTCAATTTTGGGGTATTTTCAAATAAAATTAATGTGCCAATTTTAGGGTAATTGGACTTTAACATTAGGGGGAAATGTTTTTGAGAGTTGGTAACACTGACTGTCAACTGTCAAGTCAGTGACACAACTGACACTTGACAGTTCATTTCATTTCTGCTAGCGGAAACAAATGAGATTATCAGAAATTTTAATCTAATTTCATCTTGATTTTCATAGTGTTGAACTAAATATAAATCATATCACGATGGCTCCAAAAGCTGGTGGTGATTCTGCTAAAGTTAATTCGGCGGTATATAAAGATAAAAGCAAACCAGCTGACATTCGGCTTAGCAACATAAATGCCGCAAAAGGTAACATAGTGTAAAACATCTGTAACTATTTATGATGATAAATAGCTATTCATAACAAAACAGATACTATAATTTGCAGTTTAACCACTACAGACTCGAAATAAAGGTTGACTCCGTTTTGTTTTTTGAAATATTTCCACCGAAAACCCAAAAAACTCGTGATTTTTCAGTTTATCTATGGTTACTTTAGGTGTATCATTATAATAATGGTTTGCTTTGTTATTTTAACTTTCGATTCTTTGGTTACTCCATTGTATATGTATTGTATCATCAGATATCCAACCTTATTAGTATACTGAGTCCAGTTTAATAATTTGTCGTACTTCCCTACCTACCTTCCTAATTTGAACAGTGTCTACTTTCAAGTTAGGTACTCACATCACATCTATTACAGAATAGTTTATACCACGGATTTATGTGTACTTTTATTTTTGAACCTTAGTATTAAACATGTTGTTATTATCAATTTCAGCTGTATCTGATGCTATTCGCACAAGTCTGGGCCCCCGTGGTATGGATAAAATGGTAAATTAAAGTTGTAAATCATTTCATTTTGTTAGATTCCATTCATTGTTTTCTTAAGATTTAAATATTACATGTTTTGTAACAACTTGTTTTGAAAATTGTTATTTGTGTCTATAAGTTCATATGTCATTATTTTACTCATTATTTTAATCATTGTGTGATTACTTTACTCTCTTAACTTATCAAGCATAATCCTATGAATGTGGCCTTATTCTAAAAGAGGACGTAATTTAATGTTCTGTGTCACTATGGCTCCTAAACATAAAAGCTCATCCTCTCATTTCTCTTTTGCAATATTATATTCTAATATTTAAATGCTCACTCTTAGTTCCCTGTTACAACTTCCACAAGTGGCTTACAATATACCAGAAAGAAACATGCATAGTATTGAATATACCCTGTGTTAGTTATAAAATGTTAGATATCTATAATACAAGAATAATTTATTATATAATATAATATTAATGAATAATTTATTGTGATTTTTCCTGCTTGACTTTTCAGATTCAAGCTAGTAATGGGGAGGTTACAATTACTAATGATGGTGCCACTATTTTGAAGCAAATGAGTGTACTTCATCCAGCTGCTAAAATGGTAAGCTATCACCAAATTACGAAAACCAATACCAATACAGGTCCTTATGGTTTTCATCGTGCCGGGATACATAGTCTACTTTTTTTAAGCGAAACATTGTAAATATTAAGAAAACATTCATTACAGTTAGTGGAATTGTCACGAGCTCAAGATATTGAAGCTGGTGATGGTACTACATCTGTTGTGGTAATTGCTGGTGCTCTTTTGGACGCAGCAGAAAAGCTGCTGCAAAAAGGAATACACCCAACTGTTATTTCTGATGGCTTCCAAAAGGCATTGGTGATGGCTCTACAGGTAAATTATTTTGAATAGTCTGTTGTTTAATATAACAGGGTGGTATAGGCAGTCAAGGGTCCCAACCACAACTTCGTTGCTCGTTTTATGAGAGCCTTACAAGAGAACCTTATCCGGGATGTGTATCAAGAAGCCATTTTGGTATCCAGAACCAGGATGATCTGCAGCATGTAAAGATTTTCTAATTTACCCTAAAAACCATATCAGTTCTGGCAGATCTGTAAAACCTAAATGTTTTTTTTTTTTAACTGCCAAGGTTTATTTGAAATTTTTCAAAGTTATAATGCTTTTCAGCAGCTTTTGCAGAATTCATCTTAACAAAAAAAAAACCTTAACAGGGGAATACAGTTAATCAAGTGTTCAGGGACCCCCAAGTGGGTTCCCGCATTTTTGTTGTGGGGGGGGGGGGCTCAGTAGCCGTGGTCTCCCAGCCACGGTGAAGCGAAGAGGAACCCAAAGGTGGGGCCGCTCGTTAGGGCTTTTGCCTCAAAGCCGACAACGACGTAGCGGCCAAAAAGGGTAGATTGCGATGAGGTGCACCGCAACTGAGGTGGGCCGCGATGTGGAACGGGACGCATCGCGGCTAAGGTTTACTGGTTGCGGCGGAGGAGGAGCAGCAGGTGCTTTTGAGTAGCGCTCTTCCCTTCTGTGGCCTGAACGGGGCCGCCACCGTTTGATGGCGGACGCGGTGGGGCCGCAGGGGAAGAGGTGCGTCGGTATAGCGTCGGCCGCTCTCCCTAGCCCCTGCGGCCGAACAGTGGTAGGCGGCGGGGCCACAGTGTTGCCCGTCGCAGGGTGACCGAGGGGTCCGCAAGGGCCGATGCCTGCTAGGGGTGCGGATTGTTCGAAAGAGATACCGTCGCCCCTGGCACACGGGCAACTGAGGGAACACGGGTGGGTTTTAGTCAGTAAAAGTCTGACACGCCCTCCTGCTCCACCCAGAGTGGCAGAAGCCATTTGATGATTTCCCATCCAAAAGAAAAAGAAATTGTTTAGGGGAGGTTTTTGCTCCTTGCTTCAATCAACTCGAACATTAATCAAGAGAAAAGGGGGAAAAATGGTCTAGAGACGCTTAAATCATCCTTCAGTCTTGTGTTCTTTGAAGGAGCCCTAAAATTTTGATTGTGGCAAAACAATAACGGCTCAATCTAGGAATTGCACCATATGTTCCTAACGCTCATATGAAAGTTAGGCAAAAGTTCTTAAATTGATTCATATAGTGGTATCACCATCATATTGTTACCACTAACGTGTAGTAGACTACACCTCTCTTCAGAGTTTCGTTTGGGAGTAAAAGGGTATTATTAAAAAATTCATCAGCATCATATCAGCCTCCCCCAAAAGGGGGGGATTTGCCATAATCGCTACGCTTGGCAGGCGGGTTGACGATCGCAGTATGGTTGTAAAGTGCATAGAGAACGCTGCTGCACACTTTGGTAAGTCCCTTAGTCGCGTCCTACGACACCCACGAGAAGAAATGAGAAAAAATTACATTAGTAAAATCTTTATTTATTAATCATTGTAGGTGGTTGAAGGTATGGCTACTCCAGTGGATTTGACAAATGAAGATGCTCTGTTGAAGGCAGCAGCAACATCTCTGAACTCTAAAGTTGTGTCACAGCATTCTACAATCCTTGCTCCCATTGCTGTTCAAGCGATTCGTGCCGGTCAGTATTATAGTAGTGGTTATTTATATGTAATTTAATAATTCTTTAAATGTTTATGACTATGTTAGTTCTAAACTCCATTAAAGTACTTGCATTGATTTTCAGTAATGGAACCTATAGTGGGAGGTGTAGGCGCACGTGTTGATTTGCGTGATGTGAAAGTCATTGAACGCATTGGAGGGACAGTTGAAGACACTGAACTTATTCAAGGATTGGTGATTCCCCACCGTGCGTCCAATGTCAATGGCCCACATAGAATTGAGAAAGCCAAAGTTGGACTCATACAGTTCTGTATTTCACCACCAAAGACTGATGTAAGTGGATTATGTTACAGTCAAAACCCTTAAAACATATTTTCTCTATTAAAAATCAGTTTTTTTTTTTTTTGGTGCTTGTCACAAAATCAATCTACCTTCAAATCAAATCAAATAATTGATTTGCATAATACATGTTATAAAGGTGTTACAGGTAAGTATAAAAGGTTCATTGTATTATAACCAAATGAGGTGTGCAAATTAAAATAAGTGGTAGGTACTAATCGCAACAGTAAAATACAGCAGAATACATTATAATTGAGTTACATAAAATATATATATAATGGAAATGTCAAAATAAAAAATACACAAGTCATATCAAAATTTAAATAATCATTAATTGAATAGTAACATTTTGCAACTAGGAATTCATGCAACCCTAATTTGAATTGGTCCGTTTTGTGTAGGTCTGTGATACTTTTTGGCAATTTATTGTATATTTTGGGCGCCATTCCCAAAATATTTTTTGTAAATACTGCTTTTTTATGTCGTCTTACGCATATTTTATTTTTGTGTCGTGTGCTTCTTAGATGTGTATATAGATGTAGATTTGCTTTGACAAAGATAGCCACTTCATAAATATAAAGACACGGGAATGTTAATAACTGGAACTGTTGAAAATGTGGTTTACAGCTTTCTGTGCGTTGTATGCCACACATTGCCCTTATGCATTGTTTCTGGGCTTTGAACGCCATTTCTCTGTCCGGCGAGTCCTGTTCTTGATTTCTAAATTAATGTTTGTACCTAATTGCAGGAAACGTTTTGACTGATTTTTTTGCTGTCAAAACTAGTAGTGATCACTGTTTTGATTGCTACAAAAATGTTCATAAAAAGCAAATTTCGTCTTTGAGTGATTTATTTAATTTTAATTTTAGATGGACCACAATGTTATTGTATCAGATTATGCAGCAATGGACCGCGTCTTGAAGGAGGAACGTCAGTACATCTTGAATATCGTCAAGCAAATAAAAAAAGCTGGTTGTAATGTGCTTTTGGTGCAGAAGTCAATTTTGCGGTAAGCATCTTGTTCATTGGTTCTCAAAACTATATTTCATTGTTTAAACTTTAAATAAAAATTTGAATTACAGTGATGCTCTGAGTGATTTGGCTATTCACTTCTTGGACAAGATCAAAACAATGGTAATTAAGGACATTGAACGTGAAGACATCGAGTTTGTGTGCAAAACTCTGGGCTGCAGACCCATTGCTTCACTGGATCATTTTACGGCCGAAAACCTCGTTAACGTCGATTTAGTCGAGGAGGTCAATGAGCCTGCTGGGAAATACATCAAAGTGAGTATGATTTAATGTTTGAATGTAAATGAACCTCGCATGCATAATCACAAATGTTGACTGTCAGTAAACCACAGCAGACCGTCCAGCTTTGTGTAATATTCCACCGCCGTGCGTGCAGATGAGCGGTTGCGCGGCGGGCGGGCGCACGGTGTCGGTGCTGGTGCGCGGCTCCAGCGGCGCCGTGGTGGCCGAGGCGGCGCGCTCGCTGCACGACGCGCTGTGCGTGGTGCGCTGCGTGGCGCGCCGCCCCGCGCTGCTGGCCGGCGGCGGCGCGCCCGAGGCCGCGGCGGCCGCGCAGCTGGCGCACGCCGCGCTGGCCGCGCCCGGCGCCGACCACTACTGCCTGCGAGCCTACGCCGACGCGCTCGAAGTCGTGCCCTCCACGCTCGCCGAGAATGCGGGTGAGCTCGAACACTGAACATGAAACAACCTTATCGCACACGTCTTATTTATTGGTCTATATACATACCTTACGCTGACCAGCAAAGTGCACAGTAATAAGTGATAGACAACACACAAAAAATGTATTATAGGTACCCCGAACAACAATAAAAGCACAAAAATGACAAAAGTTAGGATTGTGTGTTTTCGGTTTGTAATAAATATTCAATAAAACTTAATAACGTAATGAATGAACGGTGCGTTGTTAGGTCTGAACCCAATCGAGACCGTGACGGAGCTGCGCGCGGCGCACGCGGGCGGCGCGGCCAGCGGCGTGGGCTCCAACGCGGGCGTCAACGTGCGGCGCGGGCGCGTCACCGACATGCGCCAGGAGCACGTGCTGCAGCCGCTGCACGTCACCGCCTCCGCGCTGGCGCTCTCCACCGAGACCGTGCGCGCCATACTCAAGATAGACGACATTGTAAGTATACTCGCGTTACTGTTATCGCGGAAAAGAAAAAACATGCAAGAGAGCCACTCATTTAAATATCTATAGCTCTTGCTAGCAGAACACCACAAGTATAGTCTGCGCTTTATATGGGCTTGCTAACCCACATAAAGCGTAGCTAGCTAGTTAGCTAAGGATGTAAATAGAATTACACCAACACGACATGCAATGTGGTGTATCAATAGGCTCACTAAAAGGCGTCATTTACACTGCGACGGGCTGCAGGGCGCACTACCGCGCGATTCTGCGTTACCTCTTCGCGTTACTGTGTGAACGACGGCTATATGGACGTGGATAGTGTAGCTCTCTAAATACTGTAAAATATAAACTAAGGCCCCCCTAGTGCCACAAATCACTAAACGTATTTAAAACATCAGCGTATCTGTCATCTTGAAACCTCAGAATTACAGAAAGAACCAGAAGCCGTGAGAGTCCCTAATACTGAAGCGACAAAAACTACTCTTTAATAGAGTAGTTTGACGCGCAGCCGATCAGTCACTCTGTGACTGTCGTATCGCGCGACGTGTTTTACCGGTGTTCAATTGATTTAAATTAAACCATCTTGTGCAGTTCCTACTTAAAAAAAATCAGCGGGGCTAAAAAACAGGATCATATTTCATGTGCAAGTAGTAGTCCGGTCAATTTAGACATCCAAGGTTACAATAATTTCACTTGGCTGAATATTGGTAGGATTGTTGAATACACTATTATAAAGGAAATGTGAAAAGTCCTCATCGATCCGGACGTGCAAAAAAAATTACTCGGGGTCAAAGGTCACAAAAACGGGATTTGCGCGATTTTCAACAAAATGGTAGTTTTTATCATAAAATTAGCTCAGACAAAAATTGTAGATCAGATAATTATCTATAAAAAATGTCTAAATAATAATAATAATGCAGCCGCTGAGGTTGGAGGAAGACATGCTAACTGCACTTGTTTTTTATTTCGAGTATTTTTTACGAAACATGCATATCTGAACTTATCTAAGCACATAATTTTTTCAACATCAGTCATTTTTTATAAATAATTATCTGATCTACAATTTTTGTCTGAGCTAATTTTATGATAAAACTTACCATTTTGCTGAAAATCGCGAAAAACCCGTTTTTGTGACCTTTGACCCCGAGTAAATTTTTTTGCACGTGCCGTATCAATGAGGACTTTTCACATTTCCTTTATAATAGTGTATTGAACAATCCTACCAATATTCAGCCAAGTGGGAATTTTTGTAACCTCACCCCTATTTTTTAGTCTAATTTGACCGGACTATAGCGCATTCAGTTATTGTCCTATTTAATTATTGAATAATTTGTTCAATAGGGTATTTACCAATTTAATAAAAATGTATTAATTTGAAGATTGGAACAATATATTTAACAGAAAAATAAAAATAAATTTATTTAAATCCATTTTCTCAATTAAAAACGATTAAAATCAAATTTCGTTTTCGTTGTTTTGAATTTACCGCCAAAACGCTCCTTACGATAACTTTATATCACGTGACATCGCGACGCCAGTTTTGTGTAAACGGCACCGGTACAAATACTTAGTTTGGCGCAATTTTAAAAGTATTTGTGCACAGAGGCACCGTACGCCAGTAATTCCACTTTCTATACATTAAAAATCTTGTTAATTAAAAAAAAAAAAAAAAAAAAGGCGAGCGGGGGTCACTTGTTTCGTTTTTGGACACAGCCTGCAGCTTGCAATATCAGTTGAACGCGGCTTCTGGTTCTTTCTGTATTCTGAGCTTGAAACAATAGGGCATTTTCCAATTTTTCAAAAACTATTCTAATATGAAGATTGGAACGAGTTATTTAACAGAAAAATAAACATAAATTGATTTCTATCCATTTTCTCAATTAAAAACTATTTTAACCAAATTTATTTTTCGTTGTCTTGAATTTACCGCCGAAACGCTTCTTACGATGGCTTTTTATCACGTGACGTCAACTTTGTGTAAACTAAAGTAGTAAACTAAGTTAGTAAGTAAATAAGTGAATGTCGAGTTTATAATTAGCAAGATTTTTAATGGATATAAAGTGATATTACTGGTGTGCGGTGCCTCTGTGCATAACTACTTCTAAAATGGCGCCAAACTGAGTATTTGTATCGGTGCCGTATAAACAAAGGTAACGTCACATGTCACATGATAAAAAGTCATCGTAAGGAGCGTTTTGGCGGTAAATTCAAAACAACGAGAAATAAATTCGATTTTAATCGTTTTTAATTGAGAAAATGTGTATTAATCAATTTATTTTTATTTTTCTGTTAAATATATAGTCCCAATCTTCAAATTAAAACAGTTTTTATGAAATCGGAAAATACCCTATTGACAGAAATATTGTGCATACTTATTCATCTCGACCACAGAACCACCCTTCGCTGTGCGTGGTCCGAAACGCACTTGGCCGGTTTTCTATTTGTAAACATCTACAGATTCGAAAAATCGTATTCATAATTTATCTTTATTGTTCCAGGTAAACACATTAAATTAAAGGACAAACAATAAGTTTTAAATGTCTTCTGAATTAAATCTTTAAAAAATGCTTTACAATAATAAATAATTAGTAGCGTTAAACTGTGTACGGTCAGCAACGCAATTCTATTAACACTTCAGTTTTTTAATGTTAATAATTAAACCGGAATAGACGTAGATATTATTTTAAGAATATTAACACGTCTGTGTCGTGACGATCGCATACGGTTAGAACGCAGCCGTACTAAAAAAAACAATGAGAAGCATTTCTTGAATAATTTTGTGTCAATTTTGATGATAATCAAAAGTGACTAGTGTTAATGGACTGTTGCTGAATGAATACAGTCCTTTTACAGTTATTTTATTTACCACTGTTTTCGCATCACTGTCACAGTGATTTATTCCCACTGACAAGTCTGTCAAAATCACAGTAATCTTCATTCTCGTTAGAATAGGGTTGCTGTTAGATTACTACAACCAGATGTAAAATAACTGTGTGTCCTTACACAGTAGAGGTCTACCACGCTAAAGCATTTAATTTATTATTAATGAATGACTCACTGACCGACTCATCAACGCCCAGCTCAATTCCTTTATGATGTAGACCAGGAATAAGGCCGGATCATTCTAAATTCCGGCATAGAGAAAGAAGTGTGGACGAAGTCGTTAGAAAAGTTCTTGTGTAAAATAAAGCGTCAACTTATGCAATATTGTCAATATCCCTGTCTTTCTCTGTAATGAATGAGTATTTGTAAAAAGAAACGAAATATGGATACTAGTCTTGTGCATTATTTTAATAAGTTTACACTTGGAGAAGTATATGAAGTGTACCTTGAAAGTCAGTACAATACATCAGATAGTTTAGGTTCTGTTCAGTTATTTTAAAATCGGTTATTATATTTTTTGTAATTACTAATATTATATAAATGGCCATTACGGACGTAATTAGTGACACTAAAAACCATTCTATTTTACACTAGCTTCTACCCGCGACTTGGTCCGCGAGGAAGTCAACTATACCATTAGAAGGTAATAGTATAGTCTGTCAGTGAAATATTTCATGAAATAAGGAAGAAAAGAAATATAATATTAGTTTTGTGTTTTGATTTGCTACAGAGAGCATTACCCAAGTGCACGCCAAGCTTATATTATGAAATATTTTAGTTACTGCATGCATAGTTTATATTTATTCTCCTGCTCTCATCTTAAATTATTTGGGGTTGGCGAAGTATGTCTTATTAATTCTTTCGATTTGAATAACATGAGTATTATGGATATTAATTTCCAAATAAACTAAAACTTAAAAGATGTAATGTGTTTTATTTATTTTATCGCTGTGCCAGAGAGTCATATAATGGAGGGAAATGTTTTTATTTTTGAACACATTTTTATAACATTTTGGTAGTCCTTACAATGACGCTTTCTGTTCCTATTGCGGTTAGTCTTGCATGTCTTGCATAACTCATTTAATTACCAGATGAAACACATTACAATGAGACCAGCAACCGATGGTTTGCTTGTCCATTTAGCAAGTACTGTGTGTGATTCTCGATCACATAAACTTCTGTTCCATCGGGAGTCTTCTACCGTTAGTTTTTAAAATGTATTCCCTGAGTAAAAAGGGATAATCGAGTCTTCGTTAAATTTTTTTTTTTTTTTCATACATTTCCTTCTCAATGTAGAGGAAACGTTTTTTTTTGCGTTGTCCTACTTTTTTAGTACTCCAATGCTGGGTGTAAAGTAATATAAAAGAGTAGAAAAACGATAGTGTTTTGGTCGTTAGAGGCCTTTTTGGCCTCGCACAGGTCTTCCTCTTTTATTAACTGGTGAAAAAACAGGAGGTTCTCAAGTCGACGCGGATTTTTAAATGTATGACCACGCATAACTTTTTTTCCAGAGTAGTCCGATTTTGATAACTTTTTTATTGGATTGGTATACTTACCTCGAAGTTGGTCCCATATAATAAAGTCTTACTCTAAGGGTAGGAAAATACACACACACAGACACAGTGACTCACAGATTTTAATGCTCAGTTGTTTATTACAAGAAAAAACCTCACGATGAATGAGCTTTTTTAGACTTGTCACAATTTTTTTTTTTAAATAAATTGAGACTTAATAGAGCCGAGGACGATAATCATCAATACACACGTGTATCATACGATGTTTTTCAACACACTTGCGAAGAAAATAATACTACAAAATCATCGTCATCGTCATGTCATCGTAATCGTCATCGTCGTCATCGTCATGTCATCGCCATCGACGTTGTCGTCATCGTCATCGTCGTCATCGTTATCGTCATCGTCATGTCATCGCCATCGTAATCGTCAACGTCATCGACGTTATCGTCATCGTCATGTCATCGCCATCGTCAACGTCATCGTCATCATCATCGTCGTCATCGTCATCGTCATGACATCGTAATCGTCATCGTCATGTCATCGTAATCGTCATCATCGTCGTCATCGTCATGACATCGTCAAGTCATTGCCATCGTCATCGACGTTATCGTCATCGTCATCGTCGTCATTGTCATCGTCATGTCATCGCCATCGACGTTGTCGTCATCGTCATCGTCGTCATCGTTATCGTCATCGTCATGTCATCGCCATCGTAATCGTCATCGTCATCGTCATGTCATCGCCATCGTAATCGTCATCGTCAACGTCATCGACGTTATCGTCATGTCATTGCCATCGTCAACGTCATCGTCGTCATCGTCATCGTCATGACATCGTCATCGTCATGTCATTGCCATCGTCATGTCATCGTCATCGTCATCATCATCGTCGTCATCGTCATCGTCATGACATCGTAATCGTCATCGTCATGTCATTGCCATCGTCATCGTCAACGTCATCGACGTTATCGTCATCGTCAACGTCATCGACCATATCGTCGTCGTCATCGTCATCGTCATCATCATCGTCGTCATCGTCATCGTCATGACATCGTAATCGTCATCGTCATGTCATTGCCATCGTCATCGTCAACGTCATCGACGTTATCGTCATCGTCAACGTCATCGACCATATCGTCGTCGTCATCGTCGTCAACGTCATCGACGTTATCGTCATTGTATCGTCATCGTCATCATCGTAGTCGTCATCGTCATCATCGTAGTCGTCATCGTCATCATCATCATCGTTGTTTTTAAGAACAAAGCAACTCAACCAATTAAAAAACAACCTATAACTCACTAAGAACAAAGCTACTCAACCAATTCTATAACTCACTAGTGAATAATAGTAATGAAAAAGTCACAGTTTGATAATAGGTGTCATTATGTGCCTAATTGCAGTGAAATTAGAGCCATTTTATGAGCAAGTGTGTTGAAAAGAATATTTTTATTGTTTTCTTATTTTGTTTCATTACTAGATGTTTTTTTTTACATTATGTTCTTCCTGTTAGTTTGTATTTCCGTTGTTTCTTTCAAACAAGATCAATTGGCGCCAAAACATGTTTTTGTGAAATTGGCCATTTTCTTGCTAACTTGATGGTACAATTAAAAAAAAATGCAGTACAAATATCTCAAAAAGTAAAGCAGTCGCTCAAGACCATTTTCCTGTAGCTACGTGTATATGATCATGGTAAATGTAAATCGGTTAATATTTTAGATACATTCTCTATACAGGGTGTCCCAGAAATCAACGTCAAGCCGAAACGGGGCGACAGGATTGATTGTAAACATCATGAGAAAAATCAGAAAAAAAATATCCCAGGCAGTTTGAAAATTATGGGCATTTAAGAAACACCTAAAAATTTGGTCAAACTGTAACCAGGTTTTGGTTATTATGGTTAATTTTTATTATTATTGTTCATTTAAACTTTAGAACCGTAACCCTAAATAACCAAACCAAAATCAACCAAATTTTTCGGTTTTTTAAATGCCCATAATTTTCAAACTGCATGGGATATATTTTTTTTCTGATTTTTCTCATGATGTTAACAATCAATCCTGTCACCCCGTTTCGGCTTGACGTTGATTTATGGGATACCCTGTATAGGTAGCTACTTTAGACCTATGCCCCCTTATTACAAAACAAGGTTTTTCTTTAGGTATGGTTTAAACCATCGAGCCTGTTTTTGAAATAAGAACTTAGAACTGAAATAGAATTACAGTGCCTTTTCAAAAACTGACAATTTAGCACTGGACTAACTTGTCAGTTTTGTAAAAGGAGCTGTATTTCGATTTCAGTTAGGTTCTTATTTAAAAAACAGGCTCGACGGTTTAAACCATACCTAAAGAAAAACCTTGTTCTGTAATAAGGGGGATGATGCCTGCCTGCGGGTTTGTCCGAAAGAGATACCGCCGCCCCTGGCATACAGGCTACTGAGCGAACACGGGTGGGTTTTAGTCAGTAAAAGTCTGACACGCCCTCCTGCTCCACCCAGAGCGGGAGAAGTTATTTGATGATTTCCCACCCAAAAAAAAAGAGCTATGATTGTTCAAGCATATTTAAAAAAAGTTAAATATATTCGAAAATAATTATTTATTAAACTACAAACACGTCCAAATTCACCCCTACATGGATTTTACAATTTAGTTAACGTTGATATGGATGAATCTGATTAGCAGCTTTGATATTCGTTTTAATAGCAGATGGTGCTTTTGGTAATGATGGAGTTGCCTGGCCAAGTTGTGGTGTTGCGCCACGCGAGGGTCCCATCCCTGGCGCTACGCCTTGCGGTACTATGGATGGGATTCCTGGACGTAACCCTTTCCCCGTGCCCACGGCAGTCACCAGTGCATGGGTATCGGAAATGCTGTGAGTCGGTTGCATTCCTAAAAAGAAACAAATAAAACGTTAATTAACTGATTCGTTGCGATCTCTAATTTCGCAAACTTTTAACTGTGGCGTCGAACAAAAATACGTGACACGGCTGCCGTGCCAAGCGCCATACGATTAGATGACACGTCTCCCGTGTCTTTAGCCACGCAGAAAAGAAAAAAGGATTTTGACCATTTTTTACATGTTCTAAGCTTGAATACTTTTAGTTTACATTCGAAATCTAACGTGAACGGCCAGGAAAGTTGTTTCAAGTGATTAGAAGTCCCAAAATAAGTGTATTTCTGGAAATGGAGGGTAAGTGATTTTTTAATACAGATGTGCTAAACCTTTTCAATTTATTTTCTATTTTATAATGGTTTGATTGACTATGGCATATATTAAATTAGTTCTAAAAATATTGTTTTGGTTTTCCTCATAACAAATTTCAACTATTTAAACTATGCAAATGAAAAACTGCCAAGTTTGAATAAATAGTTATTAGATATTCATAAAAATGTCATAAGTTTATTAAAATTGTTTAAGAATTACGGCGAAAAAGAACCTACATTACCGAGTCAGAAATTCAAACTCAATGCGACGATGACGAAATGATTGAGAAGAATTCGCAAACGTATTCACATTGTTGCGAAGACTCCGAACACTGGGAATATACCGGCTGATTTTTTTTTGCGTCTGGAAAAAAATAGGGTATAATAGGTGAACGGAGTAGACCCCTATGGCACAGAAACTACACTTTTTTTTTTTTTGAAAACTGAAATGATATTAACCTATCAATGAATACTATTACTTATTTGTAGTAAACTTTTCATATTAAAACTAAAAAAAAATTAAATTACAAAAAAAAACAAAAAATTGGCAAATAATATCAAAATCCAACTTATAGGCACCCTACTCTACGCGTAGAAATTATCAATGAAAATTCGTAGCGAAATTCAATCCTTTGAAGCCGGCCGCTTTTTTCGCAGGCGTAGGTACCGCTCACGTTTCACCGCATGCGCATTCCCTACCGCCCGCGCGCGCCGCTCCGCTCTCCGTTTCTCCAGTCACCTGCGATTGGTCACAGCGTAACGTCGATCGCTGTTTTTTCCGCGTGTGCTTCAACTGCCCAGTGATTGTTTTCATAATGACGTACGCATACTCCAGCATAGAGTACCTTGCCATGATGAGGTATTATTTTTTGTCCGGTTAAAATTTAAATGGTGCGAGGCGATTGTACGCCGACGAAGAATACCCACAATCCCTTAGACGTAACGGAATCCCTGACCCCCGAAACCCCAACACAGACTTGATATTCCGCACTTATCTGCGGTTCCTTGACCATGGCCAGTTTCAGCTCCCCGGTCATGCCAGGGGCAGAGGCCGGCCACCCTTGTCTATACATGTTGAAGACGCCATTCTGGAATATTTCCAGCAACAAACGAAGAGGAGGAGCACCCGGCAAGCAGCTCGTCGATTTGGCGTAAACCAGTATGTGGTATGGAAGCTACTCCATTCAATGGATATGCACCCATACCACTTCTTACGCGTGCAAGCTTTGCATGCTCTGGATCCTGGACCTCGTATTGAGTTCTGTCGCTGGCTGCAGAACCAACCGCAGGAGAACATTCTATGGACCGACGAGTCCATATTTACCCGCGTTGGTATCTACAACGTACACAATTAGCACTGGTTGAGTTTTCAAAACCCACACAAAATAAAAGAACACGCAGCTAATCGCTCAACCACTTCACTAACGAGCCGTCTTATTCTTACCGCATTTTTTGGCAATTAGCTTAGTCCACTACGCATTTGTTTCAATGGTTTTAGATTACAATAATAATTATTACGATTCTTTTTTTTTACACATCAAGTTATAACCTTCGAAATACAGATGAATGTGAGTGATTGTTATAAGAATTTAATATCAACAGGTTTGTTTACATTTCTATCAAAGCTTTACCGATCTTACGAGACGTAATTTATTTTGTTTACGATTTCAAGAAACGCGTCACACAGTGTATCAAATTATTTGCCTACTACAACTCCACACAGCACGGTGACGTGTGTAGGTACACGCGCAAATGTATGCGTAGGGATCAGTTGCAAAGATATACACTTCATCATTCTTCATTCATGGGTGATCGCAGCTGACGCTCGTTTACTATTACTATTTTGGCTATTATTAGTTTTACGCGCGTGTCGTAGGATGTATTCTTTTTCATGTATTTTAAGGATATTCCGAACTTTTATTAATTCAATGGTACTAGGGAAAGGTCAGCGTATATGAGTTCTATTCTACTTACACGACACGTCATATTGTTGTCCAGACGCTAAAAAATGTCATCCGGTATACTAAATAAAAAGTCATCGTGGACAGTGCAACGTGCATAGAAAAAACAATGGTGGACAGTGCAACGTGCACAGAAAAAATAATGGTGGACAGTGCAACGTGCACAGAAAAAATTATGGCGGACAGTGCAAAGTGCGTAGAACAAATTAAGGAAGATGAGGATCGAGTCCCATCTGTAGTGGATATTCATGGATGCAATTATTTTGGCCAATTGGTTTCAAATGTATGCGCTTCAAACCAATTTCAGTATGTGTTTCTGTGGTGTTCCCATATAAAAGACACAGTGGCGATGCCAATACAGGTTTTTTATTTTCCTGGTCAGGCTTATAAAATAAATATAATTCATTTTTAAATAATGCAACATTAAAAAAGGTTGGTTACCCCTATTTTGTTTTAAATCTTACAATATCCAGAAACTTATTAGGGGCCTCTCGACGAAATAAATCCGTTTTGGACAATTTCATTACCATAATCTGAGAAACAACAAAACTAAAGAAGGCTGCCAACTTATTTTATGAAGAAATAAAGTATTTCTGATTTCAGAAACTGTAAATATTTTTTGTACTCTGCGGAGCATATTACTATCGTACCTATTAAAAAAAAAAACAACATTCTAATTCTGAATTCAAATTGATAAAGAGCTCAGTTATTATAAATTTCAAAGTCCTGTTTCTCTCTTCCATGACCATGGCCGTCTTTGACCTATTGGAGGCCCAAGCCCTGGGTCTAAATAGTATAATGGAGAATGTAGGACACAAAAGGGGGCGAATCGTTGATAGGTTAGGTTATTTATACAGAAATAGGAATTATTAGGAGGACTAAGCAAATGTAGGATGTATGAGCAAACGAAGTGAGCCTCAAAATGTTATAGTCCAGGATCCATGGTTAATTTTTGCACTTGTATCGAGTCCCCTCCTTCCAACATGTATCGATTTCGAGGTCATCATAAATGATTACTAACCAACTGATTTTTATTTCTTTACTTAGATAATATTTATATAATTTAACAGTCATATTTTCTACAAATTGCATGGTACAGAGGCCAGCACATCAAGCTACCCCAATCTGTCAATAGTTAACTTTATTACAAAGGAACAAGGTTTATGTTCAATTCGGAAAATTTGACAGTTTGGGATAGCTTGACCTGCTGGCGACTGGTCGTTATTCGGGTCTTTCTCTCAAAAGTTGTATACCACATTTGTAAATTTAATACTAACTATCGTGTGCAGATGCAGATAAATTGTAAAGATTCTGATATACCATTGATAATGTTGGCAAATTTTAAGCATCTAAAAGATCAAATTCAAATCATAATTAATTTAAGAACGAGTAAAAAAAAATGTCATTAAACATAAAAATGAAATTTATGCCAAGCTTGGAGATCAATTATTTTGTTCACTCACCATATGCCATATTTTTATAGGGAATGATTACAATCCTGCAAAGAAAAATCAAGAGGCTTTATTCAACTTCTACGAATTGAAAAGACAGAGCTCAGAACGGTATAGCGAATCACTCTTCGCCGATGGTACGGTTCGCCGAAATCACTCTTAGTCGACGGTTGGTTCCACGAATAAATCCATCGCCGATAGAACTATTCGCCGAAAACACCGTTCATCGATGGTCTCTTCGGCTACAACACGTTTTACCGATGGAACGGATCGCCGAAATACTTATGTAAATTTCTAATAAATGAAACATTAGGTATGGTTTTACAAATATTTATTCGGATTGACCGTCAGATCGAAACGGTACAAATACGGAATAACGGAAAAACAACTTCACTTTTAATTATTATAATAAAGCTTTGCTCTGAAGAGCTTTAATTAAAATAATTATAATATTTCTTAGCTGGTAATTTTTATCTTATATGTAATTATTTCTTATTTTTTAAGTACAAAATTTGGGCCATTCCATTTAAGAACGTTTTTAGGTCCATCTCACTCTTTACAGCTAAGTGTTTCTGCAATCTAGCATTATATTCAACCTGTGCAGAACGTTGGCGTTTTAGTGCAAAAGTAAAATCATCACTATATTTCTTCGCAAGACCCTCATACTGAATATGACGCCAAATATTTTGGGCTAGATGGAATAGACACAGCTTGTGTGCACATTTTGGAAACTGCCGTTTGACGGCATTGATTGCCGCTACTTCAAAATCTGTTAAAATATTTTCCGGTGACAAATTGATTTTAAACTTATTAATCGCGTATGTTTTTAAGATTTCTAAGAAAATGAAATAACAGTTTTCAGTTTTGTGCGAGAGTAATGCAAATACTAAGGGAAGAAATTTGTTAGTACCTCCTTCCGTACCCACCAAAGCGTGTATAGAATAAATTTGACAATATGGTGCCGGGCGGCTTGAAAATGTTCCATCCATTATCCAGCACGATGCTTGAACAAGTAACTTAAAATTTGCTTTTGTGCAAAATATTACAACACTTTCTTCATTGTGTATATAGTGTCCAAATAAAAAAGGTTTCCCATCAACTTTACTGAGAAAATCAGGTACATTAAAATCTAAGATTGTTTGTGGAATTTTCGGAAAACCTTTATTTCTGGCCCGTTTAACGATCATTGCAGAAGCCGTTTTATTAGGCAATGTAGGAGCAATTACACTTGGAACATCTATTAAGCAGCGGTTTATTATTTGAGACGGAGAGTCCATCGAATTTACGGCTATGTCCTTTAATTTTGATTTGTAGTTCATCTCGAGAAGCTTTTCGGGTTCTGGCAGATGTACCTACATGATCGTGATTCTGACTGACAATTGTGTGACCATGAGGGTGCAATAAAGTTATTACACTTACACCGCAACCACTGTAACTGTTTTTTGTACACCTCCAATAATATTTCTCATTTTTGTTTTTATTTAGGTGGTAAGAAAATCCATCCACTATTAGCACATGTGCGCCGCGCTTAGATCTTACTAAATTGCACTCACTCATTTTTTTCAACAACGCCTAAAAGATAATTATATGCACGAAATGTTTTGTTTTGTCATATGTCAAACATACACCGCTAAAATGACCAATAAGTTCTTCATAGATATTATTAGTGGCCTGTACCTAACGTTTTGTTTGCATGTTGAGCATATCATAAAGAGGAAATCACTGTATGTTATGATAAGACCTACACCAGGAAGATATTCTAATTAAAGCTCTTCAGAGCAAAGCTTTATTATTATAAAGTGAAATTGTTTTTTTTATTTGTACCGTTTCGATCTGACGGTGAATCCGAACAACCATACCTAATGTTTCATTTATTAGAAATTTACATAAGTATTTCGGCGATCCGCTCCATCGGTAAAACGTGTTGTAGCCGAAGAGACCATCGATGAACGGTGTTTTCGACGAATAGTTCTATCGGCGATGGATTTATTCGTGGAACCAACCGTCGACTAAGAGTGATTTCGGCGAACCGTACCATCGGCGAAGAGTGATTCGCTATACCGTTCTGAGCTCGAAAAGACAGCATTAATAACACCGAATGAGGTACCTAGTTCAAATTATTGAAAAGTATGTATGCAGAGTGTATTCATTAAAAACAAAAAATGATATAAAAAAGGGACCGTATGAGTTATTTGAAAAAGGGGATAAATCAAAAAATGAAAATGAAGGAATAAAAAAAAAATCGTAGCATATGATCATTCCAATTTGCCACCACCAAAAAAAGAATTATTGCAACAAATTAAAAGAACAGCATTCATCTGCAATGTATGGTGCACACATGCGGTGCTCCACGGAAAAATTGCCAGAAAATTTTGGATGGACAATAATTGATGGCAAATATAAATATTATTGGTTTGATGATCCCCAAAGTCCATCTTTTGAAGAATTATCTTCTGACATACAAGGTACCGTATTAATACGATTGTCATTAAGTATTCATTATTATATAATTTACTCATTTTTTTCATGTTATTACAGAGTATCATGAGTGAGGAAAGTGAAATAGATGAAGATGAAAGCGATGTTAGTAGCGAAGATTATGAAGATTTATCAGATGAATATATTTATACAAGGTGTAACGTAAATAACGCACAACCTCTTAAGGGGTCATCGTACTCATCATTATGAACAACTTTTACTATAGGATCAAACCTGAAATCGCGAAAAAAAAATCAGTTGTTCACAGCTGATATATTTTTTTCGCGATTTCAGGTTTGGTAACTTCTATAAAATATAAATACACACATATGTTTTCTAAAGCTATTGAGACATTTACGTATGGTCATCATCATCTAATGACGCTGAGCTGATGAAGGAAGGTACAATTCTTTAACAGTTAGGAGTTAGGTGTAGGTTCGGGCATAACTCCGTCATATATGTATAGACTCATTAGCATTTTTTTTTAACGGTCTTTATTCCGAAATGGTCCCAGTTAAATTTCATATAGATCTGATGATTCTTTTCGGAAACGGACAACGGAACTCTTCGAAAAAAGACAGCAAATTAACCGCGATTGCTGCTATCGCATAAATATGCATTGTTTTGACCCCAAGGATGATGAAATTTCGAATTGGTGTGGGGTAGGTAGATACCATAACTAAAAAGTGAAAAATAACTTTAATTTCGGAAGTCGGTGACTTTTGATACGTATTTTATTAATTACTGGTCACTGCCTTCCGAAATTAAAGTTATTTTTCATTTTCTAGTGTTTTTTTGGCAGTCGGTTGTTTTTTTTTTAAGTTTTTATAAATATTTGAGAATCATCAAATCGACATATTTTATCCTTGCTACCTCTGTTAGCTACCACAATCGAGAGTTTCGTACAGGAAATTGTTGGGCGTCTCATAAATATAAAGTTACTCACAGAAAATTAGCTGGTAGTAATCAAGTGCAAAAATGGCCAAGGATCCAGGACTATTAGCCACAGGAATGTTGGGTTTTAGCGACTGAGTCTCAGCGCGCCGAAAAAACTTAGATTTTCAACTCTCGGCGCTTAAGGCCAGGTTGCAGTAATTTGTAACTTTTTTAAACCTGTGTAAATCAAGGAAAAAGTTAATTTTGGAAAAAAGAAAAATATCTTAGAAAAATTGAACATATTTTCAAGCGATTCGTAAAGATAGAAACGTGAATAAAACAATTTGGCTCGATAAAAAAAAATCATAAAGATGACACTAATACGCTATTTAAAACGTGTTTCTTGGCGAGATTACATCATTAAACAATGTCAAAGTTGTACCAAAAGATAGGGCTTTTTATTTGTTAGAGAATGGTAAAAGCACATTTTATAATTTCTTTATATATTTTTTCTACGGATTAAATAACACAAAATTTAGCCGTTCAAGCGCTCGCAACGGCCGGCCAGTGCCCGCCGAGACGTCTTCGAGGTTGGACGCACGCCGTTTGTTTCGCAAAAATTCCCCCGCGTTTGCGATTTCTAAATAGGTGAATAAGGCGAGCAACAGGATGCGACGCGGCGAGTCTAGGGCCGTAATTTGACGAGGGCATACTGCTAGTAGATTATATAAAGTACGCCAACGCGTACAATCTATACAGGGCAAATTTTTTACCAGTGTGCAAACTGTAACCATGAATTCAACATATCATTCTAGACTCCCAGCGGAGAAAATATTCGTCAGTTAGGTACTTATACAAAAAAAAAACTGCTGTTCCATACATTTTGACCGCGTAGGTATTTCACTTTTCTATGCAACAGTTGATTATTTTTGAAAAGGGTGTTTTGATTTTTTTTTTTTTTTTGTTTCCAAGGTGAATTCGTCGGGAGTGTTCTTAGACAAGTTTCATCAAAATTGGTTAAGCCGTTTGAAGATTATCAGCTCATGTCTGGTTGATGAAAGTATTTGAGCATCTTCCACAGGTCTGATCAAGTTGAAATTTGGTATTCTATTACATACATACATACTCAGCCTATTACGTTCCCACTGCTGGGACACAGGCCTCCTCTCCGTGAGAGGGAGCGGGCCGTAATCCACCACGCGGGCCCAGTGCGGTTTGGTAGATGTCACATGTCTTCAATGTTTTTTGTTCTAGGACATGCCGGTTTCCTCACGATGTTTTCCTTCACCGTTTGAGAGCAGTGGTGATGAAATTATTTACACTAAGTAATGCGCCTGGTTGGGTTCGAAAGCACGCGCACGACCTACAACTCGTAAGTCGCGGCCATTACCACTGGGCCACCACTGCTCATTCTACTTTTTACTATTACTTCAATGATATTATATGAACAAAGTAACCTTGAACTGATGCTGGAGCAACACCTGGAATTTCCAGGATACCCAAGTTAGTCACCTACAAACAGCAGAAGTATCGTGTTTGGGCTCATTGAAAAGGTCTCAATGAATAGGTTATGAATACATGGTGATCAGAACGAGGATTTAGGATAAATTAGTAACAAACTTCACTGTGGGAAAAATACTTAAGATTTAAAATTTAGGTTTTTATTGAAATGATATCTGAAAGTTAGTGCCCTTGTTGATTTTCTGTGAGTAGACCATAATTGGTCTACATTTAGGCAAGTAGACCAATTAGTTGCCTACATTGATGTTTGCGCAACTGAATAAAATATAGGAAACAGCAAATTTTTTTCTTCTTTCTCTCCCACTTTATCCATCAAAATTTATATTTATTATTCTTTTATTGCATTTCACCCCCCTGATTACACGTCCCTACTAAGACAAACCATACCCTTTCAACTTTTCTGTCACTGGTACCATGGAAGACAAAGTTATTTAACATCATAAAAGACATACCAGCTGATCGCATAGACTCTCCATCCCAATCTTCCCGGCCTTTGGATATTATTTCCCAAACATGGCTTACCACTTTAGTAAATTGAGCAACTTGTTTCTGAAAAAAAAAACACATAAGATCAGTCCCTTTGTCTTTTATTTTTAAGAATTCAGTTGCAACAATGATTATTGTCTTCATAATTTTACCTGTGCTGTATCATAGCTTAGGGTACTGGCTTTATGGGTAAATTGATTAAGCCTCTGTTCAGCTTGAGGCTCTGGTTTGGTACGTAGTAAATCTGGGACAAGATCATGAGTGCACGCTGGAACACGACCTTCCGATAATCGTGCCAATGCTTCATCACGCTCACAGCTCAGTTGAAGAGGCAACACAATTCGTGACCTAAGTGATGCAGCAAGCTCTGCTTGTAGTATTTTACTCAATCCGGTCAACTGTTGAGATAAAGAAACGTTAATAACTAGAGTACCTAACTGTTGCTGACCAATTAACAAAAACAGAAGAAGAACCAACCATAGTGTACCACTCAGTACTTATAGATGTGTTTATTAAAAATCTATTTCTATGGAATTGCCATAATCCTCAATATTATTTTTATTTTACGATAACTCACTGTATTTGTCTTGTTACCCATTAAGCAGGGCAAGTTTTGTAAATGCAAAATAAATCATCATGAAATCAACTTACATGTCCTGATAAAATTGCATAGTTGTCCAGAAATGTAGGCCAGTTGATTGTTTCATATTCATTTTCAAGCTTATTAATAAGTGCCTGGATTGCTGTTTTTAAATCATTAACTCTGTTTAATATTGCTTGAATTGTAGTCTCTAGTTGCTTTTCTTCTCTTTGTTGCATGTTCATTTTTATTAATATTTAAAATAAAAAGAATGTCACGTAAATACCAAACCTGATATTTATGTACTTGAATAATAATTATGACTCTACAAACACTCATATGACGATGCTAATCTTTTCTAGCTCCAGGCCACTGAAGATAATATTAAAGAAATATTTGTGACTATTCCTCAGTCTCATCTCACGAAACAGTCTCACGTTTCAAGTCCAGTGGTTATAAATCTTTGCTGAGGGCAGAAGTTTCCGTTTCAAACACAGATCTTCTTTCGTTCGACAACGACAACAAACAAAATAAATGAATGATCTACAGATGAACCATACATTAAATACTAAAAGCCATATTCATAAACGATGATTAAAGTTAAATGATGTCAAAAATGTATGGTATAAACAGACGCGGACACTAATCACTATTTAACTTTAAGCAACGTTTATGAATAAGGGGGTAAATGTACAGACATAACTACATAAGTCCATGGAAGTGGACGTAGACAGATCAGATTCTCTCATTCTCTGTGTAAGGAAGTGGTCGAAGTGGAAAAGGCAATAAGATGTTAGTATCTATATGTAGTTGTGAATAAGATGAAGATCTTCATCTGAAAATAGTGATGCGTCCCTCACTCATGAGGCCCCTCATTTGAGGTACTCGTGATCGCAAATTGAAAGAGTTACTCGAATTTCAATATTGAACCACCTCATTCCTCATCACCCCTCATTGAAAAATTGACATTGACATTATTGACAATAGGAAATCGAGGCAAGCGAGTTCGTGACTCGCGAATGAGGATTGAGTAATTGAGTGAGCTCAGTGAGCGAATGAACCGACTCAAAAATTGTATGGAGAATTGAGAATGAGTGAGGTGAGGTGTGATCTTGAAGTTTGGACAACACCGTGGCACAGTAAACATTATTTAAAATTATTTCAGCTACGATTAATTATTATGAACTCTAAAAGTATTACCATTAGATTGGTAATAAAGGGTCATTGATTCGTTTATTTTGGCGGTCTAAAATTTATAAGCGAAAGAAATTGATGTGTGTGAGAGAGTGAGGACGTGAATAATCGGATTATCGGAGAGTCGTGACTCGTGAGTACTCTTGAGTCGTCGTTGCACCCGCCCGCCTCGCTCACTTGGAGCTTCGTTTGAGTTCGGCTCGGGCTCGCGAGTCGTGAGGCGAATACGCCGTCGTACGATTCCTCACCTCAAATGAGGGGTCCCTCGTGAGGACCTCACGAAGCAAATTGAGGGGCTCCCTCATCCTCACATAAAATTGATGAGTTACCCATCACTAGTACGACGGCGTATTCGCCTCACGACTCGCGAGCCCGAGCCGAACTCAAACGAAGCTCCAAGTGAGCGAGGCGGGCGGGTGCAACGACGACTCAAGAGTACTCACGAGTCACGACTCTCCGATAATCCGATTATTCACGTCCTCACTCTCTCACACACATCAATTTCTTTCGCTTATAAATTTTAGACCGCCAAAATAAACGAATCAATGACCCTTTATTACCAATCTAATGGTAATACTTTTAGAGTTCATAATAATTAATCGTAGCTGAAATAATTTTAAATAATGTTTACTGTGCCACGGTGTTGTCCAAACTTCAAGATCACACCTCACCTCACTCATTCTCAATTCTCCATACAATTTTTGAGTCGGTTCATTCGCTCACTGAGCTCACTCAATTACTCAATCCTCATTCGCGAGTCACGAACTCGCTTGCCTCGATTTCCTATTGTCAATAATGTCAATGTCAATTTTTCAATGAGGGGTGATGAGGAATGAGGTGGTTCAATATTGAAATTCGAGTAACTCTTTCAATTTGCGATCACGAGTACCTCAAATGAGGGGCCTCATGAGTGAGGGACGCATCACTACGTCGTACGATTCCTCACCTCAAATGAGGGGTCCCTCGTGAGGACCTCACGAAGCAAATTGAGGGGCTCCCTCATCCTCACATAAAATTGATGAGTTACCCATCACTATCTGAAAAGTGCACTGTCAGTCATAAAAGTGGCATTTTTTTTTAAATTAGTTTTATGGCCTGGTTACAGAGACCTTTTAGCCAAAAAAGTGGCAGTGCTCACACTTAGGGTTTCCAACTTTTTACAAAAAACAAAAACAACCTATTTCTGATTTCAAACGAGCTGTTCGAGCAATTTATCAACTAGGGTTGATAAATTGCTCGAACAGCTCGTTTTTGAAAAACAAAAATATTTTGAATATCTGCGGCTTTGCCCCACAGCAGAATGCCGTAGGACATAATGCTCTGAAAATAACTAAAATAGACTAACCGCGCTGTGTCAACGTCAGTCGGCGTAGGCGGCCGAACTGAGCTTTCCTAGGTCTAAACTTAAAACTTGATGGCAAGAAACTAGATGCTATTTCGGAAACTGTATTATTGGAAATTACTTTAGATTCAAAATTGCAATGGGGTGCTCACATTAGAGCTCTTTCAAGTAGATTAAGCTCAGCTGCTTACGCAGTAAGAAAAATAAGGCAGTTGACGGATGTAGCCACAGCCAGGTTAGTTTACTTTGCTTATTTTCACAGTATTATGTCGTATGGCGTTCTGTTGTGGGGATCGGCAGCTGACGTAGATTCAATTTTCATTTTACAAAATATGGCAATCCGCGCAATCTATAAAATGGGGCCTCGCGAGTCTCTTAGAAACAAATTCAGCGAAATTGATATTCTAACTCTGCCGTCTCTTTATATCCTAGAAAATATCTTGTATGTTCGTAAAAACTTAGGCCTTTTCAAAAAACGATGCGATTTCCATAATCTGAATACACGTAGTAAAGATGAAATTGTGATTCCAAAATTTAGATTGACTAAAACTAGCAAATCATTTCTAATAAACAGTATCCGCTTCTATAACAAGTTGCCAAAGTCAGTTACAGAACTTAGCGATGGAAAGTTTAAACGCACATCAAATGTGTCCTTATCAAAAAAGCATATTTTAAGATAAAAGACTACGTTGAAGATAGGGAAGTTTGGCATTAATTCCTTCTGCACATGTGACTTCCCTGGTACCTCATTAACAGCATAACTATGTGAAAGTCTATTAACTGCTCTCAATGTTCTTTTTATTCTTTTTATTTTTACAATGCTGACATGTTCTCGTCATTATTTGACATTATACATCAATTTTAATATCAACTATTTTTTAGTGATTGTCATGTTAATCATACCACTATGTTTAATTAGGTTCATTTTATTTATGTAGATTATTTTACTTGAATGGGAGAACGTTGTAGGCCTTACAGACTGTAGATTTGTAGACGATTTTCTCTGTATTCGTATAAGTACCTGGTACTTATTGACAGGTGCACTGTCCTCCCATACATTTTATCTTTGTAATTTGAAAACATTGGTAAAGCCAATCATTTTTAAAAGAGTAACCGTGGAGTTTCTTGCCGGCTCTTCTCCATAGGAAACAACATTTTGGAACCGTACACCTAGCTTCTGACGTTTCATAAGTGCCCATGCAGGTTTATATGAAATAAAAATATTTTGATTTTGATTTTTTGATTTCCCGCTAGGCTTGATATATGTCAACCCCACTGAAGTTTGGCATCTACTGTTATGCCTAGAAAAACTGCCGAGTCTACAGTCTCAAGTACCTTATTATCTACGACGATGTTCGGTCCTAGATTCTTAACATTCGGTAAGGCGAACTTTATACATTTAGTTTTCTTGGCATTGAGAACTAGGTTATTTGTGGTAAACCAATCCGTAACCATTGCGAGTGCACTATTTACGTCGTCAAAATCTTGTCTATTCCTATCTACTTTAAAGATAAGGGAGGTATCATCAGCAAACAGTACGATGTCACAGATACCCTTTAAATAGAATGGTAAGTCATTAATATATACTAAGAACAAGAATGGACCCAGTATTGAGCCTTGAGGTACACCTAACTTAAAACTGGTAGCCCGGAGGATTTTACTCCATTAACATCTACACATTGATGCCTATTTTGTAAATAAGAACTTAATACGTTGAGTGCTTCGTTTTGAACACCGTAATGACGTAGTTTACGCAAAAGCGTGTCATGGTGCACGCAATCAAAGGCTTTTGAGAGATCACAGAAAACTCCAATAGCATTTTGCGAGTTCTCCCATGCGTCAACTCAAAAATGTGTTTCAGCAGAGCAACACCTGTATCGGTAGTCGAACGACCTTTAGTAAAGCCATATTGTTCATCGTGAAGGAGTTTATTTAAATTAAAATGTCTTAGCAACTGCTTTAGTATCAGCTTTTCAAATATTTTACTAAAAGCCGGTAGAATAGAAATAGGCCTGAAATTGCCAACGTTATTTTTGTTGCCTGATTTAAATAAAGGTATGACTTTACTACTCTTCATGAGATCAGGAAAAGATCCTAAATCAACACATAAAGTAATAGCTAGATAGGGGCTACGATATCGATTATATTACTTAAAAGTTTAATGGAAATTCCCCAGTAATCACCAGTGTTTTTAGACTTAAGTGTATTAAAAATATTAACTACATCACGAGGCGTTACATGTTCGAAACTAAATAAACGACTACATTTGGGCACACTACTATGCAAAAGGTTTTCAGCTTTAGACGGGGACGAATTTAAAGTTATAGGTATGTTTGCAAAAAATTCATTAAATGAATAGTACAAACTAGGGCTAAGTTGTACCTTATCTGACGTCGAGTTGAGAGTTCATATTTTTTTCACAGATAGGTTGTACTATTAGAAGGCTGCTCACAAAGTTTTAAGTTGCGAATACAAACAGTTATCGAGAAAAAAAATATTGAAAATTGAAATATTTTATAGTATTTGACAGAAAGTATATCGAATATCGCCTTGAAACGTTCCGTGTTACGTTCTGTAAAACTTGCGACTGTTTGTATTTTGTTTAAAATATGATAATAACCACAATTAACCACTAATAATACCATTTTTAAAGTAAATTTACAATATTTAAAGCAGTTAGCAATTTTTTTCTTTGATATGGTTAAAAATAATGCAATTATGTTTTCTACACGTCTAACGCTATTTAGAACGAAACGTAACGACTCCATTTTGACTAAGTTGGCAGCGGTTGTCAAGTATTTTTCTACAGCAATCTGAAATCCCTTCCGGAGCAGAACCAACATGGATAGGCAGTAGGTTTTTAGACTTTTTTTATAACCTCCCGGAACCACTTCCGGGGCAGAACCGACACAGAGTAGAGTAGGTCGATATGAGTGACAAGAGACGAGTGTGGCAAATCCGACTCAGACCGGTTAGGTTAGAAGGCGAAAGCTCATCAGGTAGGTAATAGGTTAGGTTAGGTTAGAACTGTGACCAACCGCGCGCGAGCCGAGCGAGCGAAGCGAGCCGAGCGAGCGAAGCGAGCGGTGCCGCGGCAGCGGCCGGCGAGCGCTACTTCCAAATTAGTGGCAGTTACTTGACACGTCGACAAAAGTTAGGTTAGGAAATTTAAAAAATCATAATTCTGGAGGGGGGGTTTCGCAACTTTTCCTTTGAGGGGTGGGTTCTTAACTACCCCCCCCCCCTTCCCCCAACCCCCTCGACCCCCCTAAATCGACGTCAGATCATGTACATTCCTACCCAAACTAGATCTTAAATTCTTATATCTGTTAAAATAATATCTACAGCAATCTTACAATTTATACAAAACATCTCATTTTATACACAATAATAGGATTTCTTTACCATCTCTCTCTCTCTGTCTTGATACATAGTTTGACTTTGAACACTAGCGAATAAGCGCGGCGTTGCTCGCGATAACCAGAAGATACTTACTATCTTTATCAGAGAAATGGGTACCTAACTATTTTGTAGGTAAAGTAGGGGCAGGTTATATATAGGGTTCATAAAAAATACAAGATAGCAAAATCAATTTGTAGACGTTGACCTGTGCCACCTATGGCGAGCTTTCAGTTTTTACCCCATCGTTGAGTGTTAACTAAAAAGGGTATTATTTTATTGTCATTTATAACAGCATTTTGTACTCAAACATTTTAGCACGCCGCAAATGGGGCACATATTTAACAATATGGTCAATCATTTAATCGGATTAAATGAACATATTGATGATTTTAATTATCATGGAACTAACCTGAAATAATGCTCTTGAAAACGGTAGTGTGGCATTAACAAACAAAGAAGGTAGCATCTGTACCAATCATTTCTATAAATGATTGGGACAAAATACTACTAAATTTTGTTAACACTTATTTATTATCGTTGCAAATTATGCTTTGAACACCATACCCGAAAACTGGAAATTGCCTCTGTTTATTTTTAACTAAATATAATTTCGTTGGCGCATTCCACACATAACAAACTTGCGTAACGGACATATTTTTAAAGTAAAAGTACCTACTCTGTGGTAATGAGTACCACTCGATTACTGCACTGCACAGATTACATATAGATACTACGTATGATAACTGACAGAAAAAGTGACAAACAACGTCAAGTGCCAACGGAATCTCATGTAGACATGCGGCAGCGTGTCAAGCCAAGTTCAAACCAACAAGAACAAAACTGGCGAACCGCACCGTGTGTAACATTACACGAACAATTTGGAGCCATTTTGACCCCCTCTTATCTCAAAAACTATTTTACACAAACATTTCTCATATTGGCGGCGGCCGTGGAGCAGCGGGGTGGGGAGTGGTGCACCAACCTAAAATCAAACGGTTATTTAGATATTACCGTCCAAAAATTGACATGTTTATCACTAACTGACCTACAGATCAAAACTCTAACCCAGTTCCAGATGACCTAGAAAGTTAAAAGTTGGCATCCAGTTAAGTAGTCGGGTAAATACAAAGGAATAAATCAGAAACTAGTGCATTTTTATCATTTTATTATAAATTTTCAATTTTTATTACGAATACTAATTTATGTGCCTATATGTAATGTTATATAAAATCAGCAAACAAAATTGATGACAGTCACCCAAAGCCAGCCAGCCAGCCACATAAAGTGTGGATTTAAGGTCTTCATGTGAATATCGAGTGGAATAGCATCCATAATGTTTTTTTAATCCAAACATAATAGTCTAGTCAACTTTCGTATTTATTAGTTTTAACTCTCTTCTCCAACTCTCTTTGGCAAAGTAACGATTTACTGGTCTAAAAACCGTATTTTTAGACCAGATGGTAGAAAATTACGATTAACGTTAAATTACGGCAAGAAAAAAACGGTGGAAACACTAGACTTTTTAAATAAAATTGTTCAAGAAAACTGAATTTATTCTAATCTAAATACGTTGTTAAGTAATGTGTGTATCAGCCATACTATTTTATAAGTAATGTGTGTATCCGCCTTTATCATAATATTTTTAATCTGTGGAACATACTTCGAGAAAAGTTAGTTGGATAAAATAAAATGGAGAAGTCCTAAGAGCTATCTTCAATCCAAAAATATACTAAACACGTGGACAAGTCGTTCACATACGTATAAGATTTTTTTTTATCGTAATAATTAATTATCTCACTCTCAATCAATGTAAATGCCTACTGATCCATTTTTTATTCATCGACACATTTGTTTTTTTTTTTTAGCAATATTCGAATCAGTAAATACATCAAGTAACAAATGGTCCATACTTGCATGTGGAATTTTATGCTCAGCCATAAATGACACTAGCTTAAACTGTGCGTGTTTAGCTTTTTCCTCCTCTGCTAACATTTTCCCTGTTTGGAACACTGTTGAAATTGGTTGTTGCCTATAATACACGTACACACGGCTACACATCAAGCTATACATTTCCAGTATAAGCTGAAATCGTATCGTTTAGGATTACCGTACAGTGCGAGTTCAACGTAAACTGGAAATTTATAGCTTGATGTGTAGCCGTGCGTACTCTTTAAATTTAGGTGTATCGAAGCCACACTATGACGTTGCAATGTTGCAAAACACATGCCAGTCTGAATTGTAATATCACAATAGGAGCAGAGGGGTATTTACGTAACCACGAAGAAAAGTCCTTATTTTTCAGCCACTCTGCTCGAAATTTTTGTTTGTACGATGATTTTTTAGTGACCTTTTTTTTAAGACCCTTACTTACTACCGCCACTTGGGTAACTGGAATAAACTGGAATCAAACATTTTAATAGCTCATAAAATTACACTGTTGATAACACAAACACACAAAATTGCACATAAGTCAAATCTTGGGGACTCCCCTATTTCCCGTTGCAGTGCTGCCATAATGAAATAGTAATATTTAACTAAATTAGGTGTTACCACTATGGAAATAAGAACACGGACGAAATTACGTTAAAATGTTAAAATTACGTAATAACATGTCTACAGTAGGTGGTAGATCTAGAAAAATTACGGTGGGTCTACCGTAATTAGGGCGTAGTTGGAGACACTGCCGGTGATGTTAGTTTAGGGCAAAGTCGGTGTTATTGCAAGATGACGAAGGTCAATACGTCATCTATGACGATTCCCGGACTTCGTTATTGCGCTCACGCCAATAGGGTATTTTCCAATTTATTAAAAACTATTCTAATTTGAAAATTGGGACGAAATATGTAACACAAAAATAAAAGTAAATTGCTTTATATCCAATTTCTCAATTAAAAACGATTTAAACCAAATTCATTATTAGTTGTTTTGAATTTACCGCCAAAACGCTCCTTACGATGACTTTTTATCACGTGACGTCAACCTGTGTAAACGAAAGTAGTTAATAAGTAAACAAGTGAGTGTCGTGTTTATAATTAACAAAAATTTTATGGATAGAAAGTGAAATCACTGGTGTGCGGTGCCTCTGTACACAAATACTTCTAAAACTGCACCGCACTAAGTATTTGTACTGGTGCTGCTTACACAAAGCTGACGTCACGATGTCACGTGGTAAAAAGTCATCGTAAGGAGTGTTTTGGCGGTAAATTCAAAACAACAAAAAAGAAATTTGGGTTTACCGTTTTTAATTGAGAAAATGGATTTCAACTCCATTTGGTCGCATTCGAAACCGCCATTTTTTAGTCCCAAAAGCCATGTGGTCGCATCCCCGACCGCGCCGTTCAGGCGGTTTTTAGCCTTATTTCTGAATATAAATAAAGTTCTATATCGTCTGCGACAATTTTACTGTAATGCTAGTTACACACACAGTTGGTTGAACTAAATCTCTATGGAAAATATAATCTGGTAACACGAAAAAAAAAAGTTGAAAGTGACGTTTCGAACTCGTTGGTCATCGGTACTTTTTCGTGGTATGCTCTCTAGTTTTATAGTGTTTTTTCTTATTATTTGTTTGTGTGTTTTCGACGATAAGTGGATAAATATTCATTTAGAAGTAGTTATTACATCGTTTTAGGTAATATTTGTATCAAATAGCATCATAAAAACTTATATTTCGACGAAATATGAAACGTAAACAAACCTTTGTGAACAATGTGCAGTGAAATGAGAATTGTGTTTATTTTGAGTGATTCATGGTGAATTATGTTGATCCTGGTGTATAAAATGGTATGTAAACAATGTATTTTCTTATTAGAAT
Organism: Polymixis flavicincta; assembly: GCA_949987655.1. Lineage (NCBI taxonomy): Eukaryota > Metazoa > Arthropoda > Insecta > Lepidoptera > Noctuidae > Polymixis > Polymixis flavicincta. Next base: position 10,922,034 of record OX465180.1, on the reverse strand, counting down.
AAGAATCTCATTCTATTTAATGAGAAAATTTGTTATATAATATAAACCCTTTGAATGTTCGAGTGCACAACACGGGCGTTGACCTCCGCGCGATATGAAGTTTGAGTTTAAATATTACGAAAATGTTGAGTAGGATTCCCAAAAAAATACTGCTGTTCGATTATTAGTCTATTCAATAAGTAACATTCAAAATTTCGAGCAAATTGAGACAGCAGTTCTATGACAAATCAACAACAAACGGGAACAAAGACATGCGTCATTGTCTCTAATTTCCATTGTTTATAATAAACTACAACGTATTTTAGAACGACTCACAATGTTTATGTTATGGCTTGCCTATTCAGGAAGCCATAAAACTTATCTCTAAGTAGCTGGAGGCAACAAAAAATCGACACGGACGTTTTTTTTGCTCGCCGAACGAAAAAATCTCAAGTGTCAAATGACGTCGGTCCTTTACGGTACCTACTGACGCCACTTTTCCGTCCGGCAGTTGTGGTGCTTGAAAAAAAAAAGGAAAATAAATTTTGAGTGTGAGCACCCTCAAATCGATATTATTGTTATTCGGAATGCAGCCATTGATCTTGTCATGTCATTCGACTTTCGAGTTTTTGGGCGCATTCCGTATTAGACAAATAGTGATAATATCGCGAAGCCAACCAAAATAAAAATCAGTACTAATGAACTGATAGCTCTTAAATTTTTTGACTATTCAATTTGGTCGGGTTATAATATATAGCGATATAATCACTTTTGTTGCATTTCGGAACACGGCATTTGTTAACTTGTCACTTGTCAATGACAACGAGTCAACGATCAACGAACAAATGTGAAGCCTAATAAACTGTACCGCTAGGTATTAGAGATGGGTTGTAACAGGCTAAACACGATATCTGTTATCACTGTTACTGTTACTCAAAAATAACAGATCCAAATATCTGTTATTAAATAACAGCCTGTTATTTTTGTACGCACGTATCATAAGTATTAAAATCTCAATTGAATATCTCCTTTATTTCAATTCGTTTTAAGTCGAAAATCGTTTGCTAAGTATTCATCATCATCATTTCAACCGAAAGACGTCCACTGCTGAACATAGGCCTCCCCCAAGCTCCGCCACTTCGACCGGTTCTGTGCTTCCCACATCCAGCGGATTCCTGCGGCCCTCACAAGGTCATCGTCATTTTTAGGGGGGTTTGTCATAATCGCCACGCTTGGCAGGTGGGTTGGCGATCGCAGTATGGTGGTAAAAATGCATAGAGAACGCTGCTGCCCGTTCTCTAGTAAGTTCCTTAGTCGCTTCCTACGACACCCATTGGAAGAAATGGGATGGTGCTATTCTTTTACGCCCGGCTACCACACGGGACAGTATCCTAAGTATTGACTAGTAAAGAATGACGGGGTAATGAGAAATCATAGGTGGTCACTAACACGTAGTGACCACCTATATCCACGAAATGGTAATTGTTTTTCAAACGTTTTACTATTCACGAACTAACTAAATACCAAATTTAAAAATATGTTACTGCTACAACTTAAAACGACCTAACTACTAAGCGAACTAACTAGCTAACTATAAAACGAATAACCCAAACTAAAAAACTGTACTAATACATACATTGATTATAAACACGAATACACCGTAAACACTAACAAACACTTTCGATAAAATTGCAATTACTATTCACCAGTTCACCTTTCGCAATTTCTTACGAAAAGTGTTTTCTTTCGAAAGCAAAATTAAAATTACAAAAATACGAAATTTATAAAATGTCAACAAACAAATCGGCCAAATTACTTTCAATTGAATATTATCTTTATTGCTATAACTATATGGTCGTACATACATGGAACATTTTGCGACCAATCCCGTCAAACGTCAAACCAAAGACAATGTAGATCAAAGGCGTCCGTAGACGATTTTAAGGTTTTATCTTTTTCCAAAATATTATACAAGTAATTAAATTATTTTTTATTTCAAACCTGGCAAATTATTCTCAATAAAATCGATTTCATCTTTGTTGGGTTATCAAACGTATAAACCTGGAATATAATGCGATAAATTCCGTCAAACCAAAGATAACATAGGCATTCGGACAAATTGCCATAAAGAAAAATATAATAAATTTTAGGTTTATTTATAATGGTCACTGGACAGTAACAGATAAGTAACATGACCAAATGTAGGAGTCACTTTTTACTAAATGTTGGTTCTTATCAGACCACCAACTGTATTTTACGGATTATAAATACTAAGTGCTTCTCTTTTTAGCGTAGTTTAATCGCTTTAGTAAGAGTGAGAAGTAAACATATTTCGAAGTAAATAAAAATAATAGGTGTGTCTCTCTTTAACAAGGGTCATTCCTTAATGAGGAAGAGAGAGCCCTAGATATTTTTCTTCCTTTGTGTGCGTGAGTGCGTATGAAAGTAACAGCCGCGGTAACAGTCTGTTACTGTGTGGAGACTGATATATTGAAATAACAGTAACAGCCGTTGTAACCATAGATATAAGAAAGAAGAAGATATGCCAAGTAGTTGAAAATGTATCGGAACCCGGTGTCTCCACTTGCTCCCCACTACCGCGCCACAACTACACATGCAATTTAGTAAAACCAATAGATACGAAGTCGCGCTCACACTCGCAATTCATAAATCAGAACGTACTACACAATCAAATATAGACCTTATCCCTTCAAGCGCAGCGTGCATTTAAGTACAACTCACTCACACAAACAACGGTTGCTACCGTTGTGCTGTGCAAAAGCAATTTATTTTACATATACGCTAGTGATTGACTAAATCGGAAAGTTGTCGATACTTCTATTTATTATTGTACTACTTCAATTTTTTTTGGGGTCCAGGAAATAAGATAAAATGAAAACGATAACCGTAATACGTCACTAATATATTATCTGAATGCCGATAACAATAACGCATACGAAGCGTTTGAAGACTTTAACGTAAGTAAAATGCCAAAACCAAAAAAAAGTAAGGAAATAGCACGAGGATAAGACTTATTATACGATAATTCAAACCCAATAACACTCCACCGACATTATCTAAAATTTTGTTAACTTTACGACTGTTGTTTAGGCATTTCTCTACTACGCTGTAAAGTAATCAAAATAAGTAAAAACATTAATTCACATCGATCTAGCCATCAATTTATTCGCGAATCGACATTATCGATAGCCTACGTTAGTGGATCTGCACGAGCACATCACTAGCTCGACGCAAGAACCAGCGGCCGTACTACGGAATGCGTCCGCATAGATACTTTATCGTTTTGTGATTTTTACATTGCTTGTCCAGTCACTTAGCGACAAAATATTTAGGTAGTGGTTTAGGAGCAATGTATTTAGTACAAAAATAATACAGTCGCTGTGATATTTGAAAACAAAAATAACATGGTAAACGCAAGAAATGTTTTTCGATTTCTTGTTTTTCATGATTTAAAGAAAAATATAGAACAATACTTGTACTTATTTATGGTAAGTGATTCCATGATTCACAAAGTTTTTGTTTTGGCTTTGGTTTTTACAAGAAACCACTGAACAACACGGAATTCTTATGATTTATCACAACAACGGTCGAAAGCACACTAGTTCGCGGAGACGGCCATTTGGTTTAGGAATGATCATGCTGATCATACCGCGCGGACACAGACACGCCCCTTTCCCACTTCTCCTGCTTTTTATATTTCTATGGTTGTAACAGTCTTTGAGGGTCTGTTATTTTGAGTAACAGATAAGTGTTATTGGTAGTAACAGTTGTTATTCGAAGTAGTCGTTTGATGTCACAAACAAACTACATAGTTTGATAGTTGATGTAGATACTCCCTGATAAGAGTATCATAAAAAATAAAGATTCTTACTATTTGGTTAATACATCGATAATTTAAAATCAAGCCATGTCGGTACAAAATACAGAGAAAAGAACAACTCCCTGTGTACCTACGCCTGATTGGAACACTAATTTTAATAACGAGGTAAAACTTGAGTTTTGTAGTCATGGAGATCAAAATTTTAAACTATTTCTAAATGAATTCATTTCTAAAAGTTGTTTGATTTTAATTATTCCTAGGTCGGGCAGTGCTATAAGGTTGTTCCATCAGGAATTTTTGAGTAGCATCCTGGATTCTGAACTTGTGCCCATTTGATAGCAATAGGCTCGCCCCCTATTACATGGAATGTAAACATAACTAGTGAAATGTAGATGTAGTATTGATACATCCATTTTTTGCAACCTATGCCTTTCTCTTCGGGGATTACAGGTGTGATGTTGTTTCTTTTAAAATACCTCCCTTTATTATGTTATTTACTCACTGATTTATGCATTAAGTTTCACAGATGATTATACCAGTAGATAAAACAAATCTGAGCTGTTATTTGTGATATGGTTTTTAACCAGAGGTGTAAAAGAAAAGGTACTCCTCTGCTTAACCCTTGGGGAATACAGGCGTGATGTTATGTTTAATCACATTTCAAGATTCAAAACCTCTTGCTCCCTGCATTCACAACTTTTAACCCACTTTGAAAAGTAGGTACTATAACACTAATAAATATAAATCTCTGCATAACAGATGGAGATTGGCAATGAACAAAAAGGTGGAAATAATAATGACCACAATATGCAAGATTTAACAGAAAATGTCACAATGAACAAAGTATCTGTAATCAGCAGTGTTTCAAATCATATAAGTCATACAAATAATGGGAATGGTTCAAACATTATTCATACTCCTGGTCACTGTGTAGCCAGTGGCTCATCACTAACTACTCCTGCAATGCCAACTGCACAGTCTTATATTGCTGGGGATGTGGCACTTACACCAACCCACAGTACTTTTACTCCTCAAGCCATAAATCCTCATAGTGCAATGACTGCTATCACTCCAATGGTGAGTGGAACAGAACAAGCTAGGAACAGCATAAAAGTTCAGTAAGTAACCATTTATTTCAAATGCTACTATCAATTTTAAACTAGCCTTACAATCATATTAGTATCGCATGGCACTACTAAAGTACATGCTGGTGACCCTGGAGCTCGCTAGTGATAGTGGTATGGATCAATATGGGCTGTGTACATAATGGCATAGTCACCCCATCGCCATTTTCTTTTTTTGTATTACTCGAGATATTTGGAGGTAAATGTCTCATGTTGCAATGTTTACAATGTTATATTTATATACCTATATACCTATGTAAAGTATGCCAAAAATGTGTGCTGATTGCAATTCTTACAGAACGCTGTTAAGTCATAAGACCAATAATGGTCACACTAAAGGAGGGTTACAATTTTAGCAGGCCACTCATGTTCAACTGCTCCCTCATAACTTTGTGTGATCAGATCTTTTCGTATGTTTGGCCAGAGTCACATGTAATCTGTGCTAACTAAAAAAGTTTTTTGGTTGTGTTGTGCTCTTTGTGAACTTGAATTTTATGTATGTATATGGTTTGAACTAACCATACCATACACTCCATATCTAACCATATTTCATTATACATTATATTATGAAATATGGTTAGTTATTAAAAAATTAAATAAGTTTGACGACATATTTTTGTTACAGGAACTGCGTATCAACTGTAAATTTGGGTTGTGAATTAAAATTGTTGGATATTTACTGTAGAACCAGGTTTTCCGAATACAATCCAGCAAGATTTCATGGTGTAGTCATGAAAATTGTTGATCCAAGAGCTACAGCACTGGTGTTTAGGTAAAGAAAATGTAATACATACTTATTGTTAACACAAACATGAGTAGATGGGTGCCACGAACATGAAAAGGTGGACTTAAGAATTTTTATCCACTTTTTCACATTGACCTTTTAAACATAACAAGCTCTAAATTAAAATATTAAAAACTAGAACGGTTACAGAAATCAAAACACCTCCAAATCATAGTACAGTCGCCAGCAGGTCAAGCTATCCCAAACTGTCAAATTTCACCCAGAGCGGGAAAACTTATTTGATGATTTCCCGTCCAAAAAAAAACTGTCAAATTTTCCCAATTGTATATAAACCTTATTCCTTTGCAATAAAGTTGAAAAACTATCAAAGAAATTTGACAGATTGGAGTAGCTTGATGTGCTGCGTCTGTACATACAAATCTGCATTTTAATTATACAATTACAAAAAACAACAGTGTTTTGTTATGTCAAAGTAACAGCTTTTTTAGTAAAAAGGTAAATAATTAAAAAAAAAATAAAGATTCTTAAACATTTTTTTCATTTTTGTCTCTCAGTCTGTCTGTTGTTTGTGGTTGATCTCCGAAATTGATGGACCAATTTTAAGGAAAAACGTAGGTACTTTTATTTAGAGGAAAAGGACACATTAATTGTTTTCCGACATCCACACGAACACGCAGGCTTAGCTAGATTCGCTATAAAATTAACATTGTAAACGTTTTAATTTAAAGATATACAACGTGTTGTTTTGCATCCTCGTCAAATTCAAGGAGGTAACTATGCTAATGATTCTCGACACGAATCAATAAAATAAGTAGGTTTTTTTTTTCATATTTTCGGAAATCGGCATTTGATATATATTTTTTTCGGACACGCATGTTAAAACGCGGCCCGTGTGATACCGCACTGTAACACACAGCGATATAGTCGTGCGACACTGCCTACCGCATACGGAACGAGGCGATTCTGTTCTTTGAAAGAGGTGTTTTCTGAAATACTGTTAAATTTAAACAACGAAAAAAACAAGTATGTATTCATTAGTGAGCAAGTATCGTAGTTTTATTTGATTATTTATGTCTTTCATAACAGCCTCCTGAAATTTGACGAGGATGCAAATCAACACGTTGTATAGTTTTCGACTTAGTCTAAACTAATCGAATTAAGGTGAAAGCTTCAGGGTAGCCCCTGAAATTAAAATTTTATTGTAAATGAACTTGGGGGATTGTGCCGATGATTTAAGGCTGCGTAGTATGCTAGGAAAAAATCAAATTTCACCCGCGCCTCGTTGCCTGCCCCTCTCTTCATACACGACGAAAACAAAACATAATCCCTTCCCGCCAGCAGAAACTTTTCGCCCGGCATTTAAACCAAGTTCAAACAAATTTCACCCCCGCTACCCTTACTTACCCCCTCTTATGAAACTCGAAGAAAACAAAACACAATCCCTACACGCCGTGTTCCCCGGTTTATATATACCTGCACTGCGATTCTGTAACCATCTCACTGCGTGAAATGAGCGTGGAGTGAGCTGTCGGTGTAATTTCACCTAATGCTAGGTCAATTCCTAGCATCAGTAAGATGACACTGACAGGTCACTCCACGCTCACTTCACGCGGTGAAATCGTTACAGAATCGACATGCAGATATTTTATCCTTCTGTCGTATGTATATGCAAAATAATCAGATGATCATAAGATAAGATAAGATTTATTTATTTGTCTAAACATTGTATACATACAAGAGCATGCAAGATATTAGAAAACTTATCGTTTGAGTCCATTCATGTTTAGCCGTTAGTATCGGCGTACAAATATTTCCTTAACACTAAAGAATTAACAATCAGAAAAAATCAACAAAAATATACCTGTAATAGGCATTTACATATTTTATAATATAGAAACTTATAAATTAGAAATTCTTTTATGTTATTATGTCAAAAATCCATATTCATATAAATTCAATATTAGTGTCAGGAAAAGATAAAATTATTTAATCAATCAATAACTCTCATCTAGAAATTCGGATACACTGTAAAATGCCTTTTGCGAAAGAAACATTTTTAACTGTCGCTTGAATGCCTTACTATTTAGTTCCTTCCAGCGTTTAGGCAATTTGTTAAATATAGTAGGCGCCATGCAGACGATACTCTTGCGCATGAGTGCCGTTTTTGCGGGATAGACTCGAAGACTGGTCATGTCTCGTCTATTACGCGGTACAATGTCCTGTAGACGTGGAAACAAATTGGGGTTTGTTTTGGCAAACATTGCGGTTTCGAGGATATAAATACATGGAAGAGTTAATATCTTGTACTTTTTAAAATATGGTTTACATGTGTCAACCGTTTTTAGCCCAAACATAGATCTAATGCATTTCTTTTGGGCCTTAAATGTTGTGTTAGTGTCGGTAGAATTTCCCCAAAATATGATCAATTAAAGTATTGACCGCTGTGTACAATGTTGTTTTTGTCGGTCATTATTGCGTCTATAAGTTATTTGAGATCCGTTTGCACGACAAATATATTTAGTGCTTAACTATTTTTTTACATCATCCTATTTTTTTCAATCGTGTGCAGTTCCTCCCTCTCGGAGGTGGGCGCTAATGGCTGCAACATAGTTTTTAAACTAGCGTAGCTAAAAATTTTGTAAACCAGTTTTTAGTTCCAACAAATATTTGATTTGATTTGAGTCGACAGAGACAACGACATTCGACGGATTGTTATAATTATTTCGTGAAGGGGCAACTCTAAGCGAAAAAATTGTTCAAAGAAATTCTTCCTTCGATATAATCATCTGTTTCGTTTGCATATATGTACTATGCACTAATCTCGAATTCAGAATCTTAGCTTACTACCATGTTTTGGAAATATAAACTCAGAAACGACGTGTCAATGTTGAAATTCAAGTACGTAACCAATTTTATTTAGGACCTTTTTACTTCAAAAGTTGAAAAAAAAAATTTGATTGTTGATTTACACACATTTTTGTCATTTGACATGTGTGTCTAAGCAAACCTTTCCTTTTTATTATGCAAGTACATACTATTTGCTTTATTGCTACAAGGATCTTTTGGCTAATTGACATTGTCTGGGGGGCGTTGTTGGTAAACATTTGTGAAAATGTCACATAAATTGTATTGGAAAAACAAGATGGGGGCATTCGTTCCAATTTTAGCCGCGCGCCGTAAGATTTCTGTAGCGTTGAAGAATGAACCTCCCCAATAAAAACATAGCAAATAATGCAAAGCAAATAAATAGTTGTCAATGATGATTTGGTACAAGGCTAAAACAGAATTGTCAGCTTAGCCAATAAAATAATTGGTATTCAAAAAGGTGCCAAGTTATATGGAGCTGTTGTCAATGATGATTTGGTACAAGGCTAAAACAGAATTTTCAGCTTAGCCAATAAAATAATTGGTATTCAAAAAGGTGCCAAGTTATCTGGAGCTTAAAGAAAGTCAAAAGTTTGATAGTTCCTTGTTTTAATTTATAAAATTTTGAGTACAGATGCCAGCAGGTCAACCTACCCCAAACTGTCAAATTTTCCCAATAGGGTATTTTCCAATTTGATAAAAACTATTTTAATTTGAAGATTGGGACGATTTATTCAACAGAAAAAAAAAAATTGATTATATCCATTTTCTCCATTAAAACCGATTAAAATCAAATTTCTTTTTCGTTGTTTTGCATTTACCGCCAAAACGCTCCTTACGATGACTTTTTATCACGTGACATCGTGAAGTCAGCTTTGTGTAAACAGCACCAGTAGTAATACTTAGTTTGGCGCATTTTATAAGTATTTGTGCACAGAGGCACCGCACACCAGTAATATCACTTTCTATCCATTAAAAATCTTGTTAATTATAAACTCGACATTCACTTATTTACTTACGAACTACTTTAGTTTACACAGAGTTGACGTCACGTGATAAAAAGTCATCGTAAGAAGCGTTTTGGCGGTAAATTCAAAACAACGAAAAATAAATTTGGTTTAAATCGTTTTTAATTGAGAAAATTGATAGAAATCAATTTATTTTTATTTTTCTGTTAAATATCTCGTTCCAATCTTCAAATGAGAATAGTTTTTGAAAAATTGGAAAATACCCTATTGAACATGAACTTAGTTGCTTATGGCATAAAGTTGAAAATCTATCAAAAAAAAATGACAGATTGGAGTAGCTTGATGTGCTGGCGTCTGTACAATAACAGTACGAAAACGAACTTAATGCCTGAGGCGTTCCCTGCCAATAACTTTTTTGCCGACAAATCAAATCAATCAAATCAAATCAAAATATTTTTATTTCATATAAACCTGCATGGGCACTTATGAAACGTCAGAAGCTAGGTGCACGGTTCCAAATTGTTGTTTCCTATGGAGAAGAGCCGGCAAGAAACTCCACGGTTACTCTTTTAAAAATAATTGGCTTTAACAATATTTACAAATTACAGAGATTAAATGTATGGGAGGACAGCGCAGGCCTGTCAATAAGTACCAGGTACTTAGACGAATACAAAATAGAAAATCGTCTACAAATCTACAGTCAGTAAGGCCTACAACGTTCTCTCATTCACAATATGTAAAATAATCTACATAAATAAAATGAAATGCCGACAAAGCCGAGAATGCTAAAAGATGTGACTCGTAACTCGCGCCCTTCCGTAGCTGTCTATAATAATGTGCTTCACCGAACTTCACACTCCGTACCCTTGGATAGTTGAGTCCGCGAGTAAACAAATTTGGATCCGTACTTAATAACAATAAGATCTCAAATTGGCTAGTGGCCTATGTTGTAAATTATTGCCGCAAAGAAATTGACCGAAATGCTGAGCAAAAGGGCTAGTTGCTTTATAGTACTTACTACTTCCACGTGGGTATACCAGTCAAAAATCTGTCAAATCAAATGTATGTCATCTTGAGTATAAATATCAACAACACAATTTGTGATAAATAATATTTGTAGTTTACCCTCGGCAATTATTCAGTTTTTCCATTCTTAACGTTTTTAATAATCGTTTCGTAAGTGGTTTTATTCATTTTTTTTATGTTTTACATTTCACAGTGTATTTTCTACAATGTGATAAATTACGAAAATAAATTATTACTCAGCGCAGCTGAAAATTCAAGCGCAGTCCTCTCGTCTCAATAGAGCGATGGCAACTGATTTGTGAAACAAAAATATGCTTGAAGTTCCTGTAACATGCGACGGAAGATGACTTTTTCCTCGAACTAAGAGCGTCGTAAGTGCAAATAGCTTGTAGTCGTAATAAAATAAAACGAATTTCAAAAAACGCCTCCTCAAATTTTTTCGCCTTGTGATGATACAAGTACCTAATCATCAAATTTTTATCCCATTAGTCATTAGCATATTATGTACAAATTGAAACTACGAGAAAATGAGAGGTAACTTCGTAATGATTTTTTATCGAGAAAATTTTAATTTATCGTGTTTCTGTTCCACAAAAAGTTTGAAAATATCATGTAGTTACTCGTAATATTTTTATTTTATACCTAAGTCTTATAAATTTCATGAAAAATCAACAATTTTGGTTTATCGCCTTAAGGGGCTTAGATGAGCTAAACGCAGGTTTTGTAATGCCTAAAAGATTATGATCCACTGCAGTAAACAAAATCAGAAAAATATATGATAATCTTCAGAATATATGCTAGTTAGATAGTGTGTTGAAAACATAATACAACTAATTTCATACGATAGAAAAAAATCACGAAGTTACCTCTAAAAATTTCTTTTAACGATTAAAAACCATACTAATAATATTGCAATCATTCTGATTTTTTGTCAGATTATTCTACAAGCAAAATACTAGCATAATAGTGTTTCAGTTTTTTAGTCCGATCAATAGATTTTTCGTAAATCGCATTTTCCTATTTTGGAACATAATACGTATACATGTGTGCGTAAACGCCCGTGTACCGACTAGAGGTTTGCACCGGAGCGAGATTTTAACAACCGATTGAATTCACCGGTGATTGGGCAATCTCCGGTGAAAAACCGGAGGTCACCGGAGAATAAAGAAATTTTGTTTCTTTTTTAAAATTTATACATTAAAAATGAAGATATAAGAATAATAAATTGATATACTTTATATAATCATTTATTAAAATAAAAAAAAAACGTTTTATAAAGACAACAAATGCTGATTTTGATTTAGAAACACAACATGTCAAATCAAATCAAAATATTTTTATTTCATATAAACCTGCATGGGCACTTATGAAACGTCAGAAGCTAGGTGCACGGTTCCAAATTGTTGTTTCCTATGGAGACGTGCCGGCAAGAAACTCCACGGTTACTCTTTTAAAAATAATTGGCTTTAACAATATTTTCAAATTACAGAGATTAAATGTATGGGAGGACAGCGCAGGCCTGTCAATAAGTACCAAGTACTTAGACGAATACAGAATACAAAATCGTCTACAAATCTACAGTCAGTAAGGCCTACAACGTTCTCTCATTCACAATATGTAAAATAATCTACATAAATAAAATGAACCTAAATAAAATTGATGTATAATGTCAATTAATGACGAGATTATGTCAGCGTTGTAAAAAAAAAAAGAAAAAAAAAGAACATTGTATTTGAGAGCAGTTAATAGACTTTCACATAGTTATGCTGTTAATGAGGTACCAGGGAAGCCACATGTGCAGAAGGGATTAATGCCAAACTTCCCTGTCTTCAACGTAGTCTTTCATCTTATAATATGCTTTTTTGATAAGGACACGTTTGATGTGCGTTTTAAACTTTCCATCGCTAAGTTCTGTAACCGACTTTGGCAACTTGTTGTAGAAGCGGATACTGTTTATTAGAAATGACTTGCTAGTTTTAGTCAGTCTAAATTTTGGAATCACAATTTCATCTTTACTACGTGTATTCAGATTATGGAAATCGCATCGTTTTTTGAAAAGGCCTAAGTTTTTGCGAACATATAAGATATTTTCTAGGATATAAAGAGAAGGCAGAGTTAATATATCAATTTCGCTGAATTTGTTTCTAAGAGACTCGCGAGGCCCCATTTTATAGATTGCGCGGATTGCCCTCTTTTGTAAAATGAAAATTGAATCTACGTCAGCTGCCGATCCCCACAGCAGAACGCCATAAGACATAATACTGTGAAAATAAGCAAAGTAAACTAACCTAGCTGTGGCTACATCAGTCAACTGCCTTATTTTTCTTACTGCGTAAGCAGCTGAGCTTAATCTTAAATGCTATTCCAGAATTGTACAACTTCATCCCAATCGTGGCTTTTTTCAGGATACCTACTGTGTTTCCGTATACATTTTGAATAAATTCATGACATTTTTGACATTGACATTTTCTGACGAAGAACCAGAAGGTGATTGTGCTAGAAATATTTCAAAAAAGCAACCCATAAAATTACAAAAATAACTACGAACATTGCAACAAATTTTTTGGCCCGTTAGTTGCTAGTGAAATGAATCACATAAACGGACAAGGCCGCTTTGATTCAAAGAAACAAGTTGGTAAATAATTGTCATGAATGTTAAATAATTATAAAAAAATAATGTTGAATGTGTCTTTTATTTGTGTAAATTAATTAAATAAATAAAATAAGATCGATCACCGGAGATCAATCGGTCAATTACCGATTATTTCAATCGAGTACTTTTACCGGTAAATCACCGGTTATTCTCCGGTACTCACTGCTCCGGTGCAAACCTCTAGTACCGACAGTGCCGGCCGATGCCTGATGCTAGTAGGACGTGTCGCGCTTTTCACCGCATTATTTCCGTTGAGATTGTTTACTGTTTTCGTTGGCTATTTTGTAAATTATTTGATTCTTATATTCTTTCCTTAAAAATTCTTCATTCTTGTAATTATAAAATACTTTTAGTTCAATAGCGTAAAAAACCTTGTACTTAGTTTTTAATCATTATCATTTGTAAATATGGGAAATAAAGTTAAACCCGTTACGAGAAGTAAAAAACGTTCATCTAAATCAAATGCCGAACATAATATGAACAATAATAAAAGGTGAGAGCATTTTATGATTACAAATTTTTTATCAAGATATTTAAGAATTTGGAAATGTACTGCACAGCCAGTTCGCATACCATCAGTTTTTTCAACATTGCGCTTAACTGTTACAGTAGCGTATTAGGTTGAAGTCAAGACTAGCATTGAGGAGTGCCTCGGGTTCAAACCCCAGGACATATCGGTATAATTTTTTATTGTTATCTAAAGTACTACTATATTTAGATATATTTAATAAATGCTTTTATAGATAACGAGAAAACATTGAAAATTTAATAATTTTTTATAGGAGCAAGAAAGTTGAAAATATCAACAGAAGTTATTTCCAATGTGTAAGACTTTAATTTATTGATTTTGTTTATAACAAATAGGAATTATAATTATGTATGAATGTTAGGTATATAAAGAATTTGGAAATGTAATCTTTACGAACTGACTGTACAGACAGTTCGCATACCATTCGTTTTTTCAACATTGTAATTAGCTGTTACAGTAGCGTATTAGGTATAAGTCTAGGCTTGCAATGAAGAGTGCTCGCGTTCGAATCCTAGGACATATCGATATATTTTTTGAATTTTTTATTTAAAGAACTACTATATTTAGATATATTTATTAAATACTTTTATAGATAACTAAAAAAAAACATTGAAAATGTAATTGTTTTTTATAGGAGCAAGAAAGTTGATAATATCAACAGAAGTTATTTCCAATGTGTAAGACTTTAATTTATTGATTTTGTTTTTAACAAATAGGAATTATAATTATGTATGAATGTTAGGTATCTATACTCCATTTGAAATAAAACATTTAAGTACACAAGCATTTTTACAGTCCATTCAACCGATTATGACTTTTATACCTTAGGCATAAGCACTACTTGCGCGCCGTTGCCGCGCCATTTATTAGAATACTCCCGAGTATTCCAATAGATGGCGCGTCAACGTAATCTCCCTTTACCGCTAGTGCTAAACTTCGTATTTGTTTTGTGTGATACTTGTTATGGCCGTCGTCGTTAGATGGCATACACGTCGATTATGTAAATGTGTGCGTGCGTTTTTCAAGGCCACATTAGGTCTTGTAGTCGTCTTAAATGATAACCATATTTGTTACGGTCGCGGATCATAATTTGTTGAACATACAGCTTGACACTAACCAGCACCCTAATTGCGTAACTCACGATTGATCATAATTGGTTTCGTCTTCACAGTTAAACAATATTCATTGCGTTATTTATGTTGTCGAACAGACACATTTTTCGAACATATGAAGCAATGGTTTAACAATCCGTTTCAAAACGATACAGATTATGATGAATCGTGAGTTACGCAATAAGGGTGCTGATAATTGCAGCAAAACGTAAGAAAATTGGAGTATTGAATTTCGGGGGTACCCTGGATCTTTCACCTTAAGGGGGCAACGATAGCGTAGCCTGCGAACACTTTTTCATGAAATAGTCATTAAATGGGATTAAATTAACGTACAGGCGCTAGCACATCAAGCTACCCCAAACTTTATTTTTTTTCCAATTGAACATGAAACTCAAGCTTATGTGATAAAATTGAAAATCTATCAATGAAAGACAGATTGGAGTTGCTTGATGCGCTGGCGTCTGTACCTAGAGGGTTGTATGGATGATTTTAATGATTATAATTCTGTAAACCCAAACTTGTTACGGTCGAGAATCATATTGTAATCAACATAAAACCTGACACTCACAAGCAAATTGCAAAACGCGTAAGAAAATTTGAATTCCGCGGGTTACCTAACCCATTGTCCTTAAAGTTTTCTGTACCGGTTTATAAGGCCTAATGTATTTTACGACACTAAACAGTCTACTTTCATAAATAAAATATACCTAGAGAAAGAATTTTTGTTTTTGGCGTACCTAAGTCATCATCATCATCTTTGCCTAGCCTTTTCCCAACTATGTTGGGATCGGCTTCCATTCCAATCGGATGTAGCTGAATACCAGTATTTTACATGGAGCAACTGCCTATCTGATCTCCATAACCTAAGTAACTTAGGGATTTAAAAACTGTAACGGAAAACAACCAAGTTTTATTTTTTGAAAAAAATCTTTTGTTCTTGATATAAGTGCTTACCTAATAATAAAACACTTCCTACAATCTACCAGCTGGTGAAGTCTATGTTAAAAGACTAACGTTTTTTTTTATAGGTAGGCACACGGAGTAAATACAAGGGGTAGGCATTCATCTTCTATTTATACTAATAATAAAAGGAAAGTTTTGTGTGAATAGGCTCCGCAACTACCTACTTACTGTACCGATTTGAAAATTTCTTTCACTGTTGGGAAGCTACACCATGCCCCGGGTGACATAGGCTATATTTAATCCCCTTACTCCCACAGGAATAGTGATGGGTAACTCATCAATTTTATGTGAGGATGAGGGAGCCCCTCAATTTGCTTAGCGATTTTGATTTTTTGACTCACGAGTCACGGCTCTGATAATTCGGGTAAGTATTTACGTCCTCACTCTCTCACACACATCATTTTCTTTCGCCTATAAATTTTAGACCGCCAAAATAAACGAATCAATCACCCTTTATTACCAATCGAATGCTAATGTTTTTAGAGTTCATAATAATTAATCGTAGCTGAAAAAAAAAATGTTTACTGTGCCACGGTGTTGTTAAAACTTCAAGATCACACCTCACCTCACTCATTCTCAATTCTCCATACAATTTTTGAGTCTGTTCATTCGCTGAGCTCACTCAGTCACTTAATGCTCACTCGCGAATACTCGCGAGTCACGAACTCGCTTGCCTCGATTTCCTATTGTCAATAATGTCAATGTCAATATTTAAGTGAGGGGTGATGAGGAATGAGGTGGTTAGGGCTTTCAAATACCGGATTTTTTCAATACCGGTATTGGAAAAGTCAATACCGTGATCCCGGTAATCCGGTATTGAACGCAATTCGTTTAGAACGTTAATAAAACCAATAAAATACGTGTTTTTTTTATTTTCAAATCAGTTTTTATTGAAAACTAGCAGCGCTCCGCGGTTTCACCCTCGTAGCTTCGTTCCCGTGGGAATACGGGGATAAAATATATCCTATCTCACCCGGGGATAGTGTAGCTTCCCAACAGTGAAAGAATTTTTAAAATCGGTTCAGTAGTTATGGAGCCTATTCAATGCAAACAAACAATCAAATCTTTCCTCTTTATTATTAGTATAGATAATATAGTAAGTACGTTTTATACATAGCTTTCTTATATAGCAATTTGGTATTGGTTGATTATTTAGGTAGGACTAGGAATTAGGAACATAATGAAAACTTATACTTAAACTAGTCTTTTTGCCGGAAGGCGCCTCCTTGCCGGATTACCGCCATGGGATCTGGAGGCAAAGGTCCTCGCGCAAATATGGGAGTGGCGCGAGGAGGCCAAACGCCGGGGCGTAACTCCGCTGCCGCGGGAAATCGCGGCACAGCGGACAGAGCTCCGGCGGGATCTCATGGTGACATGGAGAGAGCGATTGTCGCAACCCAGTGCTGGGCACGCCACGATTGCGGCGGTAAGTCCCCTCTTTGAGGAGTGGTTTGAGAGGCGGCATGGCGTCCTCACCTTCCGCCTGACGCAGGTCCTCACCGGACACGGTTGTTTCGGGAGGTTCCTGTTTCGGATAGGGCGGGAGGAAACGCCCGGGTGTTTCCACTGCGAAGATCGCCCTGAGGACACGGTGGAGCACACGGTGGCGGTCTGCCCTGCTTGGGTGGAGCACCGCCGTGTCCTCGTGGAGGCGATCGGTGGCGGCGATCTCTCGCGCCCGGCCCTGGTCCAGGCCATGGTACGGAGCGAGAGGGCATGGGGAGCCGTCACCTCCTTCAGCGAAGCAGTGATGCTCGCGAAGAGGGAGGCGGCGCACGTGAGGGAGAGGCAGCATATCCGCCCTCGCGACCCTAGCCGCCGCAGGATACGGAGACGCCCTGGGCGTCGGGAATCCCAGGCCGATTTCCGGCCACCGTAGGCATGAGCTTGCGGACGGCGAGTAATGGGTAGCTCGCTGTCCGGTAAGGACCAAGCCCAAGTCGACGGCGCGTTGTGTTCCACGCGCGCCTCAAAGAGATGTCAGCACAAAAAATGATGGGGCCTGCAAGGGCCGATGCCTGACAGGGGTGCGGGTTAGTTTGAAAGAGATACCACAGCCCCCGGCCTACGGGCTACTGAAGGAACACGGGTGGGTTTTAGTCAGTAAAAGTCTGACACGCCCTCCTGCTCCACCCAGAGCGGGAGAAGTTATTTGACGACTACCCACCCAAAAAAAAAAAATGTGCCAGTTGGTAAACAAATAGGCATGGCAGCGGTGATTTGACCAAGTTTCAAGTTATTTATTTGATGACAAAAATACATTTGTCGAAATATCTGCACAGTAGGTATAGATACACAAAAGAAACAACAAACAATGACTTAACTGCGCAAGGTTTATGTTTAGTTGAGTCTGTGACAAATTAATAATCTACTTACATGTTGTTCGCCAAGAACGTTTTGAGTAAGACACGAAGAGGCAGCAACGACGATAATCTAATTAAACTAAAGGGCGCGGGAAGGTGAGCTTAAGATAACAGCGGGACGCTTGCGCTGGTGAAAACAAGTGAGAGAATAAGATCACATAATTTTCAGATCTAATGTTTGTAATACCGTAATCACGGTATTGGGGCGTCAATACCGGTATTGTAAAAGGCCAAAATAAAGTCCGTGCTCACGGTATTACGGGATCCCGGAATACCGGTATTGAAAGCCCTAGAGGTGGTTCAATATTGAAATTTAAATGAAATCAAAACTTTTATTTCGGACAAAAATAATCCGTATTTTGTTAATAGGTACAATAGGTATTTTACACTATGATACACATTAACACATACCATTCAATATCAGAATACACTAAATTAAATTACAACTAAATTAAAATTAAATCAGAATTAAGTCAAAATCAAATTACAATCAAACCAAATTAAATCTAAATCAAATAAAAAATAATTAAAGCATCAGAACCATAATAAAATCAATTAAAATCAGAAAAACCCCTACCAATCGGCAGCCCCCGAGTACGCAGGTGCGTGTGCATCCAGTGCCCAACGATTGGACAGTCAAATTTGTCCCTTAATGTCATCAGGATGATGTTGGTACGTAGAGAACCGCATCAGTAATGAGTAGAGTGAGGGGGACTCACCCTAATCATTACTGATGCGGTTCTCTTGCGCATAATAGCAAAGAAATCGTCGTCGTAATTCGAGTAACTCTTTCAATTTGCGATCACGAGTACCTCAAATGAGGGCCTCATGAGTGAGGGACACATCACTACATAGGAGGTAGTTCCACCGCGGAGCGCTGCTAGTTCACTATAAATTTACTTTTATAAATAGTTCATCCTTGTAAAAAGACATTTATGTTTACAGATCTGGAAAAGTACTTTGCACTGGGTTAAGAAATGAACATGATTCCTACATGGCTGCTAGAAAATTTGCTCGAATTATTCAAAAAGTTGGATACCCTGTATGTACTCATTACAAATCATAATCGACTTATTTGAATAGACTGATGTTGGTTTTATAGTATTTTTGTATGTTTTATTGCAGGCTAAGTTTTTGGACTTCAAAATTCAAAATTTTATAGCTACGGCTGATTTAAGGTTTCCGATAAGATTAGAGGCACTACAACAAGCACATGGCCAATTTTCATCCTATGAACCAGAATTATTTCCTGGTCTAGTATACAGAATGGTTCGACCTAGAGTTGTATTATTAATATTTGTCAACGGAAAGATTGTATTTACAGGTAAAGTACCTATATTTGTCACTGCAGCTGATCAAAGCTATTTTATTAAGGACGCTATCACATTTTTGAATCAGTCAAGTTTAGGTATCTGAGTAGCAACACAACAACATTACGCGCACGCAAACATTAAAACCATTGTCCGCTCGACTTTTATACAGTAGGTACTTAACTAATTTTGGTACTTTAACGTATTTTAATTTTTTATTTTACTAGCATAGTTTAGCAAAGTTAGTACTAAAGTAACAATATGCATTTGGTAACAGTAACTAAGTTTTGTCTGTATGATCATCATTATTTTTGGAATAACGTAAAATTCAAGCAATGAAGGACAAAACCGAAGAAGTGTGAACTTACACTTCTTCGAGGTTTTCCTTCATTGCTTGAATTATTTTTCTTACGAATTTTCGGACTTATTATAATATTTTTGGCTATTAAACAAATATTCCAATCGGTATCCGTAGACTATCGTTGTAATGGTTGAAAATAAAAAGGATATTAATTCCCTAAAGAAAAGTAAGCAAAAAATGTGTGACGCCCGAATCCCACCTTTGAGATTGGAGCGCGTGTTATTTTTTTTTAATAAACACAAAAGTTAATTTAGTTGAAATATTGTTGATCATACTTCCACAACCTCCAAAATTGATAACCATGTCGACTTTTCATCTAAAGATTACATCCGCCATCTTAAATTAATAATTAATGATACATTCGAAATCAGTACCCCCAAAATATCCCAAATCGATAACCAGTATGGTTATGGAACTTTCATAAAAAACTAGACCCGCTATTTTTGAATTAAATATGAATAAAACATTCAAGCACAATCCTAAAAATCCCTGAAATTAATCCCCCCCGTCAGGAACGAAGTTCCTTCTTCTTCAACGATGAAAAATTTGGAAATTTTCGCAGCCGCCACCTTGAATTTCCTTTTTGAGCTCACTATCAGCTTCAGCACATTCGAAAACCATATAAACGACACCCATGTTTAACAATTTGAAGATTACCGCAGTCTCCATGTTGGATTTTCATTTTGACCTCACTATTGTTTACAGCACCCTCTAAAACCATGAAAACGACACCTATAGTAAAAAAAAAACTACGCAGCCATCTTGGATTTTCATTTTGACCTCACACGTTTACCCCCTCGTTTACCCCTGCCACAAGCTGCGTCATTATCTTTACCACACTAAAAGAAATTCATCTGCCATCTTGTATTCGTGTAAACTGATTACATATTCATAATCATCACTACCTCTAAAATCCTCAATAATTACTGAATGATCTTAAATATATACGAATTAAAAAAATATGATTTGATCCGCCATTTAAAATGTCATTTTTTTATTTCTAAACTCGTAATAAGTTTGGTACTCATACTTTTGGTCCAAAAAGCATCTACTTTTTCCAACCACAGACCACGGTATACACTTTATTATTATTTTGATCGTATTTATTTCTTACAAGAAAGCGATACACCCGTGCTTCCTAGGGCGCGTCTGAGCGCGGAATGAATACCAGAGCGCATTTAAAAAATGCTCAGATTATAAAAAAACAAATACTAAAGCGTCGCATTGTATGTTACATAAAATGCGACGCTTTAGTATTTGATTTTTTTGGCTTCACTCTTGGTGTTCCGCGCGGTCTATCTGCCTTTGTTTTATAATCTGAGAGAAAATGTGTGAAGAAATTTTAGAGCGATCTTTATTTCAGTCATAAATAAAAAAAGTTATTAATTTAATTACAAAATATTTTGTTTAATGCTTAGGGGACTATATAAGCCACGCGAAAACGCTACTATGTCAGTCCGACTCCAGGACCGGACTTCGAAACCTATCCTTCTGCAGCGAGGTGTGAGACAGGGAGATGTTATCTCTCCGAAACTGTTCACCGCTGCACTGGAGGATGTCTTCAAGGTTCTGGGCCTAGAGACAAAATACATTTCTGTTAGCGTTCACGCCTAACGCTACGCCAAAATGTATGGGAATAACGTTACCTGCGGAAAGAACACGACGTAACTTTTCCGCAGGTAATGTCATTCTCATACATTTTGGCGTAGCGTTTATCGTGAACGCTAACAGAATTGTGTTTTGTCTAGGCCTGCTGAACTGGAAAGGGGCTGGCATCAACATCAATGGCGAGTACGTCACTCACCTTCGGTTTGCCGATGACATAGTCGTCATGGCTAAGACCATGGAAGACCTCAGTGCAATGCTCGATGACCTCAGTAGAGCTTCCGAAAGAATGGGTCTTAAAATGAACATGGAAAAGACAAAGGTCATGTCGAATGTCCATGTAACACCCATTCCCATGACGATCGTAGGCGCTACACTCGAAGTTGTGGATGAGTACGTTTACCTAGGACAGACTGTCCAGTTAGGTCCGTCCAACTTCGAGAAAGAGGTCAATCGTCGAATCCGACGCGTTCGGGAGGCTTCGCAATATCTTCTCGTCCCAAATACCACAGTGTCTCAAGACAAAGGTCTTTGACCAGTGTGTGTTGCCAGTGATGACCTATGGTACAGAGACATGGTCGCTCACAATGGGCCTTATCAGAAGGCTTAAAGTCACCCAAAGGGCAATGGAGAGGGCTATGCTCGGAGTTTCCCTACGCGATCGAATCAGAAATGAAGAGATCCGCAGGAGAACCAAGGCAACCGACATAGCCCGAAGAATTGCCAAACTTAAGTGGCAGTGGGCAGGGCACATTTCTCGCAGAACAGATGGCCGATGGTGCCGAAAGGTTCTGGAGTGGCGACCGCGTACCGGAAGACGTAGAGTGGGAAGGCCTCCCACAAGGTGGAGCGATGACCTTCTGAAGGCCGCGGGTATCCGCTGGATGTGGGAAGCACAAGACCGGTTGAAGTGGAGGAGCCTGGGGGAGGCCTATGTCCAGCAGTGGACGTCTTTCGGCTGATATGATGATGATGATGATGATGATGAAACGCTTTTACATAGAGTTGTTATTGTCACCTATGTTGTAGACAGTGACTAACACCGACATCAGCACAATAGAGGTGAGAGAACTGGCCATTCTTTCACTTGAACACACTTATTCGCACTGCCGACTTCGAGACGTCGGCGTCGATACTTAGGTACTGTACCTACCGCGGTCGTTTGGTGAGTCGCGATGGTCATCGATATTCACCAATATCATCAAGCCGATAATAAATATATCTGTTTCGAATCGGTATGTGTATTGCTGCCGACATATCGGTATCGGGTTGGTCACAATATCTGATAATATGAAAACGCTTAATAGGTAACTTACAGGACACTTACCCTACACAGGGAACTTTGAGTAATATTTTAGCTTTACCATACCGTACCTAAAAGTAAGATAAAAACATCTAACCTAAGCAAAAATAATTCAGCTGATCTACTGCAATATGTTATACTATGGCATGGATTTTCTGCTAAATGGTTGACAGTTCATCGTAAATAAATATGTCGTGCTGCATTTGGGGGAGGCGGAGGTAGCGTTTCAAAGGCCAACAGGCCGGAACAACCTAGCCTTAATAATAAAGTATGTATGTATAGACGTGGGGTTTGGTGAAACAGTGTTTCTAAGTGTTACTGACCTAACTGTTATAATATATATTCCCTTTATTGCAGGTGGCAAAACAAGAGGTGAAATCAACGAAGCGCTGGACATAATATATCCAATTTTGAGGAGTTACCGAATAAGTTAATTTATTTATAATGCACAAGTTTTTATCTACAAGCTAGCAAGTTGCAAAAAGAATATTATTTTTTATTATAATTGATGTTATGTTTATGGTTTAGCTACCTAACTACCTATTACGATGATATTATATTCACTTGATATTATTGATTGATGTTTTCTTATTGGGTTCCTTACTTGACAATATGAAATGATTAAATATCAAATGGTCGGAAACGTCAGCTCAATAGTAGGTACCCGTGTTGGAAAAAAGTTAATCTGATTAGCGATTAAAAATTACGAAAAAAAAAGAAACTTTTCAATTAAAATTAATTAATCTTAATCAAAATTTTGCTAATGACTATTATTAATCGTAAATATTAATCGTTGATCACTATTAAAAATGTATGATTAATGTAGTAGGAACAAGTTTGAGAAAAATAGGTAACCAGATTTTTTGTTTGAGTATTTATAAAACTCACCGGAATCATTCATCAACTGGTCATAAGAATCGGTATATAGAAGTAATCAAAACTTTAAAAGAAAATTATTTAGGTAAATGATGTAAATTAAATTTCATAGTCACTTTCCTAAATAATTCCTCTAAAATTTTGTGAGGCCTAGGTAAATTTAGCAGGGTTGCAAACGAAAACTTTCAACAGAACTGGATGATGGCATGGGTGTATTATATTTAGGTAAATACCTATATTAATAAATACTTATTTTAAGGTCGAGTAGCGTCCTAAAAGATCTATTCCTCGGCTGTCTTCGGCGAAAAAAACTGAAAAACGGTTAGATCCGCTTTTTTTCTTAAATCAGTAGTTTCAGCTTCACTTCCAGAATCTGAGTTAAAATCAAAACAGTCATCGTTTGTTTGTGAATAATGTCTACTGCGCTTTATATTGCCAAATTTGAAAATTATTTCAACGTACCCACGCACGCATTAAGAATGTCAACAATAAATTGCGCTGGATGTATA
Source organism: Polymixis flavicincta (assembly GCA_949987655.1). NCBI lineage: Eukaryota > Metazoa > Arthropoda > Insecta > Lepidoptera > Noctuidae > Polymixis > Polymixis flavicincta. The sequence continues at coordinate 10,897,902 of OX465180.1, read as the reverse complement.
AAAGACTTTAAGGCTGGGAAAGGTTTGCGATGCTTTCTTTGCAATCACTGGTATGATTTGCTGTGCGCTAATATATCAGAGAAGATATTTAAATCAATGCATGCCGATACTAAAAATGCTTGGAAATGTCCTGGGTGTCTAAATAAACAGCCCAAACTTGATAACACCAACACTCCTGTTAGACCCGCCCGGCAATCTAGTCCAGTGACTCAACCATCCCCTGTTGACGGTACGAATGTTACTCAACGTAACAAACCACCTATATGCCACTCACCTGACCGTGTTAATGACACGCTACTGGCAGATATAACAACAGGTTCTCTTAGAGAGATGATAAGGCATGAAATTAACCAAGCATTACATGATACAATCGCAGGATTAATCCATGAACAATTTAGCGTAATTAACAACATGATCTCGGAATTCAAGCAGTCCTTGTCGTTTTTTAATGAGAAATACGAAGAAATTAAGGTAACATTAGAAGATAAGACCGCTAAAATACACATGCTCGAGAAGGAAAATTGTGTTCTTCAAAATTCTCTCAGGGACGTAACAAAACGAATGAACCTATTGGAACAACACGCTCGTTCGAGTAACATCGAACTGCAATGTGTACCGGAATACAGATCAGAGAATTTGACTAGCACTATTTCTCAGTTAGGCAAAGTAATTAAATGCGATATTAAGGATACGGATATTCAACTATGTACAAGGATCGCCAAAAAAGACACGCGCAGCGCAAGACCGAGGTCTATTCTTGTCAAGTTCAATAGCCCGCGACTAAGAGATTCGTTCCTTGCAGCATCAATTCAATTCAACAAAGCAAATTCGAAAAATAAACTAAATTCAAGTCACCTTGGCATAGCGAACGAAAAGCCGATGCCGATATTCGTCGTTGAACACCTATCTCCTGAGAACAAGGCTCTTCATGCGGCGACAAGAGTTCGTGCCAAGGAGCTAGGATACAGATTCGTATGGGTTCGCAATGGGAGAGTTCTATTGAAGAAGGACGAAACTGCGCAAAGTGTGGTTGTGGAAGACTTTGAAAAGCTAAAGTCATTAACATAGATCTTATATTACTGTATTATTGTTTCTTTATTTTTTTATGTGTCATTATTATTTACTTTTTAATTTTGTTTCTAAGAATGTTCACTAGCCTAAACTTTATAAAATTCAATTCCCTAAAATGTTACTATCTAAATACCAGAGGTCTTCGTAGCAATTTATCTGAGGTTCGTCAACACATACATAACAGTGATTATGATGTATTCGTCTTAACCGAGACTTGGCTTTGCGAAAGTATTTTCGATTCTGAACTTTTTAATGATTCTTATTCTGTATATATGTAGAAGAGACCGAGAATCGTCAAGCTTGAATAATCACAAAAAAACAGGCGGTGGAGTTCTCGTAGCGGTAACAAATAAATTAATTTCATGTCGCATGACAGACTGGGAAAGTAACTGTGAAGATTTATGGATTATGATTAAAACCAACTCCAATACATCCCAATCCTTAAAGATGTGTGCTGTGTACTTGCCACCACCTGTAAATCTTGAAGTTTTTGAATACTTTATTGATAATTGCAATTCGGTCATTACAACTAATAGCGACTCCTCAACATCAATTGTCGGCGATTTTAATTTGAGTTGTATTGATTGGATACATGAGGCTACTACTGAATCTTGCATACCATCAACTTCTAGCACGGGAAGCCTAAAAAATTTATTGCTCGACTTCTTAGCGCTTAATGATTTAAAACAGCTAAACTGGATTAAAAAATTTCAAAATAAGACGTTAGACTTAGTGCTCTCAGATGTTGAACAAACTGAAATAAGTGGCTGCCTTGACCCTATAAGGGAACTAGATAAGTACCACCCGGCTTTTGATTTGACAATAACTTTTCAAACGTTTACCAAAACTTACTTAAAACCTGCGAGTAAACCCAACTTTCATAAAGCAGACTACGGAACTATAAATAAATCTCTGAAACATGTCGATTGGACCAAGGAATTCAGTGAATGTGATGGCGTCAATGATAAATTGGAGAAATTTTATGATATAATCAACGAAACCATAAATATACATGTGCCAGTAACACAATTTACACGAGGCAAATATCCACCATGGTATTCCCATCAATTAAAAAAGCTACTTAAAGTGAAACTGAAACTTCATATCCGGATAAAAAAATACAACAATCCAATGGACATATTGGAATTTAATTACATAAGAAAAGACTGCCAAATTCTTACCCAAAAATGTTATGACAACTACATAAATGAAATTGAAAATAAAATTAAGCATCACCCTAAAATCTTCTGGTCACATATTAAAAACCTCCGAAAAAGCAACTCTTCTTACCCTCCAGAAATGACTCTCGGCAATGTCAAAGCCTACGGTAGTAAAGCCGTTTCAAATTTATTTGCAGAACAGTTCTCCTCCGTATATGATCCACCTGACGATAATCGCAATAATTTCCTTAATAACTTACCTTCTGTCTCGGTTCCGGTTTTACTCATCGACGACCTTTCAATCCTTCCTGAAGCTGTATTTAATAAACTCTCTGGACTCGACATATCTAAAGGTCCTGGACCTGACAATGTGCCCCCAATATTCTGGTTAGGATGTGCAGAGTATTTGTCTTCTCCACTGGCAAATATTTATAATACCTCGCTAAAAACTGGGGTTTTTCCAAATAAATGGAAAAAAGCTAGAATAGTACCTATTCACAAGAATGGGAAACGGGAGGTGATATCTAATAATCGACCCATCTCCATTCTGTGTACTCTGTCTAAGGTCTTTGAATCACTGGTGTACCCAGTATTGCACGACCACGTTAAACAATTAATATCCACTAATCAGCATGGTTTCATGGTTAAAAAATCTACAAACACAAATCTTGTTAATTACGTCACTGAACTAACATCCGCAGTAGATAAAGGTCTTCAAATTGATGCAGTGTACACAGACTTTTCGAAGGCCTTCGACAGAGTAAATCATGAATTGCTGCTAAATAAGCTCCAGTCGTTGGGTATAACCGGTATCACACTGAGCTGGTGTAAAACTTACCTCGAAAATAGGACTTCTTCAGTGGTCGTAGATTGTAATGAGTCAGATCCCTTCTTTGCAACATCCGGTGTACCCCAGGGGTCCAATCTAGGGCCGTTGTTTTTTAATGTGTTTATTAACGACATATCAGACATATTTAAATACTCCACACCATACCTTTTTGCTGATGACTTAAAACTGACCCGTGTAATTTTGAATAATGTCGATACACAGCTATTACAAATTGATTTGGATAGTCTGAGTCAATGGTGTACCAACAATAGAATGTACCTGAATTGTACTAAATGTTTTCATATAAAATTTACTAGAAAACACAACAAAGTCGAATCTGTTTACAATATTCAGGGAAACACACTAACAGAAGTAACAGTTATTCGTGACTTAGGAGTATACTTGGATAGTAAACTTACTTTTATAAATCATATAGACCAAATGCTTAATTCAGCTTACCGAGCTCTTGGCTTTATTTTGAGATCTTCAAAACAATTTAAAAAACCATCCACTACATTACTTTTATTCAACTGTTACGTACGAAGCCAACTTGAATATTGCAGCACGGTGTGGAATCCTTCGTACCAAGTCCACATAAGTCGCATTGAAAGGGTTCAAAAGAGACTTGTCCGTCATCTAGCGTTTAGGTTTAAAGTAAGAAATTGTAGATCTTACGAACATAGACTAAATCACTTCAAACTCAAAGATTTAAAATCTCGCCGCACTATCTCCGACATGTTGTTCCTGTATAAATTACTCAATAATGGCATTGACTGTCCAGATCTTCTTAGCAAATTACGCATTATCGTCCCTTCCCGTATTCCTCGCTATCCCGGCCCTTTACTGAAAGCCCCTCAACACAGAACAAATCTAGGTAAACACTCGCCGATTGTTAGGATGACCAATCAATACAACTCACTGTCATGTTCTTCCGACGATATAGACATTTTCTCCAACAGCCTAAGTAAATTTAAGTTTCTGTTACACGCAAAACTCAATATTGAGTAGGTGTTGACCTTACTCAATATATATAGTTTTTTTATTTTTTTATAATTTTGATTCTTGTTGTTTTTACTTTAAATTGTATACTTTATCTCCATGTTAATAACTGATTGTTTAATATCTTAATGCAAGCTGTGGTCTCCTATAATTGAAGATGCACAAGGATTCGTATCTTTTCGAACCGACGAAAAAACGGAGGAGGTTACTCAATTCGACGCGTATTTTTTTTTTTTTTTTTTTTTTTTATGTATGACCACGCATAACTTTTTCCAGAGTAGTCCGATTTTGATAATTCTTTTTTTATTGGAAAGGGTATACCTCGAAGTTGGTCCCATATAAATTTCGAAGAAAAATTCCAACCCTAAGGGTAAGAAAACAGGGGATGATTGATTGTTTACTCACAGATTTAATACTGAGTCGTGTATTAAATCAAAAATTAAGCATGTAGTAATTAGTAGATTATAGCCACAAAAAAATATTAAATAAAAACTTTTTAATAAAAAAATTGAACCGCCGAAAAACCGAAAAATAAAAAATAATAAACTAGCTTTGTCCAACCCCAATAAATAAGTTCGGAAGTCGGTGACTTTGGATATGTATTTGATTATATGTCACCGCCTTCCGAACTTAGTTATTGGGGTTGGACAAAGCTAGGTTATTATTTTTTATTTTTCGGTTTTTCGGCGGTTCAATTTTTTTATTAAAAAGTTTTTATGTTTTATTTTTAGCATGTAAGGTGTAATCTTTGTTGGAGATCCAAATAAATAAATAAATAGGTCGGTTTTCAGCATTCAGCTCTGGACTTTCTAATAATTGCGCCTTGGCTACTGATTTAAATAAGTTAATATATTTTGACTGATCAGTAGGACTCAGGCACACCCACCACTTTTTTATACCGAGGGTAGGATAACCCTGCAATGACTGCATGTCTGCTGTCAAGTAGCGCTATCTAGCATATACTTTAGGTTAAATTATATACAGGAAAAGTTTGTATCCTGGGGCCTAAGTCTACTAATTTATAAACGTTACAATGGTCTCTCAATGGTGTGTTTTTGACAGTTTTTGTATGGCAAATCTGTCAAAAACTTACCATTGAGAGACCATTGTGACGTTTATAAATTAGTAGACTTAGGCCCCAGTGCGCAAACTGTAACCATGAATTTAGCATATCATTATAGACCGACAGATTTTTTTATAACCGATGAAAGTTTCTGTGGTAGGGCCACAGAAATTTTTCATCGGTTATAAAAAAAATCTGCTGTTCCATAGAAAAGTGCAATACCTACGCGGTCAAACAGTATGGAACAGCTGATTTTTATTTGTAAAACCGGCGAAAAACTATAACCAATGATATGCTGATTTCATGGTTACAGTTTGCGCACTGGATAAAAACTTATTCGGTACCTATACTACTAAAATTTACGTAAATTTTTTGCTTGTTATTAAAAACACTTTAATCTGTTTAATCAAATTAAAGATTAATGATAAATTGCGATTACGATTATTATTTTAATTGAGATTAATTTAATTACGATTAAATTTAATCCGATTACAATTTAAGTAATCGATTGAAAAATTGTTCGATCAATGCACACACTGGTAGGTACAGTCGCCAGCAGGTCAAGCTATCCCAAACTGTCAAATTTTCCCAATTGAACATAAACCTTATTCCTTTGTGATAAAGTTGAAAGACTATCAAAGAAATTTGACAGATTGGGGTAGCTTGATGTGCTGGCCTCTGTACCTAAGTATTTGAAATCGTTAAACTTGATAAAAGTATAAACAAACCATGGACTTATAATACAAACAGGACCGAGTACTCGTACCACAAAAACGAGCAGACAGTGATGTGAAACACCGAGGCTGTTTGCCTCTTTCTAATAGGGTGACCAAACATTTTTTACACACAGGAAAATTCAAGGACTGATATTCATTATATTGGTACAAATAAATAATAAAATAATTTAAATTTTGACAGTGTTCTGTCTGACCTAGCACGAATAAATTTTAACGTTAAGTATCGATAACGTATGTAAATTTTGAATCCAAAATACAGCAGTCCTTGAACATGTTGGTGTAATTTAATGCAAATGCGCACTTTGTACGAGTATCATACAGACATATTAATAGTCTTCAGTTTAAATAAATACTATATTATTTCAAAGTAATATTTTCGATTCATAATTTAGTTACGTGAATGATGCTTACCGTCCCGTCTTTATCAGTGCTAATGGTGTAGGATAAAATTTGGGTGTGTTTACGAGTTACGATATCGCTAGCTAGTGTCAAATGTCATAATGCTCATGAGAGCAGCACCAGCACCCTAATTGCGTATGACAATCCCTTTCATTTTGGCAATCCAACAAAATCTGTGGTGCTTCATAAGATAGAAAATTTTGTCGTAACAATGAGTAATGTTGAATAGATTGTCTAAGCGATTGGTAGGATTGGTATTCAGTGTTACGCAATTGTGGTGCATGCAGGGTTTTCTCCGTCCAACGTATGCCCTTGAGAGGTGTTAAGGTATTTAAATGAAGAGAAAATGGAAATAAAACTAAGTAATATATTGTATATTTTAATCAAATCAAACATGGCTAAACAAAATCGTTTTATGGAGCTTCTGCCGTAGGCCAATCTTATTGCCTAAGTTTCTTAACGCATTACGTTTTGAGTAATTTCTTCATTCTTCGGAAAGCTGATAAAAACAGAAAAATATTGTTCTTATAAATCATACGATACAAGGTACAAAACATAATTATAATCTAGGTAATTTTATTCGGAAATAAACGAAGTCAATAAGTCTTCAGTTTACAAAACGCCTGCGGCATGGTCCCTCTAGTCATGTTAGTTAACAAAATCTTTATTATTGCTTACCTGTGAAACGATATGCCGCATCCACCATAGGATTCGCTTTTGCACGATTTTACGAAACACTTTTTGACCATTTTCTCAAAAAACACTAAAATATCGTAGATTTCTCTGTTCGAATTGTTCGCCTTCACAATAGAGATGAGTCCGATATCATGTCACATGTAAAAATCATCGATATTTTAAAATCATTTCATCATGCAATGACAAAGACAAAATCATCAATGCTTAAAAATCATTCCAAGAATGACAATGAACGCGAACTTCGGTGATTCGGATCGGACGATAACGGGCCGTCTCGGGCGCAGCGGGCGGTGTGACTGTGAATTGCGACGTTGCGAGACTGCGCGATCGGCGATACTGGACTGGAACTCACATGTTTCGATAAAATGACCGGGACTGGGCGCACGGAACGGCAACAATGCTTTCACTTGCATTGTTTATGTTTGCGTGCGAAATGCGCGGCAAATGACGAATGCAATTTATCTACCATTTAGTATTTCGTGAATCATTGTTTTGGATAGACGAGGACGAACAACCACCCTAATTTAATTTTACGCGTACGAAATACGTAGGGTAATGTGTTGACTCGCTATAATTAAATTGGGTTTACATACGTTATATTAGGTACTAAGTATGTACTATTACTTTGCTAGTCTTTGCTAATCCTTAGCCTGGAAAAAGCATGAAGGGAAGATTGGAATATTACTTGTTGGGGAGGTGCATATTTACGCGACCAAGTTTTTACGACAAATTGCCATACTAAATAGTCATATCTTGCAGCAAATATCACTAATGGAAACATATTGATGATTTCCATAACGATAAATCAATACCTAAATAACCTGCAATGAATGTCACATACTAAGAACATTTAAATTACGCGGCCAACTGACAAACTCGACTCATGCCTACATAAATAACGAATGATAATTTCACTAAGCCGTTCCGCGATCATTCAGTATCTACTCACAAATGAAGTGACGAGATCTAATACTCAAATAAAAATCATTGATGATTTTGTCATTGTTCCCGTCACCGATATTTTTTTGTCATTGTCATGCAGTCACCGATACAGAAAAATTATCACTCAGCCCATCTCTACTTCACAAAACAACAACAAGAAAAATCGCCATGACACATTCCAGGGTTACCAGAGCAGTTTTTACGAAAGTTCTTCAGCAGTCATTATAAAGTTGGTTAGTTGTTAAATAAATAAAGTTATGAGAGTTTGCTGGTCTTTTAACCAAGCTTAAATATTTACAAATAATTTTTTTTCTTGGTTGCTACCTTCATGACTCAGAAGTTAAATTTTTGACTGTTCGTTCAGAAAACTATTTTTTACCATAATTAATATTTTTAAGTACTGGCAATTGAGAAAAAGGGACAGGCGGCCTCGGTGACCTCGGTCCTTGCTATCTCTTTCGGCTCGTTTTGCCTCGACTACGACTATGTATCTAAAATAAACACAAAACCCTACAGCAATTATGGTTCATTTTTGAATGACACGATTTATCCAGTACTCAGTCCTGTTTGTCCATGTCCAAGTCCATGAAACAAACTCAATGTGAGTGATATGAAGATTCGAATGACGTTATTGCGACGCACGCTATTTCGAAAAACTTAACGAGTGGTACGCCCGCCGTGTCATCGTGGAGGCGATTGGCGCCGGCGATCTCTTGCGTCCGGCCGTATTCCAGGCAATGGTACGGAGCGAAAGTGCATGGGAAGCTGTCACCTTCTTCTGCGAAGCAGTAATGCTGGCGAAGAGGCACTCACGGCCCTAGTAGTCGCAGGAGACGCCCTGGATGTCGGGAATCCCAGGCTGATTCCCGGCCATCGTAGGCGCGGGCTTGCGGACGGCGAGTAATGGGCTAGTGGGTAGCTTGCTGTCCGCTAAGGACCAAGCCCGGGTCGCCGGCGCATTGTGTTTCAAGCGCGCCTCAGAGATGTCAGCACCAACTGGTGCAGCCCCTAGCACACAGGCAACTGAAGGAACACGTGTGGGTTTGATTCAGTAAAAGTCTGACACGCCCTCCCTCTTCACCCAGAGCGGGAGAAATTATTTGATGATTCGTCATCGTCAAAAAAAAAAAAACTGTTATTGGGTCGTGGAGTTCATTTAGGCAATGGCTCTAAGTAAAAACTGGTATTCAGCTGCATCTGGTCAAACTGAAAGCCGACCCAAATGTGGTTCGGTGATGTGATTATACTAGACAGGTGATGATCATAGTTGGGTAACAGTATCAGTTCAATCCTCTAATAGTCTAATATTTATAATCAACTACCTATTCGCATAATACTTTAAACTTTTTTCTGAAACGGAAGAGGTTCCCAATTTGGCTGTAAACGACTTTTTGTTAAGTTGTCTACCGATTTAGAATATTCTCTTTTCATTTGATATAGGAAGATTGCACGGTGGTCTCGTATAAGGAACCCTTTATTTTATTTCTTTTTTTTTGGGTGGGATTTCATCAAATAACTTCTCCCGCTCTGGGTGGAGCAGGAGGGCGTGTCAGACTTTTACTGACTAAAACCCACCCGTGTTCCCTCGGTAGCCTGTATGCCAGGGGCGGTGGTATCTCTTTCGAAAAATCCGCACCCCTGGCAGGCATAGGCCCTTGCGGGCCCCATCAGATTGTGCTGACATGACTCTTTGAGTCACGCGTGGAACACAACGCGCGGTCGATCTGGGCTTGGTCCTTACTGGACAGCAAGTTACCCATTACTCGCCGTCCGCAAGCCCACGCCTATGGTGGCCAGGAATCAGCCAGGGATTCCCTACGCCCAGGGAGTCTCCTGCGGCGGCTAGGGTCGCGAGGGCGCATATGCTGCCTCTCCCTCACGTGCGCCGCCTCCCTCTTCGCGAGCATCACTGCTTCACTGAAGGAGGTGACGGCTACCCATGCACTCTTGCTCCGTATCATGACCTGGACCAGGGCCGTATGCGAGAGATCGCCGCCGCCGATCGCCTCCACGAGAACACGGCGGTGCTCCGGCCAAGCCGGGCAGATCTCCATCGAAAGAACCCTTGGTCTTGTTTAGAGGAGCAGTTAAAAGTAATAACAATAAAAATTGCTATTTGTTTTTAGTGCTGCTTTAAATAATAAGCATACCCACTTTTGTTGTAACTGTCTACTTTTCAAGAAGTCTTTACCATTTTCTTATTTGACTGTTGGCAACACTGCTGCACAGGAGCACCACAGAATAAAATCGTATGAGGTGCCATGTTCCGAAATGCAACAAAAGTGATAATATCGCGAACCCGACCAAATTGAATAGTCAAAAAATTTAAGAGCTATCAGATCATTACTACTGATTTTTATTTTGGTTGGCTTCGCGATATTATCACTATTTGTCAAATACGGAATGCGCCCGGGTGAAGTACTGAACAATGTTGCCAATTTAGCGACTTTGTCGCTAGAGTTGTTGACTTTCGTTTAATCTTAGCGACAACAATGTTTTAGCGACTTTTCTGACGACTTTTGGTTACAAATCAAAACAATTTTAGGGCCTGTTATAAATACATTTTTTGTTAACTCGACACGGAATTTTAAAGTGCCAAGGGATATTAATAAATGGAAAACGCAAATGTTTGATTCGTATATCAGCCTCAGCTTTTTTTTTGTTCAATTTTAACGCTCTGTATCAGAAGGACAATTTAGTAAAACGACCTACTAGTAAAACGTCTGAAATTTAAAATCGTCATACAAGTAGAACGTCTGAAATGTATGAACAGCATGATGGGTAAAATGACTGTTATATATTACACATACATACTTACACATCACTACAAATACCAACCTAACTGCAAACCTTATAATTGTAATTTCGCATGTCTCCTATAGCTACGTAAGTCTAAATGTTCTTTAGAGTAAGCAACCAAATTATTACTGAACTACCCAATAATGCACTTGTAGTAGGTCTATTAACTTCGAAATAACTAGATCCCACGACACAGGGTATCCTAGTGTGGGATCTAGGGTTACAATACTTTACTGCACCTTTTCTTTATTCATTTTTTCATTTTATTTTGTTATATTTTACTTGTTGTGCTAAAGGGTCAAAAAAACGTGTCTTAATAAATTTACTTTACTATACTGAAGCAGAAAAATAAACCAAAGATAATTAGTAAATTATTTTAATTTTCAGTATTTATTTAAAAATATTATAACGATTAAAAACCTTCTTTTCATAGGTATGTGACAACTAACATGCGCTATTTTATCGTATCTATTATATTTTCAGGGCATTTTACTAGATAGTCCTTCTGATACTGAGCGAAATTTAAGTTTTACACCGCATTTACACAATCGTGTTCGCCATTCGCCTCGTCATTCGACGAACATTTGACGAAACATTCGTATACGAGTGCCGATGCCGTCGCGAATTACTGTTATACATTCGCGGGGTGAATTATTTTGACATTCGCACGCGAACATGTAGGACGTGAATTTAAACGCATGCTCGCTACATCTGAGTGTAAGCAATTATTAAGATATCCTTCGTAAAAAAAGTAAAAACGAACCGCCGACGCAGACGATGGTGGATGATAGCGAGCGTGTCATCGCAATAGAACAATGTAAGCACAGAGGCCAGCACATCAAGCTACCCCATTCTGTCAAATTTCTTTGATAGTTTTTCAACTTTATAACTAAGGAATAAGGTTTATGTTCAATTGGGAAAATTTGACAGTTTGGGATAGCTTGACCTGCTGGCGACTGTACCTATTTAATCCGAAATTTTGAGCAAAAAATGATTAAATTACAAACTAAATGCAGGCGAATGTGTAAACAGTAAGTTCGTGTTCACCATTCGTGCCCTTTGATTCGCGTCCGAAAAACCGCTGCCAACGCGAGCGCGCGAATCCCGAGGCGAGGCACGAGGTGAATAACGAGCGTACTGTTTACATATGCGTGTTCATTATTTGCCTCGCCATTCGCCTCGCGATTCGCACGAATGTGTAAATGCGGCAATACATTTTTTTTTAACTCGAGCATTTTGACCGTGTAGGTATTGCACTTTTCTATGAATCAGCTGATTTTTTTTTGTATAACCGGCGAAAAAATTCTGCGCTAGGGGTTCTAGAATGATATGCTGAATTCGTGGTTAGGTACAATTTGCGCACTGGATAAAAACTTAACCTGTATACGGAAAGAGACTTGCACGCCAAAAGATGCACAAACAGAATAAATGTGAGTAACTTAGTAAGGTATTCTAATCTAACCTCAGCATCTGCTTAGTATTTATTGCATTTAGTACACCTGAACACGACCTATAATTTCAACGCACTACGTATGTATGTACTCCCAGGACAAAATCTTGCGTCTTCTCCTGATAGAATCAGTTTAGCGACTTTCCGGCGACTTTTGAAATTGAGTCTAGCGACTCGAATTTATAGAAGTTGGCAACACTGGTACTGAAGAGAAGTGGCGAAGGCGAACAAACACTGCATTCCCGCCATAAATAACGTCATCTCACTTCTCTCGGCTGGAGTGCTTACGGTTTGGTTAAACTGTCTATTTTCATATCTCCTTTCCTTTGCAATCAAATCCCAAAGACTAGACAGACGAAGACGATATCTGATACGGATTCTGAATTTTAATAAGTGTGGATATTCGAAACTTTAACAAAACCGATCTTTTGGCATCATGGTTGGCAAACATAATAGGCTGTTTGTTCTCAAAAGAGGTAAGGAACTTGTGTACATTTTACACTATGCTTGTGATTTCTATTCTTCCGCTGTAACCCTAATCTCTTACCCTATTATAAGATGACCATCTAACATTCCATACGAGTTCGGGTATGCTTAGTGGCACTAAGGCCAGGAAAGAAAACAAAAACTTGTGAGACTTTGCTCTATTTGGTTTACTTTTATCGTCCATTGAAATCATTTAACATCTCAGAAGCAGGAACATATACTTACCACGCACTTTTTTTGAGATATCCATGGGCCTTCAAAGTCATCATCATTACAACCGAAAGACGTCCACTGCTGGACATAGGCCTCCCCCAATTCGAGGGGTTCAAAGTAAACAAAGAAAAATCCCTGAAGACCTATATTTAATACCACATAAAAGGCCATATTACTCTGAGGCATAACATCTTTAAAATATTTGAATGCCATTTACTCTAAAACTGAGTCGCAGGGCTATGGTTTGCTTAAGTGTAAAGGTTCCTATGGGCTTGGTTTCTGCTTCTTTTGAGCCCTCAATACTACATAAAATGGCATTATTAACAGTGATCCAATTTTGGGGTACACTAGTGGGATTTTATGGAGTTATCAGTTCGATAACCCATATAATTACAGTGTCCCAAGAATGTTATAGTGTATTTGCTATGTACTGGTCGTACCTAGTTGTGAATTGTGAAAGCGACTAAAATTTTAGAACCCAATTATTTTATCAGTTCATAAAGTAAAGATTGTTTTCTCAGAAGCTGATAAAAGCATATATTATGAGAAATATCCAGAAACAGGAAGGGTCAGACTAACAATAGTCACTCTACAAAAGAACAATCTTTTGTAGAGTGGTAGATACTGTTCAAAATCAAAATCAAAATCAAAATATTTTTATTTCATATAAACCTGCATGGGCACTTATGAAACGTCAGAAGCTAGGTGCACGGTTCCAAATTGTTGTTTCCTATGGAGAAGAGCCGGCAAGAAACTCCACGGTTACTCTTTTAAAAATAATTGGCTTTAACAATATTTTCAAATTACAGAGATTAAAAGTATGGGAGGACAGCGCAGGCCTATCAATAAGTACCAGGTACTTAGACGAATACAGAATAGAAAATCGTCTACAAATCTACAGTCAGTAAGGCCTACAACGTTCTCTCATTCACAATATGTAAAATAATCTACATAAATAAAATGAACCTAAATAAAATTGATGTATAATGTTAATTAATGACGAGAATATGTCAGCATTGTAAAAATAAAAAGAATTAAAAAGAACTTTGTATTTGAGAGCAGTTAATAGACTTTCACATAGTTATGCTGTTAATGAGGTACCAGGGAAGCCACATGTGCAGAAGGAATTAATGCCAAACTTCCCTGTCTTCAACGTAGTCTTTTATCTTATAATATGCTTTTTTGATAAGGACACGTTTGATGTGCGTTTTAAACTTTCCATCGCTAAGTTCTGTAACCGACTTTGGCAACTTGTTATAGAAGCGGATACTGTTTATTAGAAATGACTTGCTAGTTTTAGTCAATCTAAATTTTGGAATCACAATTTCATCTTTACTACGTGTATTCAGATTATGGAAATCGCATCGTTTTTTGAAAAGGCCTAAGTTTTTGCGAACATACAAGATATTTTCTAGGATGTAAAGAGAAGGCAGAGTTAATATATCAATTTCGCTGAATTTGTTTCTAAGAGACTCGCGAGGCCCCATTTTACAGATTGCGCGGATTGCCCTCTTTTGTAAAATGAAAATTGAATCTACGTCAGCTGCCGATCCCCACAGCAGAACGCCATAAGACATAATACTGTGAAAATAAGCAAAGTAAACTAACCTAGCTGTGGCTACATCAGTCAACTGCCTTATTTTTCTTACTGCGTAAGCAGCTGAGCTTAATCTACTTGAAAGAGCTCTAATGTGAGCACCCCATTGCAATTTTGAATCTAAAGTAATTCCCAAAAATACAGTTTCCGAAATAGCATCCAGTTTCTTGCCATCAAGTTTTAAGTTTAGACCTACTTTGTTAGCAAAATAGGTTTATTACATAGTTTATCATAAAGGTTTATTATACATTCATTAGTTTGTCGAGTGTGCAATGTGCATGTAGTGTTTTTGAGTGACCTATTTGTTGTGATGAAACTTTGGCTGGTTTTATGGACTCATTGATGTGCTTATCTCAACTTATTTGGGTTTTAAAATCTGGAATTATGAATTTCTGCCGTGACTAAATTGTATGTAAGTTTGGACTGTTTTACATACAAGGCAATTTAAATAAAGATTTGTTTTAACACTCTTTATACTCACATAAAGAAAAAAAGTATATCTTTAACCTTACAAAAATCCAAGGATTCTGGATTTCCTTGGGCTTATCCATACTAATAATATTGTTAGACGTTTTTGACCCAAAATTTGGTAGGAGTGCTTATAAACGGCCCGATCTAAGGGGGGGCAAGGTACAACTCTTTAACGGTTAGGAGTTAGGTGGAGGTTCAGGCATAACTCCGTTATAAGACCGATTTGCAAAATTCTCTTTTTGTTCGAAAGGGGTTTATTTCCAAATGGTCCCATTAAAATTTCATATAGATTGGATGATGCGTTGTGATTGGAGACAGACAACGGAACTCTTCGAAAAATGACTGCAAATTAACCAAGATTGCTGCCATGGCATAAATATGCATTGTTTTGACCCCAAGGATGATGAAATTTCGAATTTTTGTGGGGTAGGTACTATATATACCTAAAAAGTGAAAACAAAAACTTAAAAAAAAAAACAACCGGCTTCTAAAAAACACTAGAAAGTGAAAAATAACTTCAAATTCGGAAATTAATAAAATACCTATCCAAAGTCACTGACTTCTTAAATTAAAGTTATTTTTCACTTATTAGTGTTTAAGTTTTTGTAATGAGACACGATAAATTAGCCAAATAATGTGGAGGGAAATTTTGAAATTGGAACATACCTATTTTTATTTACAAATAATCATATTTTCAAAATAGATTATAACTGGCCATTCTCTCATACATAAAAACTTTTTTTCGCAATACTTTCCGAGTGGCCTGGACCCTGGTTTAACATCCCATCTTTGGAATAGCAAGTTCATGACTTTTATGGTGTTAGTCTAAAGGGCAATATTCGCTGCCCTTTAGACTAACACCATAACAAAATTTTTGTCTGGAGCGGCTAAATAGCTAGATCGGGCCCTGCTTATAACGGGACACAGGAAATCATGCGCATCATTCGTTTTTTTTTTATTCTGTCGAATAGAATCCATAGGTATCTATACAAATAAATAAAATTGAAGTGTTTGTTTGTAATGTCCAAATAACAGCTTTTTACTAAATGCTTAAGAAAGTAGGTATACAGTACCTATACCAAAAACAAAATCCCGTTTTTTTTTTGATTTGATGAATTATAATGAAATCCGAATAGTATAGATTTGATTTAAAAAAACCCCGACTTCACGGAGTACTTGTGCCAGCTGACCGTGCCGAGCGTTCCCACGGCACGGTAACTGACAAGCCGCGCCAGGCGTTGGTACGCCCGTCGAGTACCTGTGGCCACAAAATACAGAGAGTACAGAAGGCAATCTACATACAAAGTGCGCTCGAGCAACGCACACATAGACACCGTTCACGGATACGATATCACGGACCAGTGCGAGCGCGAGTGCCATCCCCTGAGACACGCGTCTATGAAATGCAAAAACGGAGCAACCAAAAAAGTTGCTATAACTGTTCAGTGAACGGTTGTTTAAATTCAACATTAAACTGTGAATTGTCTTTTTTAAGCTACCATTTGTTGAGTTGACCAGAGAGGTGAGTACCTAGGTATTTGTTCGTTTTTCGATGGTTCGTTTTAACGTAACCCAGAATACCTAGTTAGTTGTGAGTAAGTCAAAATGACTTTGTGGCCTTGTAGTATTTTTACAATTTATATTAAGTAATAGGTCTTTACCTATGAAATTGCCGTTTTGTATGAAAAAAATTAAACGAATTTTTTTCATGAATTTTTTATTTGTATTAATCGAAGTAATCACCCATGCAATCAATGCATCTTTGCCATCGCAGTGGCAGTTTATTGATGCCCTTCTTAAAGAAATCAGCTGGACGGGAGGCAACAAATTCTTCAAAGGCATTTTGTACTGCCTCTCGGGTATTAAATTTTTTTCCCGCCAAGAAGTTATCCAAATTCTGGAAAAAGTAGTAGTCTGTAGGCGCAAGGTCTAGTGAGTAGGGCGGATGACGGAGAGCTTCCAACCCCAGTTCTTGCAACTTGGAGACCGTCTGCTGTGCAGTATGAGGTCGCGCGTTGTCGTGCAGGAGCAGCGGAGACGAGCGATTGACCAATGCTGGTTGGAGATGCGCCAGCTTCTCCATCATTGTGTTCAGTTCTTCACAGTATACATCTGCAGTAATGCTCACCCCGTTTGGTAAGAAGCTGTGATGAATCACACCGGCGCTAGACCACCAAACAGTGACCATCACTTTTCTAGGGGTAAGTTTTCGTTTAGGGCATTGTTTAGGTGCTGAACCAGGATCCAACCAACTTGCTGAGCGCTTACGGTTATCAAACAGAATCCATTTTTCATCGCAGGTAACAATGCGGTTCAAAATTCCTTCATTTGTGTGTCTGTTGAGCAGTGCAAGGCACGTCTCGACGCGTACTTCGCGCTGGCGATCATTGAGTTCGTGGGGCACCCATTTGTCAAGCTTTTTTACCTTGCCAATTTGACGCAAATGGACCAATATTGTTTTGACGCTAACGTCGAAAGCTGCTGCTAATTCAGCCGTAGATTGTGTATCATCAGCTTCCACAATCGCCTTTAATTCGTCATTGTCGACCAAAGTCTTCGGACGACCGCGAGGTTCATTTTTCAGGTCGAAATTTCCAGAACGGAAGCGAGCAAACCAATAACAGGTGGTGCGTTGGTTTGTAGTGTTAGCTCCGTAAACGTCGTTGATGTTGCGTGCCGCTTGTGCCGCGTTGCTGCCACGACGGTACTCATATTCCATAATTACTCGAATTTTTAACGTATCCATGATGACGAAAAAGATTGAAATGCGATGAAAATGTAACACTAATCAATAAAGAAATGACTACTTTTAGAAAAAAAAATCCATGTTTTTAAAATAAAATTAATTTGAAATTAGAATTCTTAGCCAAACAAAAATTATTTTGATTTGAAATGGCCAGTACTGCAGAACGGCAATTTCATAGGTAAAGACCTAATATTTATTGTAGTACTTATAAGCTAAAAAATACGCTCATCTTCTTCATTATAAATAGTTAAGATAGAACTGCTCGGCGAGCCGTCCGGGCCACCCGCGTAGCCGCCCGCCGCCGATCATAACTATTAGAGTTGAGATTAATTGTGATCATGGCAACGACCTAAATGCGAGTGCCACTACCACGATAGTTTTTTGTGCGTAAGCCAAAGTTGACAACCCTTGCGCGACCGCCAAGCGTAGGTATGAAAATCGTAGTACATACATGTGATTGCCTTCTGTACTCTCTTTATTTTGTGCTGTGGCGGCCCGTGCCAAGCGTTCCCATTATGTATAGGTAACCAAAGTAAAAAAAAAACGCGCCAGCACAGCCCGCCATAGGCACACGTCGGGCGTATCAACGCCTGGCGCGGCTTGTCAGTCGCTTACCTTATACCTATAGTTTCCCTCGCTCAACTCGATCGCTCGCTTTCTGGCGATGTGGCCTGCGCTTAAGTGCGAATTCTATCCAATTTGTAGAAATTGTAACTGGGAAATCGGAAGATGTAATTGCAGTTAGAACAGTTAGGAACCGATTTAGTGAGATAGGAAGGTCCCGACCGCACTAATTCTGAATTGTTTATGATTTAGGTAAGTCAAATCAAATCAAATCAAATATTTATTGGAACTAGAAAGAGGTTTACAAATTTTTAGTGTTCGTTAACAGCTACGATAGTTTAAAAAAAAACTGTGTTGCAGCCATTAGCACCCACCTCCGAGAGAGGAGACGTCGGTGTTCCAACATTGATAATAAAATTAAAGCAATAAAATTAAATTAAATTAAAAAGTTATAAAATAATCTAAAGTAAAAGTAAGTAAATACATTAACTATTTAACTAAAATATTAATAACTACATTTAATTCCTATTATTTTGAATTATGAAATTAAATTAAATAATGATATTGTGATTAATTATTGAATTATGAATAATTAATAATTAATAAATTAGGATAAGATCTTCCAGTTCTCTAAAGTGACATGTGTGTATGTGTGAATGTATGTATGTGTGAATGTATGTACCTATGTGTGTATGTGTGTAGGGTGTATCTTTAGTTGTCTAAGTTTGATTGAATACTAAGGTAAATCATCATGAAAGGAACATTAATGCTGGGACATATTTAACTCAAAGGTCATGTGTCACCAGTTTTTCTAACTCCTCATACGTCAGGCTTCGGAGCCATTTATCCGTGAGCGCTCTACAATCCCGTAAGGTAAGTGGATAAATATTTAAAATCTTGTTTACTCTGTTGTACAAAACAGGTCCAAAGTAGTGATACTGACGTTTGACCAAAACAACATTGGCGGGCTCAGTCGGGCACACTCTATCCGCCCTTCGTTTTTTTGAACAATGATTAGGGTCAAAAGTAAGTTCTGAGTGTTTGCGTAATATAGTGCTTAGGAAAAATGCGTGCCTCACTGTAGGCACTTTACAGAGAGCATAGAGTTCGGTGGTTGGGGAACGAATAGGTTTGTGTGCCATAACCTTAAGAACTGCCCTTTGCGCCCGTTCCAGTCTAAGCAGCAAACACTTACCAGAGCCACCCCAAGCCGCAATACAGTAGGTTATGATAGAGTGCGCCAAAGCAGAGTAAACAATCTTCAGAGTTTGAAAGTCGGCAGAAGATCTCAAATTTTTAAATACAAGTATTAGTTTCCTGACACGCGACACCAATGACCCGATCTGTTCATTCCACGACATAGTACTGTCGATAATAACACCAAGATATTTTATGTGGTTTGTTCGCATAATCACATTACAGGAACAGGAAGTATTAGTTATCGCACAGCAATTGTGAGCAGTTAGGCTGAAGGGTGAAACCGGTTGGGATGTTGTTCTAGGCGCAAACGTGATAAATTTCGTTTTCTCTAGGTTTAAGGTGAGGAGATTGCTATTTAGCCATGTCATAACAATTTGTAAGGCAGATTCCGCAAAGTAGCGAGTTTCAAGCCAATCGTTGCCATGAACAAGTATAACAGTGTCATCTGCGTACATTATCATTTTGGAATTTCTTAAACATAAGTTACAGAGGTCATTTATATAAATTAAAAAAAAAGGGTAGGACCGAGGACGCTACCCTGTGGGACTCCATAACTAAGTACCTCTTCATTACTGGTAAAGTTACCAATTCTAACGGCCTGAGAACGGTCAGTCAAGTAACTTTTGAAAATATCAAGACACAAGCCTCTGATGCCAATTTGTTGCAGTTTAGTGAGTAGGAGGGGGACAGAGACAGTGTCAAACGCCTTAGAAAGATCAAGAAAGATTGCAATCGTTTTTAGTCTTTCTTTTATTTTTTTTGCAATAGTACTAGTTAGTTCCAAAACGGCGTCTTCTGTATTTTTTCCTGATCTAAAACCATATTGATTCGCGGCGAGAACATTATGGGAATTGAGGAAGTTTAAAAGTCTATTGTTAAGGACTTTTTCAAGGACCTTTGACAGCGTAGTCAAAACGGATATAGGTCTATAGTTATTGACACTGCCTCTGTCACCGCTCTTGTGTATAGGGTGTACGACAGCCTTTTTGAAAACAGTGGGAAAGACCCCTGACATGAGAGCAAGGTTAAAAACATGGGACATAATTGGGACAAGGATATGCCTAGCAGCCCTAAGAAGAACAGCAGATATGCCATCCCAACCGACAGCGCTATCTACTCTGAGACCTAAAACGATTCGCTCTAACTCTTCAAAGTCCGTACAGAAGAGGGCCATTGAGCCTGGATTGGCACTCGCACTAGGTGCAGGAGCTTTTTGAGGGATACCTAATACAGGCGTGATTTTAGATGCCAGAGTTTTCCCCACATTTGCGAAGAAATGGTTTACTGCATTAAGTGACTGGGTGGGGTCATGTCCCAACGAAAAAAGTTCATTAGCCGATGATTTATTATTTTTAAGGTTAGAGATTGACCTAATAAGTTTCCAGGTAGCCTTTGGGTTCTTGCGATGCCTCTGAAATTCTGTGGATTCGTATTGGCGTTTCAATCTTTTCAATAGGTTACTACAGAATTTTTTATAGCGTGTATAAGTAATTTTAAGAATGTCGTTGTCAGGGTCTCTTTTTGACTTTCGGTACATTTTATCCCGGTTACGGATGCACCTCAATAGTCCAGGCGTAATCCAGGGTTTAATAATTCGGTTTTTACTAGGAATTACAGCGGTGCATGTATTATTATTAACCGCCGAGGAGATTAAGGACACTAACTTGGTAGCAGCATCGTTTGCATCATTGCTGTCAAGAACACATGAAAAGTCGGTTTTTTCAAGTTCGAGCACGCAAGCACCTACATCAACGCGACGCGTGGGTATAACTGGTCTAGGGAGATTGATTTTAAGTTTGCAGAACACTATAACTGGAGCATGGTCTGTAATAAAAGAATCGACAACCAAAGTAATAAGTGTAATCGCATCGCTACGATTTAGAGCAACTGTTGGCGCCGCCAACTAACTAAACTAATTTTTCAGCAAGCCTAATGTAGAAATTTACAGGTAAATGCCCATAACTGTATATTATAGGTGACCAAAATTATTTTAAAAAGACTGCGTGATGGATGAGGGCAAACGCTAACAAGGTGAACGAATAGCATCGCTGGCATCGTCGCATATTTCGTTCGCATCTTTTGTATCGCTGACGAAGCTTATCTCTGTAGTTCGGGAACGATGCTCGCTATCTCGCGGTGTGGCCTGCGCGTAGGCCTTAGCGCTGAGAAGATACGCTTCTCAAGATGCTGGCGAACATTTACCGTTTTATGTAAAGCTTCGACGTAGCCGAATTTAGTTTCAGTTAATTTTCTAAGTCTCTTTTTTTCATAGTGCCCCGTTTCGTATCCTCTGACTCTAAATTACTCTACCTAATCTGATCACTAATGATTCTTTATTAAATTAAAAGACATCAGACTAATGCCCTATGTGAGCTATAGGTACTTATTAACTTAGTCTTTGCTGAATTTTTTGCCGCGTTAAGAGTAAATTGATATCCTTGTTTGTTGCAGGTGGAAGAATGGAAGAGGTGCATATTGACAAGATCACCTCAAGAATAAAGAAGTTGTGTTATGGTCTCAACATGGACTTTGTAGACCCGGTATGTATTTTGGAGTCTGTCTATATTCTATCAAACATTGTTTAATTAAGATATGTGGAGTGTAGGTGTGGGTGTGTTTTTGTTCAGCACATTTTTATACAATAAATATTTTAACATTTAAATAGAGCACAGTTGTTTATTGCTCACTGCCTGAACTACGTTGAACCTGTGCTTCAAGCTAGACACAGTGCTTAAATACTAAAATAAAGAAACGTAAAAGCATTGAGAATCAAACAGAGTGCAGCGTGTGTCTCACACACGCTGCACTCTGTTTAAAATACAGTGTTCGAGTTTCAACTTTCGGGGCTAAGCAGTGCGTTGAATATCCAGCACGTTAAAAAATCCCACCGTGTTTTTTATTACGTCCTTATAAATGATTGTTACGATGATTATTACTTTAAAATCCTGATCTTGAAAACGAGATCTCGTCTGATTTTCGGGCAAGATCTCGAATGGCCAGTGTCGACCAGACTTAGCGCGCGAGATCAAGCTAGCTACGACACAGAGGCGGTTTGCTATTACAAAAATAATTTGTCGTCTGTATATAGAACACCCATAGGAATGTCAAAACTACATAGTAGGGTTCAAAGAGTATAATAATATAAGTAGGGTTAAAGGGGACACCAAAAGACAGGCTGTTCTTAGGATTTCAATTATAGGTTTATAATCCTTTTCTATAAGCATTGAAAGGTGTTTTACTAATAATGCAAGACAAAAAATAGTCACTATGAGTAAGTAAAGATTTCAGTGAGATGTTAAAAGGCCTGCTTGTTTACTCCCTCCTAAATATTATTTTATGTATTTTACCTTCGGATACTAAAAAATCATAAATATGAGTTAGAATGAGAAAGACTTACTGCAAGTCTTTCTCATTCTAACTCATGTACCTATATAGATTTGGTTTTGCTACTCCAACAAAAACATTCACAACATAAGTCCAAAAATACAAGTAACCGAAAGGTCTTAGGGCCGAAACTGCGTTATGCGGGCGCCCGCGACGGTCAACCGTCGCGGGTCTATATGCGTGGACACGCGAGGTGGGATCGTAATGATGTCAGTCGCGGGGACATTTTATTTACGACTAGCTGCTGCCCGCGGCTTCGCGGGATCCGCGTGGATGTCGGAAATACTCGTAATCCCACGGGAACGTGCTAAGTAGCCTACCCCGCAACGGACGCCCGCGCTTGGGACCGCGACGGGGTACATTCGTATGAAACCGCGCGGGCGTACGCTTAACGGCCTGGCCACGGGAAATACGCCATAGCGAAAAAACGCGCGGTGCGACCGCCGAGGCGTCTAGCGACTGAAACAAACGCATAGAAATGTACTAATCAAGCCACGCGGGGCGGCGACCGGCGGAATGTACCAAGCGAATGGCACGGGCGGCTGGCGGCGCGGCCGGCGAGTGAAACAAATACATGAATCAGTACGGCGCGAGCCACGGCGTCAAGCGGCAGTCGCGGCGACTAGGGCAGCGATCAAACGAGTTTAGTTGTTTTCGCCGCGAATAATGAACACGGATACTTTTATTGCTGAAATACTAGCAAGGCCACCTATTTGGAAGTCTGGCCACCCACAGCATAAATATAAACGTATAGTGAAATGATTGTGGGAAGAAATTAAAATAAAATTTCTAGATTTTCTCGTACTTCTTGTGGAATTCTCCATCTATACCTCGATTCCTATTCAAATTAAATACTTCACAATCTCTTCCAAATATTATAATTGAACCAAAAAACTATTACTTTCTAAGCAATATCGAGATAACTTTGTTAAAAACATTTCGCTCTCGGACTTCCTTACTGGTCGCGGCGGCGAACGTGACTCCCCGTGGCCTGCAAACGATGCCGCGCGAATTGTCGCCCCGCCTGCCGCACCGTCGTACGCACCGCCGATCCCCGTGGCCAGGCTGTAACGCAGTTTCAGGCCTTAGAAATAAACTAAGCAATGGTTTCCAGAATGTTAAAGTTAGTTTAATTAAATATTTATAAAAGTAACAGGTATTCTAACTTCTTTATTCAGAATTTATCAAAATATTTTTCACCGCGGTCCTTCGATCAATAATCCGCGGTCGTCGCTCTCTTTGGCTACCACTTTGTTACTGAGCCGATGAGCGTGCGTGGCTTGGGCAAATTGGGTAATGCTCTACCTGTCGACACCGTGCTTCTTGCCGCGCCGCATTTCCAAAGCCAAAAGTCGTGGCCCTAGTGTTACAACTCTAAACTGAGAAACTTTGAAATATTACTAACACTATTTAAATAATAATGGCCATTTCGGACTATGAAAAAATAGAAAGACATTGAAGCATTAATTGTATATGTAAGCTTAGTATTCCCATCCATAACAATAATATATTTTTCAAATACAAAGTTTGCATAGAACGCACACTATGAAATTATCTCATTATAGCATTCTTAATTTTTCATTCCTCGGGACTTCCATGACTTTTAAAGACGTAAATCAAAATTAAATTTCAGATCAACCGTTTAAACTCATGCATTTTTTTTAATAGTTACTACTAAGACTGATTTGATGAAGGAAAATGTGTATAATGAAAATTCTGTTGTTTCAATGTAATATTTTCCTTCCTTAGTCTTTGCTAAAAAATCCCTTGCTCTGATTATTAAAAACTAAATTAAAATATGGATGGTGTCAGCAGAAAAACTGGTAACTAATCTTGACCTGTATTGTGGGTTTTATGATAAAGAGTCGTGCACATGGTTTCCGATTTGAGAGCTTGACTCTATCTATCAGATGAGATGAGACCACGGTTTGGAACGGGTACCAAAATTATCGCTACTTAGCGATTTTTGCCATTTCGGTACCTGGGTACCAATTTCAGAAGGATATCGGTACTCCACCTATAACAAGTACCGGTACTAAATTTAGTTACCCGGCGGCGCTTACCATACTGGTTGGCAACCTTAAAATTATTTTTCTAATGCGATCTTTTTTCTCTCTCTCTCTAACTTACGGAAATATTTTTTGTTACCTATACAACACCGATATTGATTAGAAATACCAATATATTGCAGGTACACTACGTCTGGTACCAGTATAACACCAAAGCTAATAGTACAGACTCCCAAAAATATCGGTATTTCTAGCCCTGGATGAGACACGTGATAGAATCTATCAGAAGAGATCAAGCAACTAATCTACCAAACGCCACCGCCGCTATCTAAGTAGGTATCAAGCTTTTAGAGCTCCCTGGGCTCTAAAAGCTTGATACCTACTTAGATATTTTGAGATAAAGATTTCAAATAAAAATATGAATTACCAATAAACAAAGTACGCAAAGGTACAAAACACGAAAATAGGCAATCTGTGACATTGATTTACAAGATAGCATACAAACAATTCACTTATTTGGATGCTATGCATTGTTGTTATTTATATGAGATATGTATAACAACAATGTTCTGCAAATAACTTGTGGTTGCTTAATCTATATCTATATCTATTCTATACATATAATAAATCTGTAAAGGAACTTTTTCTGTACATTTAAAATATTTCGAAAATAATTGCTTGGGGTGGTAAGGGATAATCAACAGATGACATTTTAACCCTTATCAAAATTTTTGTCTGTAGCTCGGTTTTTCAGTTTCTATGTTGAATAGATCAAGTATCACTTCAAAAGAACGAAACTAATATGGTTATCTTTCATACTCAAATATTGTTTATAACTCAGAGTTTATATTAGTCTTTGTTTCATCGCAATCGCTTCGGTCAACCTATCTAAATAATTTAGTGTTCAAGAAGAATTTATTTACGTAATGTTGAAACACTTAGCGACATCTATTGGCGTGAAACGGTACTAACGAATACTTAATATTAACACGTCATTCTCATAAAAGTTACTTACTGTGTCTGTGTTATTTCAAAAAGTAATGATACTGATTACTAAAATCGCTTTCCGTTGGTGGTTGATTCCCACGAATCAAAAAAGCTAAAAGAATTTCAAATAAAAAGTTGTGATAATATTAACTGACGTGGTGTTCTGAGTCATATACCTAGAATGCAATGTTAGATAAATATTTATTAGTTTTATCAATCAAATTAATACAAATAGAGGGGAAGAAATCTCATTTTTAATTGTGATAAAAGTCTTAGTAGCGCCATCTAGCATAATGTAGCAATATTAGAGCGGCTAGAGGAACATCTCCAAATTCTTAATCTCTAGCGTCAGTAACGCCATCTAGGTTTGAATAGCAAACATGCAAAGACAACAACTTGATTTCGCGCGAAATTTTGTTAAATTTAAATGCGTGTTTACAGCATTACTCGATTCAAATAATGGGAGTTTTGGGAGTAAAGAGTTGTAAATACTTATGTGCTAATTTTCGTGATGTTAGTTTTCGAGGTGGGGAGGGGTTCAAGCGAGGTCGGATGGTGAAAGTCAGGAAAAAAAATCCAAAATTGTGACCATAACTACTGGTGGATTTGAGTAAATAGATAGGTTTTCACACGGGCAACTGTAGTTATGTCGATGCTCTTCCGAGCAACATCGCTTACAGAGAAGCATTTTCTTAGTTAAAACAAGTTTAAAAATTTATTTATTTATCCATTTGGCATCTCCAACAAAGGATACATTACCTACACAGGAACAATAGAAATCACAATAGTAAAATATTGACAATTTTAAAGTCGCTTCTTTAAATATAATTATTTATTGGTCTACAAATAAATGTATGGCTGAACAAAAGAAACACTGAAACATTTTTGATTACAATTTACCATAAAAAGGCATCGCAACTGAGAGTCGCGGAGGATCGCTCTGTTACGTCCATTATCCTCGGGATCGGGCTCTCTCTCTTCCTGCTGCCTGCGTCAGCAGCGGGGAGAGAGGTGGGGGCGCGCGCGGTATGGCACTACGTAGCAACAACATCGTACTTACTATGTTCATAGAAAACCCGTGCTATACAATTAAATAGTTTTTTTTGCCTGGTTTGGTTTTTTTTTCAACAGCGCTTTTAATGTGGATAATGACCGACGTTACGGGGCGTAGGTAATGGTAACATTCGCAGCGAGCATGTCTTTACGCCGTGTGCTAAAATCAGTGTTGCTCGCTCGCATGTTTTGCCGTAGGTACTACTGACTGCACGAATACTTGCTTGGTAACATATTAGGTGCTTTTTGACCCGTGACGCCGGTCAGTATCCACCTTTACAGCGTGATCTTTCTTCATCGTGATAACGCCATGGTCCCACGGGCCGTTAACTGACAGGTGGCGTCAGGTGTTACTGCACTCCTACCTGTCGAGGCCTATCGCAGTCCGTGCAGAGCATTCCCACTGCTGTGGTTTTATTCAGTGGTCAACGTTTGATAAACAAAGCTAAAAGACACGCGCCTGTACGGGCCGAGATAGGCGCCCGCCCCCGCGTGGAATAATGCTTCAGCACACTCAACCAGACGCGCAGTCGATTTATTGAGTAAGTACAGTAAAAGCTCCTTATTCGTGCTTCCTTCATTCGCGTTTTCACTACTCGCGGATTAAAAAAATGCGACCCAATTCCTATATCCGCGGCTAAAGATTTATTTATTTGCGGGTCTAATCGGTACATCGGTACATACATATTAACAAATAACAAAAAGGATTCCAATAGGTATCCAACCCAATATCCTTTGTAAACGCGTCGTCAGATGGACTATAAAAAAGTGAAATAGACCTTATTACAACTTCGCCTAAAGTACATTGTCAAATGATATCGCCGCTGTATTGGTTCGGCCTTTGACATCTACAATAGCCGCCTTCGCCGCGGTCGGTGTTTTTAACCGACTTCAAAAAGAAGGAGGTTATCAATTCGACATGTTTATATTTTTAATGTATGTTCAGGCATAACTCCGTCGTATATAGACGGATTTGCAAAATTCTTTTTTTTTTCGAAAGGGGTTTACTCCGAAATGGTCCCATTGAAATTTCATATAAACAGGGCCCGATCTAGCTATTTAGCCGCTCCGGGCAAAAATAACATTCGCCGCCCTTTGCACTAACACCATCAAAGATGGTATGACCATAATTATGTGATATTCTTTTAACTATATAATATTCACATACGTTAGTCTACTACGGCTTCTGAACAAGTATACAAAAATTCATGAGAGTAGGTATGTTTGTAAGTATACATTTTGCCGCCGCTCATTTTTGCCGCTCTGAGCATTTGCCCGGCTTGCCCCCCCTTAGATTGGGCCCTGCATATAGATCTGATGATGCGTTTCGGAAACAGACAACGGAACTCTTCAAAAAATTACAGCAAATCAACCGCGAATGTTGCTATCACATAAATAAGTATGCATTGTTTTGACCCAAAGGATGATGAAATTTCGAATTGGTGTACCTATGGTAGGTAACAAAAAAGTGAAAAATAAAAACTTTTTTCAAAAAAATAACAACCGACTTCCAAAAAACACTACAAAGTGCAAAATAACTTTAATTTCGGAAGGCGGTGACAAATAATTAAAATACACATCCAACGTCACCGACTTCCGAAATTAAAGTTATTTTGCACTTTGTAGTGTTTTTTGGAAGTCGGTTGGTATTTTTTTTTTTAAAGTTTTTTGAGAATGTAAACAAACATAATGAAACCAACCTCATCACCATAAAGTATATTTATATATCATCATCATCATCATTTCAGCTGAAAGACGTCCACTGCTGGACATAGGCCTCCCCCACATTTATAAATGCTGCGACTTAATAGACATTCCATCCTTTGGTACGAGCCGCTTTGCGTGTTTTACCTATTGTTTCATCTTTCCATTTATTGCAAAATGTTGATTTTTTTTTTTACTTAAAAACGATTTTCGACGCGAAAAAATCTGTTTAACGCATAGAAATGCTTGATCGTTTACGCCTTGGAGAGTCGCTTGCATCCATATCACGCTCATACAATTAATCAATATGGTCAAAAACTTCAATTAAATTGTTTTTTTTTTGTCACTTAGGAACGTATCCCCTATAATCCCATATAAATTACCATTCCATAGTCACGGTTTCTGTATTCGCGGTAGGTATTTTACGGAACGTATACCTCGCGAATAAAGAGCTTTTACTGTACCTACGGCAGGTGCACATTTATTATAAAATGAGCCTCGACCAGGCGCTTTGATCTATATTTATTCTTAAAAATCTGAGTGAGACTTCGTCGCAATATCATTATAACCCCTAAAGACGCCTGCAGGCCTAGACAAAACACCTTTCTGTTAACGTTCACGCTAAACTCTACGCCAGAATATATGGGAATGACATTACCGTGTCCTTTCCGCAGGTAATGTCATTCCCATACATTTTGGCGTACCGTTTAGCGTGAACGCCAAGAGTACCTAATGTGTTTTGTCTCTAGGCTCTGGACTGCATTCGAAAGCTGTGGTAGATTCCTACCAGGATAGATCGGAAGATCGGAGGAGTGGTACCTACACCGTCAAAGCGACACATAATTGTTTTCCGACATGCACGCGAACGAAGTCGCGGGCACAGCTAGTTAATAATAACTTGTAGTATTGCCCACACGCCTTCGTGAGATAGAACAACTATACCTTTCAGCGTCTTTCTAGGACCTTTACATGCTTCAATTATCTCTCTAATTTTCCTCACACATTCACACTGGCGCCTGAATAACAACTATTATAATATTGTTGTATTCCAATGCTTGCAGGTATCTATAACTCTGAAAGTCATCAGTGGTATATACTCCGGAGTAACAACTGTGGAACTTGATAACTTAGCTGCTGAAACAGCAGCAACCATGACTACTGATCATCCAGATTATGCAATACTTGCTGCAAGATTGGCTATTTCAAATTTGCATAAAGAAACAAAAAAACACTTTTCTGGTAATTATCAATTGCAGATATTATAACCACAAACTCTACAGTACAAAATGAAACAGATCAAACTCTATAGATTATTTTTATGATTTTAGATGTGATATCTGATTTATACAACATAACAAATCCACATACCAAAAAGAGGACACCAATGATTTCTGATTTTCATTACAATTTGATCATACAAAATAAAGAGAGGCTGGACTCTGCCATTGTATATGACAGAGATTTCAAATACAACTATTTTGGATTCAAGACTTTGGAAAGGTCATATTTGTTGAAAATCAATAATAAGGTAAATTGTATATTATTGTTACGAGCTTGGGGTTCGTGACAATTAAAAACTGCCGATATGAATTACCAAAAATAACACTTTAATTAAACACACTATAACACAACACAATAGCACTACGGATCACTCTTAAGTCGCACCAGAAGATCGCTTTAGATGTTCTCGCATGTATCGCTTCCAATGAACTACCCCGAGACGCGCTCCGTTCCCGCTTATATAGGGCCCTCGGATAGTTCCAGAACCTTCTACCGTAGAAGCATCTAGAATGTTCGAGTACATATCGGCCCTGACCGAACACATGTCGATAGTTCCAGAAAGTTCTAGCATCGAACTTTCTAGAAAGCTCCTGACCATTAATTCCGCTATTCGATAAGAGATGGCGCTAGTGGCAACCAAACATTAATTGTGCGGCGCAACACTGCCCCCACCTAAGAGATGCTCGTCCCGAGCATTATCGGCACCATAATAACGCGCCAGTCGATCCACGTGGACTATCTTAGGAGTACCTCTTGCACCTTTCTGTATCCGGTAGGTAACGTCATTGATCTTTGTCACAATCCGGTACGGTCCGTCCCAGTTAGCTTGAAGCTTAGGAGATTTCCCTTTGCTGCGGACGGGATTGTGCAACCACACTAGTGAACCTTCGTCAAACTCTTTATTGTTCATTTTGCGGTCATAACGGGTTTTCATCTTTTCAGACATTTGCTGGCCTGAGTGTCTGACGTGCTCATAAATGTCATTCATCTTGTTCCGCAAGTCATTCGCATAATCGGTTATACTGCGTGGGGCATCAGGTGGTGTTCCGGTGATCAGGTCTGTAGGTAGCCGTAATTCCCTTCCAAAGTTTGCGAAAGCTGGTGTCACCGATGTGCTTTCGTGAACAGCGCTTCGATATGACAACAAAAACGGTTGTATGTGCTTGTCCCAATCTCGTTGCCGATTTTCCACAACTTTTGCTAGGTACCTCTCTAATGTCTGATTGAATCGTTCCACCATTCCATCCGATTGTGGGTGGTAAGAAGTTGTTCTTGTTTTATGAGTACCCATCACTCGACAAGTTTCCTGGAATATTTGAGACTCAAAATTCCTTCCTTGATCACTGTGAATCTCTAAAGGTACTCCAAAACGACAGAAGACTTCATGAACTAATTTATCTGCAACTGTTGAAGCTTCTTGATTTGGAATGGCGAAGACTTCCGGCCACTTAGTGAAATAATCCATCACAACCATGAAATACTTGTTACCACTTTCACTTTCCGGAAACGGCCCCGCAACGTCAAGGGCTATCCTCTCCCATGGTGCACCAACAGTGTACAATTTCAATGCACCTCTGCTACGCGTCTGAGGTCCCTTTACAGCTGCACAACTTGTACATTTGCGACACCAGTCCTCGACATCGTCCCGACAGTGGACCCAGTAAAACCGTTCTCGTATCTTCAGTAGAGTCCGTTTTACTCCCAGGTGACCTCCGGAACAACCATTATGGTACAGCTGCAGAACATCCGGTACTTGAGATTTAGGGACAACCATTTGCAAGTGACAGCTGTTTCCCCTAGCATTTTCCCATTTACGGCACAGGACTCCATCCTGAATCACCAAGCTGTCCCATTGGGCCCAATAGCTCTTTGTGACCGAACTCATTGCTGAGACGTCGCTCCACTTGGGCTTAGGAGCTCTGGCCTTCATCCACTCCAGAATCGGCCTGATTTCCGAATCTTCCTGCTGTGCACGTTGTAGGCATTCCTTCCACTCGTTTCTGAGGTCCGTCCTGAGCATCCTCACAGGTGCCACTTCCTTACTCTCTTGCCTAGTACAATGCTTGCAGTCTTCAGGACAAGGTCTTCTTGACAATGCATCTGCGTTGCCATGAGATTTTCCGCTGCGATGTTCGACCACAAAGTCGTATTCCTGCAGTAGCTCAATCCATCTCGCAACTTGTCCTTCTGGATTTTTGAACTGCAATAGCCATTTCAGTGCAGCATGGTCGGTTCGTAAGTGGAATTTCCGACCCAGGAGATATTTGCTAAAATGCTGCAAGGACTTTACCATAGCAAGCAATTCCCGTCTCGTGACACAATAGTTCCTCTCAGCCTTTGACAACGACTTGCTGAAGTACGCTATCACAACCTCTTGATCACCATCCCGTTGAGACAACACACCACCAAGTCCTATGTCACTTGCGTCTGTGTCAACTATAAATTCCTTGCCTGCATCAGGGTACCCCAAAATAGGTGTTTTGCATAGTCGGTCCTTTAACTCCTGGAATGCGATATCACAACTTTCATCCCAGCAGAAATGTCGCTTCTCCTCGGTTAGCTTATGCAGGGGTTTGGCAATATCCGCAAAGTTCTTAACAAATCGCCGATAGTAAGAGCACAACCCCAAAAATGCTCTGACCTGCGTCTTGTCTTTTGGAACTGGCCAATCCTTGACAGCGGCGATTTTCTCTGGATCCGTGCGGATACCTTCTTCCGACACTACATATCCCAAAAAACTAACTTGCCGTTTGAATAGTGAACATTTCTTCGGACTCAACTTGAGGTTGGCACTCTGGATCTTCATGAGCACGCGTTCCAGGTTTTGAAGATGTTCTTCAAACGTACGGCCTACGATGATGATGTCATCCAAGTAGACCAGACAGGCATCGCCAATCAACTTGTTAGTACAAGTTCCATCAACCTTTCAAACGTTGCCGGAGCGTTGCACAATCCAAACGGCATGACTTTAAATTGCCACAGACCCTTTCCTGTCGAGAATGCTGTTTTCTCCTTGTCCTTGGGGTCAATTTCCACTTGCCAGTAGCCACTTTTCAGGTCCAGCGTGCTAAACCACTTTACTCCAGTGAGCATGTCCAACGTGTCATCAATTCTTGGCAAAGGGTAGCTGTCCTTCTTCGTAACGTCATTCAGACGACGATAGTCAACACAAAACCGCATGCTGCCGTCCTTCTTCCTTACCAGCACTACAGGTGAACACCATGGACTAGATGAAGGTTCAATAACACCATCATTCACCATTCCCTCAATCATGGTTTCTACTTCCTTTTCACGCGCTACCGGCAATCTCCTTGGCCGCTGACGGATAGGCAACTCGTCGCCTGTATTTATTTTGTGTTGAACTAAGCCAGTCTTCCCAATGTCACTATCGTTTAGGGAGAAAACTTCGGCGTACTTCAGTAACATCTTCTTCGCCTTGCCCATCTCATTTTGAGACAGAGCGCTGCGACACTCTTCTAAAAGTGTGGTCACTCTCGTTTGTGCATCCTTGCTGGGGGTCCCAGTCGATAGATATTGGCATTGACGCAGCCAATCCACTTCCTCGCAAGTACCAATCAGTGTGCCTTTTTCAATAGTCTGTTCCTGATCACAAAGGTTCAGCACACGTACCCCTGAGATGTCGGTGGCTCTGACCAAAGTTCGTGCCACTTTCCATGGAAGGTCATTGTCTACCCTTTCCACGAGTACACAACGATGAGTTTGCCCAGGATTCCGAGGAAGACTAACCGGCACAATCGTTTCTGATCTCGGAGGAAGAACAATTTCCTTAAGGCTGTACACATTCCCTGGTAACGCCCCTTCCATAAAAAGTTCCTCTCGTCCACATTTCATAACTCCCTGCTTGACGTCAATCTCGCAAAAATTCTTCCTCATAAAGTCAAGACCCAGGGTGCAATCGTCCATAATATCAGCCACGATGACATTATGCAGGTAGGTCCTGTTGCCTAGCTTCAACTCCATCTCCTTCTCTCCACGGACGGGTATGCGCTGACCGGTGGCTGTCACCAAATTAATGCGTTCCCGGTTGTATGCGGAGTCCCCAAGGAGCCGACTCATAACTTTGGAACTGACGACCGTACGAGAGGCTCCCGTGTCTATGGTCAGCTTACAAGGCATTCCGTTGATCTCACCCTTGATGATTAAGGCGTTCCCGTCATGGGTTTGTGTGATCGAAATCCTTGGGGCTCTTTGAACATCAGCCAGCACCCGCCCCGCAGTCCTGGCTATTACTCGTTTCCCTGCTGCTGCTGGGTAGTGCTGTTAGCCGCGCTACCCTCTGGAGACCGGCCATCTTCCCTTTCTGCAGTTCGCTTAGGGCAACTGGATCGAAGGTGGCCCCTTTCCCCACAGCCGTAGCACCTAGGGCTGTATCCTTTACGATCGCGAACTGTAGCTGCTACAACCTCCCTGACGCGATGGGAACGATGATCCTGCCGCACAGCTTCCACCTCTAGTGCATGGGCCAAGGCGTCCTTAAGCGTCCCGTGGTGACCGAGTCTCACAGCAGCTCTAACTTCAAGGTCCCGGATGCCGTCGATGAATGCCTGCACCAGGTTCCCATCAATAAGCGCAGGTACGGACTGGTACGCTTTTCGAACCAGCTTCTCTACTTCAAGGGCCCACTGCTGCAGGTTTTCGTTACTGCGTTGCACACGATCCTTGAGCTGCGCACGAAACACGTGTTCCAGGTGAGCGTCGCCATATCTAGCCTCCAATGCCTCGAGGAGCTGCTCGTAAGTCACTTCCTTACCGAGAGCTTCCAGCACATTTAAAGCCTGGTCGCGCAGGCCTAGGGTGAGGGCAGTCATGGCCTGACTTTTATTCCACCCGTTCGCCTTCATGACAGCCGCAAACTGAATTTTGTAGGCCGACCAGGAAGAAGTCCCATCGTACGGCGGCACTTTGAATCCACGTAGCGAAGGTGTTGTAGCTACGGGAGCTGCGATTCCATCCCCAAGTTTGTGGTTACCCAACTCTTGCTTCACATCAGCAATGACGTCACTAAACTTGCTGATCTGAGTTTCAGCTTCTGACAAGCGGTTGTCATGCTGGGCAACCTTCTCCTTCACCTCCTTCATGTCTTTCCCGAAGGTTGCGTGAAGGTCCTTTATGAGGAGCATCTGCTCTTCCTGGCGGTGCACCTGCTCCTCCTTATCCCGTTTGAGCTGTTCTTCCAAACGGCGGGCCTGTTCCTCCTGTCGGCGAGCCTGTTCCTCCTGTCGGCGGGCCTGCTCCTGCAACATCATCATCAGAGCAGCAAAATCTGGTGCTGGTGATGCTGGAGCAGCTGTGGACGGGCCGGCCTCTGTGGTTGGTAGCTGGCCCTCCGACGCCTGTGGCATTGTTCCACCAAATCGCCTCTGGTCCGTCTCCTGCTGGCGTTGACTCCGGGTACGGATACCCTCCGTGTCGTCTTTAGGTAAAATCGGCATGGTTTTAATCCTTGCTTCTGACACCATTTGTTACGAGCTTGGGGTTCGTGACAATTAAAAACTGCCGATATGAATTACCAAAAATAACACTTTAATTAAACACACTATAACACAACACAATAGCACTACGGATCACTCTTAAGTCGCACCAGAAGATCGCTTTAGATGTTCTCGCATGTATCGCTTCCAATGAACTACCCCGAGACGCGCTCCGTTCCCGCTTATATAGGGCCCTCGGATAGTTCCAGAACCTTCTACCGTAGAAGCATCTAGAATGTTCGAGTACATATCGGCCCTGACCGAACACATGTCGATAGTTCCAGAAAGTTCTAGCATCGAACTTTCTAGAAAGCTCCTGACCATTAATTCCGCTATTCGATAAGAGATGGCGCTAGTGGCAACCAAACATTAATTGTGCGGCGCAACATTATTACCAGTGTAGTATTTTTAGTTAAAATGTTCTGGCACAGAATTTTCACCATACAGTAATTTCAGGTTGCAGAAAGACCACAGCACATGCTCATGCGAGTTTCCATTGGCATTCATGGCGAAGATATTGAGGGTGCAATTAATACATACAATTTACTATCAGAAAAATATTTTACACATGCAAGCCCAACTCTTTTCTCAGCAGCCACTCCACGTCCTCAACTATCTTCTTGTTTTCTCATAGCCATGACAGATGATAGTATTGAAGGAATCTACGATACTTTAAAACAATGTGCACTCATTTCTAAATCAGCGGGTGGAATTGGCCTTCATGTTCACTGCATTAGAGCAAAAGGTACTTATATAGCTGGTACAAATGGTGTGTCCAATGGTCTTGTGCCCATGTTAAGAGTGTACAACAACACAGCGCGCTATGTTGACCAAGGGGGTAATAAAAGACCTGGTGCTTTTGCCATATACTTAGAACCATGGCATGCTGATATATTCGAATTCTTGGATTTGAAAAAGAATACTGGAAAAGAAGAAGTACGGGCTCGGGAATTGTTTTATGCGCTATGGATACCTGATTTATTCATGAAAAGAGTTGAAAGCAATAAAGATTGGAGTATAATGTGTCCACATGAATGTCCTGGTCTCGCCGATTGTTGGGGAGAAGAATTTGAAGCATTGTATGAAAAATATGAAAATGAAGGTCGCTTTGTAAAACAAGTAAGAGCTCAGGTTTTGTGGAAAGCTATAATTGAAGCACAAGTAGAAACTGGAACTCCATATATGCTTTACAAAGATTCATGTAACAGAAAAAGTAACCAGAAGAATCTAGGAACCATTAAATGCAGCAATCTTTGCACTGAAATAGTAGAATATACTTCACCCGATGAAGTTGCTGTGTGCAATTTAGCTTCTATTGCATTAAACATGTTTGTAAATGATGATAAAACTTACAATTTTATAAAATTGAAAGAAGTTGCTAAAACTATAACTGAAAATCTAAACAAAATTATTGATGTAAACTTTTATCCAGTGCCAGAGGCAAAGAAATCTAATATGAGGCACAGACCCATCGGAATTGGGGTTCAAGGATTAGCTGATGCTTTTGTATTAATGCGTATACCCTATGAAAGCGAAGCTGCTATAAAACTAAATCAACAAATATTTGAAACAATTTATTATGGTGCACTAGAAGCTAGTTGTGAATTAGCTGAGAAGAATGGAGTATATGAGACTTATGAAGGCTGCCCTGCCAGCCAGGGTATATTACAGTATGACATGTGGAACAAGACTCCAACAGACTTGTGGGACTGGGTATCACTAAAAGAGAAGATTGCAAAGCATGGTCTTAGAAATTCACTTTTGTTAGCACCCATGCCGACTGCTTCCACTGCCCAGATATTAGGAAATAACGAGTCATTTGAACCATTTACATCAAACATTTACCAAAGACGTGTCTTGTCGGGTGAGTTCCAAGTGGTAAATCATCACCTGTTACATGATCTAACTGAAGCTAATTTATGGGATGAAGATATGAAAAATCTTATTATCCACAATAATGGGTCTATTCAAAACATTGAATCTATTCCTAAAGACATAAGAGAGTTGTACAAAACTGTCTGGGAAATTTCTGTTAAAACTACAATACAAATGGCAGCTGACAGAGGTGCATTTATCGATCAAAGCCAGTCCTTCAATATCCATGTTGCTGAACCAAATTATGGTAAATTAACATCTATTCATTTCTATGCCTGGAAAATGGGTTTGAAAACTGGAATGTACTACCTACGCACAAAACCTGCTGTCAATGCTATACAGTTTACTGTTGATAAATCTAAGGTTAAGGTCACAAACGGAAAATCAGAGACTAACGGAAAGGCAGATGTTGATGATGCCAATATGGCTGCAATTACTTGCTCCTTACAAAATAGGGATGAATGTATGAGCTGTGGGTCATAAATCATATGACAGCAATAATGGCTTCTGTCTCAAGACAAAATGTGGCTATATATAAATGACAACCTTGATAATAAATTTCTTGAATTGTGTAAGTGTAATAGTTTTTACATTCGATGCTTTTCTTTTTTGTTTCCGTACCTCAAGTCATAAGTTTTCTTCTGAGGAGGAAAAAATTCGGTCAGTTTTAATTCTCCAAATCACACGAAAACAAATATTTTGTATTACGATAAAATCTGTGTATTTCCGTCACTACCTAAGTTTTATAAAGCATCTAATCTAAGTTATAATAATTAATTAAGAATTAATATGTGAATCCCTACCTATTCAATAAATTAATTTACATGTACCCTTAATATTTTATTTATATGCGTACCTAGTCGAGCCCCGAACCAGAGTTCAGCGGGGTAAATTTTCTCTATATGAGAAAAATCTAAAAATATATTATTGAGATAGCCTAGGCAAAATGCGGTCGGAAAATGTCAGTTTTATTTCAGGAAATAAGAAAATAAAATTTAAAATTCAATTCAAAGATTTCAGTTTTTTAAATCGGTTTTTTATCACAACAAGAAATAGTAGACGCCATGTTATTACGTCATACGGCGGCGCGGCGCCAGTAAGGAGTAAAAATACATTACCGACTTTAAACCAAAATTGATGCCATTTTTACAGGGGTACAAGCGCCTTTGGGGTAAAAAGGGCCTAAAACTCGGTCGTTTTCAACAAAATGACATTTCGAAAACGCAGTTTTTTGCTTATCGTAGAGCCATGGGAGTAAGCGCATTCGAAAAAGAAGAAAATTTTAAGTATGATGGCATTCATAAGCAAGGGCGTCGCCAGCCGATGGCCCAGGGGGGGGGGGGCAAGTTGATATGGAGAATGAGAAAAGTATGAATTGTAGGTAAAGTCGAGAGCACATAAAGCTTTTCACTTGTAGTCAAAGAGTACTATAAGCTATCGGGTACTTGTAGTACGAGCCTTACATTTACTACGGCGATTGTATTA
This sequence comes from Polymixis flavicincta, assembly GCA_949987655.1. Lineage (NCBI taxonomy): Eukaryota > Metazoa > Arthropoda > Insecta > Lepidoptera > Noctuidae > Polymixis > Polymixis flavicincta. Next base: position 10,859,210 of record OX465180.1, on the reverse strand, counting down.
TCAACGGTACAACGTGTACCTAAAGCTACACGAGCTCTTGACTGTACAATAAATAAAACTTGTGAATAAGTTATTACATTTATTAGAAAAATAGAATAAAAACAAAGATTCTTTTTTTGATTCGGTTAATTTAAACTTAATTTTCGCGGGTTTTTCCTCTTTTAGGATATCAACAACAGTTAGATCTGTTGGGTTTGGTTTATTATGCCAGAATTGTTGCCAAAGCTCGACTTCAATTTTTATGTTTGGTAAATTATAAAATTGAGCGATAGTTTCACAAGTTTCTGTGAGATTTTCGACTGACATCGTTTGCATTTGCGCGGGGTGTAAATTAGATAAAGCAAATGATGGAGTATTTTCTTCAGCAAAACGTATTTCAAGAGATGTAATAACGGAGTCCAAGTATGGTATTATTAATGACCTTTTCCAGAATTCTGAAGGGCTTTCTGCGGGGTGATTGCTTCGATGACGTTGTTTCCCAACAACGCGCGGCATTAATGTGATGTCCTCCTCCAGTCCGACTTTCTCCGCAACAACAGTAGCATCCCTTATAATTTCATCTGTGACTCTTTCGGGATTGTCACGGTGGTTCTTAAGCAATTGCATAATGCGTTTAACGTGTTGCGAGGCCTTGACCACGTCCAAAGCTATGGACTGGAGTGCGTTGACAATAGGTTCCATCAAAGCAGAGTATTTGGCTATCAAAGTAATGCCAAGTATCTATAGCGCTGTCTGTGCGCTGTAACATGCTGGCCCGCAGGTTTGCACGGTGTACCGAACAAGTCAAGGTGACATTATTTAAGGCCTTTTGTTAATCGTTTTACACCTGTACCCTGTGGACCAAGTACACGCAGCGCACATACAGTGCTCTGCGAGTGCAGTATAACAACGCGTTCAGGGTTCTGTTCGCGCTGCCGCGCCACTGCAGCGCTTCAGCAATGTTTGCGTTAAAAAGCGTGGATGGGTTTCATGCCATCATGCGGAAGCGTTCTGCGTCACTAATGAAGCGCATGCGGGCCAGCTCGAACAGCTTTCTGAGCGTGTTCGTAGGCCGGTGGGACTCGCCGATGTGGCAGCACTGGATGCGACTACACACTGCGGGTGGTCGCGTCCAGGGCTTGGCATAAACTGGCATTCCTGTGTGGTGCCACTTTATGTTTTCTGTTTCTTTGTTTTTGTTTTTTGTATGTACTAACATTAGTTTTATAAGGTTTTTGTTTTACTAACAGTATATGGACTACGTCTGAAATAAATGTCTTATTATTATTATTATTAAACGAAATTCTGGAAGCAGCCGCATGAAGTTGAAAGGCGGTTTTTCGAGTCGCACTGTTTCCTTCACGCGATAAGGTTTCTAAGGCTTCCAATATAATAGGAAAATTCTCCTTAAAAACTCTGATAGTTTTGTGTTTCTCACTCCATCTTGTTTCGCAGAGCCTGGAAATATTAGGTACCAATTTTCTTCTCAAAACAGATTCCCGAAAAAAATTAATAATATCTTTGGTGGTTCCCATGGCGTTTCGAATTTCAGGAAGAATGTTGAGATCATTTATTACCAGATTTAGTTTATGGGACGAACAATGAAAGAACAATGCTTTGGTATATTTTTTACGTAGGATCGCTTGTACTCCACCGTCTTTTCCGGACATCGTCGAACAACCGTGAAATCCAAAACCAACGCATTTATCACCAGGATTAAGGTCTTCTTTTGTCAGAAACTCATCGATGCAATATGCTATAGATTTCGCATCCAGACCTTTCAGCTCAACAAATCCGACGAACATTTCTTGGACTTCATTGGCTTCCTCGTCAAAATATCGCAGCCCAATCGATAATTGTTCAGTACCAGAAAAGCTGTTTCGTCTGCTAACACACTATAAGCTTCTGCTTCTTTTACTTTTCTAACAATGTCTGCCTTAATAACATCTCCACAAATTTCGATAACTTCATTTTGAATGTCAACCGATCGATAGCTTGCATTCTTTTTCCCATGCTTAAAGTGTTTCTCCAAAACCAAATCCCCCGCGTCAAATTCGTAGCTTGTATAAGTCCTCCAGAATACCTTCGCCATAATGTTTTCCTCTCAGAGCTAAGTCGTGCGACCCGCAAAACGTAATGCAGGATATAATAGATGTTATAATTTTTCGGTTTTCTTCAATAATTGCCTGGGAGAATTTTTTGAGTTGTAAATCTACAGGCACACTTCCAAGAAATGATTTAGCAGCTTCCAGTGCCAGTATGGACGTTGGTTTCCATGTGCTTTTTGCAGTGCTCGTGAATATCTTTGAACTTACAAAATGGCCTTATCGCAAATGACCCTAATACGCCCCTAAAAGAATTTGGATTTGGCGGGAACAACGTACAATATTTACAAAAGGCTCCTTTTTGGTACCTGGAATAGGCCAACCATGGAGAGTACGTTTCCAACCATGAATAATTGAATTTCCTCTTTAAATGTTTAGCGTCTTCCGCAAAGACATACGTCGCAGACGGAGACCAACAGTTTTCAAGCAATTCTTTCTTCTTTTCACTCGATAACATTGATGCTTGTCCTATTGGACAAGCATCAATGTTATTATCTATTTATTATTATCGATTTATTAATCGACCGATGTCATTTTCGTTGCAGTCATTTATCGAAGAGTCGGGAACTAAGTCCAGTTCTTTGGATGTGCTAGGTCTCGTCAAGTCACCCACGGAGGCCACGATACGGTAGTATCTCTATGTAGTTTGTGAGGCCACGGAATCATCGCTGTCACTGCTTGCTCCTTCAGGTTTCTTTCTTTTTAAATTTACTGCAAAACAAAATATTTGAAATTGGTAGGTACAACTTCTTACACAATGTCAAATAACCTTTTTCGTTAAAGAAGTATTTTTTTTCTTCTTACATGTATAATTATATCACAGACATATAAATGTCTGTGAATTATATTTAATTTAATTACATTTTTTAATCTTAATGTAACTAATAAATTGTAATGTCTAACGTGGACCAAAAAAAGATAATCACGCAAAAACTAAAGGGCGTATTTGCTTGAAACTTTGATCATCTAACAGACAATTTAATGACCCACATTTTAGTACAATACGGCTTTTATTTGAATTGTGTTAAATAAAGTTGGGTTGTTTTTTCGAATAATCTTGGTGCTCGTTAAAGCGGAAGCCCTCGCGGGCGACGGGCAGCAGTGCAGCGCTGACCACTCTCACGCACGGGTAGACGCTAACGCTAAGCTCCTCCCACTCGCTCAAGGACGCGCGTCGACTTGAATAAAGCTGTAGGTACCTAAATTGATTGACTAACCTTACCTAGAATTGATTTCTATGTGTACGTTACCCTAGCAAGAAAGTGTCTCTTATAGTTATATGAGTAGAACGTATAATGTGTGCCTTATCTGCTGTAAATGTGCCCCCACATAAAAAATGTGTGCCCCCTGTCGTTTTGGAGAAAAACGGAAAAAACGATTCTTGCTGGGGTAACGTTTTTCTAGCAGGAAAATTCTAAACGAATGATCGGAGAGAGAAAAATTGTGCATGGCCAGAGAGCTTATATGTGTGCCAAAATGTGCCCCCAAAAATAAAATCTGTGCCCCTTCAGGTTTTCGAGATATTGCATTTCCTGCTGGAGTAACGTTTTGATGAATCGTATATCTCTAAAACTATTGCATGTGCCCCTGTAGAATAAACATACACGAGTAGCTCCTAAGGGGCACACCTTAGTGCCCTAATTATATTTAAGAAAATATTGATAGTTTTCAAGTTATCGCGGTTTTACGAAAACCCGAAAAAACATCACAGCGCACAGTGTTTTATGAAGCCCGATTTTCGGACATCCTATTTTTATTAAAATAGCCGTCAAAAATAATCATTTAAATGCAAGATTTCTTATCCCCATTGAGTTACCAAGTCTAGTTTTTGAGTTATCGTTTTTTGAAAATCGTATTTTTTCCATCCGGATTTTAAGAAAAAAATTAATTACGGTTAAACTAAGCATGATACGAAATAATGATGTTAGGTACATTGATGGCGTATCTTATGCCGAGTACTTCAGTCCACAAATTAACCTCGCAACTTTGTTAGATCCAGATTTATACGAGTTTTTTGGTTTTTAGTTTTTATTTTTTTTCTCGAAAATTCTGCCATTTCGGGAAAAGTTATTAATACAGAAATAATTCTATTTACTTCCCCAATACACCACATAATTATGACATCCCAAATCCATGGAACTTAGAAGTTGTTCCCATTTAACTATTTTTGTTAGGGTTGTCAATTTTTTATCCTTATTTTGTGGATCAAATTTTTCGTAAAAGTACCACAAAAATACTTAAATAACACAAAATGCCTGACTTTACCTTTTAATGTACAGAGGCCAGCACATCAAGCTACCTTAAACTGTCAAATTTTCCCAATTGAACATGAACCTTATACATTTGTGATCAAGTTGAAAATCTATCAAAGAAATTTGACAGTTTGGGATAGCTTGACCTACTGGCGTCTGTACATAGATGAATAATATTTTATTTAGATACTAAGCTGGTATCCTGGCGTCTTCACATTAGATAATCTAAACCACCGATTTTACTACCAGGTAGATATATTTATGGCAAAGTTATATAAAATCCGGATATAAATAATTATCTGAGATTTTGACAACCCTGACGACGTAAAATCCGGATAAAATTTAAAATCGTTGTGGTTTCCAAGTTCCATGGAATTGGGATGTGAAATTTATGTGGTGCGTTGGAGAAGTTATCAAAATCATTTCTGTATAAATAACTTTTCCCGATTTGGTGGAATTATCGAGAAAATTAAGAAAAATTAAAAACCGAAAAACACGTATATATCTGGATCTAACAAAGTTACAAGGTTCATTTGAGCACTAAAATACTCGGCATAAGATACGCCATCAAGGTACCTAACATCATTATTTCGTATCATGCTTAGTTTAAATGTAATATATTTTTTTCTAAATATCGAGATAGAAATTGGTCGATTTTCAAAAAACTATAACTCAAAAACTAGACTTTGTAGCCAAATGGGGATACGAAATCTTGCATTTAAACGATTATTTCTGTCAGGTTTTTCAATAAAAATGGGATGTCCGAAAATCGGGCTTCATAAAACACTGTGCAGCGCCTAAATGAGACAAGGCACAAGTTCGCTGAAAATTGTATTCGGTCCTTCTTGACTCTATTAATAACCATACAAAGTTTCAAAACTGTTCATGCATGCGTTTTTGAGTAATCTTGCTAAAAGTCAAAACGATGGTGTCTTAACTTTGACGGCAAATTACAAGGAACCGGCTCAATCCCAGATGTGTAGGTGTGAACCAAAATTGTGTGCCTTTAGTCAAAAATATATGGTGAAAATATTCAGCTTGGAATGTTTCGCATTAAGTTAATATTAACAAAAAACCAAAATATGTAAACAACGGCTGGTTATCCGACCAAATTCAAATGACTACTAAAAAGCGACTGATTCATACATATCGATGACCTTCTTTATTTGACGTATTATACTTAAGCTGTTGTCCGTACAGTCGCGTTCAAAAGATTTGGGGGCTAATTAAAAATATATATTAAATGCACCTTGTGACTATTAAATGAAACAGCTTGTTGATGTGGAAATTATTATTTTCATTCCCTTAATTTTAATTCTTAAATCTTAAAGTAAGTATTGCATCAAATCACAGATTAAATTTCCTAAAAAAATAAATAAGTAGGTAAAGTAATGAAAAAAATCCAAGTACTTGATATGGTGCTCCCACATTGCCGTTAGAAAATGTTTAATAACGTTAGTAAACATTTGTTAGCAAACATTTAATCACAAATAAATTTTCATGTTAGAAAATGTTTAGTAATGTTAGTAAACATTTTATAACAAAACAAATTATAACAAAATAAAACATGTGTTATCTTTTGTTTGTAAACATTTTATAAGGGTGATGGCGGGATAGGCGGTGCGGTGCGGTGGGGGTTAGAGTACGCAGGTCGCTGCGCGTGGTGTCTCGCTTGTCAGTCCCTTTGTGTCAGCGTGCATCGCTGTGCGTGTGTATTAGTGGTTGCGCGTGCGCCAAGCAATAAAATATGTCCGGTAATTGGAATAACGATGATGTTTACAAACTGATTGAAATGTTTCAAGCAAGAGAAGTACTATGGAACACGATGTCAGAGAGCTACAAAGACCGAAATAAAAAACACGATGCTTGGATGGAAATTGCCAGTGAATTTAATATGGATAAAAAAGTAATTGAAAAAAAGATTCGATCACTCGTAGGTCAATTTAACCGAGAATGTAAATCTAATAAATCTGGTGCAGGAGCTAATGAGTCAAGTAAATGGTTTGTATTTAAAAAACTCATGTTCCTTAAAGGCAAAAATATTCCAAGTTTAACTGTCGATGGAGGGTTGCAGGTGAGTTTTATTTTAACGTCTTTTAATAATATTTAGATGCCCAGTCCAAAAACCCTTCATTTGAAAAATATTCTGCGAATTCTTTTCTTATTTCTTTCCCATCATCTGTCAGGGATTCACATGCTTCAAGTGGTGTTAATTGCTGCTGTTCTAATCTCCATTGTCCATCGATACGTGTACCAGTTACTATGTCATCTCCATCATAGTATTGAGATGGAGCGTAAATCATGCTCGATTCAGTTTTTCTTATAAAATTATGCAGTAGCACGCATGTCATAATTAAAGTAGTAGTTTTTTCTGGATCTAATAATATTGTAGTTCGTAAAACTCTAAATCTGGCTGACAAAATCCCAAATGCGTTCTCTACTGTTCTCCTCGCACGACTCAGTCTATAACTGAAGATTCTTTCCTTAGAATTGGTATCCTGTGGTCCTGGAAAAGGTATTAATAAGTGTTTTTCTAAAGGGAACGCATCATCTGTTACGAACACATAAGGAACAGGTTTGTTTCTGCCTGGTAGTGAGCTGTCACTGGGTATTTTCAAACTATTGTCGTTAATTTTATTTCGAAATTTTGTGTTTGCGAAAACTCCGCCATCACTTATGCGTCCTTGGCAGCCAATATTCACGTACAGAAAGTTGTATTCTGCGTCCACTATCGCTAAAAGTACAACGCTGTAAAATCCTTTATAGTTGTAATATTCACTGCCGCTATCAATTGGCTTTTGTATGGCTACGTGCTTTCCATCGATACTTCCTAAGCAATTTGGGAAATTCCATTTTTCTTCAAATGAATTTGCCACGTGTAGCCACTCTTGAGGTGTTGTTGGTATCTGGAACAAAAATAGAAGATTAAGAAATAGGCGCGAAAAATAAATTTATAACTCGTTATTCTAACAAATTTTATTGGATATTTTTATTAAGTATGAAATATTAATAGAATACACTATAAAAAAATATGATTTCAGTTAAGGGTTGTTAAGTAATAGAAAAAGAAAATCGCGGTTATAGATTTTTTTACAATTTTAGCTAATTTGACGCGCCTATAACTTGAAATTATCGTTTAATTCTATTCTTTCAGGGTAACGAAGAAAACAGAATTGCTTCAGAAAACACTCTCAGTTTGAACGAAACAGGAAATACTGTCACTGATGAAACTACGGGCACGCCTTTCGCCACCCCAAAACCATTTCGGAAAAGAAGACGGCCTGAAGTAGAACAAGATCCAACACAACAAGAAGCTGTAAATATTTTACAAAGAATGTACGAATCTAGAAAAAGCAGGGATGAAAATGACGCATTTGGAGAGTATGTCTCGATGAAACTGAAACAAATAAAAAACAGTCATGCTAAGAATACTGCTCAACATCACATTAACAATATTTTGTACAATGCGACAATGGGACAATATGATTTTCCAACAACCTTTACAGACCCAACCGCTAGTAGTTCCTGGGGATACAACTCTGAACCAAATCTATCCACTTTTTCGGAAAATAATGCTGACTGTAGCTCGAGAGGATACTACACCGCACCGAGTCCCTCGGCTTCATTTGAAACCAGTTCTTCGGATAACTCCAGGACACATACTCGTACCAGCGCAAGAACACAGAGTCCGTCTAATTTATCGGAATCAAGCCAAGATTCGACCCAATCATTAAACGATTTGTTGGAATCAATCAAAAATTAAAAAATACATGTTTGGTTTGTTAATTATTAAAAAAAATATTAGTAAGGTAAGGTAGGTACCTACCTAAAGTATGATTAGATTAGATCATATTAAAAGTAAATAAAAAAATAATTAAAAATGTTGTTTGACTTACCTGTATGTATTCCTTTAAGACCTCATTGAGAGCCTCGCACACTTCTGGTACGATAATAGATATCACTTGGTCTGACAACTTGAACACATTTCCAAGACTTTTATAACTGCTACCAGTTGCCAAAAATCTTAACGTTACCGCAAGTCTTTCCGTCACACTTACAGATTTTCTAAATGTAGTGTCTCGTTTGCCTATTTTTGCCCCAATTAAATTTTGTAGATATTCAAATTCGGAACTGTTCATTCTTATAAAATCTTTTAAGCAACCGTCAATACCCAAATCCTTGAGATAGTCTGTGGCACTATATTTTCCTCTAGCTTTTAGCGTTTGGCGCATCCAATAAGAGCGCTTTTTCTTCTTTTTTAAACAAAAAATAAAAGCTATTCCAATGAGCAAATCTTCTTCCATTTTCGTGTAGACGTCCTCGGCCCTCAGAAGGCGAAACCAAACTGCGAGCCAATACTAGATGTTATAAAATGTTTAAACATTTTCCATCAATGTAGGAGCACTTATAACATGTAACAGTTTCTAACAAAGTGCAACAATTGTTAACATTTGTTAGTAAATGTTTTGGTGTTATAAAATGTTTACAAACATTTTATAACGGCAATGTGGGAGCGCCAATAAGTGTACAAGTATTTTTTTAATAAGTCAAAACAATGCCATTAAATACTTACCACTGCAGATCGTGCCATAAAATTCACCACCCCTACAACCACATAATTGTTATAAAATGGTTTGGCCAACGAAAGCTGACCACGAATTATTTAATTCAACCTTTCCTATAAAATGCCAAAAATGCCATAAACCAGGGGTACTAAGGTTATACTGATGTAAATATCGCATAATAATATGTCTTGAATAATAATTAGTATCAACTCCGTTTAAGCAGTGTACCTATAGCCATTGCCATGGTTGACAACTCTTGATTCTCGTCTTTTTTCTTGGACAGTTTTCGTTGGTCAGACTCTAATACGCCACTTTCAACCAACTTAAAAAAAAAGTAAACAAGCAGTATCAGTGCAACTGCGTGACTCAACGTAACAGTGTCCTTGGCGTCATAACATAACTGCAGCTGTTTACCAATACCAAGTAATAATCCAAACGGACTTCCTAGTCAATAAACACTTCGTACCTATTATTCATATTAGAGCGACGTTACACGTAACTGTCTCTGTCACACTAACACCGTACGCGTACTAGCTGTCTCACTTTCTCCAAATTAGACAAAGCGACTCCTTGCGACACGACGTCAGCGGATGCCGCGGGGCCAGAGATATCTGCAGCGGTGTGAGGAGGCGAAAAAAAGGAATCTTCTATTAAGGTGAATGCTCCAACCATCCCGCGAAATTCAAATTTTCTTACGTTTTTTTGGAATTTGCAGGCCAGTGGTAGGTTGTATGTTGATTAAAATATTATTCACGGTTGTAAGACATATGTAGTTACAGAATTATAATTATCAAAATCATCAATACTACGCTCTAAGTTCATAAAGCTATAGGAATGACTTTTTTTTTTTTTTTCCTACGCCTCATGAACTTGGAGGGTTGTATTGGTGATTTTGATGCTTATAATTCTGTAACTACATACGTCTTACAGCCGCGAATAATATTTTAATCAACATCAACCTAGCACTGGCCTGAAAATTGCAAAAAACGCAAGAAACTTTGAATTTCGGGGGCTGGTTGGAGAGTTCTCCTTACTGATGAAAAACTTACTGTTAATTTATCTAACCTACGGCTTATCAATAAATATAATAGAAACAGCTAGTAGAATATAATCCAATAACAACTTTATTTTATTACTTATTACTTTTCTACTTCAGTGTACAGTCGCCAGCAGGTCAAGCTATCCCAAACTGTCAAATTTTCCCAATAGAACATAAACCTTATTCCATTGTTATAAAGTTGAAAAACTATCAAAGAAATTTGACAGATTGGGGTAGCTTGATGTGCTGGCCTCTGTACTCAGGCACAACCGGTTAGTGAGTAAAGTAAAGAAGGTCATCGATATGTATGAATCCGTCGCTTTTTAGTAGTCATTCAAATTTGGTCGGATAACCAGCCGTTGCTTACATGTTTTGGTTTTTTGTTAATATTAACTTAATGCGAAACATTCCAAGCTGAATATTTTCACCATGACTAAAGGCACACAATTTTGGTTCACACCTACACATCTGGGATTGAGCCGGTTCCTTGTATTTTGCCGTCAAAGTTAAGACACCATCGTTTTGACTTTTAGCAAGATTATTCAAAAACGCATGCATGAACAGTTTTGAAACTTTGTATGGTTATTAATAGCGTCAAGAAGGACCGAATACAGTTTTCAGCGAACTTGTGCCTTGTCTCATTTAGGCGCTGCGATGTTTTTTCGGGTTTTCATAAAACCGCGATAACTTGAAAACTATCAATATTTTCTAAAATCTAATTAGGGCACTAAGGTGTGCCCCTTAAGAGCTACTCGTGTATGTTTATTCTACAGGGGCACATGCAATAGTTTTAGAGATATACGATTCATCAAAACGTTACTCCAGCAGGAAATGCAATATCTCGAAAACCTGAAGGGGCACAGATTTTATTTTTGGGGGCACATTTTGGCACACATATAAGCTCTCTGGCCATGCACAATTTTTTTCTCTCCGATCATTCGTTTAGAATTTTCCTGCTAGAAAAACGTTACCCCAGCAAGAATCGTTTTTTCCGTTTTTCTCCAAAACGACAGGGGGCACACATTTTTTATGTGGGGGCACATTTACACCAGATAAGGCACACATTATACGTTCTACTCATATAACTCTAGGAGACCTGCAAATTCCAAAAAAACGTAAGAAAATTTGAATTTCGCGGGATGGTTGGAGCATTCACCTTAATAGAAGATTCCTTTTTTTCGCCTCCTCACACCGCTGCAGATATCTCTGGCCCCGCGGCATCCGCTGACGTCGTGTCGCAAGGAGTCGCTTTGTCTAATTTGGAGAAAGTGAGACAGCTAGTACGCGTACGGTGTTAGTGTGACAGAGACAGTTACGTGTAACGTCGCTCTAATATGAATAATAGGTACGAAGTGTTTATTGACTAGGAAGTCCGTTTGGATTATTACTTGGTATTGGTAAACAGCTGCAGTTATGTTATGACGCCAAGGACACTGTTACGTTGAGTCACGCAGTTGCACTGATACTGCTTGTTTACTTTTTTTTTAAGTTGGTTGAAAGTGGCGTATTAGAGTCTGACCAACGAAAACTGTCCAAGAAAAAAGACGAGAATCAAGAGTTGTCAACCATGGCAATGGCTATAGGTACACTGCTTAAGGAGGATGTTCCGATAGGCCGTCCATACATTTTTATTTGCGTAAATTCCGTAAACATAGACACCCTTTGTTGAAAACGAATCATTTTATCACTTTTGTATAATTAAATGTCTGCGCGTTCGACCGTTTTAGGAAGTAACTTACATTATTTACTGAGAAAAACGATCGTAAAATCCAAATAAAATTTGAGATTCGCATAAATGTGTGCGTGTGTTTTGACAAGCGATAGTTTAGAAATGAGAACGCTAGATGGCGTGCAGGCGTTATTGTAATTCTGTTGAATCAATGTATTACGAACAATAATTTATTTCCTTTCTTACTTTTCATGAACAGGTTCAACAAAAATAACTTTATAATTAATAAACCTATAATTGACGTAAACCACTTAATTACAATCATAATATTGTTCTGTGGCAACATTAAGATCTAAGCGACGTTGCCGTACCGTCCGTGATCCGTCAAGGACACAGTTAACCTTCACTTGACCTACGAAGTAAGCGTTGCCAAACTTCTGTGATTCTGTCGCCCGATCGACATCTAATAAAATACAATTTTGAAGCTCGCTTGTATGTATGTTTTGGCGCGCGGAATTTCTCGCGTATATTTTTATTTTGTATACTTTGCATTTTCATTGATTCAAATTGCAATATTTCTAGTATGTCATTGCAATTTATTGTAGTTATAGTAATAATGATTCACGATACGTAATTTTATTTTAAAATGAAAGTAAATAGGTAAGTACCTACCTATCTTTCGGCGGTTTTAGAAACAGCAAGTTAGCCCGTCACAATACTAATTACTCACCTATGTCTCAATTTTTAAAAGTACACAGTCAGTGGTTATCACAACTTTAGTGTGTATGTGTGTACCTACCTATATTCTTTGGTCAACAATAAATTAAATAAGGAAGTACATATTATAATTCGGTAACTCAACGAGTTTGCAAACATTTGGAAAATCGGAGTTCCTACAAAATAGAATACCTTTTACGCATAATTATTGTGAACAGTTTCAGACAAACAAACATTATTTTAGTTTGATAGATTACTTGCATCGGCGCTGGCGTGGTGCGGCGCCCAGCCCGTAGGTATCGGCGATAGACTTATGGGTGCGTTCGAAACTTTGACTTTTGAAAACATTGGTTTAGAATTTTTTGAGTTTCTTACATCAAATTAATAAACGTGATTTATTGTTTGTTTCTAAACAACTTATTCTAGTCTGTTTACTTTTTTTCTTATTCGTCGACCCCGTAGAGATACTTAAGTAAAATTTTATTTTTATTGTTCTTTTTTCTGTAATGAATTCAGAACGTAACCCTGGCCCTGACTGAAGATCTGTATCATTTGTTTGTATTTTGTAATGAGCAATAAATTTTAGCTAGAATGCTTGAATGCGACTACGTAGTTCTGCGATCTCATTTCATACGGTTGTGAAATTCCATACTATTCAATTACTCAAAAATATTATACAAAAAGCCAAAGCAAAAAAAAGCGCGGGAAACTTTCAACTTGGTGGACGCGGCTTTTTTGTTAAATTCGAAAAATACTAAAAAAGACTTGTAATTTAGGATCAGTAGCTGTAGTTTTAGTGTTTTATATTCTTTTATTACTTAATTTTAGTTTTTGTACATTTTCTTCGGTAGGGTAAGTCTTTAATATTATTTAGTTTAGGGCAAAAATGAACGAGCCGCCTGACCCGGGGGACTTTGTTCCCCCGGCAGGCAATTTTGTTACCATTTCAAATGAATCGGGTATGGATACCGATGGATCAACTTCGGCTCGTCACTTAAAAAGAAGTCGTGTTCATGTGTGCAAACAATGCAACAAACGCCGTCGTACCCGTAAACACCACGGTTCCGAGACTTCGGGATGTGATTGCACGGACGCTACACTAGTTTCTCCATTGGAGCCTAAATGCTCTGAAATTACCACTGTTTCAAGCGATATTCCTACTCCGTCCGTAACAGTTCCCACCCAAATCGGTCGAAAAACTTACGACAAAACTGACAGCGCGCCTTTTGTTGTACATGTACAAAAAATAAACATTACTCCGGATGATGGAACGACTCTGCACCCAATTACTTTTGGCAAATTTCTAAAGCACAATGCCTTCCAAAATATCATTAACGGTAGCGTCAAAAAAATCGGGCGCAATAAAATTTCTCTATCATTTTCCAACTTCCTGGACGCAAATTCCTTTATTTCACATTATAGTCTTGAAAAATACAATTATAAATCTTTCATACCTACTTTTAATGTTACCAGAATGGGTTTAGTGCGTGGTGTTCCTGCAGAATGGTCTCCGGAGGAAGTTATTGATAATATAACGGTGCCGGTTGGATGTGGTTCAATTTTAAAAGTCAGACGCCTTAATTTTAAAACCATTGTTGATGCTACAACTATTTGGAAACCATCCCAATCTATTGTCGTTACTTTCGATGGACAAGTTCTACCGAAAAGAATTTTTATGTGCTATAATGCATTACCTGTAGATTTGTATATTTTCCCTACTGTACAGTGTTTCAATTGCTGTCGTTATGGGCACACTAAAATTCAATGCAGGTCCAAACCTCGTTGCTTTAAATGTGGCCAAGGCCACACTGGGGATAGTTGTGAAAGAGAACAAGAAAGTGCATCTTGTTGCCTTTGCTCTGGTTTTCACTATGCTACCAATAAGTCATGCCCAGAATTTTCTAGGCAAAAATTAATTAAAACATACATGGCACAAAGTTCAGTATCTTATGCTGAAGCAGCAAAAGTATATCCCCCAGTAACTAAATCATATGCTGATACACTTTTATCTTCTCCTTCCAAAAACTTTGCAGATACTCCATCTATTTCTTCATCTAATAGACTGCCTGTTTCAAGTAGCTATAAAAAGACTGTCTTCCTCAAACCACGTTCCCCTCCTAAATCTGTACAAGGATATAATAAAGAGGCTCATAATGCCATTATTAAAGATTTTAACATTCCCCAACCATCAAATGGTTGTGCTTTATCTAATAATCATAATAATGATAAAAATGTTTCAAATTTTTCCATAAACGATTTTCTTTCTGCATTACACAATCTTCTCTCTCAGTTCAACATTTCACCGTCCAACGCTGCCCCTTCTTTCAATGTATCTCAACCCATTCATAATGGACTACACATCCAAAATAATCCAGTGGAATTGCCGCAGTCTAGTGAACAAAAAGAGTGATGTTATACATCTTTTAAATAAATATGAGCCATTTGCCTTTGCTTTAGCAGAGACTTGGCTCAAATGTAATAATATTTTTAAAATTAACGGTTATTTAACCATTAGAGAGGATAGATCTGATGGATATGGCGGAGTAGCTATACTCATCAAGAATTCTATCCCTTACTCTACCATTACACTACCTCCTCATAGTGAGGAAATTTCAATTGTAGCTATTAAAGTAGGTACATCATATTTGTCTTGTTTCTATCTACATTCCTCACCCTTCTTTTTCTGTTCTTCAAGAGATGAATAATCTCTTTTCTTTTCTTCCAAAGCCATTCTTAATA
Organism: Polymixis flavicincta; assembly: GCA_949987655.1. Classification (NCBI taxonomy): domain Eukaryota; kingdom Metazoa; phylum Arthropoda; class Insecta; order Lepidoptera; family Noctuidae; genus Polymixis; species Polymixis flavicincta. The sequence goes on along the minus strand of OX465180.1, from coordinate 10,844,145 downwards.
TTGGGGGACTTCAATTGCCATCACCAATCGTGGGGTTGTTCAACTTCCAACTGTTACGGTGATGAATTACTAAATATCATAGACTTACATAACTTATGTATCTTGAATTCAGGAGCTGCCACACGTCGTTCAGATCCCAATCAGAACCAAAGTGCAATAGATCTTTCTATCTGTTCCCCTAACTTAGCCTCCTTATTAACTTGGCATACTCTAACCTCTACTTATGGTAGTGACCATTTTCCAATAGTTATTTCTTATCCCCTTTCCAAACCAAATGCACCACTAAGGAGATCAAACTTAAAATATAAACTTCCTAATAGAAATGATGATGCCTGGGACAAATTTAGAAATATTGTAGACAGTAAGCTTTGCTCCTTGCCTGTCATTTCAGATGGCAATGAAAATAGTTGTGCTGAAGCTTTAGCACTCTTATTAATAGCCGCGGCAGATGAAGTATTTCCTGCAAAAAATAACAATATTAGTGCAATTCCCTCACCTCCATGGTGGGACTCAGAGTGCACAGAAATCATTAAAAAACGTAAAGAGGCCGAATACAATTATAACCTTGATATGTCCGATATTAATTTTGATATAGTTACTAACTTAATTAATGAAACTTGTAAACTTTTTAAGAAGAAAAAATTTGAATCTTGGCGTAACTTTTGCTTATCAATTTCACCGAATACTCACCCTACGATTGTCTGGCGCAATATTCGTAGATTTAGATCTATTTATAACAACTCTTCTCCTATTCCAGATTCTTTGGCCAATGAATTTTTGGATAAATTAGCTCCACCTTGGGTACCTGAGGCTATTAACCTGTCTCATGTATCCCTTAAAGTGTAATGTCAAAAAAAAAAAAAAAATGACCTGGTGCTAGCTGACTCCAAGATGGCGTCGATTAGGTCACGTCCCCTTAGGTCCCTTGGGTTAAAACCCCGATTTCTCGCTATTTTACTATGAAACTCATATGAAACTGTAACTTTTTCGGAATTAGTACATCATTTTTTATTCAGTGTATGACCTATGTGAAATTGAGTTTACAATAAAATGAGTAGGTTTCAAGTTAAAAACGAGTGCTGTTATTTGTCTCCCACTTTATCATTCAAGGCCCCAGAAATAAAAGCAAAATACATATTTTAATAATAAACCATTTAATAGTAATCACTATTACACTACAATAACGATTACATAATAAACATATTACCACCAGGCAGCCAAAACATATAAAAAAGGACGTTAATCTTATCTTATCTTCACGCGACACAAGTGGCCACTTATAACTGTTCCGTAACTCGACACTTATTCATTTTTTTTTTGCAGTCGTAAACATGTCGCAGTTTGACAAATGTTTATGTACTTAATCAGTTCAAGACTGTTGCTAACTATAAATAAATACTTGCAAGTGTTCACAATGAAAGGAGTTCGTAAATTAATCCATAAAAAAAGTCTATTGTTTACAAAAACTTAAGAACACGTGACGCTGTATGCGTCACGTGTTCGGGTTTTTTCTTATGAATTGCTTAATCGATTGCAAATGTGAAAACTATTCCAGAAACTACATTAAATTACCTCCTATTTAAGTGTTATAGCAAAGTTTTAATTATTTTTAATAATTATGTATTTTTTTCGAGAATCGGGCGATGACGTAATTCGGCCCTTAGCAACAGGTCGGACTGTTGCATAGCAACGGAGGAATGACATGTTAAAATTGCAATTTTGACTACTTTATCTGAATTTTCATACACAACATCGTATATTTATGGATAGTTTATGAAATTTTCTTACCATTTTAGCAGTATTTTAGCCATTTCATACAAAATACGCACACGAAAAGTCAGCGCAAATATTTTATGATTTTATATGGCGGCCATTTTTTCACCTCGTGGAATTTTTTCCGTAAAATATATGCGTAAATATATTATACTGCTTTTAACTAATACGTAAATAGAAAGTTGATTAACTTTACATACGTATTCATGCTTGAAATATGCACTTTCACTTCAAAAACACTCAGCACAATCGATAAAACGAGTAGCACGGATCCGCGCCATAGCACTGTCAAAGTACTATGTTCTGCGATGAATACCGCGAAAATTTGCACTATGAAGTTGGCATCAATCCAAGAAACATATCTAGCCTTGTCTATCCTGATCATTTTTATACAAGAACGAAAGAGATAGGATGCTTAGTTTCATAGAGAAACGTAAAAAACCGCTCCCACCGGCTCCCACAGATTACGTGCCGTGCCACGGCACATAGCAATCAACTGCGATTTTTTATCCGCCGTGGACCGGCAAATGCCATTTCGCCGGGTATCCAATAACCAAGACAGTAATTCTACGCTAGATCTTCCATTCAATCTCACTGAATTAAAGGGTGTTATTAATAAAACTAAGGATTCTGCACCAGGCGTTGATGGCATCCCGTATTCCTTTTTTACTAGTGCAAATGATGAAGTCCTCAGTTATTATTTAGAGCTTATTAATTCTATTTTGAATTCAGGAAACATCCCTGTTGAATGGAAACGTCAAAAGGTGTTGCCATTTCTTAAACCAAATAAAACTCCATCTGATGCTTCTTCATACCGTCCCATAGTTTTGTCTTCAATTCTGATGAAATTAGCGGAACACTTAATAAAAAATCGCCTAGAATGGTATGTTGAAAGTAAGGGTCTTTTGGCAGAATCACAATATGGCTTTAGAAAAGGTAAAAGTACAACTGACTGTTTAAGTATTCTAATATCTGATATTCGTTTATCCTTCTCTAACAACCAATCTACCGTAGCAGTTTTCCTTGATATTAATGCAGCTTATGATAACGTTTTATTATCAGTTTTACAAAGTAAATTAAAAACCTTACAAGTTCCTTTGAATTTGTCCAATTTCATTATTAACATCTTGACTGAACGTTCTGTTAGCATGTTAATTGGAGATCATGAGGAATCTCATCTTGTTTGGAGAGGCCTCCCACAGGGTTCTGTGCTCAGTCCCCTTCTATACAATATTTACACTTTTGATTTAGACTCTGCTTTAACCAACCATGTTCAGGTTCTTCAGTATGCCGACGATTTATTGTTATATTCTTCAAGCCAAAGGGTTGAGCAAGCTAGCTATGCTATCAATTCTGCTTTATCTACTTTGGAGCCATGGTTACATTTAAACGGTTTGGATTTATCCACGTCCAAAAGCGCGGCTGTTTTATTCACCCGGAAGAGAAATATTCCCTTATTAAATCTCTTCTTTAAAGGAATACCTATTCCAGTTAAAGATAAATTCAGATATCTAGGTATAATACTTGACTGTAAATTAAGTAGTGTTCCACAGTGTGACTATATTGTTAGCAAATGTGAAAATCACCTAAACATGCTTAGATGCCTCTCTGGTGTGTGGTGGGGTGCACATCCCTTTTCTTTGAAACTAATTTACAACGCAATTATCTGAAGTACTCTGGATTATGGAATGTTCGTTTTAGAACCTGGTAGCGTTATGGCTTTTAAAAAGTTGGATGGCATCCAGTCCAAAGCATTACGCATTATTTCTGGTGCCATGAAGTCTAGTCCCATTAATGCGCTCCAAGTTGAATGCGGGGACGCTCCTTTGTACCTTAGAAGACAATTCCTTTCTGACAAATATTTGTTCCGAATTCTTCAATTCTCAGCTCATCCTCTCATTCCTAAACTGGACTCTTTAGTGTTGCAGATTGAATCTTCTGACTACTGGTCCCATAAACGAGCTCCATGTTTAGTTATAAGTTACAAAAAATTCCTTTCACTTTCTTCTCCTATTCATCGTTCCAATAAGCCTCAGCTCGTGCAGGACGTGGTGAGCGCTCTGTTCCCCTCGCGAGGGGAGCACGCTCCCCCGCCTATAGCTCCGCCTCCTGCGGTGCCCGATGCGGACCACACCGACGACGACGACGGCTCTCCAGAGGTGACCGAGGTAGACCTGAGAGTGGCGGTACGTAGGCTGAGTGCCAAGAATACCGCCCCAGGACCCGACGGCTTGCCCGGCAAAGCCTGGGTCCTGGCCTTGCAGGCTCTCGGGCCTCGACTAAGAGGGCTCCTAAGCGCATGCTTGGAGGAGGGCCAGTTCCCACTTCGCTGGAAGACGGGGAAACTGGTCCTCATTAAGAAGCCGGGGCGCCCAGCGGACTCTCCGTCCGCTTACCGGCCCATTGTGCTGCTCGACGAGGTGGGCAAGCTCTTTGAGAGAGTAATTGCAGACCGCCTCGTCGGGCGGCTGGTGCGGGTGGGGCCGGATTTGGCGGAGAGCCAGTTTGGTTTCCGCAAGGGGCGCTCCACGGTGGATGCCATCATGCGCGTGCGAGCCCTCACGACGGGGGATGCTGTGGCCCGGGGTGGGGTCGTCTTGGCGGTGTCATTAGACATCGCCAATGCCTTCAACACCCTGCCCTGGAGTTGCATAAGGGAGGCACTCCGGTATCACCGGATGCCGACCTACCTCTGTCGTGTGGTCGAGGCCTATTTGACGGACAGGGCCGTCATTTACCCCGGTCACCTCGGAGAGTGGAACCGGCGAGAGATGTCGTGCGGTGTCCCACAGGGATCGGTCCTGGGGCCGCACCTGTGGGACATCGGATACGACTGGGTGCTGCGCGCCGACCTCCCTAGCGGCGTCAGTGTAGTTTGCTACGCTGACGACACGCTGGTCCTGGCGCAGGGGAGGTCGTACCAGGCGGCGGCCGACTTAGCGACACACGGGGTTGCGACAATCGTGGATAGGATCCGGCAACTGGGACTCGAGGTGGCCTTGCACAAGTCCGAGGCCATGTGGTTTCATGGTCCTCGGAATGCGCCACCGACGGGTTCCCAGATAACGGTGGGAGGGGTTCACATCGGCGTCGAGTCGACGATGAAGTACCTAGGACTCGTCCTCGACAGCCGGTGGAACTTCGCGGAACATTTCCGCCGTTTGGCTCCCAGACTGGAGCGGGCCGGGGCTGCGTTGAAGCGGCTCTTGCCCAATCTAGGGGGGCCAAACGCCTCCTGCCGGAGGCTCTACGCGGGGATCGTGCGGTCCATGGCCCTATACGGGGCGCCGGTGTGGGCGCCTACATTGAGGCGCCAACCAGCTCGCAAGCTGAGGGCGTCCCATAGGGTCATGGCGATCAGGATGATCCGGGGATATCGCACGATCTCCGGCGAGGCGGCGGGCCTCCTTGCCGGATTACCGCCATGGGATCTGGAGGCAAAGGTCCTCGCGCAAATATGGGAGTGGCGCGAGGAGGCCAAACGCCGGGGCGTAATTCCGCTGCCGCAGGAAATTGCGGCACAGCGGACAGAGCTCCGGCGGGATCTCATGGTGACATGGAGAGAGCGATTGTCGCAACCCAGTGCTGGGCACGCCACGATTGCGGCGGTAAGTCCCCTCTTTGAGGAGTGGTTTGAGAGGCGGCATGGCGTCCTCACCTTCCGCCTGACGCAGGTCCTCACCGGACACGGTTGTTTCGGGAGGTTCCTGTTTCGGATAGGGCGGGAGGAAACGCCCGGGTGTTTCCACTGCGAAGATCGCCCTGAGGACACGGTGGAGCACACGGTGGCGGTCTGCCCTGCTTGGGCGGAGCACCGCCGTGTCCTCGTGGAGGCGATCGGCGGCGGCGATCTCTCGCGTCCGGCCCTGGTCCAGGCCATGGTACGGAGCGAGAGGGCATGGGGAGCCGTCACCTCCTTCAGTGAAGCAGTAATGCTCGCGAAGAGGGAGGTGGCGCACGTGAGGGAGAGGCAGCATATGCGCCCTCGCGACCCCAGCCGCCGCAGGATTAGGAGACGCCCTGGGCGTCGGGAATCCCAGGCCGATTTCCGGCCACCGTAGGCATGGGCTTGCGGACGGCGAGTAATGGGTAGCTCGCTGTCCGGTAAGGACCAAGCCCAAGTCGACGGCGCGTTGTGTTCCACGCGCGCCTCAAAGAGATGTCAGCACAAAAAAAAATGATGGGGCCCGCAAGGGCCGATGCCTGTCAGGGGTGCGGGTTCGTTTGAAAGAGATACCACAGCCCCTGGCATACGGGCTAATGAAGGAACACGGGTGGGTTTTAGTCAGTAAAAGTCTGACACGCCCTCCTGCTCCACCCAGAGCGGGAGAAGTTATTTGATGATTTCCCACCCAAAAAAAAAAAAAAAAAAAAAGCTTCCCCTTTTTAGCTGTAGTTATGAGAGCTTACAATTCAAGCCCATCATAAAATATAACTGTGTAAGTAAATCAGATCCCAATAGTCATTTAAGTTTTAATAATTTTCTGGCTGAACACTTAGAATACCACCATATATTTACGGATGCTGCCAAGCATTCTCGAATGAGTTGTGTTGGGATTGGCACTTTCCATTCTCAATACAATATCGTCCAAAAAATAAAACTGCCTCCGGAGACTTCTGTTTTTACTGGGGAATGTTTCGGCATTTTAAAAGCCATAGAATATGCTCGTGTTTTAAAGTCAAAAAAAACTATAATTTTTACGGATTCTCAAAGTGCCCTTCTAGCCATCAATAAATCCCCTTTCGAACACAAGACACAGTCACCTATCATATATTTAATAAGAGATTTTGCGTGCAGGAGCATATCTGAGGGTAATACACTACAATTTGTGTGGGTTCCGGCCCATGCTGGAATCCATGGCAATGAAGTTGCTGATAAACTTGCTGGTGATGCGGTGCAGTGTGGGGACATAGTTCCTTATACAAATTTTAGCTATGACCTCATGACGTTACCAAAGACTTTTCTATGGGACACTTGGAAAGTAGCTTGGGATATCGGAAGCAAAACGAAGGGGCGTTATTTTTCAAAAATTCAATCCGACGTTCCGGAAAAACCGTGGTTCGGTAGCGCAAAGTTTGGCAAGTTGGAGACCTCAGTTATTATAGGTACGGATGAGACTAGGTCATGTTTGCTCTCCAGCCCATCTTGCCAAACTTCATATAATCGACGATCCCATTTGCTTGTGTGGCACAGATGAAGGCGACTTAGATCACATTTTTTTCTCCTGTCCCTTATATGACCGTTCCTCCTTTCTCACTAACCTTTTGTCTCTCCGTATTCCTTTTCCTACCTCAATACTTTCTTTGCTTTGTACAAATAGCTTTCCTGTATAATTAAATGTTTAGTCTCATTCATTACTTTAAATAATATTAAATTGTAATTTTTTGTCATTGTAAATTACTCATTAGTTATTACGTTATTCTTGTTATAATTTTTATTCTGATCCTATTTATCCGTCCTATTCTAAATCCCGTTAAATTGTACATAAGTACATAACATTTTTGTTTCCCTACCTTTGAACATAAACTAACAAACCAAACGTGACATTGGCTAAATGCACAAACCGTGCGAAGCCAGAACAAAAAAAAAAAAAAAAAAAAAAACAGCCAAAGGTGTGCATGACATGAGGTGAAGCATAAACTTGTGGCACGGAAAATTATAATGTGTAGCAGTTAGCAGTGAGAGTGCTGCAATGGCAGCAGATTTTAGATATGGTCCGCTTCTTTTAACCGGAGTAGGTACATGAAAACTGCAAGGATTATTACTGCAATGTCAATAAAACAGCTGCAAATGGAAGTGAAAACAAGGAAGAAAATCTCGTAGAAAGTCTGAAAAATGCTGCTCTAATTTATGCAGCCAATGAAAAAATTGCTTTGAAAGCAGGTCCTTTGTCAAATGAGACAACAAATGTGGCAAATGTGCGAAAATATAATAAAATTGTGAGGCCTTCCTGTCTATCTACTGATGAAAAATTTGAATGTTTAGCTGGCAGTCCAGATGGTAAGTTTTTGTTTATGAACCTTAAATTTTATCTATATATTTGGCAAATGTGTAAAATAATAATGCTAGCTATCTATAATCGCGAGAGACCAAGGATTACGAGCACGATAGACAATTGAATTTCTTGTATCAAATCTTATGAAGAGCTTCAATGTTTTATATTTTGTGTTGTTTGTTACAGGTATAATTGAAAATGAGTGAGCTGTTATTGAGATCAAGTGCTTTCCATCATTGGCAAGGAAAAATCAAAGTTTAGAAGGCAGCCGCAATAGAAATGACAAAGTTTGTTCTAAAATTGGAGAATAATGTTTTAGTTATGAATAAAAGGCATGATTATCAAGTAAATTGATAATTCTATTGCATGCCCACTTTAAATTTATTTCAGTATCTTGTTTTCTCTTACTGTAATTAAAATCTACTATTTCAGGTTCAAGGACAAATGCATGTGATCAAAATGGATAAGTGCTACCTACTTCATATGTTTTATTTCAGTCACTGAACCTTTGACTGTGATAGAAGTTTGTCGAGATGAGGAATTTATCAGCAGTATGATACCGAAGCTATTAGTTTTTTTTTAAACTGTATTCTGCCAGAAATCATATTGAGACATGTGCAACAAAATGCTAAATGTATAGATTTGAATGGTATGTATACATGGCTAGATATCAAGTTATTCATATCCAGTTTATGCTGACCTCTCATTGTACAGAAATCCTATACAATGCGAGATCATCATATACTGGAATATTTTTCATAATTTAATGAATTCATAAATTTTGTCTATTTCAATGTCTAAAATATATTATTATGTTATTCTAGTGAAAAATCGACCATCAACATCAGTTGGAACTTCGAGCAACTAGTAAAGTTCCATTTTAGAGCAGCTTTGGAGACTGATGGTAAATTATATTTTTGAAATGAATGGGAAATAATATTCGTTAAAGTAACACAAATACTAAGTAAAGTTATTTTTCTTTGCAGAAGCCTTGTAGCAGTGGACAGACTCACGGCACATGGTGAAATCAACAAGTCAACGATTTTTGTATAATTGTATTTTGACTATAAAATGAATAGGCGTATTTTTGTAGTAGTTATTACTTTGACATTTTAAAATATGTTTTCGCCTACCTGGTTATAATCATATACTAAAGTGTATTATTTTGATTTCTTGTTTTTTTGCTGTTTTCTTGTGTCTGTTAAGTGTAATGTCTGTAATTATTGTAATAATTGGTTATGCTATAAGTTTAATCATGTATCAGGCATCATTTGTTTCACTTCAAATACTTTTATTTGATAATTAATTAGTGCAAGGTAATAAAATAAAACTATCTTTATAAACTGTATAGACTCAAGTTTTTGTAACTGAACAGACAGTTGTGCTGCTGCGGAGTTTATTGCCTGCCTTACTGCCTTATTGTAATTTTGACATCCGAAAAGTGCTGATTATCAGCCTAGTTTGAATAAAAGACATTATTTTATATGAATATAACTTTTATTACCCTATCATCATACTCCACGCCTTCTTCCCATGGAGGTACGCAGAAATTACAGAACGCCACCTGCTACGATCCCTACATACTCCTTTTGTCTCGTTTAGGTTCATAAATCTGCACCCTAATTGCGTAACTCACGATTAATCATAATCAGTTTCGTCTTCACAGTTCAACAATATTCATTGCGTTATTTACGTTGCTGAGCAGACACATTTTTCGACCATATGAAGCAATGGTTTAACAATCCGTTTCAAAACGAAACAGATTGTGATGAATCGTGAGTTACGCAATTAGGGTGCGGGTCAAACACGCACGCCGGTTGCGAGTACTACGCTCAGTATTCACACCACACATGCTTCGCAAGCAACCTATTTCATTTTTTTACCTATTATAATCCATAAATATCGTAACAGGCGGCATTTTTTTAAATACACGCCACCTAGTGGTATATTCTTGGAAGTACTCGCATACGTCTGTGTGTGTAAACGACTTGTATTCAATAGCAGATTTTAAAAACCGGCAATGGTGTCGAATTGGGTAGATTTTGAGGCAATGTTACGACCTAATTCAATAAAGTGTAATGTCCGATAAGCGCTTCGACTACTCCTACGACTTACTAATGTGCCAATTACACATAAAACAAAATAAACTAAAAAATGTTGACTTCAGCGCCATCTAGCGGGAATATGTCCGAGAGCAGACCGTATGTTTCACCTACTAATTATTATTCAAGACATATTATTAAGCGATATTTACATCAGTATAACCTTAGTACCCCTGGTTTATGGCATTTTTGGCATTATATAGGAAAGGTTGAATTAAATAATTCGTGGTCAGCTTTCGTTGGCCAAACCATTTTATAACAAATACGTGGTTGTAGGGGTGGTGAATTTTATGGCACGATCTGCAGTGGTAAGTATTTAATGGCATTGTTTTGACTTATTAAAAAAATACTTGTACACTTATTGGCGCTCCCACATTGCCGTTATAAAATGTTTGTAAACATTTTATAACACCAAAACATTTACTAACAAATGTTAACAATTGTTGCACTTTGTTAGAAACTGTTACATGTTATAAGTGCTCCTACATTGATGGAAAATGTTTAAACATTTTATAACATCTAGTATTATAGACTTCCAAAGAAACACTACAAAATGCAAAATAACTTTAATTTCGGAAGGCGGTGACTTTGGATGTGTATTTTAATTATTTGTCACCGCCTTCCGAAATTAAAGTTATTTTGCATTTTGTAGTGTTTCTTTGGAAGTCGGTTGTTATTTTTTTGAAAAAAGTTTTTATTGAATTCTAAGTTGTACGAAATGTGTAAAATACATTCCATACATCTTATCCACATATGAAGCGAAGACAGACCATATTTATACTTATCTTCTCTGATGAGTCTTTTGGATACAAAGTCCAAGTCATTCATTTTGCTAGGTAGGGTATTGCAAATATTACAAACAGCTGCAGAAGAAGTATTGGAAATCACAGTAGAAATTTTCCCATCAATCATAGTCATGTACAAAACATGTTTAATATCAAAATTATCTACAATTGTGGGAACAAGATTACGAATTTCTTCCTCTAAGGATGCACTTTCCTTCTTTATCAATTCATTTGTTTCTTTTGCAAATATAAAGCCAATTGGACGACAATAGTTTGTTGAAGAGGGAGCAGGATTTTGCCACAAGATAGTACCACTCTCTTCTTCCAAACGAAGCGGAACCAAACTAATCATGAAAACTGAAGAATCGTCAATTTTAGTGTCGGAGTGTGACTTTTGTTTATAATTACTTTGAGAAGATGACCCGTCAAAACCCCATTTGCTTATTAGTTTCAGCGATTTTTTGTCGGCAGAGTTGTGCTGAATTGTTTTTAATATCCTATTGGTTGTCAAATCTAGGAGCGATTGAAGTCTTATCTTAGCATCAGATTCAGTTACAGTTATGTCTGACTCTGGAGGATAACAAGTTTTTTTAGCTTCCGGAGCTTTTGATAGGATGGAAGACCATACATTTTCTCTGAAGCAAGAATAGTTCTTAAATTTCGATATTGCCATTTTGACAAATTTGTTGAGGTGTAAAGCGCTAACGTTTTATCATCTGGTAAACACGGTTTGTCAGTCTTTTTAGCGAATAGTACATCATTCATGTACCATCTCACATTTTTCCTTGTTTTGGCTGAGTTCGTTTAATATAGCTGCTAATTTTGTTTTTTTAGACTCTTTTAATTTGGCACATAAAGCATAAACTAATTCCTCCTCTGTGTGATCTAGAAGTGTTAGAGAACGCCTTTTCTTCTGTTTATCAGATATATCAACAAATGGTTTTTTACTTGTACCCCACAACTTAATTGATGAGTATCCACTTGCGATTTGTGCGGGACAAGTGATAGAACAGTGTATATAACAGAATAGTGTATATAAAGTGATACATAGACACTCATAAGACAGTACATAAGTGCTATAGTTTTATCAATTCGTTCATAGTTGTGTACATCGTAAACTTAGTACTAGGGGTAAGCAGTAATTAAGTGTTTATGCTATATTTTATATTGTTTTCATTGATTTTATATTTTTCTTAGATAGTTCTTATTACATAGAGTCGAAATATATATATATATAGTTTTACCTATGTAAATGTAATAAAAATAGTGAAAAACGCGAATAATGTAGCGCGGTCCTCATTACGGTAAAGATTCGAGGCATTTAGGAAAAAATGTTCTATAAATGAGCTTCGCTCTGATTGGCCAACAGTTTTCGCGCATTTTTTAATGATGTTTTTCCTTTTTTTTATGTATAGCTAACGATTTTCCCGCGCTTTTTGATTATTGTGATTGGTCAAATCGATTTCGAAACCTTATCGAAAATTGTATAAAAGTAGGAACATTTTTGTAATTCGACACATTCAGCAGGCGAGCTACCTATAAGAAAGTACTCCAAATATAGAAGCAAGAAGTCTCCAGTGGTTTCATTCCCCGCCAACCCAGCACACAAATGTGGCAGTAGCCCACACGTTTCGAAATTTGGAATTACTTCCTCGGCAACTTTAAAAATGCTGCTTAAATCGATATTTTGACATTTTGGCCAAACTATTTGGGATTGTAACCAGTCTGAATTTTTGTTAAGAAAGGTCTTTTGAGCTCTACTGGAAGCAGACCATCTTTTTGAGATATTACTTGAAAAATTACGACAAAATAATTTAATATTACTCAAATCTTCGGAAGACAATTCATCACCAATACGTTCAATAAGGGCATTAAATAAAAATTCGACATTTTTAAAACCACCTCCTGATTTAAGAACAACGTATAAGTCTAAGTTGGTGACAAATGCGGACATATTATAATTTTAAGGAAAATTGAAAACAAATTAGAATCAGAGATATCAAAGACAAAGAGACTTTGATTTTAACAAAAAAAAAATACGAAAACAAATTCGACGAAAGAAAGACAAACAAAAATTATTTGATTTTAAAATCCAAAGATTCAAAATACAACAATAACAAAACAAACAAACAACAAGCATTTCTTCAAGCGCACAGAAAAAATAAGGACACGTCTTATCGCAACCACATTTAGTTGTACACTGAGGTCAGTGTTGCCGCAACTGAGTTCCCAAAAGATACATATCCAACGCTGAAAAGGTACATTTTGGGGTAAAAAGGTACATAAGCAACGCTTTTACTAAAATCACTCACGTCCTTCCGACCTCGCCGCCGAGGTCCTTGCGCCCCGCGAAGACCCCGAGCTTACGATGAGACCCCCGACCGTCCCTTGCTCGTTGAAGCGCCAGCCCGCGCCGCAGCTGAGCCAGTAGAGTTAAATTCCCCGATTGATAATAATAACGAAAATATTTTGATCCAGCCTGTCCCCACTTGCACTTGGTTAAAGTAAGTATGTTTTATGCCCTGGCTGTAGGCTTTTAGTATAATTAAAAATGCCTTCACTGGAAAATCCGGTTAAGAAGATACGGCCTCTCAAGGTCAACTTCGAGATGCCATAAAAATCAATCATCAAAAAAAAAAAAAAAAACGTCGACTGTTTCTCTCGCTCTCTTGCAATGAATGACAGGGAGAGACTGCCTGCTCGCCAGCTATTTTTTGGATTCTAGGTGTGAGAAAACTTACTCTAATATTATAAAATCTCGTGTCACGATGTTTGTGGTCGCACTCCTCCGAAACGGCTCGACCGATTTTTATGATTTTTTTGACGTGACAACGTCTTATAATTCGATGGAGCCGGCTGCACGCACGAAAAAACATGACTCATGCGGCGTTACCTCGCTCTGAGGCGTTCCATTTAAGGCTTGAAGTGCAAGCGAGAGCGCGGAACGGGCGACAAAGAGGCACAATCGGCCTCCGCGTTCAGCAGCGTTCGACATCAGTCTCTCTCCTACTTGAGTGAGCGATGCGTCTGCGTGGACAGCTGCTATACAATAATACAATAATAAACAATAGTATTATCTTATGACGTTGTCACGTTCAACTATCGTCAGTAAACCGACTTTACAGACAACCGATTTTTTATGTATATTTGATAGGTATGAGAATAGGTCGTAAAGTATATTTCATACCGTTAGAAAGAAAAAAAAAATAGGAAAACATTAAATTGTAATTTTGACAGGACAACGTCTGGCGGGTCAGCTAGTATCTAATAAATATAAAAAAGAAACATGCGGGGCAATCTTTGGGGATTGCCGATAGAAGATAAAACTAAGTAACTTGTGAATTGTATCGTCGAGCTATTAGATTATTATTTTTGGTTTATAAAGAAGTGTTTATGATCAAGGATTAAATTAAATTGGTCATTATCACTTCTTTACAAACCAAAAATAATTCGACAATAATAATCTAATAGCTCAACGATACAATTCACAAGTAACTTAGTTTTCACTTCTATCGGCAGTCCCCAAATAATGTTTAGGGAATAATTTCTCATGAATTGTTTTATTTATCAGTAGAAAGTACTATCATGTATGTATACGGTGAAATACAATTTCCATTTATTGCGCTATCGTAGGTACACACGGCTACACATCAAGCTGTACATTTCCAGTATAAGCTGATCCTGCATTGTATAAGATTTCCGTACAGTGCGAGATCAGCATAAACTGGAAATGTATAGCTTGATGTGTAGCCGTGCGTACACAATTATTGCAATTATTATTTGGCGGCGGTTTCAAATTATGGATGTTAAGTTGAAAAGGTACGTAAAAGGAACCTCATTACACATCACACATGAGAGGCTTAAAAGGTACGTCAAATGTGTAAAATGTACGCTAACGGCAACGCTGACTGAGGTGTACGCGCGCGATTCGTGACCGTATTACGTTACGTCATGAGAGGCGGCCATCTTGTTATCCCGGCAAACTCGCGTCGAAGCTCCATTTTGCTGGCCAGCGGACCTATTGCGATATGAGTAAGGCTATGAATAAAAAAAAGCGAACAATTAACATTAAAAAAAATTGTTATTTTCTGTCACTATTATCTCGAAAGTACGCAGAGATAAGCAATAAGTTTCTTCGAGCCAAATACTCAGAATTATTAGTTTTCTAACATATGTGAATGCCATCTCGACATCGCTTAAGGTTTTTGAGAAATTGAGTAAAATGTAATCACTCCCATACAAAAAATAAAGAAATATTTTTTCTAGAGAAAAGTATTTGAAGTAGGACAATAATATTTTTTTGCCTTATCTGTTATCATTATATCAACAATAAAAAAAAATATCAGCGGTGCGGTGGTACTATCAATGTCCACTTTTTTTTTAATTTGGGACCAGTGTGCGGCGCCATGTTTCGGCTACTTTCTTCCTATTGGCAATTTTTATTCGTTTTTGAATGAACTTATTAAAAACTCACGTTAAGAAAATGTTGTTTACGTTTGTTGTAGGGTGACTATGGTTTCAAGTTATTAGAGATATTCTACTTTTGTTTGTCGATTTTTTTTTTATTTATTTGCTATAAAGTTATCACTCCTTAAACGTTTTGAGTGCATACAACAACCCTAAATATTTTTCCGAGCTGTTTTTATTATTGACACATTTGTATTTTTTCTCAACAAAAAACATTACGTACTGGTTCCATTGCGTGTATACACCATTCCTACAGCAGCTCCCTAGCCAATAAAAAAGCAGCCAGTATACTCCTAACAGAGTCCTGTGGGACGTCATCGAGGGTGGACCTGTGTCAAAATTTTCAAAAACTCGCTCATTCTGCGCTTGTACAAGAAAATCAAGTAAAATAATAACTAAATTGCGATAGCTCAGAAAAAATATCTTGTAATTATATAATAGTTTTAATTCATAAAATTGTTTTCGAAAATGTGATTATTTCTAGGCAACATGATGACATTGAATTGTGATCTTAAAATAGTGTTGACACATTACAAATTATTATCGATGAAATAATAGTCAAGTGAGAGTCGTGGTCGTATTCGTCGTTTATGAAGAAGTTTGTACAAATCACAGTTTTCTAAGTTTCTTTTAGTCAGTTTCATCCATATCAACTATGATATTTCCGTGATTTTAAAATATTAATGTTGATGTCCTAAAATAATAGTTTCGATAAATTATAGCTGGAGCAGTAGGTACGTCACTAGACAATAAAGTACGGCAATTGTTCCTTCATATGTAGCTCACAATATTTACTGTTCTTTCTGAGCGATGGCAAACACCAAAAACAAAAGAATATGGTTACAGTGGAACCGAAACAGTATGACCATTTAAAAGCGTATTCTAAGTAGAATACGCTTTTAAATGGTCATCAAGTGATAAAAATCTGAAAATCAGGATCTTTGAAACCTCCGCCACCAAAGATGTAAATAAAATAGTGGATGATTTGTATGGAAATCTACCATTTTGAAAAAGAGAAATACCGTCGGACACACAGCTTGTCGACTTTATAAATTCTTGAATTCACTGACAAGTTGCGCTTAGCTAAACCTCTGGGAACCTCTGAAAATAAATGTCTTTAATTCGAAATCATGCTTCCAGAAGCATGATTTCGAATTAAAGACATTTGTTTTCGCAAAAAAACAAATTGCACAAGGGTATTTTTTTGTTTTTAATGGGAAATCATCAAATGACTTCTCCCGCTCTGGGCGGAACAGGAGGGCTTATCAGACTTTTACTGAACCCACCCGTGTTCCATCAGTTCGAATTCAAATTCTTAAATTCACTAACAACTAAAACTAGTCTGGAAATTATCTGGTTGAAAGGTCTGGAAGCATGATTTCCAAATGAAACTATTGCTATTTTTCATTTTCACCTTACAACCGCAAAACCATATGTATCTGTAACTAGCTTCTGCTCGTGACTTCGTTCGCGTAGAAGTCGTAAGACACCACTATTGTGCCACATTATATAAAACTTCCCTGTACACAACTATGTCACATTTGTAGATTTGCTCTCGACAGCCTAAATATACAAAGAAACAAAGCAAACAGGGGCCTAAGTCTACTAATTTATAAACGTTACAATGGTCTCTCAATGGTGTGTTTTTGACAGTTTTTGTATGGCAAATCTGTCAAAAACTTACCATTGAGAGACCATTGTGACGTTTATAAATTAGTAGACTTAGGCCCCAGGACTGGTGTCGCGGGATCAATTGACGAACAGTTGTCCGTGTGAGAAGCAGCTAGTCCTGAGGTTGAAACCCGTAGCAATCATGATAATAGTAAAGCCGGGTTTGTTTTTTCATAAATGTTTGAAATCGCTATTTCTGGAACGTTTACGTTTTGAATGAAAATACATTTCTTGATTTTCATTCGAAACTAGTTGATTACATCACTTTAACAATTACATTAAATTACAACACAGCACATTAGCCGATTCCGACACCGCCACGATACCGGGGATTAGATTTTCGCAAACGTTTAGTACCTACCTAATAAACGCGTTTATATAGAGTTGTTATTGTTACATAAATCGTAGACAGTGACTGGCTCCGATATCAGCAGGCTTAGCATGACGCATTTCTATATCTACTCTTCTGTAGAATAGAAATTGCTTGTCTACTTTTCTTGGTACAAAACTGTCAACTGTCTATAGGGAAACATAATTTTTGTCTACTCTTCCGACGACAAAACGCTTGTCTACGGTTCTCGTGCTAAGCCTGCAGCACAATAGAGGTGAGAGAACTGGCCATTCTTTCAATTGAACACACTTATTCGCATTGCTGACTTCGAGACGTCGATACTTAGGTACTGTACCTAATGTGGTCGTTTGTTGAGTCGCGATGGTCATCGATATTCGCCAATATCATCAGGCCGATATTAAATATATCGGTTTCGAATCGGTATGTGTACAGCTGCCGACATATCGGTATCCACAGAACACATATACTGTCGGTATCGGGTTGGTATCAATATCTGATAATATGAAAACGCTCAATAGGTAACTTACAGGACACTTACCGTACACAGGGAACTTTAAGTAATATTTTTAGTTTTACCATACCGTACCTAAGACCAAGGAAAAAATTTCGAACCTATGAAAAAATAATTCAGTTGATCAACTGCAATATGATAAACTATGGCATGGATTTTCTGCTAAATGGTTGACAGTTCATCGTAAATAAATACGTCATGCCGCATTGGGGGGAGGCGGAGGTAGCGTTTCAAAGGCCTACATGCCGGAACAACCTAGCCTTAATTTAAATCAAATTTATTTTTCGCTGTTTTGAATTTACCGCCAAAACGCTCTTTGCGATGACTTTTTATCACGTTACCACTCGTTACGTCAACTTTGTGTAAACTACTTAGTTGTAAATAAGTGAATGTCGAGTTTATAATTAACAAGTTTTTAATGGATAGAATGTGGTATTACTAGTGGTATTGTTTGGTGGAAGTGGAAGTCGTATGATGTGCTCTGGAGAAAGATGGTAAATAGGGGTATACCTGCGGATATATGTGGATTATTTCAGCACTGGTATGGTAATCAGGCCAATCATGTGAAGTGGCACGGTACGCTCTCTGAACCGTACCTATGGGTTGGAATGCGGGGTGAGGCAAGGAGGTTTGACCTCTCCCAGACTCTTCAACCTCTACGTAGATGAGCTCATAGAGGGACTCAGCAGCATGCGTGTCGGGTGCAGTGTTGATGGGGTTAGCATTAACAACATCAGCTATGCTGACGACATGGTGCTGCTGGCTCCGTCTGCAGGGGCAATCAGAGAGTTGCTTAAGACTTGTGAAGCCTACGCTGCCGTACATGGATTAATTTATAATGTAAAAAAATGTGAATACATGGTTTTTAAGGTTAGCGGAAAATGCCGTGAAGTGGGACCCGAGCTTCTAATAAACGGGTCAGTGATCAAAAGGGTATCCACTTTTAAATACCTGGGTCACTTTCTTTCCGACGGACCATGTAGATATAGAGAGGGAGCGCAGGGCACTCGCCGTCCGGTGCAACATGTTGGCCCGTAGATTTGCTCGGTGTACGGGCCAAGTAAAAATTACTATTTTTAAGGCTTACTGCCAGAATCTGTACACGAGTAATCTATGGGTCAATTACACCAAAAGATCGCTAAATGTCCTGCGCGTCCAGTATAATAATGGTTTCAGGATGTTGTTGAGACTTCCTCGCTATTGCAGCGCGTCGGAGATGTTTGCACAAGCTCGTAGTACGGTCGTACCGATGGTTTTCACGCGATTGTGCGCAAAAAAACCGCTTCGCTACTAAGTCGAGTGAGAGGCAGTCGCAACCTCATCCTGAGAACAGGTAGCGGAGAGTTTCGGTTCTCCAATTGTAAAGCAGTTTGTGCAGAGGGTGATTGGTACTAACAGTAGATAATAAGTTGTTTTCATATTATGTTACTAACACTCTATGGATTTCTTTTCCGAAATAAAAATAAATATTATTATTATTACAACTACGCCCCAAAGACGACCCACTGACCGGTATTAGGTACTGGGTATGCGCTGCCTCTGTGCACAAATACTTCTACAACTGCGCAACGCAACGTATTTGTACCGGTGCCATTTACGCAAAGCTGACGTCATAGATACTAAAATATTATTTAAGAAGTACAGACGCCAGCACATCAAGCTACCCGAAACTTTCAAATTTTCCCAATTGAACATGAACCTTACAATGATGTAATAAAGTTGAAAATCTTTCAAAGAAATTTCACAGATTGGGGTAGCTTGATGTGCTGGCGTCTGTACAATGGCTCAAGAAAGACTCGGCTTTGCTAGTTTGTGTTTGTGCTCGGTTTTGCAGGTGTTTTGTTTGTTTTAGTTTGTGTTTTTAAATAAATAAATAATCTATCGAGGCAAATATAGCACCTAATCTGGATTACGACAGAGTTCAGTAAGGCTAAAAGAAAGAAAATACGTTTATTTGCGGTAAACATGACGCAAAACAAAAAAAAGAAATGGTTGAGGGATGCGTCACATCCACGCAAAACGGCTATCGCTCAGTATAGGGTCGCAGTCATTCTGATGTCAGGATGACTGCCCATATTTAGAATCTCTACGTAAGGGGTCCAAAATTTCAATTCGCCGTTACAAAAATTTAGTATATTTGATAGCATAACATTTTTTTTCTACATTTTTAAGGCAAAGAATAAATATTTTTTGTTTATTAAGGTGACATTGGTTATTAAGGTGAGGGGCTTGTGGCTAAATAACAATAGCTGCACGGGTCGATCGACTAGGTTAAGCTACGCTTGCCGCGGTTGGTCCGTGGATGGGTGACCATCTTTACATACCAAGACCCCTCCGTGCCTCGGAAAGCACGTTAAGCCGTTGGTCCCGGCTGTCATTTGTGGATCTTTGACAGTTGTTACGGGTCGTCAGAAGCCCGAAAGTCTGACAACCAGTCTTACCAAGGGGTATCGTATCACCCAGTAACTGGGTTGTGGAGGTCAGATAGGCAGTCGCTCCATGTAAAATACTGGTATTCAGCTGCATCCGGTTAGACTGGAAGCCGACCCCAACATAGTTGGGAAAAGGCTAGGCAGATGTTTATTAAGGTGACAACGTAGGATGAATTGTCCATACAAACGTAATAGTTGAATCATTTGCAATTTGAGCATATTTCCACCATACTATGGTGATATTCGGATTCAGACAATATTTATTTAGGCTCGTAGGGGTTTTATTTTTCCAAAATACTTACCTAAAATGAAAATAAAGCGAATTGCATTTCGCACAGTTTACGGCGTAAATGACATATTTTCTTTGTTTTTTTTTTGGGATTATATCAAACTATATCCGTGAACATGAACCTTATGCTTATGCAATAAAGATGAAAATCTCCTGACATCAGAATGACTGCCAAACTTTAAAATTCATTTTCTCGGTTATTATTATTAATTAGGTACCAATTATTTAAACAAAGGTATCAAATAGTATAGCAAATAGGTAGGTATTCGATTTTAGTAATATTTCAAAGCTGATCGGTCATTTTGGTCAGTCATTCTGATGTTCACCACTTTGTTTGTTTATGTCAATAATTTTAATTTTATTATTATTCCTTTTAGTAGTTATTATATAAAATCCATTTTTTATATATTAAGAAAATAAAATACTTAAAAACATTTAAAAATATATAAAATAGAGATCCGCCGATATTGGGAGCAGGGTCCAAGCTACCAGTCGTTAGGGCTCCAGAGACAGGAACTTCCTCACGATGCGAGCCGTATCGTACTGTCGTTTAATACTGTCTTCTGAATCAGGCCTTTGATCCAGCCTCCTAACGAGAGCCTCGAGAGATTTCGTTCAAGGCTTTCGGCCATCAGTCCATTGGCTGATACGACAATCGGCACAATGACAGCCGAGTCCACATTTCACATGTCAACAACCTCGTGTGCTAAGTCGAGATATTTAATTTGTTAGATAGGACGACTACAAGACGTAATGTGGCCTTGAAAAACGCACGCACACATTTACATAATCGACGTGTATGCCATCTAACGACGACGGCCATAACAAGTATCACACAAAACAAATACGAAGTTTGGCACTAGCGGTAAAGGGAGATTACGTTGTCGCGCCATCTATTGGAATATCGAATCGGGAGTATTCTAATAAATGGCACGGCAACGGCGCGCAAGTAGTGCTTATGCCTAAGGTATAAAAGTCATAATCGGTTGAATGGACTGTAAAAATGCTTGTGTACTTAAATGTTTTATAATTTCAAATGGAGTATAGATACCTAACATTCATATATGTATAACTAGCTGACCTGACAGACCCTAGTACCTACCCTACCTACCCTACCTACGCTCTAAACCTCACGGAGCCCGAGACCTTTCCAACGAATGCAAAACCGTGGAAATCGGTTCGTGCGTTCTGGAGTTATAGCGTCAGGAAGGAAAACCCGACTTATTTTTATACATATAGTAGATTTTATTTCCTATTTAATAAAAACAAAATCAATAAATTATAGTCTTACACATTGGAAATAACTTCTGTGTTGTTATTATCAACTTTCTTGCTCCTATAAAAAACAATTACATTTTCAATGTTTTTTCTAGTTATCTATAAAAGTATTTAATAAATATATCTAAATATAGTAGTTCTTTAAATAAAAAAGAAAAAGAAGAAATTATATCGATATGTCCTGGGATTCGAACGCGAGCACTCTTCATTGCAAGCCTAGACTTATACATAATACGCTACTGTAACAGCTACACAATGTTGAAAAAACGGATGGTATGCGAACTGTCTGTACAGTCAGTTCGTAAAGATTACGACATTTGCAAATTCTTTATATACCTAACATTCATACATAATTATAATTCCTATTTATTATAAACAAAATCAGTAAATTAAAGTCTTACACATTGGAAATAACTTCTGTTGATATTTTCAACTTTCTTGCTCCTATATTTTTTTTTAGATTTTCAATGTTTTTCTCGTTATCTATAAAAGTATTTATTAAATATATCTAAATAATATATAGTAGTAATTTAGATAAAAAAAAAGAAAAAAAAATTATACCGATATGTCCTGGGGTTTGAACCGGAGCACTCTTCAATGCTGGTCTTGACTTCAACGTAATACGCTACTGTAACAGTTAAGCGCAACGTTGAAAAAACTGATGGTATGGGAACTGGCTGTGCAGTACATTTCCAAATTCTTAAATATCTTGATAAAAAATTTGTAATCATAAAATGCTCTCACCTTTTAATATTGTTCATATTATGTTCGGCATTTGATTTATATGAACGTTTTTTACTTCTCGTAACGGGTTTAACTTTATTTCCCATATTTACAAATAATAATGAATAAAAACTAAGTACAAGGTTTTTTACGCTATTGAACTAAAAGTATTTTATAATTACAAGAATGAAGAATTTTTAAGGAAAGAATATAAGAATCAAATAATTTACAAAATAGCCTACGAAAACAGTAAACAATCTCAACGGAAATAATGCGGCGAAAAGCGCGACACGACCTACTAGCATCAGGCATCGGCCGGCACCTCCGCTAGGAGTAATAGTTAATAGTGTTCTGTGGCCGGCACCTCCGCTAGGAGTAATTGTGTTCTGTGGCCGGCACTGTCGGTACACCGTACTTGACCGTACACGGGCGTTTACGCACACACGTATACGTATTATGTTCGAAAATAGGAAAATGCGATTTACGAAAAATCTATTGATCGGACTAGAAAATTGAAACACTATTATGCTAGTATTTTGCTTGTAGAATAATCTGACAAAAAATCAGAATGATTGCAATATTGTTAGTATGGTTTTTAATCGTTAAAAGAAATTTTTAGAGGTAACTTCGTGATTTTTTTCTATCGTATGAAATTAGTTGTATTATGTTTTCAACACACTATCTAACTAGCATATATCCTGAAGATTATCATATATTTTTCTGATTTTGTTTACTGCAGTGGATCATAATCTTTTAGGCATTACAAAACCTGCGTTTAGCTCATCTAAGCCCTTTAATATTATTACTTAGCAGTGATATATGCAACATGTTCCCGCAACCTAACTAGCAGCGCCCCGCGTAGTTGCCGTTCCCGTGGTAATACGGGGATAAAATATAGCCCATGTTGCCCGGGGATACTCGTAGTATAGCTTCACAACAGTGAAATAATTTTTCATATCGGTTCAGTAGTTTCGGAGCCTATTCAATGCAAACAAACAATCAAATCTTTCCTCTTTATTATTAGTAAGTATAGATATAGACAAATGCGAGACATTCGAAGTTTCGAACCATGTGTGAAGGTGATCCTCATGTAAAACTCAACGTGAAAGATGTTAAAGATGCGTTAAAAAGTATGAAACGAGGCAGGTCACCAGGGCACGATGGTTTAAGTGTTGAGCATTTGAGATCCGCTGGTGTACATTTGCCTCCCTAGGCTACTCACCATGTTCTTTATTTTTTGTGTGGGTTACTCGTACTTGCCTGACGATCTCGTAAAAACTATCGTAGTCCCCGTATTAAAAATAAGACAGGTGATTAAAAGTTCAGTTAACATTCATAGAATGAAGATAAGAACAGGCGTGCGGCATATCCACGGCATATCTCATTGATTACTACCTACATTAATTAAAATGTACGGGGTTTTGGATTTTTGGAACGTTATTTTTTTTTGTGTATGGCATCTCGCAGTTGACTTTGAGAGGCCGTGACTGCTTAACCGGGCTTTCCTGTGAAGGGTTTTAGTTAGACTAAAAGGCAAAAGCCTCCAGCCAGGGCATAAAACCTACTTAACCTTAAGCGACTGCACGCTGAGGGCGCCCCTGTGGGGTATGAACCTCGGCTCAGGGCGTCACTGTTCAGCTAGTGGGGACAGGCTGGATCAAGATATTTTCATGATTATTAACATTCGGGAAATTTAACTCTACTGGCTTAGCTGCGGCGCGGGCTGGCGCATCAACGAGCAAGGGACGGTCGGGGGTCTCATCGTTACTCAGGGGTCTTCGCGGGGCGCGAGGACCTCGGCGGCGAGGTCGGAAGGACGGTCGTTTGTGTTTGTGTGCTGTACTGGTGGCCCTATTCTTTTTTTCGAGAACAGTAATGGGGTCATCTGGGTCGGAAAGGACATGTCTCGGCCGGCGAATTCTACTGACTCTACTTGGGACATAACTGGCGGCCTTCACAATCAAGGGATTGCGATGTATCTCGGCTTTATCGAAGAAACGCTTCGAGTTACGTTTCAGAAATTGAGCTATCGTGGGCAGTCTCAGATCGAGATGGAGGATCTCGTTCCGAACGTAACATGCCTGTGGCATGGCGAAGGAAACGGTTTTGGAGGGACTGCATCCTATGGATGGATCGGGGTTGTTTTGGAACGTTATTTTTTTATTTAGCTTAAACTGTCCCACTGCTCGAGAAAGGACTCTCCCAATTCCTTCGAGGAGATTTTTTCTGTATTTTTTTCTTATAGACTGGCGTGAGGCAGGGGGTCTTGACTTCACCCACTCTGTTTAACCTGTACATAGACCGGCTGATTGGTGAGCCGAGTAACACTATGGTTGATTGTTCTGTAGATTGCAAAAAGATCAACAACATTAGTTACCTATGCTGATGACATGGTGCTGCTCAGTCTATCAATCTGTGGACTAAGGAAGTTGTTGGCCATGTGTTGGTTGTCATGTGCATACCTTATGCGGAGGCTCATAGCTTGAGGTATAATGCTACCAAAAGTGAGGTGGTGGTTATTAAAGCACATACTACACCCACGAACATACCACAGGTGACGGTACAAGGAACACCTTTAAAAGTAGTCTCTCAATTTAAATACATTAGTCATGTGGTCACAGGTTTTCTCACAGATGACCAGGATATATAGATAAGGAGCGCACGGCGCTGGCAGCCCGATGCAATATGCTTGCCCGCTGGTTTGCGCGGTGCTCTGTCTGACGAGGTAAAACTAACACTCTTTGACAGTCGTTTTACACGTGCAGCCTGTGGGTTAGGTAGGTATACGCAGAAGGCTTACTTACAACGCTCTGCGCGTGCAGTATAATAATTCGCTGAGGATATTTTTCGGGCTGCTTCGGTTATGCAGTACATCGGGCATGTTTGCGGAAGCGCGAGTAGATGACTT
Source organism: Polymixis flavicincta (assembly GCA_949987655.1). NCBI lineage: Eukaryota > Metazoa > Arthropoda > Insecta > Lepidoptera > Noctuidae > Polymixis > Polymixis flavicincta. The sequence continues at coordinate 10,818,858 of OX465180.1, read as the reverse complement.
TCATGCCAAATACCATCATGCGCAAACGGTGTGCATCGATGTTGCGGCGATTCAGGGTAGCCCAAACAATATTTTAGCTACACTGGCGGACGAGGTTCATGGACCTTTTATCAGGCTCTGGGCTTGCAGACATGTGCGTGCACATGTACACACGGCTACACATCAAGCTATACATTTCCAGTATAAATAAGCTGATCTCGCATTGTATAGGATTTCCGTACAGTGCGAGATCACCGTTAACTGGAAATGTATAGCTTGATGTGTAGCCGTGTGTACATGTAGCCAATAATGTTCAGTTAGGTACCTATTTTATTTTTATATTATTGAGTTTATTAACATAGGCTAAGTTTATACTAACACTACCTATACGGATCCATAGTCTGAATTTTTTTTTAATTAATAAAAGAAAGAATTATATGTATTTGTGTATAATATAATATATCGTAGGTACTTCAAATAACATAAGAATATAAAGACGGTCCCTACGTATAATCCCCTAACTACAAATGACCAATTTTACAGAAGAGCGCTTCAAAAGTTTCAAACACGCGTAGGTATATGAGTATTGTCATGATGGATTTAAAGTGCATTTTGCCATCTTAGACTTATATTTGTTAAACTAAACGATATTATAGGCTGGCCTGAAGGTCACGAAAACAAAACATGCTAAATCACGCATCTACCACTGGTGGATGGTGCGTAGGGACCGTCGATATTTTTTTATTTTTAACGTAATTTAATGTATAGCTGACCTTGTAAGTGCTCTCCCAGCGTATCTTATTGATTTCATTAAAATAGATACCTAAGCCTACAGCATTATGTACATTAAAAGTTAACACATATATGTTCACAGAGTTCTCGTTTATATACCTAGAGATATGAGGAATAGAGTGTTAAGATCTTCATCCTCCAATCATAGAAAAGGCAGGCTCTTCCGACTAGAAGGGAACTGTTGAAGTGGTAAAGCAATTACAAGGACTTAGTACATAACACATAGGTACCTACTTATTACTTGCCCACATAATTTTTATGGCTTCATATACCTATGAGGTTTCTACATGAAATCGATTGAGGTTATCTAGTCCGGAAAATCACTTGCTCGAAAAAGTTAACTAAATAGTAAAGTCAGGGTACCTACTTAATTACTTAGGAAATTATAGTATAGCCATTTCATATACCTCAAAGAATTAAATAATTAAGAGTTGTGGTTTGGATTATGGGCAATTTTGGTTGGTAATCAATTTGCTAAACAATTAATTTATCAGACCACGTGAAATCAATAAATGATGAGAAGCCCCGTTCAACTGATATTGCAGGCTGTGTCCAAAAACAAAACAAGTGACCCCCGCTCGCCTCACTTCCCACCCGCGTTATATTGTTAGCTCTGAAGACATTATTTGCCCATTTTCGGGGTAAATGGTGAGAGTATTGGGGGTACGAAAATAATAAAATCAAAATTTTACTGTCCTTTTCTATACATGCATTAATACATACGGTTTGCTTTGATAACATTATTTTTTCAAGTCGTTTAAAATATTTTTAAAGTAGTTTTATACATACAAGCCCTGAGTTGGTAATAAAAGGAAGGGAAATCATAACTCTTAAATTGGCAAGGGCAACACGTACAAGATGGAACCATTTTTGACGATGACAATTACAAATTGAACAAATAGTTTAATAATTAAATAAGACAATAACTGAATGCGCTACTTGCACATGAAATGTGATCCCATCCTGTTTATTTTTTAGCCTGGCTGAACTTTTAGAGGTAGGAACGACACAAGACGGCATAATTTCAATAAATTGAACACCGGTAAAACACGTCGCGCGATACGACAGTCACAGAGTGACTGATCGGCTGCGCGTCAAACTACTAAGCTAAAACTATTTAAGAGTAGTTTTTGTGGCTTCAGTATTAGGCGCTCTCACGGCTTCGTGTACGTTACCCTAGCAAGAAAGTGTCTCCTAGAGTTTTATGAGTAGAACGTATAATGTGTGCCTTATCTGCTGTAAATGTGCCGACTGTCGTTTTGGAGAAAAACGGAAAAAACGATTCTTGCTGGGGTAACGTTTTTCTAGCAGAAAAATTCTAAACGAATGATCGGAGAGAGAAAAATTGTGCATGGCCAGAGAGCTTATGTGTGCCAAAATGTGCCCCCAAAAATAAAATCTGTGCCCCTTCAGGTTTTCGGAATATTGCATTTCCTGCTGGAGTAACGTTTTGATGAATCGTATATCTCTAAAACCATTGCATGTGCCCCTGTAGAATAAACATACACGAGTAGCTCTTAATGTGTGCCCCTTACTGCGCCAATTAGATTTAAGAAAATATTTATAGTTTTCCAGTTATCGCGGTTTTATGAAAACCCGAAAAAACATCACAGCGTCTAAATGAGACAAGGCACAAGTTCGCTGAAAACTGTATTCGGTCTTTCCTGACGCTATTAATAACCATACAAAGTTTCAAAACTGTTCATGCATGCGTTTTTGAGTAATCTTGCTGAAAGTCAAAACGATGGTGTCTTAACTTTGACGGCAAAATACAAGGAACCGGCTCAATCCCAGATGTGTAGGTGTGAACCAAAATCGTGTGCCTTTAGTCAAAAATATATGGTGAAAATATTCAGCTTCGAATGTTTCGCATTATGTTAATATTAACAAAAAAACAAAATATGTAAGCAACGGGTGGTTATCCGACCAAATTTGAATGACTACTAAAAAGCGACGGATTCATACATATCGATGTCATCATAATTATATGATTGTCACCATATATTTTTGACTAAAGGCACACGATTTTGGTTCACACCTACACATCTGGGATTGAGCCGGTTCCTTGTATTTTGCCGTCAGAGTTAAGACACCATCGTTTTGACTTTTAGCAAGATTACTCAAAAACGCATGCATGAACAGTTTTGAAACTTTGTATGGTTATTAATAGCGTCAAGAAGGACCGAATACAGTTTTCAGCGAACTTGTGCCTTGTCTCATTTAGGCGCTGCGATGTTTTTTCGGGTTTTCATAAAACCGCGATAACATGAAAACTATAAAAAAATTCTTAAATCTAATTGGGGCACTAAGGGGCAAACATTAAGAGCTACTCGTGTACGTTTATTCTACAGGGGTACATGCAATGGTTTTAGAGATATGCGATTCATCAAAACGTTACTCCAGCAGGAAATGCAATATCTCGAAAACCTGAAGGGGCACAGATTTTATTTTTGGGGGCACATTTTGGCACACATATAAGCTCTCTGGCCATGCACAATTTTTCTCTGTCCGATCATTCGTTAAGAATTTTCCTGCTAGAAAAACGTTACCCCAGCAAGAATAGTTTTTTCCGTTTTTCTCCAAAATGACAGGGGGCACACATTTTTTATGTGGGGGCACATTTACAGCAGATAAGGCACACATTATACGTTCTACTCATATAACTCTAGGAGACACTTTTTTGCTAGGGTAACGTACGCCACGGCTTCTGGTTCTTTTTGTATTCTGAGATGATGAGTACGACAGTTCACTAAGGCTAATCACAAACTATCAAACTGAGTTTCCAGAAGAGTTATCTATACTAATATTATACAGAGGAAAGATTTGATTGTTTGTTTGTTTGCATTCAATAGGCTCCGAAACTACTGAACCAATTTGAAAAATTCTTTCACTGTTGGTAAGCTACACTATCCCTGGGTGACATAGGCTATATTTTATCCCAGTATTCCCACGGGAACGGGAACTACGCGGGTGAAACCATGGAGCGCTGCTAGTCCAGAAATAAATTAATTTCAATGAGTAGTAAAAATCCTTGATGCTATTCTGAAAATTCGATTTGATGGTAGTTTTAGAATGGATGTTTCGTACTTAGTAATTCGAGATCAAGGGAGTGGGCTGTTGATTCATAATTAATCTATTCTAAGTAGGTACTATTAAGCTAACATTATCAAACACTCGTTAATTAATCAAAGTTCATTCGATTTTAAGTAGGGTGGAAGCTATGTGTAGTGCAAGATTAGCTTAGGTATAGATACATTAAAAGTAATCATTGTTGTCTTTGTCTTTATGACATATTTCCTCCTTATGCTTAAGGGATACAATTAATTATTCCATTGTTAGTTGTTACCAAATAACATTATTATATATCTATTGTATCACAAAATTATATAAAATTTAAGCCATGACCACTACAAAGAATATGAAGAAAAATATCAAGACACCAAAAACTTTAAACATTAAGGCTCTATTACCCGTGACACTTTGAAAGTACTTCATGATTTCTCTGTGACCAGCTTCAACATTCATTTCTGCTTCTTGAATATTTGAATCAATTCTACCAATAGCTTCATCTTGTTCTTTCACCATGTGTGCTAACTGTTGAAATATTCCTCCTAACTCAACAATAGTACTCTCAATATTGTGCATGGTTTCAGCCCTTTGTTGCACATATGTGTCAGAGTCATCTCGCATAGCTAACTGTTGTGTTTGCATGCTAGGTGCATCTCCCAGGTCTATGCTAACATCATCCTGTTGTAAGAGGGATGGGACCTCCTTAACTAAGGGTGCCACTCTTGAAAACTGTTCTCGTCTGGTATTTTGATGTTTTAAGTTTTCAGATCTAACTTCAAGGACCTTAAAATTAAGTGAAACACATAATTTAATCGTTTGAAAGCATTATCAAAGAACAAGATATTTTAAATAATTAAGAAACTACATTATTTCAACAATTCATACTAATATTTAGTCTTAACTGTTCTGAATAAGATATATTTAATTCATACGAATGTGATTTGTAATTTCGTTTGCTATGATAGCTGGCAGAAAATAATATAATTTAAAAAATACAATCTAATTTACAGTGAACTGAATTATTTCCCCGATACCCTAGAAATGGTGTTACTTCTTGCACCCTTGTAATGAAAAATTTTTGTTACCTGTTTAAATTGATTACTCATTGAAGCTAGACGTGACTGTAAAGCAAGTACTACGCTTGATGAGTGGCTGTGCATACTTTGGCGGCCCCTTGGCATCTCACCCAGTCTGGCAATTTGTTGGTTCAAGGAGCTCAAGTCACCCTTGATTATATATGTCAACTCTTGTATCTCTGTTGGTCGATCATCAAACAAGGACTTCTTTTTGGCCACTGGAGAAGAGACAAGTAAAACAACATAAAAGAGTATCCATTATTGATTGACACCCAGTGCATATGTAGTGCTGACCAAACCATTCCACATGCCCCATAGAGTACAGAAAGGATCCATACACCTGCTATTAAGAGAACCTAAAAATGTCAATGTTGTTTGGCATGGGCCCCACTGGGCTCAACTTAGTAAACACAACATGTACATTTACCATTAACATCAAGATTAATTAAGTATGGTGCCATAGAAAAAGTAAAGATAAGTCACTTATACTTACACATTGCTAATTTCTCAAGTTTGGCATAAGTACTTGTAATGTTTTTACTGATAACTTTTGCCATCCCCATAAATTGGGAGTATGTCTCCAGCATTTGAGCTTTTCGCTCATCTCTGACCACTGGCCTGGCCAGAGTTCTACCTTGCAGGCTTCGTACGGCTGATATGAATTCATTGGTTCTGTCTCTAGCAGCCATCACGGGCTCGAACACGAATTCTTCAAGAATGTCAAATGTTATATTATCTGGTTCTGTTAGATTATTTGAATGCGCTTGTTGCACTTGTATCTTAGGAAACGGAATGAAAAAAGGTGAATTGGTATTCGACGTTGAAACCCCTTTTTTGTCTAATTTATCGTACGTATCTAAATCGTTTTCCAAAAGTGATCGCTCTGTCACACCTCCGATGTTTCGCCGACGAGGTAGCATTGCATTCTTTAGTATTTTCGGTAAAATATATGAATTTACTTCGACGATTCTTCACTGATTATACACACGTTATAACAACTTAATTAAAGCAAAACAAGATGAATGAATATGGAATTAATTATTTTCTTGACAACCAGCTGTTTTCAAAGATAGCGATTGTGATGACGTGTCAACATGTCAATGTAGAACACATAGGGCGCATTCCGTATTAGAAAAATAGCGCTGTGAGCCCTTTTTTTTGCGCTCACATCGATATTTTGCTTTCCGAGTTAGATATCACGATTCTGACAAAATTAACCGTCATTTTTGTCATCAATACGGAACGCTCGTGATCGCGATAAAAGTGCTCACTCAACGTTAAAACATATTTTCACCACATTAGACTTGTTTACACCTCACGAAATGTCGAAATGTGAGGTGTAAACAAGTTTCTTCTTAGATAGAAGCACTAATTCAAATAAATCTAAGTTAGTCATAGATACGATGCGAATTAAAACAAAAAACTGTCATTTCTGACAGCGCTCACGGTGATATAAGTAAATTGCATGGTCGGCGTTATCGCAAGATGGCGCATTTCATGACGTCATCTATGACGTTTCGCGGGAAATCGTTATCGCGCTCACGCCAATTCGGAACGGGTGTGAGCGCGCTCAAATCGATATTATCGTATCTCGGAACGTAGGGTTTGACGTTGTCAACTTGTCACCAGTGTTGCCAATTTAGCGACTTTGTCGCTAGATATGACGACTTTCGTTTATGTCTTAGCGACTCAAAATAAGATTTAGCGACAAAAATGTTTTAGCGACTTATCTGATGACTTTATGAGTACATACATCTCTACAAGTGAAAACAATTTTAGGGCTTGTAGTATTTAATGTTTTGTTAACTCAACACCGATTTATATAGTGCCAAGAGATAAATAAGGAAAACGCAAATGCGCAGCATCAGGTATTTAAAGGAAAGTGTACCATGTCTCAATTTATGATAATATTTTAAATATCAAATTTTTGATAATTTTTTGATTCAGATATTATTAACCTCTTACGCCCCTCCCAGAACAAAATCCTAAGTCCCCTCCAGTAGGCTGAATGACGCTTTCTATTTCTACTGTACCGTAGAATAGAAATAGCTTGTCTACATTTCTGGGTACAACACTGTCACCTGTCTACACGTTAACGTTATTTTGTCTACTCTTCCGTCGATAAAACGCTTCTCTACGGTTCTCGTGCTAACCCTGCTGATAAAATCAGTTTTAAGCGACCGATGCTATTAAGCCTAGCGACTCGAATTTATAAGAGTTGGCAACACAGCAACACTGCTTGTCACTGTCTTTGTTTCCGTCATGGATGGAATTCGTTTTGACACTTTTCGGTAGACAAAAATATTGTTTAAAAAACTAAAACAGATCGTGAAATAAAATTAAAGTTTAGCTATTTCGTTTTCCTGTCTCTTCCACTATCAAAGAATTTTATATTGGTGTCATTTAGTCAGTATTTGTTACCACGGTAAAGTCCTGATTGAGGTACATACCTATCTTTAACCATCTGATAAGAACATTGCACCTCGAATATGATTCATACATTCTAGTTATAAAGGATAAATTAGTAGGTAATGTTTAAAAGAACGTGTTACAATGAAGACTGCTCATTTAACTATAAATGGCCAGGACTACAATAATAACCACTTCACGATAGGGTTAAGTCTTGCTATATCATCTAGTATTTTCATCGGGTCCAGTTTCATTATAAAAAAAGTTGCTCTAAAAAAACTCCAAGCCTCTGGAAATGTTCGGGCATCAGCGGGTGGGTTTGCTTACTTAAAACAATGGTTGTGGTGGCTCGGATTGATAACAAGTAGGTAACTATAAATTTTATGTAACATTCAATATACGTTATCATAATTAACTTTTACTAAAGAAAATTTTCTAACAGTGGGCATTGGTGAAGCAGCCAACCTCCTGGCATATGCATTTGCTCCTGCAGCATTGGTGACTCCATTAGGTGCGCTTAGTGTTCTTGTTGCGGCAGTGCTTTCTTCAAAGTTTCTTAATGAGAAACTTAACTTCATTGGCAAAGTAAGTCTGTAATATTTAACTAAAAATAATAACAATTATAAAATTTTACTCAGAGGTTGAAAACTTTTGACCAATAAACATTTCTATTACAGATTGGATGCTTTCTGTGTATTATTGGGTCTATAATATTTGTGATTCATTCACCAAAGTCAGAAGAAATCACAGGTTTTAGTGAGTTAGTAGATAAGTTATTTGACTATTTATTTCTAACATATGTTGGAACAATTTTTTTGATGTGTTTCATTATAAAACTAGTTTTTATACCGAGGTTTGGAAATACCAACATTGCAGTTTACTTGTTACTTTGTTCATCAATTGGTAGTCTGACTGTGGTATTTTGTAAAGGAGTTGCTTTAGGTGTAAGGGAAAGTGTTTCTGGAAGCGTAAACAATTTTTCAAATTATACTTTTTGGTTATTATTTGTCACTGCTGTCATATGTATCATGATTCAAATGAATTATTTGAATAAGTCCCTAGACATATTTAATACAAGTATTGTTACTCCGGTGTATTATGTTATGTTTACCATATTAGTTATAATTGCATCAGGTATCCTTTTTAAGGAATGGGATCATATGAGTACTCCTGATATCATAGGTTGCATCTGTGGTTTCCTCATAGTGATAACAGCAGTTTTTATGTTAAATGCATTTAAGGATTTTCAAATATCATTAAAAGATTTAAAGCTTAATATTCGACAAAGGAGGAGTGCACTAAATTTACATAATGCAGAGGCGAGAGAATCTGAGGACTATGCATTAAGCTCACGTATAAGACAGCTGTAGTATGAACTTATGTGCGTGTATTGCAAAGAATGATCAAACAGACCACAAATGAATAATACATAATATTAAATAGAATCACAAAATCTAATAGGATAATTTAATTAATGATATTTCATCCTCATCAAACTTTTTATAAGTTTAGTTATAGGTTAATAGTAATTTATTTTTATATTTAATTTACATCTTTACATTATTTATGATTAGAATTTTGAAATAACTTTCATATTGTAGCTTGTTTGTATGCAATCTGAAATGTAGACAGACTTACAATAGACACCTACACATGCAAGTTAATTAGTACCCCTATCCTAGGAAATATACAAAACGCACTTTTTTTTTTTCAAAATTTGCTGATTGTTGATGCAAAATTTTATTTGATGTCCTAAATAGTTTTTCGGATTTTTCTCTAGCTTCTGCAGTAATGATGTACCGATGATTACCAAGCACATTGTAGGTACCTGAAATCTTGAATATTTTAATGGCATAACATTATACCTAAATGTATTAAGATTGCAATGTGTAGTTCCATATTTGAATATTCATGTTTTATATGGATGAACAACATCTATACAATAAAATAATTGAAATGTGTGTTTGTAATGTCAAAATAACAGCTATATATTAAATGCATATGAATGTATAATACCCTACTTGTGATTGGACAGTGAAATACTAATACCTAACATTTATCTTAATCTATAAAAAAACTAAATACATAAAGACTTACAAATATTCCTTAACATTTTTTTTAAGGTTAATGAGTAATTCACTTGTTTTTTTTTAAATATGAAATGATATTTAGCTTCCCAACTATTACATTTTTCTTCCTCAGTCACAAATTTTGTTCAATAAATGGGTATTTTTACATGCTATGTTTTTACTATTAGGTATATCAAAAATGTTAATATCCCTTTTTGTAACAGTATAATTATAATTCTGACTGTGGATAAGGATTTAGTATACATTTGACAGTTGAAAAAGTAAAATAATGTTTCCCAATACTATAAAAAATGTTTTATTTACAAAATGTTGTAAGAACTTAATTTATTTTGTACATAATAACAAAAGTCCCATGCAATTGGGTCTCAAAAACACAACCGGTTAACTCCGGCATGGATCGAATTGGATCCACTACAATAGAAAATCAATTGTGTCTCATTAGCCGGGATGTAATTAGTTAAGTTGCAGACAAATTGTTTTGACCAAATAGTATCAGACTATAGCACATCCCCTTAAATATAACAATGTTTTTTATGAGATTCTATTCATTAATGACTAATAAAAAGTAAATGCTTTGAACCCAAGGAATGTAGACAGAACATAAAAAGCAGAACTGAATGTCACAAATACACTGTCACTGTGTGATAAATAAATGTCCTGCAAATAGGGCAGGTGCGCTGATATCCATACAAGCGTCTACAACAATCTGTGCACAAGCATACATGACGACATGGCAGTGTTAGTACACATTTCTGCCGCTCCTGACATATCACACAGAGTGAGTCGGCAGCATTTGCAGCATCATCAATAGCTGAAGAACTAAAATTAACATTTCTAGAATCTAAGTCTTGCCCACCAGCCATTTGTGTAATTATAGCAACTTCTGAGTTAGTGAAATAATTAAAAAGTACATAGTATAAATACAAAATGTTTCTTATTAATGACCAATACAACATGGTCAGGCTAATTACTATTGTTTCCCTAAAATGCACACACAAACGCACAATTATTATAGCACTTGTGATCCCCATAAAAGATTGTAAAGGCACTTCTGTTAAATAATTAGTAAATTTCAGCAATGTCATATAGGCGTCCACAATTATACTCCATATCACATGGCCAATATACTTGAACATTGCCCTTAACAATTGTGGAAGATGTATAGGTAAAAACGTTACTATAAGCCACATGGTGTCTCCCACAAATATCACAGAACTCTTCACTAAAGTCAACACTTCACTTATCATCACAAAAACTGCTTGAGTTGTCCAATTAGCCGTAGCTACCAGTCCACTGAATTTTGAATATATTTCGTTATAGATATTAACAACTCCATCTTGTAAGTAAATTAATTGATTGATGAATGCATCAGTAATCCCAAGGGCAGAAGCCGGTATTTCTTCAGTAAATATGGACAAATTGTCTTCATACACAATTTGAAAAAATACCAATAAGCTTTTGAGAGTGCTTAATATTAGAGACAAGATCCATGTTAAAGCTGAAACTATTAATTTTCCGGTAAATGATGCTATAAGTAGAACAGTTTGAAGACTACTAGCAAATATATTAATAATTTTGGCCACAAGTGAAATCATATTTGTATTGTCATTATTAGGATAATTTTAAGAAAATTATTTGTGTTTACTGTCTTGATATTTTCCATTAAACTTCTTCCAACAGTTCCAACAAATGACAACATTGACTTGACAATGACAAGAAGTGTCACAACAGTCGGGCTGCATTGCGTATTAGAAAAATAGCGCTGTGAGCGCTCACTTTGATATTTCGGTTCCAAGTTAAATATCACGATTCTGAAAATTGATTTTTAAATAAATCTAAGCTAAAGATTCGATGCGACTCAAAACAAAACAGCACAACTGTCAGTATAGTGCATGGTCGGTGTTATCTCAAGATGGCGCATATCGTGACGTCATCAATGACGATTCGAGGGACGTCGTCGTAAGCGCGCTCACGCCAATTCGGAACAGCAGGCCTAGACAAAATACTGTTCTGTTAGCGTTCACGCCAAAATGTATGGGAACGTCATCACCTGCGGAAAGAATACGTCGTCTTCTTTCCGCAGGTAATGTGATTCCCATACATTTTGGCGTAGCGTTTGGCGTGAACGCTAACAGAAATGTAATTTGTCTCTAGGCCCAGGTGTGAGCGCGCTCAAATCGATATTATCGTATCTCGGAACGTGGACTCGGTCAGTGGCAGTCCGCAGCAATGACGTATTATACGGCTACACATCAAGCTATATATTTCCAGTATAAGCTGATCTCGCATTGCATACGATTTTCGTGCAGTGCAAGATCAGCATAAACTGGAAAATTTTAGCTTGATGTGTGGTTGCCAACTTTTTTTACAAGAAATAAAGTATATTCGGGTCTATGAAGAATACAGTATTTTAGTGCAGTATTTTAATAACAGTATTTTAGAAAAATGAACAGTATTTTATTTATTTAGTGTTAATATACATAATATTTTTCAGAGTTTCTCGCACAACTTACTAATTTACAAAAACTTCATGAGGAGCTCATTTTTTTATTAAATTAATAGATGCTCTATTTCTATCCTCCCGCCACTTAGCATTCATTACTGAAAAAAACTCTCAGTAAATGGTGAGGTGGCGGGAACAGAAAGTAGATATTAGATATTTAAAGTTGTAAAACAAAAACAAGGTCCACGCGAAAAAAGGTTATGTTATGTTCCATAGACTAATATAAACTGAGATTATGTTCTGAGAACGCACCAATGACAAGGAACGCACTCACTCACTCGCATATAGTGATGAGTCCCTCACTCATGAGGCCCCTCATTTGAGGTACTCGTGATCGCAAATGGAAAGAGTTACTCGAATTTCAATATTGAACCACCTCATTCCTCATCACCCCTCATTTAAAAATTGACATTGACATTATTGACAATAGGAAATCGAGGCAAGCGAGTTCGTGACTCGCGAATGAGGATCGAGTAATTGAGTGAGATCAGTGAGCGAATGAACCGACTCAAAAATTGTATGGAGAATTGAGAATGAGTGAGGTGAGGTGTGATCTTGAAGTTTGGACAATACCATGGCAAAGTAAACATTATTTAAAATTATTTCAGCTACGATTAATTATTATGAACTCTAAAAGCATTGATTCGTTTATTTTGGCGGTCTAAAATTTATAAGCGAAAGAAAATGATGTGTGTGAGAGAGTGAGGACGTGAATAATCGGATTATCGGAGAGTCGTGACTCGTGAGTACTCGTGAGTCGTCGTTGCACCCGCCCGCCTCGCTCAATTGGAGCCTCGTTTGAGTTCGGCTCGGGCTCGCGAGTCGTGAGGCGAATACGCCGTCGTACGATTCCTCACCTCAAATGAGGGGTCCCTCGTGAGGACCTCACGAAGCAAATTGAGGGGCTCCCTCATCCTCACATAAAATTGATGAGTTACCCATCACTACTCGCATATCTGTCAGTGAGTGACAGTCTTGAATATTTGACATTAACAGAATCGTTCAGAAACTCAGTGTGATTTCTTTGTGGCTGCGCTGAAAAAAGTATAATTTAGTGAAAAACAGTATAGTTGGCAACCCTATGTGTAGCCGTGCATACACGTATTGATATGATGGACAATGAAGTTCTTCTTCGGCACCGGCGATGTCATTCGAAGGTAAAGAGTCTAGGACAGGAAGGGAAGGAGCCCGGGCGGTGTTTTTCCTGCTGTGTTGGGCACGCCACAATTGCGGCGCCACGACATCCTCGCCTTCCTCTGTTCGACCTTACGCAGGTCCTGCCGAAACAGCCGTGTCCGATGAGGACTTGCGAAAGGCAGAAGAAAGGAATGTGAGGAAGGTGAGGCCCAACAAGCTCATGTCACATTTTCCTCCAGCAGATGAAAAGATTTATTCAAAATATAATGTATGGAAATCCAATTTTTCAAACCAAAAAATCAGCTGAAGGAATTGTTGTAGAGACTTATAAAACTAGTTTTGAGTCTTGAGTGAGGTTCTGTAATACGGGCCTTAGTGCCGTTGTAAAAAATACTCGGACTGACTTCCCCAATACCGTTTTTTTTTTACTACCTACACTATTTTTTTCATATGCTTTTGGGCCGAACTTTGTATGAACCGTGAATCATCCTTTCATTCCATAAACAACCCCTTCTTGGAATGAATTTTCACAAATCCTTCCCTAGTCCTCATTCTCATTATTTTATTAACTCTTGTGCAAATTTCATGATTTTGTGTGTTATCTGTCAGTGAATTTAAGATTTATTCACGAAACTAAATAAAACTTAACTTTTTTACTTAATATAGTCGAGAGTTCATGAAATAGACGTACGCATATACGTGCACACATCTTAAGTTAACATTACTGCAACTAAATAGAAACGTTTTACCTACCAATAAAACGCTTATTAATTTACTTACCTTATTCGAAGCTTATTTAATGAGATAGGCTGTACGGTTCCCGCCTTTGCTTTTCTTCTCTTTTTACTGTATTTCTGTCTCTTTCTAATACGTCACATCCACTTGGTAGTGGCAGGGGACATATAAAAATCAGCGTTGCCAGAAGGTTACTTTTGTAACCTTTTAGGTGATTTTTAACTCCCTCAGGTTATTTCTAGGTTACACGACTCGAAAGGTTACTTTTAGGTAATTTTGCGGAACTTGTAATATTATTAGTTTTTTACATGAAACGGAACGCAATGTTGCCAATGTTGGCTAGTAAAACTCCTGAGTGCAACTCTTAAATAACAAAAAAACGAGTCCGGCTCTCTCGCACCAATGTATTCCAATAACACTTTTCGGTTACTCGCTCGCTCAATCGGACAGATTCGTTCTTCTTCAATTTCGTCCGTGCTTTAGCGCTCATTGGTTAAAACTGAAATTAAAAATAATAAGGATGGGGAAGGCGCAGGTATCTACCTATTGATGTAGTACATTTAAATACAAAACATTTTAAAATGATTCTTTGAAAGAAGTTTTTCAATCGGTAGGTTAGGTATGTTTCTATCCTTTTATGCCACTTGCAAATTAAATTAAATAGCTTGTAAATGCAAACATAAAAATAAGAATATTACAAAATTAACTATTTTTGTAAGTTTCTTACCCATATTCTAAGTCAAAACCTCATGTTTTCCTCGACTCGACTCAACCTCACTTAGGTAGTTTGATATTCATAGTTGCAATTTTACTCCTCATCTTATACAATTTCCTCAGTCGAGGTGAGTTTGAGTTGAGGAACCAACTGTCAAATATAAGGTACGTCGCGATCTACCTTGAGGAAGCTTTTAACCAAAAAAAGCGTATTTTATCACATTTTAGTAATGTTTTTTGAAGAGTTTATTGAATATGTGTACGATAATCCATATAATTACGTATCGCGACGTTATTTACGAGATGCAGAAAATCCAATTGAGTTTTATGATGAAAATTAATTTTAAAATTAGATTTCTGAAGACCGACAAATCTTTTCAGATTCATTAAAAAACTGTCTTCCAGTTCCAGAAATTTCCGGCAAGTAAGTACAACAAACACACAATACGACGAACCAGCCCAGGCGGGTTGGCGATCGTAGTATGGTGGTAAAATGCAAAGATAACGCTGCTGCCCATTCTCTAGTGTCCCTTACACCCACGTGAAGCGATGGGATGGTGCTATTAAGTTCCCAAGCAAACCAATTCTCAAGTATCACCTTATTTTTTGCCCAGGACTTGGGTTTTTGGTTCTTAGAGTTTGTTTATTTTTGTCGCTCTACTTTAATTTGACAAATGTGACACTTTCAAGTTGAAAACAACAGATCATGCGATAATTAGCCATCTGTCGGATCGCGATGATTCAGCCCGCATCGAAAAACGCTAATCTGTCAGGCGAGATGAATAAGCCCACTTGCGACTGTAGTCCGTTCTAAAAATACGTTTAGCCAACATAATAAAAGAAATATTTCTCCAAACAATGACGTTTTTGTGACGTATCACCTCGACTCACACTCATTCGAGGCCCCTCATAATTTCCTCAGTCTTACGTCTATGAATACCGATTTTGAGGATCTTTCGAGGCACGCCTTGAGGTCTCCTCGAACGAGTTGTGAGTCGAGGAGCTTTCGAGGTTACGACTTAGAATATAGGTGAATGTTATGGTGGAAAAAATGAAAGGTTATTTTTCACACTTAAAGGTTACTTTTTTATCCATGTCAGGTAACTTTTTAGAAGACCCGGCTGGCAACACTGATAAAAATGTACTCTGTGGCAGGGGAGGCTTGTGAAGCGAGCCTTGCCATTTTAATTTCATTGAGTCTAATTACCAGGTGTACGTTACCCTAGCAAGAAAGTGTCTCCTAGAGTTATATGAGTAGAACGTATAATGTGTGCCTTATCTGGTGTAAATGTGTGCATAGAAAAATTGTGCATGGCCAGAGAGCTTATATGTGTGCCAAAATGTGCCCCCAAAAATAAAATCTGTGCCCCTTCAGGTTTTCGAGATATTGCATTTCCTGCTGGAGTAACGTTTTGATGAATCGTATATCTCTAAAACTATTGCATGTGCCCCTGTAGAATAAACATACACGAGTAGCTCTTAAGGGGCACACCTTAGTGCCCTAATTAGATTTTAGAAAATATTGATAGTTTTCAAGTTATCGCGGTTTTATGAAAACCCGAAAAAACATCGCAGCGCCTAAATGAGACAAGGCACAAGTTCGCTGAAAACTGTATTCGGTCCTTCTTGACGCTATTAATAACCATACAAAGTTTCAAAACTGTTCATGCATGCGTTTTTGAATAATCTTGCTAAAAGTCAAAACGATGGTGTCTTAACTTTGACGGCAAAATACAAGGAACCGGCTCAATCCCAGATGTGTAGGTGTGAACCAAAATTGTGTGCCTTTAGTCAAAAATATATGGTGAAAATATTCAGCTTGGAATGTTTCGCATTAAGTTAATATTAACAAAAAACCAAAATATGTAAACAACGGCTGGTTATCCGACCAAATTTGAATGACTACTAAAAAGCGACGGATTCATACATATCGATGACCTTCTTTACTTTACTCACTAACCGGTTGTGCCTGAGTACACTGAAGTAGAAAAGTAATAAGTAATAAAATAAAGTTGTTGTTGGATTATATTCTACTAGCTGTTTCTATTATATTTATTGATAAGCCGTAGGTTAGATAAATTAACAGTAAGTTTTTCATCAGTAAGGGGAACGCTCCAACCAGCCCGCGAAATTCAAAGTTTCTTGCGTTTTTTGCAATTTGTAGGCCAGTGCTAGGTTGTATGTTGATTAAAATATTATTCGCGGCTGTAAGACAACCCTCCAACTTTATGAGGCGTAGGAACAAAAAAAAAAAGTCATTCCTATAGCTTTGTGAACTTAGAGCGTAGTATTGATGATTTTGATAATTATAATTCTGTAACTACATGTCTTACAATCGTGAATAATATTTTAATCAACATACAACCTAGCACTGGCCTGCAAATTCCAAAAAAACGTAAGAAAATTTGAATTTCGCGGGATGGTTGGAGCATTCAACTTAATAGAACATTCCTTTTTTTCGCCTCCTCACACCGCTGCAGATATCTCTGGCCCCGCGGCATCCGCTGATGTCGTGTCGCAAGGAGTCGCTTTGTCTAATTTGGAGAAAGTGAGACAGCTAGTACGCGTACGGTGTTAGTGTGACAGAGACAGTTACGTGTAACGTCGTTCTAATATGAATAATAGGTACGAAGTGTTTATTGACTAGGAAGTCCGTTTGGATTATTACTTGGTATTGGTAAACAGCTGCAGATAAGTTATGACGCCAAGGACACTGTTACGTTGAGTCACGCAGTTGCACTGATACTGTTTGTTTACTTTTTTTTTAAGTTGGTTGAAAGTGGCGTATTAAGCATTTTATAACAATTATGTGGTTGTAGGGGTGGTGAATTTTATGGCACGATCTGCAGTGGTAAGTATTTAATGGCATTGTTTTGACTTATTTAAAAAATACTTGTACACTTATCAAGTACTTGGATTTTTTTCATTTCATTACCTATTTATTTATTTTTTTAAGAAATTTAATCTGCGATTTGATGCAATACTCACTTTAAGAATTAAGAATTAAAATTAAGGGAATGAAAATAATAATTTCCACATCAACAAGCTGTTTCATTTAATAGTCACAAGGTGCATTTAATATATATTTTTAATTAGCCCCCAAATCTTTTGAACGCGACTGTACGGACAACAGCTTAGGTATAATACGTCAAATAAAGAAGGTCATCGATATGTATGAATCAGTCGCTTTTTAGTAGTCATTGGAATTTGGTCGGATAACCAGCCGTTGTTTACATATTTTGGTTTTTTGTTAATATTAACTTAATGCGAAACATTCCAAGCTGAATATTT
Source organism: Polymixis flavicincta (assembly GCA_949987655.1). Classification (NCBI taxonomy): domain Eukaryota; kingdom Metazoa; phylum Arthropoda; class Insecta; order Lepidoptera; family Noctuidae; genus Polymixis; species Polymixis flavicincta. Next base: position 10,801,063 of record OX465180.1, on the reverse strand, counting down.
TCACCATATATTTTTGACTAAAGGCATACAATTTTGGTTCACACCTACACATCTGGGATTGAGCCGGTTCCTTGTATTTTGCCGTCAAAGTTAAGACACCATCGTTTTGACTTTTAGCAAGATTACTCAAAAACGCATGCATGAACAGTTTTGAAACTTTGTATGGTTATTAATAGCGTCAAGAAGGACCGAATACAGTTTTCAGCGAACTTGTGCCTTGTATCATTTAGGCGCTGCGATGTTTTTTCGGGTTTTCATAAAACCACGATAACTTGAAAACTATCAATATTTTCTTAAATCTAATTAGGGCACTAAGGTGTGCCCCTTAGGAGCTAATCGTGTATGTTTATTCTACAGGGGCACATGCAATAGTTTTAGAGATATACGATTCATCAAAACGTTACTCCAGCAGGAAATGCAATATCTCAAAAAACCTGAAGGGGCACAGATTTTATTTTTGGGGGCACATTTTGGCACACATATAAGCTCTCTGGCCATGCACAATTTTTCTCTCTCCGATCATTCGTTTAGAATTTTCCTGCTAGAAAAACGTTACCCCAGCAAGAATCGTTTTTTTCCGTTTTTCTCCAAAACGACAGGGGGCACACATTTTTTATGTGGGGGCACATTTACAGCAGATAAGGCACACATTATACGTTCTACTCATATAACTCTAGGAGACACTTTCTTGCTAGGGTAACGTACACAATTACCAGGCAGAGTTTGACTATAAGCTTCGAATAAGGTAAGTAAATTAATAAGCGTTTTATTGGTAGGTAAAACGTTTCTATTAATTTGACTTGACCGTTATTCGAAGCTTATTTAATGAGACGTGTTTGTTATCGCCTGGTGGAAGTGACGGTGACGCCAATGTGAGAGTATTTAGTATGATCTTAGCATAGTATAATATGAATTATACTAAGTAATGTATGTAGCAAACCAGAGTATTTTATCGTGCAGATTAGTACCGAAACGGCTTCATGTAATTATTAAATAAATAAAAGAAGCTATTTATATCACTGATATATTAACCAAAAAATAAGCATCTTGGGTTTATAATTGTTATTGTAAATAGTAAAATATTCAATCAACTGGATTAAATAAAGAGGGTACCGAGAGTCGGATAACAGCGGAAGGCTTAACCTCGCGTTTATAAAATTTGCAAAAGGTATTTTGCGAACGCCAGTTACCCCTAGCATGAATCTCATCCAGAGGATAATTATCGAGCCAATTTCTTGAGGCCACAGCTGGCCTGATACTTCCAGGAGTTGCCTTAATACCACTCTCCAATAATAAAGACTTAATCCAGCCAGCTATTAGGGTTTTCGATGCAGGCTTAGGTTCCCCTCTGATATTAATAAACAAATTACTGGATCTTGCAGCACTTCTACGACTCTCAAGAAGCGAAATTGTATGCTTAGCCCAGTAGACCGGGTCTAAGTATTTGTTATTTTGATTAGAAATGAACTTCCAGCCGGATTGTCTGTAATTCACAGAATCAGTTTTCGATCCAAACACTGGCCAAAAAATTACAAAATCATTTTGGATACAATAGTTATCAGAATCAACTCTGAGTAAAGTTAAATCATGGATTCGTCTTCCGGAGCATAGAAGAAGTAGACTAGCAGTATGTCTCTGCACTTGAAAAATATTATTTTCATCAATTCGTTTTCCCTCTAGAAAAACAGCGAGTTCGTCAATATTCCAAACTGGAGCCTTGGCTTGGGTGATCGGTCTATGTAATGCTATAGATTTGAGAACATGTTTTACCAGGACATTCGAATTTAACTGGCCGGATGTTTCTGGGTTGCTAAGGGTAGAAACCACAGACTTGTGTAACAAAATAGAATTGTACGATAATTTGTTAACTAAATGGAGATCAGACAAGAATCTCGCCAAATCGCTTGCTATTGGAGTCAAGGGATTAACCCGGTGAGCTCCACACCAAGCTAGCCATCTCTTCCAAGCAACGCTATAAACTTTTTGTGTTGATGGACGCCATGACTTCGCAAGTAGTTCTAACTGACTACGATTCCAGGATGTTAGCATCTCAGACCACCCCCACATTTCCACACTTCCAGAGTCATGTCGTGGACGTTCGATGGAGGTAGTAGGTACTGTTGTCGTGTCGATCAGGACTTTGTTTACGTGATATAGAGTGAATGGAGCTGCTAGGGCACGCGATTTGATGTCCGGTCGCCAGAAAACCCGTTCCCATCGTGGAACTACTAGTAGGTACGTTCCCTGTGCTTGATTGAGATAACTCAACACCTTGGGGATCAGAAAGGGTGGAGGAAACACCCACGCTAGGTTGTAATTCCATATCCGGGTAACGCGTCGTAGAACAGGGCTTTGTCGTCGTTTTGATCCAATGACACATAATTCGTCACTACATGCGCTTGGTTGGACGCAAACAGGTCGATCAGTGGAACCCCCCATTTGGAGAATATTTTGTTCGTGCATTCTGGAGTTAGATGCCACTCTGGACTTACCCGAAATCTCGACAGATGATCGGCATGGCCGTTGTATATACCGGGTATGTGAAAGACGTTCATATGAATGTGGTAGTTCTCTGCGATTTAGAAAACTTTGTAGGTTAAGTCCAGGAGAGGGGCAGACTTGGTGCCGCCCTCGTGACGGAGATATGCGACTACTGACTTGTTGTCGCTCTGAATCAAAACCGTTTTGTGTCTCAGGAGTTGACAGTGATCTTGCAAAACTTTTGGGATTGCCAACATTTCCTTTTGGTTGCAATGGAGATTCTTCTCGGCCTCTGACCAAAGACCCGAGAGTGACAGATTGTCCAGGTGAGCTCCCCATGCGATGTCCGACGCATCCGTTGTGAGGAAATGGAATGGCGGCGGCGTATGTATGGTCGACGGATATTGACAATTCTGGCGCCACCACGTTAGATTGTCTATAGCAGCCTGAGGTAAGGTGTGTAATGTCCTGCGATCTGACTTCAAGATTTGGTTCAGTAGGTTCAAAAGCGCTCGAAAATTGAGTCTTTCTTTCGGAATTGCAAAGCTGGCAAAATTTAGTCCGCTTGGCGAAACTACAGATCGTTCTATCATTTTGTTTATTACAGATGTCATTGCGGCAGATTCTGGGACAATAAGATTGGTTTTGACAACACTTGGATGAACAAGTGGTGGCTTCTGATAAAAAGGTATGCGATACCCGGTTATCATTTTTAGAATGAAATCTGGAGCATTCATTTGTTCCCATTTGTCTCGAAACTATAGGAGGCGGCCCGCTCTGAACGACTCAATACTTACGTCGTTTGACGTCATTACTCCGCTGGGGAGGCGAAGACGCGCGCCTGCGTCCGTACTTTTAATTGTTTTGTTTAGCATTCGACCGGCTTCGAAAACAATTTCGATTATTCGGTGCGACCGAATTATACTGAGCAGCACGGCCATGAACACCTTGTGGAGGTGGGGGACCACTGCTGCATCCACCTTGCGGAGGTGGGTTACTGCTTGCGCAATGTGCGTGCGCATTATCGTGTTGACAAACCGGAGCTGCACGAGCAAAACCCTGCGAGGGCTTATTATAAGGCTTTGACCCCTGCGAGGGGCCGCGAGACTTTTTTATATCCGCCTGCGAGGCAGAAGAAGTATTAGCCCTTTGCAATGGCCAAAAACATTTTCTTACGCCGCCCGCTTTTTCTATAGCCGCAGTAAACTTCTCTGTGTTGAACAGGTTTGTACATGTCGGTGGAATTTTCTTTAAGCAGGCCTTCATCAGGGGGTCCTTTGCCTGTTTAATGACACAGTCTCTCCGCATTTGGAGAATCTCAGCACGATGTCCACAGACAATCTGTAATAAATCTGAGGAACACGTATTATAGTCCCCTGTGGAAAAAAGGTCATTAACTTTTTGAAGCAACGTGTCATAATCGAGCGAGTTACTCTTCCTTGCCCATGTCAATAGATCTTGAAGGCTTCCTTGCAGCGCCTCTCTTTGTTTAAGCACGCACATGGTCAGGGCTGCAAAGGTCTTATCAGCATAGATGAGGTGACGTGGCGAATCATACGCTTTAACTTCCTCATTCATTTCAATATCTGTATAACCCGGTGAATAATTGTACAATTTTTGAGTGTCTGTGTACCTAATTCCATCCCAGTCAGTTTTATTTAAATGTTGTAAATCACAAAGTAACTTCAAATATGTTTCAGAAGTCTTAGGCATCGAAGGTTCCTTTAGCTTAGTTTCAAAAGTTAACGTAAATTCTTTATCGCCATGTGCACTAGTATTTGTAAAATTTTCATCGCCACGTGCACTAAAATTATCTGGTTCAACATTAAGCATTTCTTCGTAATGATTTTCATTAACACCGGACATAAGTGAGATTAAATCGTTATCATAATTAATATTATTACTACTCACGCGATAATCGCTTGTACGGCGAAGAAGGGCCTGGAAGCACATTAGTAACCGCATTCTCGGCATTATTACACGATTCTGCCATGTTAAAAACTAACTTTGTTCGAAAATATTAACTTTGTTCAACTGTTACATAGAAGAAACGATTTTTTTTTTTTTTTTTTTTTTGTTAAGGTAGGTAGGTCTTGCAGCCAAGTGTCGGTCGGCACGACAGTTGGACCGACCACGGCGGGAACAAGACGCCAATGAAATTAAAATGGCAAGGCTCGCTCACAGAACACTATTACTCCTTGGGCTCGCTTCACAAGCCTCCCCTGCCACTACCAAGTGGATGTGACGTATTAGAAAGAGACAGAAATACAGTAAAAAGAGAAGAAAAGCAAAGGCGGGAACCGCACAGCCTATCTCATTAAAATAATAAGCTTCGAATAACGGTCAAGTCAAATTAATATATATTTTTTTTTCCAATCATTTTTTTTTGTAAGCCGTATTGTTTAACCCCTTACCGCATTCCGTCCCATATTTGCACACCAAATGTTTTTGACAAAAATTTAAATTCTTTTCAAGTTTGAGTTTTGGCAACATTAGAAACCATAGACTAGATGTGTACTTTGATGTTTAGTAGCGGTGAAATGTTGGCAGTCTTGATAGAAAAAGAATAATAGCAGTTTGAACTCAAACGTACCCGGAAGGTGATAAGCTCTGTATTTGAACCCAAATATCTCAGAATCCTATGAATATTTCGGTTTGTATATATTTCTTTGAATAAAACCATCCTATTTGAATCTAAAAATTTAAGAAACAACCCCAGATCCCCATTGATTGCAAATTTATGCTGCGTTTTTGTTGTGTGCATATTCGGGACAACATGCAATGTTGACTCAAATGTACGGCCCATATGTGGGACCGTATGCAGATAGCGGTAAATTGCAATTGTTCATATATGACACGGTATGCAATAAAATCAGCGTGGATTCAATTTCATAGTGTGAAATGTATGCTAAAGTTCGCACGTTATATATATTTTGTTTTCTGCACTAATTTCAGCATTTTTAGGGAGGTAAATAGGTGCGGCGACTTCTGCTTCACCACACTTAGACAATCCATCAAAATGTTCTTCCACGATCCTGGCACTTACCGACAGTTCTTTTGTCCTTCAATCTCTTCCTTTCATGCTTGGAAGGAATATTTATCTAGACCTACCTTTTTTGAACTTTATATTGCTGAAATTTTAACCAAAAAAGATTCCCAGATCTTCACACCAAAAACGCGAGGCAGGCCTGTAAGAGATAACCACCTCAAGCGCAAAAAATCAAGCGTAAGATTGAGATGCCTGCAAGAGAAGTCGCAGAAGACGGTTTCCATCTTTTTCGCGACTGGACGGAATCAAGAGAAAGATGCAGGAACGAATGTGGCGGTTAAACTTTCATTTGTTGTATCAAATGTAAAAAGTATTTATGCATAAACAAAAAAGGAATTGTTTTCTGGAGTATCATACTCCTCTAGATCCAGTAATACTTCAGTAAATCTTGTGGTACATGGGTGTTAATATGTGTCAAGTTATTAGTTTGTTTCCATTAAAGAGGGTATTTGATATTGATTATTGTCATTGGATGCGATGACAAAAGTTGGCCTGATTGCATTTCGTCCCATATTTGGTACATTCCATGGAGGTGTTTATAATGCATGCCGTACCAAATATACACATTTAAAAAAAAAAAAAATTAAAAATTCGTGGAGACTACAAACATTTTTTACTTATTTTTTATGGATTCCATAAACTCTGAAACACAACATATATTTTTTCCGCATAGATACAAAAGTCCATGCAGTAAGGGGTTAATAAATTGAATACCCTTAGTTTGGGAATTTACCCGGGTGTAAATACCTGATAACTATTTCTAGTCCCGATTGTCACTCGTCGATATTCGACAGCCGTTACGGGTAGTCTGAACCTTAAAATTCTGACACTTTGTTTTGCTAATCGGTAGAACAGTGGTATTTGTAAAAACAGCTAAGTTTCGTATGTGGTACTATTATTGAATACAAACAAATCTGTGAGTAAACATAACCTGAAATATATTTTTTATTACTAGATTGGCCTTCTCTTCACTTCGATCACTCCTGATGGAAAATTACAAAGCGATTGATGAGGTCTATGATAGATCGAGCGTGCCCAGAAAACGCCTGTTCACTCTCGTTTTGAAGGTGGACGGGTTAAATGTGGAAGTGAACACAGACGCAGGCAGAAAGTTCCACACTTTGGCTGTGTGCATAATAAATGTGGAGGAGTAGCGTTGAGTGCGACTGGTCGAGATATTAATCAAGTGCGAATGGTACCCTGCAGTGCATCTGGTAGTCCGGTAGTAAAAGGGCGATGGGTAGGATCAGGTCGTAGAGCTGCTCATTACACTTTCCGCTTCCACTTTTTCAGCTTACACTTTCCGAAAAACAGTCTGTAGAAGACCTATCGGTATTCCTATCGGCAAGCAACATTACGCCGATGAGACAAGCTGTGAAGCTTAGCCACTAACGTTTCGTCACCTATGAGCCTTTTTGATCTGCGTTCCACTGAGTCAAGGGCAGTAAGCTGGTATTTTGCTGGGCCATCTCTTAAGTGGCTGCAATACTCCATACAGGAACGCACTTGCAAATTATATGTACAGAGGCCAGCACATCAAGCTACCCCAATCTGTCAAATTTCTTTGATAGTTTTTCAACTTTATTGCAAACGAATAAGGTTTATGTTCAATTGAGAAAATTTGACAGTTTGAGATAGCTTGACCTGCTAGCGACTTTACTTATAGACAAGATATTAACGTTAAAAATGAGATCAGAAAAGACTTTACAGTTATTTTGACATCATAAACGTTCGAAATTCTCGTTTGAGCTACAATTTTGGCAGTTGTTACTGCATTTTCATGATCCCTAACTGTTTCTTCTACATATAAGACATGTCCGAACTCGAAAAGTTTCTGGCCTTTTGACATATTCTGACCACGCTGATGATAATTATTAATTGGCCGGAACCCATATTTTATCATTATAATCTTTGAAAGTAATTCAAATCTAATGTAAATATTGATGGCAATACGATGACAGATTAGACAAGTTGTTTTTTTGACCACACCATGGCGCTCGGGTCGATTTGTGCTGCCATCTATAGTTCGTGCATGTTCCTAATTTTCGGAAAAAACTGATATCGGAATACCCGTTCGGGTATTTCACAGAGTACATTGGGTATTTATGTTCTATGATCGGAATTAGTAGGTACTTCTACTTACAATAATCATACATTAACGGTCTTATTCATAAACGCCTTGTAACTTTTAATCAATTGCTAACTAACTGATTAGCAAAATTCTTATTTATAAACGCTATTTAGCGCTCTATGGTCGCTAAGCAAATGATTTGTAGCTGTCATATTTAAACACCACCGGTGCCCTGTTTAACTTGCTAAGAGGCAACATGGCGGATTTTATTTTAATCAGCTGATCTATTCAAAATGATTTTTAGTGTACTTCAAGGTTATTTTGTTCTTAAATATGGAATTATCATTAGTAAATGTGGATTTCGACAATATTTTACGGGATTTCAGAACGACACCGAAGAATTAAATAGTTTTGAAACGCCGCGGGCGCCTATTGTTAGTAAACGGAGGAAGACCTACAAGACTCGTTCAAATCCGCTACGAAAAAAAAAAATTCCTCATTCTAAGTACACGTGATGATAGGATATAAAGGGTAGTTCAATCAGTAGGAGGTTCAGTCAGTTCGTGAGGAAGCTCATCGGAGATAGTGATTATCCATTGTTATCCCATGTACCCCTCGTTTTATGACGCAGAGAGTACTTTATACGATACTGATGACGCCTTCTAGGGCCCAGAACTAAAGAAATGCCACGTTATGGCAGTCATGCACAATAAAACAAGATACTTTTTATAAAACCAATTTATTTCGATACGCAATAAAGCCATATTTGTGTTATAATTTCATTATTTTTGATTTCCAATTCTTCTTTGTCCAAAGACGGGTGCACTTATTTTCTCATGCCACTCTCATTCCTCATCTTTTTCACTTAGCATGGTGACCCCCGTTGCCATCTTTGCAAGGTTGAATAGTAATGGTGCTAACTGCTAAGTAGTGGCTGTAAACAAGAATAATAATTGTTATTTAAAGACACTGAAACCCCAATGCAAAAGCAATAGGAAGTTATATAGAATAGGCACAAGTACCTACATATGTTTCTCAAAGAGAATATCCATGTTAACAAGTTTAAAGAACATGTAAATACATAGCTGTATCGGCTACTGAGTTATCATTCATTTGGTCACTTTACAATAGAAAGTAAATAGGTACAAATTCAGAGATTCACCTTTTCCTGTTAAGTCCATTCTTGGGAGCATATTATTATCATTGCTTATCTTTTTCACGTAGCATCATCTCCATCGTTGCCATCTCAAGATTTAATATTATTGGTGCTACGTGCTAGTAGCTTTCATAGCAGCAGTCAAAATTGTAACTGTAAACAAGTATAATTTTATTGTTATTAAAATACACTGAAACCCTGCAAAAGCACTAGGAATTTTCATAGAATATACATACATATATACGCATATGTTTTTAAAAGATAATATCCATGTAAATAAACGTAAAGAACTTGTAAATACATAGTTATTATCAGCTAATACGATAGCATTAAATTGGACACTTTACAATAGAAACTAGATAAAAATTCAGACGATACATTACCTTTTCCTGTTTACTCCAATCATGGGAGCGTATTATTTTCATTGCTGATTTGCTTCCATCGTAAACACAATAAATTATTTATTTCAAATACAAATAAATCATTGAAATTTTTGACAAAAGTCTGTCGAAGTCACGACAGATACAAAAATCATGCATTTGACAACTTGATTCTTAAAATCCTGTTTTTTAGGCGACTATTTTGATTATAATCTGTGCTGAACGCATAATTTCACCTCTTTTTCGTTTCGCTACTAATCACCTGCAAACTAGCGTTTATAAATATAGAAAAGTTAATCAATGATTAGGAGGTAACCAATTGATAAGCTAAACAGTGGCTAGTGAGTGATTAGCGAGTTTTTTATAACTAAGGCTGTAAAAGTCTACATTTTACTCATTTTACTATTTATTGTGGTCTGTGATTATAACGCTGACAGAAATGAAATAAATCCTGTGATTGCCAATCAAATAATGCCGATTTGCCATTGCTAGGAGTAATAGTGTTCTGTGCATTGGCCAGTCAATAATATTAAGAGTTTAATTTGTACATTCTGAAATGATGCTGATACCTTTTCACTTTTCATTTTGAAAATTGGGTGTTACTCTGTGTTGCACTGAATCACACAAACAAATACAGACGAACAATAAATTAATACACGATTATGGTAAGTATTTTAGGTTATGACTAGAAATAATATTTAATTTACTGTCAAAGATTATTGGGTTACTAATTGTCTTTATTATAATTACACATTGCATATACACAGTACATAGTAAAGAACTAATTGGTCATTAATGGTCCCTAATTTGGCCTTTTTTTTGTTTATTTTTCAGTCTTGGATATAAGCCTTTGCCCAGCAGTGGGCCATCCAGGCTAACAGTAAAGTAACAGTAGTTCTGTAGTAAAAGAGTCCTTGTTATGTATTTGTGTGTGAGTTTTAAATATATATTAATAAGAGTATTGTTATAATACAGGAGCCACCAAATTCAGGGACCAGTTCACCTGGTCTGATAGGTTCGGGGCCTCTCATTCCTCCGGCGATGCTTGGTGGCCTGCCTCCGCCAATGCCTCCATCAGTTGGCATGCCTCCAGTGCCTGGAATGCCACCGAATATGGCTGGCATGCCACCACCTATGGGTTTCCCGCCTATGATACCACCATTTTCCATGCCACCGCCAGGTTTTCCTGCATTTAAACCTGTAAGTTCTCTTAGTAATTTATTAACTTTTTCTTAGTAATATATTGGACTATCTGTCCACCACATTTTGTCATCACATACTGTAATTTAACCTCTGCACAGGGCCTGTAGGATCTGTTATGCATTGTTTCGCCAAACTAGAGAGACCCGTATGGCCCAGTAGAACAAAAAATCATATAATATTTTTGTTTCATATTTACTAATACTTAAAAAAAATGCATTCGATGGAAATGATTTAAATAACTTGACTTAAATTTTTCACTTTTGTGTATTGAACTAAAATTTATTTTAATGTTTATGTATTTGAGTAATGGCTTTGTCAAAAATTTTTACCTGCGGGTTTAATTAATTTTTCCAAAAAAGTTGAACAAATCATCAATCATCAAACAATCATCGATATTTTTCAAAATTATTTAGTTAGTGAAACATTACTTTTTTTTGTCTGATAGCCTATTGCCATTTATGTTTGTCTGTTTTGCTATGTACTTACTAATGATGTGTAAGAGCATTCAACAATTGCAGGATATGAGTGCTCCAGCTCCAGATGTAGCCCCGATGGCCAACCAAAGCAGTCCTTGGTCAGAACATAAAGCTCCAGATGGAAGAACATATTACTACAATTCTGTTAGTAAACAAAGTCTTTGGGAGAAACCTGATGATTTGAAAACTCCTGCAGAAGTAAGCATTATTCTAAATTAAAAAAACCGACAAATTGTTGGTAACTATTTTATATTATTATGCAGTGATACACTGTTAAGTCAGATTCAGAGAATTTCAGATTCACAAAAGGTCCGATTTGCGAAACGTCGTAACCAGTAACATTTAGGTGTTATTATTTTTGTCAGAATTTTTTAGTTTGTAATTTAATACATTTAATGAGTAAAAATAAATAATTCTTAGAAATACTTTATCATTACTTGCATTAATGGAAAATTGTACCTTTTGTTGAATGGACATTCTGCGAATGTGATATGTTAAGCTCGTTTACAATAAAAAAAACAATGAATAAGAAAAAAACATGTTTTCTTTTCTACCAACAGAAATTACTGTCTGCCTGTGTTTGGAAAGAATACACAACAGACGCTGGGCGCGTATATTATCACAACATTGAAACTAAAGAATCTAGCTGGATTATACCAAAGGAGCTTCAGGAGATCAAAGACAAAATAGCTGCTGAAGAAGCTGCTCAGTAAATCTCATTATAGTTGGGCCATTTTGAACTGAGTCATCGGCCCATAAATCGTTTTTGTCATCTTTCTCGCTTGCATGCATAAAGCCCCATAACCACAGTGCAAGTTAGTTGTCTGGGCATACCATAAATTTGATGCAACAATTACCTGACACCGTCAAAAGAACACGTACATTTGTTACATTTGTTGCACAATAGGGGCAAATTCTATTCTACTCTATTTTTAAAGGTTCTGGCTCCATCGGTAACGGTCGATGATTTTGCTAATGTCAAGGTACGAGAAGGTGATGATCGTAAACTGTTACACAACTGTTAGTAGTTATTAGTTATAGTAGTTATTTTTTAATGGCAACTAGCCATTCAAAAACAGGAAAGGTGTAACCAGCATGCACAATAAAATTGCATTATTTTAATTATTCTATGCCATTTTATTGAAATCGAAGGCGTGCACTTGCATGCCATTTTTGAATTGCTATAATTGAAAGTGCTTTATGGCATGCGATTATTGCTCCTGTATGTTCCGGAAACTTGCACCGGGTAAATGGGGCTTTACCTTTACGTAAAGTAGCGTTTGTTTTGTTACTGATGTTTTTGATCCGACGACTCGGTTCAGAATAACCCAACTATAGTTATATGTTTTCCTAGATACATTTTAGTATTGCTTAAGTTCATTAAATAACTATGCAAGTTCCGTTGCCGTCGCACTCGAGTGACAGAAACAGATATGCATTATTATGAAACTAGCGATAAGCTCGGGCTTTGCACGGGTGCGATCTACTACTTCTTGGCGTGTAAATGCAATCTAGATACATATACGGAATTAATTCTCTTAAATGATAAGTTTAACCTGCATCAATATCAAACTTATTGTTAGTTTAGAAGAGCTGACAAAAAAGAAAACCAGCTATTTCATTCTATTAACAGATTATAATGTAGTATTATCATTTCTATCCACATTGGTGTTACTTTTTAATCAATAAATAATACTTACAGAGCCGCACTTAGTGCAGATATGCCTCCTGGAGAAGTGCCGTTGCCAATGTCTCCATTAAATCAAACTGGAAGCTCTGCCTTAGATGAGGCAATGGCAAAAACTCTTGCATCCATTGACACATCTCTTGCCAACTCCATACCAATACCAGAAGAAAGTAAGTATAATTGTGGTATTATTAATACAAGGCGTAACAGAATAAACGCAAGTCTTGTAAATAGTTTGTTCATAATTGAACAGTGAATCGTACTAAAAACGATCCAGTAGTCAATTATGAACAAACTATTTAACTTTTAATATGGGTATTTTTTTCAAAAATTATGCATTTAGACAAGACTACCTTTACCTACCGCCGATTGAGCCATGAAAATGAAATCTTTATTAAGTTTATAAGACTCAATTTAACGCATAAAGTAATGCTAGGTTCATAACGATTTTCTTAAAGATTTTGCTAAAAAAAAAATAAGTTCTGGTCATTGTATTATGCTTTTAACTCAATACTCCGATTGTTGAACATTGTAGAGCAGTGGTGGCCCAACGGTATCGGGCCCGACTTACTAGTGGGTCGTGGGTTCGAATCCAGGCAGGCGCTTTACTTTGAGAAAATGATTTCATTACCACTGGTCTCAAAACGGTGCAGGAAAATATGAGGAAACTGTCTTAGAACCAAAAATTCGAAGACATGTGATATTTACCAAGCCGCACTCAGCCCGCGTGGTACATTACAGCCACAGATATTCTGTGATTACAGCCCACTTCCTCCCGAAGAGAGGAGGCCTGTGTCCCAGCAGTGGGAACATTATAGGCTGATGAATAATGCATGATCGTTGTAAGTACACATAATATGCTCATCAACCGCTGTTGTTGATCGTGTCATTCAATACGATACGGGACACGAACTACGCAAAGAAAGTACAGTCAGCGTCAATAGTATCGGGACGAACCGATCGGATTAAAGCTAAACAACTATGAAAATTACAAAATAACTCAATGACAATTGAACTCAAGGAATGTTTCAGAATGAAGATAGTACACGACAACTGTCATTCTGACAAGAACTTAAACGATTGAGATAAAGTTTAATTGTCTTAGTTGCTGAGATCATTTTGAAGTCTATTAGTCCCGATATTTTAGACGCTTACTGTACGACTTGCGATTTGCACTTGGCGCTTTTACATTAAATACTTTAACCAGTTTAAAAAAAATCGTTCTAGTTCCGTCAATTGTATGAAGATGACAGAGACAGAATGATATTTTCAAAAACGTTTATCGCTAAAATTTTATTTAGTGATTTGTGGTACAAGTGTCGTAAATATTAAAAATAATTATGTTTTATTGTTTAGGCAAGCCCGAAGAAATGATAGCACTACCGCAAGGCAATAATAACGAGAACTCGGAACATCAGCCTGAACTCCAATATAAGGACAAGAAGGAAGCCATTGAGGCATTCAAAGAACTTTTAAAAGATAGGGTAACAAATTCATTGATAATACTAGAAATTGTATAAATCTATACAAAGAAATAAAATTTAAGTGCCTGTTAGTAAAGCTGACTTCTAACAAAACATCTTTTTTATGTCTTTCTGTTCGTCTGTCTGTTTGTTCCGGCTAATCTCCGAAACGTTTGGACCCATTTTGACGGGACTTTCACTGAAAAATAGCTGATGTTATAAGGAGTAAATTAGGCTTAGGCTACTTTTAGAAAAGAAAGAGAATGACACGCGAACAAAGTCGCGGGCAGCATCTAGTAGCATAAGAGATAGCCGGATTATTGGTAACTATCGCCAGGGCGGTTTGGTGGGTTTAGGGCCTCTACATCCACCAATTACTGAATCAGCCTTACTGGCGAAGTTACCAAAAGTACGTCTATCTCTTGTAATATGGTAATATCTGGTTGAAAAAACTGAGCAACGCTCGGGGCGCTCAATTTTTTGTTTGACGTTTTCTAAAAATGAAACCTAGCTAGATCGATTTATCGCCCCCGAAACCCCCTGCATACTAAATTTCATGAAAATCTTTGGAGCCGTTTCCGAGATTCAGATTATATATAAACAGGATAAGTTTTCAGGATATCATTGTAGACCTCCCAGCTCAGAAATTTTTCGTCGGTTCTACAAGAAAAAATTAGCTGTTCCATACATACGACGAAAAATTTCTGCACTAGAATGATATGCTAAATTCATGGTTAAAGTTTGCGCACTGAATAAAAACTTTTCCTGTAAATATTTAATCTGAATCTCGGAAACGGCTCCAACGATTTTCATGAAATTTAGTATGCAGGGGGTTTCGGGGGCGATAAATCGATCTAGCTAGATTTCATTTTTACAAGAATTGCTCGTTTAAAGGTATTAGATTAAGTATCTATAGCAGCAGAGCAGAGCAGTGGTGGCCCAGTGGTAACGGCCGCGACTTACGAGTTGTAGGTCGTGAGTTCGAACCCAGCCAGGCGCATTACTTTGTGTAAATAATTTTATCACCACTGCTCTCAAACGGCGAAGGAAAACATCGTGAGGAAACCGGCATGTCATAGAACCAAAAATTCGAAGACATGTGACATCTACCAACCCGCACTGGGCCCGCGTGGTAGATTACGGCCCACTCCCTCTCATGGAGAGGAGGCCTGTGTCCCAGCAGTGGGAATGTGGGGAAGTTATAGGCTTGAGTATGTATGTATGTACAGAATACTACTCACTTGAACTAGGTATAGTAGGCTGTCCGCTGGTATCATTATAACGGGCACGTATTTCCATATATTTTATGGACGTGTACATCCACGTCCACGATAATATTGTCACGTTAGAAACGATTAAAGCTCACAATATAATATTTAAATGTGTAAGCGTACATACGATACATTTAATCGCACACACGTAAATGCGTCTGAATGATATATAAATAAAATGTTACTTTTCAGAATGTGCCATCAAATGCAACTTGGGAACAGTGTGTAAAGATAATATCTAAAGATCCTCGTTATTTAACATTTAAAAAGCTAAATGAGAAGAAACAGGCATTCAACGCATATAAAACGCAAAAATTGAAGGACGAAAGAGAGGAACAGAGGTGAGAGATATAATATTTATATTTAGTAAAGCACGTTAAGCCGTTGGTCCCGGCTGTCATTTGTGGATCTTTGACAGTCGTTAGGGGTCGTCAGAAGCCCGAAAGTCTGACAACCAGTCTTACCAAGGGGTATCGTATTACCCAGTAACTAGGTTGTCCAGATCAGATAGGCAGTCGCTCCATGTAAAATACTGGTATTAAGCTGCATCCGGTTAGACTGGAAGCCGACCTCAACATAGTTGGGAAAAAAAAGGCTAGGCGGATGATGATTTAGTAAAGAAATACTAAATATAAATGTTGTATTTAAACACACATTAAATAACAAATTTTACTTCATTATTTCAATTATCTAATATTATATTCCAGATTGAAAGTAAAAAAGAATAGAGAAAACTTAGAAGAGTTTTTGCTAAGCTGTGACCGTGTAACATCACTAACGAAATATTATAAATGCGAAGAGATGTTCAACAACCTTGAGGTACGAGCGTTTCACTTGGCTACGTGGCCTCATATTATTGTTATTTTAATGATGTTAACGATATAATCTACAATAACTTGGATATATTTGGCAACTTGCAAAACAGATTTTTTTTCAGTTTCCGCTGCTGCTGAAGTTTTTTTCGCGCTGGGGTTTTGTTTCATAAAGGGTTATGCTGAGCGATGGCCGTTTTGCGTGGTTATCACGCATATTATCCCCCAACTCGTTTTCTTTTTTTTTGTTGTTTCTCTACGTCATGTTTACCGCAAATATACGTATTTTCCATAGAAATCTAAAAAGCAGGAGAAGTGGGAAAGGGGCGTGTCTGTGTCCGCGCGGTATGATCAGAATGATCATTCCTAAAGCAAATGGCCGTCTCCGCGAACTAGTGTGCTTTCGACCGTTGTCGTGATAAATCATAAGAATGCCGTGTTGTTCAGTGGTTTCTTGTAAAAACCAAAGCCAAAACAAAAACTTTGTGAATCATGGAATCACTTACCATAAATAAGTACAAGTATTTTTCTATATTTGTCTTTAAAATCATGAAAAACAAGAAATCGAAAATCATTTCTTGCGTTTACTATGTTATTTTTGTTTTCAAATATCACAGCGACTCTATCATTTTTGTACTAAATACATTGCTCCTAAACCACTACCTAAATATTTTGTCGCCAAGTGACTGGACAAGCAATGTAAAAATCACAAAACGATAAAGTATTATGCGGACGCATTACGTAGTACGGCCGCTGGTTCTTGCGTCGAGCTAGTGATGTGCTCGTGAAGAACACACTAACGTAGGCTATCGATAATGTCGATTCGCGAATAAATTTATTGCTAGATCGATGTGAATTAATGTTTTTTTACTTAATTTTATTATTTTACAGCGTAGTAGAGAAATGCGTAAACAACAGTCGTAAAGTTAACAACATTTTAGATAATGTCGGTGGAGTGTTATTGAGTTTGAATTATCGTATAATAAGTCTTATCCTCGTGCTATTTCCTTACTTTTATGGTTTTGGCATTTTACTTACGTTAAACTCTTCAAACGCTTCGTATGCGTTATTGTTATGGGCAGTGTTCAGATAATAATTATTAGTGACGTTCTATGTTCTATGTTCTATGTTATGGGGTTTGGTTTCCGCACTTAGTCCTTTAAGTGGACCATTGTGCGTGAGCCATGGCGGCCTTTTGGTATTATTCCAGCCAGCCCACCTCCCTCCAGAAGTTGGCTATGACTCCTGGTTTGTTCAGAATATCTGTGTAACATTTGGGTTCCCCGAGGGTTTCTGTTCTAATCTGTGCTACGCCTGTGCATACGAAAAGCACGTGCGCAACGGTTTCCTCAGCCTCCATGCAGGCCCTGCACAAGGGGCTGTCCGTTATGCCTATTGTGTGGAAGTGTTTGTTCAGCGAGCAGTGTCCTGTGATGGTTCCAGTCACCAGACGCAGGTCTATTCTGTCCAGGCGTAACAGACGTCTGGTCAGCCTGCTATCCAGGGATGGCATTGCTTCCCTAGACTGCCTGCAGCCTGGTGTCAGGGTCCACCAGCTCTCGGCTTGTTTGTGGGTGTATTCCTGGAGCCACCTGCGTAGTTGGTTGAAGGGTATGGGCACAATGGGCTCGGGACCATAGACTGACACGCTGGATGCCCTTCTGGCTAGTTCGTCTGCGGCGTCGTTGCCCAGTGACCCACTGTGTCCTTTTATCCATTGCAGTGTCACAGTGTTGCGGTTGGCAACCGTTATTCTTTCTAGTACATTGTGACATTCTAGTGCTAAGCTCGATGTGATGTATTTTTTCCGTAGGGATTGAAGAACTGAAGCACTATCGGAGAGTATACGTATGTGTGCATCCGTGACCCTCCTGGCTTCTATGGCATACGCCGCTTGTATAATGCCCACACATTCCGCTTGGTATACGGTGTTGAACATTCCCAGCGGGCTGGATATGTTTATGTTAAGGTCTTGTGAGAAAACTCCGACTCCGGTTCCAGAGTCGGTCTTTGATCCGTCAGTGTAGACTCTAAGCTCATCCGGGCCTGAGTAGTCGTTCTGTTCTCCTGTGAGTACTACGTTGTAGTGTCTCTGAAAGTAGTGCAATTTCGGGGTTTTGTCACAGGGTGATGCCATCATCGGTTGTCGTTTGATCGCATCTTCCTTAATGCGTGTGTGCTTGACTCTGGAGTCTTTGCTTAGGTTTCCTGCTATGTCGAGCCTCAAGGCAGCCAGTGCTGCCTCCTCCCGCACGATGAGGTGTAGAGGAGGCAGCCCCAGCATTGCCTGTAGGGCAGCGGTGGGCGTAGTCCTCATGCAGCTGGTGATTGCCACACAGGCGCACCGCTGCAGTTTTTCAAGGTCCTTTTGTGCTGTGCCTAAGTCCGTTCTGGGCCACCAGACTATTGAGCCGTATTACGTTATTAGTGACGTATTACGGTTATCGTTTTCATTTTATCTTATTTTCTGGACCCCAAAAAAAATTGAAGTAGTACAATAATAAATAGAAGTATCGACAACTTTCCGATTTAGTCAATCACTAGCGTATATGTAAAATAAATTGCTTTTGCACAGCACAACGGTAGCAACCGTTGTTTGTGTGAGTGAGTTGTACTTAAAGGCACGCTGCGTTTGAAGGGATAAGGTCTACATTTGATTGTGTAGTACGTTCTGATTTATAAATTGCGAGTGTGAGCGCGGCTTCGTATCTATTGGTTTTACTAAATTACATGTGTAGTTGTGGCGCGGTAGTAGGGAGCAAGTGGAGACACCGGGTTCCGATACATTTTCAACTACTTGGCATATCTTCTTCTTTCTTATATCTATGGTATTTTCTTACTGTTTCTCTTTCTCAGTATGTTTTGAACTAAAACCGTAATGCTAATGTAAGCATTCCTCTTAGATATGGCGATGTGTTCCTGAATCCGATCGGAGAGACATATTTGAAGATTGCATATTTACGATCACCAAGCGCGAGAAGGAAGAAGCTAAAGCTTTGAAGAAACGTAACATGAAAATGCTGGCACAGGTAACATTTCAGTACATGGTTTCTTTTACAGAACACAGAATCACCCCGTGGGAGCAACGTCTAGGGACGCAGAGAACAGTACCAAACTAACTGACAAATTCACTGCGCCGCCGTCGCGCCGAAAGTACGTTGAGCGTTAAAGTTTTGCCCGAGCCGCGTAAATCCAATCCCTGTTTATGAACCAACACTGTATAGTACTGAATAGTACACAGACCTGCACGTATTTCAAAACTACCATACAAATCTGTTTAGAGCCCGCGTGCGGCGTTCTTGCTTACTGAAGAAGCGGGACGCGAGCGCAGACGCCGTGCACTCCCCCGCCCGCACACTCCGCCCCGTTACGTAGAATTACGTTAGAAAAGTCTGTTGTTTTAGCGAGGATCCTAAACTAAAAACAGATGATTACTCTCCCCGCGCCGAATCAAACACATGCCATGCCTCGAATTACGTATCTTAAAATTTACTTTTATACTTTTTTGAAAAGCTTACAGAATTTGTACGATTAATGTCATAGTATTTTTTTTTTTTTACGAGTCAACATTTTGAACATATGAGAATAATTTTAGAATAATTTCTTGAAATTATCCTTAAATTCATTTTAATTATTTTGTTGAATTAATTACAGTCAGCGTCAAAAAATATCGGGACGAAAAGACTGTTTAAAATGTTCTCATAAAATAAGAAAATTAAACTTTATCGCAATTGGATAAAGTTCTTGTCAGAATGTCAGTTGTCGTGTACTGTCTTCATTCTGAAATATTCCTTATGTCATTGAGTTAATATTTAATTTTCATAGTTGTTTAGATCATTATTTTAACAGTCTGTTCGTCCCAATATTGTTGACGCTGACTGTACCTACCTTTAATTATGTTCATAGCCTAATTGAAGTGCCAGCTACAATATCATTTTTTAATCCCTTCATCTCATTACCCATTCAGTATGTACAGAGGCCAGCACATCAAGCTACCCCAATCTGTCAAATTTCTTTAATAGTTTTTCATTTTTATTTCAAAGGAATAAGGTTTATGTTACTTAGTATTTTTTATTATTAAAAGTCAAATTTTGGCATAAAGTTGGAAGGCCTCCCACAAGGTGGACAGATGACCTTGTGATGGCTGGCCGCAGGAATCCGCTGGATGCGTGAAGCACAGAACCGGTCGAAGTGGCGGAGCTTGGGGGAGGCCTATGTCCAACAGTGGACGTCTTTCGGCTGAAATGATGATGATGATGATGAAATTTTGGGTAAATATCGAAAAACCCTCAGTCTGATGACAAAACGCGATCTAACTTTAGTTACAGCCTAAAGCTCTCAGTCAGTTTTAGCATTACCAACTTTTCTTCTATTTGGGTAAAGTTCTTAATACAAAAATGACTATTTATCAGTACTAAATTGTCAGTTTTGTAAAAGAAGCTGTATTTCGAATACGGTTAGGTTCTTATTTCAAAAACAGGCTCAATGGTTTAAACCATACCTAAAGAAAAATTTTGATTTGTAATAAGGGGGTTAAAATTCAACCATCTCGAAAACTATTAAACGGCCATACACATGGGAGGTTCAATTTGTGGCATTTTGCATTTTCATCAGCTCTTCACGGATATACGTCAAATTACAATTAACCCTGTATAGGATAAGTTTTTATCCAGTGCGCAAATTTTAACCATGAATTCAGCATATCATTCTAGAGCCCGTAGCGCAGAAATTTTTCGCCGTTTATACAAAAAAATAAACGTGCAATACCTACGCGGTCAAAATGTATGGAACAGCTGATTTTTTTTTGTATAACTGGCGAAAAAATTATGTGGTAGGGGGTCTAGAATGATATGCTGAAATCATGGTTAAAATTTGCGCACTGGATAAAAACTTTTCCTGTAGGTATAGGTTACCAGGACCTACAATCAGAAACCTAGTTGCAAGCGGTTAAAAAATCAAATTATTTAAAAAGTTCATTCTTTAACTCAATATAAAACTTAGTAGATTAAAATAACTTAATTAAATGCAAGAAAAAATTATTGTAGACCATTTTTACTTTACGCCTTATATTTTTGTCGACCGGCAACAACTTTCAAAAACTTTATCTTTCCACATACTTTATTGTGAAATTCTTCACAAGTGGTGTCTTGAAGGTTATATTGTGATAGTAGTCTAGCTCTTGCAGAGTCTACTAACAATTTGTTTCTTTCTTTTGTCCTCTGAGATATCCTTAGCCAGAATATTCTTTCAACGATTGTGTTGTGTGGAATAATACTAATAATAAGTGTAATGAATAGACATCGGATATCGGTATAGGCGCTAACAAAATGCCAAAATATGCATGCAAATATGCACTAAAAAGGCCGAAATATGCACTTAAAACGATTGATATGCCTAAAATATGCACAACACAATATCAAAAAACCTTTTAATTTTTTTTAGTCAAATAGTGTACATAAACAGCGAAATTCTCTTAAAATTAAGTACCTAGTTTTTGTGGCAATATACAATTATGTATTTTTCCAAATTTTCGAGCGCAAATTTGTGACGTTTGTCACCCTGTATTAATTTGTACGCCGAGATCGACCTCTTCACATCAACTATATTTCAAATTTGGCCCCATTTCTGGAGATACCTGTTCAGGCAGGGTACGACCTGTGCCGTTGATGTAAGCATTAATGTTCTTCAGGTCTTGAAGACTTGGGTTTTTGCGCAAAACATCGTCCCAACTTTGTGCGAACCTTTTCTGCTATTGAGTTAGGAAGGGCGTCGGCGAGTTCAATCATTGTTTCCTACTTAACGAATTATGCACGATTGGGAAAAAAGGCTAAAATAGGCACTAACGCCGTAATTAGAGAGTTGTATGCATTTGCATATAATCCGATGTCTAATAAAGAATATTAGGATTTTGCTCCAGTGAAGAAAAATCCGGTCTCGACAGACAATCCGGCCGGAGTCCAGTTTAAGCTCAGTCAGATTGCAATCCTAAATATAACTCTTTATCGTTACACGTTGCTTATCACAAAACTAGTCTTAAAGAATATGTAATATTTGTTGCAAACAATTAATTAAATATCATCTGAATGTGTCATTTTCGGATGGATCTTTGGCCAGTACATTAACCCATCGCAGATAAAATACGATTTATTACAGGTTTTAGAAAATATGAGTGAAATAACATACAGTAGCACTTGGAGCGAGGCACAGGTGTTATTGCTAGAAAACTCGTCTTTCAAGAACGATGTGAGCTTGCTGGGCATGGATAAGGAAGATGCACTTATCGGTAAGTGGTTTTTTGGTTAGAGTTGGAGCTCATCATATTTGCCAAACAGAAACTATAAATTATGATCAGTGAATGTTGTCCCTATAAATCAATCACAAATAATATTGTAATTCCTTTCAGTTTTTGAACAGCATATTAGAAATTTAGAAGCAGAATACTTGCAAGAACGAGAACAAGTCAAGAAAAGGAATAAGAGGCAGCAAAGAAAAAACAGAGACAATTTTTTGGTAGGATTTTAAATTATTTTGACAATTAGCAAAACCTTGTCAGTAATTTTTAAAAATAAATATCGCATTTTGCTTTCATTATCCAAACTAATATCATACAGAGTGAAGATTAGATTTTTTGTATGTTTATTTGTTACACTTTCACGCTAAAATAAATGCCTAAACGGATTTCAATGAAATTTGGCACATGGGTAGAACCTTTGTGCTTGCACCGTGGGTAGAACATAGTATACTTTTATCCTCCATGTGGTCGAGACTTATGCGGGTCAAACCGCGGGGCGCAGTCAGTTAGTTAATAAAAGTTCGGGATAATCAAAAACAGCATTTTGCTCAAGTCTATTTCCTCCACCAGTATAGGATATTGGACTGCCCCGTGCGCGTCCCACAAGCACGTATCGTGTACATACAGACACGCTTAAACCCTTCATGAACATTTATTACAGGTTTTACTCGACACTTTGCATGAAGAAGGTAAACTTACCTCCATGTCGTTGTGGGTGGAGTTGTACCCAGTCATATCGGCTGATATGCGCTTCTCAGCTATGCTTGGTGAGTGAACCCATTTGTATATTCTTCAACTAACTAAACTATCCAATTAAGTATAGAAATGAGAGAAGCACAGCCTCATTGGTCTAGTGGCCGCGCTTCCACCTGGATTCGATTCCCAGGTCGAACGAAGCGTTGTGTTTTTCCATTAGGAATTTATCAGTAACAGCCCAGAGTCTGGATTTTTGCTCCGTTGATGACAATAGGCTCGCTCCTTCTACATGGGACTTACATAACTGGCGAAATTAACTATTAAAGGTCACCACCACTGCCTAATCCTGCGTGGAAAACAGGCATGATGTTTCGTTTTGAGAGAAGCAACCAAAGCTATAAAATCAAACCAATAATACTAATTATACTAATCTTTCAGGTCAAAATGGATCTACTCCACTGGATCTATTCAAATTTTACGTAGAAAACCTGAAAGCACGGTTCCACGATGAAAAGAAAGTTATAAAAGAGATATTAAAAGAGAAGAGTTTCGAAGTCAAGCCCCATACTACTTTTGAAGAGTTTGCGACGGTCGTCTGCGAGGACAGCAAGTCAGCTTCTTTGGATGCGGGCAACGTTAAGCTCACGTATAATTCATTGCTTGAAAAGGTGAATATAAGGTCCCTTGTTTTTATTAAAAAAATACTAAAAGTTGATGCTCACTTACGAAGGCCTTTTGACCTATGTAGTATCTTCAATCGTTATCAAATATTTTTTTTTTTGTTTTATCTAAATCATATAAGGCAGACTGCAGGTAATTTTTTTCCACGACACGATTGTAAGATGTTTCAACGTCAAAAATGTACGGTTAAAAAGACGCTAATCATTACTTTAAGCAACGTTTATAAATATGGGGGTAAGTCATTTACTTAGGGATGCCAGCTATCGTTCTACAGACTGCTCAGTGTAGTTTGGTGAGGAACCTTAATTGTGTGGGAACGATTCGATCTTGGCCATTTTTATTCTGTACATTTGGTTTTTTAAACATACAATTTATTTCAGGCTGAAGCCAGAAATAAAGAGAAGATGAAAGAAGAGTCCAAAGCTCAGAAGAAAATAGAGAGTGCATTTAAATGGGCTCTAAGTGAAGCGAACATCGATCACCAGCTGCCGTGGAACGAGGTCAAAGAGAAGCTCGATCTGAATGCGCCGGAGTTCGCGGCCGTGCCCTACGAGGAGGATAGAGTTAGAATATTTAAGGTGGGTCGCACATTTATTTGTATGGTCTAGTCACTCATACTTGCAAGACAATCTCTTTCTAAAGCTCGATATTTGAAATCATCAATCAAAATATATCAACAGGTATTTTCGACATTTGTTGTCTTTTTCACATCACTGTGTTGTGTGTAGTTACGAACTTCTTTACTTGAAGTAGCCAATCATATTTCTCTCTCTGCAATCCGAAACTTGAACTCAAACTATCTGAGATGGTTTTGGACAAAAAAAAAAAATTTTTTTTTACAAAAACGATTCGGTACTTGTCATATTTCCCCCTTGCTCGAAATAAAGCAGCTATGAAGCTATTTATGTTCTTTCTGTTAACATGGAGTAAATTACATAATGTCCCAATTCAATGTCGTATTGTTGCAGGACTTCCAACACGAACAAGAAGAAAGCTGCATGCACTACCACCATCCGAAATCCCGGAAAACAAAGCGCTCCAAGAAAAAGAAGCGATCGCACTCTGCCTCATTGGTGAGTGATTTAGGTCTCATCAGCATAGAGTTTTGTTCGTCTGACGATCGTTACCACAAGTAATCAATCTGCCTAGCATCTTCTTAAATGTTGGGGTCGGCTTCCAGTCTAATTTTACATGGAGCGACTGCCCATCTGGGCCGGACTAACGAAACTACAAAACTGAAAACAGTCTTGCTCTCCATAGATTAAGCTATGTCCATACTCGTCATCGCTTTCGTCCTCCATCCTCGTCTCTATGAGATCCCTGTCATGAGCCATAATCCACCACGTGGGCCCAGTGCAGACTGGTCACATGTCTTCGAATTTTAGGTTCTAAGACATGCTGGTTTCCTCACTTTGCTTTCCTGTACTGTTTGCGAGCAGTGGTGATGAAATGAAATACGCAAAGTAAAATCCCTGCGGGCCTGCCTGGGTTACTATGCCAGCAATGCTCTCCGTGCTCACGGTGCGTTTTTGTATTCAGTCGAGGTCCCGCTCTCCGTCGCCCGTGCAGACCGCGCGCTCGCCGTCGCCCGCGCCCAGCCACGGCACTTGGACGTCCGACGAAGCCAAGAAACACAAGAAGTCAAAGAAGAAGCACCGCAAACACTCGCCAATGCCTGTAAGTACTACTATTTTTAATATTTGTAAGTAGTTACTATTCGATATTTTACAGTAAAATGTTGGTGTGGTGTTGTTTTCTGTTCTATAACTTATGAGAATATGTGATTTGTTTAGAAATCTCCAACGCCGGAAGAGGGCGGGATAACAGACGACGAGTCAATACGTCATAACTGTCATAAGAGTAAGAAGTCGAAGCGCAGCGCTCCCAGCAGTCCCGAGGAGGAGTCGCACGAGCACCCGCACAAGCCCAAGAAGAAGAAGGACAAGAAAGACAAGAAAGAACGGTTAGCAACATTTAAACCAGACGCTAAACATACGCGCCACAGTGCACAGCAAACTGACTTGATACATACTGTATAGCAGTTTCTTTTCGTTTATGACGTGTTAATTAATAGCAGAATGTAGAATAGGTTTTTTTCGAATTGTGGTCATTAACGGGTCTTGGTAGGTCTTTTTAAATAATTTTTATTTAATCAGAATTACAAAGATCGATTTAGATCTCCAAAAGGGGTCTGATGACCAAGATGCGTCACAGTCGCAACACTAATTATTTGCACTATGTGTTAGCGTGAACTGTTGCAGCGTTAGTTCGATAATTAATTGTGATTATGAAACATAATTAATGAACAGGTTGCCTTTCATTCTAAAAAGCATGGTCCACACTTGGCATAAAAATAAAACCTATTGAACAACTTTAAATAAATCGTTATTGTATGATTTTACAAGATGCCAGGAATATTGACGTCCAACTTGTTACTATGGATTCAGTACATGATTCTGATCCCCCCTTTGCTGAAATTATACACAAATTATTAAAAAAGAAAAGTTCTACGCCGTTCTAGTCTAGAATCATGTTCAGAATTCATTATTACAGTTTCCACGTCGATGTCCCATGTCACCCTGTCTAATTAAATTAATTTCGTAAAATCAGTGTTGTTTAGGTAATTTAAAATAGTTTTATGTAAAATATAAAAATAAATGAGCATGTCCCTTGCAGGGCGGGCGGCTCCACGGCCTGGAGCGACGCGGAGCTGGAGTCTCGCCGCGCCGCACTGCTGGCCCAGCTGCACGAGCACGAGGCCGACTGACGCCGCGCCACGCACGTGCACATCTTCAACCGCTACCCGTCGCCGGCCGCGTCGCGCGCGCCGCCCGGGGCCGTTGGGGACGAGCATTCACTCACATAAACTTGTTATACTCTAACGTGATATCATGCTATCGAGTTCATCTACAGAGATCATTTAAAATAGGACATTATCACTTTATAACCGAATAAACTTTACGTGTCCAAATAATTGTTCGCAACTCCGGACGAAGAACTCGCATCGCACGGATGGCGCACTGTTCAATGATCACTGACTACGACAACAGTAATGACCTGGACATTTTTGTGGCTCCGCAATGTGCTCTCATACAAATTAACATAAAACATGTTTAATCAAAATCTCTAAACTGTTTTACCAAAAATATAAACGATATAGAAAAAGAATTTATGTAGATTTTAATGTTTCTGAATGATGGCTTGCATTAGCAGCTTATTTTAATGTCTCTTGTTAATAGAAAAATAGTGAGTGCTTTCATCTTCATTTATTAAGTATGTTCCATAGACTGTATGACAAAAGAAATAGATGTAGTAAAAAATCTCGTTCAGTCGCAGAGTACTATTCACCAATTTTGTACTGCGGTCGCAAGTCTTTTCGGGGTTTCGTTTGAAGAAGTTCGTTACGTGGGTATATTTTATTAGCACGATGTCTAGTGATAGTCTAGTGTTATAGCGGCTCGTCGCCGTACTAGACGTGTTTCAAGGAGGACGGCGTGAATCCTCGTACACACAGCTCGACAGAAAACTCACCCCCAACAAAGGCATGTCGCCTTTGTAGGTGATGAGTTTTCTGTGGAGCTGTCTGTACGAGGATTCAAATTGAAACGTTTTATAAGATCGGTTTCTAGTTCATTTCGACGCTACTAGTTAGTAGTGAAAAAGTTTTTTTGTGCCGTGGTTAAAAGGTGGATTTGCTTTCCAAATCATCTAAAAAGTTTTAGTAGATAGGGTTCTTATTCAGGTGTATCGCAAAGTAGACCTCTTAGGATCGCATTTTGAGACTGAACGAAAATATGATATATATTATTATTATATTGTTTATTACATATTTAGCATTAACGGTCTGATGTAACAATGTCATCGTTTAGCTATAAGTTTTAGAAATTAATTACAGAATACAAACAATTATATAGTCCACGCTGGACAAGTTTTAAAATGACGCATTCCAATCTTTCAGTCAGAGCGCATTTTGTGCCCTACATCCGTAATAGCCAATCACAGCTACAGAATACGAAACCTATAAATCGACCGACGTCCTTATTCACCGACGTGTCTATTGCCCATTTTCACTAACAGTAACTGACAGCTAACTGCATATGCGTAAATATTAAGCAGTTACTTGCAAAACAATATTTCAGCAATCACTAGGCGCTAGACTAATATTTTGACTCCGGTTCGCTGATGCGTAATGCTAAGATAACACTAACTACCCGATAAATTACTCTCCTCTATGACACTAATGGATTGCCTAGCAAAAGATATTTAAAAACCACAGACAAATGTCAAAAATGTAGAAGTCAAAGCTCACGAGTAACGAGAGCAGGCGTATCAAATCGTTGTTTAGCTTGACATAGTGAAAATGTGCACAATTTGCCGATGTGTAATACTTAGGCCCATCGACTATGACGCTATTCTAAAGTAACGTTTAACACGACGCGGCTTACTCGTTATTAACAAGTTTGTGATTGGTTGCGTCCTTTATTGGCCGACATTGAAGTACTGTGTACCATTCAGGCTACTGATTGGTAATTTAAGTATCTAATTGGTTATTTTTGAGTAGCGTTGTGAACGACAGGCCTTGACTACTCTTGCAGGTTACCTAGCAACAGAATTGGTTGCCATCTAACAAAATTGATGGACATCAACTCAACATAAAAAAACCCACTAGCTAGGACGTTGCTAAACGTGACTAATTGTGACGGTAATGAAAATGGGCCTAATATGCGTAAAGAGGGTGACCGACATTATCTGACCCCCTTGAGGAATAATGAACTTAGACCTTATTGCAATCAAGTTAAGCACCTTTTCATCATGTATGTTCGGCCGATGCCTCACTACACAGCCAAGTAATTATAATTACCTTGTAGAGATCTTCATGTAAACCTACATTTTTTAATAATTTCATGGAAGTTGTAACTAATTACCTACTTGATAAACATGTGTATTCACGGTTTTATTTGATATTTCAATAAACAATAAACTATAAATAAGTTAAACAATGTAATTTAGTGGTGATCTTACGCACATTAAAATGTTTAAACAAGCAAAGTTGTATCTTAAGGTCGGGTCAGCTGCGAAAGTTAGTTAACATTTTTACATGACACTTTTTAACTGACTGAAAAAAAAAACTGATACTAAACTTATTCAGTATTTCATGTTGTTTGTCTTATTTCATGCTAATACATTTGTGCTTATTTTTATATAGATCTGAAAAATCCATTAAAACGACATCATTCATTTTGCAAGCAAAAATTACATGCCATGTTGCAAACGACAATCATTTTCTGCAGAAGAAAAAAGCTGTTTTCGTGTGGGAAATGACATCTTGAACATTTTTAAACTACAACGAAATTTCACAAAACTTTGCTATTTGAATTTGAAAATACCACAGAAATCATATTTTTTCCAACAATATTTTGGACATTCGCTTAAAGAAGCAAACAGTTATTGCCCATGGTATAAAATTAAATGGTGTCCGTTTCAATAGTGTGGCCACGGCGCAGAAGTTTTTTGTAAAACCTAGATTTTAATTTGTCAAAACTTTTAATAATACATTAAACAATCCTAAGTTTATATTTCAGGAGCGATATCGCAATATGTTTTAAATGTTTCGATAGGGTGACCATGGCTTATTGTTTACAGAAAATTTTCCACCTATTGTATTAGAAATAAACATTATGGTTTATATCTTCATTTTAATTAAATTTAGAATCTTTGAGATATAATTTCTAACTCAAATAAGTGTAAAGTTTTCTGTAAACAATAAGCCTTGGTCACCCTACCGAAAAATTCAAAACGAATTTTAAGGCTTTATGTAACTACTAGCTGTACCCGCGTCTTCGTCCGCGTGGTCTTTGAGTAGTTTTGTAATTCATGAAGAACATTAATAAACATTTCTTTATTCACTAAATAAACAAAAAATCGTGTGAGCAAATCGAATTGTAATCAATTTGCAGTGAATAATAATGAATTTGCAGCGACAAAAATCAGTATTCGCATGCGTGTGGCATAGTCGTCTGCACTCATGTGTCTGCCCGTTCGGTTAAGCACACTTAGGCACATTTCCCCACCTACACGGCGTCGTCCCACGCCGCGCTCACGCCCCCGCGCGGCTGCACAGCGCTCAATGTCTTCGGCGCTGTGCTTGGCAAGTTTCTTATTCGCGTTAACTTCAGTTACGTTCACGTAAATGTTACATCAAAATAGCTGTAATATTTTGTCTCTTGTCGCAAACTTATAAAACATTCACATAAACATTACATATTTCGGGCACGCCACGATTGCAGCGGTAAGTCCCCTCTTTGAGGAGTGGCTTAAGAGGCGGCATGGCGTCCTCACCTTCCGCCTGTTGCAGGTCCTCACCGGACAAGGTTGTGTCGGGAGGTTCCTGTTCCGGATAGGGCGGGAGGATATGCCCGGGTGTTTCCACTGCGAAGATCGCCCTGAGGGCGCGGTGGAGCACACGGTGAGGTCTGCCCGGCTTGGGCGGAGCACCGCCGTGTCCTCGTGGAGGCGATCTCTCGCGTCCGGCCCTGGTCCAGGCCATGATACGGAGCGAGAGTGCATGGGTAGCCGTCACTTCCTTCAGCGAAGCAGTAATGCTCGCGAAGAGGGAGGCGGCGACGTGAGGGTGAGGCAGTATATGCGCCCTCACGGCCCTAACCACCGCTGGAGACGCCCTGGGCGTCGGGAATCCCAGGCTGATGTCCGGTCATCCTAGGCGTGGGCTTGCGGACGGCGAGTAATGGGTAGCTCGCTGTCCGGTAAGGACCAAGCCCAGGTCGACGGCGCGTTGTGTTCCACGCGCGCCTCAAAGAGATGTCACCACAAACTAATGGGGCTCGCAAGGGCCGATGCCTGCCAGGAGTGCGGGTTGTTCGAAAGTGATACCGCCGCCCCTGCTGGCACACAGGCTCTGAGGGAACACGGGTGGGTTTTAGTCGGTAAAAGTCTACAAAAATACAAAAAATACAAAATTTATTTATTTGAAACCAAGAATTTACTCACACTTTATTTAGTAACGCACACGTATTAATTGCGTACTACTTAAGAAGATGATTGTAAATAATGAAAGATTTTATACAGAATCTTATTTAGTATATAAACGAAAATATATTTTTATAAATATTGAAGTATGATTATTATAAAAATTACTTTGTGTGAAAAGCAGGAGAACATTTCTGATTTAGAGCGACGTTGCATTTGTCACACTTCATCGTCGTGTTCTTGTGACACAAACCACAACGGTTTTGTTTATTACTTTTGATAATGTGATGTGCCTTCCCATCTAATCTAATACCGACTGGAACTCGTTTTATGACTGCCAGTGATGATCTTGGAATATAATTATTTATTGTAGTTGAATTTTCAGGAAAAGTCCGAAGGTATGTTGTTACAATATGCCTTGTAAATGATAAATAGTCATGTTGATTGTTCTGTGAAGCTGGGGATAATTTGTATATTTGGAAAGCATTGTTCATACAAACATTTACAGGAAACATAAGTAGCTGCCAGTACCATCTCTTCAGACGAATCGAAATTCGATAGCATCCCACATTTTGGTCGAGACAATCTACACCGCCCATATATCTGTTGTAATTGACAATACAGCGGGGTTGATCGACGTCTTTCTTTTGCTTGTCACAGTAACGTTTCACTTTAGCAATAGGCTCCACACCACATTGGGTTGAAGCTACAGTAACAATATTGTTATCATTGTAGCGAACTAGAGTGATATCAGACAAAGTGTCTGTACACTGATCAAAAGATCCTCTGTTAGTCTTCTTCATTTCTTTTGCGTCTTTCAAGGGTGCCTTTTCAACTCTATCTGCTCTGATCGTTCCTGTCGCATCGTGTCCTAATGTTTTTATTTCATCCAACAACGGTAAAGACGTAAAAAAATTGTCCATATAAAAGCTGTAACTACCGGGCGGCAATTTTGATATGAGTTCTAAAACAACAGAAGAACCTACACCGAGTTCTTGGTTGGTATTTCGTGTGCTTGCTTCTTGATACAGCTCGCCATATATCAAGTAACCAAGACGAGTACAAAGAGACCAATTCTTATAACCGAACCTAATGGGTTTACCATGGATGTGTTGATTGGTCCCTTGTTTTCCAAAATATGGAATCATGGATTCATCAATACTCAGATTTCTATCACCAGGATAATACGTTAGCCATCTGTTGTTGAGTATATTCCATAGAGGGCGAACCTTTGCGAACTTATCCTGTGGAGCCAAGTTGGTGTTATCGGCGACGTGAAAGAATCGCAACAGTTCTTCGAATCTGTTCATAGGCATAGCAGCTGCCACTCCTTGAAAATTACAATCGACACTTTGTTCCCAGTACATTCGATATCTTGCAACACTATTGTAACCCGACAGCAAAAGAATCCCAATAAAACGCTTTATTTCCTCAGTCGTAACTTAGAAATTATGATGCCCTTTTTGAATCGCATTTTTTTCAGTTTCAGAGCGCATCATTTCAAACACGTCTTCATAAAAAAAAAGTTCAAAGAAGTTAACAGGATTATCTAATTGTTCTAAAAAAATTGATGGCTCTGATACTTCTACCTTTTCCGGGATATCTCTTTTCCTCCATTTTCGGGTACCTAGCTAGACATTTCTTTTTTGGTGGAGGTGGATGTACTCCTGAAACACTGGGTGTATAATTATCGAAGGAAGGTTCATTTGGAATGCCTTCTATAATATCTAAATTGGTTTGGGAAGATACAGTAGCCCTAAATTCAGCCTGTGCTAAGAGCTGATTCCCGGATAGATGATTTATACTCGAAGACTCCTCATCTCCGCTATCTTCATCACTCTTGTCGTAATTATCTGGGGTGTTATGTAAATATCCGCAGACAACACATCATCGTCTTCTTCAAGATGCGATAATCTCATTTACCGACAATCTACAACAAAAAAAAAGAAGAAAAATAGTGAATAACAATTACATAACGTCATATAATGCCATCTCCATATTATCCTAGTGATCCAATAATGTATCGGTTGCAAATGTAAAAATCAAATGCAAATCCGCTCAATAGGGTATTTTCCAATTTATTGAAAAGTATTCTAAATTGAAGATTGGGACGAAATATGTAACAGAAAAATAAAAGTAAAATGATTTATATCTATTTTCTCAATTAAAAACAATTTAAATCAAATTAACTTTTCGATGTTTTGAATTTACCGCCAAAACGCTCGTTTCGATGACTTTTTATCACGTGATGTCAACTTTGTGTAAACCAAAGTAGTTAGTAAGTAAACAAGTGAATGTCGAGTTAATAATTAACAAGATTTTTAATGTATAGAAAGTGGAATTACTGGCGTACGGTGCCTCTGTGCACAAGTACTTCTAAAACTGCGCCAAACAAAGTATTTGTACCGTTTCCGTTTACACAAAGCTGGCGTCACGATGTCACGTGATAAAAAGTCATCGCAAGGAGCGTTTTGGCGGTAAACTCAAAACAACGAAAACGAAATTTGATTTTAATCGTTTTTAATTGTGAAAATGGATTTAAATAAATTTATTTTTATTTTTCTGTTAAATATATCGTCCCAATCTTAAAATTAAGATAGTTTTTATTAAATTGGAAAATACCCTATTTACATTTCTTTGTATTATTATATGCTATCTCAATCTATGGCCGACCAAAACACTGTATAATATAAGCTATTAACATATAAGAAATTATAAATACTTACATTTGCCAACGAGACATTTTTTTCACGACTTTTAATAAAAATTTGCGCGTAAAATTGTACAAATTTCGCGCCCAAATGAAAATCTGACACATTAAAGTCACCCCTAGAACTGTCAGTGCTAGCATTCTAAAGAAAAAATCATGGCTGCGTTCAGCTAAATTAGAAAAAAAAAACCGATCCAAAAATGGATTACTAGGATGATACGGGTTAAAATTAAAAAAACATGACAAAAAAAAAACAATTACGATGGTTCTTTTTTTTTTCAAAGAATAAAAAAAAACAATATTTTAAACAAAGAAAACCCAATAAAAACAAATATTAACAATGAGAGAAAAACATGGATTTTTTTCTAATTAGTTTACAATATTCGCGACTGAGCGCGCACGCACGCGCGCCCTTTTGCGTGTGTGCGCGCGTGCGCGCGCGCTTTTGTGTGTGTGTACAATGCGTTTCAATTAAGAATAGGATCGACTTAGCGCCATTTTGTGACGTCATAGCTGTCAAATCGAATAAATTGGGTAGGGTGAGCAAAACAAGATTTTTTTTAAAATAACATTTATTTAAGAATCATGAACGAAGAATTTTTAATCAGAATTTAGTAATTCAATTCCGCTCATTTCGGCATCACTGTTTGAGTGGTCATCGTCGTCGTCATCACCATCATCATCAGTGCTGCTTTCATCTATAAAATAAAACATGAATTAATGTAGGTATTTAATATTTTATTTCACCAACTGCTATTTAAAATTAAAATAGGCATTCTGTTACCTGTATTTATAATAAAACTAAAGTTATCATCGTCTTCAAATATCTCTCGTTGCCAGTATTCGTTTTCTATTCTTTTGGCGTGGTTAATTTCTTTTTTCCAATCGTCGCTCGTAATTGAAGCAATGGCTTCTAATGTCAGACTCTCAATTTCACTTTCGAGTTGCCTAACGTTTTTGTCTGCCACCCTACGCTTAATTAAGTGCCAAATATACTCAATGGGATTTAAGTCCCAATTGTAGGGCGGCAGCCTCAAAACTTCAAAACCATGTGAATTAAATATTTTATCAATGACATAGTCTTTTGGCGGTTTGTGCCTTTTTATTATCTGATAAAGTTCTGCTTTTGTGAAGCATTCGTCGTATTCAATATTTCTTTCTGTTAGCCATGACTGCATTTCTGCTTTTTTAGTTGTCATATTTGGGGGCTTAGATGCTTCCATGCTGTGGTAAGGAGCATTATGCATGACGATTATTGCGTTTGTAGGGAGATTGGGTATTAACCTTTCATTAATCCATTTTGTGAAGTTTGAACCATTCATTTCGTCATGATAATCACCCGTTTTTAATTTTGATTTAAACATAAGAAGCGCCCCGTCTATGAACCCGTTTTCACCCCCAGCGTGAGTAATAATCCATCGACGTCCTGCGCTATCATTTTTTTTGACGCCAGATATTGTGCTTGTCTGCCAACATTTCTTCACTGTGTAATGATCATGAATCCAGGTTTCATCTAAATATATAACGGGTTTTTTATCAGCCCCCAGTGCATCATTTTGACGAATACGTCTCAAATATTTGGCACGCCAGGCTTTAATGTTAGGCCTTTGTATGAGAGCCAATCTATTGCTCTGACACTTTTTAAATTTGTATCCTAGTGACTCCAGCAATATTCGTCTCAAAGTTGCTTTGCTACCTGGAAACTCAAAATCCTCCTTTGCTGCAGCAAATATTTTTTTCAACCTAGGAATTTATTTCCTCACCGTGTAAATCGAATTAATTATATTATGCAGAGCAGTAATTTCAAAACTATCTCAAACTACTGATTTACTTCGAGGTTTCTTTTTTGGTGTCGTTACCTTGCTGCAGCTAGCTTGCGCATCTCTCTGTTCGCGTCGGATACGTGTCAAAGTATTTTTATTAATACCAGTAGCGGTATGTACTCGCTCGGCCACTTTACTTGTATTTTGCAGGGTTTGCAAAATTATTGCGTACATTTCACGGGTCAATGTTATATTCCCATCTGGTCCTGAGAGGATGCTTGCTGCCTTTAATTGTTGCACCAATTCTAAATTGTGCTGTTTCTCACTCTCAAAGTACTTGTCTACATTGCAGACAATCTCTCGAGCCCTCCCATGTAAAACAGTGCCTCGTTTACTCATTTTTGAGAAAAGTCAGTGAGGTAAAAACAAATAGCAACTAACAAATAACAACAATAACAAATAACAAATAGCAACAAATATAACAGGAAACAACCACGTAACAAACAGAATTAACGAAAGAAACAGTAACACTCCACAAGCACTCAGTCGCACGTAGAACCACATCAACAACGACAAGATGACAACGACTGGGCTGGAATCTTCTTTACTTTCTGGTGAATTATTGCCAACAATGAAAATAAAAAATAAAATAGTATATAACTAAACTAATTATGACAATTTTTTTTTTTTTTTTTTTTCATTTGGATTTGACTAAGACTAAGTTAAACAAATAAAAAACCTTATTGATACACAAATAAGTTTTCTTTGTAAACTGTACTTTTCAATCAACATTTGACAGATAGAGGTCATTGACGTTCCTATTCTTGGGCGCATTCCGTATTAGACAAATAGTGATAACATCGCGAAGCCAACCAAAATAAAAATCAGTAGTAATGATCTGATAGCTCTTAAATTTTTTGACTACCTATTGAATTTGGTCGGGTTCGCGATATTAACACTTTTGTTGCATTTCGGAACACGGCACTTATTTGAATCGCATTTGTATGTGACTTTGCATGCTCAATTTGTTGTAAACAGGCAATTTTAAGTTATCACGTTACCACTGCTAGTAGATTTTCTACCTCTTCGTGGCTAAGCGACTTCAGCCAGGAGAAGAAGAAGTGACTTTGCATGCTTAATTTGTCCACTACGTTTATTAGGTAGGTTTTAAGGGCTGCTCCTGTCCCATTACAAAATCCATAAAAACGTCGCCACTTATGCCTGCGGCACAAGGTGCACTTGTAAACAGGCAATTATGTTATCACGTTACCACTGCTAGTAGATTTTCTACTTCTTCGTAGTTAAGCGACTTCAGCCAGAAGTAAATAACTTCCTTAAATTTTTTGTTGCCTAACTTATGTATAGAATTAATTTTATTGCATTTATTGTAAACATGGGGGGCAATGAAGTTAAAGTGTCTTTGTCAAAAAGCTGTTCTTTGGCGAGGAACCGGACAACGTACAACTCGCTTAGTTGACTCAGGTAGGTTTGGCACATACTTTTTGTGGTATCTACGTAGAATTTCATATAGGTACAAACATTTTCCTTACAAGTGAGTTTAGTGAGTACCCCAGCCTTCTCGTAAACATCGAGTGTTGAATGCCTGAACGGCAAACGCAATAGCACTTTTAAAACCGCACGCTGTGCCCTTTCTACTTCTATAAGAAATGTCTTGTTTGTAACACCCCAAGCGCAAATGCAATATCTAACTATACATTCTCATAATGCTTGATACGTACGAAGTAAGAGCACTTTTTCTGCAACATTAGGTACGTAGTTTTTTGAAAATATAAATCTGTTTCCTAATCCTGGCTGCAGTAGCTACCATATGAGCTTTCCAAGTCAGTTGGTCATCTATTGTGACTCCTAGGTATTTTATAGAACTTATTCTGGAGAGAGTTTGTCCAACTCTCTCCAGAATCACAGTTGGGCCTATTTATAGCTCGGTTGCAGGGGTAAGAATGTATCCTAAGTTTAAGCTCTGAGGAAGCTTTGCTCACTGCTGTCTTACTGAAGCACATGTACTTGGTTTTATTGGTGTTCAAGGATAGGAGGCTGTCCTCCAACCAGGTATTAACCTTTGCTAGCCCATTCTCACCCTTCTCAAAAGTTGCCTTCCCGGTACTTCCATGAAAAACCAAGACAGTGTCATCAGCGAACATGAGCAAGTCAAGGCTAGAGAGGGTGTACGTTACCCTAGCAAGAAAGTGTCTCCTAGAGTTATATGAGTAGAACGTATAATGTGTGCCTTATCTGCTGTAAATGTGTCCCCACATAAAAAATGTGTGCCCCCTGTCGTTTTGGAGAAAAACGGAAAAAACGATTCTTGCTGGGGTAACGTTTTTCTAGCAGGAAAATTCTAAACGAATGATCGGAGAGAGAAAAATTGTGCATGGCCAGAGATCTTATATGTGTGCCAAAATGGTCCCCCAAAAATAAAATATGTGCCCCTTCAGGTTTTCGAGATATTGCATTTCCTGCTGGAGTAACGTTTTGATGAATCGTATATCTCTAAAACTATTGCATGTGCCCGTGCATGTGCCCCTGTAGAATAAACATACACGAGTAGCTCTTAAGAGGCACACCTTAGTGCCCTAATTAGATTTAAGAAAATATTTATAGTTTTCAAGTTATCGCGGTTTTATGAAAACCCGAAAAAACATCGCAGCGCCTAAATGAGACAAGGCACAAGTTCGCTGAAAATTGTATTCGGTCCTTCTTGACGCTATTAATATCCATACAAAGTTTCAAAACTGTTCATGCATACGTTTTTGAGTAATCTGGCTAAAAGTCAAAACGATGGTGTCTTAACTTTGACGGCAAAATACAAGGAACCGGCTCAATCCCAGATGTTTAGGTGTGAACCAAAATTGTGTGCCTTTAGTCAAAAATATATGGTGAAAATATTTAGCTTGGAATGTTTCGCATTAAGTTAATATTAACAAAAAACCAAAATATTTAAACAACGGCTGGTTATCCGACCAAATTCCAATGACTACTAAAAAGCGACTGATTCATACATATCGATGACCTTCTTTATTTGACGTATTATACCTAAGCTGTTGTCCGTACAGTCGCGTTAAAAAGATTTGGGGGCTAATTAAAAATATAAATATTAAATGCACCTTGTGACTATTAAATGAAACAGCTTGTCTATGTGGAAATTATTATTTTTATTCCCTTAATTTTAATTCTTAAAGTAAGTATTGCATCAAATCACAGATTAAATTTCCAAAAAAAAAAAAAAAATTGGTAAAGTAATGAAAAAAAACCAAGTACTTGATAAGTGTACAAGTATTTTTAAATAAGTCAAAACGATGCCATTAAATACTTACCACCGCAGATCGTGCCATAAAATTCACCACCCCTACAACCACATAATTGTTATAAAATGCTTAGTACGCCACTTTCAACCAACTTAAAAAAAAAGTAAACAAACAGTATCAGTGCAACTGCGTGACTCGAACGTAACAGTGTCCTTGGCGTCATAACATAACTGCAACTGTTTACCAATACCAAGTAATAATCCAAACGGACTTCCTAGTCAATAAACACTTCGTACCTATTATTCATATGAGAGCGACGTTACACGTAACTGTCTCTGTCACACTAACACCGTACGCGTACTAGCTGTCTCACTTTCTCCAAGCTAGACAAAGCGTCTCCTTGCGACACGACGTCAGCGGATGCCGCGGGGCCAGAGATATCTGCAGCGGTGTGAGGTGGCGAAAAAAAGGAATCTTCTAGCTCCAACCAGCCCGCGAAATTCAAATTTTCTTACGTTTTTTAGAATTTGCAGGCCAGTGCTAGTTTGTATGTTGATTAATATATTATTCACGGATGTAAGACATACGTAGTTACAGAATTATAATCATTAAAATCATCAATACTACGCTCTAAGTTCATAAAGCTATAGGAATGACTTTTTTTTTGTTCCTACGCCTTATGAACTTGGAGGGTTGTATTGGTGATTTTGATGCTTATAATTCTGTAACTACATACGTCTTACAGCCGCGAATAATATTTTAATCAACATACAACCTAGAACTGGCCTGCAAATTGCAAAAAACGCAAGAAACTTTGAATTTCGCGGGCTGATTGGAGCGTGTACGTTACCGCAGCAAGACAGTGTCTCCTAGAGTTATATGAGTAGAACGTATAATGTGTGCCTTATCTGCTGTAAATGTGCCCCCACATAAAAAATGTGTGCCCCCTGTCGTTTTGGAGAAAAACGGAAAAAACGATTCTTGCTGGGGTAACGTTTTTCTAGCAGGAAAATTCTAAACGAATGATCGGAGAGAGAAAAATTGTGCATGGCCAGAGAGCTTATATGTGTGCCAAAATGTGCCCCCAAAAATAAAATCTGTGCCCCTTCAGGTTTTCGAGATATTGCATTTCCTGCTGGAGTAACGTTTTGAGGAATCGTATATCTCTAAAACTATTGCATGTGCCCCTGTAGAATAAACATACACGAGTAGCTCTTAAGGGGCACACCTTAGTGCCCTAATTAGATTTAAGAAAATATTTATAGTTTTCAAGTTATCGCGGTTTTATGAAAACCCGAAAAAACATCGCAGCGCCTAAATGAGACAAGGCACAAGTTCGCTGAAAACTGTATTCGGTCCTTCTTGACGCTATTAATAACCATACAAAGTTTCAAATCTCTTCATGCATGCGTTTTTGAGTAATCTTGCTAAAAGTCAAAACGATGGTGTCTTAACTTTGACGGCAAAATACAAGGAACCGGCTCAATCCCAGATGTGTAGGTGTGAACCAAAATTGTGTGCCTTTAGTCAAAAATATATGGTGAAAATATTCAGCTTGGAATGTTTCGCATTAAGTTAATAATAGGTCTTTACCTATGAAATTGCCGTTTTGTATGAAAAAATTTAAACGAATTTTTTTCATGAATTTTTTATTTGTATTAATCGAAGTAATCACCCATGCAATCAATGCATCTTTGCCATCGCAGTGGCAGTTTATTGATGCCCTTCTTAAAGAAATCAGCTGGACGGGAGGCAACAAATTCTTCAAAGGCATTTTGTACTGCCTCTCGGGTATTAAATTTTTTTCCCGCCAAGAAGTTATCCAAATTCTGGAAAAAGTAGTAGTCTGTAGGCGCAAGGTCTGGTGAGTAGGGCGGATGACGGAGAGCTTCCAACCCCAGTTCTTGCAACTTGGAGACCGTCTGCTGTGCAGTATGAGGTCGCGCGTTGTCGTGCAGGAGCAGCGGAGACGAGCGATTGACCAATGCTGGTTGGAGATGCGCCAGCTTCTCCATCATTGTGTTCAGTTCTTCACAGTACACATCTGCAGTAATGCTCACCCCGTTTGGTAAGAAGCTGTGATGAATCACACCGGCGCTAGACCACCAAACAGTGACCATCACTTTTCTAGGGGTAAGTTTTCGTTTAGGGCATTGTTTAGGTGCTGAACCAGGATCCAACCAACTTGCTGAGCGCTTACGGTTATCAAACAGAATCCATTTTTCATCGCAGGTAACAATGCGGTTCAAAATTCCTTCATTTGTGTGTCTGTTGAGCAGTGCAAGGCACGTCTCGACGCGTACTTCGCGCTGGCGATCATTGAGTTCGTGGGGCACCCATTTGTCAAGCTTTTTTACCTTGCCAATTTGACGCAAATGGACCAATATTGTTTTGACGCTAACGTCGAAAGCTGCTGCTAATTCAGCCGTAGATTGTGTATCATCAGCTTCCACAATCGCCTTTAATTCGTCATTGTCGACCAAAGTCTTCGGACGACCGCGAGGTTCATTTTTCAGGTCGAAATTTCCAGAACGGAAGCGAGCAAACCAATAACAGGTGGTGCGTTGGTTTGTAGTGTTAGCTCCGTAAACGTCGTTGATGTTGCGTGCCGCTTGTGCCGCGTTGCTGCCACGACGGTACTCATATTCCATAATTACTCGAATTTTTAACGTATCCATGATGACGAAAAATATTGAAATGCGATGAAAATGTAACACTAATCAATAAAGAAATGACTACTTTTAGAAAAAAAAATCCATGTTTTTAAAATAAAATTAATTTGAAATTAGAATTCTTAGCCAAACAAAAATTATTTTGATTTGAAATGGCCAGTACTGCAGAACGGCAATTTCATAGGTAAAGACCTAATATTAACAAAAAACCAAAATATGTAAACAACGGCTGGTTATCCGACCAAATTCCAATGACTACTAAAAAGCGACGGATTCATACATATCGATGACCTTCTTTACTTTACTCACTAACCGGTTGTGCCTGAGTACACTGAAGTAGAAAAGTAATAAGTAATAAAATAAAGTTGTTATTGGATTATATTCTACTAGCTGTTTCTATTATATTTATTGATAAGCCGTAGGTTAGATAAATTAACAGTAAGTTTTTCCTCCGTAAGGGGAATGCTCCAACCGTGTACGTTACCCTAGCAAGAAAGTGTCTCCTAGAGTTATATGAGTAGAACGTATAATGTAGAACGTATATGCGGAACAAAAAAAAAAAAAAAAAGTCATTCCTATAGCTTTATGAACTTAGAGCGTAGTATTGATGATTTTGATGATTATAATTCTGTAACTACATATGTCTTACAGCCGTGAATAATATTTTAATCAACATACAACCTAGCACTGTCCTGCAAATTCTAAAAAACGTAAGAAAATTGAATTTCGCAGGCTGGTTGGAGCATTCACCTTAATAGAAGATTCCTTTTTTTCGCCTCCTCACACCGCTGCAGATATCTCTGGCCCCGCGGCATCCGCTGACGTCGTGTCGCAAGGAGTGGCTTTGTCTAGCTTGGAGAAAGTGAGACAGCTAGTACGCGTAAGGTGTTAGTGTGACAGAGACAGTTACGTGTAACGTCGCTCTCATATGAATAATAGATACGAAGTGTTTATTGACTAGGAAGTCCGTTTGGATTATTACTTGGTATTGGTAAACAGTTGCAGTTATGTTATGACGCCAAGGACACTGTTACGTTCGAGTCACGCAGTTGCACTGATACTGTTTGTTTACTTTTTTTTTTAAGTTGGTTGAAAGTGGCGTATTAAGCATTTTATAACAATTATGTGGTTGTAGGGGTGGTGAATTTTATGGCACGATCTGCGGTGGTAAGTATTTAATGGCATCGTTTTGACTTACTTATTTAAAAATTCTTTTACACTTATCAAGTACTTGCATTTTTTTCATTACTGTACCTATGTGATTTGATGCAATACTTACTTTAAGAATTAAAATTAAGGGAATAAAATTAATAATTTCCACATCAACAAGCTGTTTCATTTAATAGTCACAAGGTGCATTTAATATATATTTTTAATTAGCCCCCAAATCTTTTGAACGCGACTGTACGGACAACAGCTTAGGTATAATACGTCAAATAAAGAAGGTCATCGATATGTATGAATCAGTCGCTTTTTAGTAGTCATTGGAATTTGGTCGGATAACCAGCCGTTGTTTACATATTTTGGTTTTTTGTTGATATTAACTTAATGCGAAACTTTCCAAGCTGAATATTTTCACCATATATTTTTGACTAAAGGCACACAATTTTGGTTCACACCTACACATCTGGGATTGAGCCGGTTCCTTGTATTTTGCCGTCAAAGTTAAGACACCATCGTTTTGACTTTTAGCAAGATTACTCAATAACGCATGCATGAACAGTTTTGAAACTTTGTATGGTTATTAATAGCGTCAAGAAGGACCGAATACAATTTTCAGCGAACTTGTGCCTTGTCTCATTTAGGCGCTGCGATGTTTTTTCGGGTTTTCATAAAACCGCGATAACTTGAAAACTATAAATATTTTCTTAAATCTAATTAGGGCACTAAGGTGTGCCCCTTAAGAGCTACTCGTGTATGTTTATTCTACAGGGGCACATGCAATAGTTTTAGAGATATACGATTCCTCAAAACGTTACTCCAGCAGGAAATGCAATATCTCGAAAACCTGAAGGGGCACAGATTTTATTTTTGGGGGCACATTTTGGCACACATATAAGCTCTCTGGCCATGCACAATTTTTCTCTCTCCGATCATTCGTTTAGAATTTTCCTGCTAGAAAAACGTTACCCCAGCAAGAATCGTTTTTTCCGTTTTTCTCCAAAACGACAGGGGGCACACATTTTTTATGTGGGGGCACATTTACAGCAGATAAAGCACACATTATACGTTCTACTCATATAACTCTAGGAGACACTTTCTTGCTAGGGTAACGTACACGGTTGGAGCATTCCCCTTACGGAGGAAAAACTTACTGTTAATTTATCTAACCTACGGCTTATCAATAAATATAATAGAAACAGCTAGTAGAATATAATCCAATAACAACTTTATTTTATTACTTATTACTTTTCTACTTCAGTGTACTCAGGCACAACCGGTTAGTGAGTAAAGTAAAGAAGGTCATCGATATGTATGAATCCGTCGCTTTTTAGTAGTCATTCAAATTTGGTCGGATAACCAGCCGTTGCTTACATATTTTGGTTTTTTGTTAATATTAACTTAATGCGAAACATTCCAAGCTAAATATTTTCACCATATATTTTTGACTAAAGGCACACAATTTTGGTTCACACCTACACATCTGGGATTGAGCCGGTTCCTTGTATTTTGCCGTCAAAGTTAAGACACCATCGTTTTGATTTTTAGCAAAATTATTCAAAAACGCATGCATGAACAGTTTTGAAACTTTGTATGGTTATTAATAGCGTCAAGAAGGACCGAATACAATTTTCAGCGAACTTGTGCCTTGTCTCATTTAGGCGCTGCGATGTTTTTTCGGGTTTTCATAAAACCGCGATAACTTGAAAAATATAAATATTTTCTTAAATCTAATTAGGGCACTAAGGTGTGCCCCTTAAGAGCTACTCGTGTATGTTTATTCTACAGGGGCACATGCAATAGTTTTAGAGATATACGATTCATCAAAACGTTACTCCAGCAGGAAATGCAATATCTCGAAAACCTGAAGGGGCACAGATTTTATTTTTGGGGGCACATTTTGGCACACATATAAGCTCTCTGGCCATGCACAATTTTTCTCTCTCCGATCATTCGTTTAGAATTTTCCTGCTAGAAAAACGTTA
The DNA here is from genome assembly GCA_949987655.1 of Polymixis flavicincta. Lineage (NCBI taxonomy): Eukaryota > Metazoa > Arthropoda > Insecta > Lepidoptera > Noctuidae > Polymixis > Polymixis flavicincta. The sequence goes on along the minus strand of OX465180.1, from coordinate 10,756,801 downwards.
CCCCAGCAAGAATCGTTTTTTCCGTTTTTCTCCAAAACGACAGGGGGCACACATTTTTTATGTGGGGGCACATTTACAGCAGATAAGGCACACGTTATACGTTCTACTCATATAACTCTAGGAGACACTTTCTTGCTAGGGTAACGTACACACATAGGGCAGCGAGATTACCTAGTTCGTTGATATAGATGAGGAATAATGTGGGACCAAGCGTACTACCTTGAGGGACACCATAACTAAAGCCAGACCTGCCACTCTCCATCCCTGTCACTCTTAACAGTTTGTGATCTGTCCGACAGGTAATCCCTGAACCATTCCAAAGCGACACCTCTTATACAACGTTCTCCAGCCGAGTAATAAGGATAGGGACAAACACTGTGTCAAAAGTTTTCTGGAGATCCAAAAAGACTCCCAAGCACCTGTCACCCCCATCTAGGTAGGACGTCAGTTTGATGTGAGTGTTAGAACTGCATCTTCGGTCGACTGTTTAGCTCTAAGTCCAAATTGGTTATTATTTAGCGTGCTATTTTTTCAAGGTAGTTTATTACTCTTTTATTGACAAGTTTTTCTAATATTTTGGATAACGTTGATAGAAGAGAGATAGGACGGTAGTTTGATGGTTCAGTTTTATCTCCAGATTTAAATATCGGACACACCACCGCCCGCTTGAATATAGCCGGAAAGACGCCCTCCTGCTCAACCCAGAGCGGGAGAAGTTATTTGATGATTTCCCAACCAAAAAATGTAATAACAAAGCAATACCGAACTACAGCTCCTGAAATATTAAGCTAGGATTGTTTTGTGTATTTTACTAATTTCGTCAAATTCAAATCTGGCTTCTACAAAAAACTTTAGACGTCTGCGTTGTATTTTCAGCGAGATATCGGCGATATCATGTTTTTCACCGTTTCAATGGCGCGGCCATGGAGTTTATAGTCTTACAGCTCCTAAAATATAAACCTAGGATTTTTTTCTATCCATTTTTTTTTTTTTTACAAACATGATCTATCATTTACCTAAATTTTAGGTCTCTGCAACGCTTAGTTTTAGAGAAATGAGAAAACCGTTTTTATTTTTCTGGCACTTTAATTTGTGGGTAGTAAAGATTCGAAACCTGAATGATGACCTTTCAGTGTTGATGTCCCAACAGTTGTTAAGGTACATAGGTACCTAAGAGTCGCAACCACCATCTGAAGAGACTAGAGTACAATGAGAGGCTTAATGCATAAAGCGATAGATACTTTTAGACTCAGAAAGGCCTTTCTTTACTTTGGTGTTTATACTTCCGAAGGCTAATTATTTATATTTAGAAAGAAATATCTAAAAAACTGAACTAGATAGGTAATCTATAAAATATAGCTTCAAATATCTGATTTCGAATTGAATAATTTCAAACAAGCAAATAATTTTAAATAGTAATCAGTCAAGGAACATACGTTAATTTGCCACGTCAGAGCGCGTATTTTGCGTAGGGGTGGGAAAAACGGTCATTCGATCCACCCCAGGCGGCCTACTCTCTAAGCACGAAACCCGTAATCTCGATCGAAATTACGGGCGTTTCCTACTCCTTATCACTTACGGGCCTATGATTAGTTTGGAGCCCAAACTAAGAATCAATTACTACACGATTTGAGAGCTGTCCCTACTCCCTAGGTTTTACCCGTCCAAAAAAGTTAATCAGTTGTAGGAGTCACTTCGAGGTTTCGAACCATGTTCGTACGGGCCCGTACCTCCCGTATTCTCGTTGACGGAGTTAGAGAGTAGCCCCCAACTCCTCGAGGAAGGCCAGCAACGCTTTGGATAGGTACTGATAATATCTTACGTGGGCAACTGGATTTCCGAAGTACTTTGCCCTGTATGTAATGACCACCGGGTAGTCGCTTTAAAGTCATTTCAAGCAACAGTTGATGAATGTCCTTTGTAATTTGAATATACGGATAGTTTAAGTACGAGTACGTAGTCCATTTGCTTAACCATTAATGACCTGACTTGTAAAGAACAAGAGATGCAAAAAAAATTGTTAGCGTTGTTATTTTTCAATGAAATAAATCTCTAAATGATATTAGTACATTATCGATTGATATGAGTATATTCTATTTCATTTAGTGATGCGTCCCTCACTCATGAGGCCCCTCATTTGAGGTACTCGTGATCGCAAATTGAAAGAGTTACTCGAATTTCAATATTGAACCACCTCATTCCTCATCACCCCTCATTTGAAAATTGACATTGACATTATTGACAATAGGAAATCGAGGCAAGCGAGTTCGTGACTCGCGAATGAGGATTGAGTAATTGAGTGAGCTCAGTGAGCGAATGAACCGACTCAAAAATTGTATGGAGAATTCAGAATGAGTGAGGTGAGGTGTGATCTTAAAGTTTGGACAACACCGTGGCACACCGCACAGTAAACATTATTTAAATTATTTCAGCTACGATTAATTATTATGAACTCTAAAAGCATTAGCATTAGATTGGTAATAAATGGTCATTGATTCGTTTATTTTGGCGGTCTATTTATAAGCGAAAGAAAATGATGTGTGTGAGAGAGTGAGGTTGTGAATAATCGGATTATCGGAGAGTCGTGACTCGTGAGTACTCGTGAGTCGTCGTTGCACCCGCCCGCCTCGCTCACTTGGAGCTTCGTTTGAGTTCGGCTCGGGCTCGCGAGTCGTGAGGCGAATACGCCGTCGTACGATTCCTCACCTCAAATGAGGGGTCCCTCGTGAGGACCTCACGAAGCAAATTGAGGGGCTCCCTCATCCTCACATAAAATTGATGAGTTACCCATCACTTCAAAAATGTTTATTGTCTCTTATGAAAGGGTCGTAAATTAAAATAGGCAAGATTAGCCCGGAACAGGGAAAATGGCAAAAGGGAAAAGTGGCCTATAACCAGCAGTGAGTGGAAACAGGTTGATGATGATGATGAAGTTGAAAGACAGATCGATAAAAAATTATTTCAATCCGTTCAGTGATTTCTGAGAAATTCTTTAACAGACAAAAATTCATGAGAGTATGTTTGTAAGTATATAGTAGTAATTAACTTACTTATAATAATATACAATTAAAACAATATCACATAGGTACGTGGGACACTCGAAAGATTTGCGAAAAAAAAAATTTCTTTAGGTAAATATTTTTTTATTAATTATTTTCAAAGTACTCTCCACTATCATCTATACAAAGTTTCATGTGTCTGAACCAATTTTCGAAACACTTTTTCCATTCCACCGCAGACACCTAGTTTACAGCCTGGTCGAACGCTGACAGCACATCTTCCGGCGACGACAAAAATTTAAATATAAAAAAAAAACCTAGTACCGTGTGACTAGGCATCGGCCCTTGCGGGCCCCATAATTTTTTGTGCTGACATCTCTTTGAGGCGCGCGTGGAACACAACGCGCCGTCGACTTGGGCTTGGTCCTTACCGGGCAGCGAGTTACCCATTTCTCGCCGTCCGCAAGCTCATGCCTACGGTGGCCGGAAATCGGCCTGGGATTCCCGACGCCCAGGGCGTCTCCGTATCCTGCGGCGGCTAGGGTCGCGAGGGCGCATAGACTGCCTCTCCCTCACGTGCGCCGCCTCCCTCTTCGCGAGCATTACTGCTTCGCTGAAGGAGGTGACGGCTACCCATGCACTCGCGCTCCGTATCATGGCCTGGACCAGGGCCGGACGCGAGAGATCGCCGCCGCCGATCGCCTCCACGAGGACACGGCGGTGCTCCACCCAAGCCGGGCAGACCGCCACCGTGTGCTCCACCGTGTCCTCAGCGCGATCTTCGCAGTGGAAACACCCGTGTCAGGGCTGTAAGGTTAGTGACCCAGCTCTCAGGAAGTCCTTCGTTTTGAGCGCGGTGTGTGAAGGCGCGTTGTCGTGGTGGAGCAGTACCCCGCGGAGCCCTTTGTTTGGTCGCTTGTTGCTCACAACAGAAAACTTCTCCCAAGCATTTGGTAGTATACCATTCAGCGTTGATGCTTCTTTGGTTCCGTAAAAGAGTTTACACCAATTAGCCAGTCATTTTGTAAAAGCTCGCGATCGATATCTTCCCCCTGGTTCTAGATCGATGCTGCTTCTAATGATGTCGTAAACACGGCGAGACGAGCCTGTTTCAAATTTGTTAATCATATCACTGCACCACTCCGCCCGGGCCTGCTTCTGAGCATCGGTGAGGTTGTGCGGTACCCAGCGTGAAACTATCCTCCTCAAGCGAAGATGCGCGTGTAGAAAGGTTCCCGATACAACCTGCAGTGTGTGAGGCAGGTTGTAACTGCTACGTAACTCGCCTATTTTCATGGATTAAATTGTTCACTGCTAATACGTTTTCTTCCGTAATAGCCGTCAAAGTGCGACCGCTTCTTTCTTTATCCCCCAAAGTTAGTCTACCGCGCTTGAATTCGTTATACCAACGATACACGGTTGCCTTAGAAGGGCCTTCATCCATTAATGACATTTGAAGTCTATCGTACGATTCGTCCGATTTCAGGCCACACTTGAAATCGTAAAAAATCATAGCGCGAAAATGTTCCGGCGCAGTACCATTTTTTAATGAGATACGATAATTTAAATTAGCTCGCAAACAATGTGGAGGGAAATTTTGAAATTGGAACGTACCTATTTTAACTTACAAAAAAAATCATATTTTCAAAATAGATTATGACTGGCTAGTCTCTCATACGAGTACATATATGTATGAGTGGCCTGGTATATACAGGGTTACTGGTAATTCGACGTATATCCGGCAGGGGTATCCCATCTTTGGAATAGCAAGCTCATGATTTCTATAGTGTTAGTGTAAAGGGCGGCGAATATTATTTTTGCCCGGAGCGGCTAAATAGCTAGATCGGGCCCTGCCTAGCACTTCATGCCTAAGTAGCGTAAAGCATACTGCATCATTCGTACTGCTTGACACTGACCCACAGGAAGTGGATATCATACTCATGGGTCTCGATTCCGAAAGCTCACCTGGCTGGGACAATATACCTACAAAAATTTTGAAAATTTCTAGGGACTTGGTCCTTTTTATAAGCCAACTAGCTAACCTGTGCTTTAGGACCGGGATATTTCCAGCTGCCCTTAAGCGATCTATGGTCACGCCTGTGCACAAGGGGGGGGGGGGACCAGAACGATGTCAATAACTACCGCCCTATATCAGTTATATCTTGCATCGCAAAAAATTTAGAAAAATTACTAAATAACCGACTAATAAGTTACCTAAATAAACATAATATCTTATCCTCCTCACAATACGGTTTCAGAAGGGGTCTATCTACACAAGACGCTGTTAAGGCATTAACTAGCGACATAGTCTATTTTGTAGATAAAGGCATGAAATGCCTTACAGTATTTTTAGACCTAAAAAAGGCTTTTGACACCGTTTCCGTCCCCATCCTTCTGCACAGACTTGAAACAATCGGCATAAGGGGTACGGCTCTCTCTCTTTTTGGTAGCTATCTATCTGGCTGAAAGCAGTGGGTTAGGGTTGGAAACTTGATTAGTGATGAAGAAACCGTATGTTTTGAAGTGCCGCAGGGAAGTGTGCTCGCTCCGACACTGTTCCTGATTTATATAAATGAGCTGTGTAATATCGGGAGCTGTGGCGGACGAGTATTTTCATATGCAGATGACACAGCAGTAGTATTCACCGCTGACTCTTGGTCCTCCGTGCGTGCTGCTGCTGAACGTGGATTAGCGGTTATAGCAAGTTGGTTAAATGCTAATCTTTTAACCCTAAATGTATCTAAAACTAACTTCATCTGCTTTACTCCAAACCAGAGTTCACAGCCAGGTACAGATTTTGGGATCGTGATCCATGAGTGTGCAAACTCCCATTATCCTTGCAATTGTCAAAGCATACAGAAAGTTAGAGTCACTAAATATCTTGGTATAACAGTAGACCAAAGATTGTCCTGGCACACCCATATCGAAAATACCATGACCAGGGTCAGAAAACTTATATGGATTTTCAAAACGTTGCGGCATGTGATGCCACCGCTTCTACTTAATAAAATCTATACTGCTCTGGCACAATCGGTCATCACATACTGTATACCGATCTGGGGAGGGGCTACCAAGACCAAATTTCTAGACCTAGAAAGGGCTCAAAGGTCTCTCATCAAAGTTATGTATTTTAAGCCCTTTCGATACTCTACAGACAACCTTTACTAAATTAGCAATCTGCTCACTGTTAGGAAACTATACATTTTGAATATAACCATACATCTGCACAAGACCCTCTCATTTGATCCATCAAACCTCGAGAAAAGACGTAAAGATATTGTGGCCCATTCCCCTCGGGTCCGTACAGTTTTCGCCATACCGTATAATACTCAATCCACTTATATTTATAATAAACTAGCTTTTGCCCGCGGCTCCGCCCGCGTGGATGTCGGTTATCGCGTAAAAAAGTAGCCTATGTCCTTACCCATATCCCAGGCTATATCTCGGCCAAATTTCATGACGATCGGTTCAGCGGTTAAGGCGTGAAAGCGTAACAGACAGACAGACAGACAGACAGAGTTACTTTCGCATTTATAATATTAGTAGGGATTGAACCGTAAACTGAATATTTACCCCATGTTGAGGTACGAATGTAAAAAAACTGTAACGGAATGGTTAAAATCACAAACGTACAACGATGAAATAGAACTCATATTTAACCAGAATATGCTAATTAAGAACCTGTACTTTATCATAACATACATCAGTCAATCAATCACTAACACACACGTACACCTAGTCGCACTCACACACCGCGCACATCCATTCACATACACACACATAAACACATACGTGCACACAAACACATACACTCACACAAACACTGCACATACCTGAACATCCTACAACAGTTTTTTGTCAACACCTTATAGAACATAAGCTTTTTCTTTCTTCTTTTAAATGTCTCTATATTGTAGTTAGCAACCCATGGGAAGGTGCGAGGTAACCCCATCACAAGTATCTTTATAACTTACCGGGGCTGCCTCAATTTTGTGCTGTAAAACAATAAAATTGTTTGAGAATCAATAAAACTTTTTACTTTACTTTTTTTACTTTGTTATGACTAGAATACGTTCGTTACGTTAAAAACTTGGCTAAAAGGTCTCTGAAACCAGGCCATAAAACTAATTTCAAAAAAAAAACTGATAATGACAGATTGATGTCATTGATGTCAATGATGTCTGACATTTCGTAATTTTAGAACGAAGTAATGGAAACTTACTCGTGTTGCTTATTTAATATTTTCATTGAGAAATTGTTAAGTTCAATTTAATCGATTTGCTTATGTAGATAGTGAAAGTTACGCTTTATATAAAGTATGTCAATTTGGAGCTCTGGTCACAAAAATGTGGATGAAGATCAGTCGGAATTTTTAACAGATTTCCCCAAGAAATCATACACAAAAATTGACGCTACATCAAAACTACAAGTAATTCAAGCTCTAGATAATGGTCAGTGTAAATCCGACATAGCTCGAGAATATGGCGTTCATCCCCACACTATTTCATCAATTTACAAAGAGAAAGATTCTATCATAAAAAAATATACGCAAAAATATAACCTTCTAAAAGAAATTTGTAGTCTTAATCTTGAACAAACCCTTTTAGATTGGTTTGAACAACAATTTGAAAATGAAAATGTGATCACAGAAGATAATCTACGCGATAAAGCACAGGATATACTCAAGGGATTGAGTAAAGAATTTACTTGTATTGATGATTGGCTGTTAAGTTTTCGCACAAGACATAATATATCCAAATACACATCTGATAATGTTTGCAATGAAAAAACTAAAGAGGATTGGAAAAGATTTCTCAATAATAAAGAGTCCAAAGATATTTATCTGGGTGGTGTTTGTGCATTATCACACAATCTAGACTACAACAGCTACCTAAGTGGACAGCATGGAGACAGTTATGTTTCATTACTGTTTATCATCAATACTTTAGGAACTGACAAAAAGGAAGTAGCAGTTGTTGGTAAAGAGCTAATGGAAACAGAAGCTAATGTTAGAAGCTTGCCAGTTAACTACTATTATTGTACTAATTCACAAATAAATTATTCTGTGGTCCTAAGTTACTTAACAAAATGGGAAAAGGAATTACTATCTAAAGGTAACCATGTCACCTTGGTGTTGGACCTCCCAGAAAGCTTCACAAAAAACCTACATTTTCAAAATATAAGAATAGTCAGTACTACTGGCCTAACATATGGAACAAATATTTTAGAAAAGGTAGTTGAATGTTTTAAGTACCATTACCGAAGATTACAAATAAGTAGAACTTTAACCTATGGTAAAGACAGCACATCATTTATAGATTACATTCATATGGTAGGCAGTGCATGGTACAATATACCACAGAAGTACATCCGTAGCCTATGCTTCCCCCCTGGAGATGGCAGTCTGTTCTTTAATGTCAAAGAAGACAATGACAGTGATCATAGTTTATCTCGGTGGTGCAAGACTTATAATATTCCACTGAATGCAGAACAGTGCCCAAGTTCATTAGATAAATACATTTTTTGTGATAACAAATTGCCATGTACTTTTATTGGGCAACTGGATGAAAATATGCAAGCTACTGAAGTGCTAAGTCAAAAAGTATGTCAGTCCACCTCCGGAATGGAGGCCTATCAAGCTATGAAAAGAATTGTTTCTTATCTACAAGGAGAGGGTGCAGGAAGTTCAATTATGAAATATGCCAAATACCTGGAAAATCATCTTGAATACGGAGCACTTTTGCAAATGCACCAAATTATAGCTAGTACAAATGATTCTATTTAAATAAAATATTATTTTAAATTAAAATGTTTTATTGATTACATTAATAGAAACATAGCTAGTATAAAATTATTAAAGATACACAATATACACTACATCTAATTTACATTCCTTAATAATAAAGTTTAATGAAAAGTAATCATGTTTCTAAAAGGAAACCATTGCTTGCTTTGAATCTTAGGCCCACCCTGGGATAAAAGCATTTATGGCAGCCTGGTCCAAATACCTAGAATCCTTAAATAGTTATTTTACGTCGGAATTGAGCGTTTACGAACATTTATCACCTGTATATCCTACTGGGTAGGCATTGGTAGGGTATCACCCGTTATCTTTTAACTATCAAGGCCTGTTTAATTAACTGGCGAAACTTCAACTTGGGTTGGTCCCAGGGGTAACCTTTATCCCGAAAATTAGTATCTTTTGCGGTTTACCACTGACACCATTCACATGAACAATATAGAACTTTTTGGATATTTTCTTCATTATTTCGTGATAACAAAGGGACCTTATCAAATTTGCACTCGGTTTGCGTGGGAAATTACAAGATACCTAATAATGATGTAGGCACCTATTCGATATTGTAAAATGAGTATTTAAAGGGAAGCAAAAACTATTCGAACCATCTACATCAGTGTAACTTCAAGTGAAGCAAATCTCATCTACGCCTATTATTTCTGCAGATTGTGAAGTGTTAAAATGTCTTCCTTCAGCTGTACCAAACGAGACTTCATAATCCCCTATATCGAGGGCGGCAAGGCCATGGAATCATAATCCAAAGTTTTAGTGGAAAAGCTGAATGTTTCTGAAAACAACTGCTGTTTTATAATTAGTGACATACAAAGGCACATTCTTCCTATTATCAACAAGCGCTGGGCCCTGGCATCTCGGAAAAAAGAAACATTTTTACAGAAGAATTTTACTTGGTTGGACTCAAGGTATTCGTTAAATTTACCGGATTCTGAACAATATTCTACGCCATCAACATCTGGCCAGCGAGGACGAGCATGCGTGGCTTATGGAGACTCCTCAGAATCTACCAAGAAGAGGAAAAACACTCCTCTACTCCAAGAACATGGCTTCGAGCATATAAAAAACGCCTATCTGCAGGGACTACGGGCTTTACGTGAGTACACAGAAGCTCATCTTGTCGAAGAATTAAGAACCGCTGACACTCAAAAGAAATTAGATATCTCAAGTAAGTGGAACGACTCAGACCAGATGAAGATTCTTTCCGATACGGAAGCATTGAGTGCTTTTATAGATTTAGATCTAACAAAAGCACAATATTATGTACCTGAAAAACTTAACCAACGAACGAAAGTGTTGTATATTCCCGCCTTACTACAAAATACAAGAAATAAAAAGATCCTGTTATCCACCATCTTCTACAATCGAAATCACGAATACTTATGCTAAAGTGATTAATATCCAAGATTTATTGGATCATACTGCTGCTAGAATTTTAAAAATCGATTCTGTTTTCCAAAAACAACATAGAACATTGATCCTTTATTCTAAATGGGGATGTGATGGTTCATCTGGTCAAAGCCAATACAAGCAAATACTTGCAGAAGAGTCGGAAACAATTTCAGATGCCAATTTGTTCATCACTTCATTAGTTCCCATCAGATTAGTTGATGTGCAATCGGGATCCGTTGTTTGGCAAAATCCGGTACCTTCATCTGTCCGTTTTTGCAGACCCATTTCTCTTGAGTTTTGTAAGGAAACTCCAGAAAAAACCAAGGCAGTTGTTAATGATATTAAAAAACAAATTAGGGCTGCACAAGCATCACTTATAAACAAAGATGGTGTTGTAGTAAATGTGAAGCATGAACTATTTCTAACGATGATCGATGGAAAGGTGGCTCAGGTCCTTACAGATACTCCATCTGGTTCCACATGCACGATATGTGGGGCTACTCCACGACTAATGAATGACCTATCGAAAGTAACTGCCAGACCCGAAAACGAAAACGCCTACCAATACGGATTGTCCACCTTACACGCCTGGATTCGCTGCATGGAAATGATATTGCATATTTCCTATAATCTTTCGTTTAAGACTTGGTCTGCTTCAACTGAGGAAAATAAGAGATTAAAAAAAGAAAAGAAAGAAGTTGTTCAAAAACGTTTCAGGGAGGAGTTGGGATTAATCGTCGACAAACCTCGGCAAGTTAGCGGGAATACGAACGATGGCAATACCGCACGAAGATTCTTCTATAATAGCACTTGCTCATCGGAAATAACAGGTGTAGATGAGGCATTGATTAAACGCCTATACATTATCTTGCAAGTTCTTTCTTCTGGAATGATGATCGACCCTGAAAAATTTGGGGAATATGCAATAGAAACTGCAAGAATCTATGTAAGTAATTACGATTGGTATTATATGCCATCCTCCGTTCATATAAAAACTTTTTTCAAAAAAATTACAACCGACTTCCAAAAAAACACTACAAAGTGCAAAATAACTTTAATTTCGGAAGTCGGTGACTTTGGATGTGTATTTTAATTATTTGTCACCGCCTTCCGAAATTAAAGTTATTTTGCACTTTGTAGTGTTTTTTTGGAAGTCGGTTGTAATTTTTTTGAAAAAAGTTTTTATTTTTCACTTTTTTGTTACCTAACCCACACCAATTCGAAATTTCATGATCCTTCGCGTCAAAACAATGCATATATATGCGATAGCAACATTCGCGGTTGATTTGCTGTAATTTTTTGAAGAGATCCGTTGTCTGTCTCCGAAACGCATCATCAGATCTATATGAAATTTCAATGGGACCATTTCGGAGTAAACCCCTTTCGAACAAAAAAAGAATTTTGCAAATCCGTCTATATACGACGGAGTTATGCCCGAACATACATAAAAAAAAAAAAAATATATAAACATGTCGAATTGATAACCTCCTTCTTTTTGAAGTCGGTTAAAAATACTCATACACGGGGAAAACGTTATCAAACATTTTGCGGTGCTTCCTATTGGACAGCTATCGGAAGACGCACAAGAGTCTCGCAACAAAGACTACAGAAACATACGACTTCATCATGCCAGAAAATGTTCCCGATCTGCTACAAATGAAGATGTCTTTAAAACGCTTTTATACACGTCAGATCCATATATAACAAGTTTGAGAAAACCGTACGTAAGAAATGTGAAAGAACTTGAAGAAGAGGCACTAAGTCTTTTAAACGTGGCACCTGAAAGTGAACCCACATTTACTGACCCTGATCCTGAAGTGGTATAAGTTAAAAATAATATTTATATTTAGTTATTACTTATATTTGTACCTAGCTACATCATTTCCTGAAGCCAGAGTATAGGATGTACACACGGCTACACATCAAGTTAGACACCCTATATATCTATAACTACGCTACCAGCAATACAGAGAATTGTACGAAAGGGACTGCGCATCGTGGCATCGGCCAATCATAGCATTTGCTGCGTTGGCCTACGCAACCACACACACAGATGCACATTTTTTGCCAAAAACTTTAGCTTCAAATATTTCAAATTCTTTTTGCTCGTGTTCAGTGTTTTGTTGCATGCCATGCCAGTCAGTTCCCATTTCCCAAGTATCGTCCGGGCTTCACGTAATTACGCGGCAAAGGCGTCGGTTATTTTTTTGATAGTAGTTTGTTGTATTTCTTGATAACATTATTTGATTGTTGAATGTTTTTTAATAATCTATTTTTTTATTTTTGTTTGAAGAGTTGGTTATTTTTTTTAATAGTAGTTTGTTGTATTTGATAACAATATTTGATTGTTAAATGTTTTTAATATTCTACATTTTTTTAAAGTAATTTCAGCTCAATGTTTGTTTTTATTCAGCTTAAAGCCATAAATATAATTGATCTAAAACTATGTATTTACATAAAGTTACTCTTGCCTAGCGTGAGGGATTTCTCATACTTAACTATTCATCATCATCATCATCATTTCAGCCGAAAGACGTCCACTGCTGGACATAGGCCTCCCCCAGTCATGGGGGGTTTTGCCATAATCGCCACGCTTGGCAGGCGGGTTGGCGATCGCAGTATGGTGGTAAAATGCATAGAGAACGCTGCTGCCCATTCTCTAGTGAGTCCCGTATGTGTCGCCGGGCGTAAAAGAATAGCACCATCCCATTTCTTCCAGTGGGTGTCGTAGAAGGCGACTACTTAACTATTATTGGCATAGAATAATAAACCATGTCAAGTTTTATTTGTCACTTTGATTATGGGGGTTATCACTGTGGAATATATCTCTTATATACCTACCTATTGTGTTGATTAAAATGCTCACATAAATTTCAACTGTGATGTTTTTATGTTCTTTGTTGCTTTTCTTTTTTTTTGGGTGGGAAATCATCAAATAACTTCTCCCGCTCTGGGTGGAGCAGGAGGGCGTGTCAGACTTTTACTGACTAAAACCCACCCGTGTTCCTTCAGTAGCCCGTATGCCAGGGGCTGTGGTATCTCTTTCGAACAAACCCGCACCCCTGGCAGGCATCGGCCCTTGCGGGCCCCATCATTTTGTGCTGACATCAGTGACATCTCTTTGAGGCGCTCGTGGAACACAACGCGCCGTATGTTCATTGTTGGTTAGATTTTTAATTGTTGTTGGCTCCTGAGGAAGCTTTTAGTATTTTTATAGTATTTTCAGATTGTGATAGTTATTTAATATTATCCTTACAAACGTTTATAATTAATCATTATCTGTTGCTGTCGACGAGGACCGTGCGTAGCTTTGTGAATTTATGTTTTAAATTTCTATTTCTTTTTAAGCTTTCCTCGACTGATTTCGTTCCCTGTCAAGTCATTTCGGAGACACATTTATAATGATCCATGCATTAAGTGACTATAAGGGGCTATGGTATGGCCTAGGTTATTATCTCCCGCTGCTTGCGCGAAACCAGAATACGAAAACCTACACACCCGGCGGAATACTGCTCGAATTTAGTTACCCACAAAAAGGTATCTAGCGAATATCGCTTAAAATTATCTGAATAGAATAGGCCTCTAGCTAATGTTTTTAGTTAATAAGTTTAATGTGCCACCTAAAAGGTAACGTTGTGATTTAGAAAGAGTTCGTTTTTAATATTGAACCTAACTACGAAAAATAAAGCTCGTATTCTTAGTAGGTATAGTGTATCCATGTTGACCCATTTGAAAACAATTTTATACCTTTAAGTATCAAGTAATTTAACACAATTACTTTTCTATTATTATCAGACTCAACGAGTCTGCCTATCATCCAAGGGATTAACCAATCCAAGCTACCCCTAATTTTTTCAGTCCTCATCATCATCATCATCAGCCTATAATGTTCCCACTGTTGGGACACAGGCCTCCTCTCGGTGAGAGGGAGTGGGCCGTAATCCACCACGCGGGCCCAGTGCGGGTTGGTAGATGTCACATGTGTTCGAATTTTAGGTTCTAGGACATGCCGGTTTCCTCACGATGTTTTCCTTCACCGTTTTTGAGAGCAGTGGTAATGAAATAATTCACACAAAGTAAAGCGCCTAGCTGGGTTCGAACTCACAACCTACAACTCGTAAGTCGCGGCCGTTACCACTTGGCCACCACTGCTCTCAGTATTCAGTCGTTTTACTGTAAAAGTTAATGAAGGAGATATACTTGCTTGCAATTTTTTTTGCATTTAAATAGATATCGGTAAAGTATTTTCCCTTGGCAATGAGAATTTCCAGCACCCTAATTGCGTAAACTCACGGTCAATCATAATTTGTTACAATTTAACAGTTAAACAATATTCATTGCGTTATTTACGTTGTTGAGCAGACACATTTTTTCGAACATATGAATCAATGGTTTAGCAATCTGTTTTAAAGTGGTTCAGTTTATGGTTGATCGTGCGTCAAGCAATTATTGTGCAGGCTTCTAATATCGTCTGTGCAAAATCACGTATATGTATTGAATTTTTGACTGTCGTGAAGAATTTTGATTACAAATCTATCTATCTAAAAATGAATCGCCGAAATGTATGTACGCGCATAACTTCCGAACGACTACACCGAATTGGATAATTCTTTTTTTTATGTGTTCCTTATTGTCAGGACAAGGTTTGTATAGCTAATTCCAATTTAATATTCATAGCTAAGACAGGACAACGTCTGTCGGGTCAGCTAGTTGATTTTATAAAATCAATGGTGGCAAAAAAGGGATAAGTAGGTAGTAAGTTTGTTTGAAAACCCAACATGAACTAGATTTCCAAATTGCACGCGTGCTAACCGCGTGTAACAGCTAGAAATTCATAATAATATAAATATTAAGTAAGTAGGTATATAAAAATGAATCCCTATTTCCCTTGGTCACGGCATCACACGTGAACGGCTGGACCAATTTTGCTAATTCTTTTTTTGTTGTGTTTGTTATTGTCAGGAGAATTACAAACACTTTATGGTTCTGATGAAAGAAAAAATAAGAAAGTTGCGCGTAAAATAACCATATAATTTTCTAATATTATACCAATGCGAATTCAATATTCATAGTTAAGACAGGACAACGTATGTCGGGTCAGCTAGTTGTTAATAAATGCCTAATGGATGTATTGGTGCAAACTCACAGGCGCAGCGCAAATCGAAAAATAAATAACACATATCGTAAATGAACGTAACGAGAGCTTAGCTTGTTTACAAAATAATATACACACCTAGGTATAGAATAGAACGCCGTTTGGTCGTGGTAGCGGCGCGCTCCCGCAGGCGACGTGCGTAAGCGGGACGAAATAAGAAAAACATATCGTACCCTCTCGCACTATTCGCAGCGTTCAACTTCTAATAGTTCAAAGTCCAAACAGTCTAGGTTGATGTGTAGCCGTGTGTACCTATTAATATGATTTTAATTTAGTATTTTTTTTTTCATATATATATATATTGTTTACTTTGCTTGTTGTAATTAACCATGGTTTAATCTTTTTAGTCATTATAAACTTGTATTTCACTTGAAATAAATTTTTAACTATTTTTTTCGTGATTTTTTCCCATTTCTTTCATTCTATGCAAAAAAACATACATAGATATACAAGAAAAGACTATAAACTACACATTGTTCGAATCTCCGAACCTTACTGCATATTTGTGCCAAATTTCATTACGATACGACAAAAATTCATGAAGTTACAAATTTTTGATCCGATACCGACCTATATTTTCCATAGTGCGCCGCGCCGGCCGCTGGCGAGTTCTTGTTTGTCGCAACGATAAAGGCTATCGAAGAGAGCTCAGAGACGCTCGCTTGGCGACAAAACACTCGCTGCTCGTTGTTTGTGCAGGGGCGGTGGGACAGATGCCAAATTCAGTGTTATTATTGCAATAGGGTATTTTCAAATTTTTCAAAAACTATTTTATTTTGAAGATTGGGCCGAAATATGTAACAGAAAAATAAAATAAAAATGATTTATGTCCATTTTCTCAATAATTGAAATAGATTAAAATCAAATATGTTTTTCGATGTTTTGAATTTACCGCCAAAACGCTCCTTACGATGACTTTTTTATCACGTGACGTCAGCTTTGTGTAAACTAAAGTAGTTGTAAGCAAGTGAATGTCGAGTTTTTACAATTAACAAGATTTTTAATGGATAGAAAGTGGTATTACTGGTGTGCGGTGCCTCTGTGCACAAATACTCCTAAAAATGCGCCACGCAAAGTATTCGTACCGGTGCTGTTTACACAAAGCTGATGTCACGTGTGGTCACATGATAAAAAAGGCATCGTAAGGAGCGTTTTGGTAAATTCAAAACAAGGAAAAGTAAATGTGATTTTAATCGTTTTTAGTTGAGAAAATGGATATAAATCAATTTATTTTTCTGTTACTTATTTCGTCCCAATCTTCAAATTAAAACAGTTTTAGAAAAAAATAAAAACACCCTATCATAAAATATATCAGTGCATTACAGAGGGATATTTCATACTTAAATTTACCTAGTCGCCAGAGGTTAACGAGAAGCGAGTAGAGCTCGCGACTAAAAACCATGTGGCGAGTTGTACAGACGCCAGCAGGTCAACCTACCCCAAACTGTCAAATTTTCCCAACTGAACATGAACCTTATGCTTACGGTATAAAGTTGAAAATATAAGGTTTTCAACTTTAAGGTATGAGAAGGTCTTTTTTAGCATGGGGATCCATGGATGCCACCGCTACAAACACTGATCAATAGTTGTGTAATAGTTTACGATCATTACCTTCTCATACCTTGACATTGGCAAAATCATCGAACGTTACCGATGGAGCCAGAACCTTTAAAAATAGAATAGAATAGAAAGTTGAAAATCTATCAAATAAATTTGACAGATTGGAGTAGCTTGATGTGCTGGCGTCTGTAGTAGAAAGGCTAGATAACTATTAGAATATAGGATGCAATAGCGAACGGAACGTACGTACCACGAGGCATGTACAGTCGCCAGAAGGTCAAGCTATCCCAAACTGTCAATTGTTCCCAATTGAACTTGAAAGGTTTATACCTTATTCCTTTGTAGTAAAGTTGAACAAAGAAATTTGAGAGATTGGGGTAGGTTGATGTGCTGGCCTCTGTACGTACGAAAGTTAGATTTTCTTTTGATAGCCCCTAAGCTTACAAGCTATACGACGGTTACAGGAGGAGGGTATAATGGTTATTCATGTAATTAGTATCCACGTGTTCCATTTATGGAATGATTTATAGCTGATTTTCTGAGGCGATTTGCACTCGAGCCTCGAGCCCATTAAATACCTATTCATAGTCGTCATTATTTTCACCAAGACACAAACATCAATATAGCCCTGGCTTTTTTACTAGGAGTTACAATGTAGGTCAAACACAACCTACGGCTGATTCTCCGAAGAGGTAGAGTTATTAGAGAAGAGCCAAAAAGCGAGACTATCTGAAAAATATTCTTGCACTCGTAAGACTGTAATAAAATAACTTATACTCTTCTTCTAAAGTTTTGATTTTCTTCTCGGTTAGCGCTAACGCCTGCTGCAGTTGTATAGATCCCTTATTTTGTTGCTCTTGCAATAGTTTCCTTTCATCGCTTATGTGCTTCCAAACAGAATCAAACCAATGGAGACCTTCAAAGTTCGAGTCCTGAAAATAATAAATATAATAATTACTATAGTTACATTATTAGAATGACGAGAACTTTTAAATATATTCAGATACTTTAGCACTAACTACCTACGCGGCGACGCGCAGGGCGCAATCTCTGATCGCGGCGCCTGATCTACGCTCGGGGGTTACAGTTTGCGCACTGGAAAAAAACCTTCCCTGTATAAAACACTTATCGTTGTTTCAGACAAATGTTGCTATTTTATTGTTCAGCTGTTTGACAAGCTTTCTACATGTAAATACATTAAAAAAACTAGTCTTAACGAATTGATTTAGATAAAACGATAAACAATATAAAAATATTCAGAATACACTATGCAGCAAATGCCGGGTGAGAGTAAAAAAGTCAGAATTGTTTGCGTTACTAACCTGGTCCAGTAATTTCATAATATAAGCAACACCCATCGCAAATCCATCATCAGTAAATGCTGCACCGATTTTATTTTTCTTTGACATCTTGTCTTTGGATAATATCATATGTTCTACAAAATTTAAAGTCAAAGGTGGAACTATGATGTAGAAATTTTTGAGATGCACATTTTTAGGATTCCGAAATACAGGTGCGAATACATCAACGAGTAATTTAAAATATTCTGTTCCTTGGATAAAATTCGATATCAAGTCACTGACGTTATGATCTAAATTTTCTGACGATTCAATCGTTCTTGGTCCAAGATCACTCTCCTCACTAAATTGTTTAAAAGATTCGACATTATCGAGATTTGGCAAAAACATGGTAGCATCAGAACAACAATGTCGACCTCCTGAACGAATCATTCTGACGTATCCCATGGCGTTTCCAATTTCACTTATAAGGTCTCGGAACAAATCTAGATAGCTCAGACCCTCTTCATTTAATCCAAGCACTCTTATGCCCTTGTTAAATTTTTCGGCATTTTTGTATGAATATATATTTCCATTTGCATCAGCAGTCTCCTTGAAGTTTCTGAGATCTTTAATCAATCTTGACTTGATGTGTTCATCATACATAAATTGGGAAAAAACGAAGAACTTTTTCTTCAAGAATTGATAAGTAAAATTCACAGTTGTATTCATAATGCCTGTACCATGAGTTCTAATAGAGTTTGCAACGTGCCTGATGTTTATAGAATTTAAATGTTTATTATTACTGCTTTTTTCAATAAATATCTGGTTGTTCAAGTTGTACAGGTACTTGGAAACAAATATGTGAATGTTGCGCATTATTTCTAATACATCCAAGCCTTGTTCTAAAGTCTGTGTGGGTAGATTATCTTGTACCGTCTTCAGATTAAATTTGAATTTCGCCATTTGTCGCATTTCACCATACGTTTTCCAATCAGATAGGACAACTGTTGTCAAATTGTAGTACATTGTAGACAAGTAGTGTTCTACTGAAGGCACAATGGACATGTATAGGAATTGCATCCTAAAGTTATCCACAATAAGTAATAATTTCTTTGTCATATCAAATGTAAATGGATTTACAACATCCAACTGCAAATGTGAATGAATATGAAGTCTCAAATTTGTTTCTAAATTTTGACTTGCACTTAGTATTATTTTATTCTCTATCATAGATTTCATATTGTTTAGAAACTGTTGGTACTTTGCCATTCCATAATGTTGATCAGTTTTATGCAATAATACAATGCAGTCTTCCAAGACCATAAGAAAATATTTTAGTTTCAAAGTATTTAACTGCATGCTGAAATTTTGTTCAAAATAAATGGGGATAATATTTTGGTGCCACAATAGCCATGAGCAATTGCATAAATAATCCATAGAGTGTATAAAGTTTGATAAAGTTTGGATTTTCTCAAGTAGTTTCACAAGTCTAATGTAGCTGTCTTCTAAATAAGTTGTGTCTGGAACAAAGCTCAAGGCAATATTAGCAGCTATGTTTCTTTCGATGGTTGCAGCTCCCCTCAGTGCCCTTTCTGCAATCACGAGGCATGTCAGTTCATCAAGTCGCTTATTTGCATAATTTTTATCAGTCATTAAAGACTTTTTCACCTCAAGTATAGAGGATGTTGACTGAAACACGAGATGCTGCAGAATCATGTTAATTGAAATAATTATTTGATTACGATTGCGGGTTACTGCATTCTTTAAGGTTTTTAACATGTACATAATCTCAAACAATGATATCAAAATACTCTTAGGCAGTGGTATACCCAGGGTGAGATGTAAATTAATTAAAGTGAGCACTGAATGATTTGTTCTGGATGCAATGTCAAGACCTTCTAAAAGAGTTTTAGCATGCAAACTCATTTCAGCGGCACTCAGTTTGTGATGATTAGAAGAAAACATATCTTCAATATTAAGCACCCACTGTGTACAAATTGCATGAAGATGTGCAATGTCCTTGGCTAAGCTGGCTTTCTTTGTAGTGATGTAGGCTTGTCTTGCCTTAACCATTGTTTGTGATATTTTGTCATGTTTAGCACACTGTGATGCAACATGTCTTTGAAGAAATTGTTCAGGAAACCAGATTGTTGTCCCAATAATGTTTATACTGTGTGCCTGTAACAATTTGCAAAGTGAGTGTTAAATTTATACTTTTCAAAATCTGTCCTATAAAATAGAATCACCCAATCTGAGTACCTACTCAATATTTATTAGTTAGGCAGTGTAAAAAAGTTTAAATTGATAGAAGAAATAATGGATGTGTTTCATAATTTTTTGGGTGTTGCTAAAGCTTACACCATGAAGGTCTACTACATAAGTATAGTAGGAAAGATTAAAATTAAAGGTAGAATTTATCAAGGATCAATATTTGTACCTACACCTATTCTCAACATCAATTTTCTGTAGATACAGTGCATTTATAGTAAAATAACTAACTAACTTATGCCCGGTTTCTGAGCTACTCGTATCGGCAGTTTATCTATTCATTAGCACTATTGGTTCGATAAATGGCGAAAGTGCGTTTCCGAACACCGCAATGTAAGATAAACTCCGTTTAAAGTTAGGTTAACTTAACTGACCAATGTTGGCCGTTTATCGGTTCCATAACTATTTGATGTTTCATTTCGCAGCCAAAATATTTAAAAATTGAGTTATACTTATAACGTGTATTAAATGACCAGTAAAAGCTAAATATTAAAATCTAAAAACAATGAGTTTTAGTATAATGAATACAAGCAGCTCCCTATCAGACTATCTTGTTATTGATTTTTAAAACATCGTTAGGAATCCAGATACTTAATAATGTAGGAGAAATCCTTTCGAAATATTTACTGATGAGGAATTTAAATTGGGATAATATAGATTGAGATGTGTGCGTTATCCAGGCCAGATGTTGTCGAAAATGGTCAGTTGAATCTAATAGAAAATTAGTTTTGAGGCTTCTGTAATTGTTGCGCACATTTTTAAATTTGTTGCGCTTATAGTTTTTTAATTATTTCACAAAAACATTTCCCGCTGGGGTAACGTTATCCCAGCCAGACCTTTTTCTTTCTAATGGGAATATTTAAATAAATACTAGCTATAAAATTTGTTGTCTAGATGAAGTAAATGTTGTGCCTTATTTTGTATTTGTTCTTTCATCGGTTGCGAAGTTATTCGAGATTTTGCTGGGGTAACGTTTTTGGTTTTGCTAGATCTTTGAAACAGTTTAGCGGATTTTTATCATATTTTGTAGATGACTTCTTAGGAATTAGTTTAAATTTGTTCTGCAATTAAAAAAACAAAATAATGCATAGTTTAAAGATTATTTCATTAAATAGAAAAACACTTCAATTGGTTCCAGCACTCTCAATAAGAGGTTTAAAGACTTACTTTAAACGTTATTTTAAAGCTTGTAAATGCCTTCAAATGTATGTGAAGTTGCATTAGTATCCTGTAAGTATTTAACAAGTTATGATGATATTCAGTTCTTCACGAGCACGGTCTTGATGCGCGCGGTGTTATTTGGCCACTGGATTGGATATATGAACTGAATGTTATGTCAATTATTAGTTGTTTAGTTCAGTTGTATATCAGTAAAATTTCAGCGTAGTACATTGGATAATTAATGAGATAATACGATTAAAGTCATTAGGAAGTGAATGACCGAGGTAACTCGACCAAGTTTAGGTGGTTACGAAAAAGCGAAATCGCAGAACATTATGGTACCTTCTAAAATATGTAGGATAGTGTTACAAATTTAGTACAGACATGTACACAAGTTTAAAAAAAACTACATGTTTATTAAAGAATTTTTATTAACAGGTAAAATAATCATTTTAACTGAACTTTTAAATTAATAAACTTATACTTAAAAACAATCACAGATTAAACTTACAGATAGTAATTTTGCTATTTTGAAATTTTCTATTACTTTTTATTTAAATTATAGATTTCAGTAAACACAGTACACAGTTACAGTTTTTATTTAAATATAAAAATATTGGAATGTGTAATGATCACTATGTTGCCATTCTGTTTATGCCTACAATAAAAAGAAAGAGTACATTTTTTGTCTAAATCCTTAATGGGGTTTCAATTGTAGTTTTGCTACATATTTGAGCCTCGAAACGTCATCTATTGCGAGTTTATGTATATCAACGCGAGTGTCGCAACAAGGTTATTATGGATTTCTTAAAGTCTATGTGTCCAAGGAGTTTGTGGAAATAAATACCTACCTACCTGTTGCGGTAGTCCCGACTCCCGACATTGATAACGATAAAAATCGGTCGCTAAGTCATGAATTTCATTAATCAAGTTTCAAGTCTATTACAAACTAGCTTCAGCCTATGGCTTCGCCCGCATAAAATGTTGACAATGTATACACAAAAACCTTCCACTTGAATCAGTCTATCTATTAAAAAAAACTGCTTCAGAATCCGTTGCGTAGTTTTAAAGATCTAAGCAAACAGGGACAGACAACGGGAAGCGACTTTGTTTTATAGGTACTATGTAGCGAAGGATAAATTTGTCGTTATCATTGTTGAGAATTCCAGTCCAGGTAATAAATAAGTACGAAAAAAAAAGAAAATAATAAGTATTATCGTAAATTCAAATATTTAAGCCTTAAAAAAATACAGCTTTAGATAAGTAGGTACCTAACAACATGTACATATTAATAATAATTTTGCTACTATTTCTGTAGTTACATTATGCAAGCTTACCTTGTTCGTGAATTCATCAAGCAACACGCACCATAATTATGATCATCAATAGAAGCACTCCACATTAACAGTAATTCGCCACACTTATTATTATATAATAGCTCTCACGCCCTCGATAAATATTTGCAAAAACAGGAAACGGAACTGCCGAAGCACACGCGCACTCTACAAGATGAATTATGTGATTATGGAGCATGTTTAGTGCGTTATGCAAACAATGAATTACCCCTTCACCCCACCCTTCCCGCGTCCCACCGAACGACATGTTATATCAGTGATTTTTGATAAGTATGTGCAACTGGAAGATAATAATAATGTTTTCATAGGACAGATATTATTATATTATTATGTATTTAACAGTGTACGCGTCTGTACCGAAATTGTAAGGTGTATTATACTAAACATTTCAAAAGATAGCATAATGTTCTGCGATTTCGCTTTTTCGTAACCACCTAAACTTGGTCGGGTTACCTCGGTCATTCACTTCCTAATGACTTTAATCGTATTATCTCATTAATTATCCAATGTACTACGCTGAAATTTTACTGATATACAACTGAACTAAACAACTAATAATTGACATAACATTCAGTTCATATATCCAATCCAGTGGCCAAATAACACCGCGCGCATCAAGACCGTGCTCGTGAAGAACTGAATATCATCATAACTTGTTAAATACTTTCAGGATACTAATGAAACTTCACATACATTTGAAGGCATTTACAAGCTTTAAAATAACGTTTAAAGTAAGTCTTTAGCCCTCTTATTGAGAGTGCTGGAACCAATTGAAGTGTTTTTCTATTTAATGAAATAACCTCTAAACTATGCATTATTTTGTTTTTTTTATTGCAGAACAAATTTAAACTAATTCCTAAGAAGTCATGTACAAAATATGATAAGAATCCGCTTAACCGTTTCAAAGATCTAGCAAAACCAAAAACGTTACCCCAGCAAAATCTCGAATAACTTCGCAACCGATGAAAGAACAAATACAAAATAAGGCACAACATTTACTTCATCTAGACAACAAATTTTATAGCTAGTATTTATTTAAATATTCCCATTAGAAAGAAAAAGGTCTGGCTGGGATAACGTTACCCCAGCAGGAAATGTTTTTGTGAAATAATTAAAAAACTATAAGCGCAACAAATTTAAAAATGTGCGCAACAATTACAGAAGCCGCAAAACTAATTTTCTATTAGATTCAAATGACCATTTTCGACAACATCTGGCCTGGGTAACGCACACATCGTGAGTTACGCAATTAGGGTGCTGCTCTAGCTCCCGTTATGCATCGCAAATGTCCATTGTCAGTATTTTTATTACAAAAGAATGGATAAAGCACAAACGATTGGAAAGACAAATAGATTTTTTACTTAAGGGGCTTAGATGAGCTAAACGCAGGTTTTGTAATGCCTAAAAGATTATGATCCACTGCAGTAAACAAAATCAGAAAAATATACGATAATCTTCAGGATATATGCTAGTTAGATAGTGTGTTGAAAACATAATACAATTAATTTCATACGATAGAAAAAAATCACGAAGTTACGTCTAAAAATTTCTTTTAACGATTAAAAACCATACTAATAATATTGCAATCATTCTGATTTTTTGTCAGATTATTCTACAAGCAAAATACTAGCATAATAGTGTTTCAATTTTTTAGTCCGATCAATAGATTTTTCGTAAATCGCATTTTCCTATTTTCGAACATAATACGTATACATGTGTGCGTAAACGCCCGTGTACCGACAGTGCCGGCCGATGCCTGATGCTAGTAGGACGTGTCGCGCTTTTCGCCGCATTATTTCCGTTGAGATTGTTTACTGTTTTCGTAGGCTATTTTGTAAATTATTTGATTCTTATATTCTTTCCTTAAAAATTCTTCATTCTTGTAATTATAAAATACTTTTAGTTCAATAGCGTAAAAAACCTTGACTTAGTTTTTAATCATTATCATTTGTAAATATGGGAAATAAAGTTAAACCCGTTACGAGAAGTAAAAAACGTTAATATAAATCAAATGCCGAACATAATATGAACAATATTAAAAGGTTTTATCAAGTTATTTAAGAATTTGGAAATGTACTGCACAGCCAGTTCGCATACCATCAGTTTTTTCAACATGGTGCTTAACTGATACAGTAGCGTATTAGGTCGAAGTCAAGACTAGCATTGAAGAGTGCTCGGGTTCAAACCCCAGGACATTTCGGTACAATTTTTTTTTTTTTTTATCTAAATTATTTAAAGTATTTAGTAAATACTTTTATAGATAACGAGAAAAACATTGAAAATTTAATAATTTTTATAAGAGCAAGAAAGTTGAAAATATCAACAGAAGTTATTTCCAATGTGTAAGACTTTAATTTATTGATTTTGTTCATAATAAATAGGAATTATAATTATGTATGAATGTTAGGTATATAAAGAATTTGGAAATGTAATCTTTACGAACTGACTGTACAGACAGTTCGCATACCATCCGTTTTTTCAACATTGTGTTTAAGTCTAGGCTTGCAATGAAGAGTGCTCGCGTTCGAATCCCAGGACATATCGATATAATTTTTTTCTTTTTTATTTAAAGAACTACTATATTTAGATATATTTATTAAATACTTTTATATTTAACTAGAAAAAACATTGAAAATGTAATTGTTTTTTATAGGAGCAAGAAAGTTGATAATATCAACACAGAAGTTATTTCCAATGTGTAAGACTTTAATTTATTGATTTTGTTTTTAATAAAAAGGAATTATAATTATGTATGAATGTTAGGTATCTATACTCCATTTGAAATAAAAAAAATTAAGTACACAAGCATTTTTACAGTCCATTCAACCGATTATGACTTTTATACCTTAGGCACTACTTGCGCGCCGTTGCCGCGCCATTTATTAGAATACTCCCGAGTATTCCAATAGATGGCGCGGCAACGTAATCTCCCTTTACCGCTAGTGCTAAACTTCGTATTTGTTTTGTGTGATACTTGTTATGGCCGTCGTCGTTAGATGGCATACACGTCGATTATGTAAATGTGTGCGTGCGTTTTTCAAGGCCACATTAGGTCTTGTAGTCGTCTTAAAATAATAAAAATAGGAACGTTTCTTTGAAAAAAAAAAAGGAGACAATGATGTCGACATCACATTGTGACAACATCTGCATACAAAAACGAATTTTAAAGCCGATATCCTCAACAGACCCATCTAGCGCCAACTAAGGAACGAAAGTTATGGGTTGCATAGATAGTGAGTGGCTTGTTGTGGATTCAGACACCCAGTGAGTGACAGTTAACAGACGTTTACCTTGTACATAACTTTATTGAATCAATAGCTATTGGGAGTTTAACTGGGAACTTCAGAAACCGGTCATTAATAGTTTTTTTTTTAACAAATGCTACAATGTTACATAGCATAGCAAAGTATTGTTGTGCCTATAGCAAAGAATGTCACTGGTGATGTAACTGACAAGAATAATTATAGACCTATCTCCTTGGCTACTATCTTGGCAAAAGTTTTCGATGGTCTTCTGGATGCTCAGCTCAGCAAGTTTATTAATCTACACGATGCCCAGTTTGGTTTTCGTGAAACGCTGTCAACTGAAAGTGCTATATTGGCACTCAAGCACACAGTCAGTTACTATGTTGATAGGAAAACACCTATATACGCTTGCTTTCTGGACCTATCGAAGGCCTTTGACCTAGTCGATTATAATAAGCTCTGGACTAAGCTTGGGGAGGTTGGGGCCCCCGTCGAACTAACACAGATATTTTCTTTTTGGTATAACCACCAAAAAAACATTGTTAAGTGGGGAAACACATATTCAGATGAATATTCACCTAAGTGTGGAGTAAGGCAAGGGGGACTGACCTCTCCAAGACTTTTTAATCTGTACGTCAATCAGCTGATAGGTGAGCTCAGCAACAGCCATGTCGGCTGTCATATAGACAACGTTTGCGTCAATAACATCAGTTATGCTGACGACATGGTGCTGCTGAGTCCATCCGTCGGAGGGCTAAGGAAGCTGTTAAGGATCTGTAAGGCCTATGCTGGGGAGCACGGCCTAAGGTACAACGTTGGCAAGAGTGAGTATATGCTCATCAGAGGTAATATTAAACAACCTGAGCATATACCACCAGTGTATCTCAACGGGGTATCTTTGAGTCGGGTCTCTCAGTTTAAGTATCTGGGGCATATTGTGACCGAAACCCTACATGATGACGCAGACATTGAGAGAGAACGGAGAGCATTGTCGGTGCGCGCTAACATGTTGGTACATAGGTTTGCAAAGTGCACAGCACAGGTAAAGATAACTTTGTTCAGAGCCTACTGCCAAAGTTTTTACTCCAGTGCACTGTGGACCAACTACACGCAGCGGGCCTACAATGCTCTCAGAGTTCAGTATAACAACGTCTTTAGGATTCTGATGCGACTACCTCGATTTTGCAGTGCCTCGGGCATGTTTGCCGATGCGAGGGTGGATGACTTTTACGCTATAATGCGCAAAAAGTCAGCCTCACTTATTCGCCGAATGCGAGGGAGCGGCAACAGAATCCTAAGGATGATTGCAGAAAGGCCAATATCGGCGGCTGTGGGAAGGCTGATCAGGCTGCATGTTACCTGACTATTATAATTATTTCAATTTTATCTTAATTTATTTCAATTCACTTTATTTATTTCAATTCAATTTATTTATTTCAATTCAATTTATTTATTTCAATTCAATTTATTTATTTCAATTCAAATTATTTCATTTTAATTTATTTCAAATTTATTTTAATTTTATTGTAATTTAGTTGAATTTAATTTAAAAATAATAGATCTTGTCACGACTAACATAGTTTTTAAGATATTGATAAACTAACAAAATATGGACAATTTGATAGTCTGAAATAAACGAATTTTATTTTTTATTTTTTAAAGTATAGTATAGAATATAAACCAAGGCAGACGTAAGTCTAGCTTGGTTTATATTCTATTAATCTATTCTGGTTTATATTTGATGCATGTCTAATGTTGCAAAATTGGGATGATGCAGTTATGTCATTCATCTGCATTTTATTAATTAAATACTTACCTTTGTATTCAAATCAATTAAAGCTTTGAAAATCTTCCTGTCACAATTTCCAAACAAATGTGCAGAAAGTACATAAAGCCCATTCACTTTGATACATTTATACATGTTGCTAACATTGGGCTGCTCCTGTATAAGCTTGTCTAGATTTGCTATTGCTTGTTTCAGATACTGAGTGAATTCTGTTGCTACCAGTGAGCAATTCCGATCAACTAAACTGCTTCTTAATGCTGACAGGTTTTGAAGACTCTTCTGTACAATGTCATCATTCATAATCTTATTTGTGACAGTATTTATAGCCCCCATCATAGCCTTGAATTTGTCCTCCATTAAATCAAGATTTTCTGGTGAGTGGCTGAAGGATTTCATGGTTTTACAGTATTTATTCCAATTAGTGATCAAAGAAGTGTTGGATATTAATAATTCTAGTAAAACGAGAACAGTAAATATTTCTCCAATGTGGTTTATAATGTAATGTAGTTGTATCCCATCTGAAACATGAAATGTACAAATTAATTGCAAATTTCCATTTATATCACTTTTGAATCAAATCAAAAGGTAGGTCACGTTTAGTAAACTTACTGATATTGATGGCACCTTTGGTGAATATAGCAAACACTTGGCTGCAGAGGTTCCGCAAGACATCATCACAACGGCTGGTGAATGCACTCAGTGAACAAATTGACTCCATTTGTGTACTAATATCATTGTTATTATATTCATCATACACTGATAGAAAACTAAAATGCCTGTAATAAAATATGAAAGCTCACATTAACATTATTTTATTGTGTCTTCCAAGAATGAGTTTATCTAAATAACTATTACAATCATACCTTTCAAATGCTTCCTTTTTGAGAGCCACAACTTCAACACATAATGAAGAAAGCACACTCAACACTTTTGTCATCAAAGTATTATCAGATGATACCAATTCTGTTATTGGAATAAGTTCTTCTGGTGTCATTACAACTTGTACTGGCAAATAAGTTCTGTTTTCTTCCCAGAATTCCCCTTTTAGTGTAGATGCCAGATCTTGATATTGTGCTTTAAAAAACTGTCCATATCTTTTGAGAAGCCAAGTCCCAGCTTCTTTCTCCATGTCAGTTCTCATTGCTTTAAATGTTTATTTACCAACAAAATGATATTACTGACGTGTTTGATATCAACGTGAATCTTTGTAACAAACTATAATCTTATCACAACATCACAATTCGAAAAACCTTAATGAATTTCAATGGATGGATAAAATATCTGAGGATAAAATAAACTTCATTTTGATACGCCCACATCAGCTGTCACTTAAATAAAAGTACCTAATAAAAACACTTAGCTGCAGTCAGTGGTCTCGAACGTCATAGAGCGAGATCGGTAGAATTGCCAGCTAAAAACGGTATATTTGTACCCAAAATCGGTAAATGACAAAAAAATAAATAATAGTTTAAAAAAACACGCTTTTATTGCTGACCGAACTAAAAAGTAGAAAATAATTTTTAATTACAAAGAGTTTATGTTACAGTAGTAGGAAGTCAATAATTCAATTCAGAGTAAAAAGCGTGGGGTGCTTGATATTTTAATTATTACAACTATTCTATTGGCAACCATCTACGAGAGGAGAGTCATGAAAATATAGGAAAATGCACCCCACGCTTTTTACTCTGAATTGAATTATTGACTTCCTACTACTGTAACATACTCTTTGTAATGAAAAATTATTTTCTACTTTTTAGTTCGGTCAGCAATAAAAGCGTGTTTTTTTAGTTTTTTTTAACTATTATTTATTTTCCATTTTTTAGTTCGATCAAATTTTTAATCGGGATTTTTTTAATAATTAATTTTTTTGACATTTTGTAATTTTTTATCGGGTTATTGCATTGTCATCGGCCCTTAAGACGTGTGCAAAGTTTCAAGTTGATCAGACGTCTAGAAACCAGTGAAACTTAGGCTCAAAGATTCCGTTACATACATAGATACATACATACATACAACCCGAGCTACTAAAAGCGTTATAAAAAGACAATCAAATTCGTTTATTTATTTAAAAACACTTACAGACTAATTTATAACAATCATACTTAAGTATAATTATTTATGATACCAATATTCTTTGGCCATAGCCGCGTTCATCTTCGAATTGATTTCAAAATCATAACAATTAGCTGTATTAAAGAGTCGTTTTGAATGTCTTCTCTTCTTGTCAATCTTCACAAAAATTATTGAAACTTTCTTTACCTATATGGTCAATTATGTCATGAGTTTTGGTCGAAGAGCATTTTATTTCCTTTGCTATTTTTGAATCAGGACAAACGGCTTGCATCAACTTCGGTAGGTGCTCCATAATAGTGAATGTAGTGAGTAATGAGTAAGTGGTAGATTGTGTTCAGCAACAAACGAGGCTAATCTTATTTCACCTGAAATTAAAAATAAAGAATTAAAATTATGTTGGTATATCTAGTAGCGAATTATATCCTAATGGGTATAATTATATCCACTGCTTTTATAAACCGATAAGTAGAAAACAAAATAATATAACAATGTAAGTAGTAAAATAAATAACTTAAAAAAAATTACCTTGCTTAACCAGTACATCAGATTTTTGAGTTTTGGTCACAGTAAATGATGATATCTTCGGTTGTAATTTTATATTCTTTGAGGATACTGAGTGTGCTTGTGAAGAACTATGTTTCTTTAAAGTCTCTTACAATAGGCATAGCTTTCGCCTTTACGACTGACTATCTTGCAGCCAACCTGGAAATTCTTCTTCCCATTCTTTTCTATATTATTGTAGATATTTTTTTCTTCTTACACTCGCACTTGTACTTGGCTCCTCGTCAGACGACCTTTTAACTTAATTATCTGATTTTGTAGGCACTCTTTAAGTTAGGTACTTTCTTTTCAAAATTAAGAAAATTAATGAAAAAATAAAACCGAAACCCTGTTTATATAGACTATACAGGTAAATTCCCGAGCGGGAAGCCCCTTATAACATCGAATTGTAGGACACAAGGGTATTCCCCAAAATATATGAATTACATTCTGCACTAGGTCCATACTATTGAGGGCTTCCCCGTAACATTAAACATAAATGAAAAGGGTTGCCAACTTAAAAGTGTAAAATCGGTAGAAAAATCGGGAGAATTTCCATGTGTACTGTGAAATCGTAGAATATTCGTTATATTTCGGTATTTCGGTAGAACAGAGCCCATATCGGTAGATATACCAAAAATCATTAGGTTCGAGACCACTGGCTGCAGTGTTGCCAACTCCAAAAGTTCAAATTATCGAGTTCCGACCTGAAAATTATCGTATTCCGGGCAAAATTATCGTACAAAAGCAAAATCACAAAAAACCTAATTCATTCATTTCAATTGACAACAAACGACAAGATTAGAGTCAAAGGAAACTTGGCACATGCTCAATGTGCCAAGTTTCACCAGCAGACCAAACCATAACCGTATTATGTCGTAGTGTTTAGTTTTTTTTTTTTATGTTGTACACCGTAGAATTAATAAAGTCTTAATAAAGAAATATCACTTAAGGATAGTCTAGTCAATATTTTTCCATATAAACTTCGGGAGTATATTAATCCACTGTTCGATCATGTACAGAGGCCAGCACATCAAGCTACCCCAAACTGTCAAATTTTTCCAATTGAACATGAACCTTAACCATATGAGACAAAGTTGAAAATCAATCAAATAAATTTTACAGATTGGGGTAGCTTGATGAGCACCTCAAACTACTCCAAACTGTCAATTTTTCCAATTAAACATGAACCGTACATTTATGTGATAAAGTTGAAAATGTCTCAAAGAAATTTGAAAGATTGGGGTAGCTTGATGTGCTGGCGTCTGTACATCAAAAATTAAACATAGTGTGGTTCTAATATCATTAATATTGTCTGTACGGAAAAAGAATACCAAAATAAAAAGCTGGTCAAAAGTTATGAGCCAACAAAGCTCCATTTTTCTTGCGAATTTAACCTAACTTTGGGCGTGTTTAAGTTATAAAAGATTTGTGAAATCTCCAAAACTGAAAAAGTTCAATTATCGAAAAGTTCAAAAACCTTAATTGGTCATTGATTTATGCAGTGGTTTTTCCATGAAACCCGATCTTCTGAAGGACTGTTCTCATTTTTACTATAAATGTTCCTGCATCTCACTCAATAACGTTGTGCGTGTAGACTAATCTCTAACTGCTCATCACTGAGACTACCTCTATTGCACACGAAGCCTGGTGATACAGCGTGCTTATTAGCCAGGCCCACCAGTGAGTTTGAGCCAGCGACTAGATTCCCTTCAAGTTTTTTACCTATAAGCCATTTAACGTTTTGTTTACGGCTATGTGCTTACTGCGGATGGAAACAAGAATATTTTCAGAATTATGCGTTAATTAATGTAAGGGAAAGAGTTAGAGAGAGCCATTTATTTGCTGACGCTGTCATTCTTTACATTTGTCATTGAGATTTAGCAGATTTTTTTTGCGATTATTTTTTCTGACAACCATAAACACTGGCCTTCCAAAGCACAAAATTATCGTACATACATTAGACATTCACAATCGTTTATCGTACCATCGGCCAAATTATTGTACGCTCCCATAATTATCGTACGGATTGGCAACACTGCTTACCTGTCAAGCGTAACTAGCCACAGAGTACAGACGCCACACTGTGGATCGAAAATCGCCTTTAGAAGACTTAGGGTTTGGTTTTCAATTTGCAAGTGCCGGATTTTTTGCCGGTTATCGCTTCTATTAGTTATTACTTTATTCAAAAATGACACCCGAGTTAATTCTGCACAAAAACGAAGGAATTATAATTTTTTCACGAAAAATTTGTCTGAAGCTAGTATGAAAAAGTTAATTATCTCGTAAACAGCCAGGAAAACCGTAATATCCTAACAGGTGGTACAGTACTAATTATTTATGATTTTTTGACATATGTCATATAACGGTTATCGCTGCAGATTTTTTTTTAAATCGTCAGAATATTTTTATTTATTTTTACATTTGAAACGGTTCCTTTTAGTGACTAAATTAAGATCATTGTTAATTATGAAGAATTTTACTGACAGACCCAAATATTAAGAATATATAAAACGAGATAAATATTTAAAAAATTGAAAAAAAAATCAAATATTTTTCATTTTCCTTATCTTTGTCGTTGTCGGACTCCAATTCTGAGTCAGAATCCAGATTGGATATATCTAAAAACTCGAACTCACTTTCCTGAAACTGAATTAAGTCTAGAGTTTCAGCAAAAAAGCTCTGCTTTCTCTTGGCATCTAACTTAGGCCTTTGTGCACTTAGGAAAGGATCCGAAGAAACAACAAGCATATTTAAGATATCTTGATTAGAATCTTGCCTGCTTCTTTTCCGCGAATGATGTGTTCGGAACCTCCTAAAATCTTTGTTTCGAGACTCTGAGGCTTCTTCCGAGAGAGTCCCAATCGGTACAATATCACTTTTCTCGATTATGTCAGCCCCGTGTATTAATAATTTATGTTCGGTTGACGACATGTAGTACCAGTCGTACAATTTCACGTACTTTTCTGCTGTTTTGCGGGCAAAATCTTTAAATCTTATTACGTCGATCTTCTCGCCAGATGTTATCGCTTGCAAAATCACAGCAAATCTTTTAATAAGATCTTCGTCCAACCCGGTAATAGCTGCAGTTTTATTGGGAAACTCGAAAAACTTTCTTGCGGTATTCCCGTCATTGGTAGTTCCCGAGCCTTGTTTCACAATATCAATCAATAGATTGAGCTGATCTTTGAATTTATTTTGAATACATTGTTTTCTGTTCTGCAACATTTCTTTGTCCTCATTACTTCTCGCTGCTCACCGTTTGAAGTCGAGCCTGTACGCAATATGTTACAGACATTCCATACAATTTATGCGTGCGTGTGGGGATGACAAGCCAAATTTGTGTATGTCAGCACACACAGTCTTTGATGTTACAATATCTAAGAGGTTCATTTCCGTAGGTTTTGCTAAGCACAGGTAGCAGGATGCATTTGATCTGGCCTCAGAAAGGTACGTGCAGACTTTGGCGTCGATCATTGTCATCATAAGTTGATGAGTCACCATGTTATTATTACTGCACTCTGTGGGGATAAGGGCCTCAATTTCATCATCCATTTGTCTTTTGAGACCAATGACAACTGCTTCGCTCTCCTTTACAAAAGTAAACTGAACTGGACGACAATACAAAGTTGAGCATGGTGTTGGGTTCGTCCATTCAGTATTATCTCCATCTGTCAGTTTAATTGGTTGTTGCCAACCATCTTGTTGTTGTTGGTTGGACATGAAAATGCTTGCATCATCTTGCTTACCCTTCATTTTCTGCTTGTATCGGCTTTGGTTGGAAGCACCATCAAATCCCCACTTGGATATCAGCTTTAGCGGCTTATTTTGCACATCGGTATAGTCAGAAAGACTTTGACGGATCCTCGTCACCGTGATGTCAAGTAAAGCTTGAAGTGTTATCCTAGATTCCTAGCCGAGGAATCCGTAACTGACACTGATTGCTTCGGAGGGTAGCAATCAAGCTTAGTTTGTTGCACTTTATAGTAGGATGGATAAATATCCTTAGCACCTTCCCGAATGGCAGCCTCTCGCAAAGTAATATATTGCCACTTTGACAGTTTTAGTGAAAGAAGCAATCCAAGCGCTTTCTCTGGTGTAAATATGACTGTTTTCACTGGTTTCTTAAGCGTTTCTTTAATTTTTACGACTGATTCAGGATTATTCATCATGTATTCGATCACAGATGCGATATCCTCATGCCCTTCTTCTTTTAAACGCGCTGCAGCTGCATATGCCAATTCACTGGAGTTTTCGCCTGTATGATCATCAGATCTTCTCTTTTTCTGTTTACTTCCCAAATCTTCGAATGGTTTTCGGCACCTTTTTGTCATTGTTCCAACGGAAGATGATGACGACGGTTCTTGAGAGTCTGATCGTGCTCTTGGTATCTCATCAACAGTTAGTTCTTGATTTACTAAAGTTCGCACACAACTTGGTCAATCAATATTTGCCTGCAGCCAATTTCCGTACAGTCTTCTGAAGTGATCAAGGAATCGGTTGGATTTCTGCCACCTCTGTAAAGCAGCTCGCGTGAATTTCCGACAAAATTCTTTGAGAGTTACTTGATCTTCGGCAGAAAGGTAATCGCCTATGCGGGATACAACTGCACCAAACAATACTTGAGGATTAAATAAAGTACTCTCACTTTTTAGAAGAACAAACAAGGCTGAATTGGTGATTAAACTTTCAATTTTAAGATGTTATAGTCGCAGAACAAAAATTTGGTGTTAGCAGTTACACAGCTATGAACAATCTAAATTATAAAGCAAAATGTCAAAGCAAAAACATCGATAATTAGTTAACTACCCTCATTAGAGTTTTAAAAGATGTGCTAATGAAAATGTATAATCGTCAAAAACATTTCTTAGAACTCAACACAACTCAATCAAAATCAAAAGTCTTTTATTCAAACTAGGCTGAGAGTCAGCACTTTTCAAACGTCAAAAAAAAAAGAAAACATAAGACAGTCCCCCCAAAACGCCCACCCTTCGACACTTCCTAGTGCTTTAGCTGGGAAGAAGAAGTGGCGCAACAAACTCCTCAGCAGCACAGCTGTCTGTTGAGTTAGAAGAACTTGATTCTGTACAATACAATAGTAAATAAAAATTAAATTAAAAATTTAAAAAAACCCCCGACCCAATCAAAAACTCTTAAAAGTAAAAAATTACATTTATAGACCTTTTAAGTTGAAGGTAATATTTTGATCAAGGCATTGTCAAGTCGGGGGACGGTCAATGAAAACGCCAAACAGAGGCCTAGCATTTTCATTAGCCGACCCCCGACTTGACAATGCCTTGGCCCGACTTGGGTCGGGGGTATTTTAAATTTTTAATTTAATTTTTATTTCTTGCTTTTTAAACTTAATGTTTCGCTTAAACCTGCGCAGCGTTGCGTAGTTTTCCCACAGTGAAGTTTGTTACTAATTTTTTATCCTCATTCCTCGTCCTGATCACTATTTATCTATAATCTATTCATTGAGATCTTTTCAATAAGCCCAAACACGATACCTCTGCTGTTTGTTGGTGAGTAACTTGGGTATCCTAGAAATTCCAGGTGTTGCTCCAAC
This sequence comes from Polymixis flavicincta, assembly GCA_949987655.1. Taxonomy (NCBI): domain Eukaryota; kingdom Metazoa; phylum Arthropoda; class Insecta; order Lepidoptera; family Noctuidae; genus Polymixis; species Polymixis flavicincta. The sequence goes on along the minus strand of OX465180.1, from coordinate 10,720,609 downwards.
ATCAGTTCAAGGTTACTTTGTTCGTCTAATATCATTGAACTAATAGAATACCAAATTTCGAGTTGATCAGACCCGTGGAAGATGCTCAAATCCCTTCATCAACCAGAAAAGAGCTGATAATCTTCAAACGGCTGAACCGATTTTGATGAAACATGTCTAAGAACACTCCCAACTAATACACCTTTCAAACAAAAAAAAACTAAATCCAAATCGGTTCATTTGTTCGGGAACTACGTTGCCTCAGACAGACACACACACACACAGACACACCAAACTTATAACACCCCGTCCTTTTTGCGTCGGGGGTTAAAAATGAAATGATTTAAAGAGTCTAATAAAATAAACAATTAAGTATATGAATGTAATTCATACAACCTGTCAGTAGGTAAGCTAATTCTGGTGAAAGAACACAAACATTGTCCTGAGTTAATCACAGCGACCAACTATTCTTATCGTTTAAGTAGTCGTTAATAGAATAGTATGCCTTAGAACAAAGGTTGGATTTTACTTTGGCTTTAAACGCACTAAAATGTAAATCTAACAAAGAAGAGGGCTGGGAAGAGCTTGTTATAAAAGGTTATACCAAGCCCAACAAATGAGTTATGAACCTTATGAAGCCGGTGAAAGGGAGCACGTAGTTTATCCATATTTCTAGTATTAATATTATGAATATCACTATTTTTAGTGTATAAGTGTATATTTTGCTTAATATATAAGATGTTAGCGAATATGAATTGCGATGCCACCGTGAGAATACCGATATCTTTAAAAAAATCTCTTAGAGACGCTCTAGCACCCAGTTGGTAAATTGCTCGAACAGCTCAATGATTAAACCATTTGTTACTTGGTATTTTGGTTGTTTGTAAAGTTTTAAAACTCATTTTGGATTGATAAATATCTAGCTCAAACATAGTTGTCTAAGTGTGGCTGTACTATAAACCTCTGACTACTCCTTCGGGAATATAGGGGTGATGCTATTTTATGTTACGTGTTGTTATAAGTCTGTGTTCCTCAATTTAAACACTAAAAGGAACCGTTTCATAAGTAAAAATATATAAAAATATTTTGACGATTTAAAAAAATATTAGCAGCGATAACCGTTATATTATGACATATATGTGAAAAAATCATAAATAATTAGTACTTTATCCACCTGTGAGGATATTACGGTTTTTCTGGCTGTTTACGAGATAATTCACTTTTTCATACTAGCTTCGTACAAATTTTTCGTGAAAAAATTATGATTCCTTCGTTTTTGTGCAGAATTAACTCGGGTGTCATTTTTGAATAAAGTAATAACTAATAGAAGCGATAACCAGCAAAAAATCCGGCACTTGCAAATTGAAATCCCTAAGTCACCTAGAGGCGATTTTCGATCCACAGTGCGCCAGCAGCCAGCACCTCAAGCAAGCCCAAGCCACAAAATAAAGAGAGTACAGAAGGCAATCACATGTATGTACTTCGATTTTCATACCTACGCTCGGCGGTCGCGCTAGGGTTGTCAACTTTGGCTTATGCACAAAAAACTATGGTATGTGGTATTGGCACTCGTATTTAGGTCTTTGCCATGATCACAATTAATCTCAACTCTAATAGTTATGATCGACGGCGGGAGGCTACGCGGGTGGCCCGGCCGGCTCGCCGCCGAGCAGTTCTATCTTAACTATTTATAATGAGGAAGATGAGCGTATTTTTTAGCTTATAAGTACTACAATAAATACCTAATATACATTGTAAAAATGCTACAAGGCCACAAAGTCATTTTCGTTTACCCACAACTAACGAGGTATTCTGTATTACGTTAAAACGAACCATCGAAACACCTCTCTGGTCAACTCAACAATTGGTAGCTTAAATTCACAGTTTAATGTTGAATTCAAACAACCGTCCGGAACAGTTATGGTAACTTTTTTTGTTGTTCCGTTTTTGCATTTAACAGACGCGTGTCTGAGGGCATGGCACTCGCGCTCGCACTGGTCCCAACCGGTCCGAGATATCGTGTCCGTGAGCGGTATCTATGTGTGCGTTGCTCGAGCGCACTTTGTATGTAGATTGCCTTCTGTACTCTCTGTATTTTGTGCCCAAGCTCAGAGATACGATAATATCGATTTGAGCGCGTTCACACCCGTTCCGAATTGGCGTGAGCGCGATAACAATTTCTCACGAAACGTCATAGATGACGTCATGACATCCGCCAGCTTGCGATAACGCCGACCATGCAATTTACTAATATCACCGTGAGCGCTGTCGGATATGACAGTTAAGCTGTTTTGTTTTGATTCGCATCGTATCTTTATCTAACTTTAATTTATTTGAAATAGTGCTTCTATCTGAGAAGAAGAAGACTTCTAAACACCTCACATTGTTTACAAGTCTAATATGGTGAAAATATGTTTTAACGTTGAGTGAGCACTTTTATCGCGATCATGAGCGTTCCGTATTGATGACAAACATGACGGTTCTGACGGTTCGGTTCTGTTCGGTTCGGACTGTAAAGAATCGTGATATCTAACTCGGAACGCAAAATATCGATGTGAGCGCTCACAGCGCTATTTTTCTAATACGGAATGCGCCCAAGACCTCAAGCTACACCAAACTGTCAAATTTTACCATACGACTATGTCGTAAAGTTGAAAATCTATCAAAGAAAGACAGATTGGGGTTTCTTGATGTGCTGGCGTCTGTAGATTTATGTCACAGAATTCTTCTTTATATTTTAAGTCTCGAACAACAAGCGTAAGTTTGTAGACGGTTTGTTGTTTTTGTTAGTGAATCACAGAACATAAAATACTCTTGCGAGGTCGTTAATCAATAGATTGTGGATAACTAATTTGAAAAAAAATCGTTCTCGAAATTCACACAAGGAAATATATTTTGTTTCCTTGTGTGAATTTCGAGTTTTCCTTAAAACTTCAGCAATGTATTTGTTATAATGGCACATCACTATTTAGTATAGTCGACGACGTATTCCCGCTCTATTAGCCGTCAACGTCAATCATACAAATGATCGTCTGTGGTGTGTTCAATTGTAAAAACTACAATGATTTTATACTGTTCTTGGGCTATTAAAGTTATCGAAATTATAACACTTAACGTTTCAATTGTCGCCGTAAATACCCGATCCAACAATTGGTAGCAGAGCGTGGTTGGCGAGAAGAAATGACTATGAGTGCAGCGTCGGCGTACCATCGCATTGAAGCGCTGTCAAAAGAAAATTACGACACGTGGTGCCTCCAGGCTCAAGCAGTGCTTATTATAAATGGACTATGGGGCTACGTAAGTGGCGAAATAACTGCGCCTGAAAGTGACGACAAAGCGAAACAAGAATTTAACCAAAAAGACTTGCTGGCACGTTCCGAACTATTGTTACTCATTTCACCGTCGGAACTCAAACAGATAAAGGGATGCAAAACATCATACGAGCTATGGCACACATTAAAAAGTATATACCAGAGCACAGGTCCAGCCAGAAAGGCCACATTGTTAAAACAGCTTATACTGAAAAAACAAGATACTGGCGATGTTCGTGAACACTTAAACAACTTCATGGACATTGTTGATAAGCTAGCTGACATGGACATAGACCTGCATCCTGACCTTCTAAGCATCATGATGTTATATAGCTTACCTGCTTCATATGAAAACTTCCGCATAGCAGTCGAGTCGAGGGATGAACTACCTAAACCCGAAGAGCTAAAAATCAAAATATTAGAGGAAAGTGAAGCTAGAAAAAGCAAAGAAACACAAAGAGAACAAAATGAAGGCGCATTTTATGCCAAGAAGAAGGGAAAATATTGTAACAGGTGTAAGAAGAAAGGACATACAAATGAAGAGTGTTGGAGTAACAAAAATAAAAATCAACCATTCAAGAAAAGAGAGGAAAAGAATTTTAGCATAACACCTACATGTCTGTCACCTCTGCAAATACCTGGTGTCTGGACAGCGGCTGTACCTCTCATATGTGTGCGCAAGAGAATATATTTGAAAATATTGACTCAGAAACCGGATCTTTGAGATTAGCATCGGAAAGCCACACAACAAAAATAGAGGGAATGGGAAAAGTGCGTCTTAACATAAATAATGATACTTATAACCTCCATGATACTCTATATGTACCTACCTTAGCAACCAACTTGCTGTCAGTTGCAAAAATTACTGAAAAAGGTAACAGTGTCTTATTTACTAAAGATAAAGCATACGTTAAAGACAAGGACGGTGAAATAATTTTAACAACTACACTCGGCGTCACAAAAATCGCACCTCTTCGAAAATAAGTTTAAAACATGTCCCGCCAGTAACGAATACATTAAACCTTTTTAATATTGGTATCAATTGAAAGTATGTTTAACGACCTTTAAATTAACAACAGTTAGAATTCCTAAATACAACAGATCTCATTAGCACGTAACGTTAAAAAAAATGTTGTCAAAATACGCATTACAACGGCCACTAATTGCACCTCCCTACAAGGGTATAAAACGGGCGACCCGGATTAAATGTGAGTCATTCGCTATTCAACCTTTAAAGTGAACACACGTGAACAGCTACAGCAAGAAAAATACCCCAGAAGATGGATACCACTGCAGATGAAGCCGCTCAAGTCATTGCACTACTGCAATCAGGGATGCGGCAATGTGATGTTGCTCGGCAACTGAACTTGAGTCGTTTTGCCGTTCGACGAGTGTTCCAACGCTTCCAAGAGACTGGTGGCTATATCCGAAGACGTGGATCTGGAAGACAACGGTGCACATCCGAAAGAGACGATCGCTTCATTGTTTCGACGTCTTTACGTAATCGGTTCTCCAATGCTGTTGAGCTGCAACAACAACTGCGATCAGCTCGCAGAACTTCTGTAAGCGTCTCCACGATTAGAAGAAGAATGCGGGAGAAGAAAATTGCAGCTCATAGGGCTGCCACAGGGCCAAAATTAACTGCACAGCATAGGAGAGACCGGTTGCAATTTGCCCGTGACCATGTGGATTGGACAATAGACCAATGGAGGGCTGTGCTCTTCTCGGATGAGACGAGGGTGTGTCTTTTCTGCAACGACAGGCGTCGAAGAGTGTATAGGAGGCAAGGGGAACGATTCGCGCAAGCCTGTATTCAAGAGACAGTGGAATACGGGGGTGGCTCGTGCATGTTCCAGGCGCGGTCCGAAGGGGGGGGTCACAGGGGACATGACCCCCCCCAAAATCTAAGATCAAAATTTTAAAATCTCAAAAATTTGCCAATTAATAAAAGGAAATTTCTAGCTATCCCATAACAGCGATAAATTTATAGTTTGCTGACATCTAGTGGTGTTTTTAAGAACTACGTACGATGGCCAAAATAACTTGGAAATGACATCTAGCTAAGAAACAAGGAACCGAACTACGTAGTTTTGGGAATCCTAGCAAAATCGATATGCGTCGTTAAGATAGAGATTGTTTATCAATATTCTATTAATGTAATTTGTCGGTTTATTGTAAAGATTCAAGATATAGGCTGTCTACTTAGTTGTGAATTGTGATTCTTGTTGTTATGTTTTGTGATTGAGGAAAATTTAAAATATTAGTTAGGTAATTGTCGAATACTTACTACTTAAAGTAGTTAAATTTGAAGAACAGTGCTTCATTTATTGATAATTTTTTAATAATGGTAAGTCATTGTAAGTAATATTATTTTTTCTATGACTCTTTTGTTTTGTGGATCATGGATGAGTTTGTAGGTTATGTAATGTACCTATTGAGCTTTTTATAACATGGTTATGGTTGTGTCAAGCTTGAATGAAAGGTTTATTCTAATAAAATCATGTCATGTGCATGTGTAAGTGTATTGCGTACTTACCTATACTAACTTGATCATGGAATTTATGTTTTTTTTAAACTTTCCTACCTATATTTTGTCAACGAATGAAAATTACTTTTATTTATAAATCTCAAAGATATTCTTTTTATCCTATTTTGGGTCAGAGCATTCATTTAATTTTGCGTAGAGACAGTACCTTATCCCATTTTTTTATTTTTGTGCCATTGCCTGAAGTGGGCAAAACTATTAGTAACAAAAAATTATTATCCCACTTTCTAATAGGTGAATAAAGGTTGATTTATTTTTTTACAGTGTCCTTTTTGGTGTTTACCTATAAATGTATTTTTTGTTTTGTTGGTGACAGGGTGATTGTTTGGCGAGTGGTTCAAAACGAACTATGAGATCAATTGATAGCTTTTTTAACAAAAAATTAAAAACAAATGATACAGATTAGCATGTGATCCCAGATACTACTAAAAACACTATTATTAATCCTTCTAATGAATGTGTTTCTTCCGGAAATGATGCATTGGCTTGTCCTAACAAATCTCATACTAACGACATTGCTATAACTGAAAAAACATTTTTAACATCTTCTGAGACTGATATTGGCTATCATCTTAATTGTAAGGAGATTTTAGATGATTTTACGAGAGCTGCACTGCTGGAAAGACATTGGATCCCACCTGTAAATTATGATTTTCCATACAGTATTGTGCGTAAAAAAGGAAAGGATTTAAAAAAGTACGCCCAGCGGTCTCATTTTGATAAATATCACTGGTTGGTTCTTTCACATAAAGATCGTGGTCTTTATTGCAAATACTGTGTGTTATTTGCTAATAACACTGCAGGAAAAGGTCTTCAGACGCCATTAAAAAGATTAGTTAGAGAGCCGTTAAAAAATTTTGATGATCTTTTGGGCGCTAAAGGTGCCTTGGTTGTCCACGAAAAAAACCAGTACCATAATAAAGCAGTAGAAGCTGGAAAAAGCTTTCTCCTTAGTTTCCATAATCCTTCAATCGAAATAAGAAATCAAATATCATCACAAAGAGCAAAACAAGTAAAAGAGAATAGGGATCGTTTAGTGCCTATAATTAAAACAATTATTTTATGTGGACAACAAAACATTGCCCTACGAGGTCATCGTGATTCAGGCCCGCTTTGCTTTAAAGACTCTGATGATACTGCTAGTCCTGTGAATGAAGGAAATTTTAGGGCTTTATTAAAGTTTAGGATCGATGCAGGTGATGTAATGTTAAAACAACATTTAGAAAGCTCTTCAAATGCTACATACATAAGTAAGAGGATACAAAACGAAATAATTGATTTGTGTAAAGAAGAAATACAGGAAACTATAATAAATAATGTAAAAAAGGCTAAATATTTTGCTATCATATTTGATGAAACAACCGACATTTCAGCGACAGAACAACTCAGTTTATCACTTCGTTATCTTAAAAATAATGTCATTCGTGAGGACTTTATTTTATTTTGTGACGCTTACTCAGCAATAAGAAAAGAAGATGTGCATAACGATGAACTTAAGCTTACAGGTGTTGCTTTGGCGCATATTGTCATAGATCTCTGCATGAAATTTGGCTTAGATTTATCAGACTGCGTTGGAATTGGCACAGACAGTTGCTCTGTTATGGCGTCTGAGGTTAAAGGAGCTGTAAGCGAAGTGACCAAAATTGCTACCCATGCCCGAAAATGCCCTTGTAATAATCATATCGTCAATAACTCTTTAGCAAAGTCATCGAATGTCACCAGTTGCAGAAATGCATCAGCAACAATGAAAAAGTTAGTGGCATTTGCTAACGCTTCGGCCAAGAGAAGCAGAGTTTTTAAAGAAGTTCTTGGTAGTAAACTGGAAAGTTTATGTGACACGCGATGGGTAGAACGTCACGACGGTTATTTGCAATTTCAAGGCGAGTCATTGGTAAAAATATGTGATGCACTTACTAAAATTTCAACCTGGCTAGACAGCAAATCTGCATCTGATGCTAATTGTTTGCGACATGCTTTATGCAGTTCAGATTTTATAATCGCATCTATTTGCTTATCCGATTTACTAGGTAAAAAAAACTTTATTTATTTGTAGATTTTTTTATAAATACATTTATTATGCATTAATTTATTGTTAAAATTTCAGGTGCAACTGTTGCCCTTAGCCGCTTCTTACAAAAAACAATATTAGATTTAAAGGTAGCATCAGAGGCTCTTAAAGATACGATGGACGTTTTGCTACGTAAACGGGAAAATGCTGAAGGGAATTTTCACAATTTATTTGTTGAGGCGAATGAGCTAGCTGAAAAGCTGGATATTGTTATTATGAAACCTCGTACTGCGCCTCGGCAGACACTTCGCGATAATTATGAAGGAAATTACGAGGAATATTTTCGGAGGACTGTTTATATTCCACTTATAGATAGCATAATTACTGACCTACAAGACCGACTTTCTGCGGATACAATAAACTTGTTCGGATTAGGCATTTTGTATGCCGAAATCTGAATATACAGAAGAAGATCTTCTTATTGTCAAGAAAGTATCTGAATTCTATTCCCATTTTTTAAATGTTCCTGCTGCCACTGTGGTTACAGAGTATCAGCTATGGATTACAAAGTGGAAACGGGAGGTCACAGAAAATGCTGATACGAAACTTCCTAAGTGTGTAGTTTCTACCATCGAAGTTTGTGATGATGATTTATACCCAAATATAAAGACATTTCTCAAAATTCTGGCAACTCTTCCCATAAGTGGTGCGACAGCAGAGCGATCCTTTTCTACGCTTAGGCGTGTAAAAACGTGGTTGAGAGCTAACATGTTAGAAGAGCGATTAACAGGTTTAGCTCTTCTAAACATTCACCCGGAAATAGTACCAGACGTCTCAAATATTATCACCCGATTCGCAAATACAAAAAGACGACTTCCATTTGTTTTATAGGTAAATGTATAAAATAAAATTGTGTCTTGTGCAATAATTTTTATTTTATTCTAAATACCAATTTTTTATTAGTGTAGTGAGTGACCCCCTCCAAAATTGCAGGCTGCGACCGCGCCTGGCATGTTCTGGGGCGGCATGTCAATCGAGGGTAAAACGAACCTTGTGTGCGTTTCTCGGGCTGGAAGTGCTCGCGGGCAAGGGTCGCTGACTGCTGCTCGGTACATAACAGAGATCTTAGAGGAGCAGGTTGTCCCTTATGCTGGTTTTGTTGGCAGTGGGTTCACGTTAATGCACGATAACGCCCGCTGTCACACCGCTTTAATTGTAAGAGACTACCTGCAAGAAGTTGGAATCCCTGTTATGCGCTGGCCGGCGCGAAGTCCAGACCTGAACCCTATTGAGCATCTTTGGGATGAACTGAAACGGCGAGTACGGGCACGTGATCCTGCCCCTACCACTCTCCAAGACCTCCAAGATGCCGTCGTTGCAGAATGGGACAACATTCCTCAAGAGACTGTTGTCACATTAATTCGGTCCATGAGAGGACGCATGGAAGCAGTCATCAGGGCTAGAGGGGGTAACACTAGGTTTTAAGTTGTTTTTAAGGACTTCTTTGTAATTTTTGCTGATAAAATAAAATTTAACTTTTTAATCATTTGCATTTGCTTGCTTTTTTTTATTCCCTGGTAAACAAAAAACCAAATCCATTGATTTATTCTGAAATTTAAATGAATTGCCTTTCTAATGATACCTTACAGTCATATGTCTACCATTGATTAATAGGGTTAAAATGACTTTGAAGGGAATTCTTAAAGAGGTGCGATTTTTGTGACGCCGAGTGTATAAAGGAAAATGGCTTGTACTACACAAAAGGAGAAAAAGCAAATATGGCAAGCAAGCAAAGTTCAAGAAATATTGAAATGTGGCATCGAAGACTCGGCCACCTGAATGAAAATGACCTGAAGTTAGCTGCAAATAAAAATCTAATAAAGGGCCTAGAACTTAAAAGCGAGTCTTTACCTGCATGTGAAGTGTGCATAAAGGGAAAAATGACAAGGCTGCCATTTGCTTCTGTGAAAGAACCACAGTCTACACAACCATTAGAAATAATCCACAGTGATGTGTGTGGGCCGATTAGTACTGAAACCTTGGCCGGAGCAAAGTATTTTGTAACATTCTTGGACGACTATACAAAGTACTGTTGCATATACTTCATCTCGCACAAGAATGAAGTATTTGAGAAGTTTAAAGAATACAAGAGCAAGGTAGAGAAATTCCATAATAAAGAAATAAAAAGTCGCCGTAAATACCCGATCCAACAGTATTGCTCATTTTTTTTCTTGACTATTTAGTGTTCTTTTTTTATTTGAAAGCAGGTATGCCTCACGGACGTCCATGGTATTCCAATGCTTAAGATATGTAACTGTATGGGTTGGTGCCTGTTCTTCTTTAGTGTTTAAATCCATACCGACCATACCTAGCAATTTAGCCGTAGAACACGTAACAAAGAGACTTCGCACCAATTCCCTGGTTCACAAACTAAACTAAAATAAAAAGAATGGGGAAGAGAACTTCACCTACTGCCACGGTTGTAGGCGGTACTCTTCCAAAAGTTTCTGATGGAAGTGTAAACTGCGTAAACAAACTTTGTAATTCCCCACTTTTTTTAACAAATTCTTGACAAAGCTAATTCATTGGTTTTGATGATGTTTTTTTTACGGATGACGATTAGGGATTATAATAGCAATGATAACTTGGCAATGCGGTAGTCAAAACAAACAAGGGGAAATCCCGGGACTTAAGACAAGTGCGAGTCTAGAGTTGCGCTAGGTATGCCTATATCGATTCCGTGCCACAAAAACCATTGTACTGTCTGTACCATCCATCATAGTAACACGTACCTTCCTGTCGTACCTGATAAGCGTGTCTCAAATCTAAAAATCGCTATTTATATATATAAAAAGATATCGATAAACAAACAGTGTGCGTAAAGGGTCCCGTCCGATTTTCGACTCTAGGTGTGAACCGCAACGGAGTGCAGCGCGACTCGCGTCTAAAAAAACACAGTGTTCGATTTTCAAGTGGAAGATGCGTACTGTGCGCCGTGATTTTATTACGTCCGTAGAAACGTGGGCTAATGTTAAGTCCTAAAGGACCATGGGCGGAATCGTCCCCACCCATCAACAAAAAATTTAGCTCAATTGACATACCTTGGCAAGATAATATTTTTTAGTATGGGGACGTTGCCCAAATGCATGGGGTTCTCATAGTATCTAACGTTTATACAAATATTTCGTTAACGTATTCTTGACGAGCAATTGTAAAATATCTATTCATTAGAGCACAGCGGCAGCGTATGCACATAAAAAACGGTTACTAACTACCCCGCCCCCCACCCGTGCTGGCGTCCTTATTGGCACGCAGGTAATTGCCCGAACCTTAGTCAGTCAATTAGTTGCAGTGTACAGAGGCCAGCACATCAAGCTTCCCAATCTGTAAAATTTCTTTGATAGTTTTTCAACTTTATTACAAAGGATTATTCCTTTGTAATAATTAAAGTTCATTTTCAATTGGAAAATTTGACAGTTTGTAAAGTAATAACAGATTACGAAGAGAGAAATAGAACACGTGAACGTACAGACACCAGCAGGTCAAGCTATCCCAAACTGTCAAATTTTCCCAATTGAACCTGAACCTTATTCCATTGTTATAAAGTTGAAAAACTATCAAAGAAATTTGACAGATTGGGGTAGCTTGATGTGCTGGCCTCTGTACTATGAGTGCTACCCGCTAGTGCGAAGTCGAGCAGCGCACAAAAAACCGTCGAGTGTAGCCGCTTACGCCATCCAGCCGGACAATGACAGGTATGATATGACAGTCGTATAAGACTAATGTTGTCATTCATCAAAATGTTAGGAATTCCAGAACGAATTAAACCTATGGAAATAGAAAGTCCTATTTTATAGTGAAGTAACAAGGCTCAAAGGCTCAAACTGACGAAGGGAACTAGAGATCCCCTAGCAAACTACTGTAGATTGAGCCCGGGATTCCGGGATCCCTTTTCAAGTGACCGGCTGGGTAACGAAACACTTATATTAATACATATTTTAATAATTATATTTTACTAGCTTCCGCCCGCGGCTTTGCCCGCGTGGAAGTCGCAAAGTATCCCGCGGGAACGTATCACCGGGATAAAAAGTATCCTATGTGTTAATCTAGGTTATAGTCTATCTGTGTGCCAAATGTCATCCAAATCCGTTCAGCCGTTTTTACTTGATTGACTAACAAACATCCAAACATCTCCACAAACTTTCACATTTGTAATAAATATTTCTCTTCTGACATCAACAATATAGTGATGTGATCACTATCCTTCAGACAAAACCACATCAGCAAGTTTCAGGTTTATAATACATAATAATATGGCTCCTGGTATATGTGTATATTATTTACTTCTCCACAGAAAACTCTTCAAACAAACTATAATTCCCTTTTCACCCTCAAAGGGCTTAATTTTTTTGTCTTTTGTTTTTACATTATTTAACTTATTTATACCAATTTTCGAGTTAATCAAGACACTCAGTAAAATCATCCCTTATGAAATTGACCCCTTTAGGGGTAGATTTTTGAAAAACCTTGATACACGTTATTCTTTAGTTTTGGTTTTACGTATAAATAGGTACTGAGTTTCGAGTTAATCAGACCGCGTTAAAATTCTTCCCTACAAATTTTTACACCCCCCAATCCCCCTTTAGGGGGTAGTTTAGAAAAACAATAAATAACCAACTTTATAATTTACTTAGATAAGTATTTGTGCCCAGTTTCAAGTTTATATATACAAACAAAATTCCCCCTTTTCACCCCCTTAAAGGTCGAATTTCCAAAAACCCCTTCTTAGTGCTCCCCTACATTATAAAAGGAAGCCGTGTACAAAATTTCACGTTCCTAGTCCTAGTAGTTTCGGCTGTGCATTGATTGATCAGTCAGTCAGTTTCTCCTTTTATATATATAGATGAACATATATGACACAAATACTTGTGCCCTACGAGATTTGATCACGCGAAAAAGCCTTTGTTCAGCAGGCTTAGCACGAGCACCGATTTGTCGACGGAAGAATAGACATGACCATTAAATAAATGATGTCCAGTAGGATAACATAGCTGTGTTTTTCTATTCATTATCACAGTTATGCGTTCTAAACGAATCATGATTTTGTAGATAATCGTATATACTTTGTGGCCGTCGAGTAGAAAGTTTTGTTGTCAGTGTGATTTTGACGGTTTGGGAAGAAATATTCTTCTGAAATAGTCTACGTTTAAATGGACCTAGACAAATATCGTTAGAAACGAAAGACTAAATGACAGATTGTAGAAGGATATCTACAGTGCGGTAACAAAAATGTAGGAACGAAATGTCACTTTGTATTGAAAAAGCGCTGTCTATTCTTCGTAGAAATACAAAAGCGTCATGCTAAGCCCGCAGAAGGCAGGTTCTAATCCTTATCGAGTTTTTTTTAATATTCCTGGTCGCATTTTATAACACTATGGCAGTGTGCCATAGATGCTGGCAAAGAGCTAATATTCCTCAGATAAAAGTAATCTGGCTATTGAAAATCAGCCCTAAGAATAGTGGTGGGTATGTACTTACGGTTACAAAAATTACTACCATGAACATTATTCTTATTTTGTTGCATTCATGCTGGGCCCATAGTATGTTTATGTAGGTTTCATGCAGGAAAAGAAATCAGATAAAGAATGCAAATAAAACTACAAAGAAAAATTTATAAAATAAAAATAGTGCAGATTTTATTAATTCACATACAACTTACTGCTTCTTAAAGCTTTTTAATATGGGATAAATATTATCAAATGCTTCATATATTTCTTCTCTCACTTTAGCACCAGTTAACACAACTTTTCCAGAAACAAAGATCAATAATACTATTCTTGGTTTTACCATTCTATATATAAGGCCCGGGAATAATTCCGGTTCATATGAACTGAACTGTCCATGTGTCAGTACTAAACCTTCTAGGCGAATTGGAAACTTGACGTCACAACTTCCAACCATGTTTTGGATTTTAAAGTCTAAAAATTTGGCCTGTAAATACATAAAAATGTTAATCAATCATATAAATAAAACATTTTTTTTAAGATGTGACGTGATACCACAGAATAACCAGAAGCCAAGCTTCATACTAACGCCGTGAGTAGGTACACTACTACACGCACAGCTATGGGTGTGTGACGTGTCACCGACAAGGCGCGGGGGGCGAGCACCAGCGCCCGCTCGACGACAAATCGGTTTTGTCTAGATCAGTCAGAAGAAGTTAAGGGCTGATAGCGACGCGGACGTTTTTCAAAATTTTATTGTCGTTCAATATGCCAAACTGTTGTACTGTGTGCACAAACAATGCGAGGAAAACCAAGGATATTTCTTATTTTGTGTATCCAAAGGATCTTGTCAGGTAAATGACTATATCTACCTATACCTTCACATTTTTTATGCTTTTTAATAAAGAAGTATTTCGTAACGAGAAAAATAGTAGGTATCCAAAATACTAATGTTGGCGATAAGGTTTTCGCATAAGAATGAATATTTATTATTCTTATGGTTTACCTACCACCTATAATGGCGTATTTACTGTTCGTCGCCAACTTATTTGTTTCGTATTTTGGTTTAGTAGGTAACTACTAAAGTATGTGTGTAGGCCGTCTTTGCAAGAGTCCTTTAGACTTTTTGTATTAGATAACTTCTTACGTTCGTGAAATAGTAAAACGAGGAAGGTAGGGAAGGTTTCCTACCTTATGGCCTGGCCACGACCTAGCCGTTATTAGTGAAAGCTTAGCGCGGCGCGACGAGCGGGAAAAGTAATGGGTACACAAAAATGTATGATTCACGTTACAAGGCGCCGCGCCGCGCCGCAAAGTGGGTCGAAACGATGATTTTACTTACTTAGGGACTGACTTAGGGATCAACTTTGTTTTTTTATTTTTTTCTTTATGCGGATCGATAGAGCTCATTAACCTTAATAATAATTGTTCTGATCATTTTTTTCCTAAACTTGCTCCATTGGGTGGAAAAATGCATTTTGATATTTTTTTGTATGGAGCGGACCAAATTAAATTAAATTTCTGCCAAGTGGCGTGTGATCCCGCTTTGAAACTATATTTTTCTTAGGGGTTGTCCAGTCTACTATCATTTGATGATTTGCATAAAGTTGCAACACTGCTAAATAAATGGATCGAAAAAAAAAAAATGAAAAAATACTTTGAATAAAAAGCTTCATTTTTATTTTCGGATGTTCTTTTAAGTTATAATTGATATGGAATAGTAAGTAAAAGCACTTAATAATTCACATAATTACTTAAAGACTAACGACAATACATTTAAAGGTCCCTGATTTGCTTGAATTTACTAAGTACGTGTTATTTAAAAATGTGAATCTATTCATTTCTATTTGTTTATTTAATGAACTTATAAAATCTTTTAAATTAGATTTAATACTGAATAGTAAGTAAAGATACATGCAAATACAAATTTACTAAAGGTAAAAACTTAAAACTAACTATATACAACAACAAATTTACTATTTCCTTTCAGTCATGACATTCAAACTACTAAAAAAAATCAAGAAACTTACAATCTATCAATACTGTTATTCACTATCTTGTAAATTATCTACATCAATAAAATCTAAATCGGATTCTGAAGGAAAACTCAGCAGAAGCTCTTTGACTTTTGGAGAGAGAACCATTCTATTTTGTTTCGCCAATCGAGGCCGTAGACTTGTGATCTTTGGATCAGACGACAAAAGAAGATTGTGTAAAACATCCTCATTTATCGCCGTTCTACTTACCTTTCTAGAATGACTCTCTCTATATTTCCTAAAATCTTTATTACGAGCTTCCGCTGCCTCTTCCGACAGTTTCCCTATAGGTATGACACCAAAGTTCTTTATTATGTCACTCCCATGCACCATCAATTTATGTACACTGGAAGGCATATAATACCAGGGATACAAGGTAACATACAATTCTGCCGTATCTTTACAAAATTCGGAAAATTTAGAAAGGGCCACGCGCTCTCCAGATGCGACGGTTTGAAGAATCACGTGAAACCTTTCTATCAAATCTTCGCGAATCCCAGTTATGCGGGCTGTTGTTGCTGCATCCCTGAAAAATCTTCTGGCAGTATTGCCATCATTGGTTGTGCCTACTCCTTGTTTGACTATGTCGATGAGTAAACCGCATTCCCTCTTAAATGCTTGCTGTATAGCACTCTTTCTAAGGGACAGTTTTTCTTTATCGTCGCCTCTGCAACTCCATTTTTTGAAGTCCAAACGATAAGCTGCAAAAAAAAAAAAAGAAATGTCACTTAAAAATAATCTCACAGGAAACCACAAACATGAAAAAATATGAAGTAATAAAATTATATTTACCGATATGAAGTAAGCACTCCATGCATCTTATCCAGTCATGTAAGGATGACATACCATACTGGTACATTTCCTCGTTTTTTTCTCTTTGAGAAAATGCCTCTAAATTGTTCATCTCTGACGGTTTTGCCTTGCAAATATCACAGACAGCTGCAGATGTATCCGACAAATATCATGTTATTTTGCCGTCTATCATCGTCAGGTAGGTACAATTGATGCTTAACTTCTACTTGGTGGATTCTTGTTGGCAGACGTCTTTCTATTTCTTCTGTTATGTTAGCTTTTATAGTTGCCACTGTTGTATGGGTTTCTTTGGTAAATTTAAACATTATCGGACGACAATAGAAAGTCGATGATGGTCGGTCGTTTTCCCAACAATTGTTCCATCAGATTGTTGAAGCCTTATAGGAACTAGACTGGCCATCAATATAGTAGAGTCATCAAACTCTTTCTCAGTCTTTTGTTTGTAATTGCTTTGACCTGAGGCTCCATCAAAGCCCCATTTGCTTATAAGTAGTAACTCTGTTGCCGAGTCCAAATCCAAAGCAATTACATCTAAAAGCCTAGAAACCGCCAAGTTGAGTAATGCTTGCAGTTTAATAGCAGCTCCTTCTTCAGTTATGTCTTCTTTCCCTGGATAACATTTTGACATTGCTTGCTTAATTTAATAATAAGAAGGGTATAAATCAGACCCATTTTCACTGGCTGCTTCTCTTAGGCTTATATATTGCCACTTACTTAATTTAAGTGAAACTAATAAAGCCAGTGTCTTATCGGGTGAATATGTACTACTGTTTGCTTTATTTGCACTTAAACACTGCTTAACTTTTTCCTACATCCTCATTTCCAGTGTTTCTTAAACTAGCAATTGTAGTAGCTTTCAGTTCATCCGGAGATAACGAAAGCGATTGGTTTGATCAACGCGTCTTCGTTTTTGCCTGGAGCCCAATTCTTCGAAAGGTTTTCGAGGTGTAAATGTAGATGTTGAAGCTTCTGTAGCAGATGGTGGTAGATTTTCAACATCTTCAATATCACAAATCTCGAGCTTTTCCTGTTCAGTGTTCACAGTTTCAGGTATTACTCCTTCGGGCCAGTTTATCGCACTTTCTAACCAATCACCATTTCTTCTTAAGGTGACACTTGTTCACATTTTTTCCATACAAACTTCGGGAGGGTTTTACTCCAGTGTTTGACTATGTACATCAAAAATTAAACATGGTATGGTTTTGTCTCGTTACTATTATTGTCTGTACGGAAACAGAATACTAAAATAAAAAGCTATTAAAAAGTTATGAGCCAACAAAGATTCGTTTTTCTTGCTAATTTAACCTAACTTTGAACGTGTTTAAGTAATAAAAGGAGTGTAAAATCTCGAAAACCAAGACGGTACCGACAAAGTTCAATTAACAATAGGTTCAATAAACTTTATTGGTCATTGATTTATGCAGTGGTTTTTTCATAAAACCCGATCTTCTGAAGGACTTTTCTTAATTTTTCGCGATATTTTTTGCCAAAAATGCTCCTGCATCTCACTCAATAACGTTGTACGTGTAGACTAGAGTCTAACTGCTCACCACTGATATTATCTCTGTCGGGTACGAAGCCTGGTGAGACAGCGTGATTTTTAGCCAGGCCCACCAGTGAGTTCGAGCCCGCGCATTGTGCCCTTAAAAACGGTGCTAACGTGCGACTACTGTGTTCCCATCTTGCACTTAAATTTGAACAAAAGCGCGTACAGAATTTTTGGAGCTTAGCACTGTTCTCTTGCGTCACGTTTATTTTATTTTGTAGGTATTGGAAGAGTTTTTCACTATCTGACAGCGACTTAAGCTGCTCTCTTAAAATCATAAATAAATCTAAATTGTTAACTAAATTTTCCATTATAACGAAAAGGGACGATCACAATCACAATAGATGTTAATAGTAGTACGAATAAACGATCACTAGTAAATATATAATAAATGTGGTAATTTTATACTTCCAGTGACAATCAAATGTTTACTAATATTTCTACTACCCTCATTAACATTAAAGTAATGACTAAAAATAAAAAACATTGTTTTTTATAAAGTAAAAAGTCAAGCTAATTACAGTCAATAGAAAGGAGAATGGGCAGCTCTGGGCGGTCAGCGGCCATCAAATAACTGACTGTCAAATTAAAGTACTGTTATTTAGGAATATTTTTTACTATGGGCGTTACACTGTATTCCATTTAGGAAAACAAATATTTGAATGTCAATATAACCTAATTGCATAGAGCAATATCATTTAGTAATTATGTTATTATTACATGTAATGTTTTATACCCTAACTTCTAAACGTTTTGTGACACGGTAACATGGTCAACAACACAAAAAAAACCGGTTCGACTCGACTACCTGCTCACGCGGACCAATCAGCTTCGAGTAAACAAAGCAAGCAAGCGGCGGCGGCGGGGCGGGGCGACGGACGGCGCGCGCGCTTCCTCCGTGCAGTCCTTCGATTACGCTTGTTTCGTTGTGTACTGTGCGATTCTTCATCGATTTATCTTTCGCGTCTATAAACCTTTTGACCCCCGCGTTGCATACTGGACTTTGTTTACTCCTAACCTGATCACTTGGCTTTCGTTTTTGGACTTTGATACTATTTTTTGAGAACTGGATTTTGTTGACTATGGCAGAATATCGACCAGTCTGTGTTTTGTGCAATCGTACAGTGGTTAACAGAAGAAGATTCGAGATAACTCACGCATTTTTTGAGCAAAATGCCGCAAATGCTCAATATATCATTGAAGCTATTGCCCCACAGCAAGTAAGTTTTTATTGTATGTTTATTAATAAAAATAAATCCTATTTTGCGTTGTGTTTTTATTTTTAAGTATAGGAGGCACTTTTTATTTTTAATGATACTACATACATGCATTCTCGCCTCTGTCTTAAGGGATAGGTAGAGACAACGGAATACCAATTGTTACGATCCTTACTTACTTCTTTTGCTTCTTCCACGTTCATGCATCTCGTCATACATGCTCGCTGCTTAAGAGTACAACGCACTTCGACTTCCGAAAAGTTCTCAGACCTTTTCGGAAGACATTACTGATAAGATCGGTGTATGTCCGTCTAGGGCGTCCCCTCCTGGCATTCTCGTATACATCCGCGTCATATACCTTTTTAGTCAATCTTCTGTCGTCCACTATGTTTTCATGACCAAAACATCTATTATTACTTATTTATTCATATATTACTAGCTACCGCGGTTTCACCCACGTGGTACATCGCGTTTAGTTGCAGTATAGATAAATACAACTAAGTATACTAAATAACTATACTATAACTTAGATACCGACGGCAGTGCCATCTGTCGGGCTGATTTGTGAATCTAAACCATTCAGGGTGCCACCCAAACGCATAAAAAAAAATCATTGAAATCGGTCCAGCAGTATAGGAGTTCAGTGACATACACACGTACAGTAGAATTATATATATATATATATATATATATATGAGATTATTATTAGGTATATTCATAAGAAGTTCATATTTTTTCAGATTGAATATAACGGCCTGGAATACGTTTGTCGACCATGCTGGCAGCGAGCTCAACGTGCTGTAGAGCCTAATCCAAACCCTGCTCCGCACGAATGTGTACTGCAGATTGAAGAGTATTCTCGAGTGCCTAATAATGCAGCAACCTGTATGTTTGAGAGATGCAGAAGTACTACACGTCATCGGATTCCAGAAAATATACGGATATCACTTTTGTTGGATTCCAACTTGTATTTACCAGAAGAAGCCAGAGTATGTGAAACACATTTAAGATCCAATGACTGGGATGAGATTATAGATAGTCCGAATCTAAGACATGATTTTAAAAGTACTCATTTTATACACATGATGGGTCTTATGAAAGCAGCTGTGTCAAGAAAATCTATTTTAGATTTTGAAAATATTGAAAACATGGACACCAATGAAATATATATTCGATTGGGTCTTAGCCGAGAACAATTCACCGACATCTTGGAACAGACGCCTTCCTTGGCCAGTCCCCATGCCAAAACCGCTCTAGCAATATATTTAATGAAGTTGCGGAGCGGTGAAAGCAACGAGAGACTAGCTACGCTCTTTCAAATGAGTAGAAGAACGCTGGAACGACATTTAAAAAAAGCAAGAGATTGTTTATATGCTGAGTTCGTGCCTAGGCACCTAGGTTTCGATCACGTCGACAGAAGAACGCTTACTGAACGCAACCTGTACGTACCGAATGCTTTATTTGGAAATCCAAACTCAACATTAGAAGACAGAAAAGCAATTGTAATAATGGACGGCACATACGTCTATATACAGAAGAGTTCGAATTATTCTTTTCAGAGGAAAACGTATAGCTTACATAAATACTCAAACCTTGTCAAACCATTTATTATTGTAAGCTGCGATGGTTATATTTTAGATGTTTGTGGACCATATGCGGCTACTGACTCAGATGCAACTATTTTACAAAGAATGATATATAATGCCGAAGGTATATTTCATTGGTTTTTTCGTCATGGCGATGTTTTTATACTAGATCGTGGGTTTAGAGACGCCCTTCCCGATTTGTCTCAATTTAATTACTCTGCTTACATGCCTGAAAGTAAAAGACGCGGTTTAGATCAACTAACAACTGAACAAGCGAATAAGTCTAGATTGGTCACCATATGCCGCTGGGTGGTAGAAGTAATAAATGGTCGGTTTAAGCGTGACTTTAAGTTGTTCCGCCAGGATTATTTTAATCGAGCTTTAAACCACATGTTCGAAGACTTTAAAATAGCAGCTGCATTAATTAACGCTTTCCGTGAGCCAATACATGATAGCGTACATGCAGCTACATTTGTAGACATTATAAATGTCCGCTTGAATCGACCCAATCACCTGGCGGACTACGTTGTTCGTAATAATATCAATAGACAAAGAGCAATATTTCAAAGCATCACTGGTGACCACCTTATTTTTGATGATTTTCCAAATCTTTCAGAGGATGATCTCATATTGTTTGCTCTCGGTACGTATCAAATCAAGATAGCTCGTAGTTATTATGCTGAGCACCTAGTACAGGGCTTGTATAACATTGAAGTGCACCGAGAGCAACAAATAAGGGGTCTTAGTGAATATATAGAAGAGCAAGACGTTTGGTTGTTACGTGTTCGAATACAGTCAAGGCACGTAAGGTCTAGGACTTATTATTCTTACATTATTATTGACCGACAAAGGAACGGAAGAGAAGCTATCGCCCATTATTATTGTTCGTGTCTGAGTGGTAGGCGCACGGTCGGATGCTGCGCACATATTATGTGCGTAGTATGGTATATAGGCTGGGCAAGAAATCAACCCGAAGAGATTCGATTACCAGCAGCAGAATTAAGTGTGATTTTAGAGCATGAGTAGGCTACACATGCTCTAAAATCACACTTAATTCCTTTTTAAAACCATTATGTCCTAAACCGTACCTATACCTACTAATACAATAAGTATGTAATAAATATTTAGGTATAATAATAGTTTATTGTACATAATCATTTTTCATCAATTAAAATAAAGGTTTTCTGTACATTGTAATACATAGTATGGTAATTGTGCTTACTAATAATACAGTATGTGATTTATTATATAATAAATATCTTTGAGACTATCTAGATTTGTTATTTCACTCTCTTTTTGTATTGGATATAAGCCAGAATAGTAAGTATAACGATATAAAGGTTCAAAAACAAAAATGTCTTTTATCCGTTTTAGAAGTACAGCACAGTGATAAAACTTGTCCACAATAATTGTAGCACTAAAGCACACCAATAAATAACAACATCATTCTTGGCCGCGGACCGCCCAAGCTCCATACAAAATTGCCCATTGTCCTTTATAGATAAATGATATCCACATTTTTAAGTAATACGTAATTAGTAAATTTAAAGCTAATAACGAACCTTAATATATTGTCGTTAGTTGTTAATTAATTATGTGAATTATTAAGTGCTTTTACTTACTATTCCACATCAATTTTAACTTAAAAGAACTTGAGAAAATAAAAATTATTCAATGTATTTTTTCAATTTTTCGATTCATTTATTTGGCAGTGTTGCAACTTTATGCAAATGTTCATAGCATCAGTAGACTGGGTAAGCTTTAAGAAAAATATAGTTTCAAAGCGGGATCACTCGCCACTTAGCAGGAATTTAATTTAATTTGATCCGCTCCATACAAAAATATCACAAAATGCATTTTTCCACCTAAAGGAGCAAGTTTAGGAAAAACAGCATCAGAATAATTATTATTGAGGTTAATGAGTTCTATCGATCCGCATAAAGAAAAAAGCAAAACAACAAAGTTGATCCCTAAGTCACTAAAATCATCGTGTCGACCCACTGTGCGCCGCACGCAACGACAACGTCAGCGGTATTCGCCGAGCGGTTCGCGGCAGCTGCGCGGGGTGCGGGGCGCGGCTTGAACATGAACAAATGTACGGGCGAGTTGATTGTTGAGGTGCACGACTCAGAGCGGTGCGGACAGCGGCGGTGGACCAGCGGACTGACCGGCAGCTTGCCGATCAAAATATTTTAGACGATTTTGTAGCTGAAATGAATTCTGAGTCTCCAACGCGTTTATTACAGATTTTTTTAAATGGTTCGCTTAAATCGATTTTTATTTATACACACTGGCTTACAGCTGTAGGCCGAGGAGATCTACATCAGAGACTAGGATTTGTGGACAGCATTTCGTTGTGACAAAACTGGAAAACCAAATACTAATGGGATCACCTCAGTCACAGTGTCTGTCCGTCCGTATGTTCGTTCTATTGTCGAATCTGGAGTCACACTTGCCCGGTTTTTTATTTGCACTAACCGAGTGACAGCCCTATAAGAGTAGGTAAGAATTATGAGCTCTGTTAGGAAGCTTTCAGCTGGTTATTCTGTGGTGATACTCTATTCATGCACTCGGTGACTGCTGACTGAGCTGAGCTGACTGTTTAATTTCAGCCCACATTCACAATAAATAACGTCAGCCTGTATTCCCGCAAATGGTTAGGCAGAGTAGCATCTATGGAAGCCACACTAGCAGCCCACATTCATCAGATGTAATTATGATTTCGCTTGTATTATCTACTTATCTTGCATTGCCAACATGTGATATTCAAATGTGATGCTTATGCCTTTTGTATTTAAGTTTATACTTACATAAAACATATATTTAAGTTTATATTATCAGTTTATACTTACATAAAAACCAAGTTTCTGGATAATTCTAGCATATTTCCGAGCAGCAAGACGAGAGTCTTCTTCACTTTTGGCACCCGTGCAAACCATCTTTCCTGATGAAAATATCAGTGCTGTAGTTCTAGGTTCTCTTATTCTCATAATGACTGCAGCGAATCTCTTTGGGTTATATTCTGCATTTCTTGCATGGAGAGCAATTTTTTTTAGGTCTAATTTACAATTTAGGTTCACTGTTGAGACTATATTTCTGAAAAGTAAAAATAATATTATGATTATTTATCTATTCACATTAATTTCGTCCCACTACTCAGAGAGAACTGTCAAAATTGCTATTTTCTGTTTCTCAATATCATTATACATTTTATTGGCTCCAACAAAACTTGTTCAGGAGTACTTACTGCAACTGTGGTAATATGCCAGGGTCAGCTGAGTGTGGGGTCATAGGTGTCATTGGTGCGGGACTGGCCTGGCTCAGCATCTGTTGGCCTGCCAGACTGCCACTTGTTATCATTGGTGACATTAAGTTTTGCTAAACAAAAAATATAAGTATTAATAAAATATAGCAATAATGTTTGTAGTAAAATAAAATAAAAATTGTGTGTCTAATCAGTAGGTAGTATCAATTTAGCTAATCATAGTTCTGGAGTGTGTGATAGTATTAGTTATCAGTGTAAAGAAATTCCAAAATTCTATTATTCTTGAAATTAAATCAGTATTGAGGAAGGCAGGATTTAACTTAAATCAATGTAAGGGAGTATCTTGTGAGACAATGGATTTTTTCATGATTAGAAGAAGAATTTTGCTGTATTGCTTAAAAGATTATTATACAATGATAATTACTGGTGTTTGTGGCTGCATCATTTGTTGAGGTGTAGCATAGCTGGCGGCTGGCGCATAAGTATGAACTGATCTTTGAGGAGTTCCCATTAGTGATGAACCAAAGCCGACGAGCGGAGAAGAGCCCATCGCGGCGAGGGCTTGTTGCTGCTGTTGTTGTTGTTGCTGATGCTGCTGTTGCATAGCATTTGGCAAAATCTGTTGATCCTCTTCTGGTTGATGTAAAGGAGTACCTATGCCAGGTATGTTGTACGGACTCGGTAACATTTGATCCATTTTGAAGTTTGGTTTTCACTCCTTGAAAAGGTGCTACACTAAAGTCTGAAAGACTGTGTTGTTGAACGTTTTCTGCCTGTAATTAATTTCCAGCAAATTAATGGCCTCTAATTTATTATGTTTATGTCAATCACCATCTTTCCACATTCGCTAAGAGGCGAAAAGCATCACAAAATTCAGTTCACACTATAGTATTTTTAGTTTAGTTGCCTCAAGAGTTGCCTCCACCGAATGTCAATTTGTTAAACAGTCAGACTTGTCACTGTGTCACATGTGTCATTGTCAAAAATTTGTTGAACATTGAACTGTTGGATGGAACCAGTAGGTACTTTATTGTTGGAAGCACTCCTCGTTCTACTAACTTATCGTCTACGAATTACTGTCGGAATGTTTTTTTTTAGAGCTGTTTAAAGGCGCATAGTGCATTAGTTAGACTGATGGATAGTAGCTGGGTTGTGGAAGCCAGACAGGCAGTCGCTCCAAGCAAGTTACTGGTACAGATCGCGGCACGTAAGTCGAACCAAAATGGCGGATTTTGGTTGAGACTGGACGTGGACTGGAAGCCGTTCCTAATATATTTGGAAAAAGCTGGGCAGATGTCGATGATAGTATTCTGATGGCGATTAACAATGATATTATGCGAATAACTTCAGGCACGCCTGTCAAAATAAAATATTATGTTTTTTGTTTTTGCAACATTTTATTTTGATCTCTGGTTTAGTGCCACCCTTTGTGCTGAAATCATAGGTGGAAAGTCTGTTTCCGATTCATCTCTGGTTACGTACACACGGCTACACATCAAGCTATGCAGTTCCAGTTAACGCTGATCTCGTATTGTACGGAAATCCTATATAACGCGAGATCAGCTTATACTGGAAATGTATAGCTTGATGTGTAGCCGTGTGTACGTGGTTTTCTCTTTGTGATAAAGACTCGGTAGCCAAGACAGTAAATAAAAAACAAGATCAGTTTTCCCTCTGGTTATTAGGTACGTACCTACTTAATGTCAGTGTCAAAATGTCGCATGTCAATGATTTTGTATCTATCTGTCTGTCCGAGGGTATCAAATTGATGAATGCCACGCTTGTTGAATTATTTTTCAGTTTCTCTTTAAATTGAGATTTCATTAGCCTTTACAATGGCTGAAACTATGAAGCAAACCGTCGCAACCATACTAAAAAGTATTGAAAGGTAAGTTCAAAGCTTTGGTAAACAGTTTTATGTAAGGTTAGGTAAGGGTATTGGAAATTATAAATGATCTGTTGCAGGGATTACATGCTACCTCTAAGACGACCCACTGACCAATTTTAGAATGAAATTTAGCTTTTTGCTTATGAATATCCGTTACTACCATGTATGACATGTTTATAGATACAATCCCGCGAATCTTCAAACCTTGGAGAGGTATGTTGAAATGCAGTCACGAGAGAATACTTATGATTTGGAAGCAAATCTGGCAGTTTTAAAACTGTACCAATTCAATCCAGAGAAGTTCAATGCTGATATCACATGCCAGATACTTTTGAAAGCCTTAACAAATTTCCCACATACTGATTTTACATTGTGCAAATGTCTGCTTCTTGAATCTGTGGTAAGTGTTTTAAGAAAAAATATTATGTTAAATTAATCTAAGCTTGAGATAATTAATAACATCTGAAGAACTCCTTGTCATTATCTTTCTCTTGTCCCTAACTCAATTTTTGTTGGTGCTATATGTGTTCTACCTCTAACTTGTTGTAATCCATAAATTAAAGAACTCTGGAACGATTGTACTTCAAAAAAAGTTAATTATTTTGGTTTATTTATTATTTAAAAAAATGTATTAACTAAATGTGTATGTCTCTTTTAGGTGGAGAATGAAACAATATCACAAATCAAATACTTGGCTGACATTCTAGAGCAGTGTGACTTTGCACAGTTTTGGAACAGAGTACATCAAATGCCAGAGCTTTGCAACCGTATCAGTGGTTTCCATGACTCCATCAGGAAGTTTGTGTGCCACGTTGTTGGCATTACCTTCCAGACAATTGATAAGGACAACCTTGCTAACTTATTGGGAGGGATTGATGGTTGGTAATAATAATATAACTACTATTTCATATAAAAATATGCATATGTAAACAAACCTTTTTACGCATGGTGCTTATTATAAACTGCAGAACACAAGATGCTATGATTTGTACACAATACTTTTTCTTTGCCGCGTTCATACATTTGGTCAAAAAGAATTGTGAATCATATTTAAATCAAATGCATTTTTATTTTAAGCATTATGCTATGAACTAAGAACAACCCATAGCAGATAGGTTTTACTTCTATATGGTTTGCCATACACATTATCTATTCGAAAAATTTACCATTATTAATACCTATAAAAAAGTTCACCATTATAATGTAAAGTAATTGTGGTTATGGAGCTTGGATAGGCATCTAAGCTCCACAACCCAACTGCCTAGTTGCTCCATGTGAAATACTGGTATTTACCTGCACCCGGGTAGACTGGACACCCACCCCATTTCACCCCAATATACATAGTAGAGTAAAAGCTAGGCAGATTGATTGATGTTATGTTTTGGATTACAATTGTTGGATAAATGTGTCATAAAACAAAAAAAAAACACTGCTCTGTATTACAAGAGGACTAGGGCAGGAGTCAGAGATATCTACAACTTGGTGTACTTGTTTGTCAATAAATACATTTTGTATTTGTATTTATTTGTAAATAAGTAGAAAGAAAAAATAGGTTTAAAATAATGCATTGTTAACATATAAATATTGATTTAAACTTGACCTGATTAAATCTAAGATTGTCCATACATTTTCATTTAGCAGTGGGTAGGTACAAGTAGTAGTAGTTTAATAGATTTCATAATAGTACACCTTCTTTCAAAGGTTTACTCTCTATTGACTACTACCTGTGCCCCGCAGTTTTACCCACTGTTTAATTGCTCTTCTTGACCCTTTTCCGTCACGGCTCCTAATGGTTAAAGCGTTACGTAAAATTGTCTTTAACTTTCCTCAAAAATTGGGCTACGAAGTGAAATTAAAAAAAATAAAAAACTCTTCAGCTTTAAAGATGAATTCAACTTATATTTCCAATACTTACACAGTTTTAAAATGTTGTTTGTTATTGGTTTTAGATGTGACCTTAAAACACTGGGTGAAAAAATATGGATGGAGAGATGATGGAAACCTGATTTTCATTGCCAACCAAGATGAAAACATAAAGACTAAGAACATTACTGAGAAGATTGAGTTCGACCATCTAGCTCCACTGATGACTTTGTTGTAAATCTTATGCAACTTTGTATTGAATAAATTGAAAATAAAATAATTGTGTCATTTCTTGCTCTGGTTGCTTGCATCACCACTTCTAATGTTATGTTTATAACTCGTTTTTTGTCCAATTGTCTACTTGATTTCTTTTTAGGGTTCCATAGCTATATCACAAAAAAGGAATCCTTATAATTTGGTCATGTCCGTCTATCCATCCGTCCGATGACAGCCATTTAAGGGACTAACCACTTATTTAGCTCTGTTCAGCTTTTGTCTATAGAAAACAACGATTTTGTATGTAAACTGAACAGACGCGGAAAGCTGAACGGATGCGCATCTCTATACAAAGTTGTTGTTTGCTATGGAAAAAAGCTGAACAGAGCTGAATAAGTGTAGTTAGTCTCTTACTCGGTAACTATTGGTGCTAAATCGATCAAAGTTAGAAAGAAGATTCGCCAACCAATGGTGCAGAAAATTACCAAACAAAAATTGGGGTTTCACTACTGTTTCTTACTAATTATAACTACCCATAAATGTAACTGAGGATGTTTCAAAGTGACCTTTTTTATTTATGTCAATGAACTGTAAACTTATTTCTGCAATTGGTAAAATCAAATTTTTGCATGCGTAAATATTCATCCGAACTACGGAACCCTTTACTGTATGTGGTCCGACATGCACTTGACCGGTGCAAAATACATAATGCTAAATGTGCATCAAATAATATGGTAATTTGGGCTTGAAAATAAGAGATAGTCACGAGACAACTTCGAATAGAATTTTAATTTAAATTAATTATGTCTTACGTAAACTTTTATGTACAATGACTTGTTGAAAAACATAACAATAAAAAACAACAACAATATAATATAAAAAATTACTAAGTGGGTACGTCTCTTCCTCCTTACGCCTTCTTTGCGTGACTGTAACCATGTTCCTTGCCGCCGGTATGTCCGCCCTTCTTACCGTGGTCGTGATGGTGTGCAAAGTGTTCCTCATGACCATGATGGCCCTTGTGCCCTTTATGGTCTTCGTCGTAATGTCCTTTATCGTGATGTCCCTTCTTGCCATGATGTTTCTCGTGATGACCCTTTTCATGGTGACCGCCTTTCTTGTGGTGACCGCCCTTCTTATCATGATGTCCGTGGAAGTCTCCGTGTTTGTGATGGTGTCCTCCCTTGTGGAAGTCGTCGTAGAACTTGTGTTCCTTGTGAAATTCGTCTTTATGGGATTTATGGTGGAAACCGGTGGTCTTTGAACCCTTTTTGTGGCCTTTTTTGTGTCCGAATTTCCCTCCTTTATGCCCGTGCGCAGCTTCATGGTGTTCACCGTGGTGGTCGTGTTCATCGTGGTGCTTCTTCTTATGCCCACCGTGTTCGTCGTGATGTCCTTCGTGGTGGTGTTTTGCGTGCTTTCCGTGCTCGCCTTTATCATGGTGGTGATGCGATTTGTATCCCTTTTCACCTTTATCCCCATGCTCCTCGTGGTGATGAGCATGGTGTTCATGGCCGCCGCCTTGTTCGTGGTGGCTGTCCTTCGCCTTTTTGTGTTCAGTGCCCGCTATCGCCTGATCCCCGGGTTCACTGCCAGCTGCCGATAGGTCACCGCCAGTGGGTGCAGCGGGTAATTCCGGGGCGGCCTTGGGTGCGATATCCTTTTCACCCTTAACATTGGCTACATTTCGAGCATGCGCGAATAGCACCACGCATGCCAGAAGCTCTATTGTAAACAGGAGCCTCATGACTGAAAAAATAAGTAATTATTTATACAAGCACATATTTGTTGAAATATAACTTTAAGGCGAATATGCATTTAAAAAAATACAACTCACTTTGTCTGGCTCGACTAAAGACGTAGCCGTCACCAAAGCTACGATAACAGTGTCAAAATTGTTTCCGCACTTTGAATTTATAGATTAGATCGCTTTCATCTGATGTCGATTACAGAGTGGTGTTTGGCAATTGTTGCTGCAGATTTCTGGATGAATGATTCCGCGACGGCGACGACGCGGTGGCAGTGACGACATCATTGTTATGGTTAAACTAAATCAGTTCCGTTAGGTCGACAACTAATTATAGTTAATAGTGGCACTTATTGATTTGATTTATTGGAACTTTTACTCTTTAGTTGATATATCTACATTATATTATAGGTTCAATTTTGTATGAATAAAAAGGGAGTGAAAGATGCTAATTTTTAAATTGGTTTTAGTTTATTTACAAAGAGGTAATGCGTAAAGTAACAAAGTATACAATAACAATCTTATCAGTAATATTATCAGTGCTTGCCGTGGTGGAATCCCCAGTGTTTGTGATCCTCGTGGCCTCCTTTCTTGCCGTGGTCGTGATGGTCGTGGTGGTGCTCTTCGTGTCCGTGGTGCCCCTTGTGTCCCTTGTGGTCCTCATCATAATGATGCTTGTCGTGGTGGCCGTGTTTGCCATGGTGCTCCTCGTGGTGACCGGAGTGATGGTGACCGCCCTTCTTGTGACCGCCACCTTTCTTCTCGTGGTGTCCGTGGTGGTCGCCGTGTTTGTGGTGCTTGCCTTCCTTGTGGTGGTCATCGTAAAAGTGATGGTCCTTGTGGTACTCATCCTTGTGGTATTTCTTGTGGTAGCCCTCAACTTCCTCGCCCTTATCGTGATGTTTCTTGTGGTGGTGCTTGCCGCCCTTATGGTGGTGTCCGTGCTCGTGGTGTTTACCATGGTGGTCGTGCTCATCCCAGTGTTTCTTGTGATGGCCTCCGTGCTCGTGATGGTGTCCAGCTTTGTGGTGCTTGCCATGGTGACCATGTTCTCCTTTGTGATGGTGATGATGTCCTTTATGTCCTTTGTGCCCCTTTTCTCCGTGTTCATGGTGATGGTGTGCGTGGTGCTCCTTGCCACCGCCTTCCTCGTGATGGTGGCCGTGGTGGCTGGCCGCGGCGACCAAGTCTCCCTGCTCCTCTTCTCGTCCAGAACACGCCACTACGACACATCCTAGTACGGCAAGGGCGACTAGCGACCTCATTGTTATTGTTTTACTTCACTATTTGTTCTGTATTTGACTACTTGGACTGAACTGCCTGTAAACCGCCTGTGAGAGCATTTTATATCATTAGATTTGCGGGTTGCAGCCGGTGAAACCATCGGCAAGGACGCCACGCCGACCAGCTCGGAACGCGTTACGCCTTGCCATTGCGACATGTCTAAATGCCTACGCAAAAAAATAATACAGGTAGGTACCTACTGATCAGTTATTCAAAAACAATCAACGTGCTCACAGAACCTGATGTGGAAGTTAGGTAGGCAATTCAAAGCAATTCAGTTCTTATTACCATTTTTTATATAATTACTATAATTAGCTAATCATGATTAAATCTATCGGTTTGACTGATTATCGAGTCCTGAGTTCGATACCCGGGTTGAGTAAGTTGTTACTGGGTTCTCCATTGGGAATTTGGAAGTAACAACCATTAACCGGGCACATCTCCAGAATACGGCCACTATAGCAAAAGCCTCACCCCTGTTCTGTTCCATGGAACTACGAAACTTAGATGGAGGCCCTGTTAACTATAAGTGGATGTTAGCATCTCTGTGTGGGTATACCCATTTGAGGAATACATGTGAGATATGATTATGTTTTTGTTGATTTAGATCCATACCGAATCTATCATTTTGTTTCCTAATATAGGTACAGTGGCCAGCACATCAAGCTACCCCATCTGTCAAATTTCTTTGATAGATTTTCAACTTTATCACATAAGCATAAGGTTCATTTCAATCGAAAAAAAAATGACAGTTTGCGGTAGCTTGACGTGCTAGGCTGGCGTCTGTACGTCAACAACGTAATACCTACACGTGGTAAGTAGAGATGTCTAGGGTCTAGGTGATTATTATAGGTCTTTGACTCATCCGTAGTTTTCAGAAAGGAACCATCCAGTACAAAAAAAAATTACGAGTCGGACTCTGAATGTTGTGATTGAAATAATATGTACCCCTACATAGAATACGAAAAAAAGAAAACAAAACGTCAAGAGCATTTCGGGCCTGCGTAATTCTCAACGAATTATAGATCAACATAAAAAACTAACTTTAATAGAGCCTATAATTAGTGTTCTGTATTGTAGTTAGGTGTAGGTAGTTATGTACAGTCGCCAGCAGTTCAAGCTATCCCAAAATGTAAAATTTTCCCAATTGAACATGAACCTTATTGCTTTGTATAAAGTTAAAAAACTATCAAAGAAATTTGACAGATCGGGGTAGCTTAATGTGCTGGCCTCTGTACATGTACAGACGCCAGCAGGTCAACCTACCCCAAACTGTAAAATTTTCCCAATAGGGTATTTTCCAATTTTCCAAAAACTATTCTAATTTGAAGATTGGAACGTGATATTTAACAGAAAAATAATAATAAATTGATTTCTATCCATTTTCTCAATTAAAAACGATTTAAACCAAATTTATTTTTGGTTGTTTTGAATTTACCGCCAAAACGCTTCTTACGATGACTTTTTATCTCGTGACGTCAACTTTGTGTAAACTAAAGTAGTTAGTAAGTAAATAAGTGAATTTCGAGTGTATAATTAACAAAAAAATTAATGGTTAGAAAGTGATATTACTGGTGTGCGGTGCCTCTGTGCACAAATATTTCTAAAACGGCACCAAACGAAGTATTTAAACCGGTGCCGTATAAACAAAGTTGACGTCACATGTCACGTGATAAAAAGTCATCGTAAGGAGCGTTTTGGCGGTAAATTCAAAACAACGACAAATAAATTCGATTTTAATCGTTTTTAATTGAGAAAATAGATAGAAATCAATTTATTATTATTTTTCTGTTAATTATCACGTTCCAATCTTCAAATTAAAATAGTTTTTATGAAATCGGAAAATACCCTATTGAACATGAACCTTACTCATTTGGAATAAAGTAGAAAAACTATCAAAGAAATTTGACAGATTGGGGTAGCTTGATGTGCTGGCCTCTGTACCTACCTATATAAGTAGTAGACATTTTGATTTTGGAAACTGAAATCATTTGCGTAGGTAGGTGTATATAATCTCTCTACACCATATTAATTATTGACTTCTTGTTTCCGTTTGACTACTTTTGTATGTTTACTAGTGGCCGCAACCCGCGACTGATAAGCATGTAGTCCTCGGTTCGATTCCCAGTTCGGGCCAAATGCGTTTTTACATCTAGAATTTCTCAGTAGCACCCTAGTGAACCCAGAGTCAGGATTTGAGACCAGTTGATGGTAATACAGGCTAGGACATTAGGACCTAACAATTTGCGAAATGTTGTTGTACCATACACCTTTGCTTAACGCTTCGGGAACACAGTCGTGATGTTATGTACATGCTTTTAGGAATAATAAATAAAGTATAATAATATATGTAGTTTATGTTGCAAATCCTGTAGGTACAAGATCAATACTCTACCTCTTAAGCTAGGGTATACCTGTATTTAAGAGGTAGTTTACGGTCAAGGTCAACAAAAACTTATCTAAAGTGGACTGTGTCATTCTATTCTACTGTATGGTATACAAATAGTAAAATTGAATGTAGTGTGTTGTGTGTGTGAGTGGTGTGTGTGACGGTGTATTACCTACACAAGATTGGTAAGTAAAGACTCCGTGTAAGAGTAATCCTACTCTGTTATTTTAGATATTACTGAATGTGAGTTAGGGGGACAGCCACATTAATAGTATATTATGATACAAGTGAGCTAAGTTGCTCATTATACACGAGGCTGTGGGTTGCAGCCCGAGCCGTAGGCGAGGGCGTAAATCAGCCGAGTGTCTAGTGAGCAAGTTGCTCACGAATTTCATACGCACTTTTTCAACACACTTGCGAGGGAAAACAAACCTGTATTGCATAAATCGTTTTACCACACAGCAAAAAATGCGTTCCAAACAAAATATGAAAACTATGGGAAATGGCGCGCAAGTGTTTTTTTTTTGCACGCGCCAAATTCAAGGTGATTGATTACATATAGCCATACGGCCTACTTCAAAAATATCATTTTTGTGATGAAATGCAAATTTTTAATAAAAAATTATTGTGAATTAAAAATAATTTGATGATGATGATGACATTTTTTTCCGTCTTAATTAAGGACACATTTATTTATTCCAAAAATTTTAATGGATTTTCAGCGGCATAAAACCTCTTTGTTGCGACAAAAAAACTATACTACCCGGTTAAATTGAAAATGCTCTGTTTACTCGCATATAATTTGCAGTTAGGTACTAACCTAACTTTGTAGGGATAATTATATTATGCACTAGTGCGTAATATTATTATGCACGTGTGTGTAATAGTTCGGTTTATGGCCCTAAGAACGATGTAATAAGGCTCACTTTACGAGCAAGTGTGTTGAAAAAATAATTATAACACCAGCCCATAACTGCCCCACTGCAGGGCCACGCGTCTTCTCGGGAAATGCAAGCTCGAGCTAATGACCACTAAGCTTGCTCAAAACGGTTTGGTGATTTTTGTATGATTATTATTTTGGATCTAGTTGTCTGCTAAATAAATAATAATAATATATCTATATGTCACCGTAACATTGTGAACAGCCGTTAGTTTATAATCTATCTCGCGAGATTATAAACTGTCGATATATTGTGAACTGCGAAAACAATTTATACTTTAACGCACAATTTTTCGATAGTTTATGATCTGGGCCTCAAGTCTGCTATTACAATAGTGTCAGAATGGTCTATCATTGATTTCACAATTGTTGATTTTGACAAGTTTGGTAATCTACTAATATAATGGCGTCATTATGACTTTCCAGTGGTCAGCCACTGACACTCCATTGAAAGAAATGGCATTTATTGGTAATCTCGTACATAATGACAATTGAATGACTGACTTAAGGCGTAATTTGAAAGTTCCTAAAATAATATGTTAAAAAATTATATGTAAATATATATACATTTAAATGAATTCTGACATGAATAATGTATTTGTATTTTTTCGAAAATCATTTCTACTAACGGGTTTTATAATAATGGCAATCCGACAATGCCATTATGACACAATTCTATTACGAGACCATTGACCGATCACTGATCGACCATTATGAATTTAGCAGATTACGAACTTTTACCAAAATGACGATGGGATCGTGTTGGAATGACGAATTTATAAAAATAGCAGACTTAGGCCCCTGGTATCAAGACGGATGGTACACACGGCTACACATCAAGCTATACATTTCCAGTTTACGCTGATCTCGCTTTGTACGGAAATCTTATACAATGCGAGATCAGCTTATATTGGAAATGTATAGCTTGATGTGTAGCCGTGCGTACCTTGCGCTATTACTAAATAGTCAAGTAACTGCCACTAACTTGAAGTAACTTGGAAGTAGCGCTCGCCGGCCGCTGCCGCGGCACGTACCGCTCGTTTCGCTCGCTCGGCTCGCGCGCGGCTGGGTGCAGTTCTAACCTAACCAAGCACGCCACGATTGCGGCGGTAAGTCCCCTCTTTGAGGAGTGGTTTGAGAGGCGGCATGGCGTCCTCACCTTCCGCCTGACGCAGGTCCTCACCGGACACGGTTGTTTCGGGAGGTTCCTGTTTCGGATAGGGCGGGAGGAAACGCCCGGGTGTTTCCACTGCGAAGATCGCCCTGAGGACACGGTGGAGCACACGGTGGCGGTCTGCCCAGCTTGGGTGGAGCACCGCCGTGTCCTCGTGGAGGCGATCGGCGGCGGCGATCTCTCGCGGCCAGCCCTGGTCCAGGCCATGGTACGGAGCGAGAGGGCATGGGGAGCCGTTACCTCCTTCAGCGAAGCAGTGATGCTCGCGAAGAGGGAGGCGGCGCACGTGAGGGAGAGGCAGCATATGCGCCCTCGCGACCCTAGCCGCCGCAGGATACGGAGACGCCCTGGGCGTCGGGAATCCTAGGCCGATTTCCGGCCACCGTAGGCATGAGCTTGCGGACGGCGAGTAATGGGTAGCTCACTGTCCGGTAAGGACCAAGCCCAAGTCGACGGCGCGTTGTGTTCCACGCGCGCCTCAAAGAGATGTCAGCACAAAAAATGATGGGGCCCGCAAGGGCCGATGCCTGCCAGGGGTGCGGGTTTGTTTGAAAGAGATACCACGCCCCTGGCATACGGATTACTGAAGGAACACGGGTGGGTTTTAGTCATTAAAAGTCTGACACGCCCTCCTGCTCCACCCAGAGCGGGAGAAGTTATTTGATGATTTCCCACCCAAAAAATAAAAAAAACCTAACCAAACCTATTCGGTCGGTTTAGCGACAGTTTGTACCTAATCTCTCGAGATAGATTATTCTATATAATAGATTATTATTATTATCGGTGTTCACAATCTTACGGTGACATTTACATATAAAGTTTGTTTTATTAATAGTAGGATATACCGATGTATAAAGTTGCAGGTTTTCTGACGGTGTTTCCTCACTGATGTCCGTAATGTTTAAGACCAACTCAGAAAGTACCTATGTGTGATTTGAGAAAGTTACATTGGTTGTAAATTAAGTCCTATGTTTTCACGGTGAGATCTTTGCAGAATAGACCGGCTAGGCTCTAGTTAATATATTCTGTAATATGATGACGTAGTACTAATGATGATCACTAGCTGCTAGAGTGATCATTAGGTAGGTACCTACGTCATAAGAATGGCACTGCTCAGGCGCACGCATCGCTCGAAAATTCTGATGACGTGACTACCAGGCGCCATTGGAATTCATTGACCTTCTGAATTGTCTAGCAGGTAAAGACCTGCAGTGTGAATGCGATTAAGTAGGTATCGGAATAGTCTGTTATTGGTGATTAAAAATCCCTTAACCTACACTAAGTAAATAGGCTACTTATCGCAACAGATGTATCAAAACTTTACCTTTTCGGATTCCTAGTCACAAGTCACAACCACGGGTCACAAGTAGTCACAACTCACAACACTAGTGCCCGTTCACACTAACACTAGGCGTCATCTAATGCCTAAAAAGTGAAATATGTACCTAATTAGACACTTAATTTAGGTGATGGTTAGTGTTAGTGAAAACGGGCATTAGATAGGTAATAATAATTAATCTCTCTATATCACATCTAACATTGGCAGCAAAGTCGACGAATAGAATAGGACAATTAAAACCATAGATTAAAACAGAAGAGTAGACAGTACCTAATTCATAGTGCGTTTGTTTTTCATGAAATGAGAGCTAAAATGATGATGTTGATGGATGCATTGCCCTTTCTTTTGATATTAGGACGTATACAGGGTGACAGGGACACCATGCGGAAACTGAAAAATTTCTACGCAGGGGTGTCCAGATTTATGAACTGAATCTATCGTAACCGATTGCGCTTCGATGTCGCAGTCACCATGTAGGTACCTTTCAAAAGGAGGGGTAACTGCATGTTCATCAAGTACCTGTAAATGCTAAAGGTCAGAATAACGTTAAAAAAAAAGAGTTTTTGGACCCTAATTACGTAACTTGCTCACAAACTCATAATCACTCATATAAATCCCTTTGATATTATGGACGTGCAAGCATACATAAACTATTTTTAATTTTTTTTAATTTACAGAAAAATAAAAGGGATTATGAGTTTGAAAAGCAATTTAGGCAAAATTTATATCGATCGATCCCGATCTTCAAAATCAAAATAATAATTATGTTATTTAACCATTAAGTACATACCTACCTACGATTAAATCGGATAAAAGTTATTGGCACGGTTCTTGAAAAAACATCGTGTTTTCTTCATTGTAAGTTTAACATTAATGTAATTTAGGTACACAAACCATACTACTACTTACTTACCTGACCTTTTTAATCAGTTTTTTAACCAAAGTTCATTTAGATAAATATTAGGTCCCGCAAAATTAGATAAACTTAGGTATCTACCTACAGCAAAATTAATGGCAACGGAAATCATGAAGAATTGAGGACTATGACCCAGGTAACGAAGCCTTTTCTTTCTTTAGTGAATAAAGGAAGAGTAGGCTAGTAAGTAACTCATTGTATTTATTTACCTACGTATTGATTGTCCTTCGTTTGCTCAAGGCTGAAAAATGAGGAGGGAGAGAAAACAATAGGTAGATTTGTGAAAAATTATTTACTTTGTATAAAAATTAAAACAACAACAATAACAACTTCCATTCTTAACAATAGTAATTCATAACAATCAGGATATATAGTGGCATCAGTGCTTGCCGTGGTGGAAACCCCAGTGTTTGTGGTCCTCGTGCCCGCCCTTCTTGCCGTGATCGTGGTGGTGGTGGTGGTGTCCTTCGTGTCCGTGGTGTCCCTTGTGTCCCTTGTGGTCCTCGTCGTAGTGGTGCTTGTCGTGGTGGCCGTGTTTGCCATGATGTCCCTCGTGGTGACCGGAGTGGTGGTGGCCGCCCTTCTTGTGATGTCCGCCGTCTTTCTCGTGGTGTCCGTGGTGGTGATGGTGCTTGTGGTGTTTGCCTTCGTGGTGGTGGCCGTCGTGGAAGTGGTGGTCCTTGTGGAAGTGATCCTTGTGGTGCTTCTTGTGGTAGCCGTCGACGTGTTCGCCCTTGTCGTGATGTTCCTTGTGTCCGTGCTTGCCACCCTTGTGGTGGTGTCCGTGCTCGTGGTGTTCACCATGGTGGTCGTGCTCATCCCAGTGCTTTTTGTGGCCGCCGCCGTGCTCGTGGTGGTGTTCTGCGTGGTGATGCTTGCCATGGTCTCCGTGATCGCCTTTGTGGTGGTGGTGATGACCTTTGTGTCCTTTGTGTCCATGGCCGCCGTGGTCGTGGTGATGGTGAGCATGATGGTCGTGCCCGCCGCCATGCTCGTGGTGGTGTCCGGACGCGGCCACCGCTTGGTCGTCGCGGTCGTCCTCGGTTCCGGAGCACATTGCCGCCAGGCACAGCACGCCAAGTACTAAAAGCACCCTCATGTTATATTAGTGTTGTACTTCCTCGGTAGGTAAGTCCTAAGAGGAAGTCCGGTTGTAACTGACCTCTGATACATTGATTGCCTATTTATATCGGTGAGTAGTAGAGCACCGTCTATAGCGGTGGAGAAATTATTCCGCAAGCGTCCGCACTAGTTCATGGACGAATTAAAAAAGGCAGCCGCCATTTTGTTAGTGTTTTAGATTACCTGTAGCAAAGCATTTGAACAAGATGATGTTACTAAATAAACTGAGTGCTTTCACATGTACAATAATTAATACAAAATAGGTACT
Source organism: Polymixis flavicincta (assembly GCA_949987655.1). NCBI lineage: Eukaryota > Metazoa > Arthropoda > Insecta > Lepidoptera > Noctuidae > Polymixis > Polymixis flavicincta. The sequence goes on along the minus strand of OX465180.1, from coordinate 10,681,653 downwards.
GGAAGCTTTAAGTACCTAATTTCTTGCAGATATGAAAGGGTGTAAAGTCACGAGCAGTGCTAACTACCTGCATGTTTCTGGTTAGAATATAATGGAAATGTAGTTATCGTCTTCTTTCTTACTAGGTAAGTCATGAATACTTTAATGTTTGTTTCCTAGGTAGGTACATAAAACGTTTATGCACAATATAAGGTCTGTCTTTTGTCTGCCTCTGCACATTAATCTACTTACTACTAAACACTAATAGGCACCTTGAGTGGGTGTGGTGATTGTTTTATGTAAGGCTAGCATGATAAATCATCATCATCAGCCTATAATGTTCCCACTGCTGGGACACAGGCCTCCTCTCTGGATGAGGGATCTCCTCTCAGAGGGATTGGGCCGTAATCCACCACGCGGGCCCAGTGCGGGTTGGTAGATGTCACATGTCTTCCGAATTTTTTGTTCTAGTACATGCCGGTTTCCTCACGATGTTTTCCTTCCCATTATAAATACTTAGATATGATGAAAATTTCTGAGCCTACTAATTTTCCTACTTTGGCTATTTTTAGGGTTACGTACTTCAAAAGAAAAAAAATGGAATTCTTTTAGGAATACTTCATTGTTTGTCTGTTAGCCTGTCAAGACTCTTTTTCAGAAGGAACGCGTGGAGGTACCAATTTGAAATTAATTTCTAATACGTAGGTCTACCTACAGTTCCTTGTTGGAGCTCATAAAAATCAAGCTTCAAGTCAACCCAATAAATATGACCATTTATGTGACATATTTTGATACTCGCACATATAGGTATAGACGCCAGCAGGTCAAGCTATCCCAAACTGTCAAATTTTCCCAATTGAACATGAACTTTATTCCTTTGCAATAAAGTTGAAAAACTATCAAATAAATTTGACAGATTGGGGTATCTTGATGTGCTGGCCTCTGTACAATAAAACCAAAGATGGGAAATAGTTTCTTTGACCCGTTGACATACAATCATGAAATTTGCCAAGAAGCAAGGACTCACAGCACACGTTTAGGAAAATTACAAACTTACATTTGCAGTTGGATAATTGACTGTAACGTATTTCGATTTAAGGCAGATTTTTTTTTTCAACTACATAATTAAGTTTTTCTTGGGATACATTCATCCCAACTACGGAACCCTTAATTGTGCGTGGTCCAACCAACAATAAACAAATAAGTGCTAACTAAATTTAGGGATGGAGAAATAGATTTGTTCAACTCATTTTTACGTACCTAAGTAGTAGTACCTATTGTCTAAAGCTGTAAGTCAAGTTATTCGTGAAAACATTTGACTCCTTTTGTACTGTACTTTGAATGTTTGAATCCCAACCCCACTGGCAGTTTATTTATAGCCGAATATGAAAAGTTTCTTTGTTTTCTCCGTCGGAACCCACGTATTATATCGGTGCAAGATTAATCGAGAAGTGGTTTTCAAGTTTCCATGACATAACATCATGCCTTGTTTTCCCGAAGGGATGGGCAGAGGTGTAACTACAATAGTACATCCACATTTCCCCAGTTATTTTTTCTCGTTTATTTTCCTAATATTATATTACTTATGACTTGCAAGGCCTAATCATATTTCAGCGTTAAACACAGACTAGTGCCCTATGGTCGAAATTCGGCCATAATTAATAAAATAAAGCATTCTGCACTCCTTCTACACATAAAATTTAACGGTGCCAAATTTCATACTCCTCCGTTCGCGTAATTTTCGTAAAAAGGAGCACAAACTTTTTGCTTCACGTACCTATTACCTAATACCTATGTAGATTATTATCGAGATTAGAATCGATAGATAATATACGACAGGAAAAGGTTGAAAAAATAGAAAATTATCAAGAAAAGACTTTGCCTTTTGAATAATATTAATAATATTTAGTGACTGTACCATGTCACAATGTGCTATGCCCTTATCTCGCTCTGCTGGGCGCTCGCCCGAGGCACAGATTACCTACCTACGCGTCGCGATCACCCCTGCATGCAGAGATACAAAGTGTTCATTAATTAACCCATTGCACCCCAAATATATGCAAGTTGTTCATTCATCAAATCATCACACATTTCTTTGACGGACTTATGTAAAGTATTGTTATTAATTTTCCTGTTAGTAACGACGTTTTCCTCAAACGTTGGGTGTAGGTTTGTTAAGCCGCTTATAAGGCTGCCATGACACGAAAAAATTAATAATGTTCGTTTTCTTTTAAAGTAGGTATCGTTTCTCCCAATCTGCATAACTGTGGTTACACAACATTTAAAAAAGTTGTCAAAACAAAAATAACATTTTTGAGTCCATACATACGAGTACTGCATGACGGAACTGTTCTGAAGCTTACAGTAACGAACATACCTATTTATTCTACCAGTCGTGAATAGGACGAGGCTTCATTTTAAGGTTTACCTACTTTGTGACAACTTCAGAGATGTCCCACAGGTCAGGAAAGTAAGATGTTCGAAGGAATGAAATGCATTTTCCTGAGAAGATTTTTAAGTTTTTAAGCGTCAGATCGAATCCCGCGGCTTTTCTCGAGTTCAGCAGTATAATTTCGTTCGCTATTTCTTTAGGTGCTCTGTTGACATAATGGGCATACACATTTGTAGATCTTGTGCCGATACTGGGTCAATTTAAATCTATGTTGTTCCATACTTTCAGGTACACGATTATGAGCAAGTGTTCATATTCGGGTAACTGCCGGTCGAGCGAGTGCGTAACTAACGTAGACTCAAGTTGAATAGGTCTCGACATCAATGGCGGCATTGTGAACCTCACCACGTAGAAATCTTCATTCAACATGACACACAGCTGATTGACGGCTCATAAGCTGGAGTCTATCGAAAATTATCTGCTTAGTGGGTCTTTTCGCGTTCCGTTTGCCGCTATTTGGATAGCGTTAAACAATTCTTCCGAGTGACTAAGCACTGTTAATCCTCGCCCTTGTTGGTCCACGTCCGGATCTTTACAACATAATGCAGATCTGTTTGAGTATTCAGTTTGCTTTATACACGCTTATGAGTTCATCACGGTCTTTTGTAAACATTCGTGTTATTGTACATAAATATACGGGCATGCATTTTATGTAGGTAGGTATTATGTTAGTATAAAATATTTTGTTCTTGGCATTTTTCTGCAATCGGTAATATGTAAACTAGTAAACTAGAGAAAGAAAGAAAATGTTATATGACCCAAATTAATTAACTAGCTAAATTCGTACAACTGTCAGGTTCTGATAGATAAGGTACTTTGAAAAGTAGATTTAAGTACCTATTGATCTACAACTTTAGCAACACTTTGCGAGATTATTCGCCGGATTAAATTCAACGTGTAAACGGCCAATTTTATCAAACTCCGTACCGTAAGTAATTTAATATCATGCTTATCGTTTTGACAATTGTTTTTTCGACTGTTTCGTCAACGAGACATAAAAAAAGAGTTCCTATCACCAATAATGGGATATTGAAATCTCTAAAGCAACAAGATAGGAGCAAGAGCACAGTTTGCAAGAGATACTCTTTCAATCAGCGGTACCAAAGTTAATAAGATGACACAACACTTTTACTAACAAACTTTAATTTTAATACTTACGAGTATCTACATCTACTTATTCTGTTTATCTTTATGAGGTAATCAAAATATTTAAATATGTAGGTGGGTAGGCTTTTTTCATAATTCTTTCTTTTCATAAAAATAAATAACCTATTTCTGTTCCGACTCCCATCATCACATGCTTCTTAGGCATCTATCATTAGCAAGAAGACGTACAACTATAAAACGAAAAATATTAGATGTACATTAAATTATCATAACACAAAAAATATTATGAATATCAATAAAATCATGTCACTTGCGCAAGTTAATAATTATGAGCTCTAAGTTCATGATCGTCACGGTCTATTGAGCTCTTTTCTAAAGGTTCGCTTTCAAATGAGCCCCGAGTTTTCAAGGCCGCCGCCCGTGGCCTTCTGAAGTACTTTCGCTTACAATGGGAGAATTACCTAAATATTATGTGGCTACAGCAGCTATTCAGTGGAATAGACATGTATCAAGCCTAGCCTTTCCCAACTATTTGAGGTTGGCTTGTAATCTAACCGGATGCTGTTGAATATCATTTGATTTCATGGAGCGACTGCTTGTCTGACTTCTACAACCTAGTTACTGGGTAACACGGAACCCCTTGGTAAGACTGGTTGTCAGACTTACTGTCAGGTTCTGATAGATAAGGTACTTTGAAAAGTAGATTTAAGTACCTATTGATCTACAACTTTAGCAACACTTTGCGAGATTATTCGCCGGATTAAATTCAACGTGTAAACGGCCAATTTTATCAAACTCCGTACCGTAAGTAATTTAATATCATGCTTATCGTTTTGACAATTGTTTTTTCGACTGTTTCGTCAACGAGACATAAAAAAAGAGTTCCTATCACCAATAATGGGATATTGAAATCTCTAAAGCAACAAGATAGGAGCAAGAGCACAGTTTGCAAGAGATACTCTTTCAATCAGCGGTACCAAAGTTAATAAGATGACACAACACTTTTACTAACAAACTTTAATTTTAATACTTACGAGTATCTACATCTACTTATTCTGTTTATCTTTATGAGGTAATCAAAATATTTAAATATGTAGGTGGGTAGGCTTTTTTCATAATTCTTTCTTTTCATAAAAATAAATAACCTATTTCTGTTCCGACTCCCATCATCACATGCTTCTTAGGCATCTATCATTAGCAAGAAGACGTACAACTATAAAACGAAAAATATTAGATGTACATTAAATTATCATAACACAAAAAATATTATGAATATCAATAAAATCATGTCACTTGCGCAAGTTAATAATTATGAGCTCTAAGTTCATGATCGTCACGGTCTATTGAGCTCTTTTCTAAAGGTTCGCTTTCAAATGAGCCCCGAGTTTTCAAGGCCGCCGCCCGTGGCCTTCTGAAGTACTTTCGCTTACAATGGGAGAATTACCTAAATATTATGTGGCTACAGCAGCTATTCAGTGGAATAGACATGTATCAAGCCTAGCCTTTCCCAACTATTTGAGGTTGGCTTGTAATCTAACCGGATGCTGTTGAATATCATTTGATTTCATGGAGCGACTGCTTGTCTGACTTCTACAACCTAGTTACTGGGTAACACGGAACCCCTTGGTAAGACTGGTTGTCAGACTTACGGGCTACTGCGATGATCCGTAACGACTGTCAATGATCCAGGAATGACGGGACCAACGGCTTAACGTGCTTTCCGAGGGGTCTAGGTGTGTAAAGATGGACGACCCATCCACGACCAGAATATGTATCATCCTACTAATATCATAAATGTCATCATCATCATCATTTCAGCCGAAAGACGGCCACTGTTGGACGTAGGCCTCCTCCAAGCTCCGCCACTTCGACCGGCTCTGTGTTTTTCGCATCCAGCGGACTCCTGCGGCCCTCACAAGGTCATCGGTCCACCTTGTGGGAGGTCTTCCAACTTTGAATTATAAATGTGAAAGTTTGTAAATGGCTGAACGGATTTCGATGGCACACAGATTATTATGACCAGCACCCTAATTACGTAACTCACGATTGATCATAATTGGTTTCGTCTTCACAGTTAAACAATATTCATTGCGTTATTTATGTTGTCGAACAGACACATTTTTCGAACATATGAAGCAATGGTTTAACAATCCGTTTCAAAACGATACAGATTATGATGAATCGTGAGTTACGCAATTAGGGTGCTGGTTAAATTAACACATAGTATCCCGGTAGTACGTTCTAATTAGGGGTAAATAGAACGTACTATCGGGATAATTTTCGACCACCAGGCGGGCGAAGCCGCTGCAAAAGCTATTAAATAACAAATCGAAGTTCTCTCATCCCTTTTGATGTTCTTTTTAATGATTTTTTAACATATTTATGCAAGGTGTTACAGAAACCTTATTGCTATCCAGATAACAGCTGGTATAGAATTACTGTACATAATGTCAGCTCAAAAGATAATATTCTAAGAATTGATACCAAATTTCCGGTTTCATATGTTTCTTAAATTCAAATCATAATAAACGTGTCACCGCACTACATAGGTCAATAACTTTTTACTTGCCAATATCACGATAAATCTCTTCCGAGCGATGTATTTATTTCAATTTGAAAAGTTCGGTTTCTGGTATCAATATATTAAAATTTCTCATTATTTCCGAACATGTAGAGATAGGATTGAAAAACTTTCCAATATCGTTTGATATCATCCAAAGAAGCCGTGCCCTTGGTATGTATACATATATACCTTTTCCGTTACACGTTCTATAGGTTACATAAAGGCAATGCAGAGAAAAAAAAAATGAATAAAAAAAAACATGCATTTAGCACGCCATTGGACGTCAACATTATATGCTAGCATTAAACACATTGTAATGTTATTCATGTCAAATAACTATGACTATGAATGTATTTTGGAACTTAATTAATTAAAGCATGTAAGGTACCCATTATTAGAATTGAGATCTGTGATGTGGATAACAATCCATATGACAAAATGTTATATGTATAGTCAATAATAACATTCAATTGTTGTTACTGTAATTCAATTGACTAGTAAAGTAGGTTGACAGCCGTTTGCAAAATATAATTAATTACATTCACCATTTGTAACAAGAAAAAATAAAGTAAAAAATAACGTATTTGGAATCTTATCTGGGTCTCTGTGGCCCGGGTTCTGCTTGGGTTCAGAACCGACACCGGAACACACACATATTATAGGTACAGAATACACTATACAGTTCAGGTCAGTCGAACTTGTGGCCAGAATTAACCCGGCCCATATTTCCGCCGTTTTAATTTACCTTTAACACTTTAGCGCCGGTAGGTATCATAAAATAACGTTAGGTATGATTTCGACTTGCTAGTAATTTATTAATTACCAATTGATATTCGACATGTTTTTGGTACGGGTCGTCAGAAGCCCGAAAGTCTGACAATCAGTCTTACCAAGGGGCATCGTGTCACCCAGTAACTGGGTTGTGGAGGTCAGATAGGCAGTCGCTCCGTGTAAAATACTGGTATTCAGCTGCATCCGGTTACACTTGAAGCCGAACCCAATGTGGTTGGAAAAAAGGCATGATCATATTGATCATGACTCAATATGTTTTAAATTTCTTAGTACATGTGACTGAGCGTGTATCGTAGCTCGTAGATGCCAAATCAGTGTAGCAGTTTCGTAGCCGTAGCACATGTTCGTAGCCGACAGACATGTGTGAGTGCGTAGCAATCAAAAGTATTTTCTTCATAGAAAAGACATCTATTTATTTTTCGATGTCAAATTGTATTGTCTATTTATAATGTCTCGATGTCTCTTATTGTCTGTATACTTTCGCACATCCGTGTTCTTAGTTATGTGTGTGAAGGTTACGTGACAACTGTTGGCCTGTTATAGCTAGATTGGTTTTAAAAGTTTGAAATTCCCTCGGTAATAACATCTACTTTCTACTTTTTCTTGGTCTTTTAACTGCATATCGTTTAAAATATATATATACATTTTTACAAATGGCATCTCGCAGGTCAACCAAGCAGGTTGTCGGCTGCTTAACCCGACTCGCCTATGGTTGCCTCAATAAATTAAGGCTTCCAGCCAGAGCTTACAGATTACAAGCTAGGGTTATCCCCTATGAGGTACGGATACGATATAGGGCGGACGCGGGGAGATGGGGGGGGGGGGGGGCTGCGTTTTATCTGTATTTTATTTTTATTTACCTTAAGGTTTACTTACCCACACCACGTACATATACATACAAATATTAAATCATACGGTTATATTCGAATATATGTCAATTATAGGTAAACACAACATTGACAACAGAAGACGCCAGATTACCACTTAGTTGCTAACATAAGCCTAGGTGTACAATTGTTCATGAAAATGAGAAACAAAAGGTATAAAATAAAAGACAGAGTAAGTAATTAGATTGGATTGGATTTGCACTATTAATCAGAAATTTCGAGTACGTTTCATTGGTGAGTAGAGAGGCCAAGATTACCTACCTACCTACCTACCTACGGGCTGTTTTGGAAGTATTTAATTTATTGAAAGAAATGTTTTATATTTGTTGTATACGCGTGTACTCATTATTCATAAGCAGGAGGTATGAACTTATTACCTGTAAATCTCTTCAAAGAAATCGTATACTCAAGCCAGAGACCTATTTCCAGTAAGTCACACGGTTCTAATGCTCTTAGTGCATCCAGGGCGCCGTACTTAAGGGCATTAGGCGCTAAGAAGCCTAGCCCTACATCACTCAATCTTGTTAGCGCGTGCTTTGCTAACACTGTTATTACTGTAACATTATATTCTTAGGATTAAAATAACATTTAGATATAGGTGAGTAGGATACAGTCTTCCGTGTTGTTCCGTGTGGTACCGAACGTAAAAGAATAGCTCCATCCCATTTCTTCCCGTGGGACTTACTAGAGAATGGGCAGCAGCGTTCTCTATTCATTTTACCACCATACTGCGATCGCCAACCCGCATGTTAAGCGTGGCGATTATGGCAAAACCCCCCTTTTGGGGGAGGCTTATGTCCAGAAGTGGACGTCTTTCGGCTGAAATGATGATGATGAATGAGGATACAGTGTGGAGGGTTCGTAGGAGTATTTTGGGTAGGAGTTGTGCATATATGTATGTATTAAGTCAGTTAAAATCTTCGCTAACTTTTTTTACGTAGTTGAGCAGACAAACTTTTCAACATATTATGCAATGGATTAACTTCAATTTCGTTCAATTTTTGATTAATAGAGTGTTCCGCAATTTCGGCGCTGATCCAAAATGAAACAACGTGAAAGAATGTAAGTACCTACGTGCGTCGCTTAAAGTTTTCTTTTGTTTCTTCAGTAGATCAATCAGTTACCTACGTAAATCGATTGCAGGTGGTTCTAAGGGGTTTTTTTTTTTTGGGTGGGAAATCATCAAATAACTTCTCCCGCTCTGGGTGGAGCAGGAGGGCGTGTCAGACTTTTACTGACTAAAACCCACCCGTGTTCCTTCAGTAGCCCGTATGCCAGGGGCTGTGGTGTCTCTTTCGAACAAACCCGCACCCCTGGCAGGCATCGGCCCTTGCGGGCCCCATCATTTTTTGTGCTGACATCTCTTTGAGGCGCGCGTGGAACACAACGCGCCGTCGACTTGGGCTTGGTCCTTACCGGACAGCGAGCTACCCATTACTCGCCGTCCGCAAACCCATGCCTACGGTGGCCGGAAATCGGCCTGGGATTCCCGACGCCCAGGGCGTCTCCGTATCCTGCGGCGGCTGGGGTCGCGAGGGCGCATATGCTGCCTCTCCCTCACGTGCGCCGCCTCCCTCTTCGCGAGCATCACTGCTTCGCTGAAGGAGGTGACGGCTCCCCATGCCCTCTCGCTCCGTACCATGGCCTGGACCAGGGCCGGACGCGAGAGATCGCCGCCGCCGATCGCCTCCACGAGGACACGGCGGTGCTCCGCCCAAGCAGGGCAGACCGCCACCGTGTGCGCCACCGTGTCCTCAGGGCGATCTTCGCAGTGGAAACACCCGGGCGTTTCCTCCCGCCCTATCCGAAACAGGAACCTCCCGAAACAACCGTGTCCGGTGAGGACCTGCGTCAGGCGGAAGGTGAGGACGCCATGCCGCCTCTCAAACCACTCCTCAAAGAGGGGACTTACCGCCGCAATCTTGGCGTGCCCATGGTTCTAAGGGGTAAGGCGTAACTCACTAATTATAGGAATGGGTTTTATTTTGACCGTTAAAAACATTCATTTACCTACGTTGTTGAGCATTTAGCTACGTTGTTGAGCATTTAGCTACGTTGTTGAGCATACACATTATAATGAGCATAACATTGAAAATGATTTGTTTGTTTTGTTTATTGTGCAACTTTACCATGTGTTTTTTTAGTTTAATTTTAACTCCGTGACCATTCAATTTGACATTTTATTGAAATTCCAATTCAGTGACATGTTATTTTATTCCAATTCTGTGACTTAAAAACAAAAAAAAACATATCTCTTAATGACATTTTATTTTTTTCTGTGGCAGCATTGTGAAATTTTGTTTTAATTTGTAATAGTTATGGGTTTTGCCTGAAAGCAACTAGCTACCTTTGCCAAACCGGGGAAATCCGGCGTGATGTTATGTGTTTAATTCCCACTCTTTAGCCCCCTTTCTCATTATAATAATGCAATTGAAGAAAGAACTGACATGCATAATACACATCTGCATCTTATTATTTTTTATGTTTAGGTACCAATACCAACTATCACGGAATTACATGCATGTATTTAAAAGCGCACATTGCATTGTAAATGCATGTGTACATCGATACCCATATAATATTTACAGCATGGCGAACGTGGTTTGAACAACACATTGTTAGCAATCAGGAGGTTAGCCCCGGATAATCCGGTCTATTGTTAGCTATTTTAATGCTTATGCCCTTTGTGTGTGTCCTGTATTAACTCATACGCGGATAATCGCCGTATTATATAGAGTTAATTTTCCATTGGCTCGTATCAAAGGGATTGGCAGCTGCTTACTGTCGCAGCGAAACAAGCCGGCGACATCTACCCGGTCCGCCGAAATGTGGGTATTATTTACATGATATGTTGTCCCACGTTCAATTCTCGTTAATTTTGACAATATTAATGCCGAATCGATATTTTGTTTAACCAACATTACCGGATGCTATGATTCGGTTATTAAGTATTTATGATATGTCAATAAGTGCTCCCACATTGTAGTTTGGTGTTGTATATTCATCTGATAGTTGACGCAGAACCGAATTCATGCAACTTGCTCAACCAGTCCTCATATTTTACCCAAGTAGAGAATAAGTACCTATTTTCGATTGTTGTTTTAACAACTGAGGCAATAAGCTTCTGTTTACTTCTGTCGTTTCGAAAACGAATTTTAAATTGTTTGCATTCATCTGGTAGAAAAAATCCCTTGATTTTACAGGTAATCTTGACTTACTGTCACGCATCGTCGAGTGACCAATATTTGTCGGAATAGAACACCGTAAAGATGTTTCCGGTTCGTAAAAGTATCATATTAACTGTTCAAACATTGGATCGGAGGTTTTATCGTTGGCAGCTGGGCGACACGACTAATTACATCAATTACAGGCAAACAGAGCCCCGCTCGGGTTTCGCTCCCACCTTTGTCAATATTTGGCGAGCGGCCGCGACCGCGTCCCTCCCCGAATGGACACTCGTCTGCGCAACGTCACTCAGCAGCGGACATTATTAATGCACAAGGTCATCCTCATACATACATCACTAATGGGGAACCTTTCAACGCGAGATTACCTACACCTCTGACTAGTTACGACTTTACCAAATTAGTTAGGTACAAAAGAATTTAATAAGCTTACTAGAAATATTGTAGACCAGTCATTGACGCGGCTTCGCCTGCGTGGAGGTCGAAAATTATCCCACGGGAACGTAGTACCGGGATAAAAAGTATCTGTGTATGTGTCAAATTGAGTAACAGATATCTAACTTACCTAAAAACTTTCATATTTATAAAATGTATACTAGCAGCGCTCTGCGGTTTCACCCGCGTAGTTCCCGTTCCTGTGGGAGTACGGGGATAAAATATAGGCTATATCACCCGTAGATAGTGTAGCTTCCCAACAGTGAAATAATTTTTCAAATCGGTGCAGTAGTTTCGGAGCCTATTCAATGCAAACAAACAATCAAATCTTTCCTCTTTATATATTAGTATAGATATAAGATAAGTGGGATAGCCCTATGCTCGAGACTATAATTGGAGTATTCATTAATTGAGAAAAAAATTAACTCATGTTCAACTTATATTCTCAAGACTATTACATAACTAACGTTGTTGTTTGTATATTTGTAAACTTAAATAGAACATGTTTATTTATTTTAACTCAATGTTCTTTTCAAGACAGCATTATATCTAATAACACCCATTTAATTTATTTTACCTCCCGAGATTGACGAGAACCTTTTTTTACCCTTTATCCGTATAATACAATGTGTGTTAGTGTGTGAGTATTAGGTATTGTTATACGATTCTCATAAGCTGCAAAAAGGCGAACACGTCGTGAACGCCGCGGGCGCAACTTTTGACAAAACAACTTATTCAATTTGTTCGCTGTTAGGTACAAGTCGTAATCCCTCATGTCTCCACAATTGTCACAAAAAGGCTGAGTCTTAATCATGTAACCTGTATTCCTCGGAAGTGGAGGAGGTATACCTGTGTAACTTAGTACATGTTTAAATGGTGCGAATAAAGAAGGTTCGACTGTTAGGAACGATGAGACACGTGCTGCATCATCGTGTCACCTATCCACCTATCTAGCAGGGTTCTGAATTTTTAGGTCTCTTCAGACATACGATAATGTGGTACTTATCTAGGTACGCTTACCGAGATGGCTTACCATATCACAGCTGACTCGGTTTATTCACTAAGTAACGGTAATTTAGTAGGTACTTATTGGTGTATGCATTCAACAATTCTTGTGATTAGCTCAGTTTTTGAGGAATAGTCGACTCGCAAAATTGCCCGAAACGGGCGAATCGTCACTTTTAAATAATATTACATTTTCTTATGGGCTACTCGTACGAAGTTGATTTATCTATTTGTGGGCTAATCGACAATTCCACAAATTCGTATTAGGCACGTTTTTGCATAAAACGTTAAGGAAACAGCGAAATGTTAAAGAAAAGCACCCATATTAACTTTATTAAATAAAATACAAAACGTGCCAGTTGCCTCATACGAATTTCTTTAGTCCGCATTGAAATTAATTTCATGCGAGTCACCTATTGAAAACGTTATATCATTCAAGTGACGATTCGCCCGAGTGAGAGATTCGGGCGATTTCGTGCTAGTCGACTCATTAGCCAACTTAAGTTGAATCTAGTCGACATTTTTTCCATACAAACTTCGGGAGTGTACTACAGTACTACTCCACTGTTCGACAATGTACATGAAAAATTAAACATGGTATGGTTTGGTCCCATTATTAATATTTTCTGTCCAGAAACAGAATAGATACCTACTAAAATAAATAGACACTCAAAAGTTATGAGCCAACAAAGATTAGTTTTTCTTGCTAATTTAACCTAACTTTGGGCGTGTTTAAGTTATAAAAGTATTGTAAAAAATTACGCGCCTGTTTTGCTATAAATGCCGCATCTCACTCAATAACGTTTTGCGTGTAGACTAGCCTCTAACTGCTCATCACTGATAGGTACTACCTCTGTCGGACACATAGATATAAGAAAGAAGAAGATATGCCAAGTAGTTGAAAATGTATCGGAACCCGGTGTCTCCACTTGCTCCCCACTACCGCGCCACAACTACACATGCAATTTAGTAAAACCAATAGATACGAAGTCGCGCTCACACTCGCAATTTATAAATCAGAACGTACTACACAATCAAATATAGACCTTATCCCTTCAAACGCAGCGTGCATTTAAGTATAACTCACTCACACTAACAACGATTGCTACCGTTGTGCTGTGCAAAAGCAATTTATTTTACATATACGCTAGTGATTGACTAAATCGGAAAGTTGTCGATACTTCTATTTATTATTGTACTACTTCAATTTTTTTTGGGGTCCAGGAAATAAGATAAAATGAAAACGATAACCGTAATACGTCACTAATATATTATCTGAACAATGCCGATAACAATAACGCATACGAAGCGTTTGAAGACTTTAACATAATTAAAATGCCAAAACCAAAAAAAAGTAAGGAAATAGCACGAGGATAAGACTTATTATACGATAATTCAAACCGAATAACACTCCACCGACATTATCTAAAATTTTATTAACGTTACGACTGTTGTTTAGGCATTTCTCTATTACGCTGTAAAATAATCAAAATAAGTAAAAAACATTAATTCACATCGATCTAGCCATCAATTTATTCGCGAATCGACATTATCGATAGCCTACGTTAGCTGATCTGCACGAACACATCACTAGCTCGACGCAAGAACCAGCGGCCGTACTGCGGAATGCGTCCGCATAGATACTTTATCGTTTTGTGTTTTTACATTGCTTGTCCAGTCACTTAGCGACAAAATATTTAGGTAGTGGTTTGGGAGCAATGTATTTAGTACAAAAATAATACAGTCGCTGTGATATTTGAAAACAAAAATAACATGGTAAACGCCAGAAATGTTTTTCGATTTCTTGTTTTTCATGATTTTAAAGACAAATATAGAAAAATACTTGTACTTATTTATGGTAAGTGATTCCATGATTCACAAAGTTTTTGTTTTGGCTTTGGTTTTTACAAGAAACCACTGAACAACACGGAATTCTTATGATTTATCACGACAACGGTCGAAAGCACACTAGTTCGTGGAGACGGCCATTTGCTTTAGGAATGAGCATGCTGATCATACCGCGCGGACACAGACACGCCCCTTTCCCACTTCTCCTGCTTTTTATATTTCTATGGTCGGACACGATGCCTGGTGAGACAGCGTGCTTTTTAGCCAGGCCCTCTAGTGTGTTCGAGCCAGTGACTAGATTCCTATTAATTCTAATTTATCAAAAACTGACCGCTTCGATTGTTTTGTGATTGTAACATCTTAATTTCTATGAATAAGATAGGCAAAGTTAGCAATTTTTGTGAAAATATGTGAAAGCGAGGTCTATAGACAGTTTAGCCATTAAGTCTGGTCTGACCCACTTGCCACATGGCTATATAAGTAGAGTTATCTATTAGCCGCTGACCTAGTAAACAGTATTTTTCTGGCGGTGCCGGCAATTATCATGATTGTTAAATAATTATAAAATGTAGTATTACCAAGTACCTATTACATGAACGTGGTCGCTAGCCGGCCCAGTGAGCGCGATGTGGCGTGCAATGCACACAACATACCTAGGTGCGCGTTTCATTATAACAGATTACAACTTACGGAGAGAGATACACAGATTACTATTATATCAACTGTTCGGGAGCGGCGGCGTCGTATTGTCACATCCATTAAGCTGTGCTCGAGGCGGGGCCAGTGGCGACACGCCCCTGCCCGCCCCCCGCCCGCCCCTGCTCTGCTCACCCCACACACGCCGCGCCCGGCACTCGCGCAGCGCCTGCTCTTACTCACTAAAACGATTTGCTCGCAATCGCATCACCCGAGCATTATCCCATCATCACACCAAAACTCGACGCTTTTCCGGTTTCGAAGCTCCTAGTTAATTCGGTCGCTGATTGTTGATTGATTACAAATAATTATCGTATTTTTAATTGGACAAAGTGTAGAAAAAGTACAAGCGAGTGTTGGAAATGTTTGTAATGACTTTTTAAGTTTCGTATAATGTGGTGTCGTGTGCCGTGTGGGGGCCGGTGAGGGTCGGTGAGGATCGTGGCGGTGGTCGGCGCCGTGGCGACGCACGGCGCGTGCGGCGGCGAGGGCGGCATGGGCGGCGCGGGCGGCGGCTGGGCGCGCGAGGCTCCGGCGCTGCTGAGCACGGCGCTGCTGCTGGGCGGCACGCTGCCCGAGCGCCCGCCCGCGCCGCTCTTCACCATCGACAGCATCCTGGCGCCGCGTCCGCACCCGCCGCTGCCACCGCTGCAGCTTCAGCACCTGGCGCACTCGCCGTTCCATAGAGCACATGATCTCTTTGGTACGTTTGCCAACAGCTTAGGTAAACACCCTTGACATTCATATAATATAAAAATATCTGGCCAGCCCTTTCTCTGCTGCAGTTCATCCAATCTAGGATGCAGCTAAATACCAGTGTTTTACATGGAGCGACTGCTTATTACTTATCCGACCTCCGCAACTTAGTTACTGGCTATCAAGATACCCCTTGGTATACCAGTCGTCAGACTATTGGGCTTCTGACTACCCGTACCGATTGTCAAAGATCTATAGGAATGATAGCCAGGACCAACGGGTCTTGATAAGTTATGGATAGTGGTCCATCAATATTTTACTAAAAATTAAGGAGCCCAATTCAGTTTTTGTTGACATATCTTGCTAGTAAAAAGTGTTCTACCTCAAGCTCGCTAGTCACAGTTCCTAACTTTCATATTTTGAACCACTGTAAATACATGGACTGGATCAGTAATCCTACTAATATTATACATGTGAAAGTTTGTGAAGATGTTTGGATGTTTGTTACTCAACCACGCAAAAATGGCCGAACGGATTTGGATGAAATTTGGCACACAGATAAATTATAACCTAGATTAACACATACGATACTTTTTATCAAGTTAGTACGTCAAAGTCAAAGCATTTATTTCAAATAGGTACTTTTGTATGTCAACATTTACATTAAAATAGAATTGATTCTAGTCGCCCCTTCCAAAATGTAGTTTCGTATAGAGAAGAATGGGCAAGACACTCCACCGTTACTCTTTTAAAATGTTTTAAATACAATTATCACACTTTCGTTATATAATTATGTGTTAAAACGATGGACCCAGAATAAAATTCACATACCAAAGTAGGTAAAAAGAATTAAAGTGAAACAATTACAGATAAATTCATTTTATGATAGAAACATGGTGCTCATGCTCACATAATGAGTTTTAAATTACCTTTTATTTAATTGCAATATATCACAAGGTATTTTGTTATAACATTTAACACAGGTACCCATAGAAGATGTATGTACTTTAGCTAATCTAAAAAATGGTTTATCTATTTTGTCTTTATTTCTAGTGTTTTTTTCACTTTTTTTACTAAAAAGATAGATTTTTCTTAAATACATGACATTTTCATAAATGACTTGGTAAAAAAAAAGGTACTGTTATAATATTAAACATTTTAAATAGTTCCCTGAGGGACTCGCGGCGGCGTTGATTATATTATAAATGGCTCTGACAGTTCTCTTTTGCTAAATAAAGATGGATTCAATGTCAGCAGCCCGACCCCAAGTAAAAGCCATACGACATGATGCTGTGGAAGTAGCTAAAATAGACCAAACGCGTAGTTTGTACATCTATTAAATGTCTGATCTTTTTATCAGCATAAGCGGTCGAGCTTAGCCGCTCCCTTATGTACGTTCCCGCGGGATAATTTCCGACTTCGCGGGCTAAGCTGTGGGCGGAAACTATAGTACCTTATAATTAATCCTAACAACGTGTACAACTTCTATTATTTGTTTTCATATTCAAAAGTTAATCCATACTATACTTAACTCAACGTTGTTGTCCATATCATTTACATTCTTAATAAGCAAATATTTAACGTTATTAGGTACCGAATGACTACGAAACATATAAAAGTTAATAGGAAACTACAATTAATTATGGTAAAATTAAAACAATGGCATAATGATGTGCTACGCGCTACGCTGTTGTAGTACGTACGTAGTAACTCGTAGCACACTGCTACTGTTGCAAAAATAAATTATGTACGTAAGTACCCACATTATTTTTGCTAGTAGCAGTTTTTTTTTCCAAATATAAGCAACAATGATTTATTTGTTTATTTTTAGAATGTTTTTGTTTCATAAAAATATTTACTTTACCAAACATCATTTCAAAAATTACAAATATTTTGGGCCAATCTGAGTAAGAAATATGAAGCTTTTACAGTTTTTGTAGGTATATGAAAAATTGAATTTTAAAACGCACTATTATTCTTAAGATAAAACTTGTCTTACGATAACCCCCACCCCCTACCCCTCTTAAATAAAAATATTAAAAAATTAGTCACTAAATACGTAGAAGTTGTCTGTTTACTAAGCATACGTTTTGACCAAAAGCGGACTGAAGTAGTCTTATTCCGCGCGCATTTCTCAAGCCGCGTCCGTAAGGACTAGGGTTTGGGAAGGCCCGACAGTCTCAAAGTCTAGTTAATTTTGTGCCAGATATATCAAAATAAAAGCAAATTGTTTGTGATTTTTGCTATAATGCCACCGTGCAAAAAGGAGACTAGTTTTTAACAGATTTGGGAATTATTGTAAAACTGTTCCAAAACGAGTTCCAATCTTTTAGTACGTTTTCAGGTTGCTTGGAAACAACTAGAACTCCATTTAATGTTGCTCTTGATTTTATTGCAAGAACTTCGGGTTCGTTTTCTTTTTTTTAATTTTGAAATTACTCGTCAGGTGCATTTTGTACTGCAGTACTCAGCGACGTCGTATCTATGTTCAGCGTCCATTATTTCCAAATCTGCCATTTGGATACGCGGGATATTTTCAAAAAGACTGCAATGCAGTTCTTCCGCAAAAGCAAGCAGTTGGACTCAAATTCGAAGTAAACGCAACTGTATTTTGGGAAGCAAGCAGTTTGACTCAAATTCGAAGTAAACGCAACTGTATTTTGGGACTGTTAAGCTGTGGTGGCCAGTATCTTGAGTCTCGGGACCTGAGAACTAAATTTACTAAAAATCCTGGGACTACAAGTCACCAGATGTTCTGAAACCCATACTCTTGTAAGGGCTGAATATGTTGCTATTGTCGAGTTCTTGCCTATCACCAACTTTGGCGTTGAAGTCTATACGATAGCCCACGTGCCTTGGTAATCGCCGCACGCCTTCTTATAGGAGGTCGTTAAATTCTGTAACTTCGTCGTCAGGATGGGCTGAAGTTGGTGCATAGACTTGAATAATTGCTAAGGTTTTCAAGGTGGATTACAGAATCTAAGCATAGCTACTCTATGTGAGAAACATTTGAACTTCAGAATGTGATACTCCCATTAAAAAAATAAAACTTAATATCCTACGCCGTATTTACTGGCTGTCCCCCGACTATAATAAAATATATTATAATAAATAATTTCTGGGGTATCTAGTAGTAGACAGAAGTAGTAGCAGAGTAGTAGTAGGGTTAGTTCTAGTTCGTTCTTCCGTTCTAAGAATGTTAGAAAGTGAAGCTTTTCGGAGCCCTTTGAAGAAGGAAGGAAGAAAGCTTCGGTTTTCTGACAAAGGCAACCGATTCGAGGATTTTTTCCTGACAGACAGACATCAACCACCGCCCTGGGGGGCAATTCTTACGTTAACACTCGTAGCATGACGCATATCCGTCTACAGTATCGCTTATATAATGGTGATATTATCCAGAATCATGCTTTCTCAATAGGTAGGTAAAAGTCGATCGTGAAGCACGAGTCTAGGGAAAAATATTTTGCCATTATACGTCGCATGAAGTAATTCACTCCAGATAAAGATGCTATTTTTTGACGCAATATTTATTGTACTTTTAACCACCTTTACACATCATGTGTATAAAAATATGTAGACTTCTGTAGCTCAGAAGTGTCTCATCAAACGATGCTGCACAAGCAGTGGGTAGTTGATAACTTTGGTGGGGGCGTGAAAAACTTCGTGTGTTTTTCCTTTTTGTGGCGATTGCAGCGTCTTCTAAGATGTTCTGAGTTAACAACACATTTTGGAAAACCTATAAGAAACAATTATCCGCAATTGAGATAAGCATGAATAACATTACTATTGTTTGACGCTGGTCCGACAGTCGACATGACGTCATGTACGTGTCGACTGGTCCCGACCATGCTTTGCATGTCGCATGTAAACTAAGGCATGTCGCGTGGCTTCCCTGCGAAAAATTCTCGAATCAATCAGCACAGAATAGCTCGATGTGATTTTTACGAGAGAAAAGTACGAATCGAACGATACCTAATCACGAATACGAGATGCTCGTGAATTGCCATCCTGCTCTAATGTCGACTATGCCATCAAAGCCTACATAAGTATGTTTATCTCATAGCCTACGGGTGGCGTTATACACTTAGTTCAGTACTAAATGCATGACAGATTGAAGTCATATCGTGGATAATCCATACTTACCAATAAATTTTCAGCTTTTTTCCTCTACTTCCACTGTCAGGGTCTGCTTTTAGCCTTTTGTGATGGTAGGACACTAGGTCAGTAGGTAGGGTACCCTATTCGTTTTGATGATGCTATCAAAATATATAGCTTGATTGATCTTTTATTGCAATGACCTAGAAATCAAGCTCATTTCCTTCTAGGAAACCGTACCTTTAGGGTTCCTTTTTTGAAGGTGACGAGTAACCACTGTAAAATAACTAAGGCAAAGAATAAGTATTTTATAATATTGTTTTTAAGAATTTTCCTTTACAATTTAATAAGGGCTGATTTTTCCATAGTCCTTACCTTTTATCTGAGGAATAAATATTGCGGTTTGACAATTTTTGTATTGAAAATATTTCAAATTTTTTTTAGGCCCTAAAACTAATTAATTTTTTTTTTTTTTTAGTTAATATTATCTGTACTGTCGATAACCGGACGAATTTGTTAAGAAAGAGTGCATTCATACTAGGACCTAAATCTAATAGAGAGTTGACTTATAGTCAACTTGGTAAAACACCGTAAAGAAAAACAACAAACGAAACAGTTTTCTTCAGCCGCTTACAAAGACCAAACCCACTGTCAGTCAACCATCATCTTTCTGCAACTATCTTAATTTATTTGAGGTGTCCATCATGTTTTTTTCATTCATATATTTCATTTTCTACCTTCCATCTTACCCCACGTTTACCCCATTGACAAGCTGTGATGCCTATTTGTTTACGACAAGTTTTCGAAACGACCGAAAGGTCAAAACATGTCGTTTAGGTACATTTAAGACATGCACATACCTATGAAACCGTTCATACATGTATTAGCGTTGTTTCAGACATGGCATGCGTTTTTTTTTTTTTTTGGGTGGGAAATCATCAAATAACTTCTCCCGCTCTGGGTGGAGCAGGAGGGCGTGTCAGACTTTTACTGACTAAAACCCACCCGTGTTCCTTCATTAGCCCGTATGCCAGGGGCTGTGGTATCTCTTTCAAACGAACCCGCACCCCTGACAGGCATCGGCCCTTGCGGGCCCCATCATTTTTGTGCTGACATCTCTTTGAGGCGCGCGTGGAACACAACGCGCCGTCGACTTGGGCTTGGTCCTTACCGGACAGCGAGCTACCCATTACTCGCCGTCCGCAAGCCCATGCCTACGGTGGCCGGAAATCGGCCTGAGATTCCCGACGCCCAGGGCGTCTCCGTATCCTGCGGCGGCTGGGGTCGCGAGGGCGCATATGCTGCCTCTCCCTCACGTGCGCCGCCTCCCTCTTCGCGAGCATCACTGCTTCGCTGAAGGAGGTGACGGCTCCCCATGCCCTCTCGCTCCGTACCATGGCCTGGACCAGGGCCGGACGCGAGAGATCGCCGCCGCCGATCGCCTCCACGAGGACACGGCGGTGCTCCGCCCAAGCAGGGCAGACCGCCACCGTGTGCTCCACCGTGTCCTCAGGGCGATCTTCGCAGTGGAAACACCCGGGCGTTTCCTCCCGCCCTATCCGAAACAGGAACCTCCCGAAACAACCGTGTCCGGTGAGGACCTGCGTCAGGCGGAAGGTGAGGACGCCATGCCGCCTCTCAAACCACTCCTCAAAGAGGGGACTTACCGCCGCAATCGTGGCGTGCCCAGACATGGCATGCGTGTGTTTACCTTTTTGAAATTTTTGACAAATTTTCTACAAGTTTTGTTTAAAACTGCAAAGTTTTCAGCATATATATTTAACGACTTATGACTAACTAGCAGCGCTACTCGGTTTTTCCCACGTAGTTCCCGTTCCCATGGGAATACGGGATAAAATATAGCCTATGTCACCCGGGGATAATGTAGCTTCCCAACAGTGAAAACATTTATCAAATCGTTTCAGTAGTTTCAGAGCCTATTCAATGCAAACAAACAAACAATCAGATTTCAATCAGTATAGATTAATTAATTATCAAAATAACAATTATACTATCCTAACTTGAGTAAAACTATTAACAAACAAAAAATTTTCTCTCGTTCCTTGCCTGTAAAATACCATTTAAACTAGTTTTAAGAGACCGACACTTACGTATTCTTGAACACGTCTAAATTGTGTCAGTTCCAAATGATGCTATTATTTTTTTTGTCAGTGCACAACATTCCCCTTGTTATGTTATCAATGCAAAATATTGGGAATTTATAACGTTATGTCAGGTGCGGTTAGAGTGTTGGTCTTGCCAGTCAATATCAACAAGATTTTATTTTTAAAATTCAAATTCATTTATTAAACTTAGTTCACAATATGGCATGAAATTATAACCAACAGAAGTCTTATACAGATTTATTTTATTTAATTTATTCGGCTCACCAACAATTAAATACACTGATACAAGAAATGAGATACATCCACTAAACTTATAGACTAGTGTACCAATTTCTTACAGGTAAGCACATCATGCATAACTTGTTTGTCGTTCGAAATATAGCCTAAATTTAAATCATACAAAATTAAATAAAAAACAGAATTAAAATAACAATCCAACTGCAATTACAATCAAAATTAAAACCGAAATACAATTAAAATCAAAACTAAAAATCAAAATGATTTCAGAAATTAAAAATCAACATTAAATCAAATCAGGATAAAAATCACTATTAAAATCAATACTTAATAAAACATTACATAACAATCCCAATACAATTAAAATCAAAATTAAAATCTAAATTAAAAATCGAAATGAACCAAAATTAAAAATCAAAAAGAAATCAGAATCAAAATCAACGATAAAATTAAAAAGAATTAAAAAGAAAATGAACACTAAAATTAAAATTAAAGAATACATTTACTTACACTAAGATGATTTTACAGGTTTTTGAACATAATACTTCACAGTGGTACCCAAACTAGGCACAGCCTGTATCTTAGTTATCTCAATTTAAAGACTATCTTAGTGGGCCAGACTTCTGTTTATATACCGCTATTGAATCCTAAAGTTTTGTCAGAATTTTAGGTAGATTATTAATTTTTAGACCTAATACCGGGTTTTTTATGTCCAATCTGACTGACAATGTTCACATATATTTTGGAGTAGGTAACAAAATGACGCAATGGTAGATAGATAACTGGTTTACACATATCATTCTTCGTTTTACCTTCAGCCTAAACTATTATTTTAAAATTGAAAAAATCAACGTTTTAATTACGTATCAGTCAAAACATTATCTACGTTAGCAGATTAGAATATTATAGGGCATAGTGAATCCAGAGGTAGGCAATCTGGAACAGTTTACAATAGAAAGGTATTAACTCACCCAGAAATGAATAAAACTTGGAAACATTAGAGGGACTCGGACTATTTCTTAGCTTTTGGTACTATTACCAGTACTTCCCATAGAAGAGCATGTATTAAAAAAATTTTTTTTTGAAGCATGAATGTTTCAAACTTTCAATCGAAGGTTGCAACGAGTCATAAACCTGCATCTTGAAACACTGAAAAGAAGTTGGGCAAACACATCTCATATCGAGTCTACATACAATGGCAGAATAACACAAAACTTAGGTTCTTTCTGATTGCCATCATGTCAAGGTTTTATGAGCATTAGTGGTTCTGGGAAACAATCATTCAGGAAACAAAACACTAAAACTGGAATGATTGAACAGTCACCTACTGCATTGGGGCTCTTCAACCTTTCAGCTTGCCTTTCAGGGATGCACACTCTCAATGGACATACTTAGATATGACACAGCTACGAGCATTTCGTAGCTGCTTTGATCGACCTATTATGCAATTAGGGCATGTGCTACGACGTAGCACGGTTCATTTAACAGTGGTTCTTAACCGGTGGTCCGCGGACCACTGGTGGTCACTGGAAGCATCCCAAGTGGTCCACGGAGCCATCCTAATAAATAAGATAATTTAAGTGACAACGAGTCGACACAACGCGACACGCACTCGGCGGGTGTCCGAAGGTTTCATGACATATTATGTGAGCAGGGGTTCTCGGCGCTTCTGATTATTAAAAACAAGCACCGCGAAATCGGTTGGATGCCACTACCGATATGAGTTTGGCTTTGAGTAGCACTGAACCAAGGTCGCATTAAAATCTGTAACTGTAATGTGAATAATTTAAGTACCATAGTGAAGATTAAAATACTGAGGGCTTTAAATAATTTTTCCGTGTTTTATTTATAAATAGATGAAATAGAACAACCCTCCATTTATTTACATTTGGGTACTCTATATTAACTACGAACTAATAAACCAACATGGTGGTCCATGGAAAGACATAAATTTTGTCAAATGGTCATGATGATAAGGTCTAATTATTTATTAATTAGAGATAATTTTAGATCATAAAAATAAAATAAACATTGACGCTTGTCGATCATGTCAGAGTCATATCAGAAAGTAACATGGAGGCGATTCCCGTATTTTTATGGACGCTCGCATTTTAATGTCTCAATCTGTCAAAATTACCTCTAATTTCCCTAAATTTTTTGCAAGTTTCTTATATTGATTGTCAGTGAAATGAGATTACGACTAGATTTTGATCGTTTTTACTGGTGGTTTGGGTTAATGTCGAGGTACGTCGAGTTCTAAATTATCGCAATTGAAGTAAGATTATGATTTAAAAACCAAGTACAAAGAGAGAGGGTTCATTTCTGAGTAATTAACGCAATGCATGATTTTAATGTAGTTTGTAGCGTATCTGAAAAGTTATGTTCCTTATCATACCTAATATTTCATAATACACGGTGAAATTATGTCGTCCCTACATAGTACCTAGTAGAAACATAAAATAATGTACAAGTAAGTTCCAAAAATCATAAATTAGGCCGTGTTTGTAAGGAACTTCGATTTTTATCATTTAGATCGAGTACAAAACTCGATTGATCCAGTTTCACTTATAAAGCTGTACGATTTTAAAACACAATATTTGTAGTAATAATTATTATATCAATTAAAAGGTGTGTTGTTTTTTTTGCCAGTAAATTGAAAGTTACAGAAACATTTGTCCCTGTGTATGTACCTATGTACCTATCAATGTTTAAAGATTATTATTGTGATAAAAACACCAAATTCGTGATTGGTACGATTTCAGCTGCTACCCAAAACAATTTTTGAAGTATACTGGTTTTATAACCGTCTTAGTCATGAACTAATGAAACTTTACCCGTCTATATACTTTAGCGGTTAAGTGCAAGACATCGGAGTGAGCCCCGGGCGATCCCTCGAATACACACCAAACCGCATCGAGGGTGAAGACGGCTTATCTCAATTAAAATCTTTTTTCCTCTTATCCAAGCGAACATTTTAAAATTTCACAATATCCCCAGGGTTCGGTGAATCGTTGCCATAACAAAAACAAACGTTTATTTTCTTTATTGAGTTCGCAAGTACTTAATTTTGGATGTTTAGACTAAATATCAACTCTAAATATCTCAATCTAAAGCTTATTGAAGGTATTAATAGCTGATAAGTAGCCGTTTAGATAATACATAATTATAATGTGTGGGTAAACAATGATATCCATACCTACTAATGTTGTAAATGTGAAAGTAGATATCTTTGTCTCTCTGTAATCTTTCACACCTCAACGGCTGAAGGATTTGGATAAATTTAGAATACAGCTAGGTAGACCGTGACCTGGTTTAGAACATAATATGATAGTTTTTATCCCGGTAGTCCATTTCTGGTGGATAATTTACGACCTCCATGCGGACGAAGCCGAGGGCTAAAGCTAGTACTAACATATTTTAGGAACAGGGTTTGGTCTCAAAGTGTGGCAGCTGTGGCTATCCGAATTAAATATCAGGGTCCAATAGTGAGCTCTCAATTCTCAATCACGTTTGATTCAAGACTGTCATAATAATTGTAATTTACTTTCCTTATCTCGTCGCTGGCTCGAACTCACTGGTGGGCCTGGCTAAAAAGCACGCCGTCTCACCAGGCTTCGTGTCCGACAAAGGTAGTATCAGTGATGCGCAGTTAGACGTTAATCTACACGCAAAACGTTATTGAGTAAGATGTAGGATAATTTGTGGTAAAACAGGCGCGTAAAAATTATGAAAAGTCCTTTGGAAGATCGGGTTTTATGAAAAACCACTGCATAAATCAATGACCAATAAAGTTTATTGAACTTTTCAATACTTGAACTTTGTCGGTACTGACTTGGTTTGGAGATTTTACAATTCTTTTATTACTTAAACACGCCCAAAGTTAGGTTAAATAAACAAGAAAAACGAATCTTAGTTGGCTCATAACTTTTGAATAGCTTTTTTATTTTAGTATTCTGTTTCCGTATAGACAATATTAATAACAAGACATTAAAACCACACCATGTTTAAACTTTGATGTGCATTGTCGAACAGTGGAGTAATACACTCCCGAAGTTTGTATGGAAAAAATGTCGACTAGATTCACCTTAATTTACTTTCTTTCATAACTTTATTTAGGTACAAATATAATGTTCTCTCCGCCTGCTCGTTATTTCCTAGTTTTCATCCTAATGAAGACGAAAGTTTAATTGTGTCCTCATTCAGGAAACCATTGAACATGTCATTTAACCCCCAACTTCTGTTTGTTAATTCTATTAGATAAGTAGGTACTTTGACACTACAATTAATTTGAATTGCTCCCTTCGACAACCCTATTTGAGGGTGCATCCCAAATTAATTTACAATTAGGGGTCAAAACATTAATTGCTCCGTTTCATGTCAGTTGAAATGATTTGGCGTCCATCAAAGTAAGTAAGTTGTAATAAAGTTGAGAACGTAAGTTTTAATTTTATTTAAAAGTTTGCCACAAGGTAATGACAACAATGCCCAGTGATTTGCTTTCTTATATTGTTCAGATCAAAGAAGTCCGGATCGGTAACTCGTAACGTAACTGAAATTTTCGCGTAGCATAGGATTTTATTGTATTCAAAATCGATAGGGCTTAGGCGGGCGGAGCGCTGCGGTGGCGCGTGTGGAATACTGCCGATAGCGCCTTAGCAACGTGCCGGCGGCCTTAAAAGCTTTTATATTCCTTTAAGAAATAATACAGTGTAATGCCTCTCGCGTTTCCGGCACTGTATGAAAATATTCAATTTTTATTCTTGGCGCTAATATTTTGAACGGTTCGCTTTGGAGTGCGGCCCGGGGGAGCTCATGGGGCTCTAAGCTCAGATCTTCACGCATCGCCTACTCGAACGCGTATTAACACTGATACGTGGTGACGCATCCTTTTTTAAGTTCATTTTTAAAATATTCATATATGGAAAAGCACGTAATGTTAGTTTTTGCTGTGACATTTTTAAAATAAACCAACAAGTTTTCCAGGAATTATTACGTTACAGTTCATTTTACCGGTCTTGGACACACTTTTCATTATGACGAGTGTCGTAGGTAAATGGCAGCATCTTTTATCGATTGGTGTAGTAACAAAAATCCGTGCCTCCCTGTCATCAGTACTTGTATAAATCTCCCGTACGCTTTACTAATGCTTTATTTATTCAATACTCAATGTGAAGTTATTCTGCAAGAGTACACTCTAACGTGGCGCCGTTCTAAAATAGCAAACAATATTTATTACAGGATTGGTCAGAAAACTGTGCAGTAAGGCCACGCATGCTCGAAACAAAGAGTTGAGGTTCCGCGACATTACTTTGAACTTGAAGGAGCTCCTCACAGATTTTCCTTGTGCTTGTATGGTGTAATCACTGCTGGCTCTTAGCAACATCCACCTTCAGAATTCAGCAGGAATCTACAATTTTTTACCGACGAAAGGAGGAGGAGGTTCTCAAGTCGACGCGTATTTTTATTTTGTGTGTATATGGCCACACATTATACTTTTCACAAAATAGTCCGATTTTAACGAATCTTTTGTCCATTCCATTTAATTACCTACTTGATAATTTTCAACAGTGCTTTCACGTGCAGGTGTGGGCGGCGTCGGCAGCGCGGTGTCAGGCGGCGGCTACGCGGGGCTGTACGGCGGATACGCGGCGGCCGCGCTGGCTGGGCTCGCGGGCCCGCCGCCCAAGCGTAAGCGCCGCCATCGCACCATCTTCACGGAGGAGCAGCTCGAACAGCTCGAGAGCACCTTCGACAAGACGCACTACCCCGATGTTGTTCTAAGAGAACAGCTTGCGTTGCGGGTCGACTTGAAAGAAGAGAGGGTTGAGGTATGGTTTTACACATTTCTTCTATACGGGAACTGTCATCTGTTTTCTAAATTACGCTTATAGCTGGCACCTGTGTAGCCGGATCTTTACCTATTCGAATTGAATAGACAATTATTCGACACCACATACGCCATACTGCATGACGCCGGGCATTGTTTTGGGAAGCTCTAGCTCCGAAATAACAAAATTTGTATTATAGGTTGCTGCTATGTAGTATTTCGATTGGTAGTACGAACCTGTTAAGCAATCAGTCACATGAAACGTCTTTGAGGCAAAAAAAAGTATCGAAATACATTCAAAAAATAAATTCGTGTATGGATATTCTATCGGGTTGGTCGATTTTTTGCCGATTGTACATACAATGAGCTTACTAGGCTAACATCGAATGATGGACCTGTGAAATGTTCTATTGTTTCACTATTTTCCTCCAAACAAAGTTAAATAGGAAATCTACTTAGTTGATAATACCAACAGAAAACCATATTTTCTTTCCTTTGTGGTGTAAGGCTTCACGTTAAAATGTTAAGTAATAAAGAGAAATATTTTTCGTAACTGGTAGGTAACGACGCGAGTTTGACAATTTCTTTTCTTTGAATTTTCAGAAAAACATTCTTCATTTACTTACTTACCAACTTTTATGTTTTATGAAAGGAATCGAACAATTTAGGAGTCGATTACGTAGGTACGTTAAATCCAAAGAAAACCTAAAGAATGAGGGATTATCAAAATACAAACGTTTTCATGTTACCTCAAATATTTTACAAAGACTTGGACCTGTCTATTGCCTGCTATAGTTATTTTAAAATGATCAACATGCCCGCGCTTCATGACACCAAAAATTTATATTAGGTATAATGTGATTAATATTAACTTATTATGTTTTTGCATAGGTAGATATTAAATTTTTAGCTGAAATAATATATAACAACAAAACGGACAATGGTAGGTACTGAAAAATTTCTGATTATATACAGGGAAAATTTTTAACCAGTGCGCAATCTGTAACCATGATTTCAGCATATCATTCTAGACCTTCTAGCGTAGAAATTTTTCGTCAGTTATAAAAAAAAAACTACTGTTTCGCAGAAAATTTCAATTACCTATGCGGTCAAAATGTATGGAACAGCAGATATTTTTTTGCATAACCGATGAAAAATTTCTACGCTAGAAGGTCTGGAATCTACAATGATATGCTTAATCCAGGGTTACCTACAGTTTGCGCACTGTTTAAAATTTTATACCGTATCTGGTGGTACTATGATTATTTTTCATTAATTCATCACGTTTTACTTAACACGCATGAACAGAAGTGTTCAATCATAATCAGCTTTTAACATTCCCACTGCTGGGACACCAGCCTCCTCTCTATGAGAGGGAGTGGTCCATGCGGCCACGCGGGCCCAATGCGGGCTGATGGATGTCACAATGTCTTAAATTTTTTGGTTCTAGGACATGCCGTTTCCTCACGATGTTTTTCTTCACCGTTACAGGTATATAAAAAATATTATTTACAAAAATAAAATAAACAAACTTTTAGCTAATCCTTCCCCGAACCAAAAAAAACTGAAAATGGGCGCCCGCGGGCTGGTATGTGACGACGAATGACAAGATTAACGGGGCGTAACGTTTAGTAGTAGCGAAGGGCCAACGTGTCAACAATGCTGACGTGACATATTCTACGACACCATGTGGGTGGTCGGCCGTTATGGAACGCGTCAAGAACTGAACATGTTTTCTCTAGAACCAAAACTATGACTGCTCAGACGCATGGACACAAGTCTTGATCAGATTTCTGCTGACTTTTTAAAATGAATAATGAAGGCGAAATTGATTGTTTTCGTTTTCTATAGGTAGTTAAATCTCCCTATGTCTAAACTCTCTTTGCTCCATTCTGCACCGCTAGTCATATTCGGTCCTCCCTGAACCTGCCACTAAAACTTTCGCGCCTCCAATTAATTTTCTGCATTGTTTTAAGGCTTCATTGCTGCATTGCAAGATTAGTCCGAGCGTCTGTAGATACTAGAACACAGAGTGCTCTCAATAGAATTTGTGATGTTGAAAGTAAGTCGGGATATGTTTGTGAGCTGCCGGTCGGCTACCGGTGTTGCGGCATGTGTGCGTGTGTGCATGTGTGCCGACCACTCGACAGCGTGCCACCCAGCCGGACGGCTCTGTTTACACGACCACTCATCTTATCCGGCCACGGACTGCGCAAATCCAAATGACATTCTGTAGTTCTTAACTTTCGAAGGTTTAATGAAATTCATTATCAAGTGTTGGCTCGACATTAGGTATGTGCGTATGTAGGTATGACACGGATAATATAACTCATTGTAAGCTATTTACCTGAAAAAAAATTAAAATCGGCATTTTTAGCTTCTTGTGAATTCACGTCGAGTTTGACACAAATATAGGTAGGCCAAAGTCATTACTTAATTATAAGTATTACCCAATTCGTTAACAAACATAAGTAGTTGAAGTTCTGCCTCAATTTAGAATCGGCTGATGATTTATTAGAACGATATAAGAGTCGAATTTTCTAATATAGCCAACATCGATCTGCAGTTTTAATGTTTCAATAATATACACTTCTAACGACTTGTCGAAGTTCATTAATTTTTCATCTTAATTGGTAAATGAAGCCCGACGTGTAACAAAGTTAAAAGATCAGTACGTTATATAAATAAGTAATTTAAATTACTTCTATGGCTTGTCTAGCTGAGAGCAACGGTCTACATGTGAAATTTGCTTTAGTGTAAACTTTTTATTAAGGAATCCATAGTAAATCACCGCGGGCGGGTAGAGTTTTCAACCGAGTAGAATTTTGCCTCAGGGCAAATAAAAAGGGACGCCCGACGCGGTGAGACGGGCGCCGCGAAAATTAATCTGAGTTAATTAAATTTGATTTATTTATGCTGCCCCGGCCGGAGCGAAGGGAACGATAAAAGCACAACAATACGACTAATGAGGGTCACTTTTGCGGCTTTTTCCCGGATAACAGAGTTTTTCCGATTTGCGTAACTTACAACTTGGGTAATCAACCAAAGTTATTCTTTATGCGAAGCTGTTGTTTTCATTTATCACTGCCAGGTTTAATTTGTTGAAGGATAAATTGTTTTCATGTTCAAACTTTTTCCATGAAGCCGTTGATGTGCAGGAGTAGCTATTGTATTTGAACACAGTAGCTGAACAATGGTGCTTACGAATTAAATTAGCTGCGATATGTTTTTCAATATTGTAATGGAAATCTAGGCGGATGAATATCTTATCTAAGTAAGTAGGCTAACTTGTGGTTCTTCTAGTTTTGTTGGCCTTTTTTTAATATTCTTGGTTTTATTCATCCATCCACGACATAGGTATGCCTTAGGCATATACATCTGAATGAAGGTCAGTCAGTCTGAGCAGCCTAATGAGTTCAAAGATAGGTATTATAGCTTACTTTGAATAAATACCTAAACCTTCCTGTCCAATAACTGTTTTCCGATTCAATATTCAATTAATATTTTTACCACTTTCCAATTCTTTTCCTCCACCCAACTTGTTTCCTTAACTTGTTTTTCGTGTCGCACACAATGTCCATATTTTTCTTTCCAATTTCTAATGCTTAGGTTCTCCTTTTCTATATGTGGCATCTGTCTCTTATTCTTGTACTTACGTCTGGGTCTACCTCGTTTCAGATAACCTATTCATTACTAAGTTTATAGTTATCTTATCGAATCGCGTCGACACGCTTATTTTCTCTTCATCATCATCAGCCTACAGCAGTCCACTGCTGGACATAGGCCTATCCAATTCACGCCATTCAGCTCGATGATCGGCAACTCTCATCCAATTGCTACCAGCCACCCAGCAAATATCGTCGCTGCACCGGCTCATAAGGTCGGCCCATTGCCACTTCGACTTGCTTATTCTGTGAGCTATGTCGACAAGTTTGGTTCCCTACCGGATCACTTTATTCCGGATTTTATCCCTCAGAGATACTCCAAGCATACCTTGTTTTACACTCGCGGGTACTGTATATTTTCCCAAAACGATAAAAAACACACTCTGTGTAGGTATATCCTTGTAATGCCCGTTAACCTCCTCCAAAAAAAATGAGGTATACTATGTTTTCATCTGTGATTCTTTCAGACACTTACAGAAGGAATCGCTTTCATTGTGACAGTTATACAACATTCATTGCGTTGTTTACGCTGTTGAGCCGAATTATTCGAACACATGAAGCAATAGATTAGCAAAATCCTAAACAGGGAGCGAATACTTTTCACGTTTCGCATGCGTCGGCAAGTGTGATTTTAATAAAATATGAAGGACGGTTTTTTTTTTGCTAATAATTTACCTGCACTAGGTAGGACAACCACGGAATAGACTATGAGAACCTCTTACATTTCCAAGACTACATTTGACGTAAGCACAATACATAAAAAACCTGCTCGTTACGAGTATAACCTCTTTAAAAGAACATTCGAAACGTTTTATTATTTAGCCATGGCCCATGGCTGGTTGTGTGGAGGAGGTACATTGTAGATACAACAAAAGTGTGAGTTGTTGAGGCAATACAGCTCGGTTTCGTTGTTGCCCCTGTTATTTGCGCAGCGGCAATTGGAAATTGCATTATTAAAACGCTTTTGTTTAGGCATCACAACACTTGCTCAAAATCGAGCGCCCGCTCATAGCTATAGCTTTGTTTCTGAATTGGATTTAACTTTTTTTATTGTAACATAATTGATTCAGTCTGCTGGGTAAAGTTCAGTTATGAAAATTAATGTGTAGTTTAACAATAACTAGAAAATGATACTTGGAACAATTAACAATTTATCTATGAATACGGAAAAATCCATGCCAATAAAAAGTACCGTAGTAGTGTTCTGCAATTATTTGTTAAGCTGGCATCGGACGCTTCTCTTTTGCCTTTCATTCAGCATCTTTAACGGGAAGTGAAACGTCTGAAAACAAAATGAATCAAAAATGGTAAAATAAATAAATTAACGATTTCGGCACTCGGTATAAAGATACCGAGTGCCGAAATCGTTAATTTATTTATTTACTTTCACTTACCTACCGAATGATCGAAAAACTGAATGAAAAGAGAATATTAATGTTTATTCCTGTATAATTTTGTCGTGTGCTGTCGTGAACGTTTAATGACGCAAAAATAAACCATTAGTCGAGTGAAGTGTCGTGTCTGATATCGGTTCTGAGATAATTATGTTCCGATACTACCACCTATTTACTAAACTCATCATAATAACTTGCATCTGGACTGCGACAAGATATTCACAAATCATCGTTTGTAACGAAATGGCCGAATCTAATTTTTACAGATTTTATTATACGCCTACGTCTTGCTACGCTGTGCTACGACGTGCTATGTCGGCTGCTACGCCAACCGAAAAATCCTGTAATAAATAGGTTGAAAACCTGACTCTGCTTTATTCTCTTTTCGGATTACTATGTCGTACTGAAATTAGTAGCTCATCAGTATAATCGCGGTGAGCATACGGTGGAGGTCTGCCCAGCTTGGGCGGAGCACCGTCGTGTCCTCGTGGAGGCGATCGGCGGCGGCGATCTCTCGTGTCTGGCCCTGGTCCAGGGCATGGTACGGAGCGGGAGTGCATGGGTAACCGTCACCTCCCTCTGCGAAGCAGTAATGCTCGCGAAGAGGGAGGCGGCACACGTGAAGGAGGGCAGTATATGCGCCCTCACGGCCTTAGTTGGCGTAGTAATAGACGCCATGTGCGTCGGGAATCCCAAGCTGATTCCCGGCCACCGTAGGCGTGGGCTTGCGGACGGCGAGTAATGGGTAGCTCGCTGTCCGGTAAGGACCAAGCCCAGGTCGACGGCGCCTCAAAGAGATGTCAGCACAAACCGATGGGGCCCGCAAGGGCTGATGCCTGCCAGGGGTGCGGGTTGTTTGAAAGAGATACCGCCGCCCCCGGCACACAGGCTACCACACGGGTGGGTTTTAGTCAGTAAAAGTCTGACACGCCTTCCTGCTCCACCCAGAGCGGGAGAAGTTATTTGATGATAACCCACCCAAAAAAAAACTGCATAGGTAATCGATAGCGCAGCCGCGGGTGACTGCTCGAGGTGCGCCGAACGGTTTCTATTAAGTATCTTAAACTTGCTTTCACGCATTCAGAATACATATCCTATCCGCGACCAGCCTTTGTCTTTTTAATTGATTTATATAAAACTGTTTGTAGGTAGTACGCAGAACAAGGAAAAAATAAATTTCAGAAATATCAAAGTAGATATTGGCTCAGAAATATTTCAAATGCAATCTTGGTTTGACTTGAGACATCTTTCCGGTAGGTTTGTTGAATAAAACTCACTGTGTCAATATTGTACGAAGAACGGCGGCTGAGCGAACGAAAAGACAACGAAGGGTGGTTCGCAATATTCCATTGTACGATACACGTTCAACTCTTTACACAAATTAATTATTAAGTGAGGTGTAATCTAGTTGTCTCCGAGAGTGCTCGCTGGCGCCGCCGCGGGCTCTCGCCCACAATGTTGATCTTACGCCACCACTGTCTGATTAACTGAATGGCTTATATTCGCTTATAACTCCACGATTTATGTTTTCTAAAGATATTCATAATTAAACCATAATAATGCGCCGCATACCCGTGTGCTCCTTCGATTATAATCGTAATATTATCTCAATGTTGCGTGTGTATGTGAAAAGCATCTAATCTGAACAATTTACAAGTTTTAGTTTAGTGTGCCGTCACGCAATTAGGCTAGAGAAACACATGCGTTTAAGGGTACACTAGTCGCGGGCTCGAACTCACTGGTGGGCCTGGCTAAAAAGCACGCTATCTCACCAGGCTTCGAGTCCGACAGAGGTAGTAACCGTGATGAGCAGTTAGACGACAGTCTACACGCACAACATTATTGAGTGAGCTGCAGGATCAGTTATAGTAAAAAAGGCGTGTTAAAAATTAAGAAACGTCCTTCGGAAGATCGGGTTTTCTGAAAAAACACTGCATAAATCAATGACCAATTAAATTTATTGAACTTTTCGATAATTGAGCTTTGTCGGTACCGACTTAGTTTTGGAGATTTCACACTTCTTTTATTACTTAAACATGTCCAAAGTTACCTACGTTAAATTATTAAGAAAAACGAATCTTTGTTGGCTCATAACTGTTTAATGGCTTTTTATTTTAGTATTCTGTTTCCGTACCATATTAATAATGAGACAAAACCATACCATGTTTAAGTTTTCATGTACATTGTCAAACAGTGGAGTAAAACCCTCCCGAAGTTTGTATGGAAAAAATGTGGACTTGTTTCACCTTAAGTTTAATTTGAATTTTCGTTAAGTACCTACAGTTTGGCCATAGATTTAGTATCGATTTAGCATATTTAAAGAAATCAGACCTCCCATACAAAATCGATCAGCTGACTATTGATTTTGCATGGGAGGTCCGATATTTTTTTCATATTTCGACCCATGTTCCTTGGAGAAGGTTGGTCATTTTCACGGGTACTATAACCCTGAACAATTTTAACGGTGACTAAAAATCATCCAGTATAAATGTGAAACTTGGTATGATTGTTACTGAATCACGTATAAACTGAACAGAAAATTTGGCACACATAATTTATAACCTGGATTAACACATGGGATCTTTTATTCCGGTAGTAGGTATGTACGTTCCCGTGTGATAAATTTCGATATCCGCCGGCCGAAGCCGCAGTCAAAAACAAGTACATAATAAATATATGAGTTTGGCAGTTAATTATATTGTTATTTAAAGTAGTTTAATCTATACATTAATACGTGAAGCAAAAGCTTTATACCCCTTTCTACGAAAATTACTCGAACGGAGGACTTTGAAGTTTGGCACAGTTAAAGTATAAACATTTAGAGAAGAAGTGCAGTAAGATAATATTTTTAAATAATAATTCAATGCATAAGAAATACATTAATTTTAAAATTAATTACGGTTGCATTTCAATCATTCGGCGACACACGCAATTAAAATGTTGTAAACTTTGTTCTTTGAAGAAAAGACAGCTGCCCTAGCGGTGACGCACATACATTATTTACAATGACTTACTCAAGTTCTTTTTTTAATTTTGTCATAACTCAGATTTCATGTTTCAGTAGCAACAATTGCAGAATTGTAGGCAAATGTGGTAACATTGGCAATGCGGATTGTATTTCAGCAGAGCGTATTCATGCCACGCTTCATTGCACAAATGCATTAGGTATCTACTGTGAATTCAGGTGGCAATCTGTTTCATCATCACAAAATTATTTCTAGGTACTTAAAATCAATTAATGTGTTAATAAGTCATGATTTTATTTAAAAAAAAAAAACATGGTTTTTTCATCTTTTTACTTTCCCTCTGAAGTTGTTTACATGTTTAACCAAGATTTTGTCAAATATACCATCTCTTCTCTTATACAGGACAAGTTTTTTGTATAACCGGCGAAAAATTTCTGCGCTAGGGGGTCTAGAATGATATGCTGAATTCAGTTGTTGTGCTGGTTACAGTTTGCGCACTGCATAGGTAAAAACTTTCCTGTATACAGGATTATTGGAAAAACACCAACAAACTGTAACCAAACCTGAAATCGCAAAAAAAATACCAGCTGTTCCCAACATTTTGATGAGTTTACGAACATAAATGTAAGGAACAGCTGATTTTTTTTCACGATTTCAGGTTTGGTCCCATAGTAAAAGATGTTCATAATGATGAGTACAATGACCTTTTAAGAGGTTGTTGGTGTTTTTCCAATAACCCTATATATATTTATGATCGGAATTTGTTCCCTGATTTTAAACATAACTGTGTTATGTAGAGTCAAAGCACCTATTCACTAGCCTCAGCCTGTAGTGTATCACATTGGCCCTAGTAAAAGATTGTAAAGCATGCGAAAACGGTTGCTTAAACCACAAAATCAGTTTGGCCAAAGATGTAATTTTTTTAAACAAAACCCTTCACAAAAATATGACCTCTCTGCATGCTATTCACTTTTTGTAGACAAAAATTCATATTTTGTATCGAAGTCGAGAAGCAGCATTCATAATGAATGATATTGGTGCAGTGACGCTAGTGTGCGAGCAGATGACACAAATGGAGGAACATCCCTACACACAGCTATGAACAAGAAAAAGTGGGCGTGACGCTCCGCCCAGCCCCCAGCTCGGGAGGCCACGCTTTCTTGTGATCTACAGCCTCCCCCCGGCAGGACTTATCTCCTAATAGGTAGCTACAATAAAACAGATACGCTAGCAATGTGTTACTAAGTAATAAAGCGGCGCCATTTTGTCCTGCGCTTCCGTGTCGCCTGAAAGCAATAACGCCTTTATGAGCTGAGCAGCGATCCGGCATCAAGTGATCAAAGAGCTCGTTCTGTTTCATTTTACGCTTGTTGCTCTTCTTTCATTGTCAAACGAAACGGTGATAACACAATCTTTCAATTCTTTTTGTAGGTATCATATACAGAGTTCAAATAACTACGACTGGTATTTTTGTTCATGTTTGTTAGCAATTATTTTTAAAGGTAGGCTATGCATGTATGTATGTGTGGACAAGTACAATGAGTACCACAAGCATCTGTATATGGCCTTTATAAATTACTCAAAAACCTTCGACAGCATAACCCATATGGGGAAGCCTAGACAATCTGGGAATACCCATAATATACATCTTATGTTATCAAAACAAGATACTTGGACATGGCAGTAAAGCAAAGATACAAAGCTAGAACCTATTACCTACTAGGCGAACCTTTCAAAATAAGGCAGGCAGAGTGATCCGTTGTCTCCTGAGTTGTCCTCTGCGGTTCTGGAAAACATATGCCATCAAAAACATAACTTGTAAAAAAAAAACAAGTCTCGCAAGTCGCAACTCAGTTCATCTACCGTAAAATTTTTGTGAGATCCATGTAATACCAAGTCGGTTAATTTATTCAGTCCCTACTTAAGGGGTTACCTAGTCGCTGGCTCGAACTCACTGGTGAGCCTGACTAAAAAGCACGCTGTCTCACCAGGCTTCGCGTCCGACAGAGGTAGTATCAGTGATAAGCAGTTAGACGTTAGGCTGCACGCAATCACTGTCCATTCCAAGGTTGCCAGGAAGAGATCGCTGAAAGCGATAAGGCCGGCCATTGTATGTTAGTGTTTAATGTTTTATTTTTGTCATGTATTTTCTGGAATACAATAAAGAGTATATAAATAAATAAATACACGCACAACGTTATTGAGTGAGTGCAGGATCATGTACCTATAGTAAAACAGAAGCATAAAAATTAAGAAAAGTCTTTCGGAAGATCGGGTTTTATGAAAAAACCACGGCATAAATCAATGACCAATAAAGTTTATTGAACTTATCAATAATTGAACTTTGTCGGTACCGACTTGGTTTTGGAGATTTTACACTTCTTTTATTACTTAAACACGCCCAAAGTTAGGTTAAATTAGCAAGAAAAACGAATCTTGGTTGGCTCATAACTTTTTAATGGCTTTTTATTTTAATATTCTGTTTCCATACCGAAAATATTAATAATGAGACAAAACTCTCCCAAAGTTTGTATGGAAAAAATGTGGACATGTTTCCCCTTAAGGGCACACTTTGCACGGGCTCGAACTCACTGGTGGGCCTGGCTAAAATTCACGCTGTCTCACCAGGCTTCGTACCCGACAGAGATAGTATCAGTGGTGAGCAGTTAGACTCTAGTCTATACGCACAACGTTATTGAGTGAGATGCAGGAGCATTTTTGGCAAAAAAATCGCGAAAAAATTAAGAAAAGTCCTTCAGAAGATCGGGTTTTATGAAAAAACCACTGCATAAATCAATGACCAATAAAGTTTATTGAACTTATTGTTAATTGAAATTTGTCGGTACCGTCTTGGTTTTTGAGATTTTACGCTCCTTTTATTACCTAAACACGCTCAAAGTTAGGTTAAATTAGCAAGGAAAACGAATCTTTGTTGGCTCATAACTTTTTAATAGCTTTTTGTTTTAGTATTCTGTTTCCGTACAGACAATAATAATAACGAGACAAAACCATACCATGTTTATTTTTTGATGTACATTGTCAGACAGTGGAGTAAAACCCTCCCGAAGTTTGTATGGAAAAAATGTGGACAAGTGTCACCTTAAGGGTCCTTCTGTCTTAAGTTATTACGTAATTATACATTATTACACAATTATGTATAAGGTTTTTCAAAAGAAATAAATATTCTATTCTATTCTAATTAGCTAACCTAACCTAACAACATTTTATAGTGACCGTATCAATATTAAAAATCTTTTGTTTTAAATGTCCCGTGTGGTGCCGGGCGTAAAAGAATAGCACCATCCCATTTCTTCCCGTGGGTGACATAGAAGGCGACTAAGGGACTTACTAGAGAATGGGCAGCAGCGTTCTCTATGCATAAGTCCTGACTGACTGACTGACTGACTCATCAACACCCAGCCTAAACCCTTGGACCTTGAAAGTTAAATTTTGCACAGAGGTTCCCTTTACAATGTAGACAAGGATTAAGGAAGGATTTTTCGAAATTCAACCCCTAAGGGAGTTAAATAGGGGATGAAAGTTCCGTGCGGGCGAAGCCGCTGGCAAAAGCTAGTTCTTTATAATACCTGTTTAGAATTTGTCCCAAGTGGAAAAATTACCCTTGCAGTAAAACGTAGTCGTTGACTGAATAGAAATGGTAACTTGAAAACTGACGTTACTACATTTTTGGCTTATTTTATTTTGCGTAATAGTACATTATGGTACAAGTGTGTAACGTTGGTGATTATCGCTGAGGCGCCATTGAGACCCGAGCCGTCAGGCGAGGGTCTTAAGAGAGCCGAGGACGATAATCATCAATACACACGTGTATCATACGACGATTTTCAACACACTTGCGAAGAAAATAATACTAAATCATCATCATCATCATCATCCATCATCATCCATCATCATCATCCATCATCATCCATCCGTCATCCATCATCATCCATCATCATCCATCGTCATCCATCATCATCTATCATCATCCATCATCACTCATCATCACCCATCATCATCCAGCATCATCCATCATCATCATCCATCATCATCCATCATCATCCATCATCATCCATCATCACCATCCATCATCATCCATCGTCATCCATCATCATCCGTCGTCATCCATCATCATTCATCATCACCCATCATCATCCAGCATCATCCATCATCATCATCATCATCATCATCATCATCCATCATCATCATCCATCAGCATCCATCATCATCCATCATCATCCATCGTCATCCATCATCATCCATCATCATCCATCATCACTCATCATCACCCATCATCATCCAGCATCATCCATCATCATCATTCATCATCATCCATCGTCATCCATCATCATCCATCATCATCATCCATCATCATCCAGCATCATCCATCATCATCGTTTTTAAGAACAAAGCAACTCAAACAAAAAGCAACCTATAACTCACTAAGAACAAAGCAACTCAACCAATTCTATAACTCACTAGTGAATAATAGTAATGAAAAAGTCACAGTTTGATAATAGGTGTCATTATGTGCCTAACTGTAGTGAAATTAGAGCCATTTTATGAGC
Source organism: Polymixis flavicincta (assembly GCA_949987655.1). Taxonomy (NCBI): domain Eukaryota; kingdom Metazoa; phylum Arthropoda; class Insecta; order Lepidoptera; family Noctuidae; genus Polymixis; species Polymixis flavicincta. The sequence goes on along the minus strand of OX465180.1, from coordinate 10,641,130 downwards.
AAGTGTGTTGAAAAATATGTTATACCAACTGAAATATTTGACTACATTAAAATTGGTAAAAGTACGAGTTGGTAAGCAAATTATTGCTTAAACGTTCACTTGCAAACATTAGGTTTGCGTTTCAATTTTTTGTAAAGAGTTTATTCGCTATGTTATAATTTGGCAAATGAAATTATGCAATAAATTGATTGGGAAGTGATTAATTTGTCATTTTTTTTTTATGAAACTAGGATAACCCGACAAAGTCTTGGCCTTGGAAATTAAAATCAACAGCAAAGTACTTGAATGAGTCGAAGAGTACCTATGTTAATTTAGGCCAGTTTATTTCATACAGAGACAAAACTACAAAGGAAATTGAAAGACGAATAACAAATTTCATTGAAGGAGGCCATAAAAGCATCTGATATAAGTGTTGGATTAAAATGGAAGGTCTTCGTCTTGAATAGATGTATTAATGCTGCCTTGTATTACATAATGGCAGCGAAAATTGGTCTCTTACAAAACACCACAGAAACGCGCTTGGAATGGAATTGGAATGGAAAAGCGTATGACTGGTATTAAAAAACAAGACAGTATACAAATTACCCTCAGTAAAGAAATCGCAAAAGTTATTGATTTTCTTACCAAAATAGAACGACAAGTAGAGCAGGCCACATGTTAAGAGACTTTTAAAACAAGTGAAGTAAAATTGTGACAGAATGGTACCCCACAGATGGCAATAGGAACACGGAACTGGAAGCAATATAAAAGATGGGAAGATGAATGATTAAAGCTCGCAGTGGGTCCAAATTAGAGAAAAGTTGCGAGAGATAGGACTCAGTGGAAGTTGTTATAGGAGGCTTGCCAAAAGGCACAGTGAACTGAAAGAAACTCGGTAAACTATTGAAAAAAAGAACCGCAAAGATGTTTAGATGTATATAGATATGTAGATGCCTTCTAACATGATCTTGAAATATACCTATATTAACATTTTGGTTCGTAAAGACGATAAATAAAATATGCGTTGCTGCCTTTCTCAAGAAGCAGTTTGTCAATAACATTCGTGCCCGACAGCCTGATACAAAAAACAATGTGAGTGGAACTGTTACAACACATTGCAAATATATACTAGCAGGCTAAAACTATACTAGATACTTTAAATCTAACAGTTACTCATAATAAACCTTGTGACAAACAGACTGACATCATAAGCTCAGGAAAAAGATCCCTGTGACACCCTTTTGTTGAGAAACCTTACCTATATCGTACCTACAACGTCATTCCTAAAAAGCGCAATACATGGGCGTAAGATGAAAAATGTATCCACTGTTAATTACTTTTCTGTTATGAAATACCTAGTTGTTGTAGTAATGAAACGGCCAAGGCACATATTTTGACCAAGGTGTAGAGTTTGTGAAGTTAGGCCTTGTAGAGTTAGGGCGTCCGGCGTGTAGAGTTAGAAGCTTGACAGTGCGATTCATATAGTCTCGTCTTGGCAACATTTTACATGTTTTTTTTTGATGGGATTTCACTTCTTTTTAACCGACTTCAAAAAAGGAGGAGGTTCTATGTTCGACTGTTTGTATTTTTTTAAAATGTATGTTCACCGATTTCTCCCCATTTGTGGACCGATTCTCAAAATTCTTTTTTTATTTGAATGAGTATACTCCTGAGGTAGTCCCATTAGCACCAAGTCAGGATCTGATGATGGAATCCCAGGGAAAGGTAAGGCAACCCTTAAATGTTGTAGGTATTAACAATGTTTTTCATATATTTTCTAAAGCCATTGAGACGTTTGCGTATGGTCATCATCATCTCATGACGCAGAGCTGGTGAAGGAAGGTACAACTCTTTAACGGTTAGGAGTTAGGTGTAGGTTCGGGCATAACTCTGTCATATACAGACCGATTTACAAAATTATTTTTTAATCGAAAGGGGTTTATTCCGAAATGGTCCCATTTGAATTTTATATAGATCTGATGATGCGTTTCGGAGACAGACAAAGGAAGTCTTAAAAAAATTGCGGCAAATCAACCGCGAATGCTGCTATCGCATAAATATGCATTGTTTTGACCCCAAAGATGATGAAATTTTGAATTGGTGTGGCTTACTATAGCAAAAAAGTGAAAAATAAAACATTTTCCAAAAAAAAAAAACAACCGACTTCCGGAAAAACACTACAAAGTGAAAAATAACTTTAATTTCGGAAGGCCGTGACAAGAAATTAATAAAATAGGTACCTACATATCCAAAGAAAAATAATTTTTCACTTTGTAGTGTTTTTCCGGAAGTCGGTTGTTTTTTTTTTTGGAAATAGTTATTTGTGCAACAAGAGAGCAAAGTAGTTTTTTGCTGCGAGTGCTGATTTTGAATCTTGAGCAAGCGAAGGATTCCTGAGTGTGGCGAGGGATTCAAAGGCACGAGATGCAAAAAACTTTGCTCTCGTGTAACACACATAACTTTTCACTTCAGCAGCGAGAACACTTTAGGAGATAAAATAATAAACAGGAATAGATTGAAATCTGACATAACTATTTATTGTGAATCAAAATAATTAACATTGTAGGAAGAGGTGCAATAAAATGGAACATTTTAAAAGTTAAAACTTATTCAACTTTTTTGCTCTTTACGCTAGCCACGAAATTTTATTCCCGCTCTTTTATTTAAATTAAGGCGTGTTCGAAAATAGCACCCATGATATTTTATTATTCAAAATATATTACGTAACATTATTGAAACTATAAATAAATATTTACAGGTTAAATATCAGTTTTATTTGCAGTAAATACTTATTTTCGTTTAAATACAACAATAAATTAAAAAATCAATAAATTACACTTTAAGACTTATTTAACTTTTTGCAAAATTTGTTTAGTTAGTACGAAATTCCGAACGTGTTTGTCTTTGAGGTCGAATTCAAAATCGGAACTTCGAAAGGGCTGGTCTTTGTCTCTCTCTCTTTCTAATGGCGGGAAAGAGATAGAGTGTGAATGTTTCGAATTGTATGGTTAACCCAAAGCTGATTATGATATTCGCGGCTTTCTGAAAACAAAAATTAAAAAGTTACTTTGTCTCACTCAGTGAGCAAAATCGCATTTTGCTCACTGATTTCAGGCAGCAAAACCTACATGTTTGAGCTACTGAAGTGAAATAGTACATTATGGTACAAGTGTGTAACGTTGGTGATTATCGCTGAGGCGCCATTGAGACCCGAGCCGTCAGGCGAGGGTCTTAAGAGAGCCGAGGACGATAATCATCAATACACACGTGTATCATACGACGTTTTTCAACACACTTGCGAAGAAAATAATACTAAATCATCATCATCCATCATCATCCATCGTCATCCATCATCATCCATCATCATCATCCATCATCATCCATCATCATCATCCATCATCATCCATCGTCATCCATCATCATCCATCATCATCATCCATCGTCATCCATCATCATCCATCATCATCCATCGTCATCCATCATCATCCACCATCATCCATCATCTCCCATCGTCATCCATCATCATCCATCAAAATCCATCATCATCATCCATCATCATCCATCGTCATCCATCATCATCCATCGACATCCATCATCATCCATCGTCATCCATCATCATCCATCAGCATCCATCATCATCATCCATCATCATCCATCGTCATCCATCATCATCCATCGACATCCATCATCATCCATCGTCATCCATCATCATCCATCGTCATCCATCATCATCATCCATCATCATCCAGCATCATCCATCATCATCCAGCATCATCGTTTTTAAGAACAAAGCAACTCAAACAAAAAACAACCTATAACTCACTAAGAACAAACCAACTCGACCAATTCTATAACTCACTAGTGAATAATAGTAATGAAAAAGTCACAGTTTGATAATAGGTGTCATTATGTGCCTAACTGTAGTGAAATTAGAGCCATTTTATGAGCAAGTGTGTTGAAAATGTTTTTGTAAGTTGCTTGTGACAGTATTTTTCTTTCTTGTTTTTGTTGTTTAAAAAGGGTTATTACTTTATTACATTTTATTATTTATAATAACAAGGACTCCCTATATCAATTTTCGGACCTCTAGTGTCAAAATTGCGGTAGTCTCAAACAAACTTACATCCCCTAGTTTAAGGGGTTGGGGGATAAAAGTTTCAAATTTTAGATTTTTTTTGTTTGTATACTAATACTTACCAAATCACATACCAAATTTTAGCTTTCTAGGACATTACGAAGTACCCTAAGAATTTTGATGATCATCAGTGAGTCAGTGACGAAATCAGGGTTTTTTAGATATCAATAAAATCTAAAGTATTAGAGCTATCCAATTAAAACTGTAAATGTTTAATAAGTCCGCTATTGAAAACGTATCTCGAGAATTTTGTTTATCTGGTATTTAATCCAAACCAGAGTTATAGGTAAGTGTTAAAAAAAAACGACGAAGTGCTTCGAGAAAATGCATCTTGCCACCCTTGCGCTACGCTTGGCTCGTCTTGGCTGGAGCACTACCGTGTCCCCCAGATATTCGGTTTTTTATTTTAAATATCCGGTGGCTTGGCGTATTCAAGTCAGTATCAAAAATCCTCTAGCCGTATACGCCAAATGCTTGTTACAACGCGTTATGTTTATGAAATTGTATAAATTGTTTTCTCGCAAGTGTCGTTAAAGACGTTGTTTGATACACGTGAGCATTTGTCTTTGCACTCTCGGCTCCATTACGGCCCTCTATCACTCGAAAAACCGGGCTGCAATCCCGCTTCGAGTGTGTTATAGCTACATACTTGCATCAAAATGTACTATTTCAATTCAACGCATCGGTGTGTTTATTCATGCCGAAACAGGAAAGTCGTGAAAGTATCTAAGTACTTACCTATAAACATTGAATATTACCATAAACCTATAACTTTAACGCAATTATAATAAACGATTTAACGCATACAATTGCCCCTTAAACAGTTATCAATTAATTTATTATTTTGAGCTTGTTGAATGTAACTAGCGTGGTGAGCGGTCACATCAGTGAGTGAAGTATCACTCTATTATTTATGGACGCGTTCGATACGCAATACAAATTATTGTTTTCAAAGTATAACGTTTAGGGGAGCGTTGTTTGCAGAACGACCCTCAGGGACTCCCTACGGGCTAGTGCGGCTCAACGAATTTGACATTTACTTATGTAGCTTTAAGTGTTATTTTGTAAGGCTATCACGGGAATGAAATACTTTTTCGCTTTGCGAAGGTATTGTGGTACTATTAAAGCAATCTTTTGACAATTGAATTTCTGTTGGAGTGGCGCACAGAGCGCAGATACGACGTTTCGTCACAGAGCGATGCATGGGTGTTTGCGTGCGGTAATTGATACGAAGTGACAGACACGAGGGGATACTTTTTCAGCCTCCGGCCGTAGAGAGGAGTAATGTTTTGACATGAACCGAAAAGAGATGGGTGTGATTTGAAGTGCCCTTTGTGGAATTATAGTCGCGGATGGCGTCTTTAATATTGACTAATGCATTTCGTTGCTAATGGGGAAATGGAATACGACAGGTGCGAGGGTTTTAACGACAGTCGGGATTAAAAAAACAACGACTTTCATTAGTCTGTTTGATTTTAATATACAGTTGTTTGATGTGTGACATTTCACGGGTAGACAGTTTACTGTAACTTTTTAATTAATTGGGTAGAGCTGGTAGTAGGGGCAGCAGTGACTATTATTTAGCTTAGATTTTCTATTCCATACTTTAAGTAGACAAGTAAGTAGGTATTATGGTAGGTATCGAGTAGGTATAGTATATTACCTTAATTAAAGTAGTATTCAAGGCTTAGGTACCTACTTTTCACGGGTATCCTATCGTATGATAGCAGATACGTAGACTTAGTTGTTACGCACTGGACTAAGAAGATACAAATAGTTAATAACTAGCTAAAGTTTCTTCCAATAATCACCTGGATCTTAAACACAAGCATCTATATCCCTAGATATGCAAATTAAATCGACATTAAAGTATCAAGGGCGGATCAGGCGGTCCATTAATAAATCAGTTCGCTAAAACCGTAATTGTAATCTCAAACAAGGCGGAGGGAGCGCGGTGTTTGTTCTAACAACATTATTACAATAAGTTTGGGTTCGGTTCGCCGCCGCTCCGCCGCCGCGCCGCGCCCGCCTCGCGCCGCGCTCGCTTCCAGCCCCATCCGCGCGGTTCACACGATGGTTGGCCGTTGCAAACCTTAAACATACATTAGGTACATATTTATATTACTAAACAACGTTTACTGTGCCGTCGGTCGCTTTTTATTATGTTCTTCATTCACCAATCTTGAAGTCAGTAATACAAAACTGAATAACACGGTTTTAGACGTGGACGTGAATAATACAATTTATTATCGGGTAGATAAACATGTTGTACGCCGGTTGCCTGGTTTTGTACTTAGACCTTTTTTACTTTTCTTTTTCTTGCCAATCCGTTTTCCGAAAATCTCATTAATCAAAATTACAGATATGCGAAAAAAAAAATGATGATGAAAATTTACTATTGACGTAGACGTGACGATCGAATTCAAGCAAAAACAATCGAAAAGGGGGCGTTCCAAAATCTTTTCGGGAAACTTTACCTAATGCTACAGACGTGTTTCAATGTTGATATCATAGCGTTCAGTCACAATATATGTACAGACCTATTTTAATAGAGTCACTTATTTGATGCCGATTAAACGTTTCTATTATGTGAACTTGTGAAGACACAGAAGTGCGCCTCGTAATAGGAAGACTACTAACAGATTGCGGAGGGTTCAGGGAGCGGCATGTCCATTGTGAAATTTTAATAGATAAATAAGATGTCATTTATTCTCTCTTCACAACGTTAAAAATTAACGTTGTTTTTCGTCAAAACTTAGACTAACTTCTGCCATTTTATGAAACTGGTCTTTATTGTAGGTTTTGGGGAAAAACCTTTACCAAGGTCAGCCGGGTAAATTAAGTTTTCCGATAATAACTACCGACCGTGTAAGAGCAATGCGAAAAACTAAAATATAAAAGATAATCTAAAAGATTTAAAAAGAAAGAGAAGTATTGAATATAAAAAGACAATAAGTGGGTACAGACAGATTAAAATTAGATTTGATTTGATTATACCTTTGTAGAATCTAGTAGGTGAACTGTGGTGACCATAACTATGCGCAGAATTGAAATTGTGCCTACGTACATATTGCTGCAAGTGTGCATAAATACAAATCATTGCAATGACAATGCTAACGCATATCAAACGACGTTTTTCAACACACTACGCACGAGGAAACAACAAATAAAATTTCAGAAACACAAACATTTTGTAACAATGATTATTTATGAAAAATGGCTCGCGGATAAATTTTTTTGCGCCTTTATTGCGTATTTTGAACGAAAGGCACTGACTTGAAGCCGCCAAACAGTCTTAAAAGGTAAGTATTTTTTGAAACTGATCGATTCAGCGGTCTAGGCGTGAAAGCGTAACAGACATACAGAGTTACCTACTTTCGCATTTATAATATTAAAGTAGGGATTCATGAACTTTAACATATATAAGTAAAAAAAAAATAACAGAACACTTTAACAGTGGGAATGACTTTCATTTGATAGTTGTTGATGTTGAACAACTTTCATTGTGTTATTTACGTTGTTCAGCAGAAAAAAAATCATCGAACATAAGAAGCAATGGATTAGCTATATTCTTTAGAATTATTCAAATTATATTTGATAGTGTCTTACGCAATAGGGTATTTTCCGATTTGATAAAAACTATTTTTTTAATTTCATGATTGGGACAAAAATAAAAAAATTATTAATACACATTTTCTCAATTAAAATCTAATTTATTATTCGTTGATTTGAATTTACCGCCAAAACGCTCTTTGCGATGACTCTTTATCACGTGATACGTGACGTCAACTTTGTGTAAACGGCACCGGTACAAATGCTTAGTTTAGCGCAGTTTTAGAAGTTTTGAATAAATTGGACCCTATTAGGGTGCTGGAAAACTTTTGAATAAAATTTTGTTTTCCATTTCATTTCATTATTTATTGTTCACAAAAGCAATCGTTTCTTCACTGTTATTTCGATCTTTTTATTTTTTAATTTGTTCCGCGGTGTTACCTAAATTGGTAAATCCTCATAAAAAATTCCAGACACAAAAATACGCGATAATATAATATTGGTATAATATAATGAGTTGAACATTTTCACAATATTCAAGGGTTAGCTAGACATTTATAAGGCTTGGTACATTTAATTAGGTAAATTGCGCGTTGTAGGCCTTCGTGTAGTTGTTAATTACCAAAATTACACAAAAAAAAAAAAAAACAGTGGCACACCAGGGGATTTAGTCTGCTATTTTTATAAATTCGTCATTTCAACACGATCCCATCGTCATTTTGCCAAAAGTTCGTAATCTGTTAAATTCATAATGGTTGATAAGTGGTCGGTCAATGGTCTCGTAATAGAATTGTATTTTGTACGAGATTACCAATAAATGCCATTTCTTTCAATGGAGTGTCAGTGGCTGACCACTGGAAAGCCATAATGACGCCATTATTTGAGTAAACTACCAAACTTGTCAAAATCAACAATTAAGAAATCAATGATAGACCATTCTGACACTATTGTAATAGCAGACTTGAGGCCCAGGAGTGCTGACAGAAGTGAAAACTTTTATTCAAGCAATTACGTGTGTATTTTTTATTCGTCAAAACTGGATTTTACATTAGGTCCTTGGGTCCTGATTGCTCTCGGTAAAAATGATATACAAGTGATCGACTTCAGCCATTAAAGCCGCTTTTTTTATCGTTTTTTAATTACTGGTGTTTATGCTATGCCCTTTTCCTTCACAGTTACTAAATAACTGTTAATGTTTACATACCGTTTGGTGGGACCCTGGTGATCTGCGATACAGGTATTCCTAGTGCAGACACCAGTCTCTCACAAACTACTGTCACTTAGTTTTTAAGCTTTTATACCCTTGTTTGTGAAAGAAAATAAAGTTATTTGAATTTGAATCAAAGGGCACAGATTTTTACGATATAAATACAAAGGGAAAGAAAGGGATAAAACAATTAGAATTTCCTAATGAAAGAAAGGGACTTTTCCATAAGATATCAACGTGCGGCCGTTGCTCGTTCACCTAAATAAAAACAGTATACATATAGCTCATGGATAGCGTTCGGTAACGATGACGTGAGTTCCATGATTTTTGTTACCCAAAAGCGCTCAATGCGCTTAGAGAAGTTTTCACTTCAAAAAAAGGGTTTCCCGGCGATTGGCGTCGGTGTGTAAATAGCAATGCGGCGATTGATGTGGCGAATATGTAATTATTGATTTAAATTAACACGTTGACTGACCGTCTATTTTGGGTAATTAAGTAGTACTTAGGTATGTCCAATGGGTTTTTATACACTTCGTACAGTGCCAGGCCTGAATTTCAGCATGAATTATACATGAACGTCACAGCCAGACCAAAGATGCATTACATTTACATGTAGGTAATGCATGGATAGTCAACGTGAAGTCAATGGGCATTTAACTGTTTTTTTATTCTTTTTTTTTTTTAAATTATCTTATATTCCGAGCTAGCTACTGATTTTCAAAATCTGACAACAAAAATAATCAAGTAATTCTGTGGGCTTGATTGGCTTTGGCGCAATTTTCAAATAAAATTGAGAATCTTTGAGAAAATACACAAAAATATTCTTAAGTTATGTTCTGGCATAATTATCACTACTTTGTTTGTCTTTGCTTTGCTACTTTGTTTGTCACTATTACAGTCTTCTTCGATATATCGAAGATTCCATTTATAAATTTGGCCACAAAATGATTTATAGCATCAAGCTTCTTGTTGCGATTTTCGTACTAAAGCCAGCAAAATATTAAGTTTAGGTGTTCTGGCAGTAACTATAGCCAGTTATACCAATGTCTGAGCTACTGTCCCGCTAAGTAGCTAGTGTTTGGGGTGCGTGGGTAGGCAGGCGTCGAGGCGTGGTGCACATCGCCGCGGGCATGCGCCCCGCCCTGCCGCATGCCGTCTCATCTGTTTGTCTTCCCACACGACACATCCGACCACCGCACCGCCCTAATGAACCACTACTTCAACGTATAAACTTGTTTATTTATTTTAATTATAGCAGGAAATCGCAAAGTGTGGGTTTCCTTAACATGATTTTGTTGATCGTATTTAGAATCGTGATTTTGCAAACATCTGTACTTTGATTTTTTTAAAAATGCAGGCGGCAGCTAGCTGCCGTATCACATGCGTTTTGAGCTTACTCCTCCACATCCTCTGAAGAGCATCTCTGTCTTGTAAACTTGTTTTTATTGTAAGAAGTTAAAACTGGGCACTGCCCATCAGTCATGTCACGGAACTATGCCATATACGTTTTATATAATCTACTTAAGTTCACTCACTGTCAGACAAACCCACACCCTAAACCGCAGGGTCTTGAAGAAGCTTTTGGCATTTGGCACAAGGGGTCCCCGAAAATCCTTCCTTATTTAGCACTTTAAGGATTTTAGGAAATTTATCCTCTAGAGGTTATTCCTGCGGCATGGCGTCCTCACCTTCCGCCTGACGCAGGTCCTCATCGGACACGGTTGTTTCGGGAGGTTCCTGTTTCGGATAGGGCGGGAGGAAACGCCCGGGTATTTCCACTGCGAAGATCGCCCTGAGGACACGGTGGAGCACACGGTGGCGGTCTGCCCGGCTTGGGCGGAGCACCGTCGTGTCCTCGTGGAGGCGATCGGCGGCGGCGATCTCTCGCGTCCGGCCCTGGTCCAGGCCATGGTACGGAGCGAGAGGGCATGGGGAGCCGTCACCTCCTTCAGCGAAGCAGTGATGCTCGCGAAGAGGGAGGCGGCGCACGTGAGGGAGAGGCAGCACATGCGCCCTCGCGACCCTAGCCGCCGCAGGATACGGAGACGCCCTGGGCGTCGGGAATCCCAGGCCGATTTCCGGCCACCGTAGGCATGAGCTTGCGGACGGCGAGTAAAGGGTAGGTCGCTGTCCGGTAAGGACCAAGCCCAAGTCGACGGTACGTTGTGTTCCACGCGCGCCTCAAAGAGATGTCAGCACAAAATGATGGGGCCCGCAAGGGCCGATGCCTGCCAGGGGTGCGGGTTTGTTCGAGGTTATTCCTTATATATCATAAGAGATGAAAGTTTGTATGGAATTGATTTGTCTTTTTTCATTTTTAACCGAATTCAAAAAGGAGGAGTTTATCAATTTGGTATGTTTATATTTATATTTTTTATGTATGTTCGGGCATAACTCCGTCATATATAGACGGATTTGCAAAATTATTTTTTGTTCGAAAGGGGTTTATCCCGAAAAGGTCCCATTTAAATTTCATATAGATCTGATGATGCGTTTCGGAGACAGACAACGGATCTCTTCGAAAAAAGACAGCATATTAACCGCGATTGCTGCTATCGCATAAATATGCATTGTTTTGACCCCAAGGATGATGAAATTTCGAATTGGTGTGGGGTAGGTACCATATCTAAAAAGTGAAAAATAAAAACTTAAAAAAACATTTTTAAAAGTTTTTGTCACTTTTTAGTTACAGTACCTACCCCACTTAATAAATGTACTGTATATGACGGAGTTATGCACGAACCTCCACCTAACTCCTAATCGTTAAAGAGTTGTACCTTCCTTCATCAGCTCAGCGTCATGAGATGATGATGACCATACGCAAATGTCTCAATAGCTTTAGAAAATAAATAAAAAACATTGTTAATACCTACAAATTTTGAGGGTTGCCCTCGATTTCCATGGGATTCCATAATCAGATCCTGATTTGGTGCCAATGGGACCACCTCAGGAGTATACTCTTTCAAATAAAAAAAGAATTTTGAGAATCGATCTACAAATGAGGGAGAAATGTTATAACCTCCTCCTTTTTTTGAAGTCGGTTAAAAATAAAAAGATTTTCCAAAAATAAAACAACTTACTTCCAAAAAAAACACAACAAAGTGAATAATAACTTTAATTTCGGAAGGCGGTGACAAAAAATTAAAATACAATCCAAATTAAATTCCCAAATTAAAGTAATTTTTCACTTTATAAAGTTTTTTCCGGAAGTCGATTGTTTTTCGATCAATTCATTTGTCCTGCCGATTAGCAGGAGGTTATTGACGTACACACGTTTAAATAATTAGATATTTAAATATAGGTACCAAGATAAAGGAATTGAATGCCCATTTAATATTGATTCAAGATAATTATTAACATCGCATTTAAATGTTACACTATCATCTTTTCAGTCGAAAGATGTCCACTGTAAGAACTGAGGCTTTGTCCAAGCATCGCCACTTCGATCGGGTTTGCGCATCCAGCGGTGCCATAACATATAAACGAAATATTTTTTTTCTGAATATTACTGACATTAATCGCCATCCAGACCCTCCGTCCCTCATGTCACCAGATATAATCAAAGCAAAGACCCCATAACCCCCATCGGTGCTTACGTAACACTTGAATGGCCCCATAAACATTTAAATGTTTCATCTACTACGGTATATCCTCATAGTTTAGCTCTTCAATACCGTGTTTGTCTTCAGCAGAATGAACATTACCGAATTGAAATTATGCATGCATGATGCCAGTCCGCTGCAGCGGTGGCGTACAATAGAATTTCGGAATTCTCCACGCTCTCAATGGAATTAAAACAATGGGGAATATCAAACTTCCTATGTATGTAAGCTGTGCCTATAAGCTTCCGAGAGTTCCTACGTCGCTTAATGAAGCTAGCTAATCTATTTTAATCTAGGTACCCTTAGTAACAATAGGCTTCTGGTGACTGACAGTCTTCGATTGATGTAAGTAACACTGCGGTGACTTTTCTGATTCGTATTTTAAATCAGAAACGACATTGTAGACACTAAATAGTGGTGGTTGACAGATTAATAGAGTTAAAAAGATTTTGTTTGCCCTAATTCAGTTAAGAATAATCTTTCTCACTGATGCTCATGCATTCCGACCTGTTATGTACCCTAGCCCTTGTAAAAGAAATGGGGAACGTACTAATGTACTCATTGAACGACGATTTAAAGAACTTTAAAATTCTTCTTGCCAGTTTTTAAGGAAGCCATACAATATTTGTCCCGCTATCTACTTCGTAGTCTGCCGCGCATCTTGTGGTCTTAGCGGCACTATTGCTAGCCGATAGTAAACTAGGTACCTATGTTGTGCTATTTGGTGAATCGGATCCACTGTGAGCCCAAAAAGCTATCGCATGACTATTATGAATACAGCCCCAAACCTGGTGGAGACTTTCAAAATAAATGTCCAATATTGTCGATTCCAATGTTTATATATCTCACAAACGGATAAGTACCTAACGCACTTAACGATACGCAGGAAACAGGGGTGCTTTTATTGCAGATAATGAACTCATCGGCTGCAATGAAAACAGCAAACGAGTTAAACCAAACACAATCAGTAGTACACAAAAGAACATCGGGCTAATCTTATTGTGGGTGCGGAATGACAAAGGAGTCGGGTGCGAATAGCGCGAGCGGGTGTAAGGAGCCGGCGAGCGCGGAGCCCCGGAGTCTGGCGGTGGCAGCGCCCATATTTGCCGCTTGAGTGGCGCCCAATGAGCGGAGGGGCGCGGGCGGGCGCCCAACGCGAAAACCCCGTCACTCTTTCATCGAAAGTTAATGGGACCTTTGTCGGCCGCCGTCCGACTCTTGTAATGCAATTAACTCCGACAATGGTGCTATCGTTAACGAATTAATTTTAAAGGTTCCTACTGAATAAGCTCAGGGTGCCCCTTTTAAAATGTAGATTTTGCATGGTATATTATCCGGTGTTGGATAAACTTGTCTTATCTTTTGAAAAAGGTCGTGAATAAATGAATGAATGAATAAAATGCACCGATCCCAGCGTGGGTCGAGCAGACTCGATTAATCTTATGAACCCCAAGATTTGCACTAGCCCCTGGGGCCTCATGTTTCATGGTGCTACAGAGGCCATTACATATGAAGAAGTAGACCGGGAGGCGCGGTAATGGTCAAGGAGACGTGCCAATAGGATAGGAAAGGATTGCGAGCCTACCGGATATGCATCCTAGAGTAAGCATTGGACTAGTGGAGAGACAGATAGTATACTTATTTATCTATAGGAGCCATCTTTTCACAACGTCGCCGGCATGTCCATTCAGGTTAAACTTCACCGATGCATCTTTTGGTGGGGTTCAACTGTTTTCTCGGCTCTTTTCTATGCCGTTGCTTCGCTATGTTCCGTGTTTTTTCATAGTTGTCTTCTGAGTTCTCGCTGCTATCAGTTTCTGGTTTTTTGTAGATATCGCTCGCTAGCCGATTTCTTGATCTTATTTCTGTCTCCCGCCAAATCTATCCAGAACGTGTTTCCCCTGTAAAAGTGTCGCATGTTCTGTTTTAGGTTCCATGTGTAAATAGCTCTTCCGACCTTCCTATATTTCGCCTTGTACTACATTTCTGCATGTATTAGGTGTGGTTCATCCCGTCTTAAGACGTGTCGTAAGAAGCAAATCCTATCGTTCTTCATGCGTTTGGTTACGGTTTGTGTTTACGGTCTAAGACTTCATGCATTTTCTTATGAAGGGCTTGAAAATTCTATACTCTTAAAGGTTTCTACTTTTTATGAATTTATTACCAATGAAAACTTTAACTAACCCGTCTTTCTTAGCATAAAAAGCTAGATACTTTTCAAACTCATGAATCAAGAGAGACTAAACTTTCTTATCTGATGTAATTACCTAAATGGCGTTCCAAGAAAAAAAAAAAGTCTGCCCAAGCAAATTTTTTTTTTTGTAAAGTTGATATTTATATATGCATCAACAGGGTATTAAGAATCTGTTTCGCTACGCCTGCACGCATGATAGTTTCCTGTAAAGAGTTCCATTATATTACCATTCACATCCAACATCAATGTACGTCAGTTTTGTAAAGAAAATGAGAGATTACAAATAAATTCGTGTGCATTGATTGGAAAGGAAAGTAGGCTGGTCCGGTGTTGTGACGGCGAGGTGCTACAATGGCTCGCCAGCCGGACAGTCGGCGTCGGCGACCACCCGCAGTCTGGGAACATCTCACACTTGTGCTTGCCCACTCGAGTGTGAGCACGACGCGCAGCCCCTCTCTACCGGGAAATATCAGTGATACCTCAACAACAATACTCGCTTTGAGGTTTTTTTGCTATTATGTAGTTCAGTAGCTCGGTCAATGTTTGCTACAAAATTGGGTCGTTCCAATTGTCCGTAGATAACACGGTGTATAACAATCAATTGATCGCTTAGAAGAGATCGGTTCGGCTCGTATTAGCTACCGTACTGAATGATTCAATATTTAAGAAACCTTTGAGTTATGATATCACACACACACCGTAGGTATATTTGGATCTTTGTTATTTCTTATCCTCTCAGAAAAAATGTATTGTTCAGTTTCTGAACCAATATCCAGATTTAGATAATACGCACATGAAATCGGTTGATAGAATTTGTCTGTAGGTATTGTCTTGTACTTATTTGCCAACCAGTTTTAGCAACTTATGGATTTCGCTTTTAAGGAAATGTTTTTGAAAGGAACTTAATATAGCAACTACGAATCGGTATCGGATTGTATTGAACGTGATTGAAGTGTTATATTTTAGTTATTATGTTGCAATCATGCATATTCTTCTGCATGAATAACAGAAAGTCATGAAAAGTGCAGCGATCAGCGATAGCGTGATCTAGGAGACACGGGAACTTTCCGACAATCTTAAAAACATGTTTAATGAAATGTTATTTTCTTTCTTAGGTCTGGTTCAAGAACCGTCGCGCAAAATGGCGTAAACAGAAACGTGAGGAGCAGGAGCGGCTCCGCAAGATGCAGGAGGAGCGCGCGTGCGGCCGGGCACCGCTGCTGGCGCGGGCACCGCTGTCGCCGGCGCACTCGCCCGCGCACATGGCGCCCGCGCCGCCGACGCCGCGCCCATATTCCGACGACTCCGACTCTGACCTAGAAGTCGCCTAAACACTAAATTTCCAAACACCAGAACATTCGTGAACAGCGCTATCTCAACAGACTCATGAACTGTCAAGTACCTACTGTTCACTAGACAAGTGTTTGAAGGTGCAATCTCAAGGTGGTGTTTTGTGTTACTTCTAAACTCAGTGCGAGGACGAAAGTGAACTGTGTTGTGAAATTATTCTGACTGGTAGATAACAAAATTGTGAATTATTTCTAACTCAACTTACTTGATACATAGGAAAATTGTAATTTATCGTATATTAATAATGTATCTATAATGTTTAGAGGCATAATATATAATGTACGTATGTAGAGCGCTTATCGACTTCCTCTTCGACTAATCGATTTATTTTACTTTAGAAAATAACTTAAAACATATAAATGTGTAATATGAACGCATATTCTAATACAATACAAGATTATTTCCTTGATGTAAATTATAACTTATCTATAAGTAGATATTGACGAAATAGAAAATGTACCTTCAGCGATTAGCAATGCCGCTTTCTGAAAATTCAGTATATCTAAATAAATGTTTTAGCACCGTGTAAATATAATAAAAATACTTAAATCATCAATGAAATAATGTCGCCTGTTACACTTCAAAACTAGTTTACATTCTATGAATACAGAAATTTAGGGTAGCGAAACAGGCGTGAGATGTAACCAACTAGAGTTGGGAAACGCAAACGTAGCAGACGTTTTACCTACGCTAAACAACTTTTGATTTTATGGAAGTGCCAATGATGGCATTATCTTCAAAATCAGCAAGTAATGTATCATCTTGTGCTCTGTCTTGCTTTCTTGTCGTACAGTCTAGTCAGCCGACTATCTGCTTACCAAAAACCATCCTTAGTTTGTTAGAGATTTTCGTTAAATTATTGTTGTCTTGAGGACTTGACATAGTAGCAATGATAAAGGCTTAGTCAATGATTTTTTTCCTGACTAAGATAGCTAGACTTTAGCATCAATAGATACCAACATATCTATATACAGTAACTAAAAATATGCTAGTATCATTTACCATGGTCCATGGTTCTACTTCGGTATGTATTCCTCTAATGTAAACTAGACTGCTAGAGAAACATGTTTCAATCCACTCATTGCTCCTTGGTTTACTTCTTACCTCAGTTTGTAGAAACGGCGAACTCTATTATGAGTTTAGCTTTACAGTTTTTTGAAATGTTACATAATGTTGTTCATTTATTTGTTATTTATTTGAGGTTGAAACTGGTGCGACAAATTATGAAACGAACTGTCTTATATAGGTTAATATTTTGCTTCGTGACAGGTTTATTGCAATAATACATGACTAAATGTATGGTTTATCTAAATAAAAAAGTAATTAAATCCATAATTACATAATATACCTAATCACATCTGCGTTTTTTTACGAACAATATTACAAACAAACTATAAGTACAGTCGCCAGTAGGTCAAGCTATCCCAAACTGTCAAATTTTCCAATTGTTAAAATTGAACATAAACCTTATTCCTTTGTTATAAAGTTGAAAAACTATCAAATAAATTTAATAGATTGGGGTAGCTTGATGTGCTGGCCTCTGTACGTAAATGTATTACTTTCGGTGCATGGATATGCCTGAAAACCTGCCATTGACGGTGAAAGACATACAATCTACCACTATCACCCAGCGAATACTATTGTGACTACCTAGCAAAACCTACCTTCTACACTATCACGCAGACTAATTTCATACAGTTGATACAACAAAAGTGATCGAAAGAAAGAAAAACTGTGGAAAAACTATATACATAACGTATAATCGTTGTTTCTGATCATTTAGAACTAGCTGTGCCCGCGGTTCGCTCACGTGACTCTGGATTAGGTAATGTGCTAATCAGCTGAGTGCTTATTAACGTGAAATAATTATATGAAATAAAAAGTGTAAAATAAAAACTTAAAAAAAAAAAATAACAACCGCCTTCCAAAAAAAACCACAAAGTGCAAAATAACTTTAATTTCGGAAGTCGGTGTCTTTGGATGTGTATTTTAATTATTTGTCACCACCTTCCGAAATTAAAGTTATTTTGCACTTTGTAGTGTTTTTTTGGAAGTCGGTTGTTATTTTTTTGAAAAAAGTTTTTATTTTTCACTTTTTAGTTCATACCAATTCGAAATTTCATCATGCTTGGGGTCAAAACAATGCATACTTATGCGATAGCAACATTCGCGGTTGATTTGCTGTAATTGTTTGAAGAGTTCCGTTGTCTGTCTCCGAAACGCATTATCAGATCTATATGAAATTTTAATGGGACCATTTCGGAGTAAACCCCTTTCGAACAAAAAAATATTTTTTCAAATCCGTCAATATACGACGGAGTTATGCCCGAACAAACATTAAAAAAACATGTCGAATTGATAACCTCCTTCTTTTTGAAGTCGGTTTAAAAGTAATCTCATGCAGTCGAAGGCATAAAGGTTTTTATTGTTCAATTTGCGCAATCAGGTTCTTTCTTTTTTTTTTCTTAAAGTATAATAATAATTGTAGGTACATTTTGTACTTCGCTTCTATTTAACAATATGTATTGTATAAGTAGACATACTCGTAGATAGTGTGCCTGTTTTTAACCACTGCAGCGTCTTCCATATAATATGCTAACATTGGGTGGGACATTTACGTAATTAGTCATGTATACTTACCCACGGACATAGGTCCGCGTACCTACTTACCTATGAAAATACAGGATGAACATACGAAAATGGTGGAAAGGTGGGGTCATCTGCTACTTACTCAGCTCTAATTTATTTGGCCCTGGCCCCTGGTTGTTTTTTTTAATGCAAGTTGAAATTAAGATTTAAGTATTTTTTACATCTTTCTGTAAGTTTGAGGACTCGTAACTTTTTTCTAGCTAACATCTGAATAAACCAACTTTATGAGAATCTGCCAACATTGAAGAAAAAAATAAAAAGCCTGTTTTCACCTTTTTAATAAAAATTACACTTTAAAGTTAAGAAAGTGGTGAAACTAGAAGAAAACAAAAAACATTTTTTTTAAATATCCAGGGGCCAGGGCCAAATGAATTAGGGCTGACTAAGTAGCAGATGACCCCACCTATCCACCATTTTCGTATGTTCAACGTTCTGCCAAACACTCTGTATAAGCTACATCGTTCTCTGTTCACATGTTTTAATCTATAACACCAAGGTATTTTCCTTGATCGATGACAAGTCGTGATAACATTAATGGAGTTCCCAAAGGCGGATTTGGTATCATTGTGTTGTCGAAGGATGGGCTATTGCACCGGCATACAAATGAGCATGAGCAGCACTGATGTAAGTGTGGCCTTGTACTGCCACCATTATTGTGTCATTGACTATGTCATCCCGATTAATAGTAGGTACCTCGAGTAGCTGCTATGCACGCGTGTTGACATGTGTGGTCAATGATGTGACCATACCTACTGATCATCGGTTTATTCGGTGAGTTTTTATGGTGTACATAATAAAGAGTATTCAAAGTCCAAAGTCAAAGCATTTATTTCAATTAGGCACTAAAAAGGTAGAGCAGTGGTGGCCAAGTGGTAACGGCCGCGACTTACGAGTAGGTGTGAGGTTGTAGGTCGTGAGTTCGAACCCAGACAGGCGCTTTACTTTGTGTAAATTATTTCATCACCACTGCTCTCAATACTGTGAAGGAAAACATCGTGAGGAAACCGGCATGTCCTAGAACCAAAAATTCGAAGACATGTGACATCTACCAACCCGCACTGGGCCCGCGTGGTGGATTATGGCCCAATCCCGCTCACCGAGAGGAGGCCTGTGTCCCAGCAGTGGGAACATTATAGGCTGATGATGATGACCAAAAAGGCACTTTTGAACGTCAAAATTTACATTAAAATAGAATTGATTCTAGTCGCCCATTCCAAAATGTAGTTTCGTATGGAGAAGAATGGGCAAGAATCTCGAATTCTCGACCGTTAAAATGTTCTAAGTACAATATTTAGCATAGTAGGTACATTGATTATATAATTATGTGTGAAAACTATGTACAGACGCCAGCACATCAAGCTACTCCAACCTGTCAAATTGGGAAAATTTTACAGTTTGGGGTAGGTTGACCTGCTGGCGTCTGTACACAGAATAAAATTACCATAGGTACCAAAATAGGTAAAAAGAATGCAATTGAAGCAATACAGATAAATTAATTTTATCATAGAGACATGGTGCTCACATATTCACAAACATTATATGAGTAAGAATACCCACGATTTTCCTAGAATATTAACAAGTAATAAGTCATTCTGTGAGTTAAAGTTATCACTGAGTGTAAATCAATCAATGTCATAAATATAATTAATTATACAATTCAATTAGCAACCAATTTGATTTTGTCTAGACTCTAGATTGTCCTATGGAGCAGCACCCTAATTGCGTAACTTACGATTAATCATAATGGGTTTTAATTTGACAGTTCAACAGTATTCATTGCATTATTTAAGTCGTTGAACAGACACATTTTTCGAACATATGAAGCAATGGTTTAACAATCTGTTTCAAAACGAAACAGATTATGATGAATCGTGAGTTACGCAATTAGGGTGCAGGACCAACATGTTTCGAAGCATTATTATCTTGGATAGAATCCTCTAATTTGTAATACGCTTGTTTACAAAGTTTACTTTTAATATGAGTTTTAAATTTCCTTTCATTTAATTGCAATGTATTACAAGGTATTTTTTTTGTTGCAAGTAAACAGTATCTTTATTTTATGTAGGAAGGAAATTAACAAGTAACATAATTATTATAAAAGGTATTTTGTTATAAAATTTGATAAAACCCCCATAAAACATGTATGTACTTTAGCCAATCTGAAAGATAGTTCGGCTAATCTGTAAAATCGGAAAATTCTATCTATTTTATTGATAAGTGGGTAGTTGCTTAACACACTAACAGTAGGAATAGCTTTCATTTTGACAGTTTAGCAACATTCATTGCGTCATTTAGGTCGCTGAGCAGATGTATAATGATACATTTAGTGTGCTGGTAGTTAGCCTATCTAATAAAATCTACCTATTGTTTACCAAGGAGGCACATGATCTTAGGTTAGCTAAATTTTATTTAGGTTTTGTGTTTTTTTGTTTATTTCTGGAGTCTCAATTTGTACCCCAAGCCATCTTACATCTCATATCATCTCATCCTATCATCTTACCGTGGCTTATGGGTACTTACATAGGTATCTAAATGGGAAGTACCTAAACATAACTCTCGAAATAAAAGTGTGCTATTCTAGTTGGCAGGGACATCTACGCGCACACTGTAACTATGAATTCAGCACACGATTCTAGACCCTCTAGCGAAGAAATGATTAAAAGTTAAAAAGTCTTACTTAAATAAAACTGTAGTCAGATAAATTAATATTTGTTATTTAATTCTTGCTTAACGGACTCGCGGTGGTTGCATTGTATGTAAGCACCAAATACGGTACTAGAACCTTTCTAAGCTGTGGTATGTTGTTCAGGTACAGCTATCTGTAGCAAAAGCCTACTTGTATTAGTTACATAACTAACTTAAAACTAACTTAATTATTCATATGGGTATGCGGCCCTGTCGATCGGATCAAAATCGAATCGTGATTAAGTTGTTCAATTCAAACTAGATTCATGTTTAGGTAGGTACTATCGATTATTCTTTAAATGAAATGACTTACATGCCTTTGTTAATGTCTACGGTCTCGAAATGACAACAAATAAATACAACAACTACAATTACCGTATTATGAACCTATATCACGCTTAGGTACTTACTAAATAAATAAGAAATAATCCTCACGTGACATAAGCTAGGTACGCCAAAATGTATGGAAATGGCATTACCTGCGGAAAGAACGCGACGTAACCTTTCTGCAGGTCAAAGTCAAAGCATTTATTTCATTTAAGCACTTAAAAGGCACTTTTGAACGTCAACATTTACATTTAAACGGAATTGATTCTAGTCGTCCATTCCAAAATGTAGTTTCGTATGGAGAAGAACGGGCAAGAAACTCCACATAGGTAATGTCATTCCCGAACATTTTGGCGTACCGTTTGGCGTGAACGCTAACAGAAATGTGTTTTGTCTAGGCCTGCTGGGCAATAACTTACAGAAATGTTTCACGCAAAGCCGCATTCTGAAAACGTTTAATTCTTAGACACTTCAAAATCAAAAGTCGTTTATTTAAAGTAGGCTGAGAGTCAGCCCTTTTTGAACGTCAAAATTACATAAGTCTCCCAAAGTGCCCCTCCTTCATCACTTCCTAGTGCTTTAGCTGGAAAGAACAATTGTAAGGGGCGCAACAAAATCCCCAGCAGTACCTACACATATATGTCTTTTCAGTCAAAACTTGATTCTATACAATAGTAAGTACCCAATTAACATTTCAAAACATTAAATTAAATGCTTAGCCCTAAGTCAGCTGGCACACGCCAATATACCAAAAAAACACTGATATACTCAAGCATAAATAATAAAAAACTTTTCAAAAAAAAGCAACCGACTTCCATAAACACTAGAAATTTAAAAATATTTTCACTTTTTTCTTTTAGTACCTACCTACCCCACACCAATTCGAAATTTAATAATTCTTGGGGTCAAAACAATGCATATTTATGCTATAGCAGCAATCTCGGTTAATTTGCTGTCATTTTTAGAAGAGTTCCGTTATCTGTCTCCGAAATGCATCATCCGATCTATATGAAATTTAAATGAGACCATTTCGAAATAAACCCCTTTCGAACAAAAAAAGAATTTTGCGAATCGGTCTTATGACGGCTTTATGCCCGAACCTCCACCTAACTCCTAACCGTTAAAGTGTTGTACCTTCCTTCATCAGCTCAGCGTCATGAGATGATGATGACCATACGCAAATGTCTCAATAGCTTTATAAAATAAATAAAAAACATTGTTAATACCTACAAAATTTGAGGGTTGCCCTCGATTTCCCTGGGATTCCATCATTAGATCCTGACTTGGTGCCAATGAGACCACCTCAGGAGTATACTTTAAAAAAAATAAAAAAATTGAGAATCGGTCCTCAAATGGGGGAGAAATCGAGTAACATACATAAAAAGAAATACTTACGGTGGAACATATAACCTCCTCCTTTTTTGGAAGTCGGTTAAAACGTAAACAGAAATTAATTCCTAAATAAAAAGCCTCCAGGCAAAAAGAGCGTGCAGTAGCTGTAACTTAAAGTTACAAAACGATAAACTAAGACCTTCGGAGTAAAATAAAAAAAAAAAACAGTTAATTACTAATAACAATAACAAAACCATGGTCAGCAAGATGACCTGTCACCACAAGCAGCACCCGTTCATGAGCATAATACAAGGATTAGCCATAACCATCGCCATTTTTTTGGGAACCCGAAGGAGGCAACCCGACCCCCGACGCTACCGCAAGATGTGACATCTAAGGGAGCATGAGACTTCAATTCAAACAATCCCTATTTTATGGACAGAGTTATTAAAGTTATAAACTTATATAGCTATACGTACCTACATACCACGAGTCATTCTATATTTAATTGTTATGCAAACTAGACCCATTCATAGTTAGCATTGTAATTAGAGGCACCATCACCATTCAAGAGTAAAATATGCGTCATTTAGCAGTTAGGATACATTATTGGCGATTTACTGAAACAATATTACGTATCTGTTTAAAGTAAATAATATTCAGTACTATGGAGTATTGAAACTCTTAGGGTCGTATTACAGAACCTCACTCAAGAATCAAGCATTACTTAAATAAAACGAGTTTCGAGGCATTTGATTGGTTGAAACTAGTTTTAAGTAATCATCATCATCATCATCATCATTTCAGCCGAAAGACGTCCACTGCTGGACATAGGCCTCCCCCAGGCTCCTCCACTTCGACCGGTCTTGTGCTTCCCACATCCAGCGGATACCCGCGGTCTTCGCAAGGTCATCGGTCCACCTTGTGGGACGCCTTCCCACTCTACGTCTTCCGGTACGCGGTCGCCACTCCAGAACCTTTCGGCCCCATCGGCCATCTGTTCTGCGAGCAATGTGCCCTGCCCACTGCCACTTAAGTTTGGCAATTCTTCGGGCTATGTCGGTTACCTTGGTTCTCCTGCGGATCTCTTCATTTCTGATTCGATCGCGTAGGGAAACTCCGAGCATAGCCCTCTCCATTGCCCTTTGGGTGACTTTAAGCCTTCTGATAAGGCCCATTGTGAGCGACCACGTCTCTGTACCATAGGTCATCACTGGCAACACACACTGGTCAAAGACTTTCGTCTTGAGACTCTGTGGTATTTGCTTTAAGTAATGCTTGAGTCTAATTTTAGAACGTAAATCACAAGTTCACAAGTCGCCTACGTATTAACTACTAGGTACCTACTTATATTTCATTTGTAACCTCTGCTAGACACAATAAATGTTGACGGTACATGACTAGATACACCTATCTATCTAAAAATCCTGATACTTGTAAGATTATGCTGAGAACATGTGCCAGCTGATCAAGAGATGGGACGATTTTTATTAGGTTATGTATTTATTGGTAATAAAAGCCGATGGCCCACCTGATCTTAGTTGGTTACTGCCACCTATGACAGGGACATCTCAATGCACTATTTCTCATGTGCCAGTCGTTACACTAGCACCCATTCGAACAGCAGGCCTTGACAAAACACATTTCTGTTAGCGTTCACGCCAATCGCTACGCCAAAATATATGGGAATGACATTACCTGCGGAAAGGACACGACGTAACCTTTGCGCAGGTAATGTCATTCCCAAAAAAAATGTGTTTTGTCTCAAGGCCCTGGAAGACAGCAACGCTGCATGGCAGCAGAAATAAATAGGTATGCAGGGGCAAATTAAATTAGTTAACAAATCTTCACGGATGGGTTTCGATATCCTGAACAAGATAAAACAAAAGAAAAATATTTGACGACTTTTTTGTAGGGTCATTGACCGCAGTTAATGTAGACACTTGTAATATCAAGTTGAAAATCGTTTTTATTCGTGTAAACTTCACATAACTTGATTAGTACCGAAATCTTCGACACACGATGAAAAAAAAGGAAACAGATTTTCTCAACTCTTATTTCAAGTAACAACAATATCAGCGGTCGTTGACCTTTAAAAAACATAAATCTTTTTAATTTTTATTTCATCGTTTTTCGAAATGATACATCACGTCTTAAAAGTTTCGCCAGGTAATTTAATTTAGAAAGGAAGAAAACATTTTTATAATTTGACCTTGTCTAAGGTCAAATTCGAGGTGGTTTAAAAAACGTGGTCTCGCAAAATGTACCTACTTCATTATCCAGTTGCCACTTTATTGTAACAAAACACGAAATTATGGAAAAAAATCAGATAAATGTGTTCGAAAATATAGTAGATATTTAAAAAAAATTGTGGTTTCGTTTTTCCAATCAAAGGAATCAATTCAATTTAAATGACCAAACCAACGTAATTGTTAATTAGGTACATAAAACCTGATTTACCGGCTTCGCACAAGTAATACATAAAGGTAGATAAGATAATTGGGGAGTTATTATTACACACTACAGGTAATATACGTGTGGTGTCGGACGTAAAAGTATAGCACCATCCCATTTCTTCCCGTGGGTGTCGTAGAAGGCGACTAAGGGACTTACCAGAGAATGGGTAGCAGCGTTCTCTATGCATTTTACCACCATACTGCGATCGCCTACCCGTCTGCCAAGAGTGGCGATTATGGCAAAACCACCCTTTTGGGGGTGGCCTATGTCCAGCAATGGACGTCTTACGGCTGAAATGATGATGATGATTACTGTTGGTAAAACAGCTAGCGGTGATGACGTACACTTGTGTCTCCCACGTGACCACTGTGTCTCGAAATGCTATACTAATACCTGGCGAAGTATATCACTATACCATTGGTAGTAGGTAGTACCAGTTTTGTCAGACAATTCACAAATAGCTCAATTAAATTATAAATGTAGCAGAGTTTACCCAAAATTTAAAATGAAATGTTTTTAAAATAATAAAAGTCAGAAGCAATTTGAAGTTCTGCTTAGACATACAACAACAAAGACAGGGAAACATAAAAGCGTCAATTCAGTGTAGATACATTTATTGAAAACAAAACCTCTCAGACTTACATAATTAAAGCATAATTATCAAACATTCAGAATAAAAAATTCCAAAGACTTTAAATACTGATTATTAACACATCATGTTTGTATCGTAAGAACAGCTTCGCGTCCCTTTGGTTGGTGGGGTGGA
The DNA here is from genome assembly GCA_949987655.1 of Polymixis flavicincta. Classification (NCBI taxonomy): domain Eukaryota; kingdom Metazoa; phylum Arthropoda; class Insecta; order Lepidoptera; family Noctuidae; genus Polymixis; species Polymixis flavicincta. The sequence goes on along the minus strand of OX465180.1, from coordinate 10,614,895 downwards.
CACATTTAATGCTAGTAGTAGGCTAGCGGGTAGCTGTAGGAGTAGGTGTAGGGGTAGGAGTAGGTGTACGCCAAGGGACTGTAGGCGTAGGCGGGGTAGCTGTAGCCGTAGTCCAGCAGCACCTGAGGCTTAGCCACTGCAGGGCTCACCATCAGCGCCGCGGCGAAGGCGATCAGCATTAACTGATGGAGAAAATAATTCTATTTGTTTTTTTATTTAAAATTACAAAGTCTTCTACACGTGAGGGTATTAGATTTTTTTAAATCTATGTGGTCAAGTTTCCCTATTAGGAGGATTTATAAGTACACAAAAGTCGACCCTTCAGTCAAATTCTGTAAGCAATCGAGTCCATTGTACAGATCCACCATAACACACATACTAAGACAGGATACATTTTTAACCAATGCGCAAACTGTAACCATGAATTCAGCATATCATTCTAGACCCCTTGCGTAGAGGTAGATATTGCACTTTTCTATGAAACAGCAGATTATTATATTTTTGTATAGCCGACGAAAAATTTCTACGCTAGCAGGTCTAGAATGATATGCTGAATTCATGGTTACAGTTTGCCCACTGGTTAAAATTTACCCTGAGTAATCTTTTATCGAACCTAAATTCCCCGAAGGGTAGGTAGAGCTGGAATGTTCTATCAACCTGAAAATGAACTACTACGTACATATTAACTGTACTTCAATAGTTACTAAGCGTTTAAGTAGCTTTTTGGAAAGGAGCGTGACATATAACTGCATAGATGTCACAAAATTAAAACGTTACAATGTCCATTTCACAGCTAAACCTGGTAATCGAACTTTCGATACACCCCAAGGCCCAAGTTACTTCGGTCCTTCGGTATTAGAAAATATTTGTGTAATCACTTTTGTGTTTTCCTATAAGAAACAATCAGGAAATGGCACACCAAATAATTAGTTAAGATATGATTTTTAAACTCACCAATTTGAACATGTTGAAGTTTGAAATCCCCGTCAAACACACAGCACCAAACAAATCTAGTAGACACTAGACAGGACTGTAGTCGTTGGATGCGAAGGCTGATATCATAGCATCTTCTCCCGCGGTCCAGCTTATATACAGAGCCCAGAGGCGCGCGTCCCGTCCGTGATTGGAAAAACTAATGATCCTACGACCGTCCTCAACATGCTGCATATAGGATGTAAAAAATGTAATACACAATGTCGCATTAACAGTTAATAGTACTTCATTTCCATATCGGACCCGGATCATAGTGTGACAATAGACGCGTAGAAGATTCGACACCAGATTAATGGCAGCAAAAAATATAGGCAGTCACTTATGTAACATTTAACACGTTATACTTAGAAACTGTGAGATATTTAAATAGGATCTATTTTATTTTAAGTTGTATCTAATGTGTATGGAATAGTTAGTCCTTGAAACTCCATAGCTTCTTGCTGTTGAACTGAATTCCCATCATCATGATTACCTGCATATTATTTTTGGAGCGTATACCTTATTATGTGAGTTCACTATGTTATATCAAATGACATACGCCCGAACAGCTCAGCACGATGTCCCGATGATCAATGCATCAAAAGCCTGAAATTGCTAGTTGAGCTTACGGAAACATTATTAAAAGCCTTTAAAAACAGGTCATCGGGTATGACCGTTCGGGCTTATATAATTCTTAACCTATTTTTTCGATAAAAAAAAGAAACAAACCCACTTTTTCTTTCCACTGGGGTATGCAGAAACTACAGAGCGCCACCTGCTACCGACCATTACATACCGTAAAAACGCATGCCTGTCTTCTTGGGGAGGTTCATTTGGTGCTTTGTAGGTTTTCCCATTTTCCAGCATTGATACACAAAAAACCCAAGCTGCACAGTCTCGAACATTAGTAACTTTCCATTAATGTTTTCTCATAAGGTGTTTTGGTGGACGTTCCCATTCTCTAGTAACGGTTATCATCATCATCATCAGCCTATAATGTTCCCACTGCTGGGACACAGGCCTCCTCTCGGTGAGAGGGATTGGGCCGTAATCCACCGCGCGGGCCCAGTGCGGGTTGGTAGATGTCACATGTAGTACATGGTTATAACGTTCTTTATAGTGAATATAAAATAAGTAAATAAAACTGTAGCAAGTGGGTGCTAATCCATTATAATAAATCAAGGTGGCTTGTTTGTTTTAAATGAATTTTAACAAGTTCAGATTATGCTTAGGTATGCTATAATGCTCTTAATTTTTCTGCATGAGAACACGATTAGCAACTATTCTCATTGGTATGCAAAATAAGTTCAATACATAATAATTATAATAATCTTAACATAGCGGACATTTGCCGGACGGGTAAGGACGTAGCTACTGAAAAGTATGAAAGAGATGACACTTCGTTCCGGGCACTCAGTTTAAAGAACATTGTTCCAAAACTGACAATGCATGGATAGTGGAGTCAATTATTTTTAATTGCGCTTGCAGTGCTAATAACTGAAACTTGACGTTTGTTACTTCGTGTGCTCACTGCTAGCACCTATGTACCTACGTAGTACTGGTACCTACGTCGTAATGGTGTCTTCGTTTTATCGATGCCTACTACTATGCTAATGATTAGGTAGGTTTAGTTGTCGTTCATACGGACATAATAATATCGCGGTGGGATATTTTGCGCAATGGATCTTCAACTCACTGCTTGCTTGAGGGTTGAAAATCGAACAGTGTGTTTTTTCTATGCGCTGAGATGCACTCAATGCTTGGTTCAACACAAGTGGAAACTCTGGGAGTCCGCGATATTTTTACGTCAGTGTGAACACAATATTTTCAACAAACCACATAGGTAGGTAGGCACAATATCTTCTCGTCCCAAATACCGCAGTATCTCAAGAAGAAAGTCTTTGACGAGTGTGTTTTGCCAGTGATGACCTCTGGCACAGAAACGTGGTCGTTCACAATGGGCCTTATCAGAAGGCTTAAAGTCAACCAAAGGCCAACGGAGAGGGCTATGTTTGGAGTTTCCCTACGTGATCGAATCAGAAATGAAGAGATCCGCAGGAGAACCAAAGCAACCCACATAGCCCGAAGAATTGCCAAACTTAAGTGGCAGTGGGCAGGGCACATTGCTCGCTGAACGGATGGCTGATGGGGCCGAAAGGTTTTGGAGTGGCGGCCGCGTACCGGAAGACGTAGAGTGGTGGACACAAGGTGGACCGATGACCTTGTAAAGGCCGCGGGAATCTGCTGGATGTGGGAAGCACAAGACCGGTCGAAGTGGAGAAGCCTGGGGGAGGCATATGTCCAGCAGTGAACGTCTTTCGGCTGAAATGATGATGATGGTGATAACATAGGTAGGTTTGCGACGGACTCATTTTCCTGTGCTTTTTCTAATATCATCTTTTTCTTTAATACATTGATAACGTTAGGAGGTAGGTACATTGGTATAGGTATTAGTTTCAAGTGGAATTTCGGCACCAACTTCAACTTCAACCCTCTGCTATGATGGTGGTTGTTATCTTAGGATTTATTAACAAGAATACCTATTAGCATTAAAACAGTCAGGTAGGTACCAATTTTGAAAAAAAACTAGATCCTGATTCCTGCTGACGTAATTGCATCAGTAAAAATATCATGTATTGAATACCAAATAAAGCCTTTTTGTGTTCGTAGGAGGTAGGTACCAGGCATGTAGGTATTCAAACCGCGATCGTGAAATTATTTTGGGAATAACAAATTTGTGTCATCATCCATACCGACCAAGGTCGTGAAGAATCATCTAGATTCATTATGCAAGTTCTTGGAAAGGGAAAACAATATCATCGACCAACAAAGAATTACACACTCACACAGTCTGCAAACAACACAGGTAGGTACAGTAGGCTGCACGTTACTGGCAACAAAACCAGCATAGGTTGACCTCATTTTCTATTAAACCTCTGTAGGTACTACGCTAGGCCAAAGGCTCAAAGTCGATGTGCAGTCGACTATACGTCCGTCGCGCCGCGCGCGTGACTCCTTTATTGTCACGAATCCCAAAACCGGACAAGTGCGAGATGAACTCGTGAGCTAGGTCCCGTACGATGAATTTGTTTTCTACCAAGTTTTTTATCCCAAGAACAAAATTAACTTTATATTTGAAAACCCTCCTCTACCATAACTGCAAATGTAATTTTGTGCGAAGAACATTAAGAGATGTACCATGTTATTTTAAGACTTCTTATTGGTTTTCCTATAATCTTTAAAGAAAGAACTATTTTCTGTAATTTTTATAATTTTTTCCCAATAGTTCCGGAGATAAGGGGGGGGGGGGGGGATTCACAGAAATTCACACGTGTAGGTACCAAATTTCAACGTACATTCTGAGCAAATTGGGTGTGACAGACGGGCAGACAGAAAAACACATATGAGTGATCCTATAAAAAGACGTTCCGTTCATTTATTTGGATGTACGGAACCCTAAAAATGAAACATGAAACTAATTCATTCAATATTAAAATATCAGATATGAAAAGTTAAACAACAAATATTTTCCGAAGACCCATATCTTTTCTGAACACAAAGTAAAAACATTTTTATCGAATTAGGGGAACCCTTCTGTAACGGCGTGAAGACTTAGATGAGTAATTAATTACAACAAGTATGGTTTCTATTTCCTTAACTTTTCGTGTTCTGTTGAAGTTTGTTTTCATCTACTATGTTACTTGAGTTGATTTGATAGCTCTAACTGCTCCGGATAGGAAAGCTACCTAGCTAGTTGGAACTTATCTGCATAGTCATTCAGACTGGTATCTCATTAGGTACAGACGCCAGCACATCAAGCTACCCCAATCTGTCAATTTTCTTAGATAGATTTTCAACTTTATAAAATAACCATGAGGTTCATGTTCAATTGGGAAAATGTTACAGTTTGGGGTAGCTTGATGTGCTGGCGTCAGTACATTATGTGAATAAAACCAAATGAATCGGTGAGTATAATTATGTCATCATAAAAATAAATTATATCATCACTAGCTTTTGCCCGCGGCTCCGCCCGCGTGGATGTCGGTTATCGCGTAAAAAAGTAGCCTATGTCCTTACCCATATCCCAGGCTATATCTCGGCCAAATTTCATGACGATCGGTTCAGCGGTTAAGGCGTGAAAGCGTAACAGACAGACAGACAGACAGACAGAGTTACTTTCGCATTTATAATATTAGTAGGGATTGATCATAGTGTCACAGTAACGTTGAGGCTAATCGTGTAGCTTGAATGACAAGTGATGTCAGCCTAACAAAGCTATCTTACCTACCTACTTATGGATATCATTTTTCTTCGTGCCTCGAAGGTCGGCAGGGAACAGTCTGGCTTTGACACGAAGTACTCATTTGATATACCTACTAATTGTTTTGCGTAATCTAGGGTGTGGACTATATCGACGGTCCTTAAGTATAATCCCCTAAGTGGTAATACGTGATTTGCATGTTTTGTTTTCGTGACCTTCAGCTTAATACTATCGTTTACTTTAACAAAAATTAAATTAAAAATTTAAAAAACCCCCGTCCCAAACAAAAACTCAAAAAAGTAAAAAATAATATTTATAGACCTTTTAATTTTAACGTAATATTTTGATCAGGGCATTGTCAGGTCAGGGGACGGCTAGGCCTCTGTTTGGCGTTTTCATTGACCGTCCCCCGACTTGACAATGCCCTGATCAAAATATTACGTTAAAATTAAAAGGCCTATAAATATTATTTTTTACTTTTTTGAGTTTTTGTTTGGGTCGGGGGTTTTTTTAAATTTTAAATTTAATTTTTATTTCTTGCTTTTTAAACTTAATGTCTCCCTTAAATCACCTTATCTATAATCTATTCATTGAGACCTTTTCAATGAGCCCAAACACGATACTTCTGCTGTTTGTTGGTGAATAACTTGGGTTTCCTGGAAATTCCAGGTGTTGCTCCAGCATCAGTTCAAGGTTATTTTATTCGTCTAATATCATTGAAGTAATAGAATCCCAAATTTTGAGTTGATCAGAGGCTAAAATCTGTTTTTCAACCAGAAAAGAGCTGATAATCTTCAAACGGCTGAACCGATTTTGATGAAACATGTCTAAGAACACTCCCGACTAATACACCTTTCAAACAAAAAAAACTAAATCAAAATCGGTTCATCCGTTCGGGAGCTACGTTGCCTCAGACAGACACACACACACACACACAGACACGTCAAACTTATAACACCCCGTCGTTTTTGCGTCGGGGGTTAAAAATAAGTCTAAGATGGCAAAATGCGCTTTAAATTCATCATGACATTACATTAACTAGAACAAGATGTACAGTCGCCAGCAGGTCAAGCTATCCCAACTGTCAAATTTTTCCAATTGAACATAAACCTTATTCCTTTGAAATAAAGTTGAAAAACTATCAAAGAAATTTGACAGATTGGGGTAGCTTGATGTGCTGGCCTCTGTATATACGACTGATATTTACACGAAATGGAAATGCTTTACTTAATTTTACCAGTAAAATTTACCCAGACAATATTTTTTCTTCTATTGTTTCAAGTCGTCAGGCTATACAGGGTCAAACTAACTTAGCTAGTAAAACCCTGCAGACGATCACAACAATTTTTTTTTTTTTTTTTTTTTTTTTTATTGTTGTATACCTATACGACCCTAGTTTTAGTATATGCGAAACTCAAAACACGTCCAAGTATTTTTATGTAAAGAATCTATGTACAAAATTTTAAAAGTTTATCATGAAATATCACAAAGTTATAAGCTTGTTATAGTTGTGGTGATAACATTTTCTTTCAGACCTGCAATTTTTTTTTGAAAAAAATTTGTAATGTAGTGTAAAAAATATTGGAATCGATCCAGTTACCTATTTTGAATAACCATATTCAGGTTTCGCATAATTATACTAAAAATAATGTTGTAGGTATATAATCAGCCTATAATGTGTAAACCCACCCGTGTTCCCTTAGTTGATGCCTGTGTGCCAGGGGCCACGGTATCTCTTTCGAGGAACCCGCACCCATGGCAGGCATCGGCCCTTGCGGACCCTTCCAGTTGATGCTGACATCTCTTTGAGGCGCGTGGAACACAACGCGCCGTCGACCCAGGCCGGTCCTTACCAGACAGCGAGCTACCCATTACTCGCCGTCCGCAAGCCCGCGCCTACGGAGGCCGGGAATCAACCTGGGATTCCCGACGCCCGGAGGCTAGAACCGTGAGGGCGCATATACTGCCTCTCCCTCATGTGCACCGCCTCCCTCTTCGCGAACATCACTGCTTCGCAGAAGAAGGTGACGGCTACCCATTCACTCTCGCTCCGTACCATGACCTGGACCAGGACCGGACGCAAGAGATCGCCGCCGCCGATCGCCTCCACGAGGACACGGCGGTGCTGCGCCCAAGCCGGGTAGACCTCCACCGTATGTTCCACCGTGTCCTCAGGGCGATCTTCGCTGTGGAAACAACAGGAACCTCCCGAAACAGCCGTGTCCGGTGAGGACCTGCATCAGGTGGAAGGTGAGGACGCCATGCCACCTCTCAAGCCACTCCTCAAAGAGAGGACTTACGGCCGCAATCGTGGCGTGCCCAGGGCTTAGTGCGGGTTGGTTGATGTCTTTATATCGATACCTACGCAATATGTCTGTGGCGTTTCACTTTGCCCAACCAAAATTCAGGGTCAAATTAACCGGCGCGCGGCCGCGATCTCTCGCGTCCGGCCCTAGTACAGGCCATGGTTTGGAGCAAGAGTGCATGGGAAGCCGTCACCTCCTTCTGCGAAGCATAGTAATGCTCGTGAAGGAGGAGACGGAGAGCGTGCGGGAGAGGCAGGGATTGAGCCTTCGAGCCCTTAGCCGCTGCAGGAAACGCCCTGGGCGTCCATAGCGGACATAGGTAATGTGACCAGACGTCCCGTTTTGAACGGGACTGTCCCTTTTTATAATAACGAGTCCCGGTGTCCCCGAAATGAACTCTGGGACGCAAAAATGTCCCGTTTTTTGAAACCACGCGAAAATTTGAGTAGTCGAGCCGACCGGACGACAGCCGCTCCGCCGCGTGCCGACGCGCCGCCCGGACGCGAGCGGTGTACAGAGGCCAGCACATCAAGCTACCCCAATCTGTCAAATTTCTTTGATAGTTTTTCAACTTTATTGCAAAGGAATAAGGTTTATGTTCAATTGGGAAAATTTGACAGTTTGAGATAGCTTGACCTGCTGGCGACTGTACAAGAGCGAGACCGCGTCGTCGGTCGACACGACGATAGCCGAGAGTGGCCAAGACGTCATCGCTCGCGCTTTGTTGACTAATAGGGTATTTTCCAATTTATTAATAGTACATTATGGTACAAGTGTGTAACGTTGGTGATTATCGCTGAGGCGCCATTGAGACCCGAGCCGTCAGGCGAGGGTCTTAAGAGAGCCGAGGACGATAATCATCAATACACACGTGTATCATACGACGTTTTTCAACACACTTGCGAAGAAAATAATACTAAATCATCATCATCATCATCATCCATCATCATCATCCATCATCATCCATCATCATCCATCATCATCCATCATCATCTATCATCATCATCCAACATCATCCATCATCATCCATCGTCATCCATCATCATCCATCATCACTCATCATCACCCATCATCATCCAGCATCATCCATCATCATCCATCATCATCCAACGTCATCCATCATCATCCATCATCATCATCCATCATCATCCAGCATCATCCAGCATCATCCATCATCATCCAGCATCATCCAGCATCATCCATCATCATCCAGCATCATCCATCATCATCCATCATCATCATCCATCGTCATCCATCATCATCCATCATCACTCATCATCACTCATCATCACCCATCATCACCCAGCATCATCCATCATCATCATCCATCGTCATCCATCATCATCCATCATCATCATCCATCATCATCCAGCATCATCCATCCTCATCCAGCATCATCCATCATCATCATAATCATCGTTTTTAAGAACAAAGCAACTCAAACAATTAAAAAACAACCTATAACTCACTAAGAACAAAGCAACTCTACCAATTCTATAACTCACTAGTGAATAATAGTAATGAAAAAGTCACAGTTTGATAATAGGTGTCATTATGTGCCTAACTGCAGTGAAATTAGAGCCATTTTATGAGCAAGTGTGTTGAAAAAGTATTTTTTCAACACACTTGCTCATAAAATGGCTCTAATTTCACTACAGTTAGGCACATAATGACACCTATTATCAAACTGTGACTTTTTCATTACTATTATTCACTAGTGAGTTATAGAATGGGTTGTGTTGCTTTGTTCTTAGTGAGTTATAGGTTGCTTTTTGTTTGAGTTGCTTTGTTCTTAAAAACGATGATGATGGATGATGCTGGGTGATGATGGATGATGATGGATGATGCTGGATGATGATGGATGATGATGGATGATGATGATGGATGATGATGGATGATGATGATGACGATGATGGATGATGCTGGATGATGATGGGTGATGATGAATGATGATGGATGACGATGGATGATGATGGATGACGATGGATGATGATGGATGATGATGATGGATGATGATGGATGATGATGGATGACGATGGATGATGATGGATGACGATGGATGATGATGATGGATGATGATGGATGATGATGATGACGATGATGGATAATGCTGGATGATGATGGGTGATGATGAATGATGATGGATGACGATGGATGATGATGGATGACGATGGATGATGATGGATGATGATGATGGATGATGATGGATGATGATGGATGACGATGGATGACGATGGATGATGATGGATGATGATGATGGATGATGATGGATGATGATGATGATGATGATTTAGTATTATTTTCTTCGCAAGTGTGTTGAAAAACGTCGTATGATACACGTGTGTATTGATGATTATCGTCCTCGGCTCTCTTAAGACCCTCGCCTGACGGCTCGGGTCTCAATGGCGCCTCAGCGATAATCACCAACGTTACACACTTGTACCATAATGTACTATAATTTGAAGATTGGGACGAAATATTTAACAGAAAAATAAATTGATTGACATCCATTTTCTCAATTAGAAGTCATTTTTAAATAGAAGTTTATCAATTTGTTTTTTAATTAAATTAACCTCTTGAAGATTGGGACAAGATATTTAACAGAAAAATACAATTAAATTGATTTATATCCATTTTCTCAATTATAAACGATTATGTTCATTGTTTTGAATTTACTGCCAAAACGCTCCTTCCGATGACTTTTTTAATCACGTGACGAGACGTGACGTCAGATTTCAGATTTGTGTAAACGGCACTGGTAAAAATTATTTATCAATGTGTGGCGCAGTTTTAGAAGTATTTGTGCACAGAGGCACCGCACACCAGTAATACCATTTTCCATCCATTAACAAGCTTGTTAATTATAAACTCGACATTCCTTTGTTTTATTAGTTTACACAAAGTTGACGTCACATGTGTTTTTTTTTGGGTGGGAAATCGTCAAATAACTTCTCCAGCTCTGGGTGGAGCAAGAAGGCGTGTGTGTTACTGACTACAACCCACCCATAAAAACCCACCGATAAAAAACTCATCTGGAGCGTTTTGGCGGTAAATTCAAAACAACGAAAAATATGTTTGATTTTAAATAGTTTTTAATAAATTAGAAATACCCTACTGTTTGACAGGTTTTTCGTTCGCCCACTTCTCGATATTTATTTGTTGTTGTTTGCTGTTCGTGTAGGTACCTGTTAAATAATTAAACTTCTTTTGTTTTGGAATCATAAGTTAAGATGCCGCCGAAACACAAGTGTCCGTTCAATGTTAACATATAAGCAAAATATTCGTTTATCAAGCAAATAAATACCTACTTACTCCCTCAGATGTCAGATACGAAAAGTATCGTAGGTACAGAACTAAAGTGTTTTTTTTTTATTGACTACCTGTTAATTAACCTGAATAAACCAATGTCCCGTTTTGAGTCAAAGAATAAATGGTCACGTTAGACATAGGGGACGGCTAATAAAATGTCTTCTACAATAGCATAGTTACATTCATTATTGCTGAGCATCGTCTATTTGGCGTTTTCATATGGCCGTCCCCCGACCTGACAATGTTTATTAGGTACCTACATTTAAAATGCCAATAAATATTATTATTTTTACTTTTTATAAGTTTTTATTTGGGTCGGAGGACTCGGAGGTTTTTAATTTAACTTTTATTTCCTGCTTTTTAAACTTATTTAAGTAGTAACAGTAAACACACTACGATCGACACACGTCACGCTTAAATCTGCGCAACTTTACGTATGTTTCCCACAATGAAGTTTGTTAGGTACTAATTTATCCTCATTCCTCGTCCAGCACCCTAATTGCGTAACTCACGATTGATCATAATTGGTTTGGTCTTCACAGTTAAACAATATTCATTGCGTTATTTATGTTGTCGAACAGACGCATTTTTCGAACATATGAAGCAATGGTTTAACAATCCGTTTCAAAACGATACAGATTATGATGAATCGTGAGTTACGCAATTAGGGTGCTGATCACCATTTATCTACAACCTTTTCATTGAGACCTTTTCAATGACCCCAAACACGATACTTCTGCTTTTTGTTGGTGAGTAACTTGGGTATCTTGGAAATTCCAGGTGATGCTCCAGCACCAGTTCAAGGTTAATTTGTTCGTTTAATATCATTAACAGTAGTAGAATACCAAATTTCGACTCGATCAGACCCGTGGAATATGCTCATCAACCAGAAAAGAGCCGATAATTGGTGGTTGATAATTTTCAAACGGCTGAAACGATTTTGATGAAATATGTCTAAAAACCACCGCTAGAAAACCTACTTTTAAGTAAAAAAATCGCACCCATTTAGGTTCACCCGTTTAAGAGCTACCTTGCAACGGACAGACACACATAGCGGTCAAACTTATAATTTTAAAAGCCCTCTTTTTACGTCGGGGGTTAAAAAAAAATCCAACAAACTTTCCATGTTGTTTCATAAAAAGTTTATTTCATGCCAGTCACGACCGGGAAAACTGCCTTTCGTACTTATGTTGATAGATAAATCTTAATAATTTATGTAATGATATAACGAATTCTTTCATGAGCACTTTTGAATTCTTGATCTGTTCAATCAAAGTGCCATCGTAAATAATACTTTAAAAAAACTAAAAAAACACGCTTTTATTGCTGACCGAACTAAAAAGTAGAAACTAATTTTTAATTACAAAGAGTTTATGTTACAGTAGTAGGAAGTCAATAATTCAATTCAGAGTAAAAAGCGTGGGGTGCTTGATATTTTAATTATTACAACTATTCTATTGGCAACCATCTATGAGAGGAGAGTCATGAAAATATAGGAAAATGCACCCCACGCTTTTTACTCTGAATTGAATTATTGACTTCCTACTACTGTAACATAAACTCTTTGTAATGAAAAATTATTTTCTACTTTTTAGTTCGGTCAGCAATAAAAGCGTGTTTTTTTAGTTTTTTAAACTATTATTTATTTTCCATTTTTTAGTTCGATCAAATTTTTATCGGGAAAATTTATAAAAATTGTTTTTTTTTTTTAAATTAATTAATTTTTTTGAAATTTTGCAATTTTTTATCGGGTTATTGCATTGTCATCGGCCCTTCAGACGTGTGCAAAGTTTCAAGTTGATCAGACGTCTAGAAACCAGTGAAAATTAGGCTCAAAGATTCCGTTACATACATAGATACATACATACATACAACCCGAGCTAATAAAAGCGTTACAAAAACAGAAAATATGGCCTCGATATGGCAAATATGGCAGCTGCACACGTTTACAGTGACGATTTTGCTTATTCTCGCTATCGGGAGAAATAACTCTTTAGAAGGAGTTTTGGGCTGATAAGGAACATCTTCCCCGAACTGCAACTGCAGCGCATCAAGAGACAAATTTAACGATTTTTCCCAAACATAAAAATTCTCCTACCTACATGTATTGTGGAGTGCCAAACGTTTTTTTTTAATTCTATTGAATATTTTTTTCATGAAGTAGATGGACTGTTTGAAATGGGATTATGTGAACTTGGTGACTTTTATTGAATATTTTTAATTTAATTTCAATATTAACTTTGCACAGACACCAGCACATCAAGTTACCCCAATCTAATGTCTTTAATATTTAGATTATCATCTTTATTCAATATGCTTAAGGTTTATGTTCAATCGAGAAAATTTGACAGTTTACTTACCCCTTTCATCATCATCATCATCATTTCAGCCGAAAGACGTCCACTCTGGCCATAGGCCTCACCCAAGCTCCGGGGGGCTTTGCCGTAATCGCCACGCTTGGCAGGCGGGTTGGCGATCGCAGTATGGTGGTAAAATGCATAGAGAACGCTGCTGCCCATTCTCTAGTAACTCCCTTAGTCGCCTCCCTTAGTCCCTTAGTCGCCTCCTACGACACCCACTGGAAGAAATGGGATGGTGCTATTCTTTTACGCCCGGACACCATACGGGACAAAAATATGTGTAAAATTAGTAGAGTATAAAATTTAGCACAGTTTAAAGTTTATATGGAGGAGTACAGAAAGCTGATATCTAATCTAATACCCTTAAGGTGAAACAAGTCCACATTTTTTCCATACAAACTTCGGGAGGGTTTTACTCCACTGTTTGACAGTGTACATCATCAAAACTTAAACATGGTATGGTTTTGTCTCATTATTAATATTGTCGGTACGGAAACAGAATACTAAAATAAAAAGCCATTAAAAAGTTATGAGCCAACAAAGATTCGTTTTTCTTGATAATTTAACGTAACTTTGGACATGTTTATGTAATAAAAGAAGTGTAAAATCTCCAAAACGAAGTCGGTACCTACCGACAAAGCTCAATTATCGCAAAGTTCAATAAACGGAATTGGTCATTTATTTATGCAGTGGTTTTTTCAGAAAACCCGATCTTCCGAAGGACTTTTCTTAATTTTTTACGCGCCTGTGTTACTATAACTGATCCTGCAGCTCACTCAATTATGTTGTGCGTGTAGACTATCGTCTAACTGCTCATCACTGATACTACCTCTGTCTGACTCGAAGCCTGGTGAAACAGCGTGCTTTTTAGCCAGGCCCACCAGTGAGTTCGAGCCCGCGACTAGTGTACCCTTAAACGAGCAATTCTTGTATGTAGGTATATAATCTGTATCTCGGAAACGGCTCCAACGATTTTCATGAAATTTTGTATGCAGTGGGTTTCGGGGGCGATAAATCGATCTAGCTAGGTTTCATTTTAAGAAACATCACAAATAGGTGCACACCTGAAGCTGTCTGGTGGTCTACTTTGACCAAAACTCGCAGGTACTGAAACTACCTATATTTAAGTACACCCCGTATCTCACAATGCCTAGGTACTTAATAATCATAATGATAATGTGGGAGGAATGTACCATGACTCCTAGAGCTCATGTTGAAGAAGTGGATCGGTCGCTGTCATGGGTGGTACGTCATATTTAAAACTGCACTGCAAGGCACAAAAATTTTTATACAAACATTTGAAATGTGAATGCTACCAGCAGTGGAAGGGCGTGCAGTTTTAAATTAGACAATGTCTACATCTATGTCTGTCTGTGCCATCGCAGCATCCAAACGGCTGAATTGATTTTGTTTTTTTTTTAAAGTTCATTAAATCGAGTGTTTCTTGACTATGATTCAAGAAAAACTGTTCTGCCGTTTGAAGATCTCTCGCTATTTTCTAGATGATGAAAGGATATGAGCATCTTCCACAGGTCTGATAGAGTCGAAATCTAGAAGAACATAGTAACCTTGAACTGATGCTGTAGCATTACTTGATATATTTCGGTCACCCACCTACCAAACCATACCAAACAGATGAGGCCTAGTAATAATGAATATAAGTAATATGTCTCTTTGTTATATTTTCTTGGGAAACGTCATGTTTTCATGGAATTATTATGACGACGGACATAGAGAATGCATGGATTTCCACACAGTAAAACCAATATTGTATTACAGTATTTTGATTTTATTTACACATTTTATTTAATTGACATAAGTATTCTCAGTCATCATCTACTTTTTGACGCATATTTCTTTTGGGGTTATTGAACTTTCTCTTTTTGAACTCGACGGGTTCATCACCAAGAGACTCGACGCGCCTCTCCTTGAACTGAATTATTTCTGGCTGCACGATCACTGGTGGCGGCGGCAGCTCCTTTTCAGACTTCGGTAGCTGAAGATCGATGTGTTCTACAGGTCTGGAAAAGGATGAATAATATGTATTTTAAAAATGTCTCTTAAAAACAAGCGCTACTGTTGAACATGAAGGTTTGATTCCCAGGTCGGGCAAAGTGTTATTGGATGCTGCCATCTGGAATTTCTCAGAAGCAGCCCAGTCTGGATTTGTGCTTGGTTTCTCTGAGCCTCTATGACATGGGAGTTAAACATACCCTGCGAAATGTGGGTGAACTATGGATACACCTCTGCCTGACCTTTTGGGAAATACAGGCGTGTTGTTTATGTTGTGTATTTAATTTGATGTCAATTGGAACATTTATTTTTGAAAGATGTCTATTATAAGAATTCTAACAAACATTTTTTCTGAAAGTTGGTTACTTGTGACCATTTGCTCATAATGTATTTCTTCTTCTAACTAGGCAACTGTATAGACAAAGAAAATCTCTGTTATCCTCCTATCTCACCAATTATGTTGATTTAATAAAAATAAGAAAGTGGTTTGGGGACACAGGTGAAAGGTATTCTACCTTTGTCTTCTTAAGTTGTTTGGAGGTGGGGTTGTGGTCGAAGAGCGGAAGTGAAACTCCAACTTGTTGATAGTATGATTATATTTATATTGTCACACACGTCTTATAGTACAGAGGCCAGCACATCAAGCTACCCCAATCTGTCAAATTTCTTTGATAGTTTTTCAACTTTATCACAAAGGAATAAGGTTCATGCTCAATTGGGAAAATAAGGAAAAAAATAACGTCTTACAGTTTAGAATTAGATACCTGCCACGGATACCTGCTCACGTTAAAACACACAGTTATAACTAATTAAACTAGCACCTAGCTGCTTACGTTTCATAAGTGCCCATGCAGGTTTATATGAAATAAAATATTTTGATTTGATTTGAGTAGGGACAGAATAAACTAATTTGGCGCGTTGACATGCTTCGCAAGTTCGTGCCCATTCTTTGCAAACCCTGTTGACAGTAGGCCAAACGTAGCGTTCGGTCACCAAGCGGGTGCTAGCATATCGCCGGGATGACTAAGGTTGTGAACCTTGTTAAAGGCTTCTCTCCGAAAGGAAGGGGTTAGATAGGGACGAGGCTTGCCCGTGGATACATCACAGGTGACAGAAATATTCGTACCTGAAATTGGTCAATTGCAGGCTTGACCCTTGAGAACGCAGGAAAGATTACTCTTGGGTCTGACTTTTGTGCTTCGGCGAGGGCTTCGTCGTCCTGGTCAAATGCGATAGCGTCGATACATGACATAGCGTCAGCGACGACGTTATCCTCTCCCTTGATATACTTTATATCAGTCGTAAACTGACTAATAATGGACAGTTAGTTCAACTGAGCAGAGTAAAGTTTCTCACGGCGTTGTATAAAAGCATAGAGAAGCGACTTATGGTCCGTGAAAATGGTTTGTGTTGAACCTCAAGAATGAGGCGGAAATGTTATACGCTTTCGTACACCGCCAGTAAATCACGATAATAAGCCGGCCACTGCGTTTGCTAATCTGTCAATTTCTTGATGAAGAAGGCAGGAGGGACCCACTTGCCGCTAACTCGTTGTTAGAGACAATGCGGATGTTGGATGTGTCAGTTAATAGTCCGAGAGGCGCGCCGTTGATCGGATATTGCAGAAGAGTGGCATTAGCTAGACTCTCTTTGCAGGATTTAAATTATCCTAAAAATAAAGGTGTCCATATGGATGGTTTTGCACCCTTGCCTTTGGTTTTATCCACACATTTTATAAGCAGAGCCTGGAACAGCACTGCGCGGGGCACGAATCGGCGATAATAGTTCAACATGCCGAGAAAACGCCGCACACCTTGGACTGTTTTAGGACGTGGAAAGTCTAGGATGGTTTGTACACGATTTTGAGAAGGACAGGTTCCCTCGCTACTGATGTGGTATCCTAAGGATGTGACTTATCGTGCACCAAGGACGCACTTGGAGGGGTTGATTGTGACTCCATAGTCTCGCAGGCGTCCGAAAAGAATACGCAAATGCTCGCAATGAAGAAAGAAGAAGTGAGAAATCGAGACTTCGTGTGACCTAGTCAATAAATCACTGGAATGTTTGACCAGCATTGCGGAGACCGAAGGTCATGTGAGGAAATTCAAAGAGGCCAGTAACAATGGCTGTCTTCAATCAATCAAAAGTCATTTATTCGGGACATCCTCTTCAGATACAGGAATCTGATGGCATGCTTTCAACAGGTCGATGGTGCTGAATCTTTTAGTACCAGTAAGGTTGTGAGTTATACAAACTAAACACAGTACAGGCGACGCCACGTAATAGGCTGCGTACACAAATGCACAATACGTGACGCCAGTGGCATAGAATCGCACATAGATTGACTTACTCATTCACTACTGGAGTCCAGGAGCCATAGGGTTTGGGGGCGCGCGGAGCTGGTCCATAGTCCAAAAACTTCTTCACGGGTGGGGGGTCCTTGTTTACTGCCAACTCTCTCATTCTTTCTCTTGCTATGTGAGCGTTTACCTCTATATGCACATCCTTTTGGGCTTGTTTTTCTTGTTGTTTTCTGGAATCGAAAGAAATAAACATATGTGAGTGAGCCTATACTTATAGGTGATAGGTTGGCTGGTGTCTGCAACCCCAAGTCATAACGCGCGTATTTAAAGTTTAATAATTTTAAGTGACTTAAAGTCACTGTTGATGGTTCACTCACTTTAGTTTCTGGTTCTTTTTATCTTGTATTTCGTTTTTTAATTTGTTAGTTTCTTGTTCAGCTACTGACACATACTCATCAGGAGTATCCCAGGTGGTTTCTATAATGCAAAAACACATAGCATTTGTATATTACTTTTTGCCTAGCAAGTCTCTAAAAACGTTTAAAAAAAAGGTTACTAGTCAAAATAAATACGGGTAGCTAATTAAATTATAAAAAAATTATGACACTGATTCACATTCTGTGGTTACTTTATATCACATATGAGTTTATTAGTTATTAAAATTTTAGGAAAATCATAAACTTTTAAAATGTTGGTAAATAGGTGAGCAATATCACAATCTCTATCGCAATCACTACCGCAATATATATTTATCTATCACTGCTACATTTGTAATTGTTTTTATCTATTGTGGTATAATATTTTACTCTATAATTTTTGGGCACAAGTATCATTTTTTTTTCATATGGTCTGTTCAAAAAGTCAAGTCATTCTGCCTAGCCTTTTCCCAAGTATGTTGGGTTTGGCTTCCAGTCTAACTGGAAACAGCTGCATACCAAAAGTACCTATCTGATGAAAATGTCAACAAATGGATCAGGAAATATACCTGTAGGTGCCAATTTGTAGCGCCACTTACAAATTTAGTGCTTTTTTTACCATACAATCTCATTTACAATTCAATAAAGTATTACACTAAAATTGAACCAACATCCATACCATTTGTCACAGTATTCCAGTAATAGGAGCTCCCATCCTCACTCTTGACTTCCTCCCAAGTAGGTGCTGATATGGGCGTTGTGCTAACAACTATCGCAGTATCACTACTCTGATTTAGCAATTCATTTATATTCTGAAAATCAAAAACAATGGATTAGAAAAAAGGCAAGTTTTTACTATGACTATGTGTTAGAAAAGAACAGCATTCAATAATCTTTCTTGTCTACACCTTACAGATAACAGATAAATACAGAAATTTCACAACGGGCAGTCTTATTGCTAAAAGCACAATCTTCTTAAGACAACCTTAGGACTGATTAGTAGTACATTATGAATGTTATACTAGCAAGCAAGCAAGCTCAACCTATAACGTTCCCACTGCTGGGACACAGGCCTCCTATCCGTGAGGGGGAGTGGGCCGTAATCCACCACGCGGGCCCATTGCGGGTTGGTTATACTAAACTGCCACAAAACATTCATCAATCACCAAAAAGCGACCAAGTTGACAGTTATATCATAAAAATAGCCATCACCTGTAACATTTTGAACTACTTGTGTCAAAATTTGTGTCCTAATAATGTCATCAAATTTTAATTCCAAATTATTCTACTCCTCACCAGCCATGATACTTTCACTATTATTTACCATTTTAAATAACTATTTACCTGTGATGTGATGTCAGCATTGTTCTTCACATCATTCAAGTAAGCAGCCATAGCAGCTGTTTCCATTTTTTTTATATCATCATCAATCTTTTCTTTTTGCTTGAAGTCTTTAGCACTTTTCTTACTGAGCTGTGATATGTGTTTTTGAACATTCTCCTTGTGACGCTTACCGTTTTCATGAAATGAAATTGACTGAAATGTTAAATTATGGTGAGTATCAGAGGGGTCATGGGTAGGATATGACTGCTTGTAAGCATTTAACACATAGAGGTTTCATTTGGTTCTAATATGTCAAAAGCAGTGATGTGCTGTGGGAACATTCCCGTTCCCAGTAACTTCCCAACGGGAATGTTCCCATGTGCCCGGGAACATTCCCAGTTAGTGGGAACACTAACTCAAAAGTTAAAGATTTTTATTTTTTTTTATTTTTAGATTAGGTTTCATATCGCATGTTTAAAATAATAAAAGATAGAAATTCAATGCATATCTTTTACACCCATAATGTGGTACTGAGAATTTTCGGTAGTTAATTGATGTTAGTTGTGGAGAGTTAAACTGACAACAAAAAAACTATCCTTTTAACTGTGCAGGTGTGTACTACTGTACAGTCACCAGCAGGTCAAGCTATCCCAAACTGTCAAATTTTCCCAATTGAACATAAACCTTATACCTTTGTAATAAAGTTGCAAAACTATCAAAGAAATTTGACAGATTGGGGTAGATTGATGTGCTGGCCTCTGTACTTATCCTTTTTTTTTTTTTTTGGGTGGGAAATCATCAAATGACTTCTCCTGCTGAGTAGAGCAGGAGGGCGTGTCAGACTTTTACTGACTAAAACCCACCCGTGCCCCCTCAGCAGCCCGTATGCCAGGGGCCGTGGTATCTCTTTCGAACAAACCCGCACCCCTGGCAGGCATCGGACCTTGCGGACCCCACCAGTGGTTGCTGACATCTTTGACGGCGCGCGTGAGGAACACAACGCGCCGTCCCGTCTACCACTTTTCGGCCGCAGAGGATAGGGAGAGCGGCTGACGCTATACCGACACTCCTCTTCCCCTGCGGCCCCACCGCGTCCACCATCAAACGGTGGCGGCCCCGTCCAGGCCACGGAAGGGAAGAGCGCTGCTCAGAAGCACCGGCACTCCTCCTCTACCGCAGCCTGTAACCCTCAGCCGCGATGCCTCCCATTCGACATCGCGGCCCACCTCAGTTGCGGTGCACCTCACCGCAACCTACTTTTTGGCCGCTACGTCAATGGCTTGAAGGCAAAAGCCCTGACGAGTGGCCCCACCTTTGGGTTCCTCTTGGCTTCACCGTGGATGGGAGACCACGGTTACTAAGCCCCCCCCGCAACGACAATGCGGGAACCCACTCGGGGGGGTTTACTTATCCTTTGTGCATGATTTATGGCTCCAACTAACCGGGTCGGCGTAACAAACAATCCAGACTGTAGAGACATCCCAACAAATTGGCCGCTCACAATACCAGCTTGTGTCAGCAGACTTAAAAGACGCAACATCCTACAATTGGATAACTTGGAGAGAGCTTCGTTATTCATATGAAAGTTGTTCCTGATGAGGAATAACTATTCCCTGCCAGACCTTCCTGCAACTCATCTGCTCATAGTTTTTAAAAACTGATTGCAAGATAAAACACAAGAAAAAAAGAAAAGGATAATGTATTGTACCAGTCTATTTAAATAACGTTTCAAAATATTGTACATAATCTCTGAACGACGGGTTGCGGGTAACGACGGGTTCGTGGAAACTGTCCATACGGTCGGGTCTAAGTTTTTCAAGGCCCATCGTATCAATAAAAATAAGAGGCTCTCTGATCCTACTTTGCAGCTCATGAAGGAGAGGCGCGAGATGGTCCTGCAGTCTTCAGACGATGCGCTTGAGTACCGGCAGTTTAACAGACAGATCTCTAAGTCCTTGAAAAGCGACCTCCGCCGCTTTAATAGAGAATGTATTAAAGACGCAATAGAACGGAATAAAGGCTCCAAGGTCTTTGCTAGGGATCTGTCTATTGGGCAGAGTCAGCGTACGAAACTGAAGACCGATGAAGGCAGGATCGTATCCACCAAGCCTGAGCTGTTGAGAGAGATTGAGAGATTCTATGGACAGTTATACAAGTCAACAAGAAACCCCGTTACGAATCTGGCAAACGACCCAAGAGCTAGATTGACCCGACAGTATACTGAAGACATCCCGGACGTCAGCTTGTACGAGAAGCAGCTTTAAAAACAACAAGGCGCTGGGTGATGACAGAATCACAGCTGAACTCCTAAAGGCCGGCGGGAAACCCGTTCTTAAGGCCCTCCAGAAGCTGTTTGATTCCGTCATACTCGAGGGCAAAACGCCACAGGCATGGAACAGAGGTGTGGTGGTACTTTTCTTTAAGAAGGGTGACAATGCCCTTCATAAGAATTATAGGCCCATCTCACTTCTATGCCATGTCTACAAGCTGTTCTCCGAAGTCATCACAAACCGTCTAGCGCGCAGGTTTGACGACTTCCAGCCTCCCGAACAAGCCGGGTTCCGTAAAGGCATTAGCACAGTAGACCACACACATACACTGCGGCAGGTTATACAGAAGACCGAAGAGTATAATCTGCCTCTCTGTTAAGAGTTTGTGAACTACTAAAAAGCCTTTGATTTGATCGCGACGTGGGCTGTACTGCAGTCCCTCCAACGGTACCAGATCGACTATCGGTATATGGCGGTGTTGAAGTGTCTGTACGAAAACGCCACCATGTCAGTCCGACTCCAGGACCGGCACTCGAAACCTATCCTTCTGCAGCGAGGTGTAAGACAAGGAGACGTTATCTCTCCGAAACTCTTCACCGCTGCACTGGAGGAGGTTCTGGACTGAAAAGGGGCTGGCATCAACATCAATGGCGAGTACATCACTCACCTTCGGTTTGCCGATGATATAGTTGTCATGGCTGAGACCATGGAGGATGAACATGGACAAGAGAAAGGTCATTTCCAATGCCCATGTAACACCCACTCTAGTAACGGTCAGAGGAGCTGCACTGAAAGTTGTGGACGAGTACGTTTACCTAGGACAAACTGTCCAGTTAGGTAGGTCCAACTTCGAGAAAGAGGTGAATCGTCGAATCCGACTCGGCTGGGCAGCGTTCGGGAAGCTTCGCATTATCTTCTCGTCCCACATACCGCAATGTCTCAACACGAAAGTCTTTGACCAGTGCGTGTTGCCAGTGATGACATTTGAAACCGAAACGTGGTCGCTCACAATGGGCCTCATAAAAAGCTTAAAGTCACCTAAAGGGCGATGGAGAGGGCTATGCTTGGAGTTTCCCTGCGTGATCGAATCAGGAATGAAGAGATCCGCAGGAGAACCAAGGTAACCGACATAGTCCGAAGAATTGCCAAACTTAAGTGGCAGTGGGCAGGGCACATTGCTCGCAGAACAGATGGCCGATGGGGCTGAAAAGTTCTGGAGTGGCGACCGCGTACCGGAAGACGTAAAGTTGGAAGGCCTCCCACAAGGTGGACCGATGACCTTGTGAGGGCCGCAGGAGTCCGCTGGATGCGGGAAGCACAGAACCGGTTGAAGTAGCGGAGCTTGCGGGAGGCCTACGTCCAGCAGTGTACGTCTTTCGGCTGAAATGACGATGATGTTGATGGTGAATCTCTAAACCTCCTAGTCTCCTACATTCGAAATTTTTATTTACCTCTTTCTAAAATTAATACAATGAACGACAAGTTACTAAATGAGTACTCATTACATGTCAAATCTACTTACTTACTAAATCTTATCAGTAACTTTGAATGTTATTATATTTTTACTTTTATTATAATTCTATGTGGTTTCACCGACACGTTCCCAGCAATTGGGAATATTCCCGGGCACTGGAAAGATTCTTTTGGGAACATTCCCACTTTGGGAACATTCCCGGGAACGGCACATCACTAGTCAAAAGCATAAAGTAACATGCAAACCAACAAATTGCTATGATTTGAGTCCTTACTACTTTGTTATCAGCAAACCAACACTTGCAAAATTCACAATACTTTCGCGCTTGAGACTTCCAGTATTCCGTCCTGAAAAATAATTTCGGTCAGTTAATATTACAAGTAATCACAGATTTAAGGCATAATTTGTGTGATAAATAGGTTCTTACATTGTTTTTTCAGTGTAATCCTAACTATATTTATATGAAATATAATCTGTAGTACATCAATTAATAACAAATTGCTATTGTCTCACTGTTTAAATTTATAATTGCAGCACAATAAATAATAACAGTACATATTTTGCTTTACTTCGTACACAAAAATACAAAATCCAATGAGAATGAGAAACGTCAAAACCATCGCCATTCGCGTAGGTTTGACACACAAACTACTTAGATACTGGTTTGACTTTGACATGACAATCATAGGCCGCATTCCGAATTGGAAAATAGCGCTGTGAACGCTTTTTTTCTCACAACGATACTTTGCGTTCCGATTTCGATGTCACGATTATGTCCACGTTCCGAGATACGATAATATCGATTTGAGCGCGCTCACACCCGTTCTGAATTGGCGTAAGCGTTGAAACGTCATAGATGACGTCATGACATGCGCCATCTTGCGATAACGACGACCATGCGTTATTCTACTATCACCGTGAGCGCTGTCAAAAATTACAGTTGGGCTGTTTTGTTTTGATTCGCATCGTATCTTTAGCTAACTTAGATTTATTTGAAATTGTGCTTCTATCTAAGAAGAAGAACTGTGTGGTGTATACAAGTTTATATAATATATGTTTTAACGTTGAGTGAACGCTTTTATCGCGATCACGACCGTTCCGTATTGTTAACAAAAATGACGGTTATTGACCTGCTAGTGTCTGTACATGACCAAAAAGGAAAGTCAGACGGGAAATTCCATAGAAAACAAAGAGCATAGACTTAAAGAATGGACTGCGCGTTCCGTATTTAGTTGTGCAATGAATCAGACCGAAAAGTACGAGACAGATAAAGCGAATGTGTGGCCAGCATGTGGCCAGTAGTGTCTCTTTCTAGTATGTTATGCTTGCAGAAAAGAGGCAGGTATTGGCCGCACAGTTGCTTTGTCTCTTTCTAAAGAGTTGTCACTTTTGTGAGGATAACGCTCAGTCCATTCTCTGTCTATGACAAATATCTACAGATAGTTCGTTGTTCTCCGATTTGTCTGCCCCAGGGTAGAGAATGGAAAATCCTTTTAAAATAGAGAACGAACCTACAGATGCAGTCGACGTCGAGGCTGTCCCACCTGCACGCCTCCGCCTCTAAAAAAATCACGGGGTAGGTTAAAAAAGGCCAAAAGTAAGGAATTTTAATGATAGTTTAGTTCGGTGTCAACAGAATCGGCACCATTGTCGATTACAATTAGACAAACTTTCGAATAGTTGTGAACACAAGGTAGAGGTATTTGCAATGCTTCTGACGTTCTGAATTCTGTATTAAACTATTCAAACCAAAGGAGAGAGTTGCTGATGAGCATGAAATTGACACAATATTGGACCAAGGTCTGCAGCTGTTTATGTGTATGCCCATTATACCCACAACAAGAATTAAGTATCGAAGGAAATTAGAGTGCTGAACTCGAGAAAACCCCCGGGTGTGATCTGCAAAGCTATTCACAAGCATTCGACAGGTTAAGGACGCTATCACATTTTTCTACGAATTACGCTGGTTTTCTGGTCCCATTTACAAGCAGAGGATTCACAACTGCGAGGCAATTATGATCTTAAATTAAAGATAATTTAGTCATCTCCACATTGACGGCAAGAAAATTGCATAGCCCCATACAAAATGTTCACACAAATACGTTTTCACCACGACAGTAATCGCAGAAAATGACAAAAAAAGGGGTCTGAATAGGAACCATTATAGCTAGAACAACTGCATATTTTAACTCCAAAATAATAAGAAATTGTGGCTTATATAGTCCTGTAAGCATATAAGAAATATTTTGTAGTTAAATGTATAACTTTTTTATTTACGAGCAAAAGAATGATCGCTCTCCAATTTCTTCATACATTTTCTTAACGAAGTCCGTCATTCCGCGCTCAGACGCGCCCTAGGAAGCACGGGTGTATCGCTTTCTTGTAAAAAATAAATACGATCAAAATAATAATAAAGTGAATGCCGTGCTCTATACTGTAGTTGAAAAAAGTTGATACTTTTTGGCCCAAAAGTATGAGTATCAAACTTATTACGAGTTTAGAAATAAATAAATGAAATTTTAATTCGTACATATTTAAGGTAGTCATTATTGAGGGTTTTGGAGTTAATGATGACTATGAATATGTTATCAGTTTACACGAATACAAGATAACGGATGAATTTCCTTTTTTAGTGTGGTAATGATAATGTAATGACGCATGTGTCGTCCATTTTTGGAACGAATTTCTTTAACGCAGCTTGCGCTAGGGGTAAACGAGGGCGCTGACGCCGACTGTGAGGTCAAAATAAAAATCCAAAATGGCGGCTGCGGAAATTTGCAAACTTTTCACGATGGTTGTAGTTTTCATAACTTTTTAGGGTGCTGAAGCTGATAGTGAGCTCAAAAAGCATGATGTTCAAATTGTTCGTCGTTGAAGAAGGAACTTCGTTCCCAACGGGACCCTACACATATTTGTAATTCAAGATGACAGATGTTTTTTTTTTAGTAAAAATGTGGACATATCTATCAATTTTAGGGATTTTTAGGATTGTGATTACCAATATTTTATCCATATTTTATTCAAACGCGGGTGTAGTTTTTATGAAAATCTAAAACCAAACTGGTTATTGATTTTGGATATTTTGGGGGTAGTGACTACGTACCATGTACCATTCATTTTTTAATTTAAGATTGCGGGTGTAATCTTTAGATGAAAAGTCGACATGTGTATCAATTTTGGGGGTTTCAAACTCAAACTCAAAGCATTTATTTCAAATAAAACAATTAAGGCACTTTTGAATTGTCAAGGTCGGTGAGTTAGAAAGATGAAGCTAGTTGCCCATCCCAAAGCGTAGGTACCTATGGAGAAGAATGGGCAAGAAACTCCATGGACACTCTTTTAAAATCATGATATTGTTACAAAAATTAGGTTACATCATTATGTTGAAATTATCAATGTGAGAACGATGTAAAAAGACGTGTACATTAAAATCGTCCGTAAGTAAAACAGAAATAAAATAACTATTCAGAAATTAAAATAAGCCGTGGGAGATAAGAGATAACCAGTTCCTACGGGCGGCACCCGTTCACGAACATGAGGTATGGATCAGCACCATTCAGTTCAACCATTTTGAAGGGAACATAATGATCCAACACACACGCCACCATCAGCTAGACATTTGAGTGAGCATGACATACTCTCAGCTGCCAGGGCACATTCAAGTTAATGAAAGACGTATCCTGTAAATGTTAGCTTTATAATAGGAATACAGTTCTCACAATTATGCTATGCAATTATATAATACTAATAGTTTGAATTTATACAATGCAAAGATATCTAGCTTTTACAATAATTAGCACCTCCAACAATGTTTTCAAATGTTAATCAATTTAGTTTAAGCTAGGTACCTTGTGGAGTCGGATGAGCAGCGTTTAGCCAAGCATTTTTGTCAGCGATGTTATTCCCTAACTAATAATAAGCAAGGCTGCATAGTGTGCGTTTTATAAAAGATTTAAATTTAGTTTCATTCAGTTGGAGTATGTTGGGAGATATTTTATTGGTTTGCAAGTATGATCAACAATATTTTAACTGAATTAACGTTTAATAAAAAATCTGAACATGCGCTCCAATCTCAAAGGTCGGATTCGGGCGTCACACATTTTTAGCTTAGTTTTCTGTAGGGAATTAATATCCTGTTTATTTTCAATTGCTACGACAGTCTACCATTACCGATCGTCATATTTGTTTAAAAGCCAAACATATTATTAAAGTATTTTATTATTAGACGTCAGTGTCCGAAGAAGCGTCATTTTTGTCAACAATACGGAACGTAGAGATGTTATATTATGGTCATTTTTAGGTAATCCTATTATTGAATACATTAGTCAACGCATATTATGGTACCATACCTATTACTGGGTAATAGTATATTAATAGTATAATAGTGAGAGTTTACTGTTCATAAAATACGAAATATTCAACCGTTTTGGATTATATGTTTAGCTCATTTAGCTGAATGATCGCGCATATTATTGATATAAACACAGAACTAAAATTTCCTTTTCTATGGATATAAATATAATTATAAAATCGCGTCGCGCGGCCTCGGAGAATAGGTACGAAACTATTATTTGACTATTATTGACCTAATTTGAGAACATTTGTGTTACTTACCTAATATGAAACTCTGCCGTGTACCTATTATGTATACCTAATACGAATATATTAGTTACGCCTCCAACGGAACGCTCGTGATCGCGATAAAAGTGTTCACTGAACTTTAAAACATATAGTCACTATATTAAACATGAATACACCACACATTTCTTCTTCTCATATATAAGCACTATTTCAAATAATCTAAGTTAGCTGAAGGTACAGTAGCATCCAAAAGCGGAGTACCAATCTCAAAAAGTAATAGATTGACACTACGGTTTAACTTACGACCTTCATAAATTAAGTAATTTCTATACTGTAGACACACACACTCTCATACCTCTACAAATGATTGTATTTCATAAATTCAACCGTTAAAGTAAGTGACGTGATAGCTTAGTGGTTACTGTACTTGAATTAGCGCCCTCGTGCGTAACGAGTCTCGGGTTCGAATACCACGCGCGGTGTGCTAGACTTTTTATTATTTTAAAAATCGCTTCTGACCTTCGATCAATATTGATCGAAGCTTCTGACTATAGTTTATTGTTCTGTTCGTCTTGTTCACTAAACTCGTAAAACTTTATCAATATACCCCACAGAAATCTAAATAAATTTAAATGATAGTTAACTTACGACTCATTCATCGTGACATATAGAACGGTGTTGGTTGTTATTGTGTGCTAGTGACGTGTGTTTAATCTATTGGCGGTCTTCTAGTTCATTTTAAAATGTAAAATAGAAATGAAAGCGAATATTATTGCGCTGCATAAAAGCGGACTTAAATATCACAAATATCTGATGAAACCAGCCTGAGTGTGAGTATTATGATTTAATTATTTTATTAAGCACTTATTTAATAAAAGTATTACTGCTGATCCTTGTAGTCATTTTAAAACGTTTTATAAATATCATAACGTCTAAATAGAAGAAAAATATAAAATTTCAAAGTAAATTTATTTCCTAGATTAAATATTTATGTGAAATTTATATTTCAAATAATTTTGTTTCTAAATAGTAATACATATTAGTATGTATTTTGTTTAGTAGCCTAACAGTACCCCTTTTTTGTTTTAGTGAAATACTGTGAGTCAGTGGATGAAAAAATATGAGGAAGGGGGTAGCCTTGCCCGTCGAAAGCAAAGTGGAAGACCCCAGCTTATAAAAGAAAGCGACAGCACAAGTGGTTTCAAAATGACAAGACATTTTGCAAAATTATTCGACACATATTTCCGAACCGTGCGCCGTGCACTCCACGCAGAAGGTTTGCGTCATCGAAAACCAGCTCAAAAAACATAAACATTAACATTAAGATATAAATTAGTAATATTTATAATTATTGACTTTTATCGATTTTAGTAATATTCACATAATATTGTGTCATATTCGCAATATGGATTATTTGATTATTTCGAGGTTTAGTTTCAATCTTCTTTTCGTAATGAAAATGATTACTCAAGCTATAACTTCATTAAGTCCTATTAAATACGATTTGTTAACTTTGGGGTTTGAGAGAATTAACTCACTCGCAGTAGATTTATTCCAGTAGTAGTACTACTGAGTCATTTAATTGTATTGTGACAACTTGTCTGCATTTGTTATTTTTACGTGGATAGATTTGCGTAGAAAAATGTCATTTCTTTAAAGTACCGCACATAGTAGTAATTACAGCACAATATTATTATATTACTAAGATACAATAGCCTAATTATCATGGTTCACCAATTAGCTACTTTACTTCAATAAATTGTTCTTTATGAGAAAATAAACTGTTAACAAGAAGTTATTAGTAGTTATTTTTATACCTACTTCATAAAATTATAACGAATAAACATTTTGTAATCACATAATATTCTTAATCCTTTGTTTTAATAATAATATAAGTAATTTAAAAAAAAAACACTCTCGTATAACGAATAATAAAAGAACTGATGAAGATTATTGTTGAAAAAGAAAAATAAAAGTCTCATCGGGAGATTTGAACCCAGACTTATGTCACGGTGATATTTACCGTGCTTATGTGTTTCTTAATCAATGACAATACGCTGCGAGCTACCGAGACTTGATTTTAAAACGTGAATTTTAGCGATGGTATGAACCGACCAAGGTCATACGTAGTTTACTACGTAACACAGTACAGACAGAGACAGAGTACTCTGTGCGACGCGACGGTATGTTTTTTGTATCTTTCGACGACAGTGGTGTGTAAGTTCTGTGGTGTGCGGTCTGGTTACATCACTTATACACACAGCTGTAGGTACGGCCTGGACCGCGAGTCATAGCAATATAACCCTTAGCATGTTAATGGACTCTTGACCGCGACCGTACATACGATGCGACTCAAAACAAAACAGCACAACTGTCATTTTTGACAGCTCTCACGGTGATATTAGTTTATCGCATGGTAGGCGTTATCGCAAGATGGCGCATGTCATGACATCATCTATGCCATTTCGCGGGACATCGTTATCGCGCTCAGGCCAATTCGGAACGGGTGTGAGCGCGCTCAAATCGATATTATCGCAACTCGGAATGTGGCCCATATTGCTCTGTGGGTATGACATCATTTTGCTGTGTAAACAAATGCGCTTCTAATTTGTACGATAATTGTTTATAATAAAAAAAGAGCTCTTATCGTTTGTTTGCTGTTCCTGAATGTAAGATATTATTTCAATAAAAATTACTTTAGTTACGAGGATAGTATAAACTCACATGTCACAAAAAACAACAAAACGCAACGCAAGGCCTGCCTTGTGTTGTCTTTTGCAGATTTTGGACCTTGCATCCAAACCGTATCCAAACCCACTAATTACTTTACTCTTTGCCCACTAGTTACTGAACTGTTATAAGTAGCCGACATCGGTGGTAAAAGGCCGAAGAGGAAAAACCTTGTTAAAGTGGGAGGCACAGTCACACAGTACTATCTGCTCCACTTCAACGCCTTTTGATATACAGGGTGTGCCGTAAATAGTGGTCCACCGTTAAGGATTCGTTATGCCAGATAATTTACTATAACATATTTAAAAAAAAAACCATTTTTACCCAAGGATTCCGAAACTATTTATTTTTTTGTTTTATAAGTATTTACGAAATTGCTACCTTGTAACCACTGGAAAATAAAAAAATATGGTCAATAAAAACCATTTTTTTTAAAGAATGTTTTTTTAAGGTAGAAATTTTGTAAATACTTATAAAACAAAAAAAAAATAGTTTCGGAATCCTTGGGTAAAAATGGTAATTTTTGAAATATGTTATAGTAAATTATCTGGTATATCGAATCCTTAACGGTGGACCACTATTTACGGCACACCCTGTATGTACAATTATGTACAGAGGCCAGCACATCAAGCTACCCCAATCTGACAAATTTCTTTGATAGGTTTTCAACTCTATTCCAAAAGCATAAGGTTTTTTTTATGTTCGATTGGGAAAATTTGACAGTTTGGGATAGCTTGACCTACTGGGCGACTGTACCTATACCGAAAAAAAGGGGACTGGGGACCCCTGAACAAAGTTCCGAGGTTATCCAACCGGCTAAATCTCATGCATCACTCACGTATGCTGCGGCTACACTACGGGCAACATCAATGCCCAACATCGTGAGAACAACGCGGTTAATTAAGATTCCGATAATAATAAACGCGATAAATTCAGCGGCCACACTACGGTCAACGTCAATGCCCAACATCGCTATAAACAACGCGGTAAAGAATCTGCTAATATGCAATAAATCTAAATATAATCACGGTGGACAATGACAAACGTTAGTGTGGCCTTTAACGCAATAATTCTCACGTTTGTACTACCACTCAATTCCGGAACAAAGTTTCAAAAAATACCTCTTCGGCTTTTTTGTCATTTGCAGATCACAATTTAATTTTAATGACAATAATTCTGGAAACATATTTGTGACGGTCGCGGATCATGTTTTGATACAGCCTGACGGACCTGCAAATTGCAAAGCTGCTTTCTTAGCATATCCATAGATTATCCCGTGTTGCACAATATGTGTGTGTGACGAACTATTTAGTTTATAAACTGGGTCACTGTCTAACGAAATAAAAATAATTTATTTTAATAAACGAATTTCATGAACTTATTGTATGTATGTGTATGTACAGTCGCCAGCAGGTCAAGCTATCCCAAAATTGTCAAATTTTCCCAATTGAACATAAACCTTATTCCTTTGGAATAAAGTTGAAAAACTATCAAAGAAATTTGACAGATTGGGGTAGCTTGATGTGCTGGCCTCTGTACAATACAAGAAATATATTTTGACCCAGCATAAGTTCCTATGCTTGGGACACACGCAGCAAGTTGGATTTGTCGACAGCTGATTTGGCGCTAGTAATATTAAAATCTGTATGCACGGCTACACATCAAGCTATACTTTTCCAGTTTACGCTGATCTCGCACTGTACGGAAATCCTATACAATGCGAAATTAGCTTAAACTGGAAATGTATAGCTTGATGTGTAGTCGTCATGTAGTCGTGTGTGCTTTTTCAAAAGCTCATGTTCTGAAATCGCCACCGACTGAAGTCGCTAGCATTCGTTTTCACATGTTACCTAAAAATTTATTAATAAATTTTTGTGTAAAAAAAAGTAGGTAATAGTGTCGACCTGAGAACCTCCTCCTTTTTTTCGGCGGTTAAAATAAAAATTAATGTTGTCTATTTTTTTCTTAACTAATCTATTAATTCAGTATTGCCCTTATAATAACTGTTGATAAAGGTAAGGAATTTTATGTTGAATGTAGTATGTAGCTTAATTTCATAGAAACGATTTTAGCTAATCAAACGTAAAAAAAACAGCTAGTTAAATTTAACGGTATTCATACATTGCGATGAAAATATGCGTTATGCAAAACAATTAAATGCAAGTAAGTAGCACTTATTGGTTTCTGCTTCAAAAGAGTGCACCAACAAAGTCAACAGTACATTTATTTTAATTCCATATTTTACCTCGGGCCAAATTTCCATAAGAGCCACTAAATTGGTATTTTATTGTAGGAAGAAAAGAAACAAACATTATTGATCAAATGGCAACACTGTTTTGGTTACATTGTGATGTCGTCGTCGAGTATCGAGTGTCGTCGTCTTTTGTAGAATTTTATCAAGGTAATGTTTATAATATGAATTTTGCATGTTTTATTTTCACTATCAATATGTGTAAGTTTAAAATGCGGTATTGTTATACTACTTTGTTGATTATAGCCGCTACCAACTACTTGTCATTTATATATTTCTTGGCGGCCATATTAAAATTTGAAGATAAACTACGACTTTGTTTTATCCTGTTTAATCTCTATAATCTTGTTCTGTTTGTGTTTAAATACTCAACAAATCACAATAAAATGGCTTACACTTTATTATATTTACTTTAGTTACAGTAGGTATTTGTTTGCAAGACAGAATTTTCTGTTTTGTAATTTATTTGTACTTATTTTGGTGCTTGTTGACGCGTCTCGTAATCTCGTTTACCGATCTTGCTTCAGTGTAGCTATCTAAAATGTTAATTGATAATGGTCTATTTATTGTTACAGATATCCCCGGACTAAGTTGGTGAACGTGATAAACTTCTAAATAGCTTATGTGTCGAAAAGTGACTTATCGTAAAATTTGTTTAGTGTCGGACTTGGACAAAGAATTGTGATTCTAAGTTTCTAATTTTAGTCGTGTCCCTAGTGGGATTATTTGGCAAAATGATGACCGAAAATAGAATTAGTTCAAGTAATCACGTCGGAAACAGTATGACCAGTCAGAATAAGGGGTTCGTATCACTTTTTGTTGCTAGTAAAATTTATATGAATATATTTTATAGAAATCTTTTATTATTTTTTCAGAGATGTCGATAAAAGTATCGATGACATCGGTTGGAAATCAAAATTAAAAATACCCCCGAAAGACAGGAGAATAAAGACTAGTGTAAGTTTTAATAAATACCCTCTACTGTTATTATTTTTGTTTTACTAATAAAATTCTTTTAGGTAAAATAATCTGAATAACTGTTACGGACTCATTTTATGCATTAGTTAGTACACTAAGAAGGTGATTTCTAATCTTTAACTTTTTAACCGACTTTAAAAAAACAACGTTATGCATTCGGCGATATATTTAGTCATCTATGTACCCAAATTATACCGCGACTACTGAGCTTTTTTACGTGATTGTTTTTATATTTTGTAGAGGAAGCTTGCGAAGTGGTCTCATAGGTTTTATTAACTTTGATTGGCTAGTTTTTGAGTAAGCTTATTAGTATGTGTTTTTTCCCCACTTAGTTTATGTTGAAGTTATAATCACTTCCTTCCTACTTATTTACATCGCTAGTAGTGGTATACCAATTTGTGTGGGGGTAGGTACCACAGCTAAAAAGTAAAATAAATATTTTATACAAAAAAAAAAAAAAAAACAAATGCAAAAGCTAACCAATTTTCTTGCTAAGAAAACATGAAGAATAGCTATAATATCTTAAAATAGGAAGGTACTTAACTTTATTTGATTCGTTTATTATCAGGAATTCAGCTGTCCCTTGTTAAATAATTAAAAGTTCGTTAGTTTCCCTTATCTTAGCTCCATATGTAAGATAACATCACTTCTCTTAGTAATTTTAAGTGCATTGGTGAATGTCTATATGTAGTGTTAAAATCCTTTTTTTTCTCTCGTTTTAGATTTATCTTCTATAATATTTAGGATTAACAATCAATCAAAAGAAAGAAAATAACTACCATCTATGATTCATTATTATAAGCTTACTTATTTGAGGGTGTCAATTTTGCAAACCATGCAGTTGCATTCTGTTGTTTTGAAGCTACCAAAATGCTACTTTATTTTAGGATTTATTTAGTTAATCTCTATGAAGCTCATTGTATTTTCTTGTTAAAGGATGTAACAGACACAAGAGGTAATGAGTTTGAAGAGTTCTGCCTAAAACGTGAGCTGCTGATGGGAATTTTTGAGAAAGGATGGGAAAAACCTTCCCCCATTCAAGAGGCTTCTATTCCTATTGCACTCAGTGGTAAAGATGTCCTTGCAAGAGCTAAAAATGGAACTGGCAAAACTGGCGCTTATTGTATTCCAGTTTTAGAACAGGTTGGATTTAAAGTTATTACCTTTATAATTTATTACTGTTGTACAATTATTGTCTAAATGACCGAAATGATGATATTTTTGGATTCCCCTTCACTTCTTTATAAGTGATAAAACCCGTATTTACTGATTGTTATAACTGCCTGCATACATGATCATAGCGAGTGCGAGAGTACTTTATAAATATTATTATTTTTCTATATTTAGGTGGATCCCAAAAAAGATGCTATTCAAGCTTTAATTGTGGTACCAACTAGGGAGTTAGCGCTCCAGACATCACAAATTTGCATTGAACTGGCAAAGCACACAGATATTCGTGTAATGGTAACTACAGGAGGTACTAATCTCCGGGATGACATTATGCGTATTTATCAAAATGGTAAAGATCCTGTTTTATTTTATTTTCTATAAATTGGTATTTATATCTTGTATCTAATTTGTGTGTCATGTTTTTGTTTCAGTTCAAGTTATTATAGCTACGCCAGGTCGTATGATTGATCTCATGGATAAACAAGTTGCCAAGATGGACCAGTGCAGGATGCTGGTTCTTGATGAGGCAGATAAACTTCTTTCTCAAGATTTTAAAGGAATGCTGGATATGGTTATTTCACGGTTTGTGAAATTTGAGAATAGTCTTAATTTTGGCTAAGTTGTACCTTATCTGACATCGAGTTGAGAGTTCATATTTTCACAGATAGGTTGTACTATCAGAAGGCTGCTCACAAAATTTTAAGTTGCGAATACAAACAGTTATCGAGAAAAAATATATTGAAAATTGAAATATTTTGTAGTATTTGACAGAAAGTATATCGAATATCGCCTTGAAACGTTCTGTAAAACTTGCAACTGTTTGTATTTTGTTTAAAATATGATAATAACCACAATTAACCACTATTAATACTATTTTTAAAGTAAATTTACAATATTTAAAGCAGTTAGCAATTTTTTTCTTTGATATGGTTAAAAATAATGTAATTATATTTTTTACACATCTAACGCTATTTAGAATGAAACGTAACGACTCCATTTTGGCTAAGTTGGCACTGGTTGTCAAGTATTTTTCTAAAGCAATCTGAAATCCCTTCCGGAGCAGAACCAACATGGATAGGCAGTAGGTTTTTAGACTTTTTTTATAACCTCCCAGAACCACTTCCGGGGCAGAACCGACACAGAATAGAGTAGGTCGATATGAGTGACAAGAGACGTGTGGCAAATCCGACTCAGACCGGTTAGGTTAGAAGGCGAAAGCTCATGAGGTAGGTAATAGGTTAGAACTGTGACCAACCGTGCGCGAGCGAAGCGAGCGGTGCCACGGCAGCGGCCGGCGAGCGCTACTTCCAAATTAGTGGCAGTTACTTGACACGTCGACAAAAGTTAGGTTAGGAAATTTAAAAAATCATAATTCTGGAGGGGGGGTTTCGCAACTTTTCCTTTGAGGGGTGGGTTCCTAACTACCCCAACCCCCTCGACCCCCCCCCCCCCCTAAATCGACGTCAGATCATGTACATTCCTACCTTAATTTTTGTATTGTATTTCCTAGACTATCTCTAATATATATATTACCATAGGTTACCCAAAGAACGCCAGATCTTGCTGTTCTCTGCCACCTTCCCACTGAGTGTGAAACAATTCATGGAAAAGCACTTAAGAGAGCCGTATGAGATTAATCTCATGGAAGAATTAACATTGAAGGGAGTTACACAATACTATGCATTTGTACAAGAAAGACAGAAAGTGCATTGTTTAAATACACTTTTTTCAAAGGTCAGTAATGAGACTATCTCATTGTTACAATTATTTACTTAAAAAGAGTAAACTAATAAATAATGTCAAAATTTGTATTAAAGTTTATTCTCATTGTTTCAGTTGCAAATAAACCAGTCCATAATATTCTGTAATTCGACTCAGCGTGTGGAGCTGCTTGCAAAGAAAATAACTGAGCTAGGTTACTGCTGTTACTACATACACGCGCGTATGGCGCAGGCACACCGCAATCGTGTATTTCACGACTTCCGCGCGGGGCTGTGCCGCAATCTTGTGTGCTCAGACCTCTTCACTAGAGGTATCGACGTGCAAGCCGTCAACGTCGTCATCAACTTTGATTTCCCGCGCATGGCCGAAACTTACCTGCATCGCATTGGTCGCTCGGGACGCTTCGGCCACTTGGGTATCGCTATCAACCTTATCACGTACGAGGACCGTTTCGCTCTGCATCGCATC
Organism: Polymixis flavicincta; assembly: GCA_949987655.1. Classification (NCBI taxonomy): domain Eukaryota; kingdom Metazoa; phylum Arthropoda; class Insecta; order Lepidoptera; family Noctuidae; genus Polymixis; species Polymixis flavicincta. The sequence continues at coordinate 10,577,988 of OX465180.1, read as the reverse complement.
GAGCAGGAACTGGGCACGGAGATCAAGCCGATCCCGAAGGTGATCGACCCGGCGCTGTACGTATCGCGCCCAGCGGACGACGACGACTCGGCCGACAAGTAACGCCGTGCCGCCGTCGTACCGCTCGCGCGCATGCTCGCCGCGCGCACTGCAACTAACTGGACTTGCTGACTGGTGAAAGGAACTATATAGTTTAAATCTTTAAAAACAAAAAACTTATTTGTAAAAAAGTGTAATGAATTTATTGTAACAAAATGTGAGTGTAAATAGTTTATCGTGAGTAAGACTTTGACCTGAAATGGGTTACTTTTTTAAAGTGTAAATAAACCACACATCAGGACATAAACAGAAAGGTATCTTGTGTACTTTGTCCATATTGGATACTGTGTGCGAATTCCTACATTGTTAAAATATAAAAAATATTTATTTGAACATCATCTGTGAGAGTCAACCTAGATTTGTCCATCATCTTACATAAATTGTGGTTGACTTTCTGCTGATATCACAAATACCTACCCACACCATATATAAGTTTGAGCTAGCACCTGTTTTATTTTCAATTTAAATAACTTAAAATTCTGTGAGGTTGGGTAGGTATGTTAGCCTAGCTCAAACAACATCTATTGTTAAATGAAGAAACATTTCAGTGTAAATCGCGTTGTTTCTGGCCGCTTGAAACAATGTTTGTCATCAAGCCGTATTTATAAAAGGAAGGTCATTATGATACTAATCCTTTCAGACAAAATTTTAACTGATCTCAAAAACTGAGTATAATCAAAAGAAAAACTAATTTTTCAGTTTTTTTCGTTTAGGTGAAGTATCATTTTGACTTGGCTTTGAAGAATTATGTTATCATGTATTATTGATTTCATTTAAATTGTTAAGCGGTTTTGTCACAGAGTTGAGTAATTTACAGTACAATAAGGTTTTGGAGGACCTGACTAAATCAGAAAACTTATTTAAAATAGTCCTCTATTCTTAATCACAAATCTCCTCATTGATGGCAATAAAAATAAATAGTATTCATACCTTATCAAGTCCTCCAGGTCTTATCTGGTTAGAAAATGGCAAGTTGCTTTTAAAAACAAAGACATAATATTTGCAAGGAACTGTGACATTAAAGTTGAGCAATAACCATTCTGTTACGGCTTGCAGATATGGCACATTGCTCATACTGGGGTATTAATATTTTTTAGAGGGCTTCGTTTTAACGAACGAAACTAACGTCTGCTCTCTGGGGATAAAATCAATTCGGGATGTCAAGTGAAGAGTTATTTCGTAAGCAGGCCTTACAGGAAGTATAGAGTACAATCAAAGTTTGTCTAATATTTTATGTTGGTCTAAATAAATCTTTGTTTTGTAACTCTGTACAAGCTTAAACATAACTCAAGTACATATATGTCCTACTGTCAATTTAAATACTCATATTTTGGTTCCAAGTCCAATTTTTAACATGATTAAAATTGCAAACGCACTTATTTTTAGGAAAATTCAAAAATTTCAAATTCCAACGAAAACAAGACTTCGGTGTTTCAGATTTGTTAGGTATAATGTGTCGAGAATTGTTTATTTTATTAGCCTGTTAAATTTGACCTAGAAGAAAAGCATTGGTGCAACTGCAGGTTGTAAATTAAGGATAGACCGAGTTAAGAATTGTTTGTAAAGATTGCTTTGCTGATTGACGATTGTATTTAGTATAAGGGTTGTTTTGAAAAATGGAAGCGTGAAATTCAATAATTATGGTGGAAATTGCATATAAATGTTGTGAGTCAGGGAAAATGATTTTGACAAAATATATCTGTGATAAAGGTTGATGATGGTTTCATGGTACACCCAGCAACACAGTGACTATATAATGTTTATAGTTCTTAAAAATACTGAAAATGGATAAAATGTGAAAATATAATCATGTGTTGCTGATCGCGAGTAACTGGATTAAGATAGAGTTGTGTGTACCTTCTAACTATACATTTAATTATTTAGTCTTCCGATAATCTCGAAGTATGTGTAAATGTAACTGACCATTTAATATTACGAAATGACACAGGTTAATAAAATAAAGTGGCAATATCCCGATGAATGTGTTATTCAAACGTGATGACGTTGATTCTTGGTTGTTGTATTGGCGTCTGAAAACAGACTCTGATAGGAACTTGACTCGCTTATTTGAATCACTTGAACTGAATGCCTTAAATTGATAGTCATTCTCATGCGCAATATTTGATCTCTCTTTTCAGTTTAATCATGCGTATGAAGTTTTGACGGAACAAGTGACCCCATGTTAATGTTTTTAGCGACATCTCAAAGAAAAAAAAACCTTGAATGAACGTTGCGCTTACAATCAGGGAAGTGACAGTTATGGTCTTGGCTACACCAGATTTTTGAAACCCGAAATTGAAAGCATATCAGATGAGATTTTATATAGATGTTATAGTTTCAATAAATCATGCTCTTATACAAATGTGTCGAAAATATACATTCTAGAGATCTATATTGGCAGTGGCATATTCTGTAATTTAATAATTGTTTATCTTGTTTTATCTGTTTCAGAAATATATTGTTGTTAAAAAATGGGCCAAAAATAAACTCTTCACGCCATTTTCTCTTTCATTTTCAAACCTATAGAGTATCAAAATTGTTATGACAAGACAAAAAAAAAAATATGATGCTTGCGTTCAAAATGGCTGCTGATCAAGTGCCATGCTACTAACTTTTGCCAGCAGCGACACTGAGTTATGTATTCAAAGAGTATTTATTTAATGTATTTTCACCCGGTATCGACAAGCTTCGCTCAACTGCATACGAAGGTGTTAAAAAAAATGGCTTCGTACCATTAATGTAATAAAACTGCTTAGTGCGTAAAATGTTTCTTGTACAGTCGCCAGCAGGTCAAGCTATCCCAAAACTGTAAAATTTTCCCAAATGAACATAAACCTTATTCCTTTGCAATAAAGTTGAAAAACCATCAAAGAAATTTGACAGATTGGGGTAGCTTGATGTGCTGGCCTCTGTATGTACGTATCGGACCACGCAAAGTGAAGGTTGCCATATAATGTAATCGCAGTATGCGCATGCACAGTATTGATTTTAGATCTAGAAAATATACTGAAAAACAAGTAATTTGTGCAGCTGCAACTGGTCTCATAACTCACCACGACTTCAATAAAAAACGTGTTTAAACTTGTCATTTAACCTCACTATCGGCTGCAGCATCCTCGAAAACCATGAAAACGATCAAACTCTTTCTATTATATTTTATAAAAAAGTCAACGGATGGGTGTAACGCTTTTTCGTTTCGTGACGATTTCTATAATTCTACTACTACCGCAAGCTGACTTAGAATTTATTTCCTTGGAAACATTTTTATTATTATTATGGGATCCAACGATACACGATCCACACGCTTATTGTACAGTCGCCAGCAGGTTAAGCTATCCCAAACTGTCAAATTTTCCCAATTGAACATAAACCTTATTCCTTTGATATAAAGTTGAAAAACTATCAAAGAAATTTGACTGATTGGAGTAGCTTGATGTGCTGGCGTCTGTACAGAGGCTGGCTCTCGTCCCATATCAAGTGGTTCCACGTGACATAAAGTGACACTTACGGCACAGAAATTCAGAGCTCAAAATTCTTACCTACTTTTATAGGGCTGACACACGGTTAGTGCAAATTAAAAACCGGACAAGCGCGAGTCGAGATTCGACAATGAGAACGGACAGACACCGAGTACTGTGACTGAGATGGTCCCTTAGGTATTCGGTTTTCCAGTATTGTCATAAACGAACGACGAACGTAAAAAATAGAGTAGCTTTGAAAGACGAAATGGTTTATTAAACCATTCACTCGCCCGTACATTTGTTCATGTTCAACGTTCAAGCCGCGCCCCGCGCCGCTGCCGCGAACCGCTTGGTGAATACCGCTGACGTTGCTGCTGCATGCGGCGCCTCGTAACATGAATCATTACATTTTTTACATTACATTACATTAACATTTTTATGAACGGTATTCGTTTTTCCCGCTCGCCGCTCCGCGTTAAGCTTTCGCTGAAAGCGGCAAGGTCGTGGCCAGGCCGTAAGGTAATCATACATTTTTGTGAACGGTATTTGTTTTTCCCGCTCGCCGCTCCGCGCTAACGGCCTGGCCACGGGGATCAGCGGTGCGTACGGCGGTGCGGCAGGGGGGGGGACAATTCGCGCGGCATCGTTTGCAGGCCACGGGGAGTCGCGGTCGCCGCCGCGACCAGTAAAGGAAGTCCGAGAGCGAAATGTTTTTAACAAAGTTATCTCGATATTGCTTAGAAAGTAATAGTTTTTTGGTTCAAGATATAAATATTTGGAAGAGATTGTGAAGTATATAAGTTGAATAGGAATCGAGGTATAGATGGAGAATTCCACAAGAAGTACGAGAAAATCTAGAAATTTTATTTTAATTTATTCCCACAATCACTTCACTATACGTTTATATTTATGCTGTGGGTGGCTAGACTTCCAAATAGGTGGCCTTGCTAGTATTTCAGCTATAAAAGTCTCGGTGTTCATTATTCGCGGCGAAAACAACTAAACTCGTTTGATCGCTGCCCTAGTCGCCGCGACTGCCGCTTGACGCCGTGGCTCGCGCCGTACTGATTCATGTATTTGTTTCACTCGCCGGCCGCGCCGCCGGTCGCCCGTGCCATTCGCTTGGTACAGTCGCCAGCAGGTCAAGCTACCCCAAACTGTCAAATTATCCCAATTGAACATAACCCTTATTCCTTTGTCATAAAGTTGAAAAACCATCAAAGAAATTTGACAGATTGGGGTAGCTTGATGTGCTGGCCTCTGTACATTCCGTCGGTCGCCCCGCCGGTCGCCGCCCCGCGTGGCTTGATAAGTACATTTCTATGCGTTTGTTTCAGTTGCTAGACGCCTCGGCGGTCGCACCGCGCGTTTTTTCGCTTTGGCGTATGTCCCGTGGCCAGGCCGTAAGTTTTCGCTGAAAGCGGCAAGGTCGTGGCCAGGCCGTAAGGTAAGAAACCTTCCCTACCGAAAGTAAGAAGTGTCTAATACAAAAGGTCAAACGGAATCTTGCTAAAACAGCCTGCACACATACTTTAGTACTTACCTGTGCATGTAGTAGTGTACCTACGCCAGTATGGAGCTTTATTTCTGCTCGGTTATATATTGTGCTTACGGGATCGCTGTTGTATGAATTTTTGGTTCCCGACGTTTTGGCCCCGGAAAAAAAGCGTTTTTGTTGTTTGAATGTTATGGCGAATTAAATACCCGTACTTAGTGTAACTATATTTTTTTCCAATAGTAGACACTAATGACGTGCCATTTTTCAAATGCGGTAGAATTACCGAACGGAAGCCGTTAGGAATCGTGTTATATGGTTATTTCGCCACTGATGGAGGTTTCCGTTTTTGTTATTTGGCTACGGAACGCTAACCTTACCCTTATGGTGCGACTGTCCATCTGTCGTCCCCATTATTTGAATAAAGTCATCGCATACTTATCGTTTTGGCACCGGATGGATCGTCATCACCTCGCCTCGTTGGCTCGTGTGAACAATCCAACGTGGGCAAGTAACCAGTCAGATCAGATCAGCACTTCCGCGATGAAAACTCACACATTTTTTTTTTCGTGAGTCAGGTCCATTTAAAAAGTGTTTTTTTTTGGCATCTTTTTACCTGACTTAATCCCCGTTATTACAGAACAAGGTTTTTCTTTAGGTATGGTTTAAACCTTCGAGCCTGTTTTTTAAATAAGAACCTAACTGAAATCGAAATACAGCTCCTTTTACAAAACTGACAAGTTAGTCCAGTGCTAAATTGTCAGTTTTGGAAAAGGAGCTGTAATTCTATTTCAGTTCTAAGTTCTTATTTCAAAAACAGGCTCGATGGTTTAAACCATACCTAAAGAAAAACCTTGTTTTGTAATAAGGGGGTATAAGTCTATGCGGTCTAACTTAACAATATGTAAGTATGTGAATAGAAGAAAACGTGCATTGCGCGTGGTTTGTCATGTATTTGTCGGTTTTAAAAAGCCTTCGAAAAGTGCATAGAAATTACTTTAAACATATAATTCAACGTTTGTCTGTACGACGGCGACGGTACGACCGCGGTTCTCTCAGATACAACTTATCTCGGAACTTATTCTGATAATTTTTTCATTTGCTGGTTTTCAATAATAGGTTTAAACAATGATAAGCGCCAAAATATGTAATAAAGTATTTAATGAAAATCAGTCATAATTAAGTAAGTACATACGCAGTTCATGTAATGGATGTCATAGCACTGGTTTTATTCTTTTCTAAATAAACGTCTTATATTTTCTATGATTAATTTTTATGTCGTTATTATATATTTTAAACATTTCACTTACTTAAAATACATAAGACATATGAAGGAATTAAATAATTTACAATTTGTTCTTTAAAGGATATGTAGTTTTCACAAAATTATATGAGAGAAAGCCTTTCGTCCTGCAGTGGGACGATAAGTACATGACTTTAAATGTCGTTTATTAAAGCTAAGATATAAATAAATAAATATTAATCGTTTGTACCTAAGATACGCTGATGTCTTGCTATTAATAGAAGCTAATTAAGATATTTAATAATCAAAAATGATGGTCAGGGTGAAGGCCATAACCAAATGTTATGGATTCTCATAAGATGTCATAATCATAGTGTTCTCAGCAGATTATGAGTCAACATGTGTTTGAATAATTCAGTTAGATCGTGTAACCCCTTCAAATATATTTTAATACAAAGGTTTTAATTTTAAGTACTACATTTTTATACAACAAAAAAAAAACTAGGTCTAGAAAATTTTGAACACATTATCAATGAAATATCATTTTCATATAAATTAAATAAAATAAAAACATAAAAAAATAGCTGCCTTTCGAGTAACAAAATGTTGGCGGACAGTTTTGGTGGGTAATGGAATATTTTAGTTACAGTTCAGGTCCCCTGATATAATATACTATGTATAACTTTGTTAATCAGATTATAAATAAGAACACATAACATTAGTATTGACTTACAAATAAGTGAATAATAAAACTTACGGTAGTGTCATGTCTTAGCAATTTTTTGTTATTATGATAAACATTATTTTGTTCATAGTTCATGACTAATAAAGTACAAGAGATCAAATTATGTTAGTTAAGTACAAGTTCAAAATTTTCTTATACTTATAGAAGTATTTTATGTACTTCATTAATTGCCATATTAATAGCATTTTATGGCATACCGTTTCAAAAATAGTCAACATAATAATTGTAAGCAAACCAAAATCTCAAACAATCCAATTTCTATACCTATCTAAATGACATTAAATATATTATATTAGTTTTTAAACGCAGCTTACAACTATGGGGGCCATTACAAAATATGCATTTAATAACAATTAATGTAAATTCGATACTCTATTGTGTATTTTAAAGTAGGCGAGTTACATATTATATTTAAATTATAACCAAATTGCCATGGACGATTGTACGCCTTAGCGTGTACGGTTACTATAAGTACAAATACAAAAACATGATGTGCGTGAATTATGTTCGCCTTACAAAAAAGGTACTCGCTGATCTGACTACAAAAAGCGTTGATATTAACTCGATAACAACAAGTTTAACTGGGTATACTTCCTACTAAACAAAAAGTTTACGTACCTATCGCCTCGGGCGACAAATAATCCTAGTTGTTTAGGAAAAAGTTGGACTTAGCTTATGTATGCTGTTTCTACTAGGCAGAAGTATCTTTATGTGTACCCGCCTTGTGCGTTAGTGATGAGCTGGTGATGAATAGAGTTCAGTCGATGGACAGCTGCGACATGAGCAGCTCGGGCGGCGGCGGCAGGCCGGGCTGCAGCGTCACGGCCACGCCGCGGTTCAGCGACACGGCCGGGTAGAACGCGCCGCGCAGGCCCGTGAACGCTATGTCGCCCTGCAAACATACACCATATTGTTATTATCTATCTCCTGTACGCAAAATACGCATTTGAACGGCGGGGTTGCGAACGGGATGGTCCGTTATACTATACTATCTATCTCGGGATGCAAGTACCAGATATCACGCCACTACATTCAAATATACGCACGACCGACATAGGATTCTGACACTAGATTCTAGTGCTCCTGAGGGCAGCGAGGAAGCTCGGCTGAGCGAGCGTGCAGCCACACGCCCACATTCCCGCCGCGCCGCCTTGCACGAACTGTGTAGCACGTTACCTGCGGCTGATCGTCGACGGTGAAGCTGAGCGTGCCGCGCGTGAGGTCCAGCAACACGCCCACACTCGCGCCGCGCGCGATGCCCCCTGCCGCGCGACCGCCGTGCGCGCCGCCATGCACGAACCACGAGCGCGACCCGTCGATGTACATCGCCCAGCCCAGTGCGTCGCTACCTGCATAGTGACAACGTATCAATTATGAATTTTGGGCTGACATAGGATGATGAGATGTAATGCCCAGTGAAAATGTTATGTTATGTAAATGAGTAGTCGACAACGATTCCCTTGATAGGTTTATTTCGGCTAAATTATAACATACAAGTGTGAGCGCAATCACAGGTGCACTCTTTGTTCCTTTTCTGTCAGGGCGGCAATCCGCACCCTAATAGGGTATTTTCCAATTTATTAAACAGACACATAAAAGAAAAAGAAAAGTAAATTGATTTATATCCATTTTCTCAATTAAAAACGATTTAAACCAAATTTATTTCCGTTGTTTTGAATTTACCGCCAAAACGCTCCTTACGACGACTTTTTATCACGTGACGTCAACTTTGTGTAAACTAAAGTAGTTAGTAAGTAAACAAGTGTGTGTCGTGTTTATAATTAACAAGATTTTTTATGGATAGAAAGTGAAATCACTGGTGTGCGGTAACTCTGTGCACAAATACTTCTAAAACTGCGCCAAACTAAGTATTTGTACTGGTGCTGTTTACACAAAGCTGACGTCACGATGTCACGTGATAAAAAGTCATCGTAAGGAGCGTTTTGGCGGTAAATTCAAAACAACGAAAAAGACATTTGATTTTATTGGTTTTTAATGGAGAAAATGGATATAAATAAATTTATTTTTATTTTTCTGTTAAATATATCGTCCCAATCTTCAAATTAAAATATTTTTTATCAAATTGGAAAATACCCTATTGCGTAACTCACGCTTAATCATAATCGGTTTTAATTTGACAGTTCAACAGTGTTCATTGCGTTATTAAAGTTTTTGAAACAGACACATTTTTCGAACATATGAAGCAATGGTTTAACAATCTGTTTCAAAACGAAACAGATATGATGAATCGTGAGTTACGCAATTAGGGTGCCGATACTCCCGGGGTAAGAAAAGGCGCATGGCTCTACTAGTTATAAATAAACCGTCTTAAATGAAAAACCGTGGTTTAAAACCAGTTTTATTTTTGTTTAAAACCACGATTGCGTGGGCCATACATTGATTACTTTTTACTTTAAAAATTAAGTTCAAAGGAAATATACAACATTCATAATGTTTACTAATACATTACTATGTGAAGTCCAAGTATATCATCAATTTATCATACTAAATTTTGTAGGATTACACAAACTGAAAACAATGTTGATATGCGTATATAATAAAATTTACATTTATATATTTAGTATTTTAACAAACAATAAAAAAAAGCGTATGTGGTGTCAGGAACGAAATTCCTTACGCTTTCCTTATCTTTCAAAGCGTCAAAGTTTATTTTGACCTCAATTTCGGTTTCTGCACCCTCGAAAACTATGAAAACGACACCCATGTCGAAAAATTAGAATATTGTCGCAGCCGCCATCATGATTTTCATTTTGATCTCACTTTTGGCTTCAGGTTTCGAAAATCATGAAAACTATCTCATTCTCTCTATGTCACATTCTTTTATATAATTAAAAAAAAAAAAAACTCCTACCGCCAAGTGCGTTAAAGAACTTTGTTCCAAAAGTCTGATTAGGTTTTAACCCAGCCACTGCATAATTATAGAATACGTAATATTTTATTGTTTTAATTGCCCTTATAATATTCTAAATCAGGCAGTAGGTGTGGTTTAAGATCACTCCGTGTGAATCCTCAATGCATGTATACGCAGGACACACGACGACACGTTTACGACACGCGTGACACGTAAAAGTCATTGCAATAGCTTTCATTTTGACAATTTACTATACTAGGAATTTCCTTCAAAATCTTTCAATATGTGATAGAAAGTGTTTTTCGCAATTGAGATGCAGATCTCACAAGGCCTCGAAAACAATAACAAACCATGTAACCAACCGAGCATCTTATCCCTAGCGACGTCAGCCCTCGCGATGCCGAAGGCCGGGTCGGCGTCGCCGTCGTACCGGTCGATGCGCAGGCGCCAGTAGTGCCGGCCGCGCGCCAACGGCTGGTCGGCCAGCGCCACGCGCGGCTGCCAGCCCGCCGCCGCCGCGCCCAGCCCGTCCGCGCTCAGCGTCACGCCGCCCTCCGCGTCGGCGCAGCGAGCGTCCCACGTGAACCATGCCACTGGAACAAACGCGCTTTTTATACTTACAATAAAGGGTTACCACACATACATAAATTCAAACCTTTTTCTCATGGATGGGTAGGGAGAAACTACAGAGACTACCTTTTACAATCCTTAGATAATCCTTTTTTCTTTACGGTCTATGCTGGTTTCGAGGATAATCTTTAGTACTAGCATAGCTGCTAAGAAGTTTTAGTGTTATTGGATTATAATTTACAATTGTGCATGCCAAATTGCCTCGATGGCAAATTCTAAAATTCAAATTGCCATTATTCTCTTGCTCTTAAGTAGAAGTCCAGTGAAAAAAACGATGGATGGACTGTTCCATCAATCGTTTTTTTGGCTTCCCACTACTCTTATAGCCATTCACATTCATCCTAAAAATGGTCACGACTTTTTGTCATTTTTCCGCATCACATGCCTATACCATGACAAGCGATTTCCACATAACCACACAACACATTTTTTTTTTTACTTTTCAGTAGTCAATTTCAAATGATATTACAAAAACCCGATGTACTTATACCTGGAGAAGTCTGCAGTCCGATGACTTCACTGTATGGCCCTTCTCCGGCGCCATTGAATGCCTTCACGCGGGCACTATACAACGAAGCATAGTGCAACCCGTCTATGGTGCAAACTGTCTCGCGCCCGCAATATACTTCCTACAAAAAATGGAACAGTCAAAAACAATTATTATTACAAACTATACCTAAAAACATAGATTAGGCCTTTGTTTTGATTAAGTAATTATATCTTTATCAAAACAAACAAAAAATGTAGGACTATAATTTTCTTATTTCAAATGATAACAACATTTCGGTAAACAATGAGATAGCATTAAAATATAGCAATATAATGGTACGATTGCTGCTTATCTATCTATAAAAATACGCCACAAGGCCGCATTAGCTTGAGTTAGATAAACATACGTGATACATAGATGATAATGTGCTATGAATTAACTATGAGTAATGAGATGAACGCGGTTAGCGCGTGAAAACAATGAGGCATATGGTAATAAAAACCATTTGAATCAAGGACGTTTTCGGTTTTATTTATTTATTTACTTAAAGGTTCACCCACAGCACATACATATACATAGAAATAGCAAGTCATACGGTTATATTCTAATATATATGCCAATTATAGGTAAACACAACATTGACAACACAAGACGCCAGATTACCGCTTAGTTGCTAACTTAAGTCTAATGTACAATTGTTTAAGAAAATGAGAAACTAAATAAAAATTATAACAAAAGTTGTAAAATAAATTAAAATAAGAGACAGTGTAAGTAATTAGATTGGGTAAGATTTGCACTATTAATCAGGGGCCTAAGTCTACTAATTTATAAACGTTACAATGGTCTCTCAATGGTGTGTTTTTGACAGTTTTTGTATGGCAAATCTGTCAAAAACTTACCATTGAGAGACCATTGTGACGTTTATAAATTAGTAGACTTAGGCCCCAGGTTTTTGGTAGAATTCTATGAAAAATATTTGTCGAGACTGTTCCTCTCAAGATCTGCGCGCTGGTGTCAGTGAAAAAGAGTGCGGGGACTGCGGCAAGTCATGGCGCGTTTACATTAGGTCGTTTCGGCCGGACTCGACTGCAACCATTTGCGGTCACCGACTAATGTAACTGTCATTCGGTTACTACGTCACTGGCAAGTAGCACGTAAGTTTGGCAATTCTTCGGGCTTTAAACTTTTGTTCTCCTACGGATCTCTTCATTTCTGATTCGATCGCGTAGGAAAACTCCAAGCATAGCCCTCTCCATTGCCATTTGGATGACTTAGCCCATTGCCAGCGACCACGTAGTGCCATAGGTCATCACTGTGAACGCGCACTGGTCAAAGACTTTCTCGAGACACTGCGGTATGTGGGACGAGTAGATATTGGGAGCTTCCCGAACGCTGCCCAGCCGAGTCGGAATCGACGATTGACCTCTTTCTCGAAGGACCTACATAATCTTCAACTACTTCAAGTGTACCTTTAGTGTCTCCGATCTTCATGAGGGTGGGTGTGACATGGGCATTAGCCAAGACCTTCGTTTTGTCTATGTTCATTTTAATATCCACTTTTTCGGAAGCTCTACTGAGGTCAGTGAGCGTCAAACTCAAAACTCAAAGCATTTATTTCAATTAAACCTTTTACAGGCACTTTTGAATTGTCAAACAAAAATCGAAGTTGAAGCTAGGTGCCCATTCCAAAACGTAGATCTCTATGGAGAAGAACGGGCAAGAAACTCCAAGGACACTCTTTTAAATCATGGGTATTACAAAATTTTGGGATCATTTTTCCTGGTGCTTCTATATGTGAGAACAATGTAAAAATAAATAAAAAAAATAAGATTCAAAATAAGCCGTGGCAGTTAGGAGATGACCAGTCTCAACCGACGGCGCCCGTTCACGAACTTGACGCATGGATCAGCACCATCCAGCTCAACCATTTTCTAAGGAACCGAATGATCCAACACACGCGCCACCATCAGTGAGACATTTAAGTGAGCATGACATACATTCAACTACCACGTTTTTTCAAGTCGACGTACACAAGTACTGGGGTCCGCCATAGTCTCAGTCAAGACGGCTATATCGTCGGCAAACCGAAGGAATGGCCATTGATATTGATGCCAATTGCCAATCCTTCTCTAGTCCGGAACCTTGAAGTCATCCTCCAGTGCAGCGGTGAACAGTTTCGGAGAGATTACGTCTCCCTGTCTCGCCCCTCGTTGCAGAAAGATAGGTTTCGATGTCCGGTCCTGGAGTCGGACTGACATAGTGGCAGTTCATACATATACTTTAACACCTCGATATATACCGATAGTCGATCTGGCACCGTTGGAGAGACTGCAGTACAGCCCAAGTCTCATACAGTCCACAAATGCTAAGCAGAGAGACAGGCTCTTCGGTCTTCTGTATAGCTTGCCGCATTAATATGGCCTACAGTGCCGAACTACAGACATGTAAACACTCACCACACACACCAGTCAGCTGTTGCACGCTTCCGCACACGGGCGCAGCCGTGCGCATTTTATTAGCGTTCATGTTTTCATTTTAGCCGACATACACCGCTGTAATTCTTGTTATACAATACATGTTATACAGTCCACTTCACAGGTTTAATTTTGTTCCACCACGACCTATCGTCGCGATCAATATTCGTTGCTTATATTCTCGTCTGGTCGTGAATTTTGAAAGATTACCTATTAAACATTGTTAGCAAAAGGAACAGTTTAATTATAACTGATACTTTCGGTGATGAATAATTGGCAACTTTTAACCATTGTTTGTTTGGAGCTTCGAATCTATAGTCGTGTGTTGATCAAAGAATATTCATATCATACTATATGGCATACCTTTGGTGTACAATACTTGCTTTCCAAGTAATTGAATATTAATCGCTGGCATTCCATGCAAAATATTGCCAAATAACTCAGAAAACATGCTTACCCGGAAGGGCCCGCCCAGGCCGTCATCCAACTCGAGCACGTACCCGCGCACGGCGTGCGGCTGGGCGGGCGCGCGCCACGCCAGCGTGCACGAGCAGCCGCGCGCAGCACACGCCTCCACCGCCATCTCCGGCGCGCCCGGCGCTGTGCCAACATCGGATTATGTTTAAACAAAGACATAAAATCGGATTGCTCGGTAACAAGTCATACATAAAAAATCATGTCATACAAAGGTGGCAGTTTCGAAAGGTTTTTAACTGCTTGACAAAACAATGTAAATCTTGAATGAACACACATAAATCTTCCAGAATAAATTCGCAGCAAATCCGTTGAGAAGTTTTCCCAGCGGATCTAGTTCTCCCTCTTGTTTCCGTCAGTAAAAAAAAGTATGCAAAAATTTCATTTTTAAACTGTGTTCACTAAAACCCAAGTGGTAAAAGCTACCTCCATTGGGTTCCCGCATTGTCGTTGCGGGGGGCTCAGTAACCGTGGATTCCGGCCACGGTGAAGCCAAGAGGAACCCAAAGGTGGGGCCGCTCGTCAGGGCTTTTGCCTCAAAGCCGACGACGTAGCGGCCAAAAAGTAGGTTGCGGTGAGGTGCACCGCAACTGAGGTGGGCCGCGATGTCGAATGGGAGGCATCGCGGCTGAGGGTTACGGGCTGCGGTAGAGGAGGAGTGCCGGTGCTTCTGAGCAGCGCTCTTCCCTTCCGTGGCCTGGACGGGGCCGCCACCGTTTGATGGCGGACGCGGTGGGGCCGCAGGGGAAGAGGAGTGTCGGTATAACGGCAGCCGCTCTCCCTATCCCCTGCGGCCGAAAAGTGGTAGACGGGACGGCGCGTTGTGTTCCACACGCGCGCCGTCAAAGATGTCAGCAACCACCGGTGGGGTCCGCAAGGGCCGATGCCTGCCAGGGGTGCGGGTTTGTTCGAAAGAGATACCACGGCCCCTGGCATACGGGCTACTGAGGGAACACGGGTGGGTTTTAGTCAGTAAAAGTCTGACACGCCCTCCTGCTCTACTCAGCAGGAGAAGTCATTTGATGATTTCCCACCCAAAAAAAAAAAAAAAAAACCTGTCAAAAAAAAAAACAAGGTGGAAAAAATGGGTTTATTTTTTTTAATAAGAACTTATTAATTACCTGATGACTTCATTACGCATTCCGCAGCTGTATTTCCAATGTACGCAAGATTTGGACAGATAGAGTTAATGATAAATTACAATTATGTTTATTTCTGTAAGTAGGTTTATGTGGAAATATCGGTGTAGGTACTTCTGGCCAACCCTTCGGGGAAATAAGGCATGACGTTACTTGTTTAGGTCTATACAAACACTTTTACACGACAATAATGTTTTAGAAACTAGTCTGAGAAGAAACACCGAAACTCAGAGGTAACAGAAAGACTGGAAATTATCTTGGTCAGATGATGTGAGGACCATTTTGATAGTGTCTGTAATGGTCTTTTGAGGAAAGAACTACACATATTTAAGTAGACTTCGCCAGTCTTTGCAAACATTTGTCAGTATTCGTGTAGTTCAACTTAGAACTTTAAGAAACGGTTTGTCAAAACAGATTTTTTTACATTAAGGTTTTCTGAGTTCCATTTATTCAATTATTTCAAATTCCATTTTTTTACAAAATAAATAAATTAATTTGAAGGTACCATTGTTAATGATGTCTGGTAAACTCACGTATGCATTCCACGAAGTTCATACTTCTGACGGTACGTAGCACCGGTTCGAGGTCAAGTGTGAGTGCGGGGGCGGCGGGCGGCGAGTCCAGCGACGAACACAGGTTGGACGCGGTCTCCTGCGCCCGCGCCGACAGTATGTTCCCCACCTGACAAAATTATCGTTGGCTACTAGGACTTAAGGAGAGGTTGGATGCCCAGTAGTGATGGGCCAAATACAGGTTTTACCGAATACGAATAATCAGCCGAATGTTCGGTTAACAAGCATAGAGTATGTGGGTTTTTCCATCAGGAATTTGTCAGTAGAAGCCCAGAGTCAAGATTTGTATCTGATTGATGGCAATAGGCTCGCCCCCTAATTCATGGGATATCAACTATAACTGGCGAGACGTGGGTCTACTAAAGGTGCACCTCTGTAGCAGTAAGCCTTTGGAGAAAACAGCCGTTATGCTATGAGCACACGGCTACACATCAAGCTATATATTCCTAGTATAAGCTGATCTCGCATTATTTAGTTTTTCGTACAGTGCGAGATCAGCGTAAACAATAAATGTAAAGATTGATGTGTAGCTGTGTGTACAATACAGCATACTATAGTTCGAATTGTATTCAGTTACTGGAGTTCAGTTCAGTTCAGTTGAAGGGTCAGATTTTGACAAAAAAAAAAAGATAGTGACGTAGTGTAACAATGAACGAAATTGAATGAACTTGAAATTATGTACCTACTTACATGCAAAAAAAAAACTTGTCTTAAAAACATGATATGTGCACTGTTAAAAATTGTAGAGTTTGCTATAAATTTTGTTTTTCAGTAGTAGTATATTTATTTTAGTTTTTTTTCAATTAGAAGAAATTAAAAAAAACGGAAATTATTTTAATTAATCAATTATTTATTCATTATTTTTATATTCCACTTTTTACAAATAGTTTTTTTTTTACGTTTTATAACGAATGATTAAAATGGTTTAATTTAAAATGAAACCATTTTTATCATTCGCTCTTTACGCAAAATCGTTCACTACCTCAAGACTATTTTAGTATAGTATTAACAGTTTTAATAAGGGAACACTATTTTTCTTTGAACGGTCAAGTTACTGAATACAAAGTCGAATTATAGGCGCGCTCATTTAAAACATTGCGTAAGACAGTATTCGAAGAATACAATGATTTTTTTTTATTTAGATACTTTAAATACCAGAATGGTGCATGGTTGGTCCATTAGTCCATAGCTTAAACATATTTTTTCTTAGAACTGTCTGGAATGTAGGTGTCATACATTTGTTTACATTTCGGAGATAGAAAGCTTTACTCATTGATATGAGACACCTGAGATAACAAATCAAGTACTTAGAAACTGGTTTTCCCTTACGAAATAGTTTTACACAGCAAAAATATACTGCTAAATGCTTTCCTAATCTTCATTCATGTCTTCAATAAATGGATAAAATGGATTCTTTTTCAGAAATAAAATCAATATTATTATTATTTTAAATGTCCTATTTATAAATAACCCATCAATTACGATGAGGCCTATTAATGCGTTACAGTATAACATGGCAGATAAGCTTTATCAGTGTGACAGTACATAATGTAATACTGTTTGCTGATACCAGCACACATTAGAATGAGGTCAATCTAATAATATTGAATTGATAAGCTAGTCAATATTTGAAGACATTTGAGAAATCAGTCAATGTGCCAAAACACATTGGTGTACCAAACATAATTTTATTGAATTAATATGCTGCTTTTTTTTTAAGTTACCAACAAGTTCACTACCATCTATTATTGATAACTTTAAAAATAATCCTTCAATAATTGTTTCACATATTTTTAACAAAGCACTTAGATGCCTTATCAATTACAACATTAACTCCTTTATTTATAAATAATGCTTAAAGTTAAGTAATTATTAGCTAAACCCAGAAGTTGATAAGGTCTGCTAAAAGCAGTCAACCTAAATTAAAATGTACCCCTACATTTTAAGGTGATACCAGGCAACCCTTGCTTTGATGTAGTTCTCACAAATTAGAAATTATTATTGTCTCACCTGTAGAAAAGCTGCATGATCAGATTCTTTAAGAGCTTCAATGGAGAAGTGTAACAGTGCGGTTGCTTCCCGCAGTTTCTGAGCAGCATGTGATGTGAGCGATCGCATGTTGGTTATGGCCTGAGATCGTGTGTTCCGAGCTGCTCGGATCAACTCATCTCGTCTCCTCTCTATGGCACGGGTTACTTCAGAACAAGTGTGATCTATTTGTTTCTCCAACTCTTCACAAGATTCCTGTTACATAATAAGACAATTGACATTTTAGTCATAAAGCAAAATTTTTATTATATTTATTCAGGGTTAAGATATTTGCAAACCTCTGTGAACATAATGGGGTTTTTTATAAACATTGATTAAAGTTAAGTGATCTTTAAACATCAAAAATGGATGGTTAAACAGACACTACTCATTTCTTAAGTTCGAGCAATGTTTATAATTAAAGGGGAATGTTTTGTAAGCTGGTTTTCCTGAAATGCAATATTATCTTTGTCTGTTACAAGAATACACAGCAATAACTGTTTTCAATCTTTGTGGTCTAATCGTCAAAATACTTACATTAATTTTATCACCTGTTCCTTTTACTAACTGTATATATTCTGTCATGGCTTTGGCTTGTTCAGATAGATGCTGCAATGATTGTGATAATTCAGTCTGAAATAAAAATAGTTAAGCAATGTTGAATATGTGCCAATAAGTCAGCAAACTAGTGGGGTGAACCAGATTCCATCAATAATAATTAAATTGAATAGTGTAAGGCAGCAGACAGTAGAGGCACGGACTTGTTAGTGTCAGATAGGGTTTCCCATCAAGTAATAGAACATCTGGCATGATCCGGTGCCTCCAAAATTGAGTTCAAAATGTTGTAACATCAAATGAGTTCTTAATTACCTTATTGGCTCTAGCAGCAACAGACAATGCCTGTGTTTCATGTGTTGAGTGTCTTTCAGCGAGACAGCGCTGACAGATAGGTACTAAGCAGGCATTGCAGTAGAGGACAGGGGGAGAGCCATGGTCGGCGCACGTGGTGCCTAGGGGCCGCAGCTCATGCTGCGCCAGTGGGCCCCGCGTAGGGTGCCAAGCGTCGCGGCAGCCCGCGCAGTACCGCACCGAGCACTGCTCGCACCGCACCACCGCCGCGCGCCGCTCGCCTTCGCACATCTGACAGGCCTCCTCAGCGGGCGGAGCACCCGTGACCCCACCAAACCGCTCAACAATAGTTCGCATAACGCGAAACGGTGGAAGTCCCTCTGCTCCATTATCGTCCAAATAAACTAACTTATTGCAGGATGGGCATGATATTGTAAATGCCGCGCTCGAAAATGCGGGCGCCGCCGGGGTTCCTGCGTAACTGTTAGGCCTTGATCCACATACTACTCCACTGTCAGTTTCGCTCGACACTGAGGCTTTGTCCGCTTCTTGATAATCATTCGCGGCTGCAGAATTATCTCCTTCGTGTATATGAGACTGTAAATTAACTGCACAAACTCTACAAAGTGCATGCCCGCAAGGTAGTAATACTGGTTCTCTGTAGAATTCTTTACAAACAAAACATCTTATTTCCTCTTCCATTTTGTTCTAACTGGAGTGAAGCTACCCGCAGTGACAATAAATTAAATTCACTTTACATACTCTTATTTACTTATTAACATTGTTTGAGTTTATGTTATTATTAAATAAATAAAATCAACAATAAAAATAACGCATTGCATTTGTAACACAGCAAACACACAAGTACACCACAGAGTACGAGTACACAGCAGTGTTGCCAACTCCAAAAGTTCAAATTATCGAGTTCCGATCCGAAAATTATCGTATTCCGCGCAAAATTATCGTACAAAATCCAAATCACAAAAAAAAACCTCATTAATTCATTTCAATTGAAAACAAACGACAAGTATAGAGTCAAAGGAGGAGTATGTGCCAAGTTTCACCAGCAGATCAAACTGTAACCGTGTTTTGTCGTAGTGTTCAGATAATTAATGTTTTTTTTTTAATTTTTTCACAGTATATGATTAAATAAAGTCATAAATAAAGAATCATTGCTTAAGTTTTTCACCAGAAAGCTATTTGATGTTTTGTTTACGACTATGTGCTTATTGCGAATGGAAACATAAGAAAATTTTCAGGATTGTGCGCTAGTTAATGTAAGGGAAAGAGTCAAAGAGAGACATTTACTTGTTGATGCTGTCATTCTTTACATTTGCCATTGAGATTATTTTCGTTTATTTTTTCTGACAACTACTGACCAAAGCACAAAATTATCGTACATTAGATTTTCATTATCGTACATCGTACCATTAGCCAAATTATCGTACGCCCCCATAATTATCGTACGGGTTGGCAACACTGGTACACAGACAGTAGCAGTGTTGCCAACTGGTTGTCAGATTTTGGGGCTAAATCAAGTTTAAAAAAGGGCACATTTAAAAAAAATAGGGGCGAATGACTAAAAACCGAAAAATAAAGGTAAAGATTCTTTAGTAAAATGGATTTCATAAACATGTAAGGTGTTAATTATTAATAAAATACATCCTTCTGGATTATAAAAAATTGCTTAACATAAAATTACGATCTAAATAGCAGTCTTCATATAATTCCTCTCAAAGGGTTTCACTTCGCGCTGACGACGTTGATAGTTGGGCTTGGGCCTCATTGCGCGCAGCCTTGTTCAGTATAAATTTTAAATTGGATACATTTTGTTTTAAAGAAAATCCTATGGGATTATCTATGTGTAGTGAGTTTGGTTTAACTTGGTAAGGCCAGCCTGTATACAGGTGAACTTTAATTCCATAGTCCATCCCATATTATGGAATCAAAGTTCATCCTGTTTCGTAATTTATGTTTTTAAGGTTTTGACAGGCGATAATAATTAAGGCTAAATTACGGGTTTGGGGCTAAATCATTATATTCGGGGCTGTGCAAAATGAAAAAGGGGCTAGCTGTAGGCCCCAAAGTGGCTAAATTAGCATCACTGGACAATACCAGTAGTACACACTATCACACAGTGAAAAAAGGGTAAAACACAAAACAATTATAAGGTTTCATCCAAATTGACTAAAATCATATGCATGAATAAACGGACTTTCCTTAAAAAACCTAAGAAAAATTATTTAAGACAAAACAAAAAAAAAATTTCTGCATTCGCATTCAGGGGCCTAAGTCTTCTAATTTATAAACGTTACAATGGTCTCTCAATGGTGTGTTTTTGACAGTTTTTGTATGGCAAATCTGTCAAAAACTTACCATTGAGAGACCATTGTGACGTTTATAAATTAGTAGACTTAGGCCCCTGGACTTTAGCAAATACGCAATCTCAGGATAAATCCTGAGATATGGTAACCCTAATTGCAACAAACCCAGTCCAACACAAACCAAACTCAGCCCCCACTCCCCCAGTACCCCACACCTGCCTCACGTTTTAATTATTGATGGTTTGGTTTGTCGACACCTGGCAAGTGTGAGGATCCGTACAAAATAGATTGAAATGCGACTTTACCGGTTTTCCTAATCAATCGATCGATTTAGTACAATTCAACGTGTAGCCTCAGCTTAATCTATTACCAACATTGAGAAAATAAATGTCATATCAATTGTTCAATAAGGATTTGACAGTTTGTAAATAGGAAGATATTTGATTAGAGTTGTGTTTATCAACTTTCAATGTTTTTATCTTTTTATATTGCGCTGTTCAATTAACTATGCACCAAATTGTAATGTAGACTAAGTACAATAGCTTATTTGTCCGAAGTACACAACAAAAATGGAGCCCGCGCTATCTTCCGACGATAGTTGCGATTCAGAAATGAAGCTGATGAAGAATGAATTGATCGGTAGGTATAATAATTTTTTTAATGTAGTTGTAGACGACACTTAAACATAACAGGATTAATTGAACTTATTGTTTACCGTGAACAAAACTAATTTATTTGATTACGGGTTAGCATTGATATCGCACACCTAGATGAAGGGTAGCACAACTCAAAATAATCCAAAATTGAGTTATTGCAATTATCGGAATCAGCGCCGAAAACTACATAAACTCCAAAGACACCTGTGTACAAACTTCATTCCTAAAAAACTAGATGGCGCTGTAAGTCAGTCTTTCTGAGTAGCTCCACGGTCACCCCCCACCAACAACAGTAACGCATCACCAGTTACGACATGTCAGCCGCAGGGGAATATGCTGTCAACTCGCACAAAGACTAAATTATTTCGACTTAGTTTTGTATTCGTGGCAAACCGCAGTAATAAAGCGTGAATTATTTTGAGTTGATTTTGTATTCGTGATTGAATCGGTCTTGTTTCTTGGGTGTTCTTCAAACTATTTCCACTTATACCAGTATTGTTGACGAATGTAAGTAATTTTTGTTTTACTAACTAATAATAGTTTAGTGTTGGTGAAATTATTTGGAACTATTTGAGTTGGTCTGTTATTGCTGGTTAAATTTAAATTCGCTCTTATTCTAAAACAATAAATGCTATTGTTTATTTTGTTATAGGAATATTTAGAGTTGCCTTTGTATTTTTGAAACTGATTTAATAAATTTTAATTCTTTAATAAAATACTGCAATTTATAAACTTTTTTGAGTTAATTTGGTATTCGTGAATTTTATTAACTTCGTATTTTTTTGCTACAGATGATGAGGGGCCGTGGCCTTTTACTTCTACAGAAGGTGATGGAGACCAGTTCAAATGAGCCTGAACGCAGTCATGTGGAGAAACAACTCCAAGAGAATTCCACAACACCTTCAAATACCACCATGGTGATGGAAGAAATCTCTGAAAATGGCACCATGGAGTCACAAAAGAATCCAGCAACGTTAGCACCACCATCAGCCAGCACCCAGGTGAAACCATCGTACTATATTTCTCCGGTTAACAGCGAATGTAGCGATTTAGACGATTCAGATGCGGATCCGCCCTTCAACCCACCTCCCAAAGAGAGCTACCGTCCATCACTCGTCGTTCCAAGAAAGAGGTATCGATCCTCCAGTAGTACCTCGTCTTCCAGTTCTAATAGTCCCAACAAGACTACACCACCAACTCAACTCTGCAACTCCGTGCCATCTACCATGCCGGATTCTGCCAATCTTTTAAACGACAATCCGGTTACTGAACCATCCACCTCTCAACCGATCATAGACCAGTCTGCTGATCCTGAAAGCCTACAAAGAGGTAAAAAAAAGACAAGAAAAAGATCTCGTTCCTCCAGCTCCTCCTCTAGTTCTAGCTCATCCTCTAGTAGTTCCAGCAGCTCTTCAAGCAGCAGTAATACAGAAATAGGTAGTAACTCTGTGCCGTCTGCCATGCCGGATTCTCCCAATCTTTTAAACGAAAATCCACCTGTTGAAGCTTCTACTTCTCAACCGATCATAGACCAGTCTGTTGATCCTGACAGCCTTCAAAGGGGTAGGAAAAGAACAAGAAAACCAGCTGGTTGGCTCACAAATCTTAAGAAATCTCGTCGAAATACCGGAAAGGCTTATGTAAGTTCAACTAATAAGAGAGTCCCTGAAAGAGCGGTTAAGCCTCCATGCCACGATAATTGCAAATTGAAATGCAAATCTAAAATAAGTGAAGTATTACGCAAATCTTTGTTCGACAAATTTTGGGGACTAGGCGAACTTCAACGGCAAAGAGAGTTCATTGTAAGGCACACACAAGAGATTAAGCCTAAATATAGATACAGCAGTACCCAAAATTTTAGGGCACTAAATTCTGCATTTATTTTTGAAGTTGAAGACACTCGTATTAGAGTCTGCAAGACTTTTTTTAAAGCTACACTAAACATAAGCGACCAATGCATTAGGACAGCTCTTTCAAAACGACAGGAGGGCGGTTTCATAGAAGATGACCGGAGGGGTAAGCACGGACAGCATTCCACCATAGATAATGAAATAAAAGAAAGTGTCGTCACTTTCATTAAGTCTATCCCCAGAATAGAATCTCATTACCTTCGAGCACAAACAACGAGAGAATTCATTCCAAGCGAAAGATCACTTGCGGATCTATACCGAGATTATAAAGATCTACGCGAAAATGAATGTTTACCATTTGCTTCGTCATCAACTTTTAATCGTATTTTTAATACACAGTTTAATATTTCGTTTCACATCCCCAAAAAAGATGCGTGTGATCTTTGTGAAACATTCAAAAATGCTATCGGAGAAGAACAACAAAAACTGCGTGAGGCTTATGACCAACATTTGAAAGAGAAAGTGTTGTCCAGATCAGAAAAGGAAGCTGACAAGAAAAGGACAGATGTAGTTGTTGCAGTTTACGATCTCCAAGCCGTGATGCAATTGCCAAAAGGGCAAGTATCCTTGTTTTTTTATAAATCTAGAATTAATTGCCTAAATTTCACGATTAGTGACTTGTATGCAAAAGATGTAATATGCTTCTTTTGGGACGAAATCGAAGGCAAACGTGGTGCTGTGGAAATTGGATCCTGTGTACTGCAATATATACAAATGGTTGTTGAGAAAAGTACATCGGGTACCGAACTGGACCTTATATTTTATAGTGACAACTGCTGTGGTCAGCAAAAAAATAAATATCTGCTGTCTGCCTACGCATTTGCTGTTGCAACCATGAGAGTAAACTCAATTACTCATAAATTTTTGATTCGTGGTCATTCGCAAAATGAAGGCGATAATGTGCATAGCGTTATCGAAAAACAAGTTAAACGATACACTAAATCAGGCCCGATATACTGTCCACAACAATACGCGACTTTAATAAGAACAGCTAAAAAGACTGGGAAACCTTATCATGTGGAAGAACTTACACATGACAAGTTCTATGATCTGAAAGCCCTTCAAGAAGAATGGGGAAACAATTTCACTGTTAATGTTGACAGAGAACAAATAAAATGGCACGATATCAAACAACTTCGCGTTGAAAAGCAACAACCAATGTCATTTTTTTATAAAACTTCTTATGAAGAGACAGTTTTTAAAAAAGCGTTTGTAAGAAATCAAAGACGCACACAAGATCACCAATTTTCTCCAACTTTGACACAAGCGTATTTGCAAAAAATACCATTGGGTGCCAATAAAAAGCGGGACATTACGGAACTAATTGATAAGAATATTATTCCACAGAGTTACGTCAATTCTTATTACAAAAATGCACTAGATTTATAGAATAAAAATTACGCGAAGAAATTTCTTCCAAACAATACCTACATACATGTATGTCGGTATTGTTTGGAAGAAAATCTGAATACTTATGTTTTTATGTTTTTTGATAACTATAGATAATACTAAAAAGTCTGATTTAATTAAGTAAAACAGTTTACAATTCTGTCGGTGAGCCTGTAACAATACTATTATAGTTTTAGATGCCTATAATAGATATTAGGTAAAGGTTGAAAATAAAAGTCTGATTTAACTAATAAGTTTAATCCTCTCGATGAGACTGATAATAATAGAATAGTTAAGTGTTTTAGATGCCTTTATTAATGTTACCTTTTTGTTGTAGTTTTTTTTGGTTATTTAAGTTAAGTGAAAACAGATAATTGTTGGTACCTAGTACCCACATTTCTCATGCCTGTTATGTTGAGTAATAAGTACGTGTTTTTGTAACTAAGTCATTCTTAAAATATCTTCCAAAGACTGTGCTATTTATAAAAAAATATACTACTTTTCCTGTAGTTTATAGACTTAATGGTCTAGTACTGATTAAAGAGAACTTAATACCTAAATTATAAGAAAAATGTCTACTTTGTTAAACGTTTTACTAACCTGTTCAAAGTTTAATGGATCTCAAATTAGAATAATGTAAGGTGTTCATTCTATTTTCCGAACAAGTGATGTGTTTTTGATTATCTTTATTTGTTTGTTACCTTAATACAAAATAAAGATGTGTCTTAATTAAATATAATGTTTTACTTCATTATTATAATAATTATACAAATAATAATTTAGATACACTACTCTTTATGTAAAGATTTAAAAAAAAAAATATTCACATTAAGACAGGATTAATTTAAAAAAAATCACTAATATGAAATCAATTTGAGTTGATAAAAATATTGAACAATGATTTAGTCACGATTACTAATATAACACGAAAAAAAATAATTAAAAATGTATACGTGTATTTGAAGGTAAGTAATTGATCAAATTAATATCTTAGTAAAATAATATACAACCTCATCCAACAATCATTTAAATCGGTCAAATAGAAAACGAGTAAAACGTTTTTTGCTGTTCCTGAAAAAAGAGGTATTTTGAGTTGTGCTACTCTTTATCTAGGTGTGCGATATTATTACCGTCATAATTGGTATGTTGATTTTCAGTAATCCTAGTGTTATTAATATTTATTAATGTATACTTGTCCTACAAATTTCATTTTTGTAGAATTTGGA
Source organism: Polymixis flavicincta (assembly GCA_949987655.1). Classification (NCBI taxonomy): domain Eukaryota; kingdom Metazoa; phylum Arthropoda; class Insecta; order Lepidoptera; family Noctuidae; genus Polymixis; species Polymixis flavicincta. The sequence continues at coordinate 10,551,912 of OX465180.1, read as the reverse complement.
TTTGAGGAAGACAATCTGAGCAAGGAAGAAATGAGTGATCTTCTGAAAGCTTTGAAGAATTCAAAATCATCAGAAAAACTAGAAGAAGTCGCTCGCGACGGAGTAAATGTCAGTTCAGTTTGATTTATTATAACTAGTTACTGTACGCGGCTTCGCTCTTGTGGATGTCAGAAAATATCCCACGGGAAGTACTACTACCAGGGTTTTCATATAACTAGATTGGTTTACGCGGCACACGCCAGTAAAGTACCCGGTCGGCATTTTTTCCGACATCTTCAACAATCATCCGCCCTTAAATCGACCCACTGACCTCATGGTCATATTTCAGCCATTTTACACAAAACCACAATGTATTATACACCAAACCCTTCCTCATGAATCACTCCGTCCACTGATGAGCACTATATGAACATCCATTCTGTAGTTTTTGAGTTTATGGCTATCAGACAAACAGACATGGCAGACTTTGTCTTATAATATGTTCTGATTACACCTTTTCACACACTCAGGTTGGTAGGTGGGTAGGCCATCATTGTGTTTATGTTAAGCTTTGAAGCTTTTACACATTCTCTCAGATTTCAGCAAGTTTACCCATATTTCTGCTTCTAGTTTTTCTGCCCTAGCAGGTAGAATGAAAAAGGTATCACAGTCCAGTCCAAGGGCATACATACTGAATTATTTAATTGTGACAATAAACTGAATAATTTTTTGGTTTCAGGTTGAGAACAATCAATGTAGTACCAGCAGCACCACACCCAAAACCCCAATGAAAAGAAGGTATTTAAATGTAAGAGACAGACGCTTGCCATGGAGCTTACTGCCCACCACAATAACACCCGCTGAAAAAGCCCGTAGTCTAGCAGTTTATATAAAACTTATGTCTCTGAACAGCTACCACCAGGCAAGACAGTCTGCTAACTTTGCAGCTTGGCCCCCACCGCTGCAGATTGTGGAAGAAACTACTAGAGTCCAACCAGTCAGATCCACAAGAAGTGGAAGGTCTGTGCCCGTATATGCTGATTTTGATGATGATTCTTCTGACCTAGACTTTGTCATTAGTAAGACTAAGAAAAGAAAGGTGTCAGCCAGTGATCACAATGGGAGTGACGGCATCTATACTAACAAAGTTTTGAGCTTAAAAAGAAAACCATCTAAGGATGAGAATAATAGACCTGTGAAAGAAGCCAAAATGAGTACAGATAAATTAGAAGTTTTATCTTCTGTGACTCCTGTAAAGCCTAAGAAAGACCTGTTTACTTTAATTGAAGACTGAAGCACTACCTATCCTCGAACTTCGGTTCTTTTGATGATTTATGATATGAATTGTAGAAAATAAAACATTCTACTGTGTCTTAAAAAAAAAAAGAATATTTTTAAGGTGTTTTCTTTTTGTGAGATATCTATTTGTATAATCCAAATGTAATGGCATTTAAAGTGTAAATTGATGTCATTAAAAAGTCAATGTTCTAAATCTTAAATTTAAGAAGGGATCTACCCTGTGTATTTAATATAAGCTCATAGAATAGTAATCATGGAATTTGATTTCAAATACTACTACTGTTGAGAGCCATTCAATACAAGTGATTGGCTAGTCAAGTCTCATGGAATCTAAATTCCGCGATGGATGCCTCAAGAACTATAGATTTTTCATCATGAAAGCATCACAATATTTAAGATGGTTCTATAATGACTCTCATTATATGTAGAACCGTCTTCAATATTGTAATGTTTTTAGTCACAGCATGAACATTGAACTTAGCATGCTTGTTTAAAATTATTCTACTTTCTGCATTATAGGTGTTCTAAGAATGGGACTGTCACTTTATTAAAATTATATTTTATATTATTTTGTTGTATTCTCATATATTTTAAAATTATATTGTAGCTTTAATAATTTTATCGTAACAATCATGTTTTTATCGTAAATAGGCTCTCACTTCAGCTTAAGTTAGTATAGAAGCAGAGAAGAAATGATTGTTTTGTTTTTCTTTTTACATAATTTTATTATTGTATAGTGTGTTGGTATAGTGTTGGTGCTGTATTGTGATTTTATTTAGTCCTTAATTAAGCACAATGTCACCAGCAAGATTGCTATTTTGCTTGCTAGTTGTGCAATTGAAACTTGTGTACTGCAATTTAACTGTTTGTGAGCAAGCATATCTGCTGTGAATGCTTCTGCAGTATAACAAGGACTCAAGTGTCACAGAACTTGCAAGTCAACTGAGTGGCTCAACTTGCACAGTCACAATTCGATACCGAAACTTGTGAGTGGACATCGTGCTTTAAACATCAATTACCTACCTTATGTAAGGTTTAGGTACTCTGAAACCTTGTTATATGATAATAAGTCATGTATAGCGGCTATATTCAAATTCTTGTATTAATTTGAGTTAATTTGTTCGTATGTTAATTGCTTAGCCAACATGTATGTATGTACAGTGGTAACTTCAAATAAAACAACAAGTATTATTCCGCATCTATACTTATATAATATCCTATTATCAATAAGTATTATAATACTAAATACATGTTTCCATATACATAGAGTACATATGCACACAATAGATAATCAACTTGAGACTGGATTTATATAATACAACAAGCTGACCCGACAGACATTGTCCTGTTTTAACTATGAAAATGAATTCGCATTTTATATAAATGTTACGCGCAACTTTCTAAATTTTTTCTTTCATAAGAACCTTCTGACAATAACAAACAACAAAAATAAAAGAATTAGCAAAATTGGTCCAGCTGTTCACGTGTGATGCCGTGACCAAGGGAAATATGGATTCATTTGTTTATACAGGCTGTTTGGTGCATCGTGTGCCAAATCGTCGTCTGGGGGGGTCACCTGATAGCAGGTGACCCCCCCCAGTCGACCATTTCAATTACCCTTCAGATAACCCTGACGAAAGGAATTTATTGTTAACTAGCGACTGCCCTTGCTTCGCTCGGTTCTTATGACTTAAGTGTGTTCAATTTACAGATAAACCTGGAATATATTCTCTAAAATAAATGTTGGTGAAAACCGTATCAATCCATCAATTTTTTACGTCAAGAACAACGTAAAACCGACCCACGAAAAGCGAGGGATAGAGGATGGAAATCAACAAGTAGCCACGACCAATTTTTTTGGACGTGGCGACTTTAATGCCTCTACGTCGCGAAACGCGATTTTTTCCATACATTTACTTTTCATACCGATGCCATTATGTAATTTCATGTTATCAAGCATCATAAGTCCTTCTGAACGTGTTTAATGTATGTAAACCAATAACTTTAGATAACTTATAGAGCTTCCTCATGACTGGGAAAAGTCAGGGATCTTATATGTATAACATACGATGTAAGGAGCCTAAAATTGCAGATATTTCGCTGATCTTTTGAAATAGCGCTAAGTTGTCTAAACCTACACCGATTAAATAAATAGGAATTCTATAATATTATGTATCATGTGTATTTTTACTTCCCGCATTCCTGAAAGCAAACGTCCTGGGATCATCAACCTTAAACACTCCTTCCGTCCCTCGAACCCTCAACTACTATCTACTAAAGATGATAAGAAATACCAAATATTAATTAATCAATAAATAAAACCTAAGATCACGTTTGCCCTTATTCTACGCTATACAAAGTAAGGTACCAGGTTAAATACTACTTAGGTAAACTCGCTTTAAGTTTACCTAAGCTTAGGTACGATACATAATTTATATGATACGGGTATTTGGCAATACCGACATCAACTTGATCCATTGGTACTATCCCAACGGACCTATGAATTATTGCGTCATAATGTCGGCTAGTCGTCTTCATCTCGTGGTTCTCCTCGGGCCTTTGCTACCGACCTGACGAGGGATGGCGAGGCTTCTTTCATGTCGTAAGCCCATCCAATACTCGCAAAATAATTTAATATTGTCGTAGTCATGTTCATGGGTATTCCGAGTTCGGCTGACTTGTAGTCCCAAGGGAAGGTGTGGTGGTAGTTGTGCCAGCCCTCACCCATCGCTACTATGGAAACCCCCCAATTTTCAACTGGCATTATGTTCCTGAAATGTAAAGTCTGTAATTAGGTAGGTACTGGTTAGGGGCACTATAGAAAACTACCTCAGCATCTTGTGTTGTGTTTTGGCACGATGTAGGAATGATAAAAAGTGAGTTCAAAACTAAAACCCAACTAGGTACACACGGCTACACAATAAGATATACATTTCCAGTTTACGGTGATCTCGCACTGTAAGGGAATTCTATACAATGCGAGATCAGCTTAAACTGCCGTTTACTGAAAAATCACGCTCTAAAGTAAGTATGAAACAAGAAAATATTCTCGTCTGAAAACTTATGTACTCGTATGTTCGCTTACTACTGTTAGAATGCAATTTAAGATGGGACAAACAGCTAGAAACTCTAACTACTCGTACTATCCGTCTGATACATATCTTTAAGTCTCTGCGAGAATCGGCTGATTTTAACATTCTCAAGATGGTTTACCTCACCTTATGCCAGTCAGTACTCGGATACTGCATAACTGTGTGGGGTGGAGCAGCGAAGACTTTTATTCTGAGAGCAGAGAGAGCTCAAAGAGCTGTACTTAAGGTGATGACCAGAAAACCGTTTAGATACCCCACAGCACAACTCTATTCTGACACCAAAGTTCTTACGGTACGTCAGCTGTTTGTTCTTCGATCTGTCCTCAGAGTACATGGCTGCCTACCCCTACCTGACCCAAGGAAGCGAATATATATCCCCTCTGGTGTACAGCACAAAACCTCTTTTGCAAAACACCATTACCTACTACGTGTTAAGTATTCACATTTATAAAATTATTCAAAAGAAATTAAACTTATTAAACTTAAATAAATTCAATATCAAATCTAAAGTTACAGACTGGCTCATACAACAGGACTATAATACCACCGAATCTCTACTGGCATACATCGCTTAAAAAATCACTATTAAATAGCAACACAACACATAAACTGACACCCCATAATACACAGCACACACACCACAACACAACTAGCATTACACTCACGAACATGAACACACACCTCTCTCCCATTCACAGCCTCACTCTTTCTCCATCCATCCACGCTCTAATAAATCTAAATTACTTACTCAGCTAACTCACATTTTTGTCTCATGGTAGATTAACAACGACACTCGAAACATAATTTACAGTTCAGTTCGGTCGAACACTGTCTCTTAAGATACAGGCCATCCCTAGTTTAGGAGACAGGATTTAATTTTTGTTAATATAGACAATTGTTTTTTCACCCCTTGTGTCCATTGTTAGTTGATTAAGTCTTAGCATGTAACTAAATAGTATACAACCTGTTTCTATGTATATTTTTGGATCAATAAACTTATTATTATTATTATTTGAATGCATCTTTGAAAAAACAGAATTATCACTATCAAATCCTGTAAAGCGCCACATTTTATTTATTCTGACGTTACAGCATATACCAGCGTACGATCAAGACATTCCAACGATACCTCGTTTGTTAAATTATGATAAGGAGTTTAGAAATTATGAGGAAACAGATGAACATACATACCTACCTACATACCGGTCAAAATCATAACCCTCCTTATTGCTTCGCCGTAGTCGGTAAAAAAGTATTTAAAGACCGTGCGGCCCCACAGGGGTGCGGCTGTGCACACTGCGTGTGTTATGGCCCAGGCTTTACGATACGTCGATAGGTGTAACTATAGTGACTAGGTTCTAGGTTATGAGTGGGTACCACTTATTGATGATAAATAGATTGGGCAGGATGGAACGAAAGGCCCTTTACCTTGCTGCGGAGGACTGAAGGAAGTATTAAGGAAGAAATCATACTTGTCATAAGGCTTGTTGCCCCACAAATGCGCGAAGCTGTTCACCGACCAGGTAAAGTTGAGGCTCAATATGTATCGCAGTACAGCCTGTGACATGATGGACGCTTCCCAGCATTCGTTCCAGCACAGGGCAGGGATTATTGACGGCACAATCCAGCAGCATGCTAACTTGAATAACAGGAAATACCTGAAATAGTTCAAATAAGTATGGAATGTTTTGTTAGGACCTTTGGGCAGAAACCTGATGACGATGCGATGTTTATGAACAAGTACGGTTAAAAATGTTAAGTGCATGCTTTCTTTTATAATTAATTTTATAAACATAACATCACGCTTTGTTTCCCCAAAGGGTTGGTCAGATGTGTACCTCATACCGGAGCTCGTTCTAACGGGGGCTATGAATTAACTTGAATATTCCCGCCAAACGGTAAGCGTTACAATCATGAGACTCGGTTTCCCAGCTTCATATAAGTCGCTCGACTCGTCTATCCGCGTCCGCGGCCAATCGTCTCTTGTGGGAGTTGTGCATAGCGAGCCTGGATTGATAGCTAAATGAACTATTCGTGGTCTGCAATAATTTGACTCAAGACGTACCTACCCCCCCGAGTGGGTTCCCGCATTGTCGTTGCGGGGGGGCTTAGTAACCGTGGTCTCCCACCCACGGTGAAGCCAAGAGGAGCCCAACGGTGGGGCCGCTCGTCAGGGCTTTTGCCTTCAAGCCATTGACGTAGCGGCCAAAAAGTAGGTTGCGGTGAGGTGCACCGCAACTGAGGTGGGCCGCGATGTCGAATGGGAGGCATCGCGGCTGAGGGTTACGGGCTGCGGTAGAGGAGGAGTGCCGGTGCTTCTGAGCAGCGCTCTTCCCTTCCGTGGCCTGGACGGGGCCGCCACCGTTTGATGGCGGACGCGGTGGGGCCGCAGGGGAAGAGGAGTGTCGGTATAGCGTCAGCCGCTCTCTCTATCCTCTGCGGCCGAAAAGTGGTAGACGGGACGGCGCGTTGTGTTCCACACGCGCGCCGTCAAGGATGTCAGCAACCACTGGTGGGGTCCGCAAGGGCCGATGCCTGCCAGGGGTGCGGGTTTGTTCGAAGGAGATACCACGGCCCCTGGCATACGGGCTACTGAGGGAACACGGGTGGGTTTTAGTCAGTAAAAGTCTGACACGCCCTCCTGCTCTACTCAGCAGGAGAAGTCATTTGATGATTTCCCACCCAAAAAAAAAAAAAAAAAAAAAAAAAGACGTACTTACCTAGTTATAGACTTCATCGAGAATATAGTATTGTCCAGAATGAAGGTTAATTTTATTGATAATAATACTGTGCTATCTATGCGTTTGTTATTATTCCTATTTACTTAATGTTTTTTTTTTGTTATGGATAAAAATCTACCTACGGCTTACGGCTATGGCTAAGATATAATTTTCTCTACGAGAAATCCTTTGTAAAGCATTTCAAACAGGCACCTAAAATACACTTTTGAACGTCAAAACGTAGATAATTATGTTAGATATTATTTGACGGTAAAGGTTACGAGAATATTGTTTATTCTCATAAAGAACAGCATTTAAAGAAACATAGAGAAACAACAGGCAACAGTTACTAAGTAGGTACCTACGTAGAATACCTACTACTTACAGAAGAGTTGTTAAAATTCGATATTTTCGTTCCAGTTTTTATTTAACGGATGATTATAAAATCGAGTAGGTAACAAACTGGTAGGTATACCTTTTACATGTGCCAACTAGACATTTGTACCTACTTCTGTCTTGTATGCACATGCACATAGGTAGGTTCTTTGGTTACAACACAACTTAAAGTAACTTAAACTGTAAATTTCAGAAGAAGGAACTTCTTCGTTGGTCTAGCGGTCGTAAGACCATCGCCATTTGTGCCCGGGCGGCACCCTAATTGCATAATACACTATCAATAAGTATCTGAGTTATTTTGAAGGATAGACAGATCGCTGCCCTAGTTCAACAGTAAGATATCTTAAAAAAAAACAAAATTGAGAAAAGTTTTGTTTCCTTTGAAAAATTTGCTCTTCTGTCTGGTTCAGAAATCGGATATTTGTAAAACGCAACCAAAGTGCCTAAACTTCAATGTCTCACCGAGACATTTAAGCATATTTTTACCGACCTTTAGTTCAAGATTCTGACATCGGAAGATTTTTACTTTTCTTTTATTTCTACACTGAGACTTCTTCAAATGTCCTTATATGGAATTATTAAAACACATTTCAATTAACAACGAGTGAAATAATGACACTAAAATCATAAAAGTATGAATAACTCAAAACATACTTTTTACAACATGTCTTACTGTTGAACTAGGGCAGCGAGATATTCGATTAAGTCCACTAGTGTATTATCTTATCTATTTAAATAAATAAAAAGAAAAGTCCGACTGACTGACTGACTGACTCATCAACGCCCAGCCCAAACCCATGGACTTAGAAAGCTGAAATTTTGCGCAAAAGGGAACCTCGTCCCTTTTGTTGACAAGGAATAAGGAAGATTTTTCGAAATTCAACCCCTAAGGGAGCTAAATAGGGGATGCAAGTTTGTATGGGAAATCGTCAGTTTTGTAGTTTAAACCATGAAAATTGATGTTGTTGTTTGCAGCAGAATATCGTTGAACTGTCAAAATGGAAGCGATTTCAACTGTAGTGTGTTCCGCAATTACCCCGCGGCTATTTGGCAATTTTATCTTCCCCTTTACATGAGTAATATGGCGAAATGAGTAACCGTACGAGGTCGGTCCCATTTCTTCCCGTGGGTGTCGTTGAAGGCGACTAAGGGGCTTTCTAGAGAATGGGCAGCAGCGTTCCCTATGCATTTTACCACCATGCTGCGATCGCCAACCCGCCTGCCACGCGTGGCGATTATGGCAATCCCCTCCCCGTTTGGAGGAGGCCTATGTCCAGCAGTGGACGTCTTTTGGCTGAAATGTTGATGATGATGACGAGGTCGGCCTAGTATTAGCGATAGTTGGTACATGTCTACCTAACCCTGCGGGGAATACCTACAGGCGTGATGCTGATAATTTTGAAATAAGAACAGACAGAATTGGACTACCTGGTATGGAACTGAATAAGGGGATCATTGACGATGTCGCTCATGTCGATCTTGACGCCCTGTTTTAGCACGTCAGGGTGCTTCTTCATCATCAGCCATCCGACGTGAGAGAAGAAGAACCCGCGGTTGGCGTCGTGCGGGTCCGCTGACGTTTCAGAGTACTTGTGGTGTACGCGATGGTCCCGAACCCACTCGTATATAGTGTTCTGTTCACAAAAATACGTAATAAATTAACCCAGGTAAGAATAGCAGAAGTGTTAATTACCGTAAATCGTCATTGTGATTGTGAAATGAAGTGAAGGTGCCAAGGTATTATCTTTGCGAAATATCTTTTATGTCGTCACACGTGCTAAGCGTGCTAATGCAATTTTGAACAAAACAAATAAAAATAGCAACTTTCACAGAATTGCAGGAGTTTGGGCATCGCTATATTTTTCATAGCTAGGTACCATAACTGTTTGATATTTTAGACTGAAGTTTTAGTTGCAGTTATATATGGCGAGGGTAGGTAGTACCCATCTTTGGCACATATAACTGCAACTGCCGATACTGCCAACTGGATTTCGGTAATTGGCGACATATTGAAAATATCCAATGTCCCACCCTTCGATTTACACTAACAGGGAGGGATGGCTTCCAAAGAGTGCAATTATGTTTTATGCTCAAAATCAAGGCTACTAAAGAATACTACCTGACCAGCCACCGAATAGCATAACATTAGAATCCATTGTAGAGGCAGTTTAGCTTTGTAGGAGCGGTGACACCAGTACCGATGTACCCCTCCTGTTATCCCGAAACCAGCAACCAGGCCGAAGAAATATCCTGAAACATTAAATACCGGTACAAATATTTCTCAAGTAGGTAGGCTATGAGCGCCTCTGGTAACACTTGAATTTTGCGCCCCCATGGCAATTATTTTCTAGGAAGAGTAACGCAATAACTTTGAAAGTGTAATTTATGTTATGCATTAATTTAAGTATCAAATTAGTTCATCCCTACTTTATTATAAAAGCGAAAGTAACTCTGTCTGTCTGTCTGTTATGATTTCACGTCTAAACCGCTGTACCGATATTCATGAAATTTGGCAGAGATAGTTAGCCTGAGATATGGAGAAGAATTTATGCTACTTTTTTGCGCGATAACTGACATCCACCCGGGCGGAGCCGCGGCAAAAAGCTAGTACTATAACATAAAAAGGGAAAACATAAGATGAATTCAAAACATGCGTTATTAAAGTTTATTCTTCTGGCTTTTTTGGGGCTAATGTTATACTCCAACTATAGTATAGATCACACGATCTTGACCACTCTGACATAGTTTTATTATAAATTGATGACAGATCTTTCACGCGTTGCAGACATTGTTTCGTTGACAGTTTTTGTTTGTAATTATTTTTTCGAACGCAGCTAATAATGCAAAAGCGAGCAAAGCAAGCTTGAAAATTATATTATCGCACTATGTCGGATAGGTTTTTTTTTTGCAGTTCATTCAGAAATGGGGGATGGCTGTCGGTCTGCAAAGTGCGCCCCGCTAAAGTTTGCACCCTTGGTAGCCGCGCGCCTGGCCAGCCCATAGCTACGGCCCTGGTCATCATCATCATCTCTGCCTAGGTTTTTCCCAACTAGGTTGGGGTCAGCTTCCAGTCTAACCAGATACAGCTGAATTTTGCATGGAGCAGCTGCCTATCTAACCTCCACAACTCAGTTACTGGGTAACACGATAACCCTTGGCAAAACTGTTTATCAGACTTTCGGTTGATATATTATATCTACCTATAAGTAATTAGCAGTGATCGGAGTAGGCTGATTATATTTGCCTAAACTTCGGAGAACAGAGACAGAAAGTGGAAACTTCCTTACGACTATATTTTTTTCCCGGGATTTGGGAAAAACCTTCAGTAAGTTGAAAATAAGCTTTTTAGGATTAAAGATAAAAGCTATTTTTTAGGATTTTACGTGAAAATCCTGAAAATTTGGAACTTGCAAGTTTAGTTAAAAATAGCTTTTACAGATCTTATAAAGCTTTTTCAACTTACTGAAGGTTTTTCCCAAATCCCGGGAAAAAAAATACAGTCGTAAGGAAGTCTCCACTCTGTCTCTGTTCTCCGAAGCTTAGGCAAATATAGTCAGCCTATTCCGATCACTGGTAATTAGTTACATGCATTTAAAGAGTTTATCTATTTAACTGTCTATGATCTATCTATCTAATGGTTTTGGGGAAGAAGTAGGTAGGTATGAAGGTATAACCCTTTAACCGCAACATGAAAAGGTTCAGAGTATCGAGTGAGGAGTGACCAAGGCTGGCAGGTTATCCATCTGTGGTGACAAGCACACTCGACCCCGGCCCTGTATTTTTCCGGCCTTAAAGGTGAACTAAGATGGGCAAAAGCGATATCAATACAACTTAAAATTATGTGAGATAACGATTTATGAATAGGCTGAAGCGCCTTCCATGAAATAGGAGGACCTATTTAATGGAAGCCCCCAAGCATGCTGAAGCCGAACGAGCTGAGCTGGAAGCTTGGATACCCTCTGTTGGATAATACCAACAAATTATGGTCGGTAATAAAATAGTCTGCTGACTAAGGTATTTATATAGGGGTACCTTAAGGAGAAGAGGAAATTGATATATCGCACCTTTAAAATTAAAGTGACCTAATGCGAAAGTACCCGGAAGCAAAATAAGTATCTATAATTCAGAACCGGTTTGCGAGTTTTGCTATGTGTTTGCTATATTACCTCTTTGACTAATTAATTGTAGAACTATTGGATGACTCATGTTTAACAGTGGACTTACGCGTTGGTTAATAAATAAGCTCTGAATTACCTGCACAAAGGCGGATCAAGGTTGGAGGTTGGCACAGGGGCACGTGCCAAAACCATGTGCCGTTTCGGTAAAATAAAAAAATGGGAGATTAATATTATAACGCTTCAATAACAGTGAACTTTCTCCGCCTTGCGCCGGTTGAAGACATAATTATATCTTCGCAGCAGTATGAAACAAGTACCTATGTCAGAATTGACGAGCCTTAGTGCGCATATAAGTGCGGTATGAGGGGCCCCGCGCCTTCAAAGTTTACGCCGCTTTCCTCAAACAATTCAATCTCAGATGGGGGCTAAGGGACTACGATTTTCTATGAGATGCGTACGCGTCCGTTCAGCCGCGGAAAGCTGAATGGACTCCATACAAAATCGTTATTTTCTATGGACAAAAGCTGAACAGAGCTGAATAAGTGTGAGTAGTCCCATAAGCAGGGCCCGATCTAGCTATTTAGCCGCTCCGGGCAAAAATAATATTCGCCGCCCTTTAAGTAATGAGCCATTTAAGTAATGAGCTTGCTATTCCAAAGATGGGATGATAGTATGTGATATTCTTTTAATTATATAATATTCATGCAAGTTAGTCTACTACGGCTTTTGAACAAGTATACAAAAATTCATGACAGTATGTTGGTAAGTAGGATACATTTTGCCGCCCCTCATTTTTGCCGCTCTGGGCATTTGCACGGCTTGCCCCCCCTTAGATCGGGCCCTGCCCATAAGGTTACTAAGCTTGCTTCGCTCGCTTTTGAAGCCCAAGTTCTCTTAATTCTTAAACTTAACTATTTAGGTCGACAAAGTCTTATTTCTATATGTGTAGTCAAAAGAAAATCTATCCCATCCGAGGTGGGGTGCTATTGCCCTATTCTTAAATGTCGTCTGCCTAGCCCTTTTCCGACTATGTTGGCGTCGGCTTCCAGTGTAACCGGATGCAGCTTAAAATCAGTATTTAACATGAAGCCACTGCCTATCTGACCTCCACTACTACTGAGTAATACGATACTCCTTGGTAAGACTATGGTGGTCAGAAACCTGTATTACCGCGGTAACAACTATCAACGATTCACAAATGGCAGCCGGGACTAATGGCCTAACGTGCTTTTCGAGGCACGGAGGGGTCTCGGTATGTAATCGATGGTCGCCCATCTACGGGCCGACCTCGGCAAGCGTTACTTAACCTTGAACTTTGTTATTATTTAGCCACAAATCAGCATAATGCAATAGTCAATATTATAGGCACGCGCGTACTGCACATACATTACTCTAGAGTAATTTCACTTACCGAATATGAAAGTCTGCCATTTAAATGGTTTATTATTGCCGATATAGATAAAGAGCCATAAGACGGCTAGAACGTGGAACAACGTAATCGATATGGTATTAACCCATCTGATTGGAGTAAGGAATCCCATGTTTCTCTCCCATTGTCGAATCGGTGCGAGGAACTTTGGTTCATTTTTACTTAGCATCTGGTCGTATGGACTGATCTGGTACAGTTTGCCATTGGCTCTGGTATCGCTGGAGTCCTTCGCTGGGTGATGGAGCTTGTACTGGATGTAATCGGTCGTGTGAAGCGGTTGCTCCAATTCAGTCTCCGTAAAAGTTATTGGAGCCATTGTTGCTTACTGAAAAAAAGAAAAAAAAACTCAGATTCGGAACAGTGATACAGGCGATTTGCGGGAGGCAGATTCGTATCAAATTTGTGGCAGGCAGATTCGTGACTATTTGTGGGTGGCAGATCCGTAACAATTTGTGGGAGGATTCGTAACTATTTGTGGTATGTAGATTCGTAACTATTTGTGGAAGGCAGATTCGTAACTATTTGTGAGAGCAGATTCGTAACTATTTCTTAAGGCTGAAGGTTCAGGGTAGCCCACGAAATTCTAATTTTCTTACGTTTTTGAAATTAAAACTTCTTTAGGCGCGTTGAGCACTTTTTGGGTGAACAGAAATCATGCAACTCGCGTCATCGTGACCGAACGCTTTCCATGAGCTATATGTATACTGTGTATGTATGGGTGAACGAGCACACGAATGAGTCGCGCGATGATGTCTTTTGGAAAAGTTCCTCTCTTTCATTAGGAAATTCTAATTCTTTTACCGCTTTCTTTCCCTTTGTATTTTTATGGTAAAAATCTGTGCTGTTACCTTTAATGGCTGAAGTCGATTGCTCGTTTATCATTTTTAACCGAGAGCAATGAGGACCAAAGGACCCAATGTGAAATTCTGTATTGACGATTAAAATAAAAATACACACGTAATTGTTTAAGTTTTCACTTCGGTCGGCACTCCCGGAGTACCACTGTTTTTGCAATTAGTAGGTCAGTGTAAGGTTTTATGAATAAGGTTCGTGACCGTAACAAATATGGCTTTACATAATTATAAGCATTTAAATAACTAATAAAACCCTTTAAGTGCATTTAATTCGATTGAATGACTATTTCATGAAACCCTCATTCAATATAATTTAATGAAGTAACTGAGTTGTATGATGAATTTAATCATTATAAAGTCAAAGTCAAAGCATTTATTTTAATTAGGCACATAAAAGGCACTTTTGAACGTCAACATTTACATTAAAATATAATTGATTCTAGTCGCCCCTTCCAAAATGTAGTTTCGTATGGAGAAGAGTGGGCAAGAAACTCTATCGTTACTCTTTTAAAATGCTTTAAGTACAATATTTAACATAGGTAGTACATTCATTATATAATTATGTGTGAAAACGATGCACCCAGAATAAAATTACCATACCAAAATAGGTAAAAAGAATGAAAATACAACCACAACCACAACCAACAACCATACAACAACCTTTGTAAAAGTAAGTATACGATTTTCCTAGAAGATTAAGTATTAACTTTAGTCAAAAAGTCATTGCGAACCTCGCCTCGACGTACCTTAATAGGTAGCGTGACAATGTACATAGGTATCTTACGAAGGCACTCAATGGACGTGAAAGCTCAACCATCTAGATTAGAGAGAAGCTTTTCTTAGCAGGCTTCTTATAATGTCATTGAGGGCATGGTGTTAAAGGGAAAGGTCCCAGAACACACATACACACTTTGTATTTGTTTTTACAGTATTTTATCGAATCTTGCACAGCCAGACTATGGTCTGAGTCGATTGCTCCCTGACCCCAAGCACCATGACACTAATAATATATGTATTTTAACCTAGCTGTGGGTTAGGTATATTGTAAGCTACTAATGTCTCAACTTGGTGTAAGTTTGGGAACCTGCTCATTGGTCGATAAACTTTTATTTATTTTTCTTATTATTCTAATTATCTAATGTATGTTAATACCACTACATATTATAAAACGAGTCTGTCTGTCTGTCTGTTCGCGATAAACTCAAAAAGTACTCAACGGATTTTCATGCGGTTTTCACCAATAGACAAAGTGATTGATGACGAAGGTTTAGGTGCATAATTTGTTAAGGTTTTGTTCAAATTGGTTAACGCGGGTGAAGCCGCTGGCAAAACCTAGTGTTATAAATTATAATAAGATTGTTCAATTAATCACAGAGACCTTATCATTCCGCTGTTATCGTGTGTAGTAAAATATTGTTAAGATTTTTACTTCAACAATCTAATTCTCTAAAATCCTACTTCTTCTTTACATTTAACTTGGTCTTTCTAAACCAAGTTAAATGTAAGGAAAAAAGTAGGATTCCTTCGTCTCTGACAACAACCGTGAGAAAACACGAGAGTTTATGAATGTGGGTCAAAATATATTTTGGACATTTTGATCGGCACACGGGTATAAGAGTGACTCGTATAATTTTTATGACGAGCTTTACAGGGGTTTATCAGGTGACATGGGCTGACGTCAGATTTAGAGTCAAATATACTTCGTACTTAACTGTAAAGTAGAGCAATGTCGCCAAAGAAGAGGTTTGGAGTTATTGCATTTCTGTAATACCTTCGCGTGAGGATTTCACAGTTTCTTTGGGTTGAACTTATAGCAAAGAGTTATTTGGCTTGACTTTATAAAAGCTATCTATTTACCTAAATATAGTAAATAGTAATGTTGAGATATTTTATCTAAATTTCTACGAAGCACATGAAAACGAATAACGTCTATAATTTTTTAACTAACTTCAAGAAAAGGAGTTTCCTTTCAGTGATAACGCCTTTTTAAAGAATGTTATAAACAAAAACTTTACTTTAAAAGAAAAGTTAATGAACTTTAGTAGAAAAGAACGAAAATTTTAAACCAAGGACACCGATTTCTAAGTTATTTTTCATTTAGCAATGTTTTTTGGAAATCGGTTGTGTTTTTCGAAAAAAAAAAAAGCTTTTTTAGGTACAAAAATTAACTCAATATTATTCGTTGCCAACTGCTCTACATGGAGTTACTTAATGTCTTAATTCGTATTTAACGAAGATAATACACTTAACTCCCTGAAATTGTTTCGTAGACCCTGACCGAGAAAAGGACCTTGTATGTATATGGCTTTGTTAATTTAATGAACTTACAATACTTCGGAGAAAAGTAAAAACATATTCCAAATATATGTATCCAAGTATTTTTAACCCAAGTAGTTATAAGTTTGACGTGTCTGTGTGTGTGTGTGTCTGTCTGTCTGAGGCAACGTAGCTCCCGAACGGATGAACCGATTTTGATTTAGTTTTTTTTGTTTGAAAGGTGTATTAGTCGGGAGTGTTCTTAGACATGTTTCATCAAAATTGGTTCAGCCGTTTGAAGATTATCAGCTCTTTTCTGGTTGAAAAAGGGATTTTAGCCTCTTCCATGGGTCTGATAAACTCAAAATTTGGGATTCTATTACTTCAATGATCACCTTGAATTTCCAGGAACCCCAAGTTATTCATCAACAAACAGCAGAAATATCGTGTTTGGGCTCATTGAAAGGTCTCAATGAATAGATTATAGATAAATGGTGATTTAAGGGAGACATTAAGTTTAAAAAGCAAGAAATAAAAATTAAATTTAAAATTTAAAAAACCCCCGACCCAAACAAAAACTCTAAAAAGTAAAAAATAATATTTATAGGCCTTTTAATTTGAACGTAATATTTTGATCAGGGCATTGTCAAGTCGGGGGACGGTCAATGAAAACGCCAAACAGAGGCCTAGCCGTCCCCCGACTTGACAATGCCCTGATCAAAATATTACGTTCAAATTAAAAGGCCTATAAATATTATTTTTTACTTTTTAGAGTTTTTGTTTGGGTCGGGGGTTTTTTAAATTTTAAATTTATTATAAATTACAAGTCTTCCATTTTCGTTAACCTAGAGATTTAGAAAAACAAGCATTGCTTGCAAAGATATCTGTAAATTGACAAAAATCATGAAATGGATCACAACGGTTCCATTGTCACGATAAATCGCGCGTTCCCAGACAGCATGACGCGACGTCGAACGGTGTGTGAGAGAGAGCGCGATGTAGTTCGCGTTATCGCGGCAATGTAGCCGTTGCATTACCACCGAAAAAACCTGAAACAGTAGTTTTGTGCTACGGCTACGTTATCGCGACAATGTAGCCGTAGCATTATTGTTACGTCGGTTATTCTAGCCATCTATCTATAATAAAGCTTAAAAGTTTGTTCATTTTACAAGCTTTTGTCTATCTTGCAATGTATGTATGTAAATAACTATGTTTGTTCGGGTGGAATCTTCCGATTGAGCTGAAATTTTGTAAACACGTTTAGTTTGGATGACAATGCATGGTTAGCTGTGTGACGTCATTCTTAATCCAACATGGCGGAACACCTAAGATAGTCGAATATTCTATGGAACAATTAGTTGGATTTAAAAAAAGATTTTCGCATTTTGTAGTCCAATTCTTGAGGAATGCTATAGGTATGCTACTAAACATTATGCTATTACTCTAAGGAGCTAAAAAAAACCAGTCAGAAATAACGCTAAGAAACACGAAGCAATAGCGGGGGTAGGCGACGCGATGCGACGGGTTGGGTTTTTTTTGAGGATGGGAAATCATCAAATAGTTTCTCCCGCTCTCGGTGGACCGAGAGGGCTTGTCAGACTTTTAACTGACTAAAACTCACCCGTGTTCCTTCAGTTGCCTGTGTGCCAGGGACCACGGTATCTCTTTCGAACAACCCGCACCACGCCATGGGGTGGGTCAGAGGAACAAAAAAAAAACCGGTCAAGTGCGAGTTGGACTCGCGCACCGAGGGTTCCGTACAAACCTGTGGGTATATAAGTAAAAGTTCAAAATTGTCAAAAATATTTTTTTTTATATGACGAAACTAAAAATTTTCGGTTTTCGTAATTTTTCCTATATCTTTACTATAAGACGTGACTTCGTACAAAATTTCAAGATTCTAAGTTCACGGGAAGTACCCTGTAGGTTTTGATTCCCGTGCGAGTTTCGAAAATTTGCGGAATTTTGCGGCCTAAATGGCTGTATCTTTTGATTGCGTTGACTTAGAAGGTTGATTTTTCTACAGCTTCCAGGGACAGTAGAACTAAGTATCATATAGAAATTTCAGTTTGATACCTCCACGCGTTCCTGAGAAAAACGGTCTTGACAGACGGACGGACGGACGGACGGACGGACGGACAACAAAGTGATCTTATAAGGGTTCCGTTTTTTCCTTTAGAGGTACGGAACCCTAAAAACACGCGGTTGTGTCGCGGGCAGAAGGTAGTGTTAAATAATATATATTCATGTCAATGAGTAACCTATTCTTCAAAGTTTCTAAACCTGTTCCCTGCGTGACACAGTGAATGAATAGAGTCAACTAGAACAATGCAAGTACGGTCAGCAATACAAGTCGATTAACAATGTTAGTTTTAAATTTATAATCTGAAATGATTGATACAAAAAGCTTCGATACATGAATCTTTAAATTTTATACAACACTAGCTGTCCCGACAGACCTTGTCCTGTCCATCCAAAAGTCATTCACACAAAATCCATACCCTACCTACCCTACCCTACCTACCCTACCTACCTACTCTACCTACGCTACCCTACCCTACCTACCCTACACTACCCTACCCTACACTAACCTACCCTACCTACCTACCCCACCTACGCTACCCTACTTAATACCGGGATAAAAAGTATCCTATATCCGTCTCCTGGTTCGGCCAAATCGGTTCAGCCGTTCTTGAGTTATAAATAGTGTAACTAACACGACTTTCTTTTATATTAAGTATATAGATTATTTTTAGTATATGCGAAACCTGAATATAGTTTGTTCAGAATAAGGAACTGAATCGATTCCAGTAGTTTTTACACCATCTTAAATTTTTTCCTAGTTTTTTTATTTGTTTATTAATCACCAGTTACTTACAAAACAATTGCCATACGGTTAGGTACCTACCGCCTAATATTATCAATGTGCATATTACGACGCTGGACGCGCGGGCATCGCGTGGGGCCTATGGTGACCATTTTTGTGTAGACAACTAGGTAGCAAAACAAACTTGTGATTGTGAACTTGTGATTTGTGATTTTTCATGATACAGCTTTGAAATTTTGTACATAGATTCTTTACATAAGAATAATAGACACGTGTTTCGGGTTTCGCATATACTAAAAATGTTGTATAACTGCAGATTCTTTAAATATGAATTGTTTTGCTCTAATGAGCAAAATACTAACCACACTACTACAAGTCAGCTTTCTGTTGCTGACCCTACCTACCTGTACCTTTACGTCAATCTCAAAGTCACATGGGTCGTTTGTGATTGATTGATTTATTAATTGATGTGTGTTTGGTTCACCGACTTTAGAATATGTCCGACACCATTGTTTTCTGTATAATGGATTATTTCCTACTCTATTCATTTTGAGTTTTACGTTCGTGTGGTTATTTTACTCTTGTATTGGTTACTCGCTAGTGTGGTTTGTTAACTTTAATTATGATAATGTACTCCATGCTAGTACAATCCTTTACGAGAAAATAAAGTCAATCAAGTTAAACGGAAAATGAATTCAACACGAGTACAATTAACACATTCCGTGTCAATAAATATTAAAATCATGTGATTTGAAAATTTTACATTATCATAATTTACGCATGAAGGAAATATAGGTGAATATTAATTCGCATAGACGTTAAAATAACTTTCTTAGCGATAAATTACGGCTACTCAATAAGGGACAATCGTACCCCAAATTATAAGATAACTTTCACCAAAAGGATAACTATAATTTTGGAACAAGATGAAGCTTTGTTACGGGATTTACGCGCTAATGATTGCGCAGGCGTTGCATGTCAATGCTTACTGCCCAGAGGTTGCGCTGGCGCCACTTCCCTTTGTCTTGGAGTACGCTGTGTGGCGCGGGTGGCACCAAGCTGTTATCTATACTCCAGACCTAGAGCAAGGTAGGTGGTATATGTTGGTATATTGTTGCTGGGTAAAGAATTCTCTCCCTATGACTTCTAGCTCTTGGAATCTAGGGTTAACTTGGACCACGGGTCGTTAGTTTCGTCTTTGTACGGCGTCTGCCGCGAAACTTTTTGGTTGTCAGGGCTCCATAATATAGGGCTATTTTGGGCCACAGCTCATTGCTCTTTCGGCAAACGCGACCAGCCCAGTCCTACTACAAGTTTGTGCAGCTTTTTGAGCAACATCATTATTCTGTGTTTTGAAGCGCAGTGTCGCGAATATGGTCTGTTAATTTGACACCTAGAATACTGCGCTCCATCGCACGTTGGCAAACCTTGAGTTTGGACTTATGTGTTGAGTGCTGGAATACGATACATTAATACCTGGATGAGAAAAATTTATTAATAGGTAATGATATGGCGACTGAATAGATATCTACACAGATGAATAAAAAGACATTGCACGTCAATCTCACACAAATTAGGATAGCAGCTGTAGAAAGGTGAAATAAGAATAGGATAGAACAAAAGAAGTCTAGCTAAAGAAAGAAAGAAAGATTTAATTATCATTACACAATTGTGTTTTTTTTTTGCAAAACGTGTCAATCCCTCTAAATTACACTGTCCTTTAAGATACAGGATTCTCCTAGTTTGAAGAGCAGGTGTCTTACTCATATGTCCTATCTGTTACTGAAACAATCAATGATGTTACCTTAGCTAAGTCTTTTGTTAAATAAATGATTACTTACTTGCTAGGATAGCTGTAACGTAATGAAATTCTGCAAATAACAATTTTATTTCTCTAATGGCGGTATAGCCAGTAATGTTATTGTAAATAAATAAATGAAAATAACAATAAAATAAGCCTTTTATTTCATGCAGTAAAAATCTTAATCTAATACAATAAAAGTTATATATTGCAAATAATGTATGCTCAAATAAATAAAAGGCGAAATGTATTTCGACACTTTACCATGAGAATTTTTTGTACACCTGCAGGCTTAGCACGAGCACCGATTTGTCGACGGAAGAATAGACATGATTATTAACTAAATGATGGACAATAGGAGATGATGGCTATGTTATTCTATTAATTTTCACAGTTATGCGTTCTAAACGAATCATGATTTAGTAGCTAATCGTATATATCTACTTTGTGGCCGTCGAGTAGAAAGTTTGTTGTCGGTGAGATTTTGACAGTTTGGGGAGAAATATTCTTCTGAAATAGTCTACATTTATAAGGACCTAGACAAATATCGTTAAAAACGAAAGACTAAATGACAGATTGTAGAAGGATATCTACGGTGCGATAACAAAAATGTAGTAACGAAATGTCACTTTGTATTGAAAAAGCACTGTCTATTCTTCGTAGAAATACAAAGCGTCATGCTAAGCCCGCTGCTTGTCTAGCTTCTCTGGAAAATACAGACAATAAGTTTTGCTTTAACTATTTATAGGATGCATCGTCAGCGTCAGCGATGTTAAGTTGAGGTGTGCGTGTCAATGAATAGACCAAACACGCAGATAATGATGACAATACTATTATATCGGTCAGAAACGTCATTCACGTTGGGCACAAAATGCTGAATCATGAATCTCGATTTAAAACAAAATAAACAAATACTTAGAATTTTTTTTCTCCTTATATCCTTCGGAAGAAAAACGGTGAAGTCCCCAGTCGTTAAGAAGAATTCTAATCTGGGGTTAAGCCTTTTATCAGTTACCCTAACATCAATAAACAACGAAATCTCCAAATAGCAGGGTGTTACCTTGGCCAGAGGCTAATTGCCATAAATCGTGGCGATGCCACCAGTTTCTTGGGTACATTACCAGTCGAAAGCGATGGGTGTGATTTTTTGACGAAATACTTCTGTTTGATAATAATGTATTTTAGGTTAGGTTAGCTAATTAAGTATTCATCATTATCATTTCAACCGAAAGACGTCCACTGCTGGACATAGGCCTCCCCTAGGCTCCCCCACTTCGACCGGTCTTGTGCTTCCTACACCCAGTGGATACCCGCGGTCTTTACAAGGTCATCAGTCCACCTTGTGGGAGGTCTTCCCACTCTACGTCTTCCGGTACGCGGTCGCCACTCCAGAACCTTTCGGCCCCATCGGCCATCTGTTCTTCGATGTTGCTGATGTTGTTGTTCCTTTATTAATAAACGTTCCTTAAATTAAATTAATGATTAGCGTCTATATAATCTTACATTTTTGACGTTTAAACATCTCTTAACTTTAAGCAACGTTTATGAATAAGAAGAGGGTTACATTTTGTCCAGTGTACCTATAAGTACCATGTTTATACCAATACCATCAATATACTCGGCTTCACAATAGTGTCGTACTTAGTTATTGTCTAAAGTGCCGATGTAAAATATTCGACATTCGACAACATTGACAATACATACCTGCAGGTACAACTTTACTCCGAAGATAATAACCAGTTGGTTATGTAATGCATAATATTATGAAATATGAATAATAATGGCCCTTGCAATTTGTAGGTAAAAAAATACCTATAGTTAATGTAGGTCAGTGCGAGCTCAGTCATTCGGAATCGTTAAGTTCAGGCCAATCAAGGCGTTGTTCTTCAAAAGCTCTGGTTTACCTTACACAATTATTAAATATTGAGTTTATTTTTGAAAGTCAAGTTCACTAGTAGTTTTAACTTAATCAAGGGCATATAATATGACTGCAGCTGAGCGGAAATATTTATTTCCGATTTAATGAAATTTCTTCATAGTATAACACAATGTAGGTTTTTTTCAATGAAGATCTTTTAAACTACGTAACGGATTTTAATGTAGTTTTCATCAATAGACAGAGAGACATCAAGACAAAGGTTTATATACATATGAGAGTGAAAATCGATCAAAGAAATTTGACAGATTGGGGTAGCTAGATGTGCTGGCGTCTGTACTACCTGCGTACCGACGCCAGCACATAAAGCTACCCCAAACTGTCAAATTTTCCCAATTGAACATGAACCTTACGCATATGATACGAGAACGAAAATCTATCAAAGAAATTTGACAGATTGGGGTAGTTTGATGTGCTAGCGTCTTTACAATAACCAAAAGTGATAAGTAACCAGGGTCTTGGATTAAATTAAATTCGAAAACATCCATCGGTTTCTTACTAAAGTTCAACTCCGATGATTAATTTAATCCAAGAAAACAAACAGTTCATTTCCCACATTAAATTTCGTTCGGAAACATCCATCAAGTTTCTTAATAATGTTCAGCTTTATCCGAGGACACAGTGTTTTATTTGGGTGGGAAATCATCAATTATAACTTCTCCCGCTCTGGGTGAAGCAGAAGGGCATGTCAGACTTTTACTGACTAAAACCCACCCGTGTTCCCTCAGTGGCCTGTATGCCAGGGGCGGCGGTATCTCTTTCGAACAAACCCGCACCCCTAGCAGGCATCGGCCCTTGCGGGCCTCATCACTTTGTGCTGACATCTCTTTGAGGCGCGCGTGCAACACAACGCGCCGTCGACCTGGGCTTGGTCCTTACCGGACAGCGAGCTACCCATTACTCGCCGTCCGCAAGCCCACGCCTACGGTGGCCGGAAATCAGCCTGGGATTCCCGACGCCCAGGGCGTATCCTGCGGCGGCTAGGGCCGTGAGGGCGCATATACTGCCTCTCCCTGACGTGCGCCGTCTCCCTCTTCGTGAGCATTGCTGCTTCGCTGAAGGAGGTGACGGCTACCCATGCACTCTCGCTCCGTACCATGGCCTGGACCAGGGCCGGACGCGAGAGATCGCCGACGCCGATCGCCTCCACGAGGACACGGCGGTCCTCCGCCCAAGCCGGGCAGACCGCCACCGTGTGCTCCACCGTGTCCTCAGGGCAATGTTCGCAGTGGAAACACCCGGGCGTTTCCTCCCGCCTTATCCGAAACACGACTCAGGGTTACGTATCTCTTTTGTCGACTGGTTAGGGAATTTGACGTCATCACGTTTTTACAAATTTCTTAGGACCGTGACCACAACGTGCAGCGTTACTCGTACTCTATGGTAGAAGCATCACGACTGCCTTCCTACATTTTTTGAAAGAAGGTTGCTACAATGCCTAATTAATTATAATAATTTGATTATTCTCGGTGTTTATACAAAAACCGGCCAGGTGCGGGTAGACTTGCGCACGAAAGGTTCCGCCACCATAACTTTAGCCGTGATTGAGGGTACAGCTTAACGTGTATTTTGTGAAAATTTAAACTGGCTACCTATTAGTTTTAAAAAGATCCAACCCTGGAACAGATCGCCTCAAAGAGATGTCAGCACCAACTGGTAGGGTCCACAAGGGCCAATGCCTGTCAGGGGTGCGAGTTGTTTGAAAGAGATACCGTGGCCCCTGACACACAAGCAACTGAAAGAACACGGGTGGGTTTTAGTCAGTAAAATTCTGACACGCCCTCCTGCTCCACCCAGAGCGGTAGAAGTTATTTAATGATGTCCCACCCTCGAAAAAAAAAACCCTGGGACAGACAGACAGATAGACTGGCAGACGGAGTATTTACGGGCGGAGACTTGGAGTTCTGTTTTATTGGTTACGGAACTCTAAAAACAGGCATGAAATCTATTAGGTATGTCGAATATTTAATAATACAATTTGTACGGCTCGTGCTATTGTTTATTATAAATAATAGCTACCCATAATTGCGATGAAGAAGAGAATGTAATGTTTTCTTAATCGCAACTTTAGATAAAGCACATTTATAAAATAATATGGTTCTCTACTATTTGTTACCGTGGAAAAATTTAAGATACTTTGGAAAGACTAAAAAAATATCCCTGTTTTTTCAATAACAAGGAACAGGTTTTTGGAGACATCGCCAAGCAGTTGGTCGACTCTTCATGTGACCTGCAGGCTTAGCACGAGCACCGACTTGTCGACGGAAGAATAGACAACACTATTAAATAAATTATGTACAATAGGATAAGATACCTATGTTTTTCCATTCATTATCACAGTTATGCGTTCTAAACGAATCATGATTTTGTAGATAATCGTATATACTTTGTGGCCGTCGAGTAGAAAGTTTTGTTGTCAGTGTGATTTTGACAGTTTGGGAAGAAATACTCTTCTGAAATAGTCTACATATAAAAGGACCTAGAGAAATATCGTAAGAAACGAAAGACTAAATGACAGATTGTAGAAGGATATCTACGGTGCGATAACAAAAATGTAGGAACGAAATATCACTTTATATTGAAAAAACACTGTCTATTCTTCGTAGAAATACAAAGCGTCATGCTAAGCCCGCAGAGGGCTGGCCTATTTCTTGACTAAAGAATCAGTATTGCCATTTCTGAACAACGTGGCAATGCTGCCAGCCTTTTGGGCACTCTTTCGGTTGACAGCAATGTGGACAAATTTTTTGATACTATTATTACCATATGATTTTTTCCCCCTTTTTATAGGTATTTGTCACCGTATGATTGTGAACACCGTTAGCTTATAAAATCTATCTCGCGAGATTATCAGCTGTTGATAAATTATGAACTGCACTATACTTCTTACCGACCGACGAGGTTAGGTTAGAATTTCGATCAATCATCAACCGCACGCGAGCCGAGCGAGCGAAGCGAGCGGTGTCGCGGGAGTGGCCGGTGAGCGCCACTTCCAAGTTAGTGGCAGTTACTCGACTATTTAGTAATAGTAGAAGGTGCTATCCGCCTTAATACCGGTTCACAATTTGACGGTTTCACTTCGGTAGATTATAATCTACCGAAAAATAATACGTTAAATTGTAAGCAGTATGTTACGGTTCACAATATTTCGACAGTTCACAATCTCGCGAGATAAATTATAATCTAACGGTATTTACAATCCCCCCGAGTGGGTTCCCGCATTGTCATTGCGGGGGGGCTCAGTAACCGTGGATTCCGGCCACGGTGAAGCCAAGAGGAACCCAAAGGTGGGGCCGCTCGTCAGGGCTTTTGCCTCAAAGTCGACGACGTAGCGGCCAAAAAGTAGGTTGCGGTGAGGTGCACCGCAACTGAGGTGGGCCGCGATGTCGAATGGGAGGCATCGCGGCTGAGGGTTGCGGGCTGCGGTAGAGGAGGAGTGCCGGTGCTTCTGAGCAGCGCTCTTCCCTTCCGTGGCCTGGACGGGGCCGCCACCGTTGATGGCGGACGCGGTGGGGCCGCAGGGGAAGAGGAGTGTCGGTATAGCGTCAGCCGCTCTCCCTATCCCCTGCGGCCGAAAAGTGGTAGACGGGACGGCGCGTTGTGTTCCACACGCGCGCCGTCAAAGATGTCAGCAACCACAGGTGGGGTCCGCAAGGGCCGATGCCTGCCAGGGGTGCGGGTTTGTTCGAAAGAGATACCACGGCCCCTGGCATACAGGCTACTGAGGGAACACGGGTGGGTTTTAGTCAGTAAAAGTCTGACACGCCCTCCTGCTCTACTCAGCAGGAGAAGTCATTTGATGATTCCCCACCCGAAAAAAAAAAAAAAAACGGTATTTACAATTTGACGGTGACATATACATGTCTGGACATATTATTTATTTGAGTCTGTTAGTTTACATATCAAGAAATGGTAAATTATGTTGTTACTAAGTGTAAAAACGGATCCTTTTACTACCAATAGAAACATAAAAAAATGCAGACAAGTTGAAACGGAACCTTTTATCCCTTTATGATATGTGAAGAGGGATGAAAAGTAAGTGACTAAAGTGTGATGAAATTATCGTTATAGTTAGGTATAGTGATGTAACTATTGGAAATATTTGATTGAATTCTCGTATGCAGACGAAACGTCAGTAGAAATTCGGAGTTTAATTTACTATCTTATGTCATCTCCACATCGTATATCTTACGATCCCTTTTCGAAAAAGACTCGGGGTGACATTTTCTTTATTACTCCGAGTCTTTTAAGATATCAGCAAATAGATCCAAACTCAAATTCAATAAAGAACTCTAGAATTGCAATTAGATAAACCCCATTTACAGCAATTTTTTAATTTTCAAAGAGTCGGTCAATCAGAAAGATTAAGCTAGTTAGTCCATTCCAAAGCGTAGTAGGTTCCTATGGAGAAGAACCGACAAGATCCATTGATTAAATTATGAGTTCGACAAAAATGCTTATGAGTTCGTTAACAAAAATGCCGGAATGTGTGTTTTCCTTACATCGATCGAGTAGATACGGCACGTACGAATCTTTGAGATCATTACGTTTGTGGGTTGCTGATAAAGCTAATAATATTTGCAGTGTCATTCTTTTGTTCGATAAAGTTTGTGTTAAATTAATTAACCCATCGATATACATTTGATTGAATTTTAAAATTAGTTAATTAAGTAGGTAATGTAGGTATGTAGATAGTTTTTATTTGTATTATTAGCGTAGTTTGATGCCCTTATGAACTTGTATGAATTATGGCATGTAATTATTTTCTTAGAGGTACGTGTTGAAATTAGCTTTATTAAATGCGGTAGGTATTTAATAAAGTCAATCTGTGTGTATAAATAATAAAGATAATCTATGCACTTATAATGGCAGGTTTGTACAAAAGTATTTAATGTAACTTTAAATTTATAATAGGTATCCGTACATACAAAATAATAAAAAAATTAGTTAGGTACTTATTATTGTTTAATCGTTATTAAAAATTACGTTAAAAAGCGTTCATAACTGATTTTAAAATAATTTAGAGTAGGCTTAGTATTAAAATGATCTATGCTGTAGCGAAATAATACCTTCTTAAGTACCTACCTAGACTATAAACACAACTGAACGTGGTGTGAATGTACTAATTATACACGTAATAATTAAAGTAGAAGAACAAAAAGTATAGCTTGTTATTTTGCTTTGCTTTTTAAAATAAATTATGTATTTTAATAAAATCATTACAAAATATTAATTAATGATATTGTCATTAGCAACATAAAATCGAGTAACATAGAATTACTTGTTTGCACGATTTCTTCTGTATAATAAAAAGAAAAGAAAACCACTAAACACAAGCCTATTAAAAATCAAAACTCACCAATTATTTTCCGCATAAAAATTACACTGCAATTCACAACATTCAAAAATCCTGTCACCACAAATGAACCACGAGTGCTTCCGTCCTATTAACATCAGTATAATGTACGAGATGTATTGCGTGCGGCAGTCTGCGCCCGCGCTGCTCACGTTTGTTCGTCCTACGTGTCTGAAGCACTGTTCAAAATCTGCTCAGCAGAAACCTTGTCACGTACTTTCACTGAGTACAATAATGCGCCATCGATTGACTATGTTACATCGCTATTAAAGAACCAGTACATCTATCAAGGGCTAAATCCGATCAGCCTTTTGTATATTATATGCATCGCTTTAATAAACAATGCATCGTAAATGTAAGTAGCTGTAATAACGTGGTATAGAACATGAAAAGGATATTGTTGGAACGATTAAAAATGTTTGAAACAATAGAGTATAGACAAAGAAAGTTTCATTCGATTCGATTTTATTTTATAATTTTGTGTCGATCGATTGCTCATTTTATTACCTAGACACAGGCAACTGAGGGAACACGGGTGGGTTTTAGTCAATAAAAGTCTGACACGCCCTCCCCCACGATAAGTTATTTGACGATTTCCCACCCAAAAAAATATATTTGGCACTTCTCTGTTACGCGAGAGATTAAAGAACTAATTAGTTTACTTAAATTCAAGTGTAAAAATCAACCGACTTCCAAAAAAACTCTATAAATTGAAAAATAACTTAAATTTCGGAAGTCGGTGTCTTTGGTTTTGTATTTACGTGTTTTTTTCACCGACTTCCGACATTAAATATATATTTCACTTTGTAGTGTTGTTGGGAGTAGTAGGTTCTTTTATGTTTTTTAAAGGAAATTAATATTATCGCTTTTTAACTGTGATCCCACTTGAGGATGTCTTCAAGGTTCTGGACTGGAAGGGGGCTGGCATCAACATCATTAGCGAGTACATCACTCACCTTTGGTTTGCCGATGATATAGTTGTCATGGCTGAGACCATGGAGGACCTCAGTACAATGCTCGATGACCTCAGTAGAGCTTCCGAAAGAGTGCGTCTTAAAATGAACATGGACAAGACAAAGGTCATGTCCAATGCCCACGTAACACCCACTCTCGTAACGGTCGGAGGCGCCGCACTCGAAGTTGTGGACGAGTATGTTAACTAGGACAAACTGTCCAGTTAGGTAGGTCCAACTTCGAGAAAGAGGTCAATCGTCGAATCCGACTCGGCTGGGCAGCGTTCGGGAAGCTTTGCAATATCTTCTCGTCCCAAATACCGCAGTGTCTCAAGACGAAAGTCTTTGACCAGTGCGTGTTGCCAGTGATGACATATGGAACCGAAACGTGGTCGCTCACAATGGGCCTCATAAGAAGGCTCAAAGTCACCCAAAGGACGATGGAGAGGGCTATGCTTGGAGTTTACCTGCGTGATCGAATCAGGAATGAAGAGATCCGCAGGAGAACCAAGGTAACCGACATAGCCCGAAGAATTGCCAAACTTAAGTGGCAGTGGGCAGGGCATATTGCTTGCAGAACAGATGGCCGATGGGGCCGAAAAGTTCTGGAGTGGCGATCGCGTACCGGAAGACGTAAAGTTGGAAGGCGTCTCACAAGGTGGACCGATGACCTTGTGAGGGCCGCAGGAGTCCGCTGGATGCGGGAAGCACAGAACCGGTCGAAGTGGCGGAGCTTGGGGGAGGCCTATGTCCAGCAGTGGACGTCTTTCGGCTGAAATGATGATGATGGTGACATACCCCACAAATTCGTAAACCTTCACTTGCTAAGTAAATAACAGTGATACTGACAAAAAGTTATTAAACATCATCAACATACACTAATGGAATAAATACGTCACAATTATTCTTGTCTAGGGTTGACTAGATTTCTTACTACTCCGATTCTGTGGTAGGCCTGCAGGATCCTGAATCCTGCATTTCAAATCCATGCAGTTGAAGGGCAGACCCTTGTTATTTTTTTTTATTAAACTTGGTACTTAGTAAGTGCCTATTAAAATTTCTTCTCCGCAGGTTGCCGATGGGCCATCGTCCGAATGGTTAAATGCTTGAGTATCAATGGAGTCGCTACTGCTTCAGAATCATTGCAGAATGTAAGATTTCGAGCCAATCTCGGAATCATCATACTATCTCCGCGTTTAAGACGAAACGCAACTGCGAACCTTACGAAACTCATTAATCAGGTAATTCGAATTTGCTTAATTTGATAATCAAGAAAAACTAGCGTTTTTAGTTAATTTTACTCACACTAGGTTAAAAAGAGCCCGAAACTTGTGAAAAGAGTCGGTATGTTATTTCAGTATTAAATTCACTCACAAAATTCAGGTGATTTTTTTAAATTCTTCGTTCAAAAGTTTTTAATTTAGCAGGATGAACATTTTTCTTTTCAAAACCATTTAATTCTATATTTTAAAAAGTTCTTCACGAAGTTAACATTTTAGTTTTAATGAGAGATCTTAGCCTATCTCTTTATAGTAAGGTAGGAAAGTTAAATTAATACATTACATACTTTTTAGTTACATGAGCAAAAAATGGATACGTCATCTTACGACTGGCTTCTAACAGCGAGATCGAATAAAGATTTTGGCTTCATCAACGAAATACTGAATGCTACTGCGGTTCGTTTTGATCAAAACGTTGTCGTCGCCTACACACAAAGCAAAAATATCCCGAAAACTAACAACCTCAGATTGTGTGGTGGGAATTTCATTTACAAAGTCAGTAGTAATTATCCCAGTCGCCGCCAGCATCGCAGGTACCGCTCTAATGAATTTCGGGAAGTTTTCGAAATTCAGAACGTGAAAACGGAATACGAAAGAAACTACTACCGCACTTCGGAAAGATTTAAAAATCTAACGAGAAATAACACGTACAAAAGGGATGGCAGTGTACTACCTCTGTTCCAGTCAGGAGTCACGAATTACAACTATTCAAGAATGTTTAATATGCTGAATGTCAGTAGGTTTTCTTTGAGTCTCCAGTTTAGGAAGTGGAGCCTAGTTCACAGACTTGAGCCAACAGAGAGAATAATAAGTGTTTTGCAGTATTTTAAAGTACGCACTAATTCTACGCTGTTTGCCTATTTTTTAGGTAAGTAACTGTTGTTTTTTTATCACAGTAACTTTTTATCGAGTTTTTCAATGTGTAAAAAAAAGGTTTTCCAATATATAAGAAAAGTTAACTAAATCCGTGCTATACAGGAGGTTTGTTTTGCCTGTTGGAGACCCTAGGCTAATCTGATCCATTAGGGAGACTGTCCTTTTTTAATGTGTCCTCCTAAATCCATTTTATTACTGAAATGCAGGTAATTGGGATCGCGTTCAGTCAATGTCAGGAGTTGAGGTTCCTTACCCAGTGGAATCTCGCAACTTCTTGGGCGAGGAGCTGGTAGTAGGAAGATGCAACTCTACTGGGGACGGAGGTCCATCGCTTGACGACGATGGTCCATCTGCTGAACCGATGTTGGATGACATCCTCCATTTCTTGACAGTGCGATTGAACGCAACGTAAGTTTTTTTATATTTAATTCTTCAGTTTTTTTTTGTTATTTTCTTAATGACGTTCCTATATAAATTATTTGAATTACTGATGTGACGTTAATTACGATTTAAATGTTATGATTTCAGGGAAATATGAGGTTCATAAAGATAGTCGGGAACGATACGTCATATACATCAAAACATGATGTATGTGACGTCCAGAAAAGTTATGATTGTTTGTCCCCAGTTCATCGATCCGGTACTACGGTAAGCTGGGGTTCCGTACATACGAGGGCACATGGACCGGCTTGCTGGGAGCTCTGATGGACCGTACGGTGGACGTGGCTCTGGAACCAGTAACTGTACACGCGGCTCGTCTTCAAGACATGGATTTCATCTTTCCCATTGCTGAGACTATGTAAGTCATCATCTTCATTTTCCAATTATGTTGTGGGCGGCATCCAGTCTAACTGGACGCAGCTGAATATCAGTATTTAACTTCGAGCGACTCCCTATATAACCCTTCAAACCAGTTAATGGGTAATACCATACCCCTTAATAAGACTGGTCGTCAAGTCTGACATTTTTCGTAAAAAGTAAAAAGAAATACTCATCTTACACAGTCATGTAAGATTCGTATTTCTTTTTATAAAGAGCTATGATTAGAGGGCTTCGTTATTTCTTGAATTAAGAGACTGAGAAAAAGAGTAAAAATTTTCGACGTGCAACAAGCCAGTCGAATGTAGCCAAGCTGAGAATGTAGACTAGACCGCATTGTTTTTAACTATTGAGGCTTTGCATGTAAAGATTTTACATAAGGCTGTGACGTCACGCAAAATCTTGCATTGCGCAAGCAGTTTACCGCGCGACTATCATACCTATACATACATTTTTCGTCGGCTATACAAAAAAAAAAAAACTGATGTTTCATACGAAAGTGCAATACCTACGAAAAATTTCTAAGTTGAGGTGTAGAATGATATCCTGCTGAATTCATGGTTACAGTCTGCGCATTTTTTTAAAATTTACCCTGTATAAAACATCCCGACATTAATCGTCGCGTCGGTCAGTAGTCCATCACACACAACACCGGTTTGCACCTTAAGGGGACACTTTTCGCGGGCTCGAACTCACTGGTGGGCCTGGCTAAAAATCACGCTGTCTCACCAGGCTTCGTATCCGACAGAGATAGTATCAGTGATGAGCAGTTAGACGCTGGTCTACATGCACAACGTTATTGAGTGAGATGCAGGAGCATTTATAGCAAAACATTCGCGAAAAAATTAAGAAAAGTCCTTCGGAAGATCGGGTTTTATGAAAAAAGCACTGCATAAATCAAACACCAATACAGTTTATTGAACTTATCAATAGTTGAACTTAATCGGTACCGATTTGGTTTTGGAGATTTTACACTTCTTTTATTACTTAAACACGCCCAAAGTTAGTTTAAATTAGCAAGAAAAACGAATCTTTGCGGGCTCATAACTTTTTAATGATTTTTTATTTTAGTATTCTGTTTCCGTACCGACAATATTAATAATGAGACAAAACCATACCATGTTTAAGTTTTTATGTACACTGTCAAACAATGGAGTAAAACCCTCCCGAAGTTTGTATGGAAAAAATGTGGACTTGTTTCACTTTAATAGCGTAACACGTTTAATCACAATCTGTTTAATCTAGAAAAATAGTCATATCATATTCAGCGCATAATGTTCTGCTGGGACAGAGGCTTCTACTCGTTGATAGGTAGTGGACTGTAACGTAATCCAACACGTGGACCTAAAGCGGGTTGGTAGATGCCACATGTGATGCCATTGTAATCGATTATGATTGTTTCGGCAAATATTAAATTTATAAAGACTTATTTTATGATCACAAAATAGGTAAGTATTCATAAATGGATAGCAGTGGTGGCCCAGTGGTTACGGCCGCGACTTACGAGTTGTAGGTCGTGAGTTCGAACCCAGACAGGCGCTTTACTTTGTGTAAATTATTTCATCACCACTGCTCTCCAAACGGTGATGGAAAACATCGTGAGGAAACCGGCATGTCCTAGAACCAAAGATTCGAAGACATGTGACATCTACCAACCCGCACTGGGCCCGGGTGGTGGATTACGGCCCAATCCCTCTCACCGAGAGGAGGCCTGTGTCACAGCAGTGGGAACATTATAGGCTGATGATGATGATTCATAAATGAAAAGACCTTGGCTGGTCTTTGATGACATTTAGGTAAAACTTTATTTATTAGTTATCTACACGAAATACTATTGTAATATTTCATAATACATTATACAGAGTGTATGGGACAATAAAAATTTAATTAAAAATTAAAAAAGCCCCCGACCCTAACAAAAACTCTAAAAAGTAAAAATAATAATATTTATAGGCCTTTTAAGATGCTAATGAAAATGCTAGGCCTCTGTTTGGCGTTTTCATTGACCGTCCCCCGACTTGACAATGCCTTTTCATTATTTTTACTTTTTAGAGTTTTTGTTACGGTCGGGGGTTTTTTAAATTTTTAATTTAATTTTTATTTCCTTCTTTTTAAACATAATGTCTCGCTTTCTTACATCTGCGCATCGTTGCGTATTTTTCCCACAGTGAAGTTTGTAACTAATTTATCCTCATTCCTCGTCCTGATCACAATTTATCTATAATCTATGCATTGAGACCTTTTCAATGAGCCCAAACACGATACTTTTGCTGTTTGTTGGTGAGTAACTTGGGCATCAAGGAAATTTCAGGTGTTACTTCAGCATCATTTCAATGTTACCTTGTTCGTCTAATATCATTGAAGTAATAGAATACAAAATTTCGAGTTGATTAGCCCCGTGGAAGATGCTCAAATAACTTCATCAACCAGAAAAGAGCTGATAATCTTCAAAGGGCTGAACCGATTTTGATGAAACATGTCTAATAACACTCCCGACTAATACACCTTTGAAACAAAAAAAAAACAAAATCAAAATCGGTTCATCCGTTCGGGAGCTACGTTGCCTCACACACACACACACACACACACACACACACACACACACACAGACACGCCAAACTTATAACACCCCGTCGTTTGTGCGTCGGGGTTAAAAAATAAACTCAGCTGTGTCATACATTTTGACCGTGTAGGTAGATAATGCACTATTTTATGAGTCAGTTATTTTTTATTTTATGCCATTTTTTCTGCTAAACCAAAAAGGAAAGGGTTGGGCAGAGTAAACCTCTGCCCGACCCTTTCCCTTCGGAGAATAGAGGCGTGATGTTATGTAAATGTATGTTTGTTTCTCAGCTTTTACTCTGAATGCACGACGTACTTTCAGGTGCAACATCTACATTCGCCAGCAAGAGACGTCAACGGTGCGGGACATATTCCTGGCACCGTTCAGCGTGCGTCTAGTGGCGTGTGTCGTGGCGGTGGTGCTGGTTGCCGCCATTGCCATCGTGGTCATCAGTCGAGCCACCGCCACTGTGTGCGTCGATCATCGACGAATGGGATATACTGAAGCACTGATTTGGTCTACTGGGATACTTTGTCAGCAGGGTTTGTTGTTGAGTACTGTAGGACCCGAGAGTCCTAGGTTACCGGGAGGACTATAAAATTACAAATAAAACGCTATTTGCGTATAAATATAAACTTCACGTTTAGGTATTCCACGTATTAGACCTTTACAGCTCCGCGCCTGTTAATCAATTAAGTTCTCCCGAAACAATACCTTTAGAAAATTACTTGTCGGATTCCTTCTAGAATTTCCTGACAGTTCGAATGAGACAGCCATTTCGTTGGCTGCCAGTATGTACAGTCACGAGCATTAATATGTATACACATCGCCAAATTCAAAAGCGATTTTCTTTTAAATAGCGATTGCAACCTTGAGATAACTTGGGTATTTCATTATAGTGTGGGTTCCAAAATATTATTTTCATAATAAAATAAGATTACAATGAGTAAAAATGGACAAAATCACTTTTAAAAGTTGGTAAGCAAATACATATTATTGCTCGTGACTGTACATAAAGGTTGCATTCGGTAAGCGACCAGCCTTTACAGTACTTAGGTACCGGCAAGGAAATTGAATTGATAAACGAATTAACACCTTACAATCATTTACATCTGAGGAGCAGTGGTGGCCCAGTGGTAACGGTCGCGACTTACGAGTTGTTGGTCGTGCGTTCGAACCCAGCCAGGCGCATTACTTTGTGTAAATAAGTTCATCACCACTGCTCTCAAACGGTGAAGGAAAATATCGTGAGGAAACCGGCATGTCCTAGAACAAAAATTCGAAGACATGTGACATCTACCAACCCGCACTGGGCCCGCGTGATGGATTACGGCCCGCTCCCTCTCACAGAGAGGAGGCCTGTGTCCCAGCAGTAGGAACGTAATAGGCCATGTGTGTATGTACCTATGTATATAATCATTTGCCGTGTTATAATCATTAAATATAACTGACAAAGTTGGTTCTCAATTTACTTAGCAATTAATTTCTTTCACTTTATTTAAGTATAAGCTTTTAAATATTTTTCGTCGAGGCAATGGTACGGACTAAACCAATAAAAAAAAAATGAAACGGGTAGGAAACATAGCATAATCCTGGATTTCATTAAGAGATTACATGGCGCCATCAACTCAGATTGAGAAATAGCTAGGAATTTGAAAACTTTCTGCAGACATTCCTCTTAAAACGACTAAAGTTTTAAATTCCTAAAGTGTAAAGGCACGCCCTTTGAAGTTTAGGTTTCAGTTCAGAAAACAAACTCGCACGCTGTTATAAAAGCTTTTAAAGCGCGCAGTGCCCTATTAAGCTTTTATATTTAACACCAGTGTCGAACAAAGTGTCTTCCCGAATGTCATGAAGCACAGTAAAGTAGTTCTTTTGTTCAAATCCGGTGATACCTAGTAATAGTCCAGTCATTATAGTAAGTTCACCTCGGAATTCGAGATACCCAGCTGTAAGTCTGTAAATACTTGTATATTGACACCCTAAAAGTTGTCTCAAAACCTACTTATGGTAGGGTGTACGCAACTATTAAATTTCAAGGTCAAAGGTCAGAAAATCGTTTTTTTGCGCTTTTTGTCAATATCTCATTTCCTATGGGTTTTTTGCTATTTGTGTTTATTTTCAATATTGTAGAATACAAAATTCTCTACAAATTTAAGAATATAAGAGCTAAAGTAGGTGCTACAATGTCAATAATAGACTTAGCAACTTCTACAGAATTACCCCACAGATCTGCAGTCTTTTTTACATTTAAAGTGTGAAAGGTTTTAATTATATCTCTACAGCGAATATATTCAAAATGAAATTCTGAATCACAAACATTAACATTTTCCTTCAGCAAAGACTCAGCAACAGAAGGTGATGAGTTTAGTGATTTTGTAGTTGAAACGGGAATATCTGCAAAGAAATTTTCAAAAGCCGCGGCGACTTGCGAGTCTGATGTGATTATGTTGTCGTTGATAGACAGGCTGTAGTCAGTATTTCGGTTGCTAGACCTTCCCGTTTCACTATTAATAATATTCCAAGTCGTTTTAATTACATTACTACTGTTTTTAATCTTAGAACTCAAATAACGCGACTTGGCCATCCAACAAACTTTTTTAAATAATTTGGAATAATTTCTAACATATAAATTAAATTCAGCAGTGTTTACAGAAGTCCTTTCATTGTACAGCTCATAAAGTCGTGTTCTACTTTTATGAATACCAATGATAGCCCAATCACTGAAAGAGACGTTACTATTAATCGAGATAGTCTTGGGAATAAAAGTGAAATTAAATTGTGTACAATACATCTTAAAAAATCATCAGATGATTAGGATCAGCATTTGCAGACAAAACTGGTAATTTATTTTCAAGTTTAACTTTAAAGGCCTCTAGGCGAAAGGCAGTTTTGGGGTTAACAATGATATCCTTTTTACCCATTTTTTTATTTTGATTTTGAATGGTAATCCGTTGCCCGCAATGATCAGAATCTAATAAATTAATAATTTCTTTGTGGCTCGGTACAACATCTGTATAAATAATAGGTCTTTACCTATGAAATTGCCGTTTTGTATGAAAAAATTTAAACGAATTTTTTTCATGAATTTTTTATTTGTATTAATCGAAGTAATCACCCATGCAATCAATGCATCTTTGCCATCGCAGTGGCAGTTTATTGATGCCCTTCTTAAAGAAATCAGCTGGACGGGAGGCAACAAATTCTTCAAAGGCATTTTGTACTGCCTCTCGGGTATTAAATTTTTTTCCCGCCAAGAAGTTATCCAAATTCTGGAAAAAGTAGTAGTCTGTAGGCGCAAGGTCTGGTGAGTAGGGCGGATGACGGAGAGCTTCTAACCCCAGTTCTTGCAACTTGGAGACCGTCTGCTGTGCAGTATGAGGTCGCGCGTTGTCGTGCAGGAGCAGCGGAGACGAGCGATTGACCAATGCTGGTTGGAGATGCGCCAGCTTCTCCATCATTGTGTTCAGTTCTTCACAGTACACATCTGCAGTAATGCTCACCCCGTTTGGTAAGAAGCTGTGATGAATCACACCGGCGCTAGACCACCAAACAGTGACCATCACTTTTCTAGGGGTAAGTTTTCGTTTAGGGCATTGTTTAGGTGCTGAACCAGGATCCAACCAACTTGCTGAGCGCTTACGGTTATCAAACAGAATCCATTTTTCATCGCAGGTAACAATGCGGTTCAAAATTCCTTCATTTGTGTGTCTGTTGAGCAGTGCAAGGCACGTCTCGACGCGTACTTCGCGCTGGCGATCATTGAGTTCGTGGGGCACCCATTTGTCAAGCTTTTTTACCTTGCCAATTTGACGCAAATGGACCAATATTGTTTTGACGCTAACGTCGAAAGCTGCTGCTAATTCAGCCGTAGATTGTGTATCATCAGCTTCCACAATCGCCTTTAATTCGTCATTGTCGACCAAAGTCTTCGGACGACCGCGAGGTTCATTTTTCAGGTCGAAATTTCCAGAACGGAAGCGAGCAAACCAATAACAGGTGGTGCGTTGGTTTGTAGTGTTAGCTCCGTAAACGTCGTTGATGTTGCGTGCCGCTTGTGCCGCGTTGCTGCCACGACGGTACTCATATTCCATAATTACTCGAATTTTTAACGTATCCATGATGACGAAAAAGATTGAAATGCGATGAAAATGTAACACTAATCAATAAAGAAATGGCTACTTTTAGAAAAAAAAATCCATGTTTTTAAAATAAAATTAATTTGAAATTAGAATTCTTAGCCAAACAAAAATTATTTTGATTTGAAATGGCCAGTACTGCAGAACGGCAATTTCATAGGTAAAGACCTAATATTATCTAGGCATGTGGCTAGTGGCTGTGGCTGACTACTAGGGGTTATTCTTGTGGGCTCCATAAATAAGTTAACAAGATTGTACGACTGAAATAAACTTATTATTTTACTACTATAACCTGAGTTATCTAATAAATTAACATTAAAATCACCGCAAACAATAATAGACTTGTTCGAGTTACAAATCTTGTGTAATACTTCATCCATTACCTTTGCAAAGCAGTCATACAATCCTGAAGGTGGTCTGTATACACTTAATACAACAAACCGCTCCAATTCTATACAGGCTATTTCAACTGTCCGCTCAACAGAGAGGCTCACGATATCCTTACGTTCTTTAAATTGTAACAGGTTACTTACTAAAATTAATGAGCCGCCATGTATAGCATTTACTCTGCTGAACGAACTACCAACCTGGTGATGATAAAAATTAAACATGAATTGGTGGCTTTTAAGGGCACACTTTGCGCGGGCTCGAACTCACTGGTGGGCCTGGCTAAAAATCACGCTGTCTCACCAGGCTTCGTACCCGACAGAGATAGTATCAGTGGTGAGCAGTTAGACTCTAGTCTACACGCACAACGTTATTGAGTGAGATGCAGGAGCATTTTTGGCAAAAAAATCGCGAAAAAATTAAGAAAAGTCCTTCAGAAGATCGGGTTTTATGAAAAAACCACTGCATAAATCAATGACCAAAAAAGTTTATTGAACTTATTGTTAAATGAACTTTGTCGGTACCGTCTTGGTTTTCGAGATTTTACACTCCTTTTATTACTTAAACACGCTCAAAGTTAGGTTAAATTAGCAAGAAAAACGAATCTTTGTTGGCTCATAACTTTTTAATAGCTTTTTATTTTAGTATTCTGTTTCCGTACAGACAATAATAATAACGAGACAAAACCATACCATGTTTAATTTTTGATGTACATAGTCAGACAGTGGAGTCAAACCCTCCCGAAGTTTGTATGGAAAAAATGTGGACAAGTGTCACCTTAAGCCAATGTTCTGTCATACACAGAATATCTATGTATACTATTACAGTTAAGAAATAAATCTACTTCTAAATTTTTGTTCAAAAAAAATCCATTGATCCGTAACTTTATAGAAATAAAGATCACAATCGCTTTTACAAAAAATACTTCCAAAATTTTAAAACTACTTTCATAGGATATTGTTCCGTGCGATCTTACCAATAAGGATCATGATCGCATTTGCGAAAGACAATATACATAATTATATTTTTCTCTTTTGGTCTTGGACATTCAAAAGGTTTTACACCTCTGCATTAGATACAGCTACTGGAAGCGATAAGTAGATAGCATGCGGCGGGCGGCGGGGGCCGGGCGCCGGGCGCGGCGATGCAATAATATAGCACAAAATTATAGTTCGCGTTGCACGTAATTATTGTTAGGGGTGGGAGGCGCACGCGGGGAGCTTTGACTTAGTAATGCCCACACGACCAAGGTCAATGGCATATATCACGTTCATAAAGAAACCAGCAATTAAATGCCTCATTCAATTCTGCCAGTTCTCGTAAATTTGGTACGAAACAACGTTTTATAACATAGATAAAGGAAAAATTGCGAAAACCGTAAATTTTTTGTTACATCATTTATTAAAAATAATTTTATTAATTTTAAACTTACTATCCCCTTGCAATAAAATACCATAACTTTTACTTATATACCTGCGGGTTTGTACGGAACCGTCGGTGCGCGAGTCCGAAACGCACTTGGCCGGTTTTTTTTAACTATTATAATAATATATAATAGTTTTAAAAAAACCGGCCAAGTAGTTTTTGTTCACTAACCTCGTCTGGTAACTTATAGTCTGTCAAGCTGGTCCTTATTATATGTATGTCTTGTCGAATGCTATGTACACTTCTGAACTAAAATCTGCCTAAGCGAGAGGCAAAAGTAACACGTGTGTTGTGCTAACGTTGGCCACTAACTAGATGAGATTTGAGACTTTGCCTGTTATTAATGAAATAGGTAGGTAGTTAGATCGTTTCGGTTTTCCGGTAAGTAGGAGTCGGATTGTTGAAGTGGATTCCGTAGAATTATTCTTACCGTTTTTATTCATCCACCATATTATTAAACAAACAATTAATTTGAATATGCCATATTAGGTACAGTAAAAGAATAAAACCAATTTTGTGTACCGAACGTAATACTTAATTGACAAACAGTGTTTGTTCTATAGGTACTTTCGCTAAATAAAATAACTGCTTAACCGACCCTCATTCAATGAAACAGAACCGTTAGTCTTTTAATTTACCTACCGGTAACAATAATTCTATCGACCCACCTCCTCTTCTATCTCATCTGGACGTTTCTCTGTGTCGGCCTGCCATGACTGGTCATCAACCGATCACCATCATTTCCGCGTATAGCACTCCTAAAATAGTATTGAGGATCCCGTCCCCCTCACCAGCGACCTAACTGCCCTCTTCGGCCTGAGTGATTCCGTCATCTTGGCGGGAGATCTCAATGCCAAACATCCCTCTTGGAACAGTAACACGACCTCTACCAAAGGTAGAATCGTATTCAACCTAGGAGCTTCCCTAAACTTCGATGTTCCCTGGCAATCCCAGCCAGCTTCCCGATGTTCTCGAAATAGCGCTGCTCAATAGTGTAAAACTCCGGTTATAGTCTATCGAGACGTTCGACGAGCTTAATTCCGACCACCGACGCCCTGTGGTCATTTGCCTAAGTGCATGACTTCAGGGAGTGTGAGGGATGTAGGAATCTAAATTTCTAACCGGCCAACAGCGATCCCAACAACCCCCTCAGACCCAAATGATAGTGTTCCCACTGCTGGGACACAGGCCTCCTCTGTTCGAGAGGCTGTAATCTACCATGCGGGCCCAGTGCGGGTTGGTAGATATCATATGACTTCGAATTCTTCTTTCTTTTGGTTCCAAGACATGCCCGTTTCCTTCACCGTTTTGAGAGCTGTGGGGATGAAATTTATTACACAAAGCAAAGCGCCTGCCGGTGTTCGAATCCACGATCTACAATTCGTAAGTCGGGGCCGTTACCACTGGGTCACCACTGCTCACCAGATTGCTTATAATATAAAGTTTAATAGTTAGGCTCTTCAAATAAAATTTTCATGTTTCCATCTTTCTATTTATAGTTCATTTTTTTTTTTCAACTTATTTCAAACATGATGTTATGGGTGTTTTTTTGTAAACTTCTTGACTGCTTAGTTACGAAAATGTAAGTTTTCATTCATAAGTTGACTGCGCACACTTATCATGGCCGGACCATTTAGGCAATTTTCCCCATAGTGCTTAATAACCAGGTTTTAGTCTACTACTAAAAATACAAGTTTGATACTCCTTTCCTAGAGTATGTCAAAAACTATTCAAAATTATTTTAAAAGTTTAGTGCTTTTGCAAAATCGAAATTTTAAAGCGACACAATTAAAAATTCTAACATTAAAGTTAAAACCACTTGGAAAATAATTAATAATGAAACGGGTAAGTCGGTTAAACAAGACAATCAACTTGAGATTATGGTCGACGACAAATTAATTATTACAGAAGCTGAAGTAGCGGAGGCATTTAATGAGTTTTTTGCCAACATACCTGTAACTATGACTCGCTCCTTAAATTCGTCCCCGTCAAAAGCAGAATATTTTTTGCATAGTAGTGTAACTAAATGTAGTGACCTATTCAGTTTCGAACATGTAACGCCTCGTGATGTAGTTAATATTTTTAACACACTGAAGTCTAAAAACACTGGTGATTTCTGGAGCATTTCCATTAAACTTTTAAGTAATATTATAGATATTGTAGCCCCCCTATCTTGCTGTCACTTTTAATAAATGTGTTGATTCAGGAACTTTTCTTGACCTCATGAAGAGTAGTAAAGTCATACCATTATTTAAATCAGGTAATAAAAATGACATTCTTAATTTCAGGCCTATTTCTATCTTACCTGCATTTAGCAAAATATTTGAAAAGTTAATACTCAAGCAGTTGCTAAAACATTTTAATTTAAATAGTCTCCTTCATAATGAGCAATACGGCTTTGCAAAAGGTCGTTCGACTACTGATGCGGGTGTTGCTCTGTTGAAACACATATTTAACGCATGGGAGAACTCGCAAAATACTATTGGAGTTTTCTGTGATCTCTCCAAAGCCTTTGATTGCGTGCACCATGAGACGCTTTTGCGTAAACTTCGTTATTACGGTGTCCATAACGATGCTCTAAACGTAATACATTCTTATTTATAAAATAGGGTTCAATGTGTAGAAATTAATGGTAAAAAATCTTCCGGGCTGCCAGTTCAGTTAGGTGTGCCTCAAGGCTCAATACTCGGCTCATTCTTGTTTTTAATATATATTAATGACTTACCGTTCTATTTAAA
Organism: Polymixis flavicincta; assembly: GCA_949987655.1. Classification (NCBI taxonomy): domain Eukaryota; kingdom Metazoa; phylum Arthropoda; class Insecta; order Lepidoptera; family Noctuidae; genus Polymixis; species Polymixis flavicincta. The sequence goes on along the minus strand of OX465180.1, from coordinate 10,508,669 downwards.
GGGTATTTGTGATGTTGTACTGTTTGCAGATGATACTTCTCTTATTTTTAAAGTAGATAGGAATAGACAAGAGTTTGACGACATAAACAGTGCACTCTCAATGGTTACGGATTGGTTTACGGCAAATAACCTTGTTCTCAATGCCAAAAAAACGAAATGTGTAAAGTTCGCCTTACCGAATGTTAGAAATCTAGGTCCCAATATCGTCTTAGATAAAGAGGTGCTTGAAACCGTAGACTCGGCAGTTTTTCTGGGCATAACAGATGTCAAACTTCAGTGGGGATTACACATATCAACCCTAGCAGGGAGGCTCAGTTCAGCCACCTACGCCGTCAGAAAAGTAAGACAATACACTGACGTCGATACAGCTCGATTAGTATACTTTAGTTATTTTCACATCGTTATGTCCTATGGTATTCTGCTGTGGGGCAAAGCCGCTGATATTCAAAATATTTTTGTCCTTCAAAAACGTGCTGTTCGTGCAAATTACCAGCTAGGTGGCAGGTTTTCTTTGAGGGAATTTTTTAAAGATATTGGTATTCTCACAGTGGCATCACAATTCATATTAGCTAACATCTTATTTATTAGGCAACATATACACTTGTATACTAAAAACAGTGATATTCATACCGTTAACACTAGAAATAAGGATAAACTACGTGCTCCCTTTCACGGCTTCATAAGGTTCATAACTCATTTGTTGGGCTTGGTATAACCTTTTATAACAAGCTTCCCACTTCTTTGCTAGATTTGCCTTTTGATGCGTTTAAAGTTCAAGTAAAATCCATCCTTTGTTTAAAGACTTACTATTCCATTACCGACTATTTAAATGACAAAAATAGTTGGTCGCTGTGATTAACACAAGACAATGTTTATGTTCTTTCTCCAGAATTAGCGTACCTAGTGACAGGTTATATGGGTTCATATAATTATTTAAATACTTTTTTTCTCTCAATTTTATTGACCAAGTGTTTTTTTTTTATTATCTATCTACTATGTCATTAGTTATTGACATGATCTAACAATAATCCAGCATTGCATATGTAAGCTATAGATCCCTTTATACCAGGAGACTTTTATTTTTGGTCATATGCGTTATTGTTTATTACTTTGCATAAGTATGTATAGAATCAAGTCCATCCGACTAAACAGACAGCTGTGCTGCTGGGGAGTTTGTTGCGCCACTTCTTCTTCCCAGCTAAAGCACTAGGCAGTGTCGAAGGGTGGGCGTTTTTGGGGGACTGTCTTGTGTATTTTGACGTTCGAAAAGTGCTGATTCTCAGCCTAATTTGAATACTCGTAAATGACTTTTGATTTTGATTTACTGAGCCTGCTAAACGATCGTTTTACCGTAGCCGCGTAGGTATATGTTTTGCATCACATCAACAATGGTGAGATTTGTTGGGTTAGGTTTGTCAATCATTATTTGCAGGGGGCAAAGGCCTCCCGCATTTGCGCATATATGTATGTACGACTCCCTTTTTCTTTTAACCTTTTTATGTGGTCGTAAGATATTGATTCTAAGCTTTAAGCTAAACCATTTTTAACCCCCCCCGACGCAAAAACGACGGGGTGTTATAAGTTTGACGTGTCTGTGTGTGTGTGTGTGTGTGTGTGTGTGTGTCTGTCTGAGGCAACGTAGCTCCCGAACGGATGAACCGATTTTGATTTAGTTTTTTTTGTTTGAAAGGTGTATTAGTCGGGAGTGTTCTTAGACATGTTTCATCAAAATCGGTTCAGCCGTTTGAAGATAATCAGCTCTTTTCTGGTTGAAAAACGGATTTTAGCCTCTGATCAACTCAAAATTTGGGATTCTATTACTTCAATGATATTAGACGAATAAAATAACCTTGAACTGATGCTGGAGCAACACCTGGAATTTCCAGGAAACCCAAGTTATTCACCAACAAACAGCAGAAGTATCGTGTTTGGGCTCATTGAAAAGGTCTCAATGCATAGATTATAGATAAATGGTGATTTAAGGGAGACATTAAGTTTAAAAAGCAAGAAATAAAAATTAAATTAAAAATTTAAAAAACCCCCGACCCAAACAAAAATTCAAAAAAGTAAAAAATAATATTTATAGGCCTTTTAATTTGAACGTAATATTTTGATCAGGGCATTGTCAAGTCGGGGGACGGTCAATGAAAACGCCAAACAGAGGCCTAGTCGTCCCCCGACTTGACAATGCCCTGATCAAAATATTACGTTAAAATTAAAAGGCCTATAAATATTATTTTTTACTTTTTTGAGTTTTTGTTTGGGTCGGGGGTTTTTTAAATTTTTAATTTAATTTTTTACTTGTTTTGTGGGTGATAATGGAACACATAGTGCTTTACTGACTACGTAATTCCATCAGTACGATCATATTTATCATAATGGCAATACTGTCAGATTTAAATATCTAGTGTTAAGAGAACCGAGCTTGAACGTAGTAATCAAATTGAACAGACGATAATTGAGACGACGCAGCTTACTTGGTATCGCAATAGGACCACGTATTGTGATATGCTCGTTTACTTTGACATTAACTCGATGAAAGCTAATCTACAGCAACGGATATACCCCAATAGCTAGTTAGTATTTCCACTAACTTTAATGAAAGCTTTCCGATAGATACTATAATGTTCTTAAAAAAAACCTTATACACTCGAGAGCAATGAATCCGGGTCACTTAAAGAATCCTAAAAATCTCGGAAACTAAAAATGCTAGGTTAATGCAATAAATTGTATTTAATAGACAATGTAATACTCCTTAAATGAAGGTATTAAAACTTCTTAGTTATTGTAAAGTTATATCATAAAAAAATCAACTTTGAAAAAGGGCCACTTTCGAAGATGGAACTACGAAATTGCAGCATTTGGTTTTGCTTTTGTTTGTAATCTGTCATTTATGTGGGTACATAAACCATGTTGATAGTGCTCTATATTCATTATTCAAGCTGAAATTATGTCGCTTACGCCTGAAGAATGCACCAGAATACTTACAATGCTGGAAACCGGCCGGAGTCAGCGCGATACAGCCAGGACTGTCGATGTGTCGCTGTCAACAGTACAAAGAGTTCTCCGACGTTACGAAGAAACTGGTTCTAACCTACGCAGACCAGGAACGGGCAGAACCAGGTGTACCACAGCACGAGAAGACCGATACTTGGTGAACACCATGCTTCGAAATCGCTTTCTCACAGGAACTGAACTCACCAATCAGTTTCGACGCCTCGGAGGAAGTAACCCAAGTGCATGGACAGTAAGACGTCGGTTTGCTGAATCTAACTTAAAACCCCTTAGACCTGCAAATGGCCCTAAACTGGAGCGTGGGCATCGTATTTCAAGACTAAGATATGCCCAGAGCCACGTAAATTGGAGTATTGAAGATTGGTCAAAAGTTATGTTCTCCGACGAATCAAAATTTATGCTCTACAAGCACGATGGAAGACACAGAGTGTATCGAAGACCAGGGGAAAGATTCAAGCAAGCATGCATCGAAGAAAAAGTAGCCTACGGTGGTGGGTCTGTACTTGTGTGGGCCGGAATTTCTTCTGAAAGTCGCACAGAGCTGGTGATCATAGAAAACGGCTCTTTAACTAGCGTAAGATATGTGGAAGAAATTCTCAATGATCACGTTGGTCCATTTATGGTCAATTTAGGTGAGGATGCTATATTTATGCATGACAATGCCCGACCTCATACAGGTAGGATTGTGAATGACTACCTTCAAGAGATGAACATTACTCGTATGGAGTGGCCAGCGCGCAGCCCGGATATCAACCCGATCGAGCATGCTTGGGACGAGCTAGGCAGATGCGTAAAACAACGAAACCCTCCCCCAATCACGCTTCGTGAGCTCAAAATTGCTCTCACAGAGGAATGGGAGAATATTCCCCAAAATCGTATAAGGAACTTGGTGTACAGCATGCCAAACCGCGTAAACGCAGTAATGGAAGCACGAGGAGGCAATACGAAGTATTAAAATTCAAGAAAATCGTAATAAAGTTCAAAAATTTCATGTTTCCTATTTTTGTTTTAAGGAGAGATCAGCAGTTTTTTTCTTTATGTAATTTTGTGTTAATAAAATGTATTGTGACTCATATTTTTTTTACTTTCATTTAAGGAGTATTACATTGTCTATTAAATACAATGTATTGCATTAACCTATCATTTTTAGTTTCCGAGATTTTTAACATTCTTTAAGTGACCCGGATTCATTGCTCTCGAGTGTAGTTAATACAATAAAAAGTTGAAAGAACTTATGCAAATAGTGTGACCTACAGACGCCAGCACATCAAATTACCCCAAACTGTCAAATTTTCCCAATTGAACATAAACCTTATGCTTATGTTATAAAGTTGAAAATCTATCAAAGAAATTTGACAGATTGGGGTAGGTTGATGTGCTGGCAGACGCCAGTAAATATATAGTAAATATATAGTAGTACAGACGTACTACTATATATTTACGGTCATTGATTCGAATACGTAAACCAACCGCTAAAAGCCTGTTAGCTGCCAAGTGGATCTATATCGATCCCAGCAAGCGCGAATATTTCGATCCACGTAGGAGGTGTCAGGCTTGGTTAACCCGTTGTTAGGTGGGCTTAAGTCTGCTATTTTTATAAATTCGTCATTCCAACACGATCCCATCGTCATTTTGCTAAAACTTCGTAATGTGCTAAATTCATAATGGTCGATCAGTGGTCCGTCAATGGTTTCGTAATAGAATTGTGTTATAATGGCATTTTCGTATTGCCATTATTATAAAACCCGTTAGTAGAAATGATTTTCGAAAAAATACTACTAAAGTTGAACATTTATTCATGCCAGATATCATTTATATGCATATATTTTTACCTTGAAGCCGGATATCCGGCCGAACATTGCCGTTTGGTGACTTTTCTGTCTATGAAGACAAGCGAAACCGGTTGATACTTCTTAATGCAGAGAAATTAGTATTGCCTCACCATCATTTCGCCTGGTTAAAGGCAAAATTAATTATGTTTTTAGTCCAAAATAGTCAAAATAACATTTTCCGTAAGCGCATTTGCAAAGGGGGTTATATTATTTATGATTTTTTTGCACAAATGAAGTATTTTTTTGTTGTTTAGTATGTAACTGTTTAAAACTCAGATTATTCTATAATAATTAAACTATGTCAGTTTGCGACTGACATCATTTTATAACTAAGGACATAATTTTAATAGCAAATTATCCAAATGCGCTTACAGAAAATGTTATATTGACTTTTTGGACTAAATAATTGGTTTTGCCTTTAACCCGGCGATTTGCCCTTAGTTATCATCAAAATCAAAATCATCATCATCATCATTTCAGCTGGAAGACGTCCACTGCTGGACATAAGCCTCTCCCAAAAAGGGGTTTTGCCATAATCGCCACGCTTGGCAGGCGGGTTGGCGATCGCAGTATGGTGGTAAAATAGAGAACGCTGCTGCCCATTCTCTAGTAAGTCCCTTAGTCTCCTTCTACGACACCTACGGGAAGAAATGGGATGGTGCTATTCTTTTACGTCCGGCAACACACGGAACAAAATCAGAAGTCATTTATTCAAATTAGGCTGAGAATCAGCACTTTTCGAACGTCAAAATACATAAGACAGTCCCCCAAAAACGCCCACCCTTCGACACTTCCTAGTGCTTTATCTGGGAAGAAGAAGTTGCGCAACAAACTCCCCAGCAGCACAGGTGTTTGTTTAGTCGGATGGATTTGATTCTATACCTACATAGGCAAAGTAATAAACAATAAAGCATAATACCACAATAAAAGCCTCCTGCTATAATCATCATTCCCCTGCCCTTATCCCAATTTATTCGCGGTCGGAGCAACAAGTCTTTTTCTTCGAAACTTCTCTATTAGTCACACCCTTTCTAACCATATCATAAATTACACAGTACATCCATATATTTTTTAAATTGAGTATCCGGCCGGATAGAAGCTTGTTATCTGGTACCCGGCCATATAGTTATTTAAGCCGGATAGGCCGGATACCAGATAGTTACCGGATATGCGGTTCATCTTTAATTTAGAATTTTGTAACCCATTGTGAAGCTAGTCTTATAAAAATATGCGCAATATTACCTACAGTGTGTCAGGGGTATGTAGTGTGTCAGTGTGCCACGGTATTTCTTTGGAACAACCTGCACCCCCGGCAGGCATCGGCTTTTGCTGACCCCACCAGTTGGTGCTGACGTCATCTCTTTGAAGCGCGCGTGGAACACAACGCGCCTCAAAGCCCAGGCTTGGTCTTTACCGGATAGCGACCTATTCATTACTCGCCGTCCGCAAGCCCGCGCCTACCCCGGTGGCCGGGAATCAGCCTGGGATTCCTGACAACCAGGGCGTCTCCTGCGGAGGCTAGGGCCGTGAGGGCGCATATACTGCCTCTCCCTCACGTGCGCCGCCTCCCTCTTCGCGAGCATCACTTCTTCGCAGAAAGAGGTAACTACGGATCAAGTCGCAAAATAATTTTCACGAAATTTTGAATATATATATTAGAAATATTCTAGATTCATTTCCAACCAAAAAGATTCTAGACAAGTATCTAAATGCATTTTAAATGTCTTTGTTTCTGGAACATCAGCACTTGCCTAGGATATTTTATTTATTTATCATTCAGGATTGACACTATAAGACACCAGACTTCACCTAAGGTTATACGGTAAGATTTTTATAGAAAACATTACCAGCCTACACTAGAAAAGAGGTTGATCATCTATCGTGCAACATTGTTTGCCACAGCAAAAACATGTTGATGAAACTATGTTCTGCCATACTTCCGACAGATGTATGCGAGGCTTTATACAAACACGCGATGCCTTATGGTAGCAGTAGTAAGGAGAAGTATTGTTGACTTTGATTATTATAATTCTGTTTAACCATATTTGAAACGGTCGTGAACCAAATTGCTAAAAACGTAAGAACATTTATATTCCGGGAGTTAGCTTATCTCATCCTTCTTAATTTGTCTTACCGGTCTTTTTGTTTTTCCGGCAGGTGGAACATGGACGCCCAGAAACCCGTCTGGGAGTGTTCTGCTGATCGTATGCCTGTTCTTCGCGGTGGTCACATACAATGCGTACGCGGCGTTCATAACCTCGGTGCTCTCAGTTCGCGTTGCCAGCGTCGATACCATAGCTGCAGTTCTACATTCACCCAACTTCAAGATCGGATACATAAGGAATGGGGCTGATCAAATGTACCTTATGGTAAACCTTTAACCTTAAGAACTCCAACTCTTGTGAATTTTATTTATTTGTCGGAGATCAACAGCTTATAATAAATGGATAAAATTGCATAATTGAAACAAAGCTAATTACAGGTTCTCACGGGTAAAAACGGAAAAAGGAGTACAAATCTTATAATCACGAACAAGCACGACAGAAAAGAATATATATAAAATACAATAAACGCTATGCACTTTAAAAAAGTCAGCCTTTAGCCGAGTGCGTAGAATAGGTTTTGGTAGTAAATGGGTCAATAAGTACTCTTTACAAAGAATATTAAAGTGCTTACTCGCTCGCATCACGTATGAGTTTTCCCTGTAGTTAGAAGAGGAAAAAGGAATGGAGATAGGTGAATTAAGTCTAACTGATCTCTGAAGGACGTTGAAACGCAGTTTGTGCAGGAGATCAGGGCCTCAAGTCTGCTATTGTGTTAGAATGGTCTATCATTGATTTCATAATTGTTGATTTTGACAAGTTTGGTAATCTACTAATATAATGATGTCAATAATGACTTTCCAATGGTCAGCCACTGACACTCCATTGAAAGAAATGGCATTTATTGGTAATCTCGTACAAAATGTCAAATGAATGACTTACTTAGACTAAAATTTTGACAATTCCTAAAATAATATGTTAAAATTTATATGTAAATGAAATCTGGCATGAATAAATGTTCAAATTTAGTAGTATTTTTTCGAAAATCATTTCTACTAACGGGTTTTATAATAATGGCAATACAACGGTGCCATTATAACACAATTCTATTACGAGAACATTGACCGACCAAGGATCGACTATTATGAATTTAACAGATTACGAACTTTTAGCAAAATGACAATAGGATCGTCTTGGAATGACGAATTTATAAAAATAGCAGACTTTAGTGTTCTGGACAGTCGACCTCGTTAGATATAAATAAATTGTTTTACATTTGGCTAACTGGTGTGAAGACTTTGTGTCGATTTTCCGCCTTAATCACTGTGTGAAAATCTAAATAAATAAAAATAGAAAAAAAAAACTAGTTGGGTTCTATTCTTTAAAGTATATTTTTTGCTCTGTGTTAATAATAGCAGTAATTTATGTATAGACTAACTAATACAATTACCGAACCGTTTTATACATTGTTTTCATGGTTCGAATCTATCTATCTACATAAATAAAAAGAAAAGCTGACTGATGACTGACTGACTCATCAACGCCCAGCTCAAACCCTTGGAACTAGAAAGCTGAAATTATGCACAGTGGTTCCCTGTATAATACTCATAGACAAGGAATAAGGAAGGATGTTTCAAAATTCCAAAATTCCTAAGGGAGTTAAATAGGGGATGAAAGTTCTGCGCGGGAAAACTGGCAAAGCCGCTGGCAAAAGCTAGTATAAAATATTTTGTTCTTTGTTACAGCTTCAAAGGTCTACAAAACACCTTTTTACTATCTGTTTCATACTTTCATTACGAGTAATAATAATTGAATATGCAGATACTTATAATAGGTAACTATCTATCAATACATAGCGTGCACTACCTACGCGGTCAGAATGTATGGAACAGCTAATGCTTTTTTTATAAACGACGACAATTTTTAAGCAGAATCAGGTATCGAAACCATGGTAACAGTTTGTGCGTCGATGTCCCTGCCACCTTTATATCTTTTTTCTTTTCTTCGTGTTCATCTTCTTGGAAGTAACGTATAAAATCGACAATGAAACATTTACCACAAATGTGATTAGATTTTCATTGATGTGTCCATCTTGAATCTACAATAAAAAAGTCGTCCTGCACCCTTTCAGGAGTTTCCCAATTTAAATCAAGATCCTTATCGACGACGTTGATACGGAACATGTAACGTACATCTAATTCGCTCTTTGACATAGGGAAAAACATTTTCTGCGAACGTGAATTTAAAGAATTGTCCTGAAAGGCAGACACAAACATGTTTTCCCAAATGACTATTAAAAACGCATTAGAAAAGCAAAGTAAAAAACATCTTAAGAGACAATTCGTTATTGACGCAGTTAGCTTTGAATGGGAATTAAGACTATTAGAACGACAAAAAAGACTATTAGGTTTATACTTGACCTGCCAGAGACGTGGCTCAAAGCCACTGACAACCATTAAAAGTAAGACGCGCTTGCCTTAATCTACAAAACAGTAAATTTTAAAAACCGTCTTCATCAAGAGGAAAAGATTATTTTGATTCTGATTTTTCTGACTTCATTCAAACTCAAAGCATTTATTTCAAATAAACCAATTACAGGCACTTTTGAATTGTCAAGGTCGGTGAGTTAGAAAGATGAAGCTAGTTGCCCATTCCAAAGCGTAGGTACCTATGGAGAAGAACGGGCAAGAAACTCCATGGACACTCTTTTAAAATCATGATTTTGTCACAAAAAGTTGGTTACATCATTATGTTGAAATTATCAATGTGAGAACGATGTAAAAAGTGCACATTAAAAGCGTCCGCAATTAGAACAAAGACAAAATAACAATTCAGAAATTAAAATAAGCCGTGGGAGCTAAGAGATGACCAGTCCCTACTAACGGCGCCCGTTCACGGACATGACGTATGCATCAGCACCATTCAGCTCAACCATTTTGAAGGGAATTTAATGATCCAACACACACGCCACCACCAGCGAGACTTTTGAGTGAGCATGACATACTCTCAGCTGCCAGGGCACATTCAAGTCAATGAAAGACGTACCCTGTAAATGTTTGCTTTAAAGTAGGAACATAGTGCTCACACATATGCTATGCAATTATACAATACTAAAATTTGAATTTATACAATGCAAAGATATTTAGCTTTTACAGTCTTCAGCAGCTCGAACAATGTTTTTAAATTAGTTTAAGCTACCTTGTGGAGTAGGACAAGCAGCGTTTAGCCAAGCATTTTTGTCAGCGATGTAATCCCCCAACTTATAATAAGCATGGCTGCATAGTGTGCGTTTTATACAAGATTTAAATTTTGATTCATTCAGTTCGAGTACGTGGGGAGGTATTTTATTGTAACATTTTAAACAGTACCCCATGAAGGATGAGTCTACTTTAGCCAGTCTGAAGCCTGGTTGAACCAATTGGTGTCTATTTCTCGTTCTAATGGTGTGTCTTTCACCTCGTTTACTGAAAAGATTTAAATTTTTCCTAACGTACATGATGTTCTCATAGATATATTGACAAGGTACCGTCATGATATTAATAACTTTGAACAGTTCCCTTAGAGAATCCCGCGTACGGAGGCCATATATTGCTATAATGGCTCTTTTCTGCAGAATAAAAATAGACTCGATATCTACAGCCCGTCCCCATAGTAAAATACCGTATGACATGATACTATGAAAGTAACTGAAATAGACTAGCCTCGCGGTTTCTACATTAGCGAATTGGCGAATTTTTCTTACAGCATATGCTGCTGAACTTAGCCGTCCTGCAAGAGCTGTTAAATGAGGACTCCACTGAAGTTTTGAGTCGAGCGTGATCTTGAGGAAAACAGTTGTTTCGACGAATTCTAGTTTCTCTGTATTCAATACTATGTCACAATCACTACTTTTAACATTTGGTAAAGCTAATCATAAGCATTTAGTTTTTTTCCCATTTATTACTAAATTATTAGCAGTGAACCAATTTTGTACCAGCAGTAGGGCATTTACGTCGTCAAGATTTGATGCGCGTCTATTTATTAAAAAAAATAAGGATGTATCGTCAGCAAATAACACCATTTGTGGTTGGTTTTTTAGTTAATTCGGTAGATCATTAATATATACTAAAAAGAGGAAAGGACCTAATATTGAGCCTTGTGGAACCCCCATTTTTATTGTTAAACCATGTGAATTGACACCATTTATATGAACTTTTTGCTGTCTATCATTTAAATAAGATTTTAGTTTACCTAGTCCGTAATGCTGAAGTTTTAAAAGGAAGGTTTCGTGATTAACGCAGTCAAATGCCTTGGAGAGGTCACAAAAAATTCCAATGGCATCCTGAGCCTCCTCCCAAGCTGCAAATATGTGTTTTAATAAGGTAACACCGGCGTCAGTCGTATAACGTCCTTTGGTGAAACCAGATTGCTGATCGTGTAAGATTTTGTTGGTATTAAAATGATTAAGCATTTGATTGAGCATTAGCTTTTCGAACACCTTGCTGAATACCAGCAGCACGGATACTGGTCTATAATTGTTGGCATCTTTGCTGTCCCCAGATTTGAATAGTGGTAGAACCTTACTATATTTCATTAAATCCGGGAAGACTCCTTGATCCACACACAAATTAAATATTAAAGCCAAGTATGGTGCTATGGTCTCGATTATGGATGTTCAAACTTTTATAGACATTCCCCATAGATCTTCGGACAATTTGATTTTGATTTGCCGAAAAGATTTTAAAACTATCATAGGGTTTATGTGCTTAAATTGAAATTCAACCGGACAGCTTGGAACGTTCGCTCTTAATAAATCAATTGAGACATCGGGGGACGAATTTAAAGCTTCCGTCGTTTTAGATGGTATATTAGTAAAGAATTTTACAAATTCTTGAGCTACTTCTATGTTAGAGCTTATGGCACCATGCGAAGTCTCCAATGTATAATCCGTATTTCGATTTTTTTTCCAACCAGTTTCGTTATTAATTACTTTCCAAATTGTTTTTATTTTATTCTCTGCTGTTTGGATCTTGTTGCTAATGTACAAGGCTTTAGCTAACTTGCAGGTATTTCTAAAAATTTTGGAATATGTAGCATAATGCTTGTTGAAAGTTTCGGTGTTAATGTAAGGCTTAAAGCCATTCAGCTCATGTTCATTTTCCGTAAAATCGCAACCAATTTCGATGATTACTCTGGAGTAGTGCATGTCTATGGGCGGCGGTGTTTAACTAACATCAGGTGACTCGCATGCTTGTTTGCCACCGTGATGAGATAAAAAAGCTTAGCGACTCGATGGCGTGTCCAATAGTAGAAAATCATTCGTTAACTCGATAACCACATCGCCTAGCGCTATCTTATATCGAAATGCAAAGTTTAGTAAGTGAAAACGTAACTTTATTTGTCTCAGTTTCCTGACCTTCTTTACTCGTGAAACTTTTTGTATCTGTAAACGATAGAATATTATAATTGCAAAAATTAAACAACATTTGCTGCACATTGATTTTGACACTTATCAGGCGCCCGTAATGTCACTGGTCATGTCCATTGGTCATTGATGCCAGGAGGGTTTTCTTAAGCAGAGCCGAGATCCTGTGACTATCTTCCGGGTCTGCCAACAGATCATGTCCTTGACACAAAATGAAAAAGCTTGTAAGCAGAAAGAAATTAGGAAACGTTTTAAATTGCTCGAAACCGGGGTCAAATGAATGCCACGGTCAATACCAATATTTTTCCGCGTAAGCGGGTATTGTAAAGCATTGAAATATACGAAGTCAGTGTTATGTTGTTATTAACTGATGCAAGTATATAATTCCGCGCTGGTATGTAGTTACCGGACAGCAGGTCATTCCGCATTTACGAGTACCTACATGATATTTTGATGCATTGTACTGGTCCTGTGCCAATCGTGTGTTTCAGGGAAATACATTTTTCGTATTTTATGTACAAATTCAAGACCTTTTTTATAGGCTATGTATGTACATTTGCTTATAATATACAGGGCGTACCACGACTTAGAATTTAAAAAAAGATGAAGTCTTCATTCAGTATTTTTTTCTATAGTAGCACATAGTAGGTATATGTGCCATTTTGTTCGATAACTTGTTGCCATTTCGTAGGTAGTTACGTAATACCATATTACTGCTGTAGAAATTGCCTGTGAGTTTCTTGCCCGTTCTTCTCCATAGATATCTACGGTTTGGCAGCTTCAACTTTCTTAATAACTGGCTGACTTTTTGACAATTCAAAAGTGTCTGTAAATGGTTTATTTTGAATTTCTTTTTGAGTTTGATTTTACTAACTGACCAAGTTTTAGACAACTCAAATGTGCCTTGTAAATCTCAAACCCAAAGCATTTATTTCAATTAAACCAGTTAAAACAAATAGTTTGAGTTTGAAAGCAATAGCTTTCACGGCTTCAAAAATGAATTGATAAGTGATTTATTCTTTACATTGCAGTCAACAAAAGACGTGCAGCTGAATGCTTTCTACATTCGAGGCTATTCCGATGCTGATAACTTAGTATCTTCGGCTGAAGAGGGGCTGGCTCGAGCCGCCAGGCAGGACTATGCATTTTTTGCGGGACAAAGGGTAGCAAGATCTACGTTAAGGTAAAACCGTAGTCCGCGTTCTGTGTTTCCTATATTCTATCAATTGTAGAGATAATTCATTCATTCAAAATGTTTTAGGGTTTAAAACATGCGGGGTAATTGCTTAAAACACTAACAGAGGAATGGCTTTCAAATGAAAGCATCAACAATGTGTGAATGTTGATGAACTGTATAAATATACAGTTCATCAACATTCATTGCGTTATTTACGTTGTTGAGCAGACAATTAAATAATTGTCGAATATATGAAGCAATGGATCAGCAATCAACCGTTGAAGTTCGATTCTGATGAATAGTGTGTTATGGAATTAGCGTGCAGATTATGATGATCATGTGTTTGTCAATTACAGATGTCGTTTCCTAGATTCTCAAACAACTTATAACGCTGGTACGCTAGTGTCTCTTAGCCGCCCATCAACAGGAGTGTTCATCAAAATCTATACATACATTTTCATACAAATAAATAAAATTGAAGTCTCTGTTTGTGTTGTCAAAATAACAGCTTTTTACTAAATGCTGAACGTATATAAGGTACAATAAATAAATAAATAAAAAAAAAAACAATTTTCCGAGTTAGTAAACAACTGTCTATCCTGTAGAAAACTCACCATTAGATCGTTGGCTAAGTGGTCTGTGTTTCCACCAGATGGGATTGACAGCTCAGTTTACCTATGTTTACAGTGTGTGAGATTATTACAGAATGGTTCGTCTGTCGGCCTGGCCACGGAACACCCGCCATAGCGAAAAAACGCGCGGTGCGACCGCCGAGGCGTCTAGCGACTGAAACAAACGCATAGAAATGTACTAATCAAGCCACGCGGGGCGGCGACCGGCGGGGCGACCGGCGGAATGTACCAAGCGAATGGCACGGGCGGCCAGCGGCGCGGCCGGCGAGTGAAACAAATACATGAATCAGTACGGCGCAAGCCACGGCGTCAAGCGGCAGTCGCGGCGACTAGGGCAGCGATCAAACGAGTTTAGTTGTTTTCGCCGCGAATAATGAACACAGATACTTTTATTGCTGAAATACTAGCAAGGCCACCTATTTGGAAGTCTGGCCACCCACAGCATAAATATAAACGTATAGTGAAGTGATTGTGGGAAGAAATTAGAATAAAATTTCTAGATTTTCTCGTACTTCTTGTGGAATTCTCCATCTATACCTCGATTCCTATTCAACTTAAATACTTCACAATCTCTTCCAAATATTATATCTTGAACCAAAAAACTATTACTTTCTAAGCAATATCGAGAAAACTTTGTTAAAAACATTTCGCTCTCGGACTTCCTTACTGGTCGCGGCGGCGAACGTGACTCCCCGTGGCCTGCAAACGATGCCGCGCGAATTCTCGCCCCGCCTGCCGCACCGCCGTACGCACCGCCGATCCCCGTGGCCAGGCCGTAATAGCGTAAGCTATAGGGCCCTAATTCATTATGACCACTTAACGATTCCTTACTTCGAAACCACGTCAATTCCTTAGATCATACACAACATCTGCTAATAAATATCGACAATTTGTCTTGGAAAATACAGAATATGACATTTCGATTCCTCATCCGTTACATTGATTTCTACAAAACACGATATTGACGCAGTTTGAACGTAGTAAGATTCCGCGGGGAATCATTATAACCATACAGAATTGGGGCCCAGTGATTTTACGGTTTAAAATATAATTTATTTCTCAAAGATTTACATAATCACTTAGTGAGAAATTAAGTTTTAAATAATAACAACGTAGGTAAGTAGGTAATTAAGATAGTCCAGAGCAGTCGTTGTGTAGCTAGCTAGTAATAAAATTAGTTATTTTGATAAATCTGGTGAATGGGTACATTCGCAGTAAGTTAGGTACTTAGAAGGCGCGCGTCGTTAAACACATTTTCATAAAAGATAAAGTGTATGTACAAATGGTTATCTATATGTACGTAGGTATTAATACGCATATCTGTCTAACACTGAACAATCCAACTGTGTGAATAGAGATTGGATGCAGTCTATGTTAATACATAAACTCTGAAAGAATGTTGTAAATGTGTTGAAAAGTGTCAGGTTGTATCCAGGATAAGTTTTTATCCAGTGCGCAAACTGTAACCATGAATTCAGCATATCATTCTAGACCCCCAGTGCAGAAATTTTTCGTCTGTTATACAAAAAAAATCGGCTGTTTCACCACATATCTCTCGCGTACTGGCAATGCTGTATACCTTCTGTATCCGACATTCATATCTACCACCGCAGCTAATGGAGTCTCCATACCAGTTGTTGTACCAGCTGTCAAAAATAAGACAGGGGACCTGTCGGAAACAAATAATTATAGGCCGATTTCGTTGGCTACAATTGTTGGTAAATTACTTGACGGTCTGCTTGAGCGCCAACTTAGTAGACATCTCAAACTGAATGATGCACAGTTTGGTTTCAGAGCAGGACTATCAACTGAAAGTGCATTATTGGCGCTCAAGCAGACGGTCAGGTATTATACGGACAGAAAAACGCCAGTTTATGCGGTCTTTCTTGATCTCTCTGAGGCGTTCGATCTAGTCTGTTACGATAAGTTATGGGAAAAGCTTGTGAAGCTGAATGTGCCTAGATAGTTGTGTTAGACAAGGTGGACTAACTTCGCCAACCATGTTTAATATATATATATACATTAATCAGTTGGTGGTTGCTAAATAACAATAGCTGCACGGGTCGATCGACAGGTTAAGCTACGCTTGCCGCGGTGGGTCCGTGGATGGGTGACCATCTTTACATACCAAGATCCCTCCGTGCCTCGGAAAGCACGTTAAGCCGTTGGTCCCGACTGTCATTTGTGGATCTTTGACAGTCGTTACGGGTCGTCAGAAGCCCGAAAGTCTGACAACCAGTCTTACCAAGGGGTATCGTATTACCCAGTAACTGGGTTGTGGAGGTCAGATAGGCAGTCGCTCCATCTAAAATACTGGTATTCAGCTGCATCCGGTTAGACTGGAAGCCGACCCCAACATAGTTGGGGAAAGACTAGGCAGATGATGAATCAGTTGATTGAGGAACTCAGCAGCGCCACTGTGGGTTGTTCTATTGACGGTATGTCAGTCAATAATCTGAGTTATGCTGACGACATGGTGCTGCTGGGTCCTTCATTTAACGCGATAAGGAAATTAATTGAAATTTGTGAATTGTACGTGGCCTCTCACGTGCTTACTTATGATATTAAAAAAAGTGAGTTCCTCATTTTTAAGGGGAGAAACCCAGTGTCGTCCGAGATTCCTGTGATTAGACTGAATGGTGTTCCCTTAAAACGAGCATCAAAATTCAAATACTTGGGTCATGTGGTGACGGAAGATCTCTCGGACGATGCAGACATGGAGAGGGAGCGTAGGGCGTTGTCGGCCCGATGTAATATGGTGGCGGCAGGTTTGCACGCTGTACGGAGGGTGTAAAGATTACGCTTTTCAATGCTTATTGTCAATCTTTTTACACTTGCAGCATGTGGGTGAAATATACGCAGCGGACCTACAACGCCCTACGTGTGCAATATAATAATGCCTTCAGGGTGTTGTTGGGTCTCCCTAGATACTGTAGTGCTTCAGAAATGTTTGCTTATCCGCAAACTGACGATTTCTTTGCTATTATGCGCAAGAGAACCGCATCAGTAATGAGTAGAGTGAGGGAGAGTACCAACGTCATCCTGATGACAATAAGGGACCAATTTGATAGATAGATAGATAGATAGATAAATCGTTTATTTGGTGCATATAAAAGACACAACACAACAAACAAAGCACAATGAGAATAAAATTAATTACACGAAAATAACAAGGTGCCAATACACTAAGAAAAAAAAGAAAACAGGTTGACATAATTATAGTGATGACACTTTAGGCTATGACACAGTGATTTAAACTTTAACATTCAAATGAAATAACGTGCGGTGGGAGTGCAAAAGCGAGGTGTGTGTCTCAAAGTTACACCAAATGGGAGTCCAGCTCAGCACGTGTCAGGCAAATATACCTGACGCTGATATTCTGCTGGATCCCTGTAGTGACCTACGGACATCGAGCAGATGAGATTACTACGCGAGTTATTATTATTGGTGTTGTGAATACTGAAAGAACAATGGCAGACGTTCATACAGAAAATTAGTTGAGAAGAAATGGTAGCGTCTATTTGTCAAAAATATCTTAAAATGTTAAGCGTCAGTCTCTGAGTAACTTTATAAAAGAATTTTGTCCTGAGAAGGCTTCCAAAAAAAGATATTTCAATTTGAACTTTTTTAGGTTATGTTTTATGTCAAAACATAGTCACGTAGAAGAGCTAGATCAGATTCCTTTAGGCACGCATAAGTCACACATATAAAGCGAATATGTGTCCGTAAGCAATCCAAGTCAAATAGAACTAATAATATAGCAAAAAAACACGAACACGACCGCGACGAAAAGCGCAGGAGCATCAGTGACAGACTGCATTCCTTGACAGTTGACAGTGACAGTTCATTTTAATAAGGGCGCATTTCGTGTTAGAAAAATAGCGCTGTGAGCGCTCACATCAATATTTTTCGTTCCGAGTTAGATATCAGGATTCTGACAGCTAAGAATCGTCATTTTTTGTCATCAATACGGAACGCTCGTGATCACGATAAAAGTGTTCATTCAACGTTAAAACATTTATTCACCACATTAAACTTGTATACACCACACATTTCTTCTTCTTAGATAGAAGAACTACCTACTTCAAATAAATCTAAGTTAGCTAAAGATACGATACGACTCAAAACAAAACAGCACAACTGTCATTTTTGACAGCGCTCACGGTGATATTAGTTTAACTCATGGTCGGCGTTATCACAAGATGGCGCATCTATGACGATTCGCGGTACTTCGCTATCGCGCTCACGCCAATTCGGAACGAGTGTGAGCGCGCTCAAATCGATATTATCGTAACTCGGAACGTAATCTTAGTGTTGCCATAACATTAAGAATTGTTGCACAGATTGACGCCCCAATTATATAATTGCAGGAAATACTTGTGAACGAATTTTCGAACATAACACTTGTTTTTATTATTAGGTAGTATGGTTATTAGTAACTGCTTTGAAAGAATATTTTGAACTTGTATGTGGACTTACAAGTTTAAACAAGAATAGTATGAATATAGCTAATGGCAACTCTTGAATTGTGTATATTATTCACATAATCATTTGATATTCCCAAAAATGCATGCTTTTTTCTGCGGCTTTAACTAAAATACATTTTTGTTTGTAAAATCATAGAAAAATAATTAAACTCCTTTTGCATATAAGACATTTGTAGACGCTAACATTTTTGTCAACTATTTTTCTGCCATTGTTCTTTGCGGAGTAAAATTATGTAAGTACCTAAGTACCCGCAATGTTAAGTAATT
This sequence comes from Polymixis flavicincta, assembly GCA_949987655.1. Classification (NCBI taxonomy): domain Eukaryota; kingdom Metazoa; phylum Arthropoda; class Insecta; order Lepidoptera; family Noctuidae; genus Polymixis; species Polymixis flavicincta. Next base: position 10,489,813 of record OX465180.1, on the reverse strand, counting down.
TATTATACAGTAAAGCTTAGCATTTGGAAGCATTCTTGTTGATGATTGTGTATTTGATTACTTGATTGTTTAAATATATAAATGAATAATTGTAAAATCGTACGTGTGAGTAAAATAATGTTTGCAATAAATAAATAAAAGCAGGTTGTTTACAGATTTGTGACGGTAAGTTGCACGAAGAAAACAGAACGAAACGAGAAGATTACGACAGCCAGTTATATTATGGACGTATTCGAAATTGTCATACCCAGTTTTTTCTGCGAGGCGATAAGAAACTGTCGCAGCCGAATTCTGAAGGTGTCAATAGATTTAAGATTCCTTATCGGCGGGGGAATATTGTTCCAACATTTGGATGCGGCATATCTAAAACTTCCCCTGAAGGCAGCCGTCTTGTGCGATTGAGTGGAGAGTTGTTGTGAGCACTGTCTACTTGCGCATTCTCTTTTACTAGCGATCCAGCTCAGTTTATTGTACAGGTAGGACGGCTGCTTGTACTTTACAACTCCAAATAGTAGGCACGCTAAGTGCAGCTTACGACGTGACTTCATCTTGAGGATTGAGTGCTTATTTAAAAATGGCGTTACATGACTTCTTGGTGGAATTGAAAAGCAGAACCGAGCGCAGGCATTTTGCACCCTCTGGATCAGTCGATCAGTTCTTGCCAGTAGTCGAGGACCAATAACTACGTCCGCATAGTTTAGATTGGATAGCACGAGTGACTCAACCAGCTGGATCCGCAGCTCCTCTGATAGATAAGGCCTTATTTTATAAAGGACCTTAAGCCGATAAAAACAAGTGCGCACTGACTCTGCTACGTGCGCTTCATATCTCAACCCAACGTCCATGTTTAGACCCAGATTACGTGCTTCACTGACGCGATTGACCGACTCACCCAGCAGGGTAACGTTGAGTGTTGCCGGGACTGAACTGATTTGGTTTTTGGTGCCAAATAACATATATTTAGTTTTAGTGGGGTTAAGGACCAAACCATTATTCTCAGCCCAACATGCTATCCTGTCAAGATCATCGTTAAGATCCTTTATCGCGATGTCATAGTCACTTGGCTTAAAGGAGATATAAACTTGTACGTCATCAGCGTAAATATGATACCTACATCGCTTCAGGGTATTTATGATATCCGCACAATATAAAATAAAGATGATGGGGCCCAGTATCGAACCTTGCGGGACGCCCCTGTAGACAGAAGTGAGTGAAGAAACAAGAGATGAGCCATTGCTTTGTCGTATTTCCACACGCTGCTGTCGATTGTTAAGATAGCTTTGGAACCAGTTTATAGTATTTTGATCAAATCCATAGTAGTTAAGCTTTGAGAGAAACAAATCTATGTTTATGCAGTCAAGAAAAATCGAGTAGGACAAGAAGTGTGCAAAGGCCCTTATCCTGTGCTAATAGAATGTTATCTGTCACGTCCAAAAGAGCCGTAGAAGTACCACGCTGTTTGCGAAAACCCGACTGAAGCTCAGGCAGAATGTGTTTATCTTCTAGATATTTCGTCAGCTGTTGGCATACTGCCTTTTCAGCAATTTTAAAAAGGCAGGGCAAAATACTAATAGGCCTAAGGTCTTTTAACTCAGTCGGATTTGTTTTTTTAGGTAATGGCCTGACTATAGCAATTTTCCAGATGTCAGGGAATGTTGCTGAGACAATGGAACTGTTCACAATGTCAGTGATGGCTTTTAGCGTATGTGGGAGTGTCAGCAAAAGCATATTCAGACTCACCTTGTCACAGCCTTCAGCGTTGGATTTCAGCTGGCGGAAGTATTGTAGAATTTGATCACAAGTTACTGGTTGTAAAGCAAAAGGGAAGCTATCATCACCATGACGATGAGACTCGAAGAAAGTACGTTGCGATATATTGCAGGCAGGGTTACCGGGAACATTAAGGAAGTGATTATTGATCTCGTTTGGGTCTCTGAAGTGTGAAGGAAGGTCATCAATTTGTTTCATGTTTGGTAATACAGTGCTTTTTAAATTTTTCCACAGTGCTTTAGGATCTTTGATTTGGTTATTAATTTTAAATTTGAAATAAGCAACTTTTTCTCTAAATATGGAGATTAGCACCAGTGATTTAAGCTGCTTGTAATATGCCTTTTTGGAATCCGACTTACTTTTACGGTAATCGGCCAGAGCGTCATTCCGCAAGTGCATCATCAATTTAATTGTATCTGTTATCCAGGGATATGACGGTTCCTTAATTAAAGATTTCTTGACCGGAGCGTGCGCATCATAAATTGTTAAAATTTTGTCATTCAATTCCTCAACCATGTCATTGACATCATAAAAACTGCAAATGTTGTCCCAGTGTATGTGCGATAAATCACTTTCTAGTATCTCTCTATTTATTTTCATAATAGGTCTGTAGATAACTGTGTGGGGTTTAAATTTACAGCGCCTGATATTAAATTCGCACACAACAAGTGAGTGACCATTTATTGAGCCATAGGGCTCAACAGATATTCCTTTGTGGTTGAGGTTCGTACAGACAAGGTCGATTAATGTTTCGCTATGGTCTGTGAAATGGGTGGGTGAAATTACAAGTTGTTTTAGGCTCAGGCTATTCAAAAACTCACAAACTTTCTTAGTTTGCGCGTTGGCAATTAGTAAGTTTACATTGAAATCGCCGAGCAGTACGTAGTGATCACAATTTAACTGTCCAATCGTTGGGCACTGGATGCACACGCACCTGCGTACTCACTGCGGGCTGACGATTGGTAGGGGTTTTATAATTTTAATTGATTTTATTATGTTTCTGATGCTTTAATAAATTTTTATTTGATTTAGATTTAATTCTGATTTGATTTTTATGTTTTAGATTTAATTTGGTTTGATTTTAATTTGATTTTGACTTAATTCTGATTTAAGTTTAATTTCGTTGTAATTTAATTTTAATTTAATTTAGTTTATTCTATTTTTCAATGGTATGTGAATCAAAGTGTAAAATACCTACTGTACCTATTAACAAAATATGGATTATTATTGTCCGAAATAAACGTTTTGATTTGATGATTTGATTTGATAGAAAAGTGCAATACCTACGCGGTTAATATGTATGGAACAGCTGATTTTTTTTTGTATAATAGACGAATAATTTCTGCGCTGGTGGGTCTAGAATGATACACTGAATTCTTGGTTACAACTTGAGATAAAAACTTATCATGTATACAACCTGACAATGACGTTAAAATTACAAAAAACGATCTAAACACATCCACCTTAAGTGGATGGTATACTTTGTCGTTTATCCACAACCCGATCTGGGCCCGCGTAGTGGGCTCAGGGGCGTACCAATAAAATAGCAACTAGGGCACCATTATGGCCTTCAATATAGAAGGTATTAATTTTAACTTCCTAAAAAATCGCTTGCAATGCTGCAAATTAGAGAATTGGAATATAAATAGACAGATTTGAGTTATGTTAGGTAACGGTATGAAATGGTTTATTGATGTTTTTTATTTATTTAATAATTGGCGATATTTTGCGCCCCCTTTCGATAGGCGCCCAGGGCACTTGCCCTGTCTGCGCCACCCTAGTTACGCCACTGGGTGGGCTACTGATCAGACCTTGTCACAAGCCCCGCCCTAACCAAAGCCACCATCTTTCCGGTTTTTTAATAAATTTGTGACATTTAAACGCGATGATCGCTTCGGTTGAGACGCAGGAATGGAGACGAGACGCGAGACCCAGCAGTGCGAACATTAGGTATAGGCCGCGTCCTAAATAAAAGAGATAGTCGCGTGAGTACGCGATCGTTGCGTTCTTTATTGTGAATATGACATAGGTATAGGCACTCGTTTCATAATCCGTACAAGCAAACACGTTATCGCGTACACGCGCGACGGTCGCTTTCGGTTAGGATGCATGGATAGCCTGATACGGTAAGTATACTTTGTTGGGCAGGTCTCTGAGTCAGGCTCGCGGGCGGTGCGCGGTTCGGGAGCTGCCGGTGCATTCCACTCGTGCGCACCTCGCCTTCCCTCTGCCGCGCCAGTCGCCCTACGCTAGACCTACCCTACTCTCGTAAGTTTTATTAAGTTGCTATTCTGTGCGAACTCCCATCAAAGAAAGTTAAGAGTTTTTCAATTTTTCAGTCCCTAAAAACTTACAAAAACTACAGAAAAAAACAATCGCTCTCAAGTCATGCACTTACCTACTAAGAAACAGCATTAAATGTATTCATAAAGATTAAGATAATAATTAGTGTGTAGTTATTTGTGTCTCATATACCTAAGGTTAAGTTTCAAGGGATTAATCCATTGGTTTTTATCGCAAAGAGTTTTTTTCCCTTGAAAAGTGCTTACGTGACTCGGACGGCGTATTGCAGCGAACGAGTCGTCAACTGTGAAACCAAAATGTACGAATAGGTAATATAGGTACTGCATTGGGGTTTTGATATTCGGCCCAGATGTTATTGCACTTTATGTTGTTATTGTTGTTTAGTTGCAATGATTTGCTTTTAATCATTGTATCATTTTGTTGTTGTGCAAATGATTGCAAACATTTTCATTGCATCCCCGAGGATGTAAGAAGCGATCCCGCGATACCCAAATTAGGTACTTAACATTATAACATCACGCCTGTGGGGGGGGGGGGGGGGGTTACTGAAGGGTTGGCAGAGGCAGGCCCGGTCTGGGACCTAATCTATACTTTATGACAATGAAATAAGAGTTATGTTGCAAGGACTTAGGCTTTTGGTAAAATTGTTTAATGATTAATGTGCTCCATTAGTCTGTTGCAGCTGCGTAGCGGCGGCGCGCTGGCTCGTTTGGAAGCTGCCTTAGTTCCTGACATGCCCCAGTGTGCACCACCCCCAGGGTTCGCCTCCGCTCGAGCCACTGACGTACGATCTGCTCTCATCCTCCTTATTGTAGGGCTCATCATGTCTCTACTTTTAGGTGAGTGTTAGAAACAGGCCAGAGATTGTTAATACGGATTTTGTTGCATTTGAAATATCACACACTTCAACTGCAACAAAAACCCTATTAGCAGCGTGTGCTTTTATAAAAAGTTGTTCTTTTAATAGTTGTAGATCAAAATGAGTCAATGGCTCACGACTCTTACCTACTTACGAGGAGTTAGAAAATTTGCTCGGAAAGCTTCGTAAAAAAAGTTCCTGCTTATTTTAGACAACTCAAAACATACACAACACACACACACGGCACGTACACATGACACATACACATATACACCCAAATTCAAATTGCAGAGAAGCTGTACATTTTTTATTTCTTTTTCTTTAATTAAAATTTTATTTTTATTTTTCTACTGAAACGATACCTAGCAGCTAACTCAAAGAAAATCCGTACTAATTTTTATAAATTAGAAAAAAAAAAACGAATACAGAGAGAAACCTGGCATGCATAACACAAGTTTAATCTTAGCTTGGGTGCCGGAGGTAATTATCAGTGATCGATGCAATTAAAAAAAACACAAACAAAATTGTCATAATACTAACCTATCGCTTTTGTATAAATTGTAAATTTGGAAATAAAGTGTATTCTATTCTGTTAAAAATGGCCCAGACTGGAGAGACACCCCAGCCAATCGGCTACTCAACTTACAATATCAGCTAGTGTCAGCAGACTCAAAAGACGCAACATCCTACAATTAAATAACTTGTAAAGAGCTGCATTCCTAATAAGAGAGTTGCTCCTGGTGAGGAATAAGTCTTCCCTGCCAGATCTTCCTACAACTCATCTGCTCATAGTTTTTAAAAACTGATTGCAAGACAAGTACAACAAGATTAGATCGAAATGCTTCGTCACAGACGACTGATCCCATGTTAACAAAGTTGTGAAATATTTCGTTCCCGATAAACTTGTTGTTTTTTCCAAAATAAATGTGTAGGCAAATTTTGATTAATTTAAAAACTCAGAAAGATGGTAAAACTTTTGACCCTTAAAGTTGCCTAGGTCTTTAATATCGTTCGATGTCGATGATAATGTCAGGGCCCTTGCAAGTTGCAATCATACGGGCATGCAGCAAGTTGCGATGACCATCTGCTATATGACGTCATTGGCTCATTTCTCAAAATTGACTGAGGTAAAACATCACAAGGTAATCCACAAGACATTTTTTGGAACCGGCTGTTGGTACTTAAACTTGCACTTTTGATCATAAACTATCGGAAGGTGGTGGGTCAGGGTCGGGAACAAGGTGCTCCTAAAATGGTTGCAAGCGTTCTTCCATTCTGTTTGTTATGTCTTGAGTTCGTTTTTGTGATGCAAGTTCTACGTTGGAACTCAGATTAGGTACACCTATTTTTTTAATATATGTTTCAATAAAAATAAAAGCAGGAATGTGATTTATACTATTTATGTTTCAGTTAAAGTCTTAACTGACATCCATCTACTTACAATCGCCGGAGTTATAATGTATTATCGACTTACGATAAGAAATATCGGGCATAGAAGATTGTAGATAAAATTTAGTAATTTATATGATTGCCTCTGGATCACCATAGCTTCCATTTCCATTGTTATAATGTTGTGTTGTAAGCATATAGAAAACAGTTATGAAAGTGACTATTTTCAAGAGTGCAAGTGACTATAGAGTTTGTCCCCAATTTTTTTTATCCAACGGACTTCATGTTTGTCTCATATTTTCCTTTACAGGCCACACACTAACAAATCGCTGGTTTCTAGTCTTAAATGTATGGGATTTCCTGAAAAAAGTCATCTTACAGTTTCATTTGTCTAACGATTTACGGGTTGTAGGAGTACAATCTCTACCTAAGGGGAATACAAGCGTGAATTTGTTATTTAATTGAAAATAAAATACGATATGAAGTACATACAATTACAATTTTCAATTTTTTATTGATAATCAAATACTATTATTTTGTACTACATTTTCTTTGAAAATCCCATACTTTTGGCGGTCGTCGCCACAGTAAAGAATGATCAGTAAGCTAAGACACTTTTGAATGTAATACGTCTTTTTTTTTCTGGTGATTTTCCAAATCATCAAATAACTTCTCCCGCTCTGGGTGGAGCAGGACGGCGTATCAGTCTTTTACTGACTAAAACCCACCCGTGTTCCCTCAGTAGCCCGTATGCCAGGGGCTGTGGTATCTCTTTCAAACAAACCCGCACCCCTGGCACGTAATACGTCTTAAGTCTGTTGACTAAGTTTCAATTTTGGGGACGCTAGAGCCCATTGTCACTTAGGAGAAAAAAAAAACGGATAAAATAATTATATTGTTCCAGGTTTGGGAGAATACTGCTGGAAAAATCGGAAGGAGTTAAAGACTTTCTTGGCTGGATGTTATCACCGTATAATCAATATTATAGTGCATTAAGGGCGACCTCTGTCGCAAGATGTTGGTGTCAAAGATCTTAATATAAATTGCAGAGTTTGTTCGTAGGCGTAGGTCACAAAGTCACGAAGTGGTTGCGATTATGCATATTACATGTTTATGTAGTCAAATTACACTACAGCACATATTCAAGTACAGTCGCCAGCAGGTCAAGCTATCCCAAACTGTCAAATTTTCCCAATTGAACATAAACCTTCCTTTGTAATAAAGTTGAAAAACTATCAAAGAAATTTGACAGATTAGGGTAGCTTGATGTGCTGGCCTCTGTACATGTCAATGGGCCCTGAAGGGAATCCACTTACCACAATAATTAACGAACCTAATTCGTTAACCACAATAAACTAGCGAGTGATTATTTTTTAGAAATTTTTGCATGTCGAAAATTCAGTGAAAACAGTTATGTTTCTTTTTTTAAATAAAGGAATATATATTTCCTTTAAGTAAAATAATCTATCTTAAGGATCTATAGTAGTTTCCGTTCAGAGGCCTTTGTTTTTTTCCACCCTGTATGCATAGCAGAGTGAAAATGGAGTCACAGAAATCAAGCACTTGGTTCTTGTAGAGTGTAACAATAAAACCTTACATTACTTATTATTTTCGTTTTAGTGTCCAATTTCCATTAGCACAGGTAAAAAAAAAAAAATTGTACTAAACATAGATTTATTATAATACCATACAATAAATAATAATAACAATAAGACTAGCCTCTTTTAAGATAATGTTCTTTAGGCAGCGTTTGTTTGGTGACAGCTTCGTCTATGCAGGACTTCAGATCCTTTTTGGACCTTGCAGAATCAGCCAATGCCTTCTGAATGGTAAGGGTTTCCACTGTTTGGAGGTTTGTGGCCAGGCCGAGAGCGGCCCACACTCGGATGAAGGCTGTTGAACACCCACAATCTGTGAATAATGGAGAGTTTTAATAATACCTCGGTTCTGTGTTCGCTTCCCACGTAGGGCAGAATGATATTCAATTTTTATATCTGGAATTTCTCCGTAGTTTGGATTTGGGCCCGGTTGATGGCACTATGTAGGCTCGCCCCGTATTACATGGGACTTCATAACTGGCGAAATTTGGGTGTACTATAGGTAAATCTCTGTGGGCTAGGGTACTATGTTTTTTTTATATAATATTTTGATCAAGGCATTGTCAAGTCGATCTACCAACCCGCACTGGGCCCGCGTGGTGGATTACGGCCCAATCCCTCACACTGAGAGGAGGCCTGTGTCCCTGTAGTGGGAACATTATAGGCTGATGATGATGATTGTCAAGTCGGGGGACGGTCAATGAAAACGCCAAACAGAGTCCTAGCAATTTTAATTTACCGTCCCCCGATTTGACAATGCCTTGATCAAAATATTACTTTCAACTTAAAAGGCCTATTAATATTATTTTTTTAACTTCTTAGTTTTTGTTTGGGTCGGAAGTTTTTAAATTTTTAAATTTAAGTTTTATTTACTGAGATTAATGATAAATTCCCGGAATAAATTCCCTGAGAGATGGCGAAAACCGCATTAAAATCACAGCGTTAGGTACCTAGTTTAAAAGAACTATGCGGTCACTTTTAATACATACGAGTAATACTATTATAGATAGGATCATCTTGCCACATTTCGGAAGCATTTCGTCTTTTTGTTAGTTTTGCAAAGCTTTAATAAATGTGTTTTCACTCTAACTTTTAGATTCGCTGAAATATAGCTGGAAGTTGATAACTTTATCTCTTGAACTTTCGTAATTGAATGTTTTTAGTCGAAACTAACAGTCTTAAATTAACAGTATGTGCAAGAAAAAAAACACTTCCCGTGACCCAAGGGCTGATTTCTACTTGGCCAGCGGTTTAATTAATAAGTTAAGGATTATTTTTGTTTTTTATGTACCTATAAGTAGATTGAATTTCTTATATTAAGTAGTTTTTAACCCCCGACGCGAAAACGACGGGGTGTTATAAGTTTGACGTGTCTGTGTGTGTGTGTGTCTGTCTGAGGCAACGTAGCTCCCGAACGGATGAACCAATTTGGATTTTGTTTTTGTTTGAAAGGTGTATTAGTCGGGAGTGTTCTTAGACATTTTTCATCAAAATCGGTTCAGCCGTTTGAAGATTATCAGCTCTTTTCTGGTTGATGCAGGGATTTGAGCATCTTCCACGGGTCTGATCAACTCGAAATTTGGTATTCTATTAGTTCAATGATATTAGACGAACAAAGTAACCTTGAACTGATGTTGGAGCAACACCTGGAATTTCTAGGATACTCAAGTTACTCACCAACAAACAGCAGAGGTAATGTGTTTGGGCTTATTGAAAAGATCTCAATGAATAGATTATAGATAAATGGTGATCAGGACGAGGAATGAGGATAAAAAATTAGTAACAAACTTCACTGTGGGAAAACTACGCAACGCTGCGCAGGTTTAAGCGAAACATTAAGTTTAAAAGCAAGAAATAAAAATTAAATTAAAAATTGAAAAGACCCCCGATTCAAACAAAAACTCTTAAAAGTAAAAAATAACATTCATAGACCTTTTAAGTTGAAGGTAATATTTTGATCAAGGCATTGTCAAGTCGGGGGACGGTCAATGAAAACGCCAAACAATGGCCTAGCATTTTCATTAGCCGTCCCCCGACTTGACAATGCCTTGATCAAAATATTACCTTCAACTTAAAAGGTCTATAAATGTTATTTTTTACTTTTAAGAGTTTTCGTTTGGGTCGGGGGTTTTTAAAATTTTAATTTAATTTTTTGGAAAAGTGTTCAGTTTACTATATCTTGGTCGCGTACTTCATTATTACAAGGTTGTGTCTCTGAAAGGCCTTCGTAGCATCTCGGCTTCTCTCATGGCGGTCGGAACAGAGAGTTCATTGAGGGCGTGTACCTCAGGAGTGTACCTACTTAGTCGAACCGGCCGCCTGGTCTTTTCCCATCTACCATCTACTTTCAGTTGGCAACTTACCGTAAGTTCCGTATTCTCCAGATTTGTAGTCATATGGCACGAGGTAATGGTAGTGAGGCCAGAAGGTCTTAGTTAATATGAATACTGTGTTGGAATCAGGTGGAGATCTGCAACAAAAGAAGGAAGGTTTTAACATCGTTCACAGTGAAAGTCGAATCCGCCGGAGCCAGTCAGCCAAGCAACAGGGGTGGATGTGGTGATGCATTCAGCCTATCAAGGAGGGACGTGGATTAAAAAAAAAAATACAATTGCTTTACCGCCGATTATGAAGGCATTGGTCCCGTATGTCTTCCGTAGATCTTTGTAGTCGTTACGGGTACTCAGAAGCCCGAATGTATGACAACCAGACTTATCCAAGAGGTGTCGTGTGTTATCTTGTAACTGGGTTGTAGAGGTTAGATAGTCAGTGGCTCCATGTAAAATACTGTTATTTAGGTACATCCAGTTTGTGGGAAAGTCAACCCCAACATAGTAGGTAAAGGGCTCGAGAGTAAAAATGTTCCCGTTTATGTAGGCAATACAGGCCAACGATAGGTACCGTGAAGTGAACTGGACAGTGTTGTGGCGAAACTGTTAATATATTCCTCCAGACCGTATTTCGGCCATCGCGGCCAATCTCAACTGAGACTAGACTTTAGTGCGCGAGATACTATAGTGCACAAGTGTGTGCGCAGATACAGGGGGCACTCACTCTTCCCTTACTCTCATAGTCCGATGGGACGGCAATCCGACACGACCAGAGAGATTGGGCGCAGGATCAACGGCTTAACGTGCTTTCGAAGGCACGGGTGTATCACACCGCCAACTTCCAAACTCCGGCTGTTACTAAGAAATTCTTAATGGAAAAACCCAGTAACTCTTTGCCCGACCTGGGAATCGAATCCAGGACCCCCACGTTCAGCAATACCACGACCACGAGACCAACGGGGCAGGTAAAACGAGGTAAGGCGAAACTGTTTCGAAGACATTGAACAGCAGTAAACAGAAATAAGCTGCGGTAATTGATTGATTTAGTTAAGTTTGATTTAATTAGGTCAAATATGCGATGTTTCTTATGCGATAAGGGTTAAGTAGTGCTGTTAATGACGCTATTACCTACACTTGGTCGTTCTTTCAAATGTCAATGGAATTCAGGTTAATCACCAAGTGTGACTATTGCTCCCTTAATCTGCTGTTTCATTACATGGGTCTACGAGCCTGATGCTTGATTTGTGAGTTTTATTCAAAGTCGAAGTCAAAGCATTTATTTCAAATACGCAAGCGCATAAAAGGCACATTTGAGAGTCAAAATTTACAGTTAAAATAGAATTGAGTCGCCCCTGCCAAAAGGCCGAGAGTTTCGTATGGATGAGAATGGGCTAGAAACTCTACCGTTACTGTTTTAAAATGTTTTACAATATGTTTAAAGTTTGGATGTTTTTTACTCAATCACGCTAAACCGGCTGAACGGATTTGGATGAAATTTGGCACATAGATTGTTTAATACCTGGATACTTTCATCCCGATATTACGTTCCCGTGGGATAACTCTCGACAACCCCTTGGACGAAGCCGCTGGCAGAAGCTAGTTGATTATACACCGTGACATTTTAGTCGTCTCACAACGGCATCCCACTTCATGTATCCAATGACTACAATACATTTAAATAATAAAAAAAAAAATTGGAACCATTATGAACAGTAAAAAACAAAAATCACCAAGACGCATGACGCAGTTTGAAGCACCCTAATATGGAGATGGAATGAATGATGGAATGTAATGGTATTATTACCAGGGTGTTTCATAATTCTAAAGCATTATTTATTATTCTTTGTACCTATTATCTTAATTAATGGCAACAATTTTTAATTGCGCCAAGAGGTTTTTATGTCAGATAAATTGAGTGGCATCTTTGTAAGACGACAAACATTTCACGGTGTATATTTGAAAACGATGCACTGAATTGTAAATTATTCTGATTAACCACAAACCTAAGCTTTGTAATTAGACCTTGTGTTTCCAAGTGTTTCTATTGGATTAAAACTCTCTCAGTTATAGTGTGGACTCATAATCTGTTATAAATCTAGTTTATCTGAGTACATACTAAATATCAATAATACGATCGATGAGGCGGGTACTTGTTACTTCTTTTCATCCATTAAGACTTAGCCAAGAGATTACCGACACTTACAACGCAATGCTTTTTAATAAGGTATTCTACTATAATTATAAATATGAAATTTGGATGTTTAGATGTTTGAATGTTTGTTACTCAGTCACGCAACCAATGAAAATCCAATGAGAATGAGAAAAAGAGTTAAATTTCGCACACAGATTGTTTGTAACCTGGAATAACACATATGATACTTTCATCCCGACTGTACGTTCCCATGGAATAATTTTCGACCTCCAAGCGGGCGAAGCCGCTGGCAAGAGCTAGTCTGAAATAAAATAGACGAAAAGCCATTTTCAAATCGTATAATATTTTTCTCATCTTTAGTGCTTTTAACTTAGTCTTTTCACACGACGGACAATGGCGATGACACGATGTCTGCCCCGGACAGAACATTGAGGGTTCTGTGTGCAAGCCGGTGTGGGGTGGGGGAGGGGGGCTGTGTGTGGTTAAAACCACTTACACTTAGGGTAAAAGAAAGTGAAATGACTATTGAAAGGGGTTTTCAAACATTCATATTTTTATAAAAAATTATCTGTTTAAAGAAGGGCAGAAAGATGGTTGATGCACTCAACAGTAGGTACCTACATGTGACGTGAATTATGATACTTATGTAGGTCGCCATGAAATAGCATCCGAGTGATTCAGTAGCAATCAATCAAGGAAAAATACATGTCATGCCATTAGATAGAATATTTACTCTACATTAGACTATTGGTGTACAATTTTTTTTGATTGGAGAAAAATACTTATATAGAAATATAGAAGAAATTTAAATAATAAATAGACTTGAAGACTTTATTCATAAAATTCCACATTTATAACAAAAGCTGGAAAATAATCATAGGGCATCAAATCATAATCATACATTTATTTATTTTCTCCCACAAATATTAATATACACAGTATATATTTCAAAAGTTTTAAGTCGGAAGACAGGGACCCATACTAAGTAAAACCTGTGCTACGGGTCTCCTGAAGGCCAATTCTACTAATTAAAAACGTTCGCAGTGTCATCTCGGCGACAATCGAATTTCAAAAATTTGACAAAATTATATAGGAATTTTTGACAGATTGACACTGAGATCAGACTGTGAACGTTCTTAAAATTAGTAGAATTGCCCCTCTGGTCTCCAGTCTCGGATACATTACGAGTGCTATGCTAAGGATATAATAATAACAGTAGCAGGGAGCGCTTACAGCTAACGAATAATATAAAATATAGAAAAAGTAAGTGGTGTTTTGGTAGGTTTGTGAATTTTTTGGTGGGTGATAATGCGTGTGTAGTGATTTTGTGGGTGTGTGTAATGCATGTGTGTTATACTTCTCTGTAACTGAATAACAGCTTCTCCGTATCGCCATAGGTGAGTGTTAGGAGCCACTTTGAAACCTTACGTTTGCATTCGATTCTCGTTAGTGAATAAATTGTTAGCAACTTATTTGCAATGTTATACAGACGTGGTACTTGGAAAAAGAAGGAGAATCGGCTGAAACTCGTCCTAGATGGTCTAGCTTGACAGACTTGATGGAAACGCCGTGTCTGTAGAACTGGATTAAAACTACTGAAGTTCAGGGATGCATGTTGCCTAAGTATAGTAGCGAGTACGTACAGTTGTCTAACCGTTAACACTTCAGCTTGTTGGTAGAGATCGGTCGTAGGAAAAAGTCGCGGTTTGAATAGGCTTATTTTCAGGATATCCGCTGGATGTGGGAAGCACAAGACCGGTTGAAGTGGAGGAGCCTGGGGGAGGCCTATGTCCAGCAGTGGATGTCTTTCGGCTGATATGATGATGATGATGATTTTCAGGATAAGTCTTTGAGCTCGTTCTAGTTCCAGGAGATGCGTTTTGGCTGTTCCACCCCATGAGGAGATGCAGTAGGCAAGAACAGACTGACAGAGCGCCAAATAGACAGTTCGCATGACTTTAGAGTCCGCAACGTGCCGAAGATTTTTAAAGACATAAGTGAGTTTACGGACTCTCTTGGAGACATTACTAATATGTCAATTGTTATCATCAATTGTTACACTCAGATATTTAACGGATTTGGATTTATTAATATGGGGGCAGCTACAAGTTGAGGCTACTTGTTGGGGACAGGAATGTGCGATTATTTTGTGTGATGGGATGGGAGTGTTTCGTAATGAGAACGTTAGAAAAAAGTTTTCATGGCATTTAGAGTTAGCAGGTTTGAGGCAAGCCAGTGGCAGACCGTGTTGAATCCTACTTGGACATAATACTTCATCCCAGGTGTCTCCATAGAAGGTAAGGGTTGTGTCATCTGCGTATGAGATAATTTTTCAATTTAGGAGATTCAGTTTGCAGAGGTCATTGATATAGCATAGGAAGAGAGAAGGGCCCAAAATACTGCCTTGAGGGACTCCAACTCCGCTTACAGTATCACCTATTATTACCCTTTGCGTGCGATTTTTCAGGTAGTTTTAAAAAAAGGAACAGTTCCGATCCCCTTATACCCATATTTTCAAGCTTTAACAAAAGTTTAACAGAAGAAACTGTGTCAAAGGCCTTTGCCAGATCTAGAAAAATTGTCAGGCACCACTTTTTCTCATCCAATTTCGTTGCGATGAAATCGGTAAAGTTGTGTACCGCATCGTCTGTCGATTTTCCTGGTCTAAAACCAAACTGGGCATCCGCACGTAACTTTTTATTTTCTAAAAAGTTTACGAACCTCCTATTAATAACGTTTTCCAAGATCTTTGACAGCGATGGTAGGATTGAGATTGGACGATAATTATTGACACAGTCTCTTCTACCACTCTTATGTATGGGAATAACTATAGATTGTTTCAGAGCATCGGGAAACACACCCTGCCTAAGTCATTTATTAAAAATCTCCGTGAGTGGGGGCGCTATGTAGTCTTTATGCAGTTTTAGAACTCTATTAGAGATGCCATCCTAGCCAGGGCTACAGTCCGATTTCAGGTTTCCAATTATGCAGGCAACCTCCTCACAGTCCGTGTCTAACAGGGCAAAGGTCGAGCAATGAGCACTGTGAGTACTAGTGTGGGAAGGCGGCTGATTCGTCGCTATGTTACTCGCTAGTTGGGCGCCTATATTTGCGAAAAAGCTATTTATTGCATTGCTAGATTCGATAGGCGTTTGTTCTAACGTAAGTAGTTCATGGTGTTTTTGTTTTGTTTTGTTTATGTTTGTTATTTTTTTAATACTACTCCAGAGCTTCTTGGTATTATTTTTGGCCAAGTTCACTCAATAATGTTGCAGTTCACTCAATAATGTTGTGCATGTAGACTAGCGTCTAACTGCTCATCACGGGTACTACCTCTGTCGGGCACGAAGCCTGGTGAGACAGCGTGCTTTTTAGCTAGGCTCAGCAGTGGGTTCGACCTCGCGACTAGATGCCCCTTAAGGTATCTTTGTGCTTCCATTGTACCGACATTGGGTAGGAACAGGTAGGAATATAATTGACATTGTATAAAACAACGTGTTCTCGTTATTAAAAAAATTGTAAGAACTTTGCTGAACCTTTTCGTTATGAAATTGTATCTTCTACATCTGATAAATAAATGATGGTATTTTATGAAATTACTAGCTTTCGCCCGCGTTTAGCTCGGAAATTATCCCACGGGAACGTAAGTACTACCGGGATAAAAAAGTACCCTATGTGTTATTCCAGGTTACTAACTATGTGTGCCAAATACAGGTTTGATACTCCTTTCCTAGAGTATGTCAAAAACTATTCAAAATTATTTAAAAAGATTAGTGCTTTTGCAAAATCGAAATTTTTAAGTGACACAATTAAAAATTCTAACAATAAAGTTAAAACCACTTGGAAAATAATTAATAATGAAACGGGCAAGTCTGTTAAACAAGACAATCAACTTGAGATTTTGGTCGACGACAAATTAATTATTACAGAAGCTGAAGTAGCGGAGGCATTTAATGAGTTTTTTGCCAACATACCTGTAACTACGACTCGCTCCTTAGATTCATCCCCGTCTAAAGCAGAATACCTTTTGCATAGTAGTGTGCCTAAATGTAGTGACCTATTCAGTTTCGAACATGTAACGCCTCGTGACGTAGTTAATGTTTTTAACACACTGAAGTCTAAAAACACTGGTGATTTCTGGGGCATTTCCATTAAACTTTTAAGTAATATAATAGAAATTGTAGCCCCCTATCTAGCTGTCACTTTTAATAAATGTGTTGATTCAGGAACTTTTCCTGACCTCATGAAGAGTAGTAAAGTAATACCATTATTTAAATCAGGTAATAAATATGACATTCGTAATTTCAGGCCTATTTCTATCTTACCTGCATTTAGCAAAATATTTGAAAAGTTAATACTCAAGCAGTTGCTAAAACATTTTAATTTAAATAGCCTCCTTCATAATGAGCAATATGGCTTTACAAAAGGTCGTTCGACTACAGACGCGGGTGTTGCTCTGCTGAAACACATATTTGACGCATGGGAGAACTCGCAAAATGCTATTGGAGTTTTTTGTGATCTCTCCAAAGCCTTTGATTGCGTGCACCATGAGACGCTTTTGCGTAAACTTCGTTATTACGGTGTCCATAACGATGCTCTAAACGTAATAAATTCTTATTTACAAAATAGGGTTCAATGTGTAGAAATTAATGGTAAAAAATCTTCCGGGCTGCCAGTTCAGTTAGGTGTGCCTCAAGGCTCAATACTCGGCCCATTCTTGTTTTTAGTATATATTAATGACTTACCGTTCTATTTAAAGGGTATTTGTGATGTTGTACTGTTTGCAGATGATACTTCTCTTATTTTTAAAGTAGATAGGAATAGACAAGACTTTGACGACGTAAACAGTGCACTCTCAATGGTTACGGATTGGTTTACGGCAAATAACCTTGTTCTCAATGCCAAAAAAACGAAATGTGTAAAGTTCGCCTTACCGAATGTTAGAAATCTAGGTCCCAATATCGTCTTAGATAAAGAGGTGCTTGAAACCGTAGACACGGCAGTATTTCTGGGCATAACAGTAGATGCCAAACTTCAGTGGGGATCACACATATCAACACTAGCAGGGAGGCTCAGTTCAGCCGCCTACGCCGTCAGAAAAGTAAGACAATACACTGACGTCGATACAGCTCGATTAGTATACTTTAGTTATTTTCACAGCGTTATGTCCTACGGTATTCTGCTGTGGGGACAAGCCGCTGATATTCAAAATATTTTTGTCCTTCAAAAACGTGCTGTTCGTGCAATTTACCAGTTAGGTGGCAGATTTTCCTTGAGGGACTTTTTTAAAGATATTGGTATTCTCACAGTGGCATCACAATTCATATTAGCTAACATCTTATTTATTAGGCAACATATACACTTGTACACTAAAAACAGTGATATTCACACCGTTAACACTAGAAACAAGGACAAACTACGTGCTCCCTTTCACCGGCTTCATAAGGTTCATAACTCATTTGTTGGGCTTGGTATAACTTTTTATAACAAGCTTCCCACTTCTTTGCTAGATTTGCCTTTTGATGCGTTTAAAGTTCAAGTAAAATCCATCCTTTGTTTAAAGGCTTACTATTCCATTAACGACTATTTAAATGACAAGAATAGTTGGTCGCTGTGATTAACACAAGACAATGTTTATGTTCTTTCTCCAGAATTAGCGTACCTAGTGACAGGTTATATGGGTTCATATATTTATTTAGTTAAATACTTTTTTTTTTTAAATTTTATTGACCAAGTGTTTTTTATCATCTATCTAATAAGTCATTAGTTATTGACATATAGAGCCCTTTATACCAGGAAACTTTTATTTTTGGTAATATGCGTTATTGTTTATTACTTTGCCTATGTATGTATAGAATCAAGTCCATCCGACTAAACAGACAGCTGTGCTGCTGGGGAGTTTGTTGCGCCACTTCTTCTTCCCAGCTAAAGCACTAGGAAGTGTCGAAGGGTGGGCGTTTTTGGGGGACTGTCTTATGTATTTTGACGTTCGAAAAGTGCTGATTCTCAGCCTAATTTGAATAAATGACTTTTGATTTTGATTTTGAAATTTCATCCAAATCCGTTCAGCCTGTTTGACGTGATTGAGTAACAAACATCCAAACATCTCCACAAACTTTCACATTTATTAGTAGGATAGTAGGAAGTAGGATTAACCTAGAGGGTTGTGTTCGATTTTAATTCGGTTAATACACATGTACTTACAAACATATTTCTTTCAACATACAGTCTGGCACTGAGTTGCAAATTGCAATAAACGAAGGAAAATTAGAATTTCACTGGTTACCCTAGCGATTTCTTTTAACAAAAAACGCCCCCCTGTCAATGTCATCTAGACGCCTAAAAAAAAAACTACGTTTACAGTACACTGTAAACGTTGTTTTTGTAAAAGTGGACCTTACGTAGTGCAAGGTCTGGCAATAAATTTCCTCGTCGGAATCCATTTTGTTAATTGTAATACCTATCGAAACGACAACGAAATTGTGTGACGTCTGCGCCGCCGCGCTAGCGCAGTGTTCAATTAACTGCAGAGGAAACGCGCGACAACACAACGCACGCTTCGCGTTCAAACGCTAGTGTGAAGGGGCTCTAAGACCTATTCTTAATTGGCTTGACTTTCCAATTATTTGATTTGGTTTTTATTCGGAAAAAGGAGAGGAAATAAAGGAACGTTGATGTACACACGAACTCTTGGAATAAAATGTAATAATTTAATGTTGTATGATTCCACAATCCGCATAATTCATTATAGTACTTACTTTTCGCCAGGTCTGAGACCCCACACACAAATAGCGCTGTCGATCAACCAGGAGGCATGGAGCACGATCAGGTACCGAAGGAAGCCGATGACGAACACTGAGCTAAGAATAGTGTCATCCCAGTACTCAAGAGGAGCGTTCAGAGGCAGAAGCAGAAACAGTACTGCGTACAGCCCCCAGTACACTCTGAAATAAACACAGAAGAACAAAATCTTCAGTCTTATAATAAGAATTCCTCAAAATGGTCTTGATACAACCCATGTGTAACCATTGCTTATTCAGTAAATAAGTAGTAGGCTTTTAAAATACTACGGGTACTTGTTGGCTTCGGAGTTTCCACGGAGAAGAAAAAAGGTAAAAAACTTCAGAGTTTGTTACAGTTTTTCTACTCGGTGGAAACTCCTGAACTTTAAATAAAATAATGTGAGAAGAAGTCAAGCAATTTAGGGGATACAAATACCTAGCATGGCTATTATCACTGCGCTTTATGTGGTAAATGGTAATTCCTGATTCCATAATAAACTGAATTCTCACCTCTTTTGGAACATAACCACAGAATCTTTTTCAAGATCCGACATATCAATAGCATCCTTCAGTTTCTCCTGATGCGGGCTAAGTTTCCAGAGACGAGTCAAGAAGTGTGAGTAGACGAAGCCCTTGTTGTAGTCGTAGGGATCATCGTCTGTGGCGAAGTGAGCGTGGTGGAGTCTGTGGTACTTCACCCAGTCGTAAATGGAGCCCTGGGAAATATAACAATAGTTTTATTGACGTTTTGAAAGTACTTCACGTATTCTTAAGTATCGAGCGCACCGCATTCATTATAACCTGCAAAAAAATGGTACTCCAGTATCTGTGTACAATTTGTCCGTGTGGTTTTGCAATTTTTTTCTTTTTTTTTGAGAGTGGGAAATCATGAAATAACTTCTCCTGCTCTGGGTGGAGCAGGAGGGCGTGTAAGACTTTTACTGACTAAAACCCACCCGCGTTCCCTCAGTTGCCTGTGTGCCAGGGACCATAGTATCTCTTTCGAACAACCCGCACTCCTGGCAGGTATTGGCCCTTGCGGGCCCCACCACTTGGTGGTGAAATCTGTTTGAAGCGCGTGTGGATCACAATCTAATCTCAGTAGGTGCACGACTTATTAAGTATTTATTAAACAAATTTAATAGTAAAGTTATAATTTAACTGCAAGAAATACTGTAACCCTTTTACTAATAAACACGGAAAAAAAATGTACCATGAATAACAAAGCAATAACCATACATTTTCATAGGTTTAACTTGGAATAGGTTAAACTGATAAACATAAAATAAAGTTATTATATGTTTATCAGTAAGAGGGTAAGATTATAGCAAATAATTTAATCACACGATTTTACTTGAATTAATACAATCATTAATTAATATTGTAGTAATGTTTGTATGTGCTTCAGTTGCGATGTAAAGCGTTCTTTGTACGGGTAGAAAAGGCAGATATTTTTGATGAATCATTAATTAATATTTACAGAGGCAGTCATTTGAAGTGGAATGCCGATAATGCCCTTTGTCTGTGGGACCAATGAGTGCCATTAGCGATACTTCAACGTCCATCTGTCGATTAATAAAATACGAGTAGGTGATGGATACTTTGGCGGATGTTAAAGGTTAAGCATGATGATTCGAATGGATAAGAAGTATATCAGTTGACCAATCCGATAGTTACGATGGAGAAGAACGGATTTCATGATTTACTGCAGGTGCATGTTTCCCATTAACTGCTCTCGTAAACGCGTGTAGAAGAAGGTCATGTTGGATAGTGTATACCAAAAACTTTTCCTATATAAATATTATAGTGGAACATTTGAACTGGAAATATCAACACAGTAAGCCAATAATGTTCCCACTGCTGGGACACAGGCTTCCTTTCTGTGAGTGGGAGTGGTGGCCCAGTGGTAACGGCCGCGACTTACAAGTTTTCGGTCGTAGGTTCGAACCTTGGTGCTTTACTTTGTGAAAATTATTTCCACCATCATCACCACTGCTCTCAAAACGGTGAAGGAAAACATCGTGAGGAAACCGACATGTCAAAGAACCAAAAATTCGAAGTCATGTGACATCTACTAACCCTCATAGGGCCCACGTGGTTGATTACGGCCCACGTGGTTGATTACGGCCCACGTGGTTGATTACGGCCCAACTGGACATTTGCTTCTTACAAAATAACAACCTTACTCTGTTATAAGCACATGTAATGAGTTTTGCCCGGTGTTAGTAGGTATATGTATATCCCCTACGAAATAAATTCTGGAGTTATCGTATGTGTACTTTGAATCCCGCCATTTAACGATTGTTGACTTGTCAGTCAGTAGAAGTACAGACGCCAACATATCAAGCTGGGGTACCGTCAAATTTTCCCAATTGAACATGAACCTTAAACATATGATATAAAGTTGAAAATCTAATATCAAAGGAATTTGACAGATTGATGTGTTGCCCTCTGTAATGTCGTTTGAAAAAGCGCGTTAAGCAATTATGCACAATACTTACAACTCCAGCTAAGGTCTGAAACAGCATGAGCACGACCCGGAGGGCTGTGCTAGCTTTATAAGCCCCGTGTGCCCACAACCGATGGGCTCCTGTGGTCATGCCCAGGATCCCCACTGACGTCAGGATTACAACTGGAAATTGGATGGTCATTATTTTATGGGTTACTTAGGTACCTACTCCGTAAATTATTTTAAGGTGGAAGCTCCAGGGTAATTTGCAGGTCAGTTTACTAAAATTTCATTCTTTGAAATAGAACCTGGCACTGAGCTGCAAATTGCAAAATAAACGTAAGTAAATTTGAATTTCGCGAGCTACCCTGGAGATACACAAGAGTTACACTATAAGTACTCATACCTGCACTGCTGACCCTGGCCTGCCTACCAGGGTGCCTTATTTATTTCTTCCTATCCCTAAACCACTTCATACTAATATGTTTACGACTACCAACTTTTAAAAGTGATTTTCTCCTATTGCACTGTTTGTAATTTTATGATACTATGAAAATAATAATTTGGAACCCACACTATAATTAATACCTAGGTTTTCACAAGGTTGCAATCGTTATTTAAGAGAAAATCACTTTCGTATTTGGCTATGTGTATACATATTAATGCTCGTGACTAGACGAGTGGATGTCGGTTATCGCATAAAAAAGTAGCCTCCATATCCCAGGCCCATATCTCTGCCAAATTTTATGCCGATCGGTTCAGCAGTTTAGACGTGAAAGCGTAATAGACAGACAGAGTTACTTTCGCATTTATAATATTGGTATGGATAGAACTACGAAATAAAGCTCTTTCTCCGTTTGCGCATTCGACAGGTCGTTTGGTCTAAACCCACCTTGACATGCGACCAAAGTTACACACTTGCAAAGATCTTCATCTGCCTACATTTTCCTAACTATGTTGTGGTCAGCTTCCAGTCAAACCGGATGAAGCTGAATACCTGTAGACTGTAAGTGGGTAATACGATACCCCTTGGTAAGACTGGTTATCAGATTATCGGGCGAATTACAGATAGGATAACTAATTCAAATTGCGATTTGTATTTGATGACAAGTCTCCCAGTATGTTTCCTTACAGTTTTCAAGTAGGGTATGTAGGTAGCATTCAAAATAAGTAGACGTTCGGAGTTTTCCATAATGGCATGATGACACGCGAAGTCATACACGGTACTTGACGATGTATTTAATAATGAATCTCGCCATGACACGGATGAGAGAATAACGTGGAATGATAATAATGGATACTTCACCGATACCTTTGAGAAGAAGGCAGTTCTAAGTACTGATTATTTATTTTAATTTATTGCATATTTATTTAATCTGTATAAAATCTTTTAAAATGGCTTGGTTTTCGTATGTCAATATCGCGTTATCATCATCAAAATCACTACTGTATAGGAAGAGATTGAACACAGAAAAAACCTATACAAAATGCGTAGTGAAAACCACGTCAACTGCCTGGCTTCTGTACTGACCAACCCACTGGAACACCGTCGATTGAAAAGGCAGCACACATGGGACATAGCTTGACCAAGTCAAGCAACACTAAGAGGGACGGCCCTCACTGGAGGACCGTACTCAAAACGCCAAAAAGCACACAACGCATCTGCTAAAGGCTTGGGATGCCGATTGCAAGATTTAAAAAAAAAAAAACGCGTTGTCACTGAAAATCTTAAGCTCTGTGCTGTGGGGCCCTCATACAGGGTAAACATTTAACCAGTGCCCAAACTGTGTGAATTTAGCATACTTATCATTCTAGACCCCCCTAGCGTAGCAACTTTTCGTCAGTTATACAAAAAACAAAATTAGCTGTTTGATAGAAAAATTCAATACCTACGCGGTTAAAATGTATGGAACAGCTGATTTTTCGGGGTTTAGAATGATATAATGAATTCATAAAATGTGACAAAAAAATTATGCTTCTAGTAATTTTTTCCTTTATCTGTGCTATAATACATTCCTTCGTACCAAATTTCAAGATTCTGAGTTCATGGGAAGTACCTTGTAGGTAGGGTTGCCAACTTTATTTACAAGAAATAAAGTATTTTCGGGTATATGAAGAATATTAAACGGTATTTTAGAAAAATGAACAGTATTTTATTTATTTAGTGTTTTAAATACATATTTTTTAGAGTTTCTGGCACAACTTACTAATTTACAATCTTTTTTACTAACGTCATACGCCTCATCACAATTATAACTAAAATTAAAATAAATGAGGAGCTCATGTTTATTAAATTAATAGATGCTCTATTTCTATCCTCCCGCCACTTAGCATTTATTACTGAAAAAACTCTTTCAGTAAATGCTGAGGTGGCGGGAACAGAAAGTAGATATTTATTAAAGTTGTAAATCAAAAACAAGGTCCACGCGAAAAAAGGTTATGTTCTGAGAACGCACACACACTCGCATGTCTGTCAGTGAGTGACAGTCTTGAATATTTGACATTAACAGATTCGTTCAGAATCTCAGTGTGCTTTGATTGTGGCTGCTCTGCACTGAGCAGTGAGCGCCCTCTGACTAAATAAAAACAATACATAATAATGTGTTTGCATTTTGATGCTGAAAACAGTATTTTGTATACTTTATTTTTGTTCAACAGTAAAAAGTATAATTTAGTGAAAAACAGTATAATACTGTTGAAAACAGTATAGTTGGCAACCCTACTTGTAGGTTTTGATTTCCTTGCGAGTGTCGAAAATTTGCGGCATGAACAGTTGTATCTTTTGATTGCGTCGGCTTAGAAGTTGGATTTTTTCACAGCTCCAAGGGACAGCAGACTTGAGTATTTGATATGAATTTCAGCTTGATACCTCCACGCGTTCCTGAGAAAAAGGGTCTTGACAGACAGACATGCGGACAACAAAGTGATCCTATAATGGTTCCGTTTTTTTCCTTTTGAGGTACAGAGCCCTAAAACCATGAAAATGACACTGACGGAATTTTGACCATACAGAAATTGTCGCCATAGGTAGAAAGGTTTGAGAGAACCAGGCTTGCAAAAGCGAGCGAAGCGAGCCCAATGAATGTAGCATAACAACTGGAATCGGTTTGGTTAGATTTCTTTTGACCATTCATACCTTTGAGCAGAATATTTTTCATGAATGAGGAAAGCTGTATAATTTTGGACATGGGAGACCCGTCAGACCTCACTATCTTTTTAGCGTTATATGTTATTCTGAAATCCTCTCGCCAATGCTGGTTTAGCAAGACCTCTGTGCTTAAGTACGACTACGAACTGACTGCACCACCAACCTTAATAGTTACGCCACTGTTGCTGAAGATATACTAGGTACTTCTTCAGCGTACCTCATGGAAGCAATGTCTTGATAGATATGCATTCAGGCCAGTCCATTCAGACGATTCAATTTCTTTTTACTTAAAACCGTTTGGGGAGGGCCAGTGCCCCTGTAATACCCTCTCCCTCACCTCTCCGTGAGGCCGCTGTTATTAATATTATCGCTGATGTCATGGTTCACCACGCGGCTGTGGGTTAGCCATTGCACAGGAGAAATATGTACCTATCCATTGCTACTGTACAGGGCCTCACTATAGTAAAAGCGATATAACGAGCCATCATCATGGGAAGATCATTGTTTTATTTATTTATTTATTTATATATACTTTATTGTACACCACAAAAAAAAAAAACATTACAAAAAAGAAACAAGGTACACTACAAAATATACAATGGGCGGCCTTATCGCTTTCCGCGATCTCTTCCAGGCAACCCTGGCATGGACAGCGATTGGTCTGGATATAAAATGGGGATGTTGTTGGCACAAATAATAAATATACAATGTAATAAAATAGGTACACAGATATATACATATCCTATCCTATATTATAAATACATAGATACATACATATAAATATATAAGGAACGAAAATAAATGAAGACTTTACATCGAAAATTACAGTAAGGTATGAGAACCGGATTACAACGACAGGTAATGATCCTTGACAAGTCTTTTAAACACATATAAAGACTGAGCGCGTTTAATTTCAACGGGCAATGCATTCCACAAACGCGCGGCCTGGACAGTGAAGGAATGGTCGAAGAATGTCGTGGAATGCATAGGCATTTTAAGCTTCAAGTTATCTGATGACCTTAAGAACTTAGTGTGGGAGTCACAAAGAAACTGAAAACGATTTTTGAGATAGCGAGGGGTGGAAGGGGAGAAAAGCACATTATACAAAAGGGAAAGAATGTGAGCATTTCGGCGAAGGCGAATTGGTAACCACTTGAGCTTCACTCGAAATTCGGAAACATGGTCATATTTGCGCAAGCCAAATATAAACCTTATACAAAAATTTTGAAGGCGCTCAAGTTTGTCGAGTTGGTCTTGGGTAAGGTCAAGATAGCTGGCATCAGCATAGTCAAGGATGGGTAGAAGAAGCGATTGTGCAAGCGCAATCTTGGTGGCAATCGGAAGAAAATTACGCAATCTCTTTAATGACGCGGCGGATGCAAATAGCTTGCGGCTAACTTCCTGTAGCTGGGCAGTCCAAGCGAAGTTCTTATCAATAAATATCCCCAAGTTTTTAACTTACTTTACTTGGTATCAAGTCACGATGATCTTATTATGCGCTCTACAACGCGCCTTCCAGGGTTCTACGTCCAGGCTGAGGGCAGGACATCTGCATATCGTACGCTCTGACCCAAACCTAATGCACGTTTCTCCAAATAGCGCGCTGTCCGCGTTTCTGAACTATGCGCTACCTGCGACCTGCTACCAACGCACGCTCTCTGTAGTTCTATGAAGCCTAGAATTATTTTTATGAGGTGTGGGAACGATTCGGATGCCGAAAATATAGTTTTTAGAATTTTTGTTCGTTTTTCTGGATGAATATTCCAGTTTGGCACTAAAACGGCTGAATGGATTTGAATGAAAGGCAAACAGATGGTTTATAACTTGGATTAATACGAAGGGAACTTTTAGTCCCGGTAGCAAATTCCCGTGGGATATTTTCCGATAGATATCCACGCGAGCGAAGCCGTGGACAAATGGTAGTATCTATACAAACTTTTCCTTCGCAAACATCTGAAAGAGAGTTCTAACGAATGTAATTAATCTTCTTTTTACTTACATCACCTATGTTTATATTTGACGAACATATAGTATTATTTACCGTCTTACTAACTTTCTACCTATTTACTTTATTTTATGAAAATGTCCTAGAATTATAATCAAACTTAGTCAAATAACCTCGCCTCTAGCTAAAGATAAAATATCGTATTAATGAAATAAACAATAAACGTATTCAGTATTGAAATAACGAATTTCAACGACAAAAATGCGATTGCTAACATAGGTTAGCAATCGCATTTATGCATAGGCATATGACACTGCCGTTTTTGTAAATACAATCGATTTTGCAATGTATCATTGCGTCGATGTGGCGCTATCGTTAATACACTACATTTGCATGCCAATACTTTGCGTTTTGCCGATTGTTCGATAAATTATCCTATTATTATTATAAATGTGCAAAGTAAAGTTTGTATGCGTGGATGTTTAGATGTTTCCATGTTTGGATTTTTGTTACTCAATCACGCAAAAACGGTTGAATGGATTTGGATTAATTTTGGCATACAGATAAATGATAAATAATTTATTTCTGTAAGTAGGTTTGCACAAACACTTACACGTCAATCATATTTTTTAAACTAGATGAGGTCGGCGTTTCCTATCTGACTACTCTGAGAGGAAAGGCCGAAACAAATTCAGAGGTCACAGTCTCTTTTAAAGTCCAGACATAATCTTGGTCAGATCATGTGAAGAGCATGTAGTTTGGTGTCTGAAATGGTATTTTGAGGAAAGAACCACACAGATTGAGTGGGTCTGTCCATTCAGTGCACGCATTTATCAGTAATCATACAGCTCAACTCAGAATTTGAGGAGCTCAGATAGTTTATAACCTGGATGATGTATGTTTCCGTGGCCTCCGTGGGATAGTTTCCGACCTCCACGTGGGAAAAGCCGCTGGCAAAATCCAGTAAATGATCTTTATTTCTGTGTTCAAAAAATGATAAAAACACTTTTACTCGTCAAAATAAAATAGTTTTTAGACTACATCTATGATTTCGGTATTTCACTGTATTTAACTGATTAATATGATGAGATAGGATAAAGTTTGTTTTGCCAAAAACCAAGAGATCACAGTTTTTTTTAAATTACAGACATTATCTTGGTCAGGCCATTTAGGGACCATGCAGATTAGCGTCTAAAATTATCTTTTGAGGAAGAATCATTGCACTAATATAATAGAAATTGTTAATAAAAATACATATTATAAATAGCGTTTTGTTCGGTCAAATATATACAAAGCTTTAAACTGACCGACAAACTGTACCGAGCGAGGAGCTTAACTGCAAGCCGCAAGGGTGTTGCGATCGTGGACATGATTTAGTTCTTCGTTTCTGTAATAATATTCATGCACGTGACATATATTTAGTTTCTAATTAGGAATTTTCAGTAATGTCCCGGAGTCTGTGGTGCCCAGAGTGAGACTTTTACATCGTAAATTTTATATAATGGTGAGTATTATGTGAATTGTAGTATCGTAAATAATTTTGATTTGTATAAATCGTTCCGTTTTTCAATTAAGGTAGATGGATTATTTTCACAAGAAATACGCCTATTATAAAAACCTCTGAAAGACAATCTTTAGTTTAGGTACACACGCCAGCACATCAAGCTACCCCATACTGTAAAATTTTCCCAATTGAACATAAACCAGCATAGGCTATAAAGTTGAAAATCTATCAAAGAAATCTAACAGTTTTTTTTTTTTTTTGGTTGGGAAATCATCAAATAACTTCTCCCGCTCTGGGTGGAGCAGGAGGGCGTGTCAGACTTTTACTGACTAAAACCCACCCGTGTTCCTTCAGTAGCCCGTATGCCAGAGGCTGTGGTATCTCTTTCGAACAAACCCGCACCCCTGGCAGGCATCGGCCCTTGCGGGCCCCATCACGTTTCTGCTGACATCTCTTTGAGGCGCGCGTGGTACACAACGCGCCGTCGACTTGGGCTTGGTCCTTACCGGATAGCGAGCTACCCATTACTCGCCGTCCGCAAGCTCATGCCTACGGTGGCCGGAAATCGGCCTGGGATTCCCGACGCCCAGGGCATCTCCGTATCCTGCGGCGGCTAGGGTCGCGAGGGCGCATAGACTGCCTTTCTCTCACGTGCGCCGCCTCCCTCTTCTTGAGCATCACTGCTTCGCTGAAGGAGGTGACGGCTACCCATGCCCTCTTGCTCCGTACCATGGCCTGGACCAGGGCCGGACGCGAGAGATCGCCGCCGCCGATTGCCTCCACGAGGACACGGCCGTGCTCCACCCAAGTCGGGCAGACCGCCACCGTGTGCTCCACCGTGTCCTCAGGGCGATCTTCGCAGTGGAAACACCCGGGCGTTTCCTCCTGCCCTATCCAAAAGAGGAACCTCCCGAAACAACCGTGTTAACGGACCTGCGTCAGGCGGAAGGTGAGGACGCCATGCCGCCTCTCAAACCACTCCTCAAAGAGGGGACTTACCGCCGCAATCGTGGCGTGCCCAAAATCTGACAGATTGGGGTAGCTTGATGTGCTGGCGTCTGTACACTGACTTTGTTTTTTGCTAGGCGTGGTTGTTCTGGAAATTTCCTAGTATCTATTCAGCATCTGCCTAGCCTTTTCCTAACTAGGTTGGGGTCGGCTTCCAGTCTTACCGGGTGCAGCTGAATACCATTATTTTACATGGAGCGACTGCCTATGTGACCTCCACAACCTAGTTAATGTGTAAAACGATATCCCTTGGTAAGATTGGTAAGACTGGTTGTCAGACATTCGGGCTTCTGACGACCGGCCGTAACGACTGTCAGAGATCCACAAATGACAGCTTTGACACAAAGGCTTAACGTGCTTTCCGTGGCTCGGAGGGTTTTGGTAGGGTAAAGATGGTCATACATCCACGGACCAACCGCGGCAAGCATAGCTTAACCTGATCGATCGACTCGTGCAGCTGTTATTTTATTTAGCCACTTTTTTTTCTGAGGTTGGTAAATCATCAATCAGCCCCCTCATACTATTATTATTATAATTTGATATTATAAGACTTACAGAAAATAAGGGTCATCAGTTTTACTTCGTAGATCAGCAACCAAGTTCCGTACAAAGAGAGGAGGTGGATGTGTATGAAGAACAGCACTGCTGGCCAGTTCGCCTCCCGACTCTTCCTGAGCTTGGGCTGCTCGGGCCCTGGGACAGCATCAGTCACTTCGACCATTGTTTCTGGAGACCTGTAACATAGAGATAACGATTTTTTTAAAGATATTGTAAGAAATTGGAATTAATAGTATTTTTTATTCTGTAACGTTTAAATCATTATCACGCGTCTGTTTTTGCGAGTTAGGTCTAGTCAACATTTATAGAAGAATCCCATAAAAATCCTGGAGGAAAGGAAAATATCCAGCCGCGATTTTATTACGTCCGTGTGGACGTTGAATTAGCCCACGTTCCCATGGACGTAATAAAAACAAAGCTGGATTTTTTTGCGCTCGTCCACAACGTCCAATGTACCGTCTCCAATCTTCATGAGAGTGCTTACAAACAAAGTAGAGTGGGTATCTATATCAGTAAAGCAACATCATCTGCCTAGCCTTTTCCCAACTATATTGGAGTCGGCTTCCAGTCTAATCGGATGTAGCTGGATACCTGTAATTTACATGGAGCGACTGTATACGCGACAGTAACACGACACCCCTTGGTAAGACTGGTTGTTAGACATTCGGGCTTCTGACAATCCGTATCGACTGTCAAAGATCCACGAATGACAGCCTGGACCAACTACTTAACGAGCTTTCTGAGGCACGCTGTCTTGATAGTCACCCATCCACGGACCAACCGTGGCAAGGTTAGCTTAACCTGCTCGATCGACCCGTGCGGCTGTTATTACGTAGCCAAAAACCCCTTCTCTCCCGATTCTATACAAAGACGAATAAATACTCTAAATCTTTCTTTTGGAGAATCTATTTTTGGGTAGGGACCCAGATTACAGATTTAGACACGGTATCTAAGTTGTGCCCGGATGGGAGGCTCTCTGATTTTCATTGAAACTTGCTACAGATCGTGCGTGGCACGTAAGTTGATCCAAAATTGTGGATTTTGGTTCAATTTACGTGCCGCGATCTGTAATTTATTTCCAAACTTCAGTACCTACACGTTATATCAATGACTAGGTATGCTAGAAGGTGACCTCATTATTTTTCCGTGCGAGGCAACGACTGCACGCGCTCCTACCTTCGGTTGTTTGTTCTGATTTTGGTTCAACTTACGTGCCGCGATCTGTACCAAGTTTATACGGGATATTGGCATGATTACACAATATCGATTTGTATTATAATAGCTGATGTCCTTGTGCTTAATGTGTGTGCTGAATCTGGTATTTATATAAATGCACATAAATCGAGTACCTACCTATAAACGAATGGTTTATTAAACGTTCTATTTTCCCGACGGTATACATAATTCAGGTGTACATCGCGAGAATAAATAAGGAATGAGTAATCAACAATTTAGATTTCGTACTGATTCAAACACTGTACTTTCAGGTGGTTATCTTACAGCAAAAATAGGACATCCTTCACCCCTTAAACCACGAGAGGATGAGCAGTTGCGTCCCTTGTATAGAAAAAAGGAGTTGAATAAAATTGACCACAACATAATCGGTGCTTTCTGTGTGGTCATTAGGTAATGAGTTAAATTGCAAGATGTAGCTAGCTAGCGACCTCGATAATTGATCTATTATATCTAGAACAATTTAAATTTTTATATTTCTTAACCTACCATTGTATAAAATCAAGTTCTTCTAACATAACAGACAGCTGTGCTGCTGGGGAGTTTGTTGCGGCACTTCTTCTTCCCAGCTAAAGCACTAGGAAGTGTCGAAGGGTGGGCGTTTTTGGGGGACTGTCTTTTGTTATTTTTGACGTTCAAAAAGTGCTGACACCAGCCTAATTTGAATAAATGACTTTTGATTTTGATAAGCACAGCTAACGTATTGTTTTTGAAGTATTGATAACTAACATAGGCATTTATTTATTTATGTCCACTTGCTGTGGATGAATTTATATACTCTATTTATATACTCTTTATTGTACACCAGAAAATACATGACAAAAATAAAACATTAAACACTAAAAACATACAATGGGCGGCCTTATCGCTTTCTGCGATCTCTTCCAGGCAACCTTGGAATGGACAGTGATTGCGTGGACATAAAAATGGGGTTGATTTTGGTGCAAAAAATAGATACATAGATATATTCATAAATACTGTATAATAGATACTTAAATACATACATACTAACTATTTAAGCAAAGAAGATAAATGACGACTACAGATTAAAACAGCTACAACAAAATCACAACAACAAGTAATGCTCCTTCACGAGTCTCTTGAACACAGGTAAAGATTGCGCGCGTTTTATTTGAACTGGCAATGCATTCCACAAACGAGCGGCCTGAACAGAAAAGGATTTGTCGAAGAAAGTTGTGGAATGCATTGGCATTTTAAGCTTTAAGTTGTCTGATGACCTCAACAATTTTGTGTGGGAATCGCAAAGATACTGGAAACGTTTTTTAAGATAGAGAGGGGTGTAAGGGGAAAAGAGCACATTATATAAAAGGGAAAGAATATGGGCATTCCGGCGAAGGCGAATTGGTAACCACTTGAGCTTCACACGAAATTCGGAAACATGGTCATATTTGCAAATCAGCTACCGGGACAAAATACCTATGTTACTTCTTATAACATCAGCTATCTGCCAATGATAGTCTTATTAAAATCGGTACAGCCGTTTCGGAGATTAGCCGGAACAGACAGATAGCCAACAAAATTAAAAATGTTTCTTTTTTGTTAGTTTAGTAAAATGCTGTTATTTTGACATAACAAACAGACTAAGACTTTAAAATAAGGTTCACGGTTCCGTTCAAGTTTTTAGTGGTTCAAAACAGCTGAGTGTACTTTTAAGTGATCAAGCTAGAATACTTTAGCTATAATCCTCTTGCATATCTACAGCCAGCCTGCCGATCTTAGTTTCAAAAGCGGCCCAGAAGTTTTCACCCAAGTTAAACACAGAAGGTAAGCTTTAAACGTTTATCTAGGTAGGGAGAGATCTTTTACTCTAAACATAAAAGTCGATCCCAACGAGTTTACTCTGATATGTATTATAGATAGGTTTGCATAAAAAAGGCAATCATATCAATCAAACACACTGACCAGATTGCGTAAATTGGGACTACAGACGTTGGATAGGCGTGCATTTCTGGAGTAAAAGATCTCTGCTTGTTATTTTATCTTTCTATCGGTTCTTAAAAGATGAAGAAATCATGTTTTTCACAGGTGGTATTGTGACCGTAGCATAAGAGAGTCGCGTCATCGCGTGGGGCCTGATTGTGGGGAGCCTTAATGCTACGGCTTCCCTGTCGCGATAGAGAGATCTACACTTCGCACGTTCGCTGTCTACAGTGTAGTTCGCCCTCAGATCATAAGATAAGATTTTTTATTTGTTTAAACATGGTGTACATGATACATTACATGCAAGTTAACTAGGAGATAAATGAAGTTCTGACATGTTCAGCCGCATATAGTGGCGTACAAATTGATAGGAAGAGATGGTGCATAAACCGTGATAATATTAATTAAAATTACATAAAAAATTGGGTATCATTACAATTCAAAAAGCATATTTTTAGATACAATACAATGTCAAGGTAGTCATTAAATAAGTTAGTCAATAAAAATATAAAATAATGTCATTAAAATGTCTATTCCAAACAACAATTTTTCAAAAAAAAAACTAAAAATTACAACACATTACTAAAATACAACATTATCATCTCCAAAACGAAGAAAATTATCTTCTTCCATAAACTCTACTATGCTGTAATATGCTCTTTCAGTTAATAAACTCTTCAGTTTACTTTTAAGAGCAGATGTATTTAACATTTTCCACGATTTGGGCAATTTATTAAAAATGGTCGGAGCCATGCAAAAGATGCTCCTACGCATAAGAGCTGTTTTAAATTATGACGTCTATTTCTAGGGACAGCATCAGACAAACGCTTAAATAAATGAGAATGCGATTTAATGAACATTACTGTTTCCAGGATATATAATGAGGGCAATGTCAATATCTTACGTTCTATAAAATAAGCTTTACAGCTGTCCGTTGTTTGCAGTCTAAACATCGATCTAATGCACCTTTTCTGTGCCCGAAACGCAATTTCATTGTCCGTGCTATTCCCCCAAAAGATGACTCCATATCTAAGAACTGATTCGACTAATCCATAGTAAGCAGTAATTAACGCATCTGAGTTGACAACTACAGCAAGCTGTTTCAGAGCGTAGGCTGCACTACTTAATTTTTTACTAAGTGCCTCTATTTGAGGTTTCCAATTCAATTTAGAATCTATTATTAGTCCCAGAAATTTTGTTGTGTCAGCTTCTTTGATATTTGTATTATTAAATTGAATATTAAGATTATTGATTGTTTGTGTACGTTGTCTAAAGTGCATTACGTTAGTTTTATTTAAATTAAGAAGAAGGAAGACTTCGCCTAATCGCGACAATGTGGCCGTAGCATAAGAGCAACGGCAATAAATGACTTCTGCTTAATTGCCATTAGTGCGAATGCTTTAGAGTTTAGACGATACACTGGCGCATTCGAGATCATATTTTGACTTACACACCGTACAGCTTAGGAAGGCTCTTCTGGGCAAGGTTTTTCAACAGCCCGCACACTCATTAAGAGGCGCCATTGCTACTCGGAATGCGACAATAAGTTATAATTATGTAAATCTTCTTCTTGTTTTTTTCGTGCCGACGGTACTCGAACACTTTTATTTACTTTATTTTGTAAATAACCAAAAAAGTTCGATATAAAAAGTTTTAAAAAAATTCAAGAATATTTTGGTGTTGAACACTTGCATGTAACAGTCTGTGTTTTACCCAACCAACAAATCCAGTGTAACGTAATTTGTCGGTCCACGGTGGAAAAACCTCTCATTTCATCGTCTTGTACCGTGGCCCGGCGGCATACAATCTGTGGGACCCGGTGTGAGCGCTCTTTTCCGTTTCTCTATGAAACTAAGCAACCTATCTCTTTCGTTCTTGTATTAACATGATCAGGATAGACAAGGCTAGCTATGTTTCTTTGACTGATGCCAACGTCAGAGTACAAATTTTCGCGGTATTCATCGCAGAACATAGTACTTAGACAGTTGGTATGGCGCGGACCCGAGCTATTCGTTTTATTGAATGTGCATTTTTGTGAAAGTGCATATTTCAAGCATGAATACGTATGTAAATTTAATTAACTTTCTATATAAGTATTAGTTATAAGCAGTTTAATATATTTACGTATATATTTTACGGAGAAAATTCCATGAGGTGAAAAAATGGCCGCCATTTAAAATCATAAAATATTTGCGGTGACTTGTTTCGTGTGCGTATGTTGTATGAAATGGCTAAAATACTGCTAAAACTACTAATTCCGAAAAAGTTACAGTTTAATATGAGTTACATAGTAAAATAGCGAGAAATCGGGGTTTAAACCCAAGGGACCTAAAGGGACGTGACCTAATCGGCGCCATCTTACAGTCAACTGTCACAAGCCCACTTTTTTTTTCACCGTTTACACTATAAGGGTAATCAATGGTGTCGAATAAGGCACCTCGCGCACTAGCCGATCGTGGTCGCAACTGTGGTCGCAGAAGCTACGGTTGGGCTGCGGCCAAATTTGCGGCCACGACCACGACTTGTCGTAAAGCGGCCATTTGTCGAGCTGTTCCAGTTGTTGTTCTGAGCTCGAACAGAATGGACATAGAAATTGCGGGCGGAAGCTAGTTATACATATAACGAGTCCTGAAGATACATGTTATATTCGATTTTACTACGAATGTATTATTTTACCATAACATAGAAAAGTTTCAAAGACATTTGAGATCTGACTTGACATTCGAGTTGCCACTATGAAGTATCAAAAGTAACTACCTACTGCATTTTCGGTTTCATTTAATTTAGGACAACATTACTATGATATTACTTAATTTAGAGTAACAAAAAATTAGTATTACTTCAAACAGTCATTCACTTTTTTATTATCTAATAAATATTTATATTTCATTGGAACATTTGCAGTCTAAAAACTACTATTTAGAAAGAAAAAATAACGAGACAAATACAATGCACCTGTGTTACAACATAAAAATAATAATAAAATATTACTAGGGACCAAATTTTGTGGGTTCTTCACAATATTTTTAATGTTGGCAATGTCGTATTTCTGCCCCGGTTTTCTATTGTTATGGATCGAATTGGATCCAGGCCGGACTTAATCGATGGCCAATAGTGAGTTGATACCCCCTGACACTGACGCGGTGTCCTACGCCACGTAGGACCGAGGACATCACGGATGGCTGGCCGCGGCCGGGCCGCATTCGCGGTCGCAGATCTAGTGCGCGAGTGCTCATAGCAAACTATACGTAAGTTGGTCGCAACGACCAGTCGTGCCGACCCGGCGTACGGCCAGTTGGCCGTTGTGGCCAAGTGCGCGATGTTCATATGGTTTCTTAGTTAAATCTGGTCGTTGCGGCCACTGGTCGTGGTCGTGGCCGTCTAGTGCGCGAGGCGCCTTAGTTCAGTGCTTCTGAAGATTTTAGGAATGTAAATCAAGAGTCGTTATTTTTTAGTTTATGATGACGGTACTTACATTTTTCCGTGATGTAGGTACAGTTAATATTTAAAGGCACTTTTTTTTAATTGTTTGCACTGTTTGATATTAATTCATGTCTACTTAGAGAATTGTACACAGATAATTATTTATTAAAGCAATTTCTAATGCGTACTAGGTACCTGTTCAATTAATTGAGAAAATAATGTTAATGATTAAATGCGAAATAGTTTAGTAGAAAGTTTATTACTTATCAAGTAATATTGATTAGCGAATGATTTAAGGTGAACTAACTGGTTGCAATTAGAGGTCACAAAACCGCAGGGATATTAATTAGAAAACCGGCTTGACGATGACTATTTAATCACTAAACCAATTTTCCGTTTATTACGGCTATTTCGTTCTTAAAAAAAAATGAAACCAGTTTTTATGATTCTAAATTCTTTAATTAGCTTTAGTGCTAAATCAGAGAAGACTAGTCTAAAACGAAAAACTCCCTTTAAGTGATTATAAAAGTAAAAAAAAACAACCACAATTATAACATCTGGAATCAACAAAACATCTGGCATAAAGTAACAATAAATTAAACTCCGTTCTTATTTTTGATGCATTGGTAATGCGACAGTAAAATTGAAAGAATGTCTAAGTGTCATCATTCAGCTAGTTTCTTATGTCGTTACATAGGTCACGGGCTGATGAGTAACACTACACTCACTAAACCTACCAGGTATTTTATATTATTTAAAAGATTGACATTAGTTTTTTAGACAATCCCTTGAATGCTTTTCAATGCTTTGCTATTAACCAAGCAAGATCGTATCAAAACAAACACAGTGTGTCGATGTTAAGGTCAAAAGGACAAACAAATCTATTGTATGTTAATAAAAGAATGAATTTTCAAAAACACGTCATTTGAAATTAAAATAACATTTCAACAAGTTGACCATCGAACTTGCTGATAGTAATTTATACAGGGTCAAATTAAATTTCAAAAAATAATAATTACATAATGGCAATACCACTGTTGGGGGGGGGGGGGGGGGGTATATCGATATCGAAAACTAATGAAAAAAAAATATTTTCGCCATTCCAACTTTGTTCAAAACTTTAAATGACACTGACATGTACAGACTGGCCAGCACATCAAGCTTCCCCAAATTGTCACAATTTCCCAATTGAGCATGAACCTTATGCTTACGTGATATAGTTGAAACCCAAACAAAGAAATTTGACAGATGGGGTAGCTCTATGTGCTAGTGTATGTACATATTTATATTAAGGCAACCAAACGACCACTTATTATGTTTTGTTTTTTGGAAATTCGGTAAAAAATACCGATGTTCTACGAAAAATTTACAAAAACAGCTGATTGATTTCAGGCTTGACCTCTGCCAGGGGTGCGGGTTGTTCGAAAAAGATACCGTGGCCCCTGGCACACAGGCAACTGAAAGAACACGGGTGGGTTTTAGTCAGTAAAAGTTTGACACCTGCTCCTGCTCCACCGAGAGCGGGAGTATTTATTTGACGATTTTCCAACCTGAAAAAAAAAAAGGCTTGATGTTCTCCCATCGAGAGGCAATTTTTTTTTGTTCCATTGACTTCAGGATTGATAGACGACAGTGTCAACTGGACACAGGTCATTCGAAGGTCGGTTCGTGGATAGGTGACCATAGGAAATTTATCGAGATTCCCCCGTGCCTCGAAAAGCAGGTTGAACTGTTGATTCCGACTGTCATTCGTCGAACATAGACAGTGTTCAGATACAGGAAATCTTATAAATCTAAAATAGTTTTGAGATTCAGAAGATTACACTTTGTTAATTACGTAGCTTAGGTATCTACACTATGTTACACGTGAAATAATACCTAACTTGGTACAATGTACCCATTTTAGTAACAAACATCTAAAATGAAATTAATTCAGACATCATAGAAAACGAAGTACTCTAAGTTGTCTCATGTCACATAATTCATTGCTGATGAACTCGTGCGCAAAATCTACAAGAGAAAAGTTAAAACTATCATTTGGGTGGAAACCACAAGAATGGCCAAAGTTTGAAAACGGATATTATAAAGCAACCGTTCCGGTTTTCAAGTTTAATTAACCGTCTCTAGTAAATATATTATTAAATGTGTAATGGCCTATGTAGTTTATGGATTGGTTAGAAAAACTTTTTGTTCCTACTTATTGATTTGGACTACCTATTATAAAACTTTTAAAGTAATAGTAACTAGGTTGTGGAGGTCAGATAGGCAGTCGCTCCATGTAAATTATTTAGCTTCATCAAGTTAGACTGGAAGCCAACCCCGACATAGTTGGGAAAAAGCTGGGCAGATTAATAGATTGTTTAAAAAAAGTCGTTTTGTTTTGGTTAATCGAATGCTATCTGGGGTTTTGGCTACTTTGTATTATTGAATGTATATTATGTGTACCGTGTAGTATTGAGTAGAGTAGTATTGAATGTATGTTATGTGTGAGTGTCTTATTTCTCCAAACTAAGCAAAGTTCCTTCTAATTTCCACCTTGTTTTTCTGTGTGTTTTTAACACTTTTTACGAGCGAGTTTCTAGACCTTTGTACAGCTGCAGCTGCAGCGGTTGCACATTTAAGAATTCAAGATTCTTGAATGTGCAACCGCTGCAGCTGACGCGATATTTGTGAAACTTATTAGTCTGATGCTAGCTTTTAAAAAAAACCGGTCAAGTGCGAGTTGGACTCGCGCACCGAGGGTTCCGTACAAACCTGTGGGTATATAAGTAAAAGTTCAAAATTGTCAAAAATATTTTTTTTATATGACGAAACTAAAATTTTTCGGTTTTCGTAATTTTTCCTATATATGTACTATAAGACGTGATTTCGTACAAAATTTCAAGATTCTAAGTTCACGGGAAGTACCCTGTAGGTTTTGATTCCCGTGCGAGTTTCGAAAATTTGCGGAATTTTGCGGCCTAAATGGCTGTATCTTTTGATTGCGTTGACTTAGAAGGTTGATTTTTCTACAGCTTCCAGGGACAGTAGAACTAAGTATCATGTAGAAATTT
This sequence comes from Polymixis flavicincta, assembly GCA_949987655.1. Taxonomy (NCBI): domain Eukaryota; kingdom Metazoa; phylum Arthropoda; class Insecta; order Lepidoptera; family Noctuidae; genus Polymixis; species Polymixis flavicincta. The sequence goes on along the minus strand of OX465180.1, from coordinate 10,450,367 downwards.
CAGTTTGATACCTCCACGCGTTCCTGAGAAAAACGGTCTTGACAGACGGACGGACGGACGGACGGACAACAAAGTGATCTTATAAGGGTTCCGTTTTTTCCTTTAGAGGTACGGAACCCTAAAAAAATGGAAAAATTCTGAAATTATACAAAACACATGTTCTGTATACAGTACCTAAATTCTATAGAACTTAAGTTATTTGTGTCCTATTTAAAAACGAAAAATAAAACTTTTACTAATATTAGTCTGGTGTGCATGTGAAATAACCAAATGCGTGTTTATTCACCAACACCTAAAAATATTTGTAATAAATGAATTGTTTCGAATTTTCGAGCGGAAATAAGTATAACCCGTGACCCACAGCGCTTGCAGCGTGTCGCTATGTGTCTACCACAATCGACGGATCTTGTACACATTGAGAAATATAATTACAATGTCTGAAGGAATACTTTTTAGAGAGTATTTTGATTCGTTTCAACCGTATTGTTTATAGGGCCAATATGTAAAATACTGGAATTCAGTTGTATCCGGTTAGACTGGAAGCAGAGAAAAGGCTAGGCAAATGATGATGCATAAAGACTTTTTTCAAAAAAATAACAACCGACTTCCAAAAAAACACTACATAGTGCAAAATAACTTTAATTTCGGAAGGCGGTGACAAATAATTAATACCTATACACATCCAAAGTCACCGACTTCCGAAATTAAAGTTATTTGTGCACTTTGTAGTGTTTTTTTGGAAGTCGGTTGTTATTTTTTTGAAAAAGTTTTTATTTTTCACTTTTTGGTTACCTACCCCACACCAATTCGAAATTTCATCATCCTTGGGGTCAAAACAATGCATATTTATGCGATAGCAACATTCGCGGTTGATTTAATGTAATTTTTTGAAGAGTTCCGTTGTCTCTCTCCGAAACGCATCATCAGATCTATATGAAATTTTAATGGGACCATTTCGGAGTAAACCCCTTTGAATTTTGCAAATCCGTCTATATACGACGGAGTTACATACGAGCACATACATTATCATGTCATATACACAGACGGGCAAATACATTGTTTTTTAAAACATGTCGAATTGATAACCTCCTTCTGATGTCGGTTAAAAATGGCCAAACTACGCACAAAGGCATCACTTGCACCGTTGCAGTTGTTCACGAAATATGAGCACATTTGCAGTTTTTGCTTCAAACAGCAGAAAGTATGATGCCAGGAATTAACAACGTCGTATTTAAATGAAATATTTGCCAAAGAAAACTAGTCAAACACGACAGCAGGGTTAGCTCTACCAAAATGTTTTTAGACATATTTCGCGGTAATCTATTAGCTATTTGTTACGTAATAGGACTGGTCCCATTAGGTAACAAATAGCTAATAGATTACCGCGAAAAATGTCATATCCAAAATAGGTAGTATAAGCGGCTTCTCTATGCAGTGTAGAATCGTACTTATTTACATACAACATTATGAAGATAATATTATTATGTGGTATCGGCCTGACGTACGTAGATCGTAAGTTCGAACCCAAACATGCAATTTACTTTGTATATGTAAATTCATCACCACTGCTCTCAATACGGTGACGGAAAACATTGTGAGGAAACCCGCATGTCCAAGAAAAAAATATTTGAAGACATGTGACATCCACAAACTGATTCGACCCTTGTGGTGGATTATGGCCCACTCCCTCTCGTAGAGAGGAGGCCTGTGTCCCAGCTGGACATTAAAGGTTGATAATGTTACATTATCTATTTTAATAAAGATGAGCTAGTACTATTTATTTAGCCATCAGAACGTGCAAACGAGTTGCAAAAATAATGACCGAAAATCTTTATTAAGAATTTCACCAGTTACAAATAACACTTATTCAGAATCAACTCGGCTAACGAAGAGTTCACTAATGAAAACGCGCTGAAAAACCGATCAACACGACGTAAACGTGTACCCTTCGTGAGAACAAGTTAAAATTTATATCCATGAATTTTTTGTGCGTGTCAAGTACTTTCTGAGTCAAAGTCTTATTATTCATTTCCAATAGGCATCCAAAAGGTACTTTTGCCAAAATTCGCAAAATAATTATACTAGTTGGCCCTTCCAAAAGTTAGTTTCGTTGATGTTGTTAGTGGCCTATGTCTTTAATAATAGTAAAAATAAATTGTTCGACTCACCCCGGTGACAGGCAACTGTAATCGATGAACACAACACAATGACAACGCACAACCGCTACTCACGTCATTATACATTCACAAGCTCTGGGGCAAGTTACATGGTTAATTACACATGATACCTACTACTTTACAATACATTGGATTACAATATTCCTAACTGTTTTATTGACCATTCATTTAACTCCTACAAAACTTAGGTATTGTAACCTCTTCAACCTGTGCTGCGATTCGCTTTTCTTGTAAATCGAATAACGATGAATCGAGTTTTTGTCGAGACGTCGTCGTCGCAAAATTTAGTAGGTACGATATTCAGCAAGTCGTGCGAAATTAGATATTTAGCACCTTTCAGCTAGAAGTGACATGTCAAATGACTACGTGTAAGCGTATTTTATCGACTTTCTTAAAGTTATAATATTAAATTGATTTTGTATTTGTTTTATGCAACATGTAACATAATAAACCCAAGACATACACCCCAATTAGAGTATCGAGTTAAACATACACACACTGACGAAAACATTTTTTTAAAGGTAACTATAATACTATCAAGAAAATAGTGTTGACACTAGCATTACTACATGCATTTAAAATTGAGTCTTAAATGTCTTGAGATGATATTTTTTTATTTTTTGACTCAAGCGGCGGTAGGTAAGGCAAAATAAATATTTTATGAAAAAATAAAAACCCTGCATTCAAAGTTACTGAATCGATTCAATAGTCAATTATAAACAAACTAGTTTCTAATATGTAGTTCGAAATTTCAAGTTGGATAAGAAAATAATATCAATTTGACTTTTCACATCCTATTGTTAGTAAATTTATATTAAAAATAAAGCAATTGCAATTACGACGGCTATATTAATATCTTAGTACCTACGGTGTAGTGGGCAGACCGCTTAAAGCATTGTGCTCCCCAGACATTTCCTTTGAACCCAACAAATTGTTAATTTTGGAGACCAACGAGGCATTTCTAATTATTGTTATTATAGTGGGCTTTATTCAAAAGATTAACTGGTATCAAAGAATAAAAATTAAATTAAACTCACAATGAAAAGGAAGCCATAATGTCTTTGGAAGTTTTATTCATAACTCGGAAGCGAGATTTTAAAGTATTTGCAGAAAGGTGCACTCCTGAGTGAATTTGAATAGCAAAGTTACCATTAATGAATTTTATCGTGAAAAATTTACTAAAGGATGGCGCTGGGACGCTGTCAGTGGAGCATTTCCTTCTCAAAAAAGAATTTACTAATGTGAAACGATTTCAATCAATATCTAACTTTGTCGGCTTAACATTTTTAGATACCTACTGAAACTGAAAAGTACGACTTAAGAGTGTTTATTCTCCCCCCCGAGTGGGTTCCCGCATTGTCGTTGAGGGGGGGCTCAGTAACCGTGGATTCCGGCCACGGTGAAGCCAAGAGGAACCCAAAGGTGGGGCCGCTCGTCAGGGCTTTTGCCTTCAAGCCATTGACGTAGCGGCCAAAAAGTAGGTTGCGGTGAGGTGCACCGCAACTGAGGTGGGCCGCGATGTCGAATGGGAGGCATCGCGGCTGAGGGTTACGGGCTGCGGTAGAGGAGGAGTGCCGGTGCTTCTGAGCAACGCTCTTCCCTTCCGTGGCCTGGACGGGGCCGCCACCGTTTGATGGCGGACGCGATGGGGCCGCAGGGGAAGAGGAGTGTCAGTATAGCGTCAGCCGCTCTCCCTATACTCTGCGGCTGAAAAGTGGTAGACGGGACGGCGCGTTGTGTTCCACACGCGCGCCGTCAAAGATGTCAGAAACCACCGGTGGGGTCCGCAAGGGCCGATGCCTGCCAGGGGTGCGGGTTTGTTCGAAAGAGATACTGAGGGAACACGGGTGGGTTTTAGTCAGTAAAAGTCTGACACGCCCTCCTGTTCTACTCAGCAGGAGAAGTCATTTGATGATTTCCCACCCAAAAAAAGAAAAAAAGTGTGTTTATTCTGAAAGCAAGGTCGCAAATAGCTGTCAAATATTTACCTGTTTTGATAAATTTGGCAATATTACTGTATGAAAATACGAAATATCGTTAACTAACTATCTAAAATATGAATAATGATTTGCAATTATAACACTGAATTAGATGTTGTAACCGTTTTAGGTGTAAAAAGGCATTTGGAAAGTTTCCAAGTTCTTTTTTTACATCTAAAACTAAATATTCGATGTTAAAACATTAATTATTGCATTTCATAATCTGTATTTTAGACAGTTAGTTAGCGATATTTCATATTTTCATACAGTAATATTGCCAAATTAATCAAAACAGGTAAATATTTGACAGCTATTTGCGACGTTGCCAACTTTCAGAATAAACGCTATTAAGAGCGCTGTCACAGGTCCACTAGCGCCACTCCTTTAAAAAAATATTATCTCATGACTGAAAAGGAATTATGAAAAATTAAAAATTTAAAAAACCCCCGACCCAAACAAAAACACTAAAAAGTAAAAAATAATATTTATAGGCATTTTAATTTGAACGTAATATTTTGACCAGGGCATTGTCAAGTCGGGGGACGGTCAATGAAAACGCCAAACAGAGGCCTAGCCGTCCCCCGACTTGACAATGCCTTGGTCAAAATATTACGTTCAAATTAAAATGCCTATAAATATTATTTTTTACTTTTTAGTGTTTTTGTTTGGGTCGGGGGTTTTTTAAATTTTAAATTTAATTTTTATTTCTTGCTTTTTAAACTTAATGTCTCCCTTAAATCACCATTTATCTATAATCCATTCATTGAGACCTTTTCAATGAGCCCAAACACGATACTTCTGCTGTTTGTTGGTGAATAAATTGGGTTTCCTGGAAATTCTAGGTGTTGCTCCAGCATCAGTTCAAGGTTATTTTTTTCATCTAATATCATTGAAGTAATAGAATCCCAAATTTTGAGTTGATCAGACCCATGGAAGAGGCTAAAATCCATTTTTCAACCAGAAAAGAGCTGATAATCTTCAAACGGCTGAACCGATTTTGATGAAACATGTCTAAGAACACTCCCGACTAATACATCTTTCAAACAAAAAAAAACTAAATCAAAATCGGTTCATCCGTTCGGGAGCTACGTTGCCTCAGACAGACACACACACACACACACACACACACACACAGACACGTCAAACTTATAACACCCCGTCGTTTTTGCGTCGGGGGTTAAAAATTAGAATTTTCTAATACCTTTTATAAAGTTTCATATTGAGACACGAAGCAACAAAATACGATCTAGAGAAATGTGGGCGTTTTTCTTTAGATCGAATTTTGTTGCTTCGTGTATCAATATCAGCGCTCTTAATCCTACTGAAATAGTGGATACAAATACCTACAAGATACACGGAAGTATACCGTCATTACCTACTTATTTTCGTATCGTGATTTTTTAAATAATATTACTAGCTTTTACCAGCGGCATCGCCCGCGTAGAGGTCGCGAAAATTATCCCACGGAAATGTACCACCGAGATGAAAAGTGTCATACTTATATCGAAATGTGTTAATCTGAGATAGAAACGATGTTTGTGCCATATTTCATCGAAATCGGTTGTTACTCAATCAAGCAAAAAGGGCTGAAGATATGGATGAAATTTGGCACACAGATAGTTTGGAGTTTTTCGTTTAACCTGGATTAAAACACACAACAGAATTTTCGACTTCCACGTGGGCGAAGCTGATGGAAAATGCTCTTTATAATATCATTAGTACTTACTTTAGATGTTGAAGCGAGGCTCGTGGATATCGTAATAAATACACAGTATACATAATCCTTTAGATACACTCTTATAATATCATTGTTTAGATAATTTAAATGCCGCTTAAAAGTAAACACTGAATTGCTATTATTTTTCCTTTGTCACACACCTCAGTGCTACATTCGTGTAACCATAAATACGTGTACATTTTTTTTTTTTGGATGGGTAATCGTCTAATAACACCTCCCGTTCTGGGTGGAGCAGGAGGGCGTGTCACAATTTTACTGACTAAAACCCACCCGTGCTCCCTCAGTTGCCTGTGTACCAGGGGCCACGGTATCTCTTTCGAACAACCCGCACAGGTATATTAAGTAACAACACTAATAGCGTAGATGTAATAGCATGGTTTGTCGGCACGGTACATCAATTACCCAGCCTTAATTGTAGTCAATAAAGTAGCAACTACTTAACGTGTTCTTTACAATATGCAGGTAACCTTTAGTACCTGCTGTGATCGTTTTGTTGTTTTGATATTGTTTTATCTAATACTAGGTTCTGCTCGTGACATCGTTTGCGTGCTCGTACATATCGCAAGACACTATAATATAATTATTATAACAGCCACATTTTTATAAAACTATGTTTGTATTGGTCTAGCAGCCAAAATATACAAAGCCAGGCCTGGTGTTGTGGGAGCAAGGGACGTACAGTTGTCCGTATGAGATGCAGCTCGTTCTGAGGTCGACAGCCGCAGCTTTCAGTGGCAATTTCCCATTGCTTGAGAAGTTTTTTGTGAATTTATGAACGCGTTTCTGCATATACACTACCTTATGGCACAACACTAATACACTGATTCCATTCTTACAGATTATTCGTGACGACCGGTTATCCTATGATCTATGGTTATCACTAAAATAATAATTAACGAAGATTGTAAACACGGGATTTCTCATTAGCTGCAGGCATCAGTATCAGAAGAGAGACTTCATGTTTATCTACGTATATTTTACGAACTATCGTAATTAATCTGTGTAAAAAAGGTTACCGATTGAGCTGTCGCGGGACGCCTGGCTGATGTGAAACCTCGAAACTATTTTGTATAGAAAATATGCTATAGGTACACGAGCTCAACGCGGTTAGGGAGAGGGGAGGGGGGGGGGGGGGGTCGCCGAGCCGAGTGGGAACAGAGTCGCAGAGGCTGCTTTTCCAACAGAGATGTGCCATACAGCTTGTGAAAGCTGAGCTACGCAACTATCTGATCGTTTCCTATAATGCTAAGCTGTGTAGCAAAGCGAATAAGATGTGCTATGAAGATGCGCCGCCGCGAAGTAGCTGTGCGAGGAAGATGAAGTGAAGTATGAAGTGCGCAGTTCGAGCTATGCGATGCATCGACGAAGGGGAAGGCCTCCCACAAGGTGGATCGATGACCTTGTGAAGGCCGCGGGTATCCGCTGGATGTGGGAAGCACAAGACCGGTCGAAATAGAGGAGCCTGGGGGAGGCCTATGTCCAGCAGTGGACGTCTTTCGGCTGAAATGATGATGATGATGATGATGATGCATCGACAGTAGGGAAGGCACCGGGAGCGGCTGCGGCCTGGTTAGTCCAGTATACTCCAGTGAAGTTGAAAGTAGTGTTAGGTCGTATTAGCATAATACTCTTTGGTCGTATTAAAAATAATGTTAGGCTAATTGATGTGTCAGGAAGTCATGCATTCGTGAATTTGTTTATTTAAAATGTTTTAGCGACTTATTCTTTAATTTGCCTAAATAATCTTATGTTATGAATTTATTAGTAGTTTATTATTTTGTCAAAGTATTTTAGTTCATTTAGTTAATATTGTTAATCACTAATTTGATTAATGTTTCGGACACGATGGCGCGAACACCATGACGGACGCCATTAGGGGTTGCCGTTGCGAACAAAACAAATAATATAAATAAATGTGGTATAACACTGAGCGAAAGTTGCCAGAGAAAATTGTATTGCGGTGAGTAAATAAAAGTTGTAAGTTTGTTACGTTACGTGTTTTATTCCTGACCAAAAGGTCAGAAGTGGGAAATCCAAGAAAATTTCACATTTTCTTGTCACGCCCACGGCTCGGAGAAACGTAACTAATGGACTCTGAATAATATTTTTTTTTGGATTTTGGTAACTATCGGACATACAGAATTGGGAAATCAGGTTCTTTTTTGTCCTTACTTTTCAAGGACTTGAAAAGTTTTTTTTTTTTTTTTTACCTTAGAAAATCCAGGCAGGATTATCCCTGGCAATAGGTTCGCCCCATAACATGGAATAGAAATATGGCAATATGTGAGCTTACGACAGCATTATTGGGCTGTGGAGGTTAGTTAAGCAGTCGCACCATGTAAACTGCTGGTATTTGGCTGCACCCGGTACCTATATAAATACCGCCGCCCCTAGCACACAGGCTACTGAGGGAACACAGGTGGGTTTTAGTCAGTAAAAGTCTGACACGCCCTCCTGTTCCACCCAGAGCGGGAGAATTTATTTGACGTTTTCCAAAACAAATAAAAAAATAAAGAGAAAGAAAGGCTAGGCAGGTGTATGTAGGGCCGTAATCCACCACGCGGGCCCAGTGCGGGTCGGTTGTATGATGTATGGGTTAACGTATCTACAAAAAAAAAAAAAAAAAAAACTTCGGGCAATAAAGGCAATATGTGTAATTATTGGTATTCGGGCAATATGTGTAACTATTGGTAGCACATGACAGATGCTAAGCTCATATTTAAAGTTTCAGAGCTCGCTGAGATGGATGGATATGAAGGAAATGCTCGAGGTAAAGAGCTTTATGAAATAGGAACCCGAGGTAAAGGGTATTATGAAGAGGGAACCCGAGGTAAGGGCCCTGTTGGAAACAAAACCCGAGGTAAAGGGTGTTATGAAGAGGGAACCCGAGGTAAGGGCCCTGTTGGAAACAAAACCCGAGGTAAAGGGTTAAGGAATATTTGTGATGTGATCAGCCGCGGGGAAGGGCTGGCACATGCGGAGGAAGGAGAACCCGAGGCAACGGGTCAAAAGCAAGTCGTAGACGATTTAGACTTGGAAAGGAATGTACACAGCTCGAGGCAAGAGCAGGAGCGCACAAATTCGGATACAAACCAAAGTATTATTTTGGGGACAAAGTATCAAGCGGAAAATGAGGTTGTAAAACGATCGCGACGAAGGAGGCGCTATTACTCTACTACGTCTTCGGAGTCGGCAGGTGAATCGCCAAAAAAAAGAAGGAGGTCAGAAGGAAAAGAGTCTGATAGTCGGTTAATGGACCAAGTTCTAGCTATTTTAGAAAAATGTAAGGGTTCTGATAAACCTAAGATGTCTTTTAACACTAATGTTATACCGGAGTTCGACCCTTTGTCTAAAGAACAAACCATATTGACTTGGTTGACTAAAATTGAGGAATGTGCCGAAATTTACGGCTGGGAAGATAAAGAAATAATACATTACTCTCTGCCTAAGCTAACCGGTGTAGCAAAGACATGGTATCAGGGTCTAACTTCGATATTGCATACATGGTCAGAATGGAAAAAGAAGCTGATTGAATCTTTCCCGTGCAGGGAAGATTACGCAGAGCTTTTAACGGAAATGCTAGCTAAAAAAGCAAAATATGGAGATTCATTAGAGCATTATTACTATGCAAAGGTTAACCTATTAAATAGATGTAATATATATGGCAGGCAAGCAGTAGATTGTCTTCTATATGGAATAGACGACCGTGCGGTGAAGGTTGGCGCTCAGGCAGCTCAGTTCAGTGAGCCAGAACAGGTACTAAAATATTTTAGGACCGTTAAAAGTTGTCCTAGTAGAGATTCGCAAGACTATACGCGGAAACCAACTGAGCGACGGCCCATCTAAACCAGGTGCGTATTTTAATTATAGTATAAAATGTTTTAATTGTAACGAGGTTGGTCACCCAAGCTTTAAATGTGAAAAAGCTCCTGTGAAATGTACAAATTGTGACCGGCTAGGCCATCAGACCACTAACTGTCTTAGGAATAAGAGGACAACAAACGAATCGGATAAAAACAAAACACCAGGTAACCAGACGCTAAGACAGGTTTCAGAAGTCACAACAGATGCTTCTGGTTTAAACAAGTACGTGTTGGATATCAAAGTGAATGAATTGACAATCTTGTGCCACATTGACCTGGGGAGTCAATGCTCTCTTATTAAGGTAAGTGATGCAAATTCTCTAAATCTTCAGATCATTAATCGCCCAAATCTACCGGTACTTAGGGGCATAGGCGGTAACTTGATTCATCCGCTAGGAGTTGCCGTAACTTCCGTTGAAGTTCAAGGATTGCGAGAAATAATAGATTTATACGTTGTAGAAGATTATGTACTGGTACATCCAGTTTTGTTAGGCCACTCATTTACAGAAAGACCTGACATAGTTATTATTAAAACTCCAAATGAGATCAAATTCCAGAGACTTCCACCAAAAAAATTAGATGTTATGGTGTCTACTGACACTGAAATTCCTAGCAATACATTACAAGCTGTTAAAATCTGTACGCAAGCGCAGGTGGATTGTGATATTTATATAAATGGTACTTTACGAGGTACTGAAGGTCATGAGCATTATTTGCTTCCTGGGCAGTACGAGATCAAGAACGGTAGTGGAGCAGTCTTAATTTATAGTATATCAGCATGTCCTATGCACATCACTAACGGCACCCTATTAACTCGTTCTTTGCAAAGAAACTCGGTCTCATCGAGTAACATATTAAATACGTTTAGCGTCACGTTTGGAGATATTGAAATGGAAACCTCAATAAAATTTAATCCTCATTTAAATGAAGACCAGTCCAAGAAACTACAAGATTTACTTGCAAGGTATAGTAATTGTTTTTCTAGTGGACTACATGACTTGGGTTACACGCCAGTTATAGAGATGACCATCGAACTCAACGACGCCGATCCGGTGGTTTACCGCCCGTATCGCATGTCGTTTACTGAAAGGTCAATGGTAAGAGACATGGTACAGGAGATGCTAGACAATGATATAATCAGGGAATCATCGTCGCCTTACGCGAGTCCTATCGTCATGGTTCAGAAGAAAACAGGGGATAAAAGATTGTGCGTCGATTACAGGGCACTTAATAGAAAGACCAAGAAAGACCACTACCCTTTACCCAGGGTGGAAGATCAACTTGATCTACTTGCAGGTTATACTTTGTTCACGTCCTTAGATTTAGCTACTGGCTATTATCAGATTGCAGTATCTGAAGAATCCCGTTTTAAAACTGCCTTTGTAACTCCTGATGGGCAATATGAATATAATCGCAAGCCTTTTGGGCTAGTCAATGCACCATCGGTTTTTCAGCGTACCATCAACAAAATACTAATGAAAGCTAAATTAAAATATGCGATTATTTATATGGATGACATTCTCATTCCATCCAAGGATTTCAAAGAGGGACTACAACGGCTAGAAGAGGTACTACAGCTACTCAAAAATGGTGGACTGACTTTAAAACTCAGCAAATGCAATTTCTTTATGAAATCCATAGATTTCCTGGATTTTGATGTGAGTGCGAGTGATATCAGGCCGGGTAGCAGAAAAACTGATGCAGTCTCCAATTTCCCAACACCTAAAAATCGGCATGATGTCCGGCAGTTCCTTGGACTTTCTGGGTTTTTTAGACGATTTATCAAAGGATATGCCGTGATCACCGCACCTTTGACGGATCTACTAAAAAAACATACCAGGTGGACTTGGAGTGACGAACAAGAAAAGGCGTTTACTAAGATAAAAGAGTTGCTTATAAGTCGCCCAATACTTGCTTTATACGACCCGAAGGCCGAGACAGAATTGCATACAGACGCCTGTAAGGATGGCTTGGCAGGTATATTACTTCAACGAAACGTGAACGACGTACTCCAACCAGTATCGTACTTCAGCCGTAAAACAAATATCGACGAACGTAAGATGCATTCCTATGAACTCGAAACGCTGGCAGTGATCTCATCGTTAAATCGTTTCAGAGTTTATCTGGTGGGCATACCATTTAAAATCCTGACTGATTGCAATGCACTTAGGTCAACATTAGTCAAACGGGACCTCATACCTCGAATCGCACGTTGGTGGGTTTTACTTCAGGAGTACGACTGCACTATAGAATATCGTCCCGGAGCCCGAATGGCACACGCAGATGCATTAAGTAGAAATCCGGTGGATAACCCAGTTAGTGAACTACATATTTTGGACGTCTTACCAATACAGCAATATGACCAAAACTGGATCTCAACTGTGCAATCCGCTGATGATGAAGTTAAGAAAATTAGAGAAATTCTTTTGGACCCGTCCGCTGACGAGGCCGTTAACGTGCACAAAAATTATAAGCTAAAGAACGATAGGGTTTTTCGTATTGTTGGAGAAGACTTGAAATGGCTTGTACCGAGAGGCGTGCGCTGGCAAATCCTCAAGATGAATCATGATGATGTTGGTCATTGCGGGTTCGAAAAGACATTACATCGAATTAAAGAGCATTACTGGTTCAGGAAAATGCGCAGGTTTATAAAAAATACGTTTCCTCTTGTCTGGAATGCGCTCACCACAAGGCTCCTGGCGGTAAACGGGAAGGTGAATTACACTGTATCGAAAAAGTCAGTACACCTTTTCATACCATTCACGCAGATCACCTAGGACCATTCGTTAAGAGCAAGGCAGGAAATTGTTATCTACTGGTAATTGTAGACGGTTTCACAAAATACGTTAGCATAAATCCAGTCAGAAATACCAAAGCCATAACTTCAGTAAGGGTGATGAGGCAATTTGTAAGTTATTTTGGAGTTCCAGCACGTCTTATTACTGACAAAGGAACGAGCTTTACCAGCAAACATTTTAAGGACTTTGTTGAATCTTATGGCATTAAGCACGTCCAAAATGCCGTTGCTACACCCAGGGCGAATGGGCAGGTGGAGAGATTCAACAGGACCATTTTGGATACATTATCAACCTCTAGTCATGGTGGAGATGATAAGTCATGGGATGATCACATTTCCGACATACAGGTAGGTATTAATACAACAAAACATAAAACGACTCAGAGGAGTCCGTCGGAATTGTTATTTGGATTTAATGTGACTAGCAGAACTGAAGGTAAGTTAAACGAAATTATCAAAGAAACTCTCAGTCGGACACCTGTGGAAGAATTAGATGTGTTAAGACAACATGTAGGCGGAAAGATAAGAGAGCAACAGGTAAAAGATGCTACTAATTATAATAAACACAGAAAACCTTCAACCCAATATAAAGAGGGTGACTTAGTAAGAGTGGAGAGACAGGTGCCACATGATGGTAAGTCACAGAAACTTATCGTTAAATACCAGGGCCCCTATCGCATAGTAAAAGTGCTCCCTAATGATAGGTTCCTGGTTGAGGACACACCTCTGACTCATAAACGAGGGAGAAAGTATGAAAATGTTATAGCAATCGACAAGATTCAACCCTGGATGAATTTCACTAGAGACTTAGAATCCGATTCATCTGGAAATGATTGCTCCAGCGAAAACGAACAGACGTGTGTAACCAAAATATTAAGCTATTATAGAAATAATTTAGCATACTTTATTTTGTTATTTTTAAAGTTTTAAGTTGGTTTTAAGTTAGGTAAATTAATAATCAAAGTATAGGTTATAAGTATGGGTTACTTAAAACAGACTTCGAGACTTTTTGACAGTCAGAATTCTTGACTGATAAATAATTTGAGATTTTTTGTATATTTGTTTAAAATATGTTACTTATGTTTTATGATGTTGTTTTTTGTTAAAGTTTAGGTAGTTGCCTACTTAGATTCATTTAGTGGATTAGTTTATAATTTTACCTTGAACTTTTGCGTAACAATGACGGACCGTAAAATATGACGGAACTTATTATTTATATCACCCACATTTGAGAAATAATATGTATACCTACTGATTGTAGCAATAAAAAAAAATAAAAAAAGCGATGGGACTCGCTTGAAACAGGATGGCCGAGCTGTTAGGTCGTATTAGCATAATACTCTTTGGTCGTATTAAAAATAATGTTAGACTAATTGATGTGTCAGGAAGTCATGCATTCGTGAATTTGTTTATTTAAAATGTTTTAGCGACTTATTCTTTAATTTGCCTAAATAATCTTATGTTATGAATTTATTAGTAGTTTATTATTTTGTCAAAGTATTTTAGTTCATTTAGTTAATATTGTTAATCACTAATTTGATTAATGTTTCGGACACGATGGCGCGAACGCCATGACGGACGCCATTAGGGGTTGCCGTTGCGAACAAAACAAATAATATAAATAAATGTGGTTTAACACTGAGCGAAAGTTGCCAGAGAAAATTGTATTGCGGTGAGTAAATAAAAGTTGTAAGTTTGTTACGTTACGTGTTTTATTCCTGACCAAAAGTAGTGACACCAGCCTAGTTTGAATAAATTACTTTTGATTTTGGTCACTTGTCGGCTGTCACTTGTCAGTCTGTCACATTTTTTTATAGACACAAACATATTATCTCATGCCAGAACGAATGCTAAGAAAGCAGGTAAGTATGTTAATTAGATTCTATGCATTTATACGTTGCACTTAGGGTTTTTTTTTGGGTGGGAAATCATCAAATAATTTCTCCCGCTCTGGGTGGAGCAGGAGGGCTTGTCAGAGTTTTACTGACTAAAACCCACCCGTGTTCCTTCAGTTGCCCGTATGCCAGGGGCTGTGGTATCTCTTTCGAACAAACCCGCACCCCTGGCAGTTGCACTTGGGGTTTAGAACAATACCTGCAAACATAATCATCTAGGTAGGTACAAAATAGCGAAATAAGATATTTATATTTTTTTTTTTTTATTAATGATATTGTTTTTCAGTTTCTGAAAAATCACTCGGAGTCTCGGAGTTATGAAAAACCATAATATTCGTGGTTCGATTATAACCTCAAAATCTGATACTTTGTTTTAAATACCTACATCTATTCTGCAGCTAGTCTCCTATAAAAATAACATCATGTGGGAATTTACTAATGATCGATAATACAACACATTATTTTCCGATGCTTTTGGTTCCAGGGCGAATAATGCATGGAAGGAAAGCAATGTCCTTTATAAAGGGACTTAAGTTTGAACTAATGTAGAATGTTCGTTTTGTTGAGTTCCATTTAGGTACCGGACGGATGAAGCTAAAATAGGACGTAAGAATCGTAGCAGATGGTGTCTTACGCGGGTCGCGGATGGCGTTAGCGTCCCTAATATGTATTGTCAGAAGTCGGTGACAAAAAACTAAAATAACCCAAACCAAAGCCACCGACTTCCGAATTTAAAGTTATTTTTCACTTTGTAGAGTTTTTTTGGACGTCAGTTGTTTTTTTTTGGAAAAAGTTTTGATTTTACTCTTTTTAGTTATGGTACTTACCTAGTAATTGTAACTACACCAATTCGTATATCACTACTTGCCACGTGTGGCTATAAAATATAAAGAGTTCCCTCGATTTATTCGGGGTTCCACCATGAGATCCTGACTTAATGATCATGGAACCACCTGGGAAGTTATAGCCTTTTAAACAAAAATGAATTTTCCAAATCGGGTCAAGCGTCTTCGAGTAATCGGGGAACATACATATAAAATAAAAAATCATTGAGACCCTCCTCCTTTTTTTGAAGTCGGTCAAAAGTCGGTGTGAGTTTATTGTAGGTATATTACACTTACTGCGACAGAACAAGAATTTAATAAAGCCATACAAATGTGGCCCAGAGCCCTGGATGTAATTAATACCTATTTGCATCACACCAACATAGCACAGACGTTAATTGCAGTTCCTTTCAAAGGATCTACCCTTGCGACGAGTGATCGTGTAGGTACTTCAGAATCTCTGTGCTGAAATCATGATTAAATGAATCAAAAGAACTTTCAACTGGTTCGTTGAATCTGCGTAGAGACAACTTGAGAAGCTGGGTAGCCTTTTTATGAAAATATGCAATTGAGGTTTTATTTAGTTCATCAATGCTATATTTTTGCAGCCAGCAGGCCTAGATTAAACACATTTCTGTTAGCGTTCACGCCAAACGCTGCGCCAAAATGTATGGGAATGACATTACCTGCGGGAAGATTACGTCGCGTCCTTTCCGCAGGTAATGTCATTCCCATACATTTTGGTGTAGCGTTTGGCGTGAACGCTAGCAGAAATGTATTTTGTCTTTAGGCCCAGGGGCGCCGGCTTTTAGAAAACCTTGAGAGCTGGGGGTGCTCATACTCATGCCAATGTTCGGTTCTTTTTTATACAGCCTGCCTTAATAGTGAAAATGATCAAACTACATCCAGTAGAAGACAAAAAACAGACAAGAAAGATATTGCATTTTATGAATGTGGGAAAGTCGGGTACAAAAGGTATATCAAAATATAAAATGAAACTAAGTAAAGTTTCTAAAACAGTTTTTTACACATAGTTATAGTGTTTTACGCTATTTTGGCACCAACTGCATCACCGACGAACATAATGGTATCAGTGTTCGACGGAAACTGGTTTTTGCTGCCGAATCCGAATACAGTAGCGCATGCTATTCCGTAAAAATAACACCGTGACAGCTGTCACTAGTGTCAATCCTATAGAATGTCAGCTCATTTCAAGGTCACTTCACCTAAGTTCTCACGGTGAGATTTTAACAGAATATGTCGGCTGAACTGCTTCTGCGAGCGAAGCAGACTCAAAAAATTTATCGCCTCGCATAGGCAAGTTTTTTAGACCATTCATACAGAAAATATTTAGTAACTTGAAAATCTAGGATGCAAGAGCAAGTGAAGCGAGCTCTAAAATGTTAACACATATCTTTGAAAGGTTATAATGTTATAACGTAACCATCATAATAACGTAGGTAAGTAGTAGACGTCTTGGTGCGCAGCGGGTTATGTTAAAGGGAAATCACTTAAAGCCGGTTGTCTGAGCAGTTGTCTATATACCTCTCGTGGTGCTGGCGCCTCGAGCACCCACGGAGCCGGCGCTCCTGACTGCAACTTTTCTCTTTCGATAAATCCCGCTGCAGCTTACAGGGGAAGCATATGTAAATCGTGTTGACGGTTCCCTTTAAATTGTACAGAAATAGCGGGAAATAGAAATAAAAGACACAAATAAACACTGAATGAGGTCTACCGTCTTTATTATTGTTTAAATCACACAATATTATCTTTTGATCTACTAGTTGCATATGTGCAGTACCTTGAAGAAAACACCAAAGAAGAATTCGTTTAAACAACATTTTTCTTTCATGGACAGTTGTGTTGTCGTAACAAAAAGTATACTTTTTCTTATATTTATTAAAACAATAATAAGCTTTCTTCGGCATCTCACGTTTAACACTTTTTACAAAATTAGGTTTCAATTAAATGTTCTGTTCGTGTTTCTATAACCACAAGTCTTAGGTGGCATTTACACAAGTGCTTTTTGAAGCAATAAAAGCTGTATGCACACACAGTTTTGGGTCCACTGTTTTTCGGAATTCAGGGTGTCGTGTGTGGGGTCCAATATTCGTAAAAGTCAGGGCAGTACAATTGGAACTGCATTGATCACTCGCGTACTAATGATTGCATTTATGGTCGATTGGGCCCCAGACCCGGCCGATTTATAGGTAGATACCCTTTTCCTAGTAAGTGTGAACAAACTCAGTGCAGCTCAAAAAAAGCTTGTTTAAATTATTTCTAACTCTACACTTTCGAGAAATTTGGAAAATCGTTTGTTATTGAAATCACATATTGTTATAACTACTTTGTTTTCTTCATCGTGTGATAAAATATTAATATTTATGTAGGAATTTAGGCTAATGGACATCCGAAAATCATTGTTTGAAATGGCTCAATTCATTGGACTTAGTGATTTACGATTTTCACACAAACAGAATATTTCAAATGCAATGAAGAACAAAAAAAAACGAATATTCTTCATTTAATGTAAGTATATAATACATTTTATACTATAATGTATATTGATGTTTATCAGGTTACTATACATAGGGAGCAGTGGTGGCATAGTGGTAACGTCGTCGACTTACGAGTGGTACGTTTAGGTGGTGGGTTCGAAACCCAAATAGGCGCTTTAGTTTGTGTAAATAATTTTATCACCACTGCTCTCAAAACGGTGAAGGGAAACATAGAGAGGAAACCGGCATGTTCTAGAACGAAAAATTTTAAGACACGTGCTAACTACCGCTTCCTCTCGAAGAGCGGAGGGCTACGTACCAACGGTTGGAACAGTATAGGCTGGTTATGCTATGTTGTACACAAAAACACTTAACTACTTATAGAGATGTGAATTATAACTACTAAAAAAAAAAACAATCACAAATAAATGAGAATATTATCTTCTCGTTACTTTTTATTAAATCTCAGTCTTACATTTTGGACTCTCATCCAAGTCCTCCCAAAAAGTTTAAAATTAAATAAAAATATAAATGATAAGTACACAATGCAATAAAAATAAGAATAATAATGATCTGTATTGAAGTAGCATAGCTGGTCCAGTTTAGCTGTGCCCCAAGGGACGTCCTATTTACTCGCAGATGACGATGACGTCAATGCCTACAGTCGAGAGCTGAAGTTCGTAATAATGTGTTCGACAACGTCACGAGCATCGGTATGCCGAGCATTCGTAAGTTACCCTTGAAAGGTTCTTTGCAACGGGTCAGATACAATTGTATAACTGTTATCGAACTAAAATTTCAAGTTAGAAGATCCTTGTTCACGATTATCGCTATTCCTAATTTCTATTGTTTAGAGAAGCTTAGAATGTCATGAAACTTTTTCAACTGAAGTTCTCAACTTAGGACTCAGGGCATCTTTGGATTCACGACTCATGACACACTTTTGTGAAATATAGGTAAAATATATATGTTATGGACCAAGTGATTATTAGGAGATTATAAAAAATGCCCGGGCAGTTTGAAATATGCTCAATATGAGAGGGCAGTGTGATAACAACTATTGAAATAATCGAATCGACCGGGCATTTTTTATGGGGCAGCACAATTAAAACCAGGCTTTATTGCTATTATTTTTATTTCAAACGTAGAATCAAACTAGTAGTGTCATAACAAGTAAATACGTTGTGCCACAAAATTCTGTGAGAAACGAATCGCTGCAAAGCCGACTTCACGCAGTCTTGTCTGCCCTACCCCTAGAGTGCAATTTATTAGGCCCGCGAGCTGAGGAGCAGGTGGTTTGAAGGCCCGCCGCCGTGACTGAGGCTGGCCAACAAGCCGAAGCTGCGGTGGTGAGCGTTAAAACCATCTGGGACGATAAGCTCGCGTGGGGCCGCCTAAACCTGCCACCGGAGCCGTGACAGAAACAATGCTTGCTTGCATGCAGCAAGCATCCTTGTTTGCGCATGCAAATAAGGATGAAACGACACAGTGCCCCGTGCAAAATACCTGTGTATTATCAGATTGCCCAAAGACCACACGGCAATATTTATAATGACGAGGCAATGTGATTATAAGGAAATGTATATTATAGGTAATTAAGTATTTCGCCCTAAGTAGCTTGTAATTTTTCATAATGCATTATGAAAAATGCTCCTATTTATTACTTGGTCCATAACATAATTATATATTATGGATGTGTGTAGATACTTACAATATTGTACTTACTTATGTTACAACCCGTAAGTTAGCAAGTAATATGTGAAATAATTATAAAAAAAATTGGAAATTTCATACATGCGTACATAATTTTAGAAATAAGTAATTGGTCTTATAAACAATAGGCCTGCGCAGAATAAGCACGAATTAATAAGGTCTTAATGAGTTTAATGTATGTTTTTATAATATTATTATTGAATCCAAATATTTTCACTTACAAGGCTTACTGGTAGGTATACTTAAGTACCTACAAGGAAAAAAATATGTTGTCCGTGAAAATATTTTATTTCATTCTCTGTTACAAAGTACTCGAAAAATCGTATTTTCTCAAAAAAAAAAAAAAAATGTACTTGGCCAAGATTCTTCAAATATTCATAAATATACAATTATATGCTAAAGTTGCCGTCCAAGATTATACATACTTATACTTAATAAAGCTCATCTTTATATTCTCATATACAAACATGTGTAAATTGATTCGCAAGAGGAAATAGTTCATTCTTTGTTAGTTGCTCACGGGCAGATCCTTTCTTGACAGAATTAGATATAGGTATAATTGGTTAGTAATCTAGATTACTAAATCGCAGAAAAGTCTTCGTTGCGGACTTTTAAAAACAGCTAGGGAATATACACTTGTTGACAAAAAAAAAACTAATTGTCACATTTTCAATTTTGTAGCTATGGTCGGTAGGCATACGATTTTATATAGGTACCGACCTATGTAAAATTGTATGGCGAACATAGCTACATTCTCATAGTTAGAGAGCTATAAGAGGAAAGAAGGTAGGTAAGTTTATTTTTGTAAACCTATAAGCATCGTTATATCCCAAAAGCTGTAAAAAAAGATTCAGATCTACATATTTCTGCCAAAAGGATTCGCTGTTTGGAATAAGTTGACCTTCCCAATTTATTTGGGCCGGCGTAATATGTTTTTCCACAGTTTTCTATTAATCGTCTTAATCGTAAGTACTCACAATATTTTCTTAAAAGTTTACAAATATCTGAAGTATTTTTTAGAGCATACTTACAAATACATTTCAAAAATACGAGTCGTAAAACGAAGAGATCTGTAACTATTATTTTTCTTGAATGCTTACCTAGACACGTAGAATATAAAGTATATTAAAATCCACAACAACATGAACAATTGTTTTAATATTGTACCTATTAGTTTCATAAATCTAAAGAACATTACACACTGAAAAAATAATTGTACTTAATTCGATATCTTGTACGCCATTTAGGTATCTTATTTACATTTCGACGTAAAGAAATTGACAAATTGTTCTCATTACATTGCCCATTTTAGAACTTCACAATATAATTTTATCCGTATTCTTTCTCCCGTTGTATAATTCTTAATTTGATCTCATTGAGGTATTTCTCGGGCTCGTCCGCCGAGTAATCTCTCTTTTCTTCTGAGATATTATTGAGTATGGCGTCGGGTGTCAGTACGATCATTTCAGTGGGTGACGAGGGATAGGTGCAGCATACCGGCGAACAAGGTCTTCGTTTTTCATTTGCTAATCGCATGGCTGTATCTAAGTACGAGTTTCTGTTGTTTATAATTTCTTCTTTGAGGGATTGCTGGAACGAGTGCTTACTGCAGGTCCTGTAGTCGTGCACAGGGGGCGTGGCGATCGTCTTGCCATTGTGGCACACGTGCACTGTGGGAATGCATCGGTCTTTGAGGTCCTGGCCGCTCATTTTGGAGCGGTTGCTCGCTTCGTTTCGCAAAGAGTTTTTTAATGATTGACCTGCAAAACGTGAATAAAATTGATAATATTGTACCTACAACAAATCATTCATTTGAAAATTATTGAGACCTGTTGTCAAAAACTACTCAAGAAAAGTTACTTCAGTACCCTTTATTTATTCTCCAATAGGGTATTTTTCCGATTTGACGCTAAAACTATTTGAAACTATTTTAATTTGAAGATTGGGACGATATATTTAACAGAAAAATAAAAATAAATGTACAATACACATTTTCTCAGTTAAAATCTAACTTATTTTTCGTCGTTTTGAATTTACCGCCAAAACGCTCCTTACGATGACTTTTTATCACGTGACATGTGACGTCAACTTTGTTTATACGGCACCGGTACAAATACTTAGTTTGGCGCCGTTTTAGAAGTATTTCTGCACAGAGGCACCGCACACCAGTACTATCACTTTCTATCCATTAAAAATCTTGTTAATTATAAACTCGACATTCACTTATTTACTTACTAACTACTTTAGTTTACACAAAGTTGGCGTCACGTGATAAAAAGTCATCGTAAGAAGCGTTTTGGCGGTAAATTCAAAACAACGAAAAATTAATTTAGTTTAAATCGTTTTTAATTGAGAAAATGAATAGAAATAAATTAATTTTTCTGTTAAATATCTCGTTCCAATCTTCAAATTAGAATAGTTTTTGAAAAATTTGAAAATACCCTATTAGGGTTTGTTGGCGCTGCACCAATGAAACGCGGCGTGCGGACGATAGTGCACACCGCGACAAGATTATTATATCAAAGCTATGAGAGTGAGGCAACAGTGATTGCACTTGTTTCTGCGCACACATTTATGCACTGTAATATCTCTCGCGCCGAAGGCTAGTCTAGAATTGTTTAGAAATACGGTCTGGAGGACTAGGTATACCTATAACTATGTTGTCACCGTATGATTGTGAATACCGTTAGCTTATTATCTATCTGGCGAGATTATAAATTGTGAACTGTACCATAGTGCTGACAATATATCGTATTAATTTTCGATAGTTTATAATCTATCCATGTCAAAACCGTCAAATTGTAAATGAACCTGCACTTACCGATAAGGTTCACAATCTGTCTGATTTTATTACCCGATAAATTGTGAAGCATCCCTAATTTGCGTCTCGTTACGGTAGCCGAATTGGTTGCAGTTACTAAGCCAGGGCATCCCGACCGAATAGGTTAGGTTAGAACTGCGACCAACGGGTCGCGACACAAGCGTACTTACGTGCGTAGCGAGGTGCTGCGGCAGCGGCCGGCGAGCGCTACTTCCAAGTTAGTGGCAGTTACTTGGCTATTTAGTAATTGCGCAAGGCACAAACTACCCGTCGCATGCAACTGTGTTACCAGTTCTAAATACATATCGACGACGAACTACCAATACCTCCAACTACCTTTTTTTTCGATTTTTAATGCCAATCGAAGTGAAATGCTATGTCGCGTGTACTGGCAAAACCTCCTAACACGATATTTAACTATTTGATGGAATAAATAAGGGATGGGAAAGATTATAAACTATCGAAAAATAGTGCGTTAAATTATAAATCGTTTTTGCAGTTCACAATATTTCGATACTTTGTCACGAGATAGATTATAAACTGACGATGTTCATAATGTTACGGTGACATAATATGTATATCAGAGCAATGATAGAGTGGATATTTATCGACTGCTGCGAAGTGCGCACATTTTAGAATCCACATTATACGGGCCAAATTTTTAACAAGTGCGCAAACTGTAACTTTGAATTTAGAATATCATTCTAGAAAGGTGAAAACTGATATGCTGAATTCATGGTTACAGTTTGCCTACTGGTTAAAAATGTATCCTGTATTTTCTTCTTGTTTATTGTATTGTTTGTAAAATAAAATTCAAGAACATGCAGTAAAGTACCTATACATTGAAACAACCCATGAAATCCACAAAAGTTTTATAAGAAAACTAGCATTTGCCCGTGGCTTCGCCCGCATGGATCTCGGTTTATGGGAATAAAAGTAACCTATGTATTAATCTTGGTTATAAACTATCTGTGTTCCAAATTTCATCCATATTCAGTCAGCTGTTTTAGTGTGATTGCGTAACAAACATTCAAACATCTTAACATACAAACTTTCAAATTTATAATTTTAGTAGGTACCTAGTAGAATTTAAAAATCGTGTAAAATGACCTGAGTTGGCAGTACCGCTGGAGGTGGGGTTCCGTTGGAAGGCCATGGCTGTATAGGAGCAGCGCTTGGCAGCGGTTCTCTCGCTCGAGCGGCAGCACCACTGCATCATTGAGTTCTGAAACACAGCGTCTGCTAACTTTAATTTTCACGAAATTAACCAATGTTTGGGATTCGTGACGACGAAAGTAATTTTATTGTAGGTAGAGCTTGTATAAAAAAGTGTGGTCATAACAAAGAACTTTCCCAAAGAAACGTTTTTTTTTTAATCGATCTTATTTACCCCAATTTTATTACCCCAATAGAATATTGAGTACTTAACAAGAGTAATACACTATCAGCTGTAATTTAATTTAGTTACCTACAAACAAACAAAAAAACACTAACCATGCATTATTCTTTTGTCATTAATTTAACCACCGTACGGATCGCACGCGCGCTATCAGCTGTGAGTCGCTTGACCCCGCGGTCAAGCAACTCACAGTTGATGGTAAAATGCATGCACGCATGGTAATAGTGGATATTTTTGTTTGTTTGCAGGTAACTAATTAAATTACAGCTGATGGTGTATTATTCTCGTTAAGTACTCAATATTCTATTGGGGTAATAAAATTGGGGCCAATAACATAGATAAAAAAAAACCTTTCTTTGGGAAAGTTATATGTTATCATGAGTACAATCTAGTTTTTAAATATCGGTTACTAATAACCAGTTACCCTATATAACATGACATCACGCCCTGTTTCCAGGGTTGGGCCCAGGTCTGCTAATAGAGCACCCACATTTCGCTAGTTATGTTTAAGACCCATGTAATAGGCGAGTCTATCGTGCCTATTATGACAAATTTAATTTAAAAGCTATTAATAACAAATGAAATTCAATTAACCAAGAAGTTGATTAGTTACCTTGAAAGCGTCCCTAAACTTATTGGACATAATATGGTAGAATATCGGGTTGACGCATGTAGACATGTAGTAGAAAACTCCGGAGATGTAGGTGAGGAATGAGTATACGGATAGGAGGAGTGCTGATCGAGCTTGATGGTTCTCATTGGTTCCGTAGATCGCGACCAGACGCTGGGCGTGGAATGGCGCCCAACAGATGAAGAACGCCACGACGACTGCCACTGTAACAATAATATCATCTAACTAAATTATTTCAGTGTTAAGGATGACGTACTAAGGTAACCGCGAAATTCATATTTTTTTTTGCGTTATTACAACATGCGGAACAGTGTCAGGTTGTAAGTCGAAAAATATAATTTGCGGCAGTAAACACGTATTTGTTAGAAGAATTACAATCATTAAAATCATCATTGCAACCTTATTCTTATAATCGTATTGAATGACTATTTTATAAAAAGTTTTAATATTAACGTTTACAGTAACGTTTTGGAATGAATTTCAAGTAACATATTGTGTAAAGATCCTGTCATCTCCTATTTAAAAAACACATATAAAACAATAGAAGAGTTTTGGGCGCCGTGGAGATGACACTGTATATTTTAAATAAACAATAGAACACTTTGGAGAGTCAGACTTTTAATCTGCCGGAGGTAACTGAAAACGAAGATAGGATAAAACAAGGGAAAAACCCTTGGAAATAACCTTATTTAATTGCCAGTAGCTTATAATAAAGATTTGTAGACTATTACTATTAAACAAAGTTAATGTTTTTAAATGATAATGATAATTAGTATTATTGCATCTTTATAAACTTTTTAAGATTAAAAAAGAATATGTTAAATTAAACCTCCAGAATCGGGGTGTCGAGGGTTGATGAGGGTCTGTCAGGAAGTAGATTCCTCCAATATGTAATAACGTTGGAAAAAAAGGAAAAAGAAAAAAACGCCTTAGTGCGGCGCCTTTTTCAATATATGGAAGATTTCCTTAAGCGCGCCACGAATATTTAAACGGGCGAGCAATCGTTTAAGGGAATATAGAAGCCAAAGAAATTAAAGGAAATTCCCCTTTTCCGGAGTTAAGGACATCAATAGGCCGAAAATAGCCGGGATTTATCCGGATTAAACAAATTAAATCAGGGAGCCATGTCTCCTGCAAGAATTTCAGATCGCAAAAGTGATATTCCAAATTGACAACCCGCCGACCAACCTTTTGTAACATGACTAGTTTGTATTTTGAAATAAAAATTATACTAACTTAATTCTTAATGTATTGCACGACAATATCATGTATAAATTGTATTTAGCTGAACTGATAATTTATGAATTTTGTATGCCTCAATGGCGGGACAGATTTACCAGTAACATAACATCTTATAAACCTATGATCCACCATAAGTGTTTTGAATGTGATTTAGATTTATTAGGTGATGGAGCTTTTACATCTTTATGTAAGCAAAGAAATAAATGATTTCGTATCTTGTTCTATAGTCAAACTCATTGAGATCTTTTGAAAGGGGCAACTAGAAGCAATTGTTTTTTGTTGGAAATTTCGACGTTCGGTCAAAGTCAAATATCTATTTAATACAGATATTTGACTTTGATTTCGACTTTATTCACTTTTAGACGAGACTTTTGTTCTTAGGATTTTTACTAGGTACACCTATTATATTGTAAGACCTTGTATTTCTCGCACCTTTATCATAGTCAAAAAAGTTCATAATATTGTGACAACTACGAGTATCAGCATCATTAAATTATGGTCAAGATTTAGAGGCAAATAATATGTGAGTGCTTTTTCTTATAATTTTACATATAACTGCCTAATACACAGCATATATTAGGTTGAATTATTCACATGAGGACATATTTTTGATCTATAGGTTCCATAGAATTTTTTGAGCTATCGAACGCTCACAATATTTTGAATCCTTGACAGTGCCAATATATTAATGAACTCGACTGTACATTAATGTAGTCTACATAAAAACGTTGCACTATCGACTCAGGGACTTAGCATCAAATAATATCTTATTTAATACTTACAGTTACTAGTAGATAGTACGGACACTGAATTAATTACATGTAAATATGAAGTTTATTTTAACGTAACTCGCAATTCGGCATTGACGAGTACTTCCCGTTTTTTTTTCCCGAATACTTAAGTTAGGGATTCAGCTGCTTCAATGTTTACCCACTGAATGATTTTTTTTTTGCATTAAAAAAAATATTGTTTGACATTTAATGATTACTTTTAACAATATGCCATGAATAACCAGCGTAAATTGATACGGGCGTGTCCTAGAACCAAAAAAATCGAAAACATCATCTTCCAACTTGCACTGGGCACACGTGGTAGATTACGGCCCACTTCCTCTCACCGAGAGGAGGCCTATGTCCCAGCAGTGGGAATTATAGGCTGATTATGATGAATATTTAGTAGAGAGTAGTAGTGTAAGGTAGGGTGACCCATTATCGCCAAAACTTTTTATTGCTGTACTGGAAACCATCATAAGTAAGCTTGACTGGAAAAATTGCGGCGTGAACATTGATGGAAAATACCTAAGCCATCTAAGATTCGCAGACGATATAGTATTATTATCAGAAACCAGTTGTGGCCTGCAATATATGATAGACACACTTCACGTAAACAGGAGACGAGTGGGATTGGAGATGAACCTGTCAAAGACGAAAACCATGACAAACAGTTTCAAGAAATGTATGTAGTTGGAGAATGAGCTGCTAGAGTACGTGGACCAATACATCTATCTTGGTAAACAAATAAGTTTCGAAAGCAACAGTAATGAAATGGAAATAGAGCGTAAAAGAAGTATTTAAAAGCAACATGCCAGTAAAGAATAAAAAGAAAACAATGGACTCATGCATTCTACCCTCCCTAACGTACTAATTAATCCCTAATTACACTAAAGCAATTGACGCATTGAATTATGCCCAAAAACAAAAATGTCACCACATGGAAGGGCCCGCCAGGCAAACGCCGAGTAGGGAGACCCTACATGAGATGGGAGGATGACATAAAGAAGACCGCAGGAGCAAACTGCAAAAAACGGAGATAAATGAAAAGCCTTGGAGGAGGCGCTTTAATTGAGAGGGGCCGTGCTAATTCAATATTATTAAAAAAAAAAAATGAACGAATATTGCTAGATTTAATTCTATAATTTTAAATATCTAATTTAAATTAAATGAACTAAAAAAACGAAATGTACTCTAATTATTTTTTTTTAACAGTAGACAATTGTTAAAGAAACCAAATGTTTTTATATTACTAATAATTTACTATTATGATCAATGCATGTGAATTAATGTGTAAAAAGAAAGACTTATTTAGCTATAATCAAAATTAAGGAGAAAACAAAGTTATTAATATATAAAAATTGAATTGTTGCATATTTTTAATGTAAATAATACTGTAAGTACCTACTATGTGTTGCATGGAATAAAAGGCTTATTTTTTATTTATGATTGTTTGTTACCTTTTCACGCATAGACCACTGAACCGATTATCCTGAAATTTAGCATATACGTTGTAAGGTGTACAGAAAAGGACATAGGTAACCTTTCATCCTTAAAAAAAAAGTAGGTACTGTTCTTGAGGAAAACAACAATTACGTTCTTATGATAATAGATGACGCCACTTGTCTTCCGAATCATGGCCAAACAACAACCAGAGTACAAGCTTTATTTATTTATGGACAACCAACAAAGCATACACCAAAAAAAAAAAAAAACTCAAATTCTAGCTCTGTGTGTACCTTTTCACGTATAAGCCAATGAACGGATTTCGATAATTAGGACTAGTAAATAAATGGCATTCTGGGGAAGGATACAGGCAATTTTTTGTCCTGAAAAATATTAGAGAGGTATGAAAAAAAAAAGACGTGTTGCTGACCCTAAATAAATTGGGATAGGTAAGGGTAAGACAACGATGATGATGTATTTTAAGTTATTTGGCAAGTCCAGTATGGGATTCGCAGTCTTAATCTTGAATCTGGATTTTGAAGTCACGATGCATCTTGGTGCAAAATACTTGAATCAACAAGAATGTGACAAAAAGATTATCGACGGAAGTCTCTATAATAACAGTAGGCGACTATTAATACTGCAGATATTCTAATTACAGTCGCATCTGTTGCAATCATAACAATTTGTGTCCATGGAGGAAGTTGAAATATGATTTAGGTATTTCTAGAGCCAGTTGCGTCATTGTCGTGGAAAGTAATATCTCAAAGTAAATACATATATTATTTTAGATACTAGTAGAAGTGCCAAGCAGTTTTAGAGAAATGGCACGAGGAACCGATGGTTTAATTTCCATAATCAAACATCGATCGTTATGAAAAACAATTCCATTATCTGTGCTAAGCGCGGCTGCTAAATAATACTATTACCATGTTTTTTTTACATATTCTAAAACAATATTTTCAATTGTCGGAATGATCGGATAGAATTTGCACTTTAAAGCTTAATAATTCACAAATGGATCTTCTTTATTTGTTTTGGTAATTAAAATTAATTAATTATATCTAAACTTTATTACGGCTTTCAGTGACAGACGAACGGACGGACAAGGAGAAACTATAAGGGTTGTTGACTACGGAAACATAAAATGGTAAAAACTTCAGGTAGAGTTTTTAGAAAGACTATTAGAAGCCCAGGTACGATAAAAGCAACTTCTTTTTCAACCAAATAAAAACAACACAAGGACGCTCCTACGTCTTCGCCGTTTTTTTTTTTTGGGGATGGGTATTCATCAAATAACTTCTACCGCTGTAGGTGGAGCAGGAGGGCGCGTGTAAGACTTTTACTGACTAAAACCCACCCGTGTTCCCTCAGTTGGCTATGTGCCAGGGGCCATGGTATCTCTTTCGAATAACCTGCACCTCTGGCAGGCATCGGTCATTGCGGACCCCACCAGTTGGTGCTGACATCTCTTTGTTGCGCGCGTGGAACACAACGCGCCGTCGACCCGGGCTTGGTCCTTACCGGACAGCGAGCTACCCATTATTACTTGCGGTCCGTAAGCCCGCGCTTACGGTGGTCGTGAATCAGCCTGCGATCCGTCTTTGCCGTTGCTTTTCGTTTTCCAACCGTACATGTGTTTATAAAGTTGGGACTTTCAATGGTTTTAGCAAAATTTTGGCCTGGTGTAGGACTTATCTAAGTTATAGGTATTTTGTACCGATACTTTCATTTTATTGTAATCTGGAAATTTATAAATTACCTTTTTTTTAAGTACGTTATACATAAATAGTATAAGTTAGCTAAAAGTCTCCCGAATAAAATAAACAAACGATTTGTCAAATTGCTATGATTATCAGGCATAATTTTTGTAAAACTATGTGTTTTTTTTAATTAGAATTTTTTATATTTATTGATTCTTACCTAACATCTTGACGACTCTCCTTGTGGACTGGCTGTGTTTCCGCCTAATTTTGTGCGTGTATCTCGTTGTTGTGTCAAAGCCATGCAGATTTTTTTCTTTGCTTCTGTTCGTGTCTCTCAGTTTCAGGCCTATTAGTGAGTAGAGCACCGTGATTAGCACCATCGGCGCGAAAAAGAAGAAGAATGTCGATAATTCAAAAGAGTGTTCTATGATGACTCTTGTCTGCAGGCACATGGACACGCCACTGTGCTCACGGATCCCGAACTGCAGCGCCTGGGGCAGGGCTAGCCCCACCGCCGCCACCCACAGGAACATCACGTGTTTCGTCGCCCGTGATAGTTTCGACATCTTGTGCGAAACAAATGGGTGACAAATTGCTAAATATCTCTCCACCGTAAATAACGTTATTGTTAAAACACTCGCATTAGTCGAAGCCTCAGCCGCTAATCCTCTTATCACACAAAAACTGTGTCCAAACACATACGGCCATTTTGACCATATTGAATACATCTCTTGAGGCATACCACTTATAAGTAACAGTAAATCTGAGATCGCTAAACTAAATAAATAATAGTTTGTGGCTGTATGCATACTTTTGTTCCTAACTATCACTAAACATGTAAATATATTGCCCAGTACCCCCGTAAAGAATATAACTGAATATATGACTGTAATAGGTAGCACGATGAAGAGAGAGTCCCTCTGAGGTCCGAAGATGACCGTGGGGTCTACGGGTACCGAGGTGTTGTCGGTCCCGTTCGCGATCTCACTAATGGAGCTCATGGTGGTCATTGTATCGACTCCAGGTTTGTCGATAGCATTAGCTGGCTGCTTTAGTCTCTTGGTTTATTCATCTGAAACAAAGAAAAAAATGTGAGTATCCTATGTGTTGTGGTACGTATATTGCATGTCCATATTGCGGTTGAACAGGACCGCAGTGTTCCCCCAAAGGAATAACAACAGAAGACAATCTACCCCAAATCTATGAAATTAGCGGATGGAAGCAATAACGCGTGTGCACACACATGATACCCGCTTCGTAACATGCTTGCTTACTCTTCCACCTTCACTGAATATAATAAATAGTAAACGTACTTAACGCGTCTACAAAGCAGGGTGAGAAGAATTTGAAGTTTAAGGCGGAGATTTCTTGAAAACGCCAGTGTATCTCTTTAACCGTAAATAATCATGCAAGCAAAAAAAATAATGGTATTTTCAAGTCTTTTTTGCATACAGTGATGGTACTCAAAACATAAATAAACAAACTTTAATGCATCAAGAAAATCATCAAAGTCAATAACAATTATTATTATAGGTAAAAATATACCATAAAATTCTAAATGCCAAACTGCATCCAGTGATGGATTATTTATTATCAAATAGTTAATAGGTATCTAATTTTATACGATTTTATTTGCATTTTTACGACAATGCTTGCTCATTTATTATACGAATTTATTACAACTGATTTTAACCCGTATCGGTTTGCAGTAAGAACTCGCTCATAACGACAATACGACGAGTACATTAAAAATTGCCATTCTAGTTTTCTACTATCTAATAAACAAAAATTACATAGCTAACTTTTATGTAAGTGCTTATTATCCCTAAGTGAGATCTGCGCTGGTAAACGTATACGATACGATGTTTGAATGGCCATATTAGCTGACATTTTAGTCATAGTTTCCTGAATATTAGAAAATAAAACGTATGAAACTAGGTTTATAGCTCATATTATTACGAAAAGGTGTAACACAAACACCATTATTTAGATCGAATCATATTTTGGTTACGGGAAAGTGTGGAATAAAACCCGTAATGCAACAACAATTTGTAAGACGAGTACCCCTAAAACAGGGAGTGTGAACAATGTAGACACATATGTAATTATAATTGCAAATGTAGTAGAATCTGGCTGAAACAAACAGGATAAGGTACCTCCGAGAAGCTGCGTTAGAATACATTTTGTGCGTATTTTGTCCATGATTGGATTGGCTGTTCTGTGCTCATCTCATAACGCGCTCGTTGGAATAAAATGGATGATGTTTTCCGATTCAATTTGGTTGATTGTCAATACAATACCTATAAATCGTTCGTATTGTGTTTGTTAAGAGAAAATCTTCGAAGGATAATAACCATGGATTTATATACTTATTCATGTTTTTATATGTGTAGGCGCGTATTATTCTCGGCAAGGCTTAGATCCTAATTGGATTGGTAGATTTCCCTACAGAAAACTTTGATAAAAACTTTTTGAATCTGTGAAGGGAGCACTAGATAATTTGATCAGTTTTTAGGGTTCCGTACCTCTAAAGGAAAAAACGGAACCCTTATAAGATCACTTTGTTGTCCGTCCGTCCGTCCGTCCGTCCGTCCGTCTGTCAAGACCGTTTTTCTCAGGAACGCGTGGAGGTATCAAACTGAAATTTCTATATGATACTTAGTTCTACTGTCCCTGGAAGCTGTAGAAAAATCAACCTTCTAAGTCAACGCAATCAAAAGATACAGCCATTTAGGCCGCAAAATTCCGCAAATTTTCGAAACTCGCACGGGAATCAAAACCTACAGGGTACTTCCCGTGAACTTAGAATCTTGAAATTTTGTACGAAGTCACGTCTTATAGTACAGATATAGGAAAAATTACGAAAACCGATTTTTTTTAGTTTCGTCATATAAAAAAAAATATTTTTGACAATTTTGAACTTTTACTTATATACCCACAGGTTTGTACGGAACCCTCGGTGCGCGAGTCCAACGCGCACTTGACCGGTTTTTCTTTTCAAGCTCTCTGAAGTATTCAATTACCTGCAGCATCTTTCAGGGAGCGTACATGGTTTAGCGCTCTTGTTTGCTCCATGGCTCGTGGCTCAAAAATATTCGTTAGGCTGATGAAAGCTCAAGGGAATTATTGTTTAAAAAGTTGCATGTGAGTAAAATTATAATATTTTTTTTCGATGTCAGAATATGGAGGGGATGAACATTTTAGTTTTTTTAAATACATCTGTCTGTGTGACCGCGTTATTATTTTTAATAATGCAACGGATCTCCAAGCTTTTTTAAGTTATCACCATCATTAAAAAAAATCTAGAAGGTTTATGTCTACGATAAATTAATATTAAACTGGCATCTAGTAAAGAAATCTTGATGTTCTGTCAACTCGTAAAAACCGTGCAAAGAAGGGGGTCGCTAGTAGGTCATCATCATCATCATTTCAGGCGAAACACGTCCACTGCTGGACATAATCCAGGTTTTGCCATAATCGCCTCGCTTGGCAGGCGGGTTGGCAATGGCAGTATGGCGGTAAAATGCATAGATAACGCTGCTATCCATTCTCTGGTAAGTCCCTTAGTCGTCTTCTACGACACCCACGGGAAGAAATGGGATGGTGCTATTTTTTTACGTCCGGCACCACACGGAACGCTAGTAGGTCGGTACTATCCAATGTGTAACATAATTAACGCAAGACCAAGACACCCAATTAAAGTGTTGCGTTAAAAGCATAAAACGACCATATATGACCAAAACTTATTCTTTAAAAAATACCGGTGACCCCCGCATTTGATATTAAGTACCTATTATTATTGCCTTAAAATATAATTTAATTAGCTTCCGCCCGCGGCTTCACTCGCGTGGAAGTCGGAAATTATCCCGCGGGAACGTACTACCGGGATAAAAAATATCCTATGTGTTAATCCAGGTTACAAACTGTGTGTGTGCCAAATTTCATCCAAATCCGTTCAGCAGTTTTTGCGTGAAAGAGTAGCAAACATCCATACATACAAACTTTCGCGTTTATAATATTACTCAGGAAGTAAGGATTTTCTTTGGCTCCACCACCGGGGCGGTTAGTATGGCAAAATATGTATTTTTTTAAACAATACGTACATTAAAATTAAAATTCACTCTGAAATCGATTAAGAAGTAAATTATGAACAAGCTGCTATCAGGAATTGTGCTTATTTTGTTACATCGTGTATAAATTAATTAAAAAAATATTCGAACCATTTTCCGGACCGTTTCGTTTTCAGATTTCCGTGTGATTACGTAAGTAACATGAATAAATAAATGCTTAAACTTCATATTTGCTCAGTTAATGTGCGCTGATTCGAAATTATTAAGCGAGTCGAGTCGAGTCGAGTCTGCTAATTAAGTTCCGACCCGATGTTACTCAGAAACTCTTCTCTTGTTTGTATTGTTAGTGTCACTTTACGCCCACTTCTCACCACATATCTCTCGATGTTGGTCAGTTCTGCGAACTTGCCAGCAGGATTTGAAAGCTTAGGTCTCTCTATATCTGTGGCTTAGGTAGATACACTCCCGGATTCCTAAATCGATCCACCGAGTATGTTTTATGCTCAATGGAATAAAACATCATAATGATAAGTCAGAGAAAAAGTTTTTATGTAGTTTGAAGCTGGCCATAATTTCGGAATCCTTATTGTTTCAAATTTGAATTCACAAAATTGAAAAAAAAATATCGGAGTTTGGTAGCTCTTAAAGATGCAAGCTGCATGGGAGTTTTTGGCGGGATCGCGTTGGAACATGTCGCACGAATTTCCATTTTCTTGAAATTTCGTGAAGTAGAGAATTAAATTGTATAATTTTGGTAGTAAATTATTCAATTTAGTTACGTGTGAGTGCACAATAGTGTAGTGAACGTGAAAATAAGTGACTAACGTGGACTTTTCGTGTTCCCCCAAAAACTCCCAATAGGTTGTTGTAAAGTTACTACCGCTTTACAATAACTTTAACTTGACTGACTATGACTTTTTTGTAACTTCGTGCCTGATATCGGGCCATTTACTTGATTGAAAAGTAAAATTACTTGACACTGGCTAAATGCACAAACCGTGCGAAGACAAAAGCCAAAAAAAAGATGCAAGCTTTGATTAAAGCATCTAGAAAGGGGCGCAACACGACGCGCTAAGGTGCGACACGATTCCGGTAATAGGTACAATTACCATGAAGTTTTATTAAAATGGTTCTACTAACTAGAGTCGCGTCGCGCTGTCGCATCGCATCTGTCTGTGGTAGGATTGAGTCAATATTTATTTCACTAATTGCCATGTTTTGCATAAACAGAGTATAGAATTTATTTTGTATTCCATTCTGTCGTAACGGTCAAATTATGGATCCTGCACCTTCTTTTACGGATAAAACAAAGATTTTATTGTGGCAATGATGCACGTAGGAAAGTCTACCGAAGACAGGTTGAACGTTTTCAGAAATGTTGCGTTGAAGAGAAGGTACCCGAAGAAAACACAGGCGTTGTGTTGGACGGGACCACTGTTGCTACCACTAAATAGCGGCCGATACATTTGTCAATGCCTAGAGGCTTATGCAATGATGATGACATATGCTAAGTTGGTAAGCCAGGATTGTTGGGAAAAATAAATAGTAGGGTGAAACGATTTAGGTATCTGGGAATGCATAAAAAGTCAAAAAGAAGTGTAAAAAATATTAGATTAAAAAATCTAAAAAACACGCTTTAAAAAACAAACTAAAAAATTAGAAAATAATTTCAATAAAGCGTGGTCATTTTTTTTCTGCTTTTTTAGTTTGGTTTATAAAGCGTGTTTTTTTAATGTATGATTTATTTTCATTTTTTTTTGAAGTTATTAAATTATCATCGGTCTTCCATAAGTCTACAAAGTTTAAATGAAATCTGACCGGTTGAAGTGGGTCAAAATCAAGTCCAAAGGAGTTGGCTACAAATAAACATACAGATAAAGCTAATAAAAGCGTGTCAAATATAAAATACCGCTCGGTTTCCTTCAGAGGTTAAAAAGCAAACACTTGCTCAAATAATACCCAGGAAGCTGCTTTCGTTTAATCTTTACCACGAAGAGGGCTTACCTACGCTTAAGGCAATTATGTTCAAAACTAAAGCCAACTTAACGACAAAACAGGAGACATTAATAGATGGAACTTATTTTTACTTAGTTATTACTAGCTTATGCCAGCGGCTTCACTCGCGTGGAGTTCGGAAATTATCCCATGGAGACGTACTCCCGAGATAAAAAGTAAGCTATACAGGGCGTCCCACGGATATGCCACATGGTGGGAAAGTACCTTGAATATTGTCATCATCATATCATCAGCCTAGAATGTTCCCACTGCTGGGACACAGGCCTCCTCTCGGTGAGAGGGATTGGGCCGTAATCCACCACGCGGGCCCAGTGCGGGTTGGTAGATGTCACATGTCTTCGAATTTTTGGTTCTAGGACATGCGGGTTTCCTCACGATGTTTTCCTTCACCGTTTTGAATATTGTAGATGGAAAGTTTTTTTTTTTCTGAAAGAAGACATTAAATGAATTAAAAAAAAACATTTTAAACTGCATTCATATATATTTAAATAATTACATGGTTGAACCGGAAATCGAAGCAGTTACATTTGAAAAATAATCACCCTGTAGCTTTATCATACGGCTCGAAAGGCTTCATCATAAGGATTATTTTTTGCTAAATAAGATAGTGTCACAAATAAAAGGAAGACCATGAATTTGATGGAAGAGATGGATTGAGGATTTGCAAAATTCTTTTATTGTTCGAAAGGGGTTTATTTCGAAATGGTTCCATTTAAAATTAATATACATCTGATGATGCGTTTCGGAGTCAGACAACGGAACTCTTAAAAAAATGACAGCAAATCAACCGCGATTGCTGCTATCGCATAAATATGCATTGTTTTGACCGCAAGGATGATGAAATTTCGAAATGGTTTACTTTTACTCTATGCTTCAAAAGTACTTACGGCAAGTTGCCGTTGGAAAACAACCATAAAAAATATCGGTGTTTAATGGTAGAAAATCTGTGTATGTATTATGATCACGAGCATTACATTATTTTCTAATTGGGGTGTTTGGTAGTGCGTCAATTCCGGGACATGTTGGATAGCGCTACAAGTTTATTCAGGCGCTTGGCCAAAATCAGAACTACGCTGCCATTATGTTTTTCGAATACATTTCAAGTGACATTTCACAAAACAGTTCCACAAGTTGGCATGGTTCATGTGCCTGGAAGAAATAATAAACTGTTCTCTAATAATGTATTTGGTGACATAATATCATATAACATCCCGCCTTGCTTCCCCAGATGTGAAAGCAGACGTGTATCTATAGTATCTATAGTACACCCACATTTCGCTAGTTTTTTTGTACGCCGAACAAAGTTTATTACAATAAACTACTAGATTCTTTTAAGACACTTCACTTTAGAGCATTTAAATGTAAATGATTGAATTACCTTTTATGTAAATGCTACTCGACTAATCATTTTATAGATGAAAAAAATACTCAAATGTTAGGAAATTGCAACTTTATTATTCTCTTTTAAGTATCTCTTTGACTTAATGTAATCTTTTTGACATTTCTGTAATTAACTATGTGATTAATATTAGGTCTTTACCTATGAAATTGCCGTTCTGCAGTACTGGCCATTTCAAATCAAAATAATTTTTGTTTGGCTAAGAATTCTAATTTCAAATTAATTTTATTTTAAAAACATGGATTTTTTTTTCTAAAAGTAGTCATTTCTTTATTGATTAGTGTTACATTTTCATCGCATTTCAATCTTTTTCGTCATCATGGATACGTTAAAAATTCGAGTAATTATGGAATATGAGTACCGTCGTGGCAGCAACGCGGCACAAGCGGCACGCAACATCAACGACGTTTACGGAGCTAACACTACAAACCAACGCACCACCTGTTATTGGTTTGCTCGCTTCCGTTCTGGAAATTTCGACCTGAAAAATGAACCTCGCGGTCGTCCGAAGACTTTGGTCGACAATGACGAATTAAAGGCGATTGTGGAAGCTGATGATACACAATCTACGGCTGAATTAGCAGCAGCTTTCGACGTTAGCGTCAAAACAATATTGGTCCATTTGCGTCAAATTGGCAAGGTAAAAAAGCTTGACAAATGGGTGCCCCACGAACTCAATGATCGCCAGCGCGAAGTACGCGTCGAGACGTGCCTTGCACTGCTCAACAGACACACAAATGAAGGAATTTTGAACCGCATTGTTACCTGCGATGAAAAATGGATTCTGTTTGATAACCGTAAGCGCTCAGCAAGTTGGTTGGATCCTGGTTCAGCACCTAAACAATGCCCTAAACGAAAACTTACCCCTAGAAAAGTGATGGTCACTGTTTGGTGGTCTAGCGCCGGTGTGATTCATCACAGCTTCTTACCAAACGGGGTGAGCATTACTGCAGATGTGTACTGTGAAGAACTGAACACAATGATGGAGAAGCTGGCGCATCTCCAACCAGCATTGGTCAATCGCTCGTCTCCGCTGCTCCTGCACGACAACGCGCGACCTCATACTGCACAGCAGACGGTCTCCAAGTTGCAAGAACTGGGGTTGGAAGCTCTCCGTCATCCGCCCTACTCACCAGACCTTGCGCCTACAGACTACTACTTTTTCCAGAATTTGGATAACTTCTTGGCGGGAAAAAAATTTAATACCCGAGAGGCAGTACAAAATGCCTTTGAAGAATTTGTTGCCTCCCGTCCAGCTGATTTCTTTAAGAAGGGCATCAATAAACTGCCACTGCGATGGCAAAGATGCATTGATTGCATGGGTGATTACTTCGATTAATACAAATAAAAAATTCATGAAAAAAAATCGTTTAAATTTTTTCATACAAAACGGCAATTTCATAGGTAAAGACCTATTATTTGACAAATTTTCCAATTTGAATGTAATCCTAATATTAATTTTAATTCAATGATATATCTGAGAAACGAATCAAATCCTAAAACCTAATGAACTTTAAGAACTCTGTAGCCATATTTTGACAAATAAATGGACAATAACCATTCATCATCATAATCTGTCCAGCCATTTTCCCAAATATGTTTGGGTCGGTTTCCAGTTTAACTAGCACCCTAATTGCGTAACACACGATTGATCATAATTGGTTTCGTCTTCACAGTTAAACAATATTCATTGCGTTATTTATGTTGTCGAACAGACACATTTATCGAACATATGAAGCAATGGTTTAACAATCCGTTTCAAAACGATACAGATTATGATGAATCGTGAGTTACGCAATTAGGGTGCTGATGCAGCTGAATACCAGTGCTTAACATGGAGCGACTGCCTAACTATTGACCTCCATAACCCAGTTGGTAATACCATACCTCTTTGTAACACTGGTTGTCAGACCCGTAATGATCGTCAAAGATCTACGAATGACAGCCGGGACCAAGGCCCTGGATTGTTAAAGGACCAATCGGAACGCCAAACTCGGTCGATGCGTTAGATCGAGATGACTAACAAACTCACACTAGGGCCATGGAACCTTGTAGGAGTGTGTGTAAGAACAGACGCGTTGTTTGCTAGTCAATTCAGCATCAAAAATAAATAGTCTTTGCGGTGCTAAGTTTGGAGTATTTTTGGAGAACTTTCTGCTTTATTAGTTATTTCGAATTAACCATCTCAATTTCGACTGGTTTAAATGGGAATAAATATTTCTTGTGATTTTTTGGAAGCTAGAAGGTAAAGTTGACCGCACGTTAGCTGCGGCTTTGAGCTGGCCTAGCGTAGTACAGAGTTAATTTAAAATAAGAAGCAATTTTGGTTTTGCTACCGTTGACTATTGTTCATAAAAACTTTTTAACAAAAAATTAAACCGCTGAAAAACTGAAAAGTAAAAAGTATTAAACCTGCTTTGTTTAACCCTAATAAATAAGTTCAGAAGGCGGTGACATATAATTAAAATACATATCCAGTCACCGACTTCCGAACTTAGTTATTAGGGTTAAACAAAGCAGGTTTATTATTTTTTTGTTAAAAAGTTTTTATTTTATAAATTTTTGTGTCTATAATCTACTGATTACTACATGCTTCATTTTTGATTACTTTTTGTAATACACAACGCTGTATTTAAAATCTGTGAGTAAACAATCAATTATCACCTGTTTTCCTACCTTTAGGGTTGAATTTTTTTTCCGAAATTTATATAAGACCAACATCGGCGTATATCCTTTCCAATAAAAAAAGAATTATCAAAATCGGACTACTCTGAAAAAAGTTATGCGTAGTCATATATTACAATCAGTGAGTGAGCAATCAGTTATCCCCGGTTTTCCTACCCTTAGGGTTGGATGTTTTTTCTAAATTTATACGGGACCAACTTCGGAGTATACCCTTTCCAATAAAAAAAGAATGATCAAAATCGGACAACTCTGGAAAAAGTTATGCGTGGTCATACATAAAAATAAAAATAAAAAATACGCGTCGACTTGAGAACCTCCTCCGTTTTTTCGTCGGTTAAAAATATATATTTTCACCCTAGCCAAGTAGTTTTTTTTCATACAGTAAAAATGTTATGTCAGTTCTGATTGAAATATGGAACTATATTTATTTACCAGAAAATTTAAAAGAGTTAAAATATTTAAAAACATAGAACTCATTAATGTGTTCCTGAAGTTTTTATTACTAAAACTTAATTTGAAAGTATAATTTATAATCAAGGTTAAAGACATTTTAAATTGCTAAGTAAATTTTAAAAGATAGTGTTTTGCACTTGATTTATATTCAAGTTTTTATTATTAATATGTAGGTAGGTATACTTATACACAGAAACCATACTAAGAGAATTACATAATTTAAATAATTTCAGAACTGAAAGATAGACAATTTAATGAAATGAGATAGTTTTACATTAAATAGAAATTCGGAAGTCGTCGACAATCATTTATAAGAAAACGTGTCATCGACATGTCAAGGTGACGTGACGTCTTGACGTCACGCCATTGTATAATTTCCGCTCTACAACGACTTTAGTTTTGTGAACAAATGTAGGGGCGGGTTAAGCAGGCTTTACCCATCCACGACATCCACCCACGACAGGGGTGGGTAGAGGACTCACCAACGGATGATAAATTATATGCGAGAGCGTTGATGATTTGACTAACGAATCATGCGTCCTTTTTACACGGCGGTGGCAAAAACATCGACGCGCAAACTTAAACCATGAATTCAGAAAATGATTAAAAAAAATTGTAGAAAGTTTTCGTCGGTTATTAATAAAAAATCTGCTGTTTCATGGAAAAATTTAATATTTACGCGGTCAAAATGAAAGGAAAACAAAAAAAAAAAAATTAAGACAGTTCAATTTCTCATACGTTTTTCGTGTCATCTGGAAAACGATAAAGCGTTCTCTAGAACGAGCGTTACGTTACGTACGTATTCAAAGATAATTTTAGAAAACGCTCGTTTCGTATTTTAGTTTGTAGGTTAGCTGAGACGCAAACAATAGCTAAAACGATAAAGCGTTTTCTTGATGACACTACTTCGAAGTACCAGGTTGTCATAACTCAGTAGGAGTACTTAAACGTAACATAGGTATGTCTGCTAGAAAACGCTTCAGGCCTTCGAAGTACGGTCATCTAACTGGGTGTGTCAGCTGCAAAACGCTTCATGCTTTCGAAGTACCAGGTTGTCATAACTCGGTAGGAGCTCACCTAACTTTGTTTTTCAGCTAGAAAACGTTTTATGCCTTTGAAGTATTTATTAGGTTGTCATAACTTGGTAGGAGATTATACGCAATGACTCAAGATGTTTTGCTGATAGGTTAACACAACATATCTACATTTTGAGGCGCTACGAAGTTCGCCGGGTTAGCTAGTCTAAATTATCTATATCTATACTAATAATAACGAGGAAAGATTTGATTGTATGTTTGTTTCCATTGAATAGGCCCCGATACTACTGAACCGATTTGAAAAATTATTTCACTGTTGGGAAGCTACACTATCCGCGGGTGACATAGGCTATATTTTATCCCCGTATTTCCACGGGAACGGGAATTACGCGGGTGAAACCGCGGAGCGCTGCTAGTATTTAATCATAAGTAACCCTTTTTTGATGATTATACAAATTATTATATTTATATCCCGCTGGATGTGGGAAGCACAAGACCGGTCGAAGTGAAGGAGCCTGGGGGAGGCCTATGTCCAGCAGTGGACGTCTTTGGTTGAAATGATGGTACCTACAACAAAAAAAAAAAAATGGTCCGTAGAAGGAATATAAAATAGGACGAACCATAAAATAATTAAAATTATATTATGGGCCGAAGGAAGCACACTGTTTAGGACGACCTAGGATTTTTTTTATGTGGGACAAAACTCAGAGGACCAAACGAAGAATAAATCACTTAAAGTGGTATGCTCAGCATAGAATTCTTCACAGAGCATAAGTTTTTGAAAATTTTCCTAGATTTTGTTTGAATGTAGTTCAATACTTTGATAAATTATTATTACCATCACCTCAGCACAGTTAGGGCAGCTCTGTATATAGGTACTATAAATATATGAACATCCCCACTACAATAAACCGGGTCAAAATAGCTTTCCGTTAAAATACAGTCCTTTTGTTAAGGGTGAAAATAAGTACTCGATGTTGTTAAAAATATTCGATACCACGTCTCGGCGCGGTGCGGCAGGCGGCGGCGTCGCTATTTTTTTACTGTCCTCTACGGTTTCACATACCTGCACCCTAATTGCGTAACTCACGATTGATCATAATTGGTTTCGTCTTCACAGTTAAACAATATTCATTGCGTTATTTATGTTGTCGAACAGACACATTTTTCGAACATATGAAGCAATGGTTTAACAATCCGTTTCAAAACGATACAGTAATCTGTATCGTTTTGAAACGGATTGTTAACTCACGATTCATCATAATTGATGAATCGTGAGTTACGCAATTAGGGTGCAGATCGAGCGACGAACTTTTTCAGGTTTGATTTATTGTAGATACTGCTTATTTTATGATGTAACATAAAAACTAAAATATACCTGTACTAGCTTTTGCCAGCGGCTTCGCCCGCGCGGTACTTTCATCCCCTATTTAGTTAAATATGGGAAGGATTTTTCCTTCCTTATTCCTTGTCTACATTATAAAGGGAACCTCTGTGCAAAATTTCAGCTCGCTAGGTCCAAGGGTTTGGGCTGGGCGTTGATTAGTCAGTCAGTCAGGACCAAAGAAAACCTGGATAATCGGAAAAATGGTCCTCAAACTGCGCTTATGTTACACTAACCTGCAGACACAGAAAGATTTTGTATTTCTTAGCAATAGTCACATGGATAAATCAGTAACATGGCTAATCACCCCAGAAATAGTGAGGCACGAACCAATGACACTAGAAAAATAACCCTCCTTTTGGCGCTGTCAGGTAATAAGGAAAGTCATCATCATCATCATTTCAGCCGAAAGACGTCCACTGCTGGACATAGGCCTCCCCCAAAGGGGGGGGGGGGGGGGGTTGCCATAATCGCCACGCTTGGCAGGCGGGTTGGCGATCGCAGTATGGTGGTAAAATGCATAGAGAACGCTGCTGCCCATTCTCTAGTAAGTCCCTTAGTCGCCTCCTACGACACCCATTGGAAGAAATGGGATGGTGCTATTCTTTTACGCCCGGACACCACCCGTGATAAGGAAATTATAAATAAACAATACAATGTGTAACTGAATTAATGCACTTTTATGGAAGTAGTTTATTCAGAATCGCTTACTGAAACGACTTCTGTATCTTTAAATATACGTAATGTTTCCCCAATAACAACTAAAGCTACGTAAATTATAGTGACACTTCCGCTGTACAGTCAAATCAAACCAAAATGGAAGAAATACCTACTACGCTAGACCATACTTGTGCAACTGTTCGTGCGTAAATTTGTAATGTGACTATAATTTTCTCTGTCAAAGGTGCGGGTTATTTGAAAGAGATACCGTGGCCTCTGGCACACAGGCAACCGAGGGAGCACGGGTGGGTTTTAGTCAGTAAAAGTCTGACACGCCTTCCTGCTCCTACCACAGCGGGAGAAGTTATTTGATGACGTCTAACGATTTAAAAAAAAACACAATTTTCTCCCACAACACTAATTTTCTTAAACATTGCAGATGTACCAAAAGTTGAAGTTTTTACGTTAATCGAGACGCTAGCTGTCAGTCACAACGAATGATTACAGAATGACAGGGAAGTAATTGATAACATT
This sequence comes from Polymixis flavicincta, assembly GCA_949987655.1. Taxonomy (NCBI): domain Eukaryota; kingdom Metazoa; phylum Arthropoda; class Insecta; order Lepidoptera; family Noctuidae; genus Polymixis; species Polymixis flavicincta. Next base: position 10,406,630 of record OX465180.1, on the reverse strand, counting down.
GATGGAACAATTACTGTTAATTTGTCTTAATTGTTATAGTCATCGAGCGTGAAATGAAGCTACTAATTATTTCCAAAATTTATCTTGTTACGGCAGTAATATTTATTGCTGTTATAAAAATGGTTAATATCTCCTGTAATTAAGTACTTAAAAATTAAAAATAGTGGCAGCGAGTTCTTTAGAAAAACTTTAGATCAACAAATAAATACTTACGAACTAGGTAGGTCGTGTCGGTATTCGGTAATATAAAATCTTCTATACCTATATGTAACAGGTCACGAATTGCAAATCATCGCCATTGGAAATAGGGCCACACAGTGTAACAAGTCTTTAACTTAGTCTTTAAATTGTGTGATAAATGAACTGTTTGTTTGTTCATTTAAAGTAAAGTAAAGTAAACATTTATTTGCATAGATTGCAGGTACAGTAAATATGATGACAGTTAAAATATGGGTGATCTTTGTAAAATCTATCTAATGTTTGCAACATTATTATAACATGAGAGATTATTTAAAAATATATGAATACCAATGATGATTTAGATAAATATTTTTTAACATGGGTATTACAGTTCAGCAATAATCGGCATGGAACATTCATTATTTAATAAAACAATAAAAACAAAATCTGCAATATCTGTATAGTGGGTATTTAGGTTTAAGTGTTTGTCAGTTATGAGCCGAGCGCCAGTCTCCGAATATCCGTCTATGAGTGAAGTCTATGTTTTATTGTGCTCCCGATAGTTCCAGTAGTTCCCATATTCCTCAGTGGCGACGAAGACAGACGATTCTACGCGTGATTCGTGCAAAATAGTAGTTAAATTAGGAATAGTATCACCAAATTCATCTAAAATATCGATCGGTAAAATAGCTGAGTTCAAAGTCCACAGTAACGATTGGCGGCTGTACGTAGAACGTTTAGAACAATATTTCATAGTCAACAAAATCCCTAACGAATTACAAGTGCCTACATTAATAACAGTGATGGGGGCGGAGTGTTATAAACTTCTGGTTAATTTGTGCACGCCGGTGAAACCAAAAAGCCAAACGTTAACACAAATCTTGAAAAATACTTGCAACCTAAGCCAAGTGAGTTGGCGGAACGATACAAGTTTCGACATAAGAAACAGAAAGAAGGTGAAACTATATCGGAATACGCGGCTATCTTGAAGAAAATGTCCAAAACATGTGAATTTGGGTCCGGGCTGGAGGAAGGCCACAATGAAACCATACGACAACGATTGTTCACCGAAAGCAATTTGGATTTCGGGAAGGCGTATAAGTTGGCGGTTAGTATGGAGGCAACAGAAAAAGACGCAGCGGCCGTTGAAGGACAGAGTGGGATGAGAGGCGAGGGTACATCCACGACGTCGGTGACGTGTCAAGCGATGTCAGCGAGCTTGCGGCGGAAGGGTAAGGCGGCGACGGCCACTCGTGACGTCCGTGGAGCTACAACACCGTTCTAAACTACGATGCGTACCGGTAAGGGCCGCGGCGTGCGCGCATCGGTAGTGCCCGCACCCATGAAGCTGGGTGAGCGCGCGCAGCAACAGCAGTGTCGAGTGTGCGGCGCGCGTCACGACGCAAGCAAGTGCAAGTTCGGGCGTTATGTTTGCCGAGCTTGTAACCAAGTAGGACATTCGCGACGTATGTGTCCGAATTTATCGGAACAACACAACGTGCATATGGACGCACTACAAATAAGAAATCCGGGCTATGACAGTGATAGCGCGGAGAGCGATGAGGTAATATTTGTGGATGTTTGTAAATTATCAGCGACGCAGTGTAGTCAGTCCGATTTATGTCGAACTGAATGTTAATGGCATTGACATTAAAATGGAGTGTGACACCGACATCGGCAGTGCGGTGTCATGCATAAGCTGGAAGTGTTACAGTAGATTGTTTAATGATGTAAAACTTAAGCCTAGTGATTTAACACTGAGGAATATGGGAAGTTCTGAAACTATCGGGAGCACAATAAAACATAGACTTCACTCATAGACGTATATTCGGAGACTGGCGCTCGGCTCATAACTGACAAATACTTAAACCTAAATACCCACTATTACAAATACAGGAAAAGTTTTTATCCAGTGCGCAAATTTTAACCATGAATTCAGCATATCATTCTAGACCCTTCTAACGCAGAAATTTTTCGCCGGTTATACAAAAAAAAAAAACAAAATGTATGGAATACCATACATTTTGACCGCGTAGGTATTGCACTTTTCTATGAAACAGCTGTTTTTTTTTTGGATAGCTGGCGAGGGGCTCTACAATGATATGCTGAATTCATGGTTAAAATTTGCGCAATGGATTAAACTTATCCTGTATATCACAAAAACAATTTTCAAGGCTTGTGGCTAAATAACAATAGCTGCACGGGTCGATCGGCCAGGTTAAGCTACGCTTGCCGCGGTTGGTCCGTGGATGGGTGACCATCTTTACATACCAAGACCCCACCGTGCCTCGGAAAGCACGTTAAGCCGTTGGTCCCGGCTGTCATTTGTGGATCTTTGACAGTCGTTACGGGTCGTCAGAAGCCCGAAAGTCTGACAACCAGTCTTACCAAGGAGTATCGTATTACCCAGTAACTGGGTTGTGGAGGTCAGATAGGCAGTCGCTCCATGTAAAATACTGGTATTCAGCTGCATCCGGTTAGACTGGAAGCCGACCCCAACATAGTTGGGAAAAGGCTAGGCAGATGATGATGACAGTGTGTCAAAAAAAAAATAACATTAAATTATTCAGTATTAAGTCAGTATCAATACGGAAGAGGAATAAAAAAGGAGGAGGAATTTTATTCGCAAAAAAGCGGTTGCAGTTTCTTACTTACTACTCGGTATATTTGAAACACCCTGGTTATTTATCTCTTTTGGTGACCTAAAATTTGCTAAGCACATAAGTTAGACACCGCAGCTTGCTCATAACGACTTAATATTAAACCACGTTGTAACTTATAATTATAATCGAGACATTTATTTTAATTACCATCTTTAGAGTTGGGAGGTTGTTGATGAGCGAAGGTTGACGTTTGGGAAAACTTGGGAATGGCTGTGATGGGAATAATATTTGCACTCGTAACTCGTTAACGATAATAATAATGACTTCTAGTTTCTATTGTAAAAAGAGTTTGATTTTGTACATAATAATCTTAAAAAAACATGAAAATAGCAAATATTGTGTGTTCATCTATGAACAGTCTTCGTGTGATAATATTTTAAACATGTTTTTATTTGTTAAAGAAAAATAATTCATCGACCAAGTTTTGAGTTTGATAAAATATAAGTTTGAGTACACAGCGCTTATACCTACGAGTAATACTAATTATTTAATTTATGCGGTCTGCACTGAGCTGGTTTTATTTTGATTTTGTTTCTGAAGAAACTTTTAACTTTACTGTGAAGCCACACAATAACTTTTAACTTATAATTGACCCAGTTACCTGGGTCAATTATAAGTTTCTTTACATTAAGAAAGAGTAGACTTGGTGTGGAGCAATAGAAAGACAAAAGTTTCTTCAAAACCTTTATAGAACACAGTTAGGTAAGTATACTTAACGTGTAGTTTAAAAGAAATGTTTTTAAGTGTCTTTTTTTATTTGTTTGGATTCGTATTGCATTTGGGATACTTGTAAAAGTTTTTTCGCAATTGTGTCGTTCATTTCCTGAACCTTGGAGGAGCAAGCTACTTTTAAAATATCTTTGAATGCAATCTACTCTATTGTAGCCTAGATTTCTTTGAACATTTCATAGAACAGTGTTCCGGAAACTTTTTGTGCTCAAGGTACATCCAGGAAATCGATTTTATTTTTATTTTTGCTTCAACTTACGTGCCGCGATCTAAAGGTAACATTGTAATACTCTTGCTATAAAGTGGTTGAATTTCACAAAGAGAAAGTTAGAATGATTTGCGTTCATTACTCATGTTTTTTTTTTCATTTATTTGCATTTGAGAGTTTTCGTGTTAATTGTGTGCCTCCTCTGAATGTAATTTTGTTACAGTGTAGGTACTTGAAATGAAAGAGTAATAAATAAGCGACAACTATTTTTCGTTTGGTTCGCGGTTTCAAGTGCCTACTAGTAAATGACTGTGTTATGATTCTAAATGTAGTAGGAGTTAGATAATAAGGTGCTTCAATACGTGTGCCAATTAAATTTCCCATGGGCAAAATGTCGAACTTCCCAACAAATTTTAATCAACTATTTAAACCCTTTATTTAGCGATGAATTTTCAACAATCCTTCCTTATTGATCCCTTACAGTTCCATTATGGTTAGGTAGGTAAGTCAAAGAATGTGATATTTTTAAAACCTTCGTAAAAAAAATCTGCTTTTTCATAGAAAACTGCAATACCTACGCGGTCAAAATGTAAGGAACAGCTGTTTTTAGGGTTCCGTACCTCTAAAGGAAAAAACGGAACCCTTATAAGATCACTTTGTTGTCCGTCCGTCCGTCCGTCCGTCCGTCCGTCCGTCCGTCTGTCAAGACCGTTTTTCTCAGGAACGCGTGGAGGTATCAAACTGAAATTTCTATATGATACTTAGTTCTACTGTCCCTGGAAGCTGTAGAAAAATCAACCTAAGTCAACGCAATCAAAAGATACAGCCATTTAGGCCGCAAAATTCCGCAAATTTTCGAAACTCGCACGGGAATCAAAACCTACAGGGTACTTCCCGTGAACTTAGAATCTTGAAATTTTGTACGAAGTCACGTCTTATAGTACAGATATAGGAAAAATTACGAAAACCGTAAATTTTTAGTTTCGTCATATAAAAAAAAAATATTTTTGACAATTTTGAACTTTTACTTATATACCCACAGGTTTGTACGGAACCCTCGGTGCGCGAGTCCAACTCGCACTTGACCGGTTTTTATTTTGTATAACCTACGAAAAATTTCTGCGCTGAGGGTCTAGGATGATATGCTGAATTCATGGTTACATGGTTTGCGCACTGGTTAACAACGTATCCTATAGACTTTTATCATTATGTATAACTTGCCATTTACTGGCTGATATAAAATAGGGCACTGGATATCGGGCTCATGTATGTATGTACTAGTTTGTGGCGTAAAAATTGTGCAGGTAACTTTGTTAATTCATGTATTTTCTCATTTTATCTTAAACATCCTTGAAGGAAAATGTCGTAAACAGGACTTATAGTTAATATGGCTTATTCGTTGATTAACAAGAATTTACTCGCCCGATAATTTATTATTTTCTACAGGCGACTCGCACGGAGTTCATTTATAGGCAAATCAACAACTCCATAAATACGTATTAGACAATTTTGAATGTTATGCGAAAAGTTATGAAAAAAACATCACTGTAAGTACCTACATGCAATAAAGTGCATAAAATTCAAAACGTGCCAAGTGCCTCATACTTATTTCTGGAGTTGTTGGTTCACCCACAAAAAAACTTAACCTCGTGGGAGCCCCCAATAGAAGATAATAAATATATTATTTAATAGTGTCGATTCGCCCGATTCAGGCAAGTATATTCATGCATAAATCTGAAATTGCCAACACATCTTGAGCAAACGTGATGATCGTTTACTACAGAGAAAGCACGGGCTTTGAATGTTCGAGTTTTATTTATTTATATTTAAAATATTAAAAAAAAAACAAGCCAAAATATACAATGGGTGGCCTTGGCATGTACAGTGATTGGCCTGGACATAAACCCCCTTATTTATAAACGTTGCTTAACGTTAAGTAATGATTAGCGATTGATTAACCATACATTTTTGACGTTTAAACACCTCTTAACTTTAATCGTCGTTTATGAATATGCCACTACTATATGGGGATGTCGTTGATGCAAATAATAACTGTACAATGTAGTAAAATAGATATACACCGACAAATTTTAACGGTTGTTTTCTCGCAGTGAAATGATTTTTTCTTGGTAACACAATCGTCGTTTTATAAACAAATAAAATATTAGACACAAAAAATGGCAGATTAACCATTGTGCAAAATCACCACGTGCGAGATTTTATTTCGCTTTGAACATTTATGCATCGCTGTTCCCTATGTCGGCGGTGCGTGCGATTTCAGTAGTACCTACACTACTTATAAGTTACCTCCAGTGTTACTATTGATTCTCACGTTTTCGAGTTAATGATTTTTAATAAATGATTTTAAAATAAAGACATCTTTATTTTTTTTACTTTTACTCTATGCTTCCAAATTACTCCATATGGCAAGTTGTACTGCCACGGGAAAACAAACAATAAAATTTCTCGGTTCAAACATATTCTAAATAATAAATATTAGACATATAAGGAACGAAAATAAATAAAGACTTTTCATAAAAAATTACAGTTAGGTGTGAGAACCAGATCACAACAACAGGGAATGATCCTTTACGAATCTTTTAAATTTAAACACATGTAACGACTGCACGCGCTTAATTTCAACTGGCAATGCATTCCACAAATGGGCAGCCTGGACAGTTAAGGAATGGTCGAGGAAAGTTGTGGAATGCATTTGCAGACATTTTAAGCTTCAATTTATCTGATGACCTTAAGAATTTCGTGTGGGAGTCATACATCACAGTTCAGCCGAAAGACATCCACTGCTGGACATAGGCCTCCCCCAAAAGAGGGTTTGCTATAATCACAACGCTTGGCCGGACGTCCGGCAACGCACGCAACAGGGAGTGTGTGAGAACATGGGAGTCACAAAGAAACTGAAAATGATTTTTGAGATAGAGAGGGGTGGAAAGGGAAAAGAACACACTATACAAAAGGGAAATAATCTGAATATTCCGGCGAAGGCGAATTGGTAACCACTTGAGCTTCACTCGAAATTAGGAAACATGGTTATATTTGCGCAAACCGAATATAAACCTTATACAAACATTTTGAAGGCGTTCAAGTGGGCGTCTTATCTGTATGAGAAGAGGGCTTTGCCCTGCGGAGGGACAGTAATGACTGGTATTACTGGTTATTGCTCCGGAATTTTAAAAGGTGATGAATGGTATCCGTTCTCAGTATACACACATCTTAAAAAGCTTTGAAAATCCATGCTGAATTTAGATGCGATTTTCACTATCAATGAGACTTTGCGAGTCAGGATTAGAAAGAACCACATAAGTATAATAAATTAATATAGAACTGTTATAATGTGGCCTAATCTGTGTGACTACGACTAAAAAAAGTTTAGTGAAAATCTATTATACTCTCTTATCATTGAAATACAAAAAAACCAAGATACACAAACAGCGTCTCAAAAACATCCGCATAAAAGAGCGCAATGTGCGCTGATGTCAATAGTACCGTCAGTTAGTCTTTATGGAAATTGCTTTATAAAAACCACTTTAAATAATGCGCGTAAGGTTGAATTTGCAAAAAAATGTGTTTTTATCGTGAATCATGTTTTAATGTGACGCGTAATTGGGGACAGTTTTGAGTGTTACGAGTACTTCTGTACGAGACTGTATATCTTGGGGTTTTGCATATTAATACCTGATACATGTTGTTTTTGCTTTAGAGCTAATTAAATACGTACCAGGTAAACAGGTGCCTAGTATGCAGTTTTACTATAGTTATAAAATGTATCTAGTGGTAGTATAAATATGAAATAGGTCCTTATGCAGTAATAAATTGTGAGTATTTTATTGGTTTTATATTAAAACTGTTTGTGGACATGGACTGTGCTCCCTAAAAACGAGTTATTGGATTTATTAATAGGTAAATTACAGAACTTAGCGTTGGAAGGTTCAAAATCCATATCAAACGTGTATTTCACCTTACACACTATTAATCAGAAACAGAATTTTTTTGATGGTTATAAGCTGATTTGTTATTTCATCTGTTAGAAAAAAAAAAAAAACTGCTTAGCAACGTAAAGGCCTCCATGAATGTTATGAAACGATCAAAATGAAAGATTCCTGTTGATATTATGATCAAAAACGTATTATAAGATGAAATACTACGTTCAAGACAAAGTAGTGTGGCAATAATTCTTTCTGCACGTGTGGCTTCGCTGGTTCCTCATTAACGGCATAACTATGTAAATGTCTATTAATTTCTCTCAAATAACGATGCAAACTTTTATTGTTTTACATTCTTCTTTTCATTATTTGACATTATATTCCTACAATTCTAATTTCAACTCTTTATTAGTGATTGCATAAGAAATCATGTCATTTGGTTTAAATAGGTTTTATATTTTATTTATTTTTTGTATAATTATGAATATTTGTTTATATTTTGTGAATATGAGAACATTGTATGTAGGCTTTGTAGACTGTAGATTTTTAGACTAATTTAGGAAGTACCTGGTACTTGTTGATACACCTACACTGTCCTCCCATACCTATTAACAATGTAATTTGAAAACATTGTAAAACGCCAATTTTATTTTTGAAAGAGCACCTAAATGTGGAGTTTTCCGGCTCTTTCCCATATGAAACGACCAATTGGAACTGTGAACCTAGTTTCTGACATTTCATAAGTGCCCATGTAGGTGTATGTAAAATAAAATATTTTGATTTTATTCAATGAGATTTGAGGGTTTAAGAGTAGATTGCGGTACAAAAAGAAAAAAGAAAAGTACACATCTTTTGGCTATTTCGTGTCTTCAAAGACTTAGTTTAATTCGACGCTGATCCGTTTCGACACGTTTATTTTTATTTATGCTTCAGACGCATTAGAATTAACATATCTTGGCATTTTTGCAAGAATTTAATTTAGATTCGTTAAATTAAATGGTTTCATAATCGATTGTGAAGTGGGGTAATGATTGCTCAACACTCAGACGAACCCGATTACTTTTAATTTAAATTAAATTAATTAATTATTAAATTGTATTCAATAAGATTTGAGGGCTTAAAAGCAGATTGCGGTATAAAAAGAAAAAAAAGAAAGTACCTCTCTTGGGTCTCGTCTGAAAGTCAATTCTTTGAACATATGAAATTCATCTCTTCAAAGAATTGGCTTTCAGACGTATGAACGCGCGTACTTAAACGAGGTAAAAAGAGTATGTAAGGATCGTAAGAAGTCGTGAGTTCAATAAGTATGTATGTGTGCTATATAATGCCAGTATAGGTAGATATGTTGTTTGTTAGAAATATAATGATGTCGCCGTGTCATAGGTACTTGAGTGGGAATTATTGTATTAATATTGCACATCGGTTATTGCGCTTCTTTTATTCATCCTACGCGTTGTAGCGATCACTTTTGACTATCACACATATTATTTTCTATAAGAAAGGTAAAAATTACAATGGTGGTATCAGTAAATATTCTAACGAAACGGTGCAATTACTACAATATTAATAACGATGGAATTCTTTTAAACTGGTAGTGAAACTTCGTTTTAATATTGTGAAGTAAGTTAGTTAATATTAAAATTAAAATAAATACCTACATAGTGTACCAAAATACTACTTTAGCAAATTATTTAAGTATACACATTTAATTAAAACATAGATTCATAATAAGTAATATAATAAAATAAAATAAGGATATCTCGTGTTAGCACACGAGTTTGTTGATAAGTGGAATGATGACTCTGCTGTCATTGTGCCGATGGTTGCCGATCAAAATCTCTCGAGGCTCACGTTAGGCGGGTGGATCAAGGGCCTGATTCAAGAGGCAGTACCTACTCTTATTTTTATTTTTAAATGTTTCTTAAAAAAATGTACCTATACCGTTTTAAAATGAATAAATTTTAACTTATTTTTTACATATTTTTTTTTTATATTGAATCGAATGAATTTTAACGTAATGAACTGTGAATGTGCTGTAACTTTAATTTGTTATTTTTTATTAAGTTTAATTTATTATTTATTTGTAATGCAATGTTTTTATGTGTAATATTATTATAATGTTCTTGGAATTTAATTTTTATTTATATTTCCGTGTACTTTACACCGCTTAATATGGGAATAATTTCCTGAAATAAATGATTATTTAATTTAATTTAATTAACACATAATGAAGAACAAAGACATGCCAATAAAAGACAAAAGAAAAATTTACAATTTGTGTATTCTGCCGTGCCTAACCTATGGTTGCCAAACATGGGCATTAATAGAACAATTGAGTCAGAAAATACAAGTCTGTCAAAACAGTATAGAAAGAAGTGTAGTTGGAGTCAAGAGAAGAGACAAAGTGAGATTAAAAGAAATAAAAAACATAACTAAGTTTAAAGATGCATATAAAGTATGCAAAACACAAAAATGGCGATGGACAGGACATATGCTAAGAGAGGAAAAAGAGAAATGGACCAAATTAATAACAGATTGGTACCCAAGGGATGAAAAAAGGAGCAGAGGACGACAAGCGAAAAGATGGGAAGACGATGTCAAAAGAGTGGCTGGTCCGGAGTGGATTCGGCGGGCGAGAGACAGAGAAAGATGGAAATCTTTAGAGAAGGCCTTTGTCGAAAGACAAGCGGTTTAAAAAGAGTGCATCGAACGCCGATACTTTAAGAAAATAATTGTATAACCAGCAATAAAGGCTTATTTTATTTTATTTTATTTTAATTAACACATTATAAGCAAAAAGAAAATAGAGAGTCTATTGCCAACAACTGGGCACATGTCCTGAATCCGGGTTGCTACTAAGAAATCCCAGAAAGAAAAACTAAAAAATCGGTTGAACGGAGGTTTATTTCAATGTCTAATCGTATTTCAATGGAGAGGAATGAATGATGGATGTGTTTCTTGGTTCAAAATGATCTGGAGATAATAATATAAACCACGACACACTTGAAAGAAAAAATATCAAAACACACAGATGTGAATATATTCCTCCTCGTAATTATCTATAATTATAACGGTAATCGCAGCGATGTGTTCAGAGACATGTACACAACTGGGCATATTGTTTATGTTGTTAGTGCAATAAAGTGCCTGCATCGTATAAATTGCACCGTAATTATCAATTCAGTGGTAATTGCATAACGACTGCGACATTGGAACGAGTTCCTTCGCGAATGTCGCTAACATGGGGCATTAAGACGAGGTAATTGAACAAGATTGTCATCAGAATGTAAGAAACATATAAATCATGAACTGGGTAATCCCGGGTTGACACGTGTATGTAAACTATACTATAAACTAATATATATCATTAGTTATATTATTTTTATCTATACTTATATATTATATATTTATATTAATATTATAAAGCTGAAGAGTTTGTTTGCGTGAACGCGCTAATCTCAGGAACTACTGGTACGATCTGAAAAATTCTTTCAGGGTTAGATAGCCCATTAATCGAGGAAGGCTATAGGCTATATAATACCACGCTAAGACCCTTAGTAGCCGAGCAAAGAGACCGATGAGGTGGGTCGGGTGGAGTGGGGGGGGGGGGGGGGAAGAAAAATGACGCGGACGAAATACAAACAGTCCAGTATCTATTAGGAGCTGTTAAAACAATTATGATTTGCTTCTTTTGATAATTATTTTTATTCTTTGTATAAAATACACCAATTCTTCTATAAGGCTTTAGGTTGGGGTAAAATAAAATGCCATAGACACCAATGCCACAGATGCCAATAGTACAACTTTAAAATATTTAAATTTGAGGGTGTTAACAACTCTAAATATATATTTTGAACTGGACGCGACCGCACTCTATCGCACTTGAACAACGACTGACAAATAGGCGTGTGTAACTCTTTACGGAACCGACTCACTGATCCGGATCATTGAAGTGATTCAAAAGATTGGTTCAGTAACAACGTTTCAAACGGATCATTTGGATCTGAAACATTACTTTGCTCTGTGCTCTTTCCGCGCGACGCGTCGCTTGCGAGGCGACTGAGCAGTGAGCGAGTGAGGCAAACTGAGACACACTGAGTTACTTTACTTACTACTGACTCGCGAGTCGCGACTTCGCGAGTGAGCGGTTGACATATTGCAATCTCTACAAATCAGAAAGAGAAGAGATACCAAATGAGATGTGTATCACTCACACTCGCACAGTTTTTCGTTGTCGTTATCCATGCACGTAAAAATGACCACTAAGGCGCTTACGTATCAAATACTATACGGTCGTTTTTTGCATATAATGTTTGCACTAACAAGTTATCGTTTTACCACAGGCGGCAGATTGTTTATGTTCGCTCGCGCCGATTTACGAAAACATAGTTTTGTGATGATTTGTTTGCGTACTTGCGTAGTGTAGAGAGATTATTGTGACTTAGTTTCTTCCTTTTTATTCATAAAGTTAGAGCTAAAAGACTACGTGAGAATTTTGTGTAAATAGACATTGAATTACGTAATTATGTTTAGTTTACTAGTTAAGTGACTTTTGTCTCAGACTCCTGGTGAATAAAAATAGTGTGTGTAAATAGTATTGCTAACTTCGATTTAAAACTGGCTAACTTTAAGTATTTGTGACAATGACTTTCTTTCTGTGATTAATGTGTGTGTAAATAAATAAAAATTCTACGTGTTCGTACTTCGTAGTAGGTAACTGATTTTCTAAGGTATAGGTACCTAAATACTATATAATCTAACATATACAATAAAAACTTTCAGCATTGTTGCCACATAACATTTCTCTGAATCAGAAGTAAACGCCCGCGACGAACGTAATGTATACTTAACATAACATTCTATATTTTATATCCTTTGAGCCGATGATCCAAATGAGCCAAATGAAACATATCCGTGTTTCGGATCATTTCAGTGATCCAGATGCAAATGATCCAATCGCAAAAATGATACACTTTGCCCACCTCTACTGACAAAACGTCACATAGGTAGTGTGCGACAGAGATAACGCTCTACGAAGCCGAAATTAGCCGATTGTCTCTTTCCAAAGGTCGATGTATAATATTTATCGCCGGGTACTTTACTGGATTACACGATAGTAATACTGGTTGTCAGACTTTTCGGCTTCTGACTACCCGCAACGTTTGTCAAACATCTGTGAATGAAAGACCCAGCAACGGCCTAATAGGCCTAAAAGGCTCAGTTCGGCCGCCTACTGAATGTTAATTACTTTATGTATAGAATCAAGTTCTTCCAACTTAACAGACAGCTGTGCTGCTGGGGAGTTTGTTGCGCCACTTCTTCCCAGCTAAAGCACTAGGAAGTGGTGAAGGGCGGGCGTTTTTGGGGGACTGTCTTATGTAATTTTGACGTTCAAAATGTGCTGACTCTCAGCCTAGTTTGAATAAATGACTTTTGATTTTGATTTTAACGTGGTTTCCAGTAAATTATTTTAATGGAATGTAATTTTTGTGTAATTTACGATATACTTTTTAATTTAATTCTCATCTTCATTAAATATAACATCACCCCTATATTTTCCGAAAGATTGGGCAGAATCACAGTTCTAATTTGATGTGTTTTTTTTTGCAAAACGAATTGTAATTTCCACACATAGTGAAAAAAATTGTCCTACATAAAAGTTGGTAGAAATACGACCTATATTTTGAATGGTCAACCGTTGCTCTAGCACTTAATTAAACTGTCGTAGTTATTAGTGATTGAAATCTTACATGTTTTAGTCATTCAGAAATGCTGAACATTATTACCACTGAGCGAAAACACGTTTTCACGTCAAAAATGATAAAGGTTGGGTAAGCTGATCTGTCACAATCAATCACAGTGTGGAACCTTAGAAGGAACCACGAATGTGTGAATGAACTACCAACAAAGCCTTTTCTTTTGGAAGAAGCTTATCTAGCTAGTTGTCACGCTTGTCACACGCTCCATAGAATAGTTACAGATGGTACTTTAATGTAAATTATAGTTTCTTTTTTTACATAAAAAAACCACATAGGAGTACGTTCTCTTAAAAAAAACTAATATTTTACTGCTATGAAAGTTTTTTTTTAATTATTTGATTAAAATATATATTTTTACTGAAATATTTACGGATATTCCCTACCTTTTATTTTTCACCTCTGTCTAACCATTTGGGGATCACAGGCGTGATGTTTTGTTATATGTCACACGCAAAACCTCCCAATTTTCTGTGAAGCCTCAATCTGCCCTGTCTTTTCCCAACTACCAATATCGGGGTCGGCTTCCAGTTTAATTATGCAGCTCAATACCAGTATTTTACATGGAGCAACTGCCTGTATGACCTTCTACCACTCAGTTACTGGGTAATACGATACCTTTGGTAAGACTAGTTGCCAGAGTTTCGGGCTTCTAACTACCCGTAAACACTGTAAAATTCCGCGAATGACAGCCAGCAGCAACGGCTTAACGTGCTTTCCAAGGCATGGAGGGGCCTCGGTATGTAAAGATGGTCCCCCCACATCGTCCCCCATCCACGGACTGACCGTGAGAAGCGTCGTTTTACCTGATCGATCAACCCGTGCGGGCACATGCGAGCAATATTATTGCTTAGTAACGAGCCCTTATAAATCCCAAGTACCTTTTTTTCAATAATAATAATTATTTTGTGATCTGCGAATCTACAATTTACCTGCAATGAGTAACATCAATGAAATTACTAACTGAGTTTTAGGAACTTTGGAACGTGTTTGCTTGCTTAACATAAAGAGTAGGGCACACTATAATATGGGCAGTACAAGAACTACGTACAAACGTTCGAAACGGTTCACTCACACAGACGCCCGAATCGATAAGACCCCAATGTGATAGTCGCGGGGCTCTCAGCGCGGGTGTCGATTTCCATGTCCACACTATTGGTCGCGCTATACATATCTCTGGCGCTACGGACATTCCGCGATCTTAAAAAAAATAATTGTTTTATAAATACTACAAGTCTCCTCCCCACTCAACCGACTTCTACTCCTACTCCTTCACTGTGCACGCGGTTCGGTTGTGGAATTCACTTCCGCCTGACATTAGGAACTGCCAAATTGTAGCAGTATTCAAAAGAAGAGTGAAAGAACACTATCTCTCCACTTTGTCATAAGTTGCATTTGTATTTATTATTTAAATTACATTATAATTATATATATTTTGTTGATATTTATTTTAGTAGTATGTATGTATGTTTGTATGTATGTATATTGTTGTATGATAAGTGTATTTATAAATTAGATTATAATTTGTGCTATTATGTTTTCCCTTCTATTATTATTACTCGCGTTGTCTACATCTCTGTTATCTTCTCTCCTATCGCAGGTGTGCTAGAGTGAGTGATGCTCGCGAAGATGGAGGTGGCGCACGTGAGGGAGAGGCAGCATATGCGCCCTCGCGACCCTAGCCGCCGCAGGATACGGAGATGCCCTGGGCGTCGGGAATCCCAGGCCGATTTCCGGCCACCGTAGGCATGAGCTTGCGGACGGCGAGTAATGGGTAGCTTGCTGTCCGGTAAGGACCAAGCCCAAGTCGACGGCGCGTTGTGTTCCACGCGCGCCTCAAAGAGATGTCAGCACAACAAATAATGGGGCCCGCAAAGGCCGATGTCTGCCAGGGGTGCGGGTTTGTTCGAAAGAGATACCACAGCCCCTGGCATACGGGCTACTGAAGGAACACGGGAGGGTTTTAGTCAGTAAAAGTCTGACACGCCCTCCTGCTCCACCCAGAGCGGAAGAAGTCATTTGATGATTTCCCACACAAAAAAAAGGTGTGCTGGAAGAGATTTCTGTAGAAATAAGCATTACCTCTGTACATATTTTTATATTCCTTTATTCTTGTCTGTTTATATGTGTGTGCATAAATGGTTAAATAAATACGAGTAAATACAGTAGAATTTGGATATAACGACCCTCAAGGGGCCGGCAGCACTTTGCCGTAGATACTTACCGGACGACCTGACGCACAAAACGACCGGATAATTGAAGTTTGTTTCCGGTTTTTTATTAATATTACTCAAATTCTTATAATGAAATAATAACAAAGTTAGAATAATAATAAAAAGTTAGATAAATCGAGAGACCCCGTCAGAAACGAAGTTCTTTTTCACATTTCAAGATTTTAAAACAAAAAATAATCTCGCAGCCTGATCTTGGATTTACATTTTGACCTCACTATCGGCTTTAGCACACTAAAAAACTATGAAAACGACCACCATGACAAAACATTAGAAAATTTTCGCACTCTTTCAGATTTATATTTTGAGCAATGCATGTATGAGCGCTTTTTCGAGTGACGATTTCTACCACTCAACACTACTGCTATCGCCAGCCGCGTTAAAGAACTTCGTTCCAATAAAATACTTTTCAATTTTACAAACATTAATAGTAATTATTACAAAAAATAGGCCCAGTATTCATACTGTCCATATTTATACTGTGGTAGATGGTAGGTACCATTTATACGTTATGTGAATTTGTGTTTCAGTGCGATAATCCGGAGTCGGCTAGTGTAAACTATCATTAAGTGATTGTTTACATAGTAAGCTAATTTAGTTAATTATATTTAGATCTGTAACCTTTCAACTTGTATTTGGCTAGCGAGTAGATGAGTTGTATAAACGAACATAGCCGACATAGTTTAGCTTGCGTACTCGTAGCGTAGAACAAATAAGTTTTATTAAAGTTATGTAAAAGCTGTAGTATCAAAATGAACAAACTTTTGCCGGGTACCAGTTTTTTTATTATTACCCCTCCACAATTTTGTGTAGGTAGGTATTTATAAGAATTAGCTATACGGATTGCAGGGACATCGGCGTGCAAACAAACTGAAACCATGAATTCAGCACATGATTTTAGAATCCTTAGCCTAAAAGTTTTGCGTGTTATAAAAAAGCTGCTGTAAAGTGCAATATCCGTACCTACGCGGTCAAAATGTGTGGAATAGGTAACTTTTTTTAAATAACCGACAAAATATGTCAACACGTAGCGTTTCAGAGTCATGTACTGAATCCATCCAATCATGGTAATACATGGTGGTGGCCCAGTGGTAACGGCCGCGACTTGCGAGTTGTAGGTCGTGCGTTCGAACCCAGCCAGGTGCATTACTTTGTGTAAATAATTTCATCGCCACTGCTCTCTAACGGTGAAGGAAAACATCGTGAAGAAACCGGCATGTCCTAGAACCAAAAATTCGAAGACATGTGACATCTACCAACCCTAACTGGGCATCGTGGATTACGGCCCGCTCCCTCTCACGTAGAGGAGGCCGGTGTCCCAGCAGGGGGAACGTCATAGGCTGAGTATATATGTATGGTAACAGGGTGCGCGTCGATGTCCCTGCCACGCTGTATAACGTACCCCAATAGTTACTAGGTACTTCATACTGCACCTACTCATTTAGATATTACGATCGTTTAGTTCACTCTGTTGAGAGTGGACTAAACAAACTTTTATGAGGGGTTGCCCCCAACCCCTAATAATTAATGTGTCCACTGGACTCCTGAATATAGTTTATTCACGACCCTTGGGGGTCGAGAGTGGATTTTATTTTCCAGCCAAGTTTTAGTTTCCTCACGACCCCCAAAGTAGTCTGTACCTTACTGTTTCAAAATATTAATTTTAGGTACTTACTGAACTAGGGGTCGACAGTGGACGAGGTGATTACGATTTTGGTGAGAGATTCGTTCAAATCGAGTAAATGCTCCAGTTACTCGGTGAAATAGACATTCCTTTTGTTGTGAACTGAAAATGCATTTTTTTCAATGGGACGTTGGTATGCATTTTTGAATAATAGGTTTTGCCATCATTTACACATCCTATCTGTTAATCCAGGTTATAAACTATTTGTGTGCTTAATTTCATCCAAATACGTTCAGGCGTTTTTGCGTGATTAAGTAACAAACAGACAAACATCTAAATGTCCAAACATACAAACATTCACATTTATAATATCATATCAAAATCAAAATATTTTATTTCTCATAAACCTGCATGGGCACTTATGAAACGTCAGAAGATAGGTGCACGGTTCCAATTTGTTGCTTTCTATGGAGAAGAGCCGGCAAGAAACTCCACGGTTATCTACTCTTTTATAAATAGTTGGCTTTAACAATGTTTTCAAATTACAGTTATAATAGGTATGGGAGGACAGTGCAGGCGTGTCATTATTTACCAGGTACTTATAGGAATGAAAATACAGAATAGAAGATCGTCTGCAAATCTAGTTTGTAAGGCCTACAACGTTCTCCTATTCACAATATATAAAATAATCTACATAAACAAAATGAACCACAAGTGACATGATTTCCAAGACAATCACAAAAAAATAGTCGAAATTAAAATTAATATATAATTTCAAATAATGACGAGAATATGTCAGACATTGTAAAAAATAAAAAGAATACAAAATAACATTATAATTTGGGGGCAGTTAATAGACTTTCACATAGTTATGCTGTGAATGAGGTACCAGGGAAGCCATATATGCAGAAGGAATTAATGCCAAACTTCTGGAGTCTTTTATCTTTTAATATTATTTTTTGATAAGGACACGTTTCATGTGAGTAGAACTTTCCATGGCTAAGTTCTGTAACTCACTTTGGCGACTTGTTGTAGAAGTGGGTACTGTTTGTTATGAATGACTTGCTACTTTTAGTTAATCTAAATTTTGGAATCACAATGGTGCCGATTCTGTTGTCACAAAATTCTCTAAACTAGACTAAAAATCACCAAAATTTAGTTTATTCCTGTCAAACGACGATTTCCTATTCTGAAATTGACCAAAGTGACACAACTTAACTATATTTTAGTATGACAGCACTAAGATTGTACTGAATTATTAGTTTAGTGAAAATAGTAATTTTGCTATTCTGTTGTTGTCAATTTCATTATTCTATTCAACCTAAAATTTTGGTTGTCTGACTAAATCTGACTATTTTTAATCGCGATTAAATAGGTGTGGAATAAAATTAGTTGTCAAGAACTAAAATTCACGCAGACACCTCGACTTCTGGTGCAAAAATAGTACTGTTTTTTTTTTCTTTTCTTTTGCTTATATCTCGAAAATGGTGTGTCCTATCGCAAAAATAATGAAAATTTCGACCCCCTTTATAACACCCCATGCACCTCTAAAACTCAACATGTGGGTAATAATTTTTCATATTTTCCATCCAAAAAGTGAAAATTCCATATAAATCACGTCGAGGCTGCCGACCCCTGCGCGCCTCTGGCTCTAAAAAAAAACACGGGGTAGGGCAAACAAGTACCACGTTGCGAAGCCAAAACAAACCATGCGCGAGTCGCGATTGTCAAATTCGATTTTAGTTGTGTCAAAATAGTTTTTTAATTTAGAGATATTTTTTTGCAGAATAGCGTTAAGATTCTCATAGTGAAAAGTAAGGATTTTTAGTTATAGTTTAGTTAGTTTAGTTCGGTGTACAACAGAATCGGCACCAATATCATCTTTACTACGTGTTTTCAGATTATGAAAATCGCATCTTTGTTTTTTGAAAGATCTACGTTTTTGCGAACATACAAGATATTTTCTAGGATAAAGAGAGACAGAGTTAGTATTTCGCTGAATTTGTTTCTGAGAGAGTCGCGAGGCCCCATTTTATAGATTGCGCGGATTGCCCTCTTTTGTAAAATTAAAATTGAATCTACGTCAGCTGCCGATCCCCACAGCAAAACTCAAAAACTCAAATTCAAAGCATCTATTTCAAATAAACCAATTACAGGCACTTTTGAATTGTCAAGGTCGGTGAGTTAAAAAGATGAAGCTAGTTGCCCATTCCAAAGCGTAGGTACCTATGGAGAAGAACGGGCAAGAAAGACATAATACTGTGGAAATAAGCAAAGTAAACTAACCTAGCTGTGGCTACATTAGTCAACTGCCTTAATTTTCTAACTGCGTAAGCAGCTGAGCTTAATCTACTTGAAAGAGTTCTAATGTGGGCACCCCATTGCAATTTTGAATCTAAAGTCATTCCCAAAAATACAGTTTCCGAAATAGCATCTAGTTTCTTGCCATAAGGTTTTAAATTTAGACCTACTTGGGGTACATTTGATAACGAGAACTTAAGGTGACACTTGTCCACATTTTTTCCATATAAACTTCGGGAGGGTTTTACTCCACTGTTTGACTATGTACATCAAAAATTAAACATTGTATGGTTTTGTCTCGTTATTATTATTGTCTGTACGGAAACAGAATACTAAAATAAAAACCTATTAAAAAGTTATGAGCCAACAAAGATTAGTTTTTCTTGCTAATTTAACCTAACTTTGAGCGTGTTTATGTAATAAAAGGAGTGTAAAATCTCGAAAACCAAGACGGTACCGACAAAGTTCAATTAACATTAAGTTCAATAAACTTTATTGGTCATTGATTTATGCAGTGGTTTTTTCATAAAACCTGATCTTCTGAAAGACTTTTCTTAATTTTTTCGCGATTTTTTTGCCAAAAATGCTCCTGCATCTCACTCAATAACGTTGTGCGTGTAGACTAGCGTCTAATGCTCACCACTGATACTATCTCTGTCTGATACGAAGCCTGGTGAGACAGCGTGATTTTTAGCCAGGCCCACCAGTGAGTTCGAGCCCGCGCAAAGTGTCCCCTTAAGACATTTAGTTTAGTTTCAAATATAGTAGGATTGGCCAGGACCACGTTCTTGGAAAGGGGGTGAAAACATGTTCATATAAAATATAAGAAACTAATAATCAGGTAAAATCGAATAAAATTAAAACAAAGTAGATCTAAAATCACGAGCACAGAACATATCTGTAAACAAATAGCCGGCAACTGCACGTCGTGACTGACAAAAAGGCTGAACTCAGCATGATGCTTTGCTATGGAGGACCCACAGCTATGTACTGATTTTGATTGGTCATCCGAAAGCGGAGTACCTACAGAACGAAGTCAACAAACCGGGGTACTTAAACTTTCAAAGTAAACATACTTTAAAAATATGTAATAATTATTGGTGGGCACCATAAAAAAGTATCGCAGAATGGGTGATCTCCACCGTAGGCGCGGGCTTTCGGTCAGCGAGTAATGGGTAGCTTGCCATCCGGTAAGGACCAAGTTCAAGTCGACGCCGACAGCACGCGCGCCTGAAATAGATGTCAGCACCAACTGGTGGGGTTTGAGACTGATGCCTGCCAGGGGTGCGGGTAGTTCGAAAGAGATACCGTGGCCACTGGCACACAGGCAACTGAAGGAATACGGGTGGGTTTTAGTCAGTAAAAGTCTGACACGAAGAGCGGCAGAAGAAATTCGATGATGTTCTACCACAAAAAAAAAATGGATTATCTTCTTTACCTAATTAATCGATACTCATACATATGTATATCAATAGCCAGTACATGGCTAATTCGCTAATCCAAGATTATAATTTGGCTTATCCATAATCTGATAATGTCGTAACATCCCAGTATTTGTACTTCAAAACCCGATCACTGCATTATTAGTTTGTTACTAATTTAATAAAGACTAGGTAATTTGAAAACGCCTGCTACCTATTCAATAACCATTTGTGATTTTAATTACACGTAATGCCTTTGTGTTCCGTTAATCCACAAAGGCGTGTTAAGGGCCATAAAGGCTTTAAATGATTGATACACGATTACCGGATTAAACAATAGTTGAACAGATGAACTAGAAGGACACACTGTATTCTATAAAACAAAGGCATTAATTAAATCGACCCTATAATTATTCCCATTTTGCTCTCCTAAAATATTATAAAATCAAAAATGAGCACAGTCATTATATTAATATTATAATACTCTCGTTAACCTTAATTAATATCTACTTTGGGGTCCTACAGATACCAAATAGCAACATAACTGCGTTCATTAATTAAAAAAGTGACCATCATTAGGAGGTCAACAATTTTATTGAGGAACAGTTAAATATTTCCCTGAAACAAAACATAGGTTTAGCTGTTACTTATAACAAGGATACATTTTTAACCAGTGCACAAACTTAAACCATGAATTCAGCATAGCATTCTAAACCCCCTAGCGTTGAAATTTTTCGTCGGTTATACAAAAAAAAATCTGCTGTTCCATACATTTTGACAACTATGAAACAGCAGATTTTTTTTTGTATAACCGGCGAAATATTTACCCCCGTGCCTCGGAAAGCACGTTAAGTCGTTGGTCCCGGCTGTCATTTGTGGATCTTTGACAGTCGTTAGGGGTCGTCAAAAGCCCGAAAATCTGACAGCCAGTCTTACCAAGGGGTATCATATTATCCAGTAACTGGGTTGTGGAGGTCAGGCAGGTAGTCGCTCCATATATAATACTGGTACTCAGCTGCATCCGGTTAGACTGGAAGCCGACCCCAACATAGCGCATAAACTTTTCTTCGGTTATACAAAAAAACCTGCTGTTTCATAGAAAAGTGCAATACCAACGCGGCCAAAATGTATGGGACAGCTGATTTTTTTTTTGTATAACCGATGAAAAATTTCTACGCCCCTAGCGTAGAAATTAGAATAATATGCTGAATTCATGGTCACAGTTTGCGCACTGGTGAAAAACTTATCCTGTATACATAATTTCTACCTATTTACGTGATGTTAAGTACTAATTAGAATTTAACGGAACCAAATCGAAAAATAAGTACTTTAATACCATGATTAGTGTCCTAATGATAAGTACTTACTTGGATTTCAGTAGATATGATATGAGGAGCACTGGTGGCTCAGTGTTGTCGGGCCCGACCTACGAGTAGTAGTAGTTCGAACCCGGGCTGGCGCGTTACCTTTTGTTGTTTATTTTCATAACCACTGCTCTTAAAATGGTAAAGGAACATCGTGAGGAAAACCCATTACACGATTGACGATTTTCTTAATGATAATTCACTGACTGACTGACATAGTTACTCTGATTGACATAATAATTTTGTTGCTGGTTTTTATTTATGTTTGACATTATATAGTTTTTTTTTATTGCTGTGACCACGCTGACATTTTGATTTGTATTTTTCCTTTTTTATTTTTCTATTTTTATTTGTAATACCAATTTTTATTAGAAATGTAAGCCTTTGCATGCCCATGTGACGGTAAAATATGGAGAAACTTATTATAAAAAATAAAAAAAAACATCTGTATACTGTAACCATGTTTGCAACTCCCCCGATTGGGTTCCCGCATTGTCGTTGCGGGGGGGCTCAGTAACCGTGGTCCCACACACGGTGAAGCCAAGACGAACCCAAAGGTGGGGCCGCTCGTCAGGGCTTTTGCCTCAAACCGACGACGTAGCGGCCAAAAAGTAGGTTGCGGTGAGGTGCACCGCAACTGAGGAGGGCCGCGATGTCGAATGGGAGGCACCGCGGTTGAGGGTTACGGGCTGCGGCGGAGGAGGAGTGCCGGTACTTTTGAGTAGCGCTCTTCCCTTCCGTGGCCTGGACGGGGCCGCCACCGTTTGATGGCGGACGCGGTGGGGCCGCAGGGGAAGAGGAGTGCCGGTATAGCGTTGGCCGCTCTCCCTATCCCCTGCGGCCGAAAAGTGGTAGGCGGCGGGGCCACTGTGTTGACCCGTCGCAGGGTGACCGAGGGGTCCACAAGGGCCGATGCCTGCCAGGGGTGCGGGTTTTTCGAAAGAGATAACGCCGCCCCTAGCACACGGGCAACTAAGGGAACACGGGTGGGTTTTAGTCAGTAAAAGTCTGACACGCCCTCCTGCTCTACCCTGCAGGAGAAGTCATTTGATGATTTGCCACAAAAAAAAAAAAAACTATGTTTGCAAAGAAATAAATTATTTGATTTGATTTGATTTTGACATGTCCTAGAACCAAAAAAATCGAAGAAATGTGACATCCACTAACTAGGCTCGCGTGCTGGATTACGACGTAATCTAAGACGAGGCCTGGGTCCAAGCAGTGGGAACACTCATAGGCAGATTATGCTCATGCTATAGACATCAGCAGCAATGACTGTTTACAGTCGTAGTTATAAATTACTAAACTCCATCATATCTGGTAATTATTATTTACTAAGGCGGTGAAGTCAAATATCTTTGTCAATAGAATTTAGTGAGTTACACTGTATGGTGTAGAACTTGGGTCAAAATGGCGCATAATTAACCCATAAAAGCTAATATTATTAAAAGAAGCTATTTGCTTTTTGTCTACTTGTATGTTATGCTTTCATGCTAAAACGACTGATCGAATCTGAATGGAACATTTAGCACATGGGTAGACCATGACCGGGATTAGGACATAGACAATGATTTTTATCTCGATTTTTTTCCCGTGAGACTTATGCGGGTGAAACCGCGTCTAGTCTATACGACAAAATAGTTTCAATGTAGCCCAGTTGCATTACATCACAATATTTTAGATATATCAAGGAGACAACCCTCGAAACGGCATGAGTCTTCAGTTGTTCGTAAAAGCGATGCTTTCTTTCCAACGAGCAAACAACAGACATTTAGCGTAAACAGGATAACTTTTTACCAGTGCACAAACTGTAACCATGAATTCAACATTTCATTTTAGACAAATTTTTCGTCGGTTTTACAAAAAAACAAAACAGTTATTTCGTACATTTTGACCGCGTAGGTATTGCACTTTTCTATGACACGGCTGATTTTTTTTGTATAACCGACGAAAAATTTCTACTTTAGGGGGTAAAAAATGATATGCTGAATTCATGGTTACAGTTTGCGCACTGGATAAAAATGTACCCTATATGGTATACCTACAAGGTGTAACAGAATAAACACAAGGCCTGAAAGTTTGTCCCTGGGTGAGCTTTTTTTCAAAAAATATTTATTTTAGCTTACCTACCGTCGATTGAGGCAAACAAAATTCAATCTTGTGTCTGTGTGCCAGGGGCGGTGGTATATCTTTCGAACAGCCCGCACCCCTGGCAACATCTCGCACCTCTGGCAACTTAACTGGTCCTTTCGATTCGAAGAAAATTGCCTGTGACAGACAGACAGGCAGACGAGTGATCCTATAAGAGTTTCGTTTTTCCATTTGCATTCGGACGTACGGAACCTTAAAAAATCCCACTCACAGATGACCAGTAATAAAATTATAACAGAGCAGACGAGTCAAGGAGTGGAGACCACGTTTCGTTAAGCGTCGCGTGGGACGCCCTTTAGCTAGATGGACTGACGACCTGAAGAAGGTGGCTGGGATTAACTGGATGCGGAAGGCGGAGGACAGGGTATTATGACGCAGCCTGGGAGAGGTCTACGTCCAGCAGTGAACTGTGATAGGCTGAGATTATTGGTGTATTACTTTTGCAAAAAAAAATATGGAAACCACCAGACAACTTGAATATACCACTTTTGGTTGTAGAGTGCCCCTTGTTTACCGATTCTTCGTTATTTATGAATTTACTACTTTGTTGTTCTTCAATAACGTAGTTATTTAAGCCACTTTTGTCTTTTCAAATGCCTACAGTCGTCTTTATTTGGGGCAAGGTCGCACCTCGATTGAATAGCCTTCTCAGTTGATCCGAGCGATGATTCAA
This sequence comes from Polymixis flavicincta, assembly GCA_949987655.1. NCBI lineage: Eukaryota > Metazoa > Arthropoda > Insecta > Lepidoptera > Noctuidae > Polymixis > Polymixis flavicincta. The sequence continues at coordinate 10,381,388 of OX465180.1, read as the reverse complement.
ATATTATTTTGAGGCAACAGTAAATTTATATTTTTGTATAATCCGACCCGTTCAGAATTCTATTATGATGTGATGAAATTCCTTCTATTATGATATTGATAGCCTAATAGGAGGAACTTAACAGAATTCTAAACGGATCGGATTAAATGTTATGTTAGACACTCACTGTACGACATGTGTACTGAGAACTGAAATATGTCGGGATAAAGACTACCTTTCCACGAAATTGGTTCAATTCCATTTTAGTTGATGTGTGTTCATATCCTTTTCAGCTTGAGGACACCGGTTTTAGCACGAGCACATTATATTTACTTCGTTTTAGGACTTTATTCATATTAACGGGTAATAACAATTTTACCTGTAGGAAAAATTTAAAACAAAATACTATAGTTGTATTTTTTGTTTTTTAAATCGTTCGAATTTACGTTACCGTTCGTTCTAGGGTCTCGGAATCTACGGAACGGGACAGACTGCAGGACTGGTTTCATTTCCAAAATTACATAATAGATTTATCAATTCTATAATAATTCTAGGATTTTAAGAAATTGTTTCTCACAGTTTAAACTTAAGTATCTACTTCACAAATCATGTAGTTTTATGTTTAGTTAATTTGATTAATGTACCTATTTAGTCGTCAAAAAAACGTTTTTGTGATGGTCTTTTGTTTTTAACAAACGTGGGAGTATACAGTTGCGCTAAGATGGGATTACAAAACTACGATTATTATAGGCATTGACATACAAAAAACCTAATCAGTCTCGAACAAAAGTAACAATCAAAACCTGTCCCCAATTATACGTGGTTGGTTTTAAGTAGTTATGTTAAAAAAAAAAAAAATTGCAAATTCATCCTTACCGCATTACTTAATGGTACACTAGTCGCGGGCTCGAACTCACTGGTGGGCCTGGCTAAAAAGCACGCTGTCTCACCAGGCTTCGTGTCCGACAGAGGTAATAACAGTGATGAGCAGTTAGACGCTAGTCTACACGCACAACATTATTGAGTGAGCTGCAGGATCAGTTATAGTAAAACAGGCGCGTAAAAAATTAAGAAAAGTCCTTCGGAAAATCGGGTTTTCTGAAAAAACCACTCCATAAATCAGTGACCAATTAAGTTTGTTTTCGATAATTGAACTTTTACACTCCTTTTATTACTTAAACACGCCCAAAGTTAGGTTAAATTAGCAAGAAAAACTAATCTTTGTTGGCTCATAACTTTTTAATGGCTTTTTATTTTAGTATTGAATAAAATAAATCATACAAAAAATTAAATTTAAAATTTAAAAAACCCCCGACCCAAACAAAAACTCTAAGAAGTAAAAAATAATATTTATAGGTCTTTTAATTTGAACGTAATATTTTGATCAGGGCATTGTCAAATCGGGGGACGGCTAGGCCTCTGTTTGGCGTTTTATTGACCGTCCCCCGACTTGACAATGCCCTGATCAAAATATTACGTTCAAATTAAAAGACTCAGTTCAAGGTTATTTTTTTCGTCTAATATCATTGAAGTAACATAATCCCAAATTTTGAGTTGATCAGACCCATGGAAGAGGCTAAAATCCCTGTTTCAACCAGAAAAGAGCTGATAATCTTCAAACGGCTGAACCGATTTTGATGAAACATGTCTAAGAACACTCCCGACTAAAACACCTTTCAAAGAAAATAAACTAAATCAAAATCGGTTCATCCGTTCGGGAGCTACTTTGCCTCAGACAGACACACACACACACACACACACACACACACACATACACACACAGACACGTCAAACTTATAACACCCCGTCGTTTTTGCGTCGGGGGTTAAAAACCATACCCCCCCTTATTCATAAACGTTGCTTAAAGTTGAGTAATGATTAGCGTCTGTTTAACCATACATTTTTGACGTTTAAACATCATTTAACTTTAATCATCGTTTATGAATATGGCCCACCATGTTTAAGTTTTGATGTACATTGTCAAACAGTGGAGTACAACCCTCCCGAAGTTTGTATGGAAAAAATGTGGACTTGTTTCACCTTAAGGTGATTTTTACAAAGCAATGTTCATTAAGACTGAAAGATGAGTGACGGTACTATTTGACACCTGCGCACATTGCGTCCTATGTATGCAGACGTTTTTGAGACGCTGTTTGTGTATCTTGGGTTTTTTGAATATCACTATATATTATCACTATCGTTTTGTTGTGATGCTGTAGAAGGTACACACGGCTGATGTTATCTGAGGCGTGTTAACCACTCAAACAATATGCACTCAAAGACATCCCAATTAGCATGTTGGTTTAGAGGTTGTTTCGTACAAGAACAATTGGCCTACATAGTAAAAGGTTTTAATTAATTAATAGCTACCGTTTATATTTATTTTGACAATATATGTACACCCATATTTGAAGAAACGAACAGGTAAAAAGTAAGTATGTACAAAGGTGATGCTTATTTCTAAAGAAATCTCTTTCAGCATACCATCGATAGGAAAGTAGATAAAGAGATGTAGACAGCGTGTGTAAGAGTGAAAGAGAAAATATTTTGCATAAAATCAAAAACAATTCACGATTAAAAAAAAAAAAACATTACTGTACTTACAGACATATACCTACATACTTCGAAAATATGCAATTTAAATAATAAATACCTACACACGCAACTATGACGAAGTGGAAAGATAGTGTTTTTTCATTCATTTCCCGGCCCTTTCGGTTCGAAATTATTCACTAGTCACGAGCGCTACGGTTCGGTTAGGATACGGCCTAATGGCATATTATGTTGTTGGCGCAGTTCGAGTCCGCGTCGTTTGTTTTCGTGAAAAGTTATACAATATGTTTTTATAGAGGGTTTGGTAACAAATTATCCTATGGTTTCCGATACTGCTGTAGCCGTTGAATTTGCCCGATACTAGATTTAGTCGGCTCATTGGATTCCTTATGAAGTAAGTTTTCTCCAATTATGATATTTTTCAGTTTTGAGCAGATTTACAGCCAATATTAGACGACATCTTAAACTATTTTGCTTCAATCACTGCCATAGCGATTGTATTTGCTCGGCACTAGAATATAATTTTTAGGCTGATTGCATTCCTTTTGATCCAAGCTTTCTTTGATTGGGATTTTTATATGAAACGACACATGGAGTTATTTTATTATAGTCAACTTCATATTAATTTTTAACCCAAATATTTTTGTATTTTCTCTTCATGCCTTAGCAGTGCTTTGTCAACTCTTGACAACCACATCAGAATAAGTGTTCTAACAAAATACGTTTTTGCGCTATACGAATTGGAATTTCGACTCTTAGTGGAAAATAGAGGTTCGCGCGCATGCGCATGCATTACGTGTGACGTTAGGTATAGGTAAAATGTCCCGCCCAAAAAATGTTATAAACATGACCTACCTTTAGTATGCTCAATCACTACTCTAGCATTAAAACTCTCGTAAGTATTAGCGGTAATCTTACATGTTTTTGTCGCTGTATTTTTATACGTTGATTTCAAATGTTATATTAGATAAATATTTGTACCCATTTCTTCTGCAAACGCTGCCAGACTCGTCACGATAGTGAATTGCGAAACCAGAATGCCAATTAAATTGTGAATATGTTGAACTTTTTTTAAGGTTATTTTCTAAGGGGCTTGTGGTTAAGTAATAACAACCGCACGAGTCGATTGATGAGGTTAAGCTACGCATGCCGCGGTTGGTCCGTGGATTGGTGACCATCTTTACATAGCAAGACCCCTCCGTGCCTCGGAAAGCACGTTAAGCCGTTGGTCCCGGCTGTTATTCGTGGATCTTTGACAGTCGTTACAGGTCGTCAGAAGCCCGAAAGCCTGACAACTGATCTTACCAAGGGGTATCATAGTTACTGGGTATAACGTAGTTGCGTTGTGGAGGTCAGATAGGCAGTCGATGTAGAGTACTACAATTCAGATGCATCCGGTTAGACTGGAAGCCGACCACAACATAGTTGGGAAGAGGCTAAGCAGATAATTTTTTAGTTACAGAAACGGTTTTGTTTTTGGTATTTATCTCTTGGAAAAGTAATGTGTATATGAATAAGTTTGGTGTATCCCCTCTTGTCATAGCCACTTTTGGGCTGTGTCAAGAGGGTTATTTTCCAGTGAACCCTGATATTTCGTGTGTGACAACGCGTGGTACACATTTCGCATGTTTTATTGATTAAACGTAATGGATTCTTCCAGGTCATTCGTTTTGTTATTACAGCAATATATTAGCTTTATGAGACATTTTATTATTGCTGTTTCCGATAAGATTTTCAGGTTTTGTTACAATTTATTTTTATTTCTATTTTGACATTTTAATAGTCTTTAACTCAGATACTTTAAATGTTCTACCAGTCAATATAAGCTAGGTTACTAGACCGTAAAACTACTATTCGCTAAACGAGTTCCAGGCATTACTTTATCGATACGTGAACACGGTACTGTAAAGGTTGTTTGCAAAAGACGACCTTACGTGGTCCAGGCTTGTAATAAATAACTTTAATAACATTCAAACTAATAGATCAGCCAAGTTAATATAGAGATAGAATAGCAGAAAAAAACAGTAGGCCGAAAATGGGGTGACAAGCCGGAGGAAAAAGATAAAAACTCAAAAAATAAAAAAATAAAAAATACAACCGACTTCCGGAAAAACACTACAAAATAACTTAAATTTCGGTAGTCGGTGACTTAGGAGGTGTTTTGAATTTTTTTGTTTAAAGTTATTTTTTACTTTGTAGTGTTTTTCCGGAAGTCGCTTGTTTTTTTTAACTTTTGTTTTCACTTTTTAATTATAGTTACCACACCACTCACACCAATTCCAAATTTCACTATCCTTGGGGTAAAAAAAATTATATTTATGCGATAGCAACAATCGCGGTTGATATGCTGTAATTTTTTTTAAGAGTTCCGTTGTCTGTCTCCAAAACGCTTCATCAGATCTATATAAAATTTTAATGGGATCCTTTCGAACAAAAAAGAATTTTGCAAATCCGTTTATTTATGGCGCAGTTATGCCAAAAGTATTCTTTTACAAAAAAAAAAAAAAATCGAATTGATAACCTCCTTTTTGAAGCCAGTTCAAAATAAGCTTCGTAGAACGATTTCTAGGGCTACCCACCTACAAAACATAACAAAGGTGTTTCATTATTCGATCTCGGTACACAGAGAACCTCAGGTTTTCATAGTACCTACTAGAATTAAGCGTGTATCATTATTCTTCGACGCGGCACTGTGTATTACTGATCACATGAAGCGACGTGGGGCCCTGGTGACTTGTACGCACGGCTACACATCAAGCTATACATTTCCAATATAAGCTGATCTCGCATTGTATAAGATTTCCGTACAAAGCGAGATCAGCGTAAACTGGAAATGTATAGCTTGATGTGTAGCCGTGTGTACCACACGCTTTGCTTGCAATGCCTATTTCAGGCACCAGTCTCTCATAAATGTAAACTTGCCCACAGCTAGTTTTAAGCGTTACTACTGTACATTTGTGAAGAGAAAATAAATATACTTTACTTTATTTTTACTTTACATTGACGGGTTTGAACACTTTACAACTGCTGTCTTCGAATATTTCACGCTGCAGAATGTCATCATCTAGCATAGCCTTTTCTCAACTATGTTGTGGTCGGCTTCCAGTCTAACCGGATGCTGCTGAATACCTATATTTTACATAGAACGACTGCCTATCTGACCTCCATAAACCAGTTCTGGGTAATACGATACCCCTAGGTAAGACTGGTTGTCATAATTTCGGGCTTCTGACGACCTGTAACCACTGTTAAAGTTCCACAAATGGGATACGGGACCTACGGCTTAACGTGCTTTCCGAAGCACGAAGGGGTCTTGGTATGTTAAGATGGTCACCCATCCACCGACCAACTGCGGCAAGCGTAGCTTAACCTGATCTATAGACCCGTGCGGCTATTATTACTTAGCCACAAGCCTGTAGAATGTCCCACCATTAAATATGTGATGTGAGTATGCATCCATCACTCCATAAGAACATCTGGTTATTCGATCAAAAATGTTGTTACTATAATCATTTCATGTAATTCAACATACTGTTGGCAATTAACAACATTATAACTAGAAAATGATTATCAAGGGTTTTTGCACATAATAAGTGAATTATTCTTAGCGTACAATGCGGAATTCTCAGAATTTGTGGTTTTTCCATTACTTAATGTTGTATATTAAATTGCTATTCTGCTTTATTAAACCTTAATAGGTATGATAATCAACTAACCTTTTTAAGCTTTAAGGATCCTAGTTGCATTTTTGATATAGCAACATGCGGTAAATAGTGCGTTTTGTTTTTACAAAATCAATTACAAAACTCGTTTATTCAAATTTGGCTGAGAATCAGCACTTTTCGAACAGCAAATAACGTAAAGACAGTCAAGTCCGCCAAAAACGAGGGCGTTTTGAAGAGAGGACCCTTCACTTCCTGGAGCTTTAGCTGGGAAGAAGAAATGGCGTAACAAACTCCCCAGCAGCACAGCTGTTTCTTAAGGGCCCCCAAAGACAAGCGCGTCTCGTTGGTGCGACGCGATTCTGCTAGAACATATTCCCCGAAGTTATCATTGAAATTGTTCTACAAGTGTCGAGCCTCTTTGCGGGAGACATATGTTAGGTAAACTTGATTATATACAATAGTAGGTATGCAAAGTATTAAACATTAAACGAGACACAAGAACATTAAATTATTTCATTTGCCATTTGAACATTAAATTTCGTCAATTATAGCATTTAACCTGACTTTGGCTGTAGCGAAAAACATAGAAATCTTGCTCTTTGTGACTGATTGTGTTAATTTTGCTGTAACATTCCGCTCGCAGTGAGCACACGTGAGGATGCCTTGTCTTACTTTATGCCGTGATCTATTAAGTTTAAGTTAGACGGCGGAGTTTTGGCGGGATCGCGTTGGAACATGTCGCACGAATTTTCATTTTCATGAAATTTTGTGAAATAGCGAATTCAATTGTATATATGGTAGTGAATTATTCAATTTAGTTACGTGTGAGTGCACAAGTATAGTGAAGGTGAAAATAAGTGACTACGTTAGTCACTTATTTTCGTAACCTCCCAATAACTCTTAATAGGTTGTTGTAAAGTTACTACCGCTTTACAATAACTTTGACTTGACTGACTATGACTTTTTTGTAACTTCGTGCCTGTTATCGGGCCATTTACTTGATTGAAAAGTAAAATTACTTGACACTGGGTAAATGCACAAACCGTGCGAAGCCAAAACCCAAAAAAAAAAAAGAAAAAAAAGTTAGACGGCATCTCTCTTGTCATCTGATAAATGATTTTATTCCCGTAAGTAGGTTTGTACAAACACTTTTACACGTCAATCATATTTTTTTAAACTAGATCAGGTCGGCGTTTCCTATCTGACTACTCTGAGAAGAAAGGCCGAAAAAAACTCAAAGGTCACAGTCTCTTTTAAAGTGCAGGCATAATCTTGGTCAGATCATATGAAGACCATGTGGATTGGTGTCTGAAATGGTCTTTTGAGGAAAGAACCACACAGATTGAGTAGACCTGTCCATTCAGTGCACGCATACGGCTCAACTCAGAACTTGAGGAGCTCAACGATTTGACGAACAATACCAAAGAAAGGACATTTGGGTAGGCCGCATAAAGTACTCAAACTGCCAGATTAACATTAAAAACGAACTGAGAAAGAGATGAAACACAAAAACAATAATACCACATAGTCCTCACATTCAAAATAATTAAAACAATAATAATGTTATACTTCTCAAAGTAAATATTCATATCAAAGTGTTTAAAATAATAATCAAATGTCAAAGAGGTTAGCAAAACAAAAAAAAAACAACATTCAGTAAACAAAATTGGAGAAGGTCAATCTCAAGCTTTTTTGTCCTATCTTTAACGATATAAAATGCGCAACTTACGTTTAATGAATGATCTAAATTTATTGAGAGTTCGATCTTGAACATGGCTTGGATGTTTATTATAAAAGCGTATACATTGACATCTGAATGACCCACCTAGTTTCTTGAGCTTTGTTGATGGTACAACAGTGTTTGTTCCTATTATATATACTATGGATATCACTGTATTTTTTAAACAATTTAATATAGTGTATGGGCATATAAAGGATTTTCAAAAATATACTGTGAAGGCACAGTCATTACATTAATCTCCTTAAATTTCTCTCTGAGAGAGTGTGTCGGACATAATTTATAAATTGATCGAACAGCTCTTTTCTGCAAAAATAGTCTGAATATCGGCGGCATTTCCCCACAATATGTAGAATACCATACGATATTACACTAGCTAAAGTACACTAAGCGAGCTGTCTCTATATCAGTTATCTAGCTCATAGTTATCTAGCTCTCGTTTCCTATTCCTTCTTGCACAATGAAACGTGCAGAATTGTCAAAGGATGAAAGACGCGAGTACTATTGCGATAATTCTTTGTCGCCTTTCTTCAGATGTCAATACTCAATTTAGTTACCTATTCCAAATTGTAAACGGAGGCGGTAATTTTAACAAAGTCATGATCAGTGTGGGCCCTGCTGTGTACTGCAAAGTAGGAGAAAGGAAGAAAACTCATTGGGTGCCATTTCTGAACATAATGAAATCGTTGGAACAAATGCAAACACTACTTCGTTTACTTTTAGAATTCGAATTCAATGTTTGTAAGTTAAAAAAAAAAAACCGGACAGTAGATCATAAAACTTTCAGTTTTCACAAAATAAAGTTAAAACAATAAAAAAAGATTTTAGAAAAGAAAGAAAGATTAACTGATATTTCCAGTGACTGCGCATACAGCGATCGATGATCTCAAAAAAAAAAAGCATCAAATTTAATTATTTTTAGGTCATTATATTTTCGGCTGAAATGATGATGATGATGTTGATAATATTTGGATATCGATACCCATCATATTTGCGGCTGTTCGCTAGCTAATCTAATTTGACATTGTTACGTTTTAGGTCATTAATTACATTAGGATCCAAAAAAAAAAATGTACGGATTAATAGAGACTAAACAAATAGACAGTGTAAATACACGAATGATAACGTTTTAACTAAAGGCACTAATTAGCTGTGTAACTGCTAATGAACGCCAATTTATAAATAAATAATAATATGGGCTAGTGAAAATCGATCCAATAAATTATTTCAGCCAGATACTGCAGCTGTTACAAATTAATTCAGTGATTTCAGAAAATTTCTGAAACAGGAATTTCAAGGTTCATTTTGTTTGCCTGCCGGACCCACCATAGCACTGGCCATACCTAACGTGACCATTTATTCTTTGACTCAAAACGGGACATTGGTTTAGGTATTTAGGTTAAAAACAATAGGATATTTCTAATTTATTAAAAACTATTTTAACCTCTTGAAGATTGGAACGAAATGTTTAACAGAAAAATAAAAATTAATTAATTTATATCAATTTTCTCAATTAAAAACGATTACCTATGATAAAATTTTTTTTTCGTTGTTTTGAATTTACTGCCAAAACGCTCCTTCCGATGACATTTTTATGACGTGACGAGACGTGACGTCAGATTTCAGATTTGTGTAAACGGCACTGGTAAAAATAATGTATGTGGCACAGTTTTAGAAGTATTTGTGCACAGAGGCACCGCACACCAGTAATACCATTTTCCATCTATTAACAAGCTTGTTAATTATAAACTCGACATTCCCTTGTTTTACAACTACTTTAGTTTACACAAAGGTGACGTCACATGTGTTTTTTTTGGGAGGGAAATCGTCAAATAACTTTTCCCGCTCTGGGTGGAGCAAGAGGGCGTGTCAGACTTTTACTGACTAAAACCCACCCGTGTTCCCACAGTAGCCTGTGTGCCAGGGGCGGCGGTATCTCTTTCGAACAACCCGCCAAGTGATAAAAATGTCATATTAAGGAGCGTTTTGGCGGTAAATTCAAAACAACGAAAAATGTGTTTGATTAAAATCGTTTGTAATTGAGAAAATGGATATTATAATAAATCAATTTATTTTTCTGTTACATTTTTCGTCCCAATCTTCAAATTAAAATACTTTTTAATAAATTGGAAAATACCCTAGTAATCAACAAAGCGCAAGCGATGACGACTTGGCCACTCTCGGCTATCGTCGTGTCGACCGACGACGCGGTCTCGCTCTTGCACACCGTTCGCGTCCGGCCGGCTCGACTACTCAAATTTTCGCGCGGTTTCAGAAAACGGGACATTTTTGCGTCCCAGAGTCCATTTCGGGGACACCGGGACTCTTTATTATAAAAAGGGACAGTCCCGTTCAAAACGGGACGTCTGGTCACGTTAGCCATACCCCTAGTGGTACGGTGGGTCCGAACCATACCACCTGGTAGTATGGTTAGGACCGCACCTTACCACCATAGTGCTGTCCTGGTGCGATAGCAGTCATCTATTTAATAATACACAATTTCTGTAGTTGCAATAAAAGTGTGATCTATCTAACACCTGGTGCTCAGATTTTGCATTACTAGTATGCAAACTCTGAGCACAATGAAATATAATACAAACTTTACAGGAGCGCGTTTCAAAGTTTCAAACACGTGTATATCATGTTCTAGTTAATGTAAATGTCATGATAGATTTAAAGTGCATTTTGCCATCTTATTTTTGTTAAACTAACCAAAAGTATAGGCCGGCCTGAAGATCACGAAAACAAAACATGCAAATCATGTATCTACCCGATTTGTACAATCGCGACTTCTTCCGCACGCTCACCTTTAAGGCGATAATCGCGTAGCAAGGCTCACGACTCGATCGCACAATGCATGCGTTTTGACCAATAGAATGCACGAAACATATTTTAGTAGTGTTCGTAGTAATGGTGTATAGAAGTGTGACACTCACACAGGCGCGTGCTATGTTCACTAATTTGTGAGATTATTTTTGAATAGGCATGGCCGGTGTGAGCTCTTTATGAATTATTGTTGTTGACAAGAAGTAATTTCGTACTCATATTTATCTTCTTTTTGGTCTAGAAAATGTATTATTGCTATTGCTTTAAGTTAAATGAAAGAATTGTTAGGTTCTTAATGTGTTTTATTTTTATAGGTTTTAGGTTTGTTTTTTATTAGCAGAGGAGAATAAAAATAATTCATGCCTTGCTTGACACGAGACCAGAGAGACGGTGTCACTTTTTTTTTACCACAGGCAATAAGACATCACAACAGATCAAACAGTAATTGTAAACAGAATCTTATCGATTAACTTTATGTTTTTTTTTGTTAGTTTTTCTATTTATTCAGCTACTTACTAGCAGCGCTCCGCGATTTCAACAGCGTAGTTCCCGTTACCGTGAGAATATGGGGATAAAATATAGCCTGTCACCCGGAGATAGTGTAGCTTCCCAAAAGTGAAAGAAATTTTCAAATCGGTTCAGTAGTTTCGGAGCCTATTCAATGCAAACAAACAAACAATCAAATCTTTCCTCTTTATTATTAGTATAGATAGATTATTTATCAATAATTTGGAATAAAAATGTCAAACAACAATTTATATCTATTCTATCAACTTTAATATTTTCCTCTCTCCGACATAATAATGTTCCGTCAGGTCTATAAGTTTTGTTATATATGAACACTTTCACTGCCTCCCCAATTTTCACGATGTCCAATGGTTATGCGATACCGCCGCCATACAAAACGCAGCGGACGCGCTAGGCACGTTGACTGGCACTGCATAAAGTTATAAAATGTTAATAATTATTGTCATTTCTGTAAATTTCGGTTAAGAAGTTACAGCCTTTCAAGGTCAACTTATTAATGCCATTAAAATAAAAAAAACACTGTATTATCGGCGCGGCTAGGGCGTAAGAGGGACTTGTTACTTGCGCAGTTCTATTGAAAAGTAAAAATCTTCATTACAATGTGTTATAAACTTGATAATATACAAAAACGAAGCAAGTTAGATATTTTGTTGGAAATTTGCAACATTTGTTATTATCTTTTTATTTTATTGCTCTATATTATGATTGGAATAACACAAATAAGTATACTTTGCGCAATTCATACAATGTTATCAGAGATTTTTGTTTACTGTTGTCGGAACTCTTTTTACCCTGCAAAAGAAATTGGTTAGAATCCTGGTAAACATTAAGCAAACAGATAGCTGCAAACCTTTCTTTCAAAAACATAACATTTTAACACTTCGCTGTATATACATTTTAGAAACATGCAAATTTGTGCGGAAACATCAAGAATTTTACTCAAAACGTGAAGACATTCAGACGCGCTATCTACTCAGACACCGATCTAGGCTAAACATTCCAAGTTCTCGACTAAAAATGCACTCTACAAGTCCCTATGTAATGTCCATTAAAATATATAATAAACTACCCGCTCTAATAAAAAAAGAAGAGAAAATCAACGTATTTTTAAAAAAACTCAGACATTTTTTGCTTAATAAAACCTATTACTCGATTAACGAATATTTAAGTGACAAACTTGTAAAGTCATAACTTATGTTACGTTACCCACAACTTTAAATTTTATTTTACCTGTTCACTATTATTACAATTCTCATTAGTACCTGTTTATGTTTTATGTTAATTATATTTATTTTTATGTTAATTGATTATATTTTAGATTATTAATTGCATGTTATAATAATATAGTGATTTTGCTAAATGTTTAAAAATTATCAAATGCTTCCTCTCTAACTTACTTATGTTGCTGTGCCCGACAGGGTCCACATGATCTAATCATAAGTTTACCATCTAAGAATACCTACATGTGGAATGCAATAAAGTATTGAGTATTGAGTATTGAACTCTTGCAACTTCAATAATAATACGTTCATTATCTATACCATTGTTATTTAGTGGGAACTTCTGAAAATCCGGTTTAACAATAGAATGGCTTAAAAACATACTTTATGGCCCTTCTATTGAAGGACCATAAAATACGTTCGCGAAATATTACAAAGAATTTTAAGGTATGCCTACTATTTTATTACCATGTTACCTATCTCGAATGTTTTGCAGGTGTTCCTTATAGGTATGTATATTTTGAATACTTTTAATAGTTCTAATATTCGTTTTATCCATTTATTTATCACACCTTTGATTTTTTATTTAATCATAACAGCAGTTTGTGCAGAAGGTGATTGGTACGAACACTAGATAATAAGTTGTTTTCATATTATGTTACTAACACTCTATGGATTTCTTTTCCGAAATAAAATAAATATTATTATTATTTATTATTATAAACAGGCGGCTGTCCCTTTAGTGCACTCGTGCACTGAACTACCAGATTTAAATATATGTAGAAAGAATCACAAAATGTTTAATAATCGCATTGTGGCCACTGGTTGTGGTCTGCGTAATATTAACAAAACTGAGGAAACAATATAAGCTCTTTGCTAAACCATTAAGACTCATTTTCGCGGTACAGAAGATCTACAGTCAATGCTCATACATTTCTATGAGATCCGAGCTAAAACGCCTAGCGCGTGAGACAGAAGATAGTTGACATAACTGTATGGAGCATTGTGGAGTAATTTGTCGATACTCGTGCGCCGCACGGGGAACCGAAGTTTGTCGAATATTACCGAACGTCGCGTCGATTAGCGAGAGCGCCCGAGGTTTGGCAAAGTTTGCATGCCGGCCATAATGAATGACCGACTCATTATTGTCACTGCGAAGTTTAGTTTACGTGGAATTGAATACTATTGTTTATTCGTCTAGATTTAAATTACTTACCTATCTGAAATAAATAAATTCTATTTATTTACTTATTACCCCTAATACTTAGTGAGCTAGTAAAGTGCACCACCAGTTCCATGACCTACCAGCCGCCAGTGATCATAAATATAACGAGATTACACGAACAAGGTATCTTTCCAATGTCCGGGGCATGCTGTGCAGAATGCTTACCGTTGGGTGGTTCACAAAAGGCTTGCAAGAGGCAGTACGTTAAGATTGGAGTTTATGAGTGGGCCGTCTTTTAATAAAAGGTTGACAAACCATGCTATAATCAACGAGACAAGCGCGTTGCCCGCATTGCGTACGACAAGTATATTTTGCCAAATATAACAATAACTCAGTTCATAGGCCACTTTAAAATTCGGAAGCATAACAAGTAATTAAACTGAACTATAATTTTCAATAAGAAATACTCCTTAATTTCTGAAATATAACAGAAATATTTTCAAAAAGCCAGGCCTGTAGCCTCCTGAAAAAATAAAACTGTCACTGTGACCGCAGTGAGAGTGAAAGGATTGAAAAAAAAAAATATTAGCTATTAGTGAAATATATATTTTTCAGTTCGTGTTCATTTAATAATAAGCTGTTCAGGATTAAAGATTTCTTATGGTTGATATTTAAACCGTATGTGTGTATTAAAAAATTTTAGTAAAACATTTTTTTTAAAGCGAAACTGTCGTCTGTAATCTTCGTGTGAAATCATACAAAATGTGTTAAAATTTAAGAACAATTTTAAGGATTTGTAGTTGTGGAAAAGAAGCAATTTAATTTAGTTTAACTTCTTTATTTTTAATAGAGTTTTTCAAGATTTCAAAAGGAAATCTTAAAGATTCACTCAGAAATTAATATAAAAATTACACAGAAATTATCATCAACTTGTATTTATCTACACTCATATCGTAAAGTTATTATTAATAAATCAAAAATAGTGTCATAATGACAGGCTTTAAGCACGGGCAATTCTAATGAAATTAAAAAGTTTTATTATAAATTTATAATTTTAGCACACCTTCCTTATGTTTACGTATTTGTGTTTTTTGTAATGTCTTCGCTACTTCTTCTAATACTCCTAGTAATTGTTCTAACTGAGACATTTTTTGTAAACAACAAAAAAACGTGATATTCTTCAAAATAACGTGATGTTACGATGCGTAGATTGCTTTTGTAATAATATTGTAAATAACTTGCACAAAAAACCCTCAAACACTGCTAATGACGGTCCGGGCTCGCTTCTTATCTAAGGAATGCAATGTCTTTTGTTCTCGACGCTCAGTACGGTGCACTGTAATCCGGCTCGATTTCGACCATGTTTTGATGGTAGTAAGGTTGAAAATTGTTTGTATGGATTTTTGTGGGAACGAAATGCGTGCTTTGTTGACGACACCTTTATTGCGACTAAAAAAATGGACATTGGTTTGCGTCTCTATACGTCATGCATTCAACAGACAGTATGGATTTGTGTGAATACACTCACACAAATACATGTTGTTTCTAATTGGGCGAAACCAGGAAGGGGTGTGGTTTGTCACTAGATGCGCTGCCACAGAAATATTTTCTTAAGTGAGCATGCTTAAAGTTTGTCGATTGTACGTAGGGACCGTCGGTTTGTAATTCTACACGAGGAAAAGTAGCGCCTGTGTTGGCTGTCAGGCGGTGGCACCTGACAGCCAACACAGGCGCTAAACCTTAACGAAGTTAGAATATCTGAACCAATTTTAAGTTAAATTAATAGTAGATAATTTCAGTTTCTCCAACCTATAGTTGTATTTAGTGTTGACGAAATGCGCGGCATTAAGTCGTGATATTGGGGGACCTTGTGTTCAGCTACATCCATTTTATGGACTATAAAACATAATGGCTTTTAGAATGGCGACTTGCGACGCCTTGGGTCAGTTTTAGGATATTTTTCGCGAGGAAAATTTAACCAACACTTCCTTACTTGTCGGTATATTACCTCGTCCTTCGTGGAAAGTATTTAGGTCACTAAACAACTGTTATTTCTTTCATATCATCATTCATCATTTCAGCCGAAAGACGTCCACTGCTGGACATATGCCTCCCCAGGCTCCTCCACTTCGATCGGTCTTGTGCTTCCCACATCCAGCGGATTCCCGCGGCCTTCACAAGGTCATCGGTCTACCTTGTGGGAGGCCTTCCCACTCTACGTCTTCCGGTACGCAGTCACCACTCCAAAACCTTTCGGCCCCATCGGCCATCTGTTCTGCGAGCAATGTGCCCTGCCCACTGCCACTTAAGTTTGGCAATTCTTCGAGTGACTTATTGGTTCTCCTGCGGACCTCTTCATTCCTGATTTGATCATGCAGGGAAACTCCGAGCGAGAATTTAGAGGGCTATCCTCTAAATTGCCCTTTTAAAAAGTTTTTCGACCAAATAAAACGTTGGAGTAACGAAAAAAATCGAATTGATAATAGGTCAACTGATACGATGAAGTAAAAAATAACAAAACGATAATAGTTGAAAAGTTTTAGGTGAAATGAAATTCGGTCAAATATTTTTCGAACTTATGATAGGTAACCCCTTCTGATAAAGCCCACTGTGGGCGACCACGTTTGTGTGCCATAGGTCATCACTTGCAACAAATTCACATCCACATTCTTTCATATGACACTTTATAAACTTTTCAGGAAACAGACAATAAAAGGAAATCGATCGCCGCATCGAAAATGCCTGGAGAATCTACTGGCCCTGGGCGTCGGGAATCCCACGCTGATTCCCGGCCATCGTAGGCGTGGGCTTGCGGACGGCGAGTAATGGCTAGCTCGCTGTCTGGTAAAGACCAATCCCGGGTCGACGGTGTGTTGTGTTCCACGCGCGCCTCAAAGAGATGTCAGCACCAACTGATGGGGCCCGCAAGGGCCGATGCCTGCCAGGGGTGCGGGTTCGTTCGAAAGAGATACCGCCGCCCCTGGCGTACAGGCTACTGAGGGAACACGGGTGGGTTTTAGTTAGTAAAAGTCTGAAACGCCCTCCTGCTCCACTCAGAGCGGGAAAAGTTAAGAGAAAAAAAAAAGAAGAAAAAAAAGGCGGGACACACTGGGTCGTAAGTTTGGCTCATTGATCGTCTGACATACGGCAGATGCGTCCAGTACAATTCCATCTAAGCGTGGCAGTTTTCCGAATATGATAATTGATTTGAAATATTTTACCATTAAATATTTCAAAAGAACATTTAAAATCTTATATTATTTTCTAAAGTATTAATCTTCAAAATTATTTACGTAAATAACTTTCAACATATAACCTATTTATATATTATTATTTTACAGAAGACTTTCCATATCAAAAGCCAAATAATTCCAAGTTTTCATAAGAAAATAAATTAAAGAAAAGGAAAATTGAAATCTAAAAGTTACGTTCTGGAAAGATCTTCACCTTAAGGCGATGTCACACTGTTATAGCTTCACGGTAACAATATTGCTCAAAGACTGGGATGTTAAGATCAAATCACTCATTAAAAGTTTATTAGGACGCCGCGCGTGCCGTCGCCGGAATCATACTGACAATTACGAAGGAATTCGCAATCATCTGCCTAGTCTTTCTCAACTATGTTGGGATCGGCTTCCAATGTAACCGGTTGCAGCTGAATACCAGCATTTTCCACAACCCAGTTACTGGGTAATACGATACCCCTAGGTAAGACTGGTTGTAAGACTTTCGGGCTACTGACGCCTCGTAACGATTGTCAAAGATCGACAAATGACAGCCGGGAAGAACGGCTTAACGTGCCCGTGGGTCACCCATCCATGGACAAACCGCGGAAAGCGCAGCTTAGCCTGATCGATAGACCCGTGTAGCTTATATTACTTAGCCACAAGCCCATTTAGGTACGCGCAATCTTGGCCAGAAAGGACATTTTTTTTTACAGTAAAGTAAATCATTTGACTGTGCATTGCAGTAACATGTTAAGTCATACCAATAGCTGCATGGTTATGCAACCACAAGAACATGAAATCTTAAGGTGAAACAAGTCCACATTTTTTCCATACAAACTACGGGAGGATTTTACTCCACTGTTTGACAATGTACATCAAAATTTAAACATGGTATGGTTTTGTATCATTATTCATATTGTCGGTACGGAAACAGAATACTAAAATAAAAAAGCCATTAAAAAGTTATGAGCAAACAAAGATTCGTTTTTCTTGATAATTTAACGTATCTTTGCACATGTTTAGGTAATAAAAGAAGTGTAAAATCTCCAAAACTAAGTCGATACCGACAAAGCTCAAATATCGAAAAGTTCAATAAATTTAATTGGTTATTCATTTATGCAGTGGTTTTTTCAGAAAAGCCGGTCTTCCGAAGGACTTTTCGTAAATTTTTACGCGCCTGTTTTACTATAACTGATCCTGCAGCTCACTCAATAATGTTGTGCGTGTAGACTATCGTCTAACTGCTCATCACGGGTACTACCTCTGTCGGAATCGAAGCCTGGTGAGACAGCGTGCTTTTTAGCCAGGCCCACCAGTGAGTTTGAGCCCGCGACTAGTGTACCCTTAAATGTCATGCCTCCTTTTATTTTAGATGCTATGTTATTAAGGGCGCTGTCACGTTTTTTCTTGAATTTGAGCGTTTGACTCTAAATTTGATGAGTGATTATGGTTTCGATATAGCTAAAAAATAAAAATAAACATATGTCCGAGAAAATTTCATTATTAATCTAGGGAGCCCTCTAAAAAAAAATTGCAATTTGTTTACCTAAATTAGTAAAAACCTTGTCTCGGCAAAGGATGTTTCATAAAATTTTACTTTCGGCCAACTTTTGATGCTTTTTTACATGGAAGATATAATAGTTTAGTCATTTATAAAAATGTCTGGGGTAGGACTGTACCTTTTTATTTGGAGTGCTCAAAGCAATTTTTTAAGTTTCATACAGAAATACACCAAAAATAATTCCGAAAAACAGAGAGTTAATGAAAATTTCTCGTCTGAAATTACATTTTTTATCTATGTATGTTTAATCCAAATTCAATCAAAAGTAAAGTTATGTAATAACTAAGGGTACTATGTCAGCTTGCATGAAAAAAAAAAATCTGTTTATTTTAAAGTAAAACAATATTTTTAAACAATTTTTGTATGCAATGCTATAAATCGATATAAATTTCAAGACGCGCGGACCTTAGCTTTAGTCCGCGCCGCGCGCTTCCAGAGGGAGGACGTATCGCTCGCTGTTGCCACTTTATGCGCCACGTAATCTCGCCAATTCGCCAAGAATATAGCGTGACCAACACATCTTGATACAAGGGAGTATTTTTTAATTATTTATTGTAATATATTCTACACATTTTGCTTTGATATTCTGGAGTGAATATTAAAAAAAAAAAATGTAATCTAAAATATAAATTCAATCCATTATTTTCAGACATAGTTCATGATAATGGGCAAAAGAGAAAAGAATAAATCTTATGGTTCAGTCAAAATGAAAAAATAAGTTTTGGCCGATAGTTTAAAAAGCGCAAGGGAAGCTTATAGGTAAGAATGTTACATTTAATATTTGAAATGTTTACTTTACATTTATTCTGTAATATTATAGTTAACAGGTATTTACATAACAACACACGCCGATGTACTCTACACTTTTTCGCGATAGGAACTTCGCAATGTCGAGGAGGTCTTGTTTCGTTATTTTTTACACGACTGTTTAAAATAACAGTGTCATGTTTCTTGGGAACTTGAATGCTTATGTGTATTTTGACGTATTCTTTGTATTCCATTCTATCAAAAAATCATGTTTCCTATTTATTTTATGCAGAGTAAAGCTGAAATGCAGCAGGGGCCAGTAAATTCGCCAAATGAAAATATTGATTCTCATTTAACAGAGGTAATTTTTCCCTATCTATACACCTACATCGTTTATTTCATGTATTGTTTTTTTCATTACATTTATGAAAAAAGAACACACCACTTATTATACAGGTACATTATCGGACTGATTTACTGTTACAGGAGAATGAAAGCACATTTGACCAAACGGCACTTTTAACAGTGCATTCTGACAGAAATATAAATAACATGGTCATTTATTTCATATCATTTGTAATGTAGGTAAATTGCGTTTTAACCGCTAAACTACGTAACTTAATTACAAGTTTTACCCGTTTTTTAACTATCTACATTCCCGGTTTTCATTGTTTCAGGAAATTCAAGATGTAGATGGAAGGCGAATTATAGATTTTACCTATTTTATGAATCAATTGCTTTTAATTGACAAACATGGCGACAAATTTGGCTGCCGGTTGAATAGTTTACAAATTGTAAAGGAAATACAAATGGCACTCATTTCAAAATTTGATTTTAAATGTTTTATGTGTGGATCGCTTTTTAAATTAGAAACATGCTACGAAGATAGCTCAAATTTAAATGTCAATACAGGCTTATTGTCAGGAACATTAATGATAGGAATTGGTCTTTCCAATCTGAATGAGCTTACTGCAGCTATGGAATTGTCAACGATGCCAATTTGCTTGTATAGCTATACAAACGAATTGGCATCGTTGAAAATTCCATAGATGCAGTAATTCATGCAAATGTGGCTGAAATGTAGCGTATTACTGCAGAAGAGACGATGCGAGAAGCTGCCAAAAAAGAAAAGGCATCTGCAATATCACGGGGTGAAGTCAACAATGGAGGTATTGCAATGACACCAGTAGAAGCAGATGCATGTTGGAGTAAACGGTCATACAGAACGTTTTATCGCATAAATAAAGTTTACCAATACAGTTTATTGAACTTTTCAATAATTGAGCTTTGTCGGTACCGACTTAGTTTTGGGGATTTTACACTTCTTTTATTACTTAAACACGCCCAAAGTTAGGTTAAATTAGCAAGAAAAACTAATCTTTGTAGGCTCCTAACGTTTTAATGGTTTTTAATTTTAGTATCCTGTTTCCGTACAGACAATATTGATAATAAAGCAAAACCATACCATGTTTAATTTTTGATGTACAGACGCTAGCAGGTCAACCTATCCCAAACTGTAAAATTTTCCCAATTGAACATGAACCTTATTCCTTTGTGATAAAGTTGAAAAACTATCAAAGAAATTTGACAGATTGGGGTAGCTTGATGTGCTGGCCTCTGTACATTTGCGAACAGTGGAGTAATACACTCCCAAAGTTTGTATTGGAAAGATGTGGATTAGGTTCACCTTAAGGATTGCATACCTTTAAAATCGCGGTGAATTCTTTAAATGTGCACATTTGATATAAATATATTAGTGACCGCTTTAAGACACAATTAAATTAAAAATAAAGGGAGCCCCAATTCAAGAAACGTGATTTTATCGGTGTATAATATTACCGTGGTACTAAACTATTCGTGTGCAAGTCCAACTTGTACTTGGCCGAATTTTTTAACTCATCGTTTACATTTCATACTAGTAGGTACAGAGGCCAGCACATCAAGCTACCCCAATCTGTCAAATTTCTTTGATAGCTTTTCAACTTTATCGCAAAGGAATAAGGTTCATGTTCAATTGGGAAAATTTTACAGTTTGGGATAGCTTGACCTGCTGGCGTCTGTACTATTGAAACTGTAGAAGCAACATCACAATGCATTTAGGTCTTTAAATAAATATCACGAAATAAAATTCAGACTGTGCTTTTTGTGTAACAATACCCACTAAATACGCCGTTCTAGGTGATAACATTCATCATTACAAACAATATTTCACGAACTATAAAAGAGTCATATAATTTATTTCGAATACAAAGTGGCAAAGGCTCATGTTGGTTTGTTCCTGGCGTCCGACGCATAGCGGTTTGCATGTGTGCGTAGCGTACTTCACTAGACACACACGCGTGCATTTTCTGCCGCGCGCCGTCAAATTTACCTACAACTGAGCAGTTTCATTTTGTAACAGCGCTCTTAAAAGAAATAAATGTATAGGTATAATTGAGTTTGTAGATCGGTACAGTACAACTACAGGTTTTTTTTTACGTTAGTTGGTTCGATTCCCCGTTCAGACAGGCGGTTACTTAAATTCTTTGAATGCAGTTCGTATTGTTTTTAAAATAAAACTTAAGTCTTCATCAGTATTTTTTTTCTATCAGTACAGTACAGTGACTACTTAAGCTACTTTCGCTCCATGTGACAAAGTCGTGGTACAGCCTGTATAATATCTTTGAAATGACCGAATTAATTTGACAACCAACATGGCATTTAAAAAAAAAAACGTGTGGCACTCGGAGACTGCCGCGGTAAAGCTATTGCATAACATTTTTTATCAACTTATGCACCTCCTTGATAAAACCGAGAGTGCGTTTAAGAATCTTATAATAATAATTTAGAATTCCGTTATTTAGTAGACAACGTAATTAGGTAGAAAAGACCAAATTTGGGCTATCCAAAACGATATAAAATTATTTTTAGTAAATACAATCATAATGCAACCTTCCTTGCCTTGAATAGATTGCATAGGCAGTTAAAAGAATAAGTAGACATCAGTTTGACACATTTGACTTAAATGTCATAATAATAATATTATTATGTAAAAAGATGGAAAATTATATGTAAAATCAGGTAATTTTAAATAGACGAATCTTTTAAGACCGATTCGCAGAGTACTAATACAGAAAACAAAGTGTGAAATATAAATAATGTAAAAGGATAAGTCGTAAAAGGATACTAAAAATGATGTAATAAGATGATGTGAATGAATGAAAAAGAAGCGTAAGTACAGTATCTACCCCCCAGTATGAAATGGCTAAAATACTGCTAAAACGGTAAGAAAATTTCATAAACTATCCATAAATATACGATGTTGTGTATGAAAATTCAGATAAAGCAGTCAAAATTGCAATTAACATGTCATTCCTCCGTTGCTATGCAACAGTCCGACCTGTTGCTAGGTGTGACATTATTTTCGTTACGGAATTTCTGGGTTCGGTCTCCACGCTCAAGGCTCGCGATAGAAGCTATGCAATAGCTTAAAAAGAAGTTCATGACTTTATGTCCTCTAGAGGGCGCCACATTCAATTTAATGTGACGTCACGTAGATTTTAGCGATCAAGATGCTTCCATCGACATCAAATCATCATCATCAATTGTCAAATTATCATAAGCAGTTTAGAAGTTATGAGGGAACAGATGAACATACATATACAGTATGTAAGGTTAAACGAGGGACATAGTTAAAGGGGGGTGGTACTCAAGAAAGTATACAACTTTTATTATGGAGTTGACACCAAAATATAAAGAAATAACCAGCTGTTCCCCACATTTTGTCTAGTTATGCGAACACAAAAATATAGAGCGACTGGTTTTATTTTCGCGATTTTAGTGTTGGTCCCTTAATAAAAGATTGTCATTTTCATGAGTACTACAGTAACTTAAAGTATCTAACCGGGGACCGCGTGAGCACGCCACGATTGCGGCGGTAAGTCCCCTCTTTGAGGAGTGGTTTGAGAGGCGGCATGGCGTCCTCACCTTCCGCCTGACGCAGGTCCTCACCGGACACGGTTGTTTCGGGAGGTTCCTGTTTCGGATAGGGCGGGAGGAAACGCCCGGGTGTTTCCACTGCGAAGATCGCCCTGAGGACACGGTGGAGCACACGGTGGCGGTCTGCCCTGCTTGGGCGGAGCACCGCCGTGTCCTCGTGGAGGCGATCGGCGGCGGCGATCTCTCGCGTCCGGCCCTGGTCCAGGCCATGGTACGGAGCGAGAGGGCATGGGGAGCCGTCACCTCCTTCAGCGAAGCAGTGATGCTCGCGAAGAGGGAGGCGGCGCACGTGAGGGAGAGGCAGCATATGCGCCCTCGCGACCCCAGCCGCCGCAGGATACGGAGACGCCCTGGGCGTCGGGAATCCCAGGCCGATTTCCGGCCACCGTAGGCATGGGCTTGCGGACGGCGAGTAATGGGTAGCTCGCTGTCCGGTAAGGACCAAGCCCAAGTCGACGGCGCGTTGTGTTCCACGCGCGCCTCAAAGAGATGTCAGCACAAACAGTGATGGGACCCGCAAGGGTCGATGCCTGCCAGGGGTGCGGGTTTGTTCGAAAGAGACACCACAGCCCCTGGCTTAAGGGCTACTGAAGGAACACGGGTGGGTTTTAGTCAGTAAAAGTCTGACACGCCCTCCTGCTCCACCCAGAGCGGGAGAAGTTATTTGATGATTTCCCAACCAAAAAAAAAAAAAAAAAAAAAGGATGCCCCTCGTTTATTATAACACACTGTATGTGTACCCACGTACACAAACATACCTACTAGTCACAATTATAACTCAGCTTTTTGCTTAGCCGTGGTCGGAGAAAAATAATTGCGAACAATAAAACTCAAGCTGTTATTATTAATAATTATAACTGATGAATATGGTTTTATTCGGAGTAGGTATCATAAATAGATGAAGCCGTATCGCAAAAACTGCTTAATCAATCGCGATGTTTTATCTTATTCAGTTCACTTAACTGCACTCCGTAGCCGTACAAGTTACAACGCAATCAAATACCTGGCCACTCAGAAAGTATTGCGAAAAAAGTTTTTATGTTTATGAGACTGGCCAGTTATTAGTATATTTCATTACAAGTGCGGAAAGGCTGTCATTGCAAAGAGTTCCGACAAATGTCTAACCGAGCCGAGGCGCAGCCAAAGGCGAGGGTTGACAGTCGGAACACCCACGCGCGCTATTTTTTGGAGTTTTGCGGAGTGACTCATTTATTTTAACTCGTGACAAAAATCGACTAAATATTTCTCTATGGTAACTGTACATTCTGATTCCATGCTCAATATACTACGTTTCAAGCTAAGAAAAACCTGGAACGCTCGAACAAAAATATTTTTAATCTATTTGTTTTGCGAGGTCTGTCGTAAAACTTACGTCAGGCAATTGTTATTGTTTTGTTTTGTGACGCTTGTGGATGATTCATTTTGTACTAAAGGTAGGTGGTTTTATTCATTTGTTATGCTAGGAATATACACACCATGCATTTAAAACCATAAAAAACATAGGTCATCGCTTGTTTTTTTTGTTATTGTCATTTTTTTCGATAGCGTAAACATTCTAACGTAAACATTCCCACGCTCATTTTCCACGAATTATCTAATTTTTTACGACCATTCATTCAAACGAAAGTAACAATAGTTAAATCGTCCGTTTACTCAGGATTCTATAGCAACAAACGTTCGAACGACTCCACGAACAAAGAACCCTTGTTTTTTTCGAGTTTGCGATAAGAGGCGGACCACCCACGACGCAAATGGGTGCGATGACGTCATCGCGGGCGTTTTACGTTATTTAATTTAATTCGCTTGGGCGCTCGAGCGGTTAATACAGTTGCGAAAAAATTAAGCAATTTAATAAAATCACAATAAACTCAACCAACTAATCATTTATTTCTTATAAAAGTTATAGTACACATGTACATTGAAATTGGTACAGTTTTTTATACTAACTGGGGAAGTTTTAGTTTGCACATTTACTGTTTGAGACAAACTGTTATCAATTTCGTATGATTGTTCATGTATATTAAATACATTGGCGTTTGCTAGTTGATGGAATTGGATCTGATGAATTATAATTATCAACGAAGGTAGATGGACGAACGTTCTCTTCAACCTGTGAAGGAGACGGACTGGACCTTAAATTAATGGATTGTGTGATTTTTTTCCCAGTTTCTAGTTTGTTGTTTAATAAATCACCAATATAGCTTTCTGCAACTTTGTCTGATTTCCAACCTCCTAGTCGCTTTAAGGACGTCAAATTGGCTCCTGAATCTGCCAATAATGTAGCAGAGGTCCTCATGAAGCTGTGCCCAGTATAATACTCAGCATCTGGCAGACCAAGAAACGTAGCTATTTATTTTGGCATATTACCAAATTTGTTTATCCCGATTGCTTGAGCTGTACTTTTTGGTAATTTTGAAAAAAAACGGTCGGTTTTTCCTTTTTGGGACCGCTGATTCATATATTTTTGCATTATTCTAAGAAAATCTCCTTCAACAACAAAGCTTCTCGGTATCTTATTTTTTGTGTTCGGAATCTTGATTAGTAACATTTTTCCATGGGCTTCAATATCTTTTAAAGTAATATTGGCTAACTCCTCTCTGCGGCAAGCTCCAACAACGCCAAAAATCAGAGCAACCTACAAAAAAAGGGATTTGATTAATATTTTTTTAAATATTGTATTGACTGTATTTTGCGATTTCGTAAACTGAATACTATAGAAAAATATAAGTACTTATTAATAAATTACCTTTGTGGCTAAATAACGATCATCGGGAGCTTCGTTTAAAAACCTTTCCACTTCATTGGATGTTAATATTTTCGACTTTTTACTTGTGAAACCATCTGATTGTCGTTTTAAGAAAGCATTTAATTTTGGGTATTCACTTATATCCACGTTATTCCTTATTTTCAGCATACTTTTTATCATCGAAAACCTCGACCATAACGTAGACGGTTTTAATTTTGCTGAGAGTTCGGAGAAGTATGCCAACATAACATTTTCTGAAAAACCATTTGCTTTTTTCTCTTCTCTCCACGCAATAAATTTGTCGTATGTAGATATGTAACGACTTTTGACTTTTCTGGTAAAATGTTCTCCGAAGCATTTTATGCAATTATACTGAGTTCCGGTGGTGTTAATTCAAAAAAAAATTGGTCGGAATTACTCATTTTGTGCAACAAACAACTAAACTCGCAAAGAAAATTTCTGGAAAATGGCGCCAACCGTAGAATATAAGCAGAGTTTTTTTTTTCTTCACCCATTTTGGTAGGCAAAGGTAACTATGCCCATACAGCTTAGTTTTCAGTAGTTTTTTTTATTGATATGAAATGAAAATGAAATTTAATGAGATGAAATGAAATGAAACTTAACCTAACTCATTCAATTAAATCATTAAATCTGATATTGAAATAAATTAGTAGCTTCTTTTTGGAAAAATACGTATTTGTATGAATCACAAAAACTCTTTAGTAAAAACTTCATGGTTGGTTTTTCTTTTTAATAGACATTATTTTGACAGTTGGGAAAGAGAACGCACGAGTTCGGAACAGGTAAAAAAAAAGCACTAGTATGTAATAGCCCACATCCCGAACGCTATACGTCCCTGCAATACGCCACTTTTTGAGCAACTGTATTAAAAAATCATTTTTTTTTAAATATGATCATTTGGAAGTAAAAATAGGTACGGTCCAATTTCAAAATTTCCCTCTACATTGTTTTCGGGCTAATTTAAATGATCGTGGCTCATAAAAAATGGATCTACGGCGGGAACATTTTTGCGCTATGATTTTTATGATTTCAAGTGTCGCCTGAAACCGGACGAATCGTACGATAGACTTCAAATGGCATTCATGGATGAAGGCCCTTCTAAGGCAACCATGTATCGTTGGTATAACGAATTCAAGCGCGGTCGACTAACTTTGGGGGATGAAGAAAGAAGTGGTCGTCCTTTGACGGCTGTTACGGAAAAAAACGTGCTAGCAGTAAAAAAAAAATCCATGACAATAGGCGAGTTACGTATCAAGAGATTCAGCACATATTGCAGGTTGGATCGGGAAGACTTCACGAAATTCTACACGTATGTACATCTTCGCGTGAGGAGGATAGTTTCACGCTGGGTGCTGTCCGCAATCCGGCCGCAGGCAGGCCCGGTAGGAATGGTGCCGTGATTTGATAAACAGAAGCAGGCTCGTCTCGGCGCATTTACGACATTACAGGTGAGTCTTTGATTTATCAATACGATCCAGAAACGAAGCGCTAGTCGACGGTTTGGGTATTTCAAAACGAATCAACGCAAATTTAATAAAGTTTGCCTATAGAACATTTTTATTTTATTTTCGCAAAACTTTCTGAGTGTCCCACGTATATTGGGTATTGGAATTCTTTTGAGGACAATGACCGAGTGTATTTTCGAGAAGAATCAGAATTAAATATGTGTGTGCAATGCAATGTTTCTTGTCCACTAAACACGATCGTTGTAGTATCGACCCATCTCCGTTAGGAGAAACCACATTTTTGAAATAGCTTGTCTAAATATGCAAGTTCTAGACGTTCAAACCAATTTTGAAGTTATCAGAACAATATATGCGCAAACTATCCGTAGATCAAATAACGAACATTTGTGATTCCTTCAGTAGTTTCTGGTTGGCTCTCTTTCATGGAGCACAGAGGTTACACCGACATGCCCTTCGTAGCAGTGTGAGCTACGCCGTAGCATCGCTACGAAAGTTTGGTGTCTACGTTTTTCAGACAGCGTCATTATTTTATATTGGGTTACAAAGTCTCCTAGATAGTTGAGTGTGTGTTATAAAATAAAGGGTATAATTCTTTTGTTTACTTTGTATTAGCTTTTTACAACACAGTATTTTTTTGCCATATATTTTGGGTTAACAGTTTTATTTTTGGAGAGTGTTGGTTAGTTATAGCCAGAAGCACCACGATTCAAATGAAATACAACATTTTTATTTAATTGCAACAAAAATCTTGTAGAAAACGTAGTTACAAGTATGATAGTAACATCGATAACATCCATATCGGTATTCCGTTTATAATCATTGTTAATCAATTAATGGATTTGACGAAGACGATTGTATTTTAGTATGTGATGTTGTTTCCAATAAATCGTTCATAATGTTTATTCTAAATACTTTACTAGCATGCCATAATCAATGCAATGGGTTGCCATTAAGTGGAAAGAGCTATCTTTTAACATTTAAATATTATTTAAAGTGACAATCATAGTGAATCCTATAAATGTGAAAGTTTGTATTTTTGTTGTTTTCGATGTTTGGATGTTTGTTACTCAATCACAACAACGGCTAAACGAATGTGGATGAAATTTGGCACACGGATAGATACTTTTTATCCCGGTAATACGATCCCAAGGGATAATTTTCGAACCCCACGCAGGCGAAGCCGTTAGCAAAAGCTAGTATGACATATACTGGCAATTATAATAGCTAGGTATAGTGACTTTAAACTATTAAAATTGTCGAATAATTTGGTATGAAAATGTAAAAAAAAAAATGTGATTCTTTGATATGGTCTCATTCATAGCCTTGAGTAATGGGGCATTAACAAAAAAGAAAAAAACATCTGGTATAAGTGCCTCTTCGCCAAAGAGTTAGAATTGTTATTCAAAGTGGCAATGCTGCCAGTCTTTTAGGCATATTTCCGGGTGATAGGGGTGCAGACGTGTACTTCGACGCCTAAGAGTGTTTGCTCACCGCAGTCGTCACCAACATAATTTGTACCGAAAGTGGAAGGTTGCAAAATGTGATGACAGACATAAACAAAATAAAACTCGAATGGCGCTGGTGCCACTATAGTGTGTGGATAAGATCAAACGTATTTTGTATTGGTGGCACATCAGCCCGTCACAATATTAGGCCGAGTTCTAGCGGTCGCAACGAACTACTCGAAACTTCGGAGGCCGGGATGACAGCGGCGCTTGGGTGTCGGATATACGGTGGACACGCGGCCAAGGTAAAGTATGTATCGCTATTTCAGTGCCGTCATCTCGATCTCAGAGACGTCCCGGTGACAGCTGCGGTCGACCAACGGACTAAGTGTTATTTTATTTGTATACTAAATTTGTTAGTGATTTAATGTAGTACCTAGTGTGATAGCTAGTTGTGATAAGTATAAGCATATGACTCGAATTTTTATGAACTTGTTAAAATAATATTATAATTTAAAGGATTAATTGGATTTAATTTAAATAGCCTCCTTCATGAGGAACAATATGGCTTTACAAAGGGTCGTTCGACTACAGATGCGGGTGTTGCTTTGTTGAAACACATATTTAACGCATGGGAGAACTCGCAAAATGCTATTGGAGTTTTCTGTGATCTCTCCAAAGCCTTTGATTGCGTGCACCATGAAACGCTTTTGCGTAAACTGCGTTATTATGGTGTCCATAACGAAGCTTTAAACGTAATAAATTCTTATTTACATAGTAGGTTCCAATGTGTAGAAAGTAATGGTGTAAAATCTTCCGGGCTACCAGTTCAGTTAGGTGTGCCTCAAGGCTCAATACTCGGCCCATTCTTGTTTTTAGTATATATCAATGACTTACCATTCTATTTAAAGGGTATTTGTGATGTTGTTCTGTTTGCAGATGACACTTCTCTTATTTTTAAAGTAGACAGGAATAGACAAGATTTTGACGACGTAAACAGTGCACTCTCAATGCTTACGGATTGGTTTACGGCAAATAACCTAGTACTTAATGCCAAGAAGACAAAGTGTGTAAAATTCGCCTTACCGAATGTTAGAAATCTTGGTCCAAACATCGTGTTAGATAAAGAGGTGCTTGAAACCGTAGACTCGACAGTTTTTTTGGGCATAACAGTAGATGCTAAACTTCAGTGGGGCTCACACATATCAAGCCTAGCGGGAAGGCTCAGTTCGGCCGCCTATGCCGTTAGAAAAGTAAGACAGTACACTGACGTTGAAACAGCTCGGTTAGTTTATTTCAGTTATTTTCATAGCGTTATGTCCTACGGCATTCTGTTGTGGGGCAAAGCCGCTGATATTCAAAATATTTTTGTTCTTCAAAAGCGAGCTGTTCGAGCAATTTACCAACTGGGTGCTAGAGTGTCCCTAAGAGATTTTTTTAAAGATATCGGTATTCTCACGGTGGCATCGCAATTCATATTCGCTAACATCTTATATATTAGGCAAAATATACACTTATACACTAAAAACAGTGATATTCATAATATAAATACTAGAAATAAGGATAAACTACGTGCTCCCTTTCACCGGCTTCATAAGGTTCATAACTCATTTGTTGGGCTTGGTATAACCTTTTATAACAAGCTTCCCTCTTCTTTGTTAGATTTACATTTTAGTGCGTTTAAAGCCAAAGTAAAATCCAACCTTTGTTCTAAGGCATATTATTCTATTAACGACTACTTAAACGATAAGAATAGTTGGTCGCTGTGATTAACTCAAGACAATGTTTGTGTTCTTTCACCAGAATTAGCTTACCTACTGACAGGTTGTATGAATTACATTCATATACTTAATTGTTT
This sequence comes from Polymixis flavicincta, assembly GCA_949987655.1. Taxonomy (NCBI): domain Eukaryota; kingdom Metazoa; phylum Arthropoda; class Insecta; order Lepidoptera; family Noctuidae; genus Polymixis; species Polymixis flavicincta. Next base: position 10,350,665 of record OX465180.1, on the reverse strand, counting down.
ATTTTATTAGACTCTTTAAATCATTTTATTTTTTACTATTGTATTGTACAGTATCAAGTTCTTCTAACTGAACAGACAGCTGTGCTGCTGGGGAGTTTGTTGCGCCACTTCTTCTTCCCAGCTAAAGCACTAGGAAGTGTCGAAGGGTGGGCGTTTTGGGGGGACTGTCTTATGTTTTATTTTTTGACGTTCGAAAAGTGCTGACTCTCAGCCTAGTTTGAATAAATGACTTTTGATTTTGATTTTGATTTTGATTTTGATAAACATAAGTTAATGCTCAGCGCCTCCTTATCTTATCCGAACAGTAGAATCCATTAGACTTAACGGTTTAACTAAACAGTTACAGTGGAGCGTTCGCTTCCTAAAGACGCCGCCATCTTGCCACACATTCCTTTGTAAACTTGGGAGTTTAGGCGGTGACAGCGGTTGGTTCCGCATTAATCGCATGAATTAATCAACAGATTTGCAATAAGCCCTTGTCATTCTTTGATGGGCTCAACATAACTTACATTTAAATCTCAATGGTGTCGTCAATTGAGCCGAAAGACATCCACCGCTGGACCTAGGCCTCCCCAAGCACAGCCGCTTCGCCCGGTTCTGTGCTTCTCTCACCCACCGGATTCCTGCGGCTTTTACTAAGTCATCGGTCCAGTTTGTGGACGGCCTTCCAAGGCTAAGTCTTCAAGTACGCGGTCGCCACTCCAGAACCTGAGCAAATGCCTGACCTGCTGCTTCTATTAAATCATTAACAGGCACTTTTGAATATTGAAAAAAATGAAAAGTGCCTGTAAATGATTTAATTGAAATAAATGCTTTGAGTTTGAGTTTAAACAATTCCAAAAGATATTCCACTTAAAGAATTTCAGCGGCACTTGACCAACGTTTGTGGTTTAATCAGTGTACAAAACAATTCGCTTGCATTGTATATAAGTTTACCCTCGCAAATATCCCAATAAATTCTAAACCTCGTTCATCTATATTATAGGAATAAAAAAAGCCTTCTGAAATTTCTCCGAAAGAACCGTAGCTGTACCGGTTTGTTTTTTTCTGAACGTGACTTATTAATTCTGTATATAACATTCTCAAAACTTATAACAAACATTTTCTGAGGAAATAAGCTCAAAGATATTCAAAACATTTTACTGGAACCGTAAATAGCGAAGAGACAAGGGGTTCGATGTCCCGTTAATGACGTGAAGGGTTTTATTTTGCAGAAAAAGGCACTCGACCTAGTGTGCTGGCCTGTTGTTCTCGAGAGATTGTGTAGTGTAGAAATAACGAGGCGTAAGGACGTCCGTAAGTCATGTTTAGCTCGGCTATATTCTTTAGGCCTCCGAACATTATGCGACTCTGGTACTTGAATCGAGCTGGTAAACTCACAAACAAACAACTGTGTGTAGTTTCAAACACCATCCACTGTACCTACACCCGACCATTAATTTATAACATGCAAATCCACCTTAGCGCAGCCCTATGTTGATTTGATATTTCCTAATATTAATAGTTCCATTAATTATTTTACGCAAATAAATGATTTACTTACTTACTTAAACAGTGTAGGCTTATTGAGAAAAAAGTATTTATGGTGTTATTTTGCGATGTTAGTGTAGTGAAAAAGAGGCAACTTGTTGACAGCTGAATATCCGGGACCCATGGTAAATTACTGTATGCCTAAGTCATGTTTAGCACGACTTCGGCTATATTCTTCAGGTTTCTGAACATTATGCGACTCTGGAACTTGAATGAGCAGCATTTTATACAAAGGAAGCTTTTACTCCACCGATATAATATGCTCTTATATCGTGGCTTTATAAAACACAATTTCCTAAATTCACGATCACTCAAAACATGTGGTACATGTGGTCCTCCATGATTACGCTTCAGTGTTAACGTCACTTTTAAACTAATTATGTCCTCAATTTTTCATAGACTTAATTCATATTTTATGTCTTTTTTATACTTGTTCCAGCATAATATGAAGTAAAGTATTTTTATCTTCACTGTATTTGTGTTGAACAACCTTGGATCTGTGGGTAATATATTCATTTTCATTCATTTACAAACTTATTATTACCTAACTGCTCTTTAAGATTGTCAACGACTAAATATTCGTGTTTTCTTAAGGAAACTTGAGGGTGAGTGATAATTGCTGGAAGTGTTCGGGGCCTTCGTTCTGATTTGTTTAATATTCTGCCGAGAAATAGACAGAGGCTTCTCTCTATTTCTTGTTCTCTCTTTTAATTCCCTTATTTCTGAAATAAATATATTATGTCAATGGGAAATAGCCTACATTTCCACGCACGTAACAAAATCACGCCGGAATAGAAACACCTAGCGCGATTTTTCCTGCCATCAAGTTAGGGTACGGACGAGTGTAAAAATCACTTCGAACTGATTCTTCGTGGAGTCTGGACATACGATGTGTTCCACAAAATAATGTTGAGCCGCACGATTGATGTTTGGTTACCACTAGCGCCATCTCTTATCGAATAGCGGAATTAATGGTCAAGATCTTTTTAGAAAGTTCGATGCTAGAACTTTCTGGAACTATCGACATGTGTTCGGTCAGGGCCGATATGTACTCGAACATTCTAGATGCTTGTACGGTAGAAGGTTCTGGAACTATCCGAGGGCCCTATATAAGCGGGAACGGAGCGCGTCCCGGGGTAGTTCATTGGAAGCGATACATGCGAGAACATCTAAAGCGATCTTCAAGTGCGACTTAAGAGTGATCCGTAGTGCTATTGTGTTGTGTTATTAGTGTGTTTAATTAAAGTGTTATTTTTGGTAATTCATATCGGCAGTTTTTAATTGTCACGAACCCCTAGCTCGTAACAATTGGTGTCAGAAGCAAGGATTAAAATCATGCCGATTTTACCTAAAGACGACACGGAGGGTATCCGTACCCGGAGTCAACGCCAGCAGGAGACGGACCAGAGACGATTTGGTGGAGCAATGCCACAGGCGTCGGAGGGCCAGCTACCAACCACAGAGGCCGGCCCGTCCACAGCTGCTCCAGCATCACCAGCACCAGATTTTGCTGCTCTGATGATGATGTTGCAGGAGCAGGCCCGCCAACAGGAGGAACAGGCCCGCCGACAGGAGGAACAGGCTCGCCGACAGGAGGAACAGGCTCGCCGACAGGAGGAACAGGCCCGCCGTTTGGAAGAACAGCTCAAACGGGATAAAGAGGAGCAGGCCCGCCGACAGGAGGAGCAGGTGCACCGACAGGAAGAGCAGATGCTCCTCATAAAGGACCTTCATGCAACCTTCGGGAAAGACATGAAGGAGGTGAAGGAGAAGGTTGCCCAGCATGACAACCGCTTGTCAGAAGCTGAAACTCAGATCAGCAAGTTTAGTGACGTCATTGCTGATGTGAAGCAAGAGTTAGGTAACCTCAAACTTGGGGATGGAATCGCAGCTCCCGTAGCTACAACACCTTCGCTACGTGGATTCAAAGTGCCGCCGTACGACGGGACTTCTTCCTGGTCGGCCTACAAAATTCAGTTTGCGGCTGTCATGAAGGCGAACGGGTGGAATAAAAGTCAGGCCATGACTGCCCTCACTCTAGGCCTGCGCGACCAGGCTTTAAATGTGCTGGAAGCTCTCGGTAAGGAAGTGACTTACGAGCAGCTCCTCGAGGCATTGGAGGCTAGATATGGCGATGCTCACCTGGAACACGTGTTTCGTGCGCAGCTCAAGGATCGTGTGCAACGCAGTAACGAAAACCTGCAGCAGTGGGCCCTTGAAGTGGAGAAGCTGGTTCGAAAAGCGTACCAGTCCGTACCTGCGCTTATTGATGGGAACCTGGTGCAGGCATTCATCGACGGCATCCGGGACCTTGAAGTTAGAGCTGCTGTGAGGCTCGGTCACCACGGAACGCTTAAGGACGCCTTGGCACATGCACTGGAGGTGGAAGCTGTGCGGCAGGATCATCGTTCCTATCGCGTCAGGGAGGTTGTAGCGGCTACAGTTCGTGATCGTAAAGGATACAGCCCTAGGTGTTACGGCTGTGGGGAAAGGGGCCACCTTCGATCCAGTTGCCCTAAGCGAACTGCAGAAAGGGAAGAATTGCCTATCCGTCAGCGGCCAAGAAGATTGCCGGTAGCGCGTTGCGAAAAGGAACCGGAAACCATGATTAAGGGAATGGTGACGGATGGTGTTATTGAACCTTCATCAAGTTCATGGTGTTCACCTGTAGTGCCTGTGAGGATGCTCAGGACGGACCTCAGCAACGAGTGGAAGGAAAGCCTACAACGTGCACAGCAGGAAGATTGGGAAATCAGGCCGATTCTGGAGTGGATGAAGGCCAGAGCTCCTAAACCCAAGTGGAGCGACGTCTCAGCAATGAGTTCGATCACAAAGAGCTATTGGGCCCAATGGGACAGCTTGGTGATTCAGGATGGAGTCCTGTGCCGTAAATGGGAAAATGCTCGGGGAAACAGCTGTCACTTGCAAATGGTTGTCCCTAAATCACAAGTACCGGATGTTCTGCAGCTGTACCATAATGGTTGTTCAGGAGGTCACCTGGGAGTAAAACGGACTCTACTGAAGATACGAGAACGGTTTTACTGGGTTCACTGTCGGGACGATGTCGAGGACTGGTGTCGCAAATGTACAAGTTGTGCAGCTGTAAAGGGACCTCAGACGCGTAGCAGAGGTGCATTGAAATTGTACAATGTTGGTGCACCATGGGAGAGGATAGCCCTTGACGTTGCGGGGCCGTTTCCGGAAAGTGAAAGTGGTAACAAGTATTTCATGGTTGTGGTGGATTACTTCACTAAGTGGCCGGAAGTCTTCGCCATTCCAAATCAAGAAGCTTCAACAGTTGCCGATAAATTAGTTCATGAAGTCTTCTGTCGTTTTGGAGTACCTTTAGAGATTCACAGTGATCAAGGAAGGAATTTTGAGTCTCAAATATTCCAGGAAACTTGTCGAGTGATGGGTACTCATAAAACAAGAACAACTTCTTACCACCCACAATCGGATGGAATGGTGGAACGATTCAATCAGACATTAGAGAGGTACCTAGCCAAAGTTGTGGAAAATCGGCAACGAGATTGGGACAAGCACATACAACCGTTTCTGTTGTCATATCGAAGCGCTGTTCACGAAAGCACATCGGTGACACCAGCTTTCGCAAACTTTGGAAGGGAATTACGGCTGCCTGCAGACCTGATCACTGGAATACCACCTGATGCCCCACGCAGTATAACCGATTATGCGAATGACTTGCGGAACAAGATGAATGACATTTATGAGCACGTCAGACAATCAGGCCGGCAAATGTCTGAAAAGATGAAAACCCGTTATGACCGCAAAATGAACAATAAAGGGTTTGACGAAGGTTCACTAGTGTGGTTGCACAATCCCGTCCGCAGCAAAGGGAAATCTCCTAAGCTTCAAGCTAACTGGGACGGACCGTACCGGATTGTGACAAAGATCAATGACGTTACCTACCGGATACAGAAAGGTGCAAGACGTACTCCTAAGATAGTCCACGTGGATCGACTGGCGCGTTATTATGGGGCCGATAATGCTCGGGACGAGCATTTCTTAGGTGGGGGCAGTGTTGAGCCGCACGATTGATGTTTGGTTACCACTAGCGCCATCTCTTATCGAATAGCGGAATTAATGGTCAAGATCTTTTTAGAAAGTTCGATGCTAGAACTTTCTGGAACTATCGACATGTGTTCGGTCAGGGCCGATATGTACTCGAACATTCTAGATGCTTGTACGGTAGAAGGTTCTGGAACTATCCGAGGGCCCTATATAAGCGGGAACGGAGCGCGTCCCGGGGTAGTTCATTGGAAGCGATACTACATGCGAGAACATATAAAGCGATCTTCAAGTGCGACTTAAGAGTGATCCGTAGTGCTATTGTGTTGTGTTATTAGTGTGTTTAATTAAAGTGTTATTTTTGGTAATTCATATCGGCAGTTTTTAATTGTCACGAACCCCTAGCTCGTAACAATAATAATTAGCAGTAGCCAGTGAGGTCAGAACTCCACCAAAGAAGCAATAAGTTTGGTTGCATCCTCCGTATAACGAGCCACATATTATATTTAAAACGGCAAATTTTTGACGCAGCACAATGATTTACGGAAATATCCTAATTTTTGAAATGATTGCTACCAATTAAATTGCATGTTTATTATAATTATTGTATTTTCTTAAATTAAGCCCGTTGAATGTTACCTAGGCCCAGATCTATTTTAGAATTCCATAATATTCTTTTTTTATTTTTATTGAAATATTTGAAGAGGTGTTCAACAACGAGCAAATTTCCGATATCATTACAAGTATATGAAACGAAGATTTTAAAAGTTACTAGCTTTTGTCCGCAGCTTTGCCCGCGTGCAGGTCGAAAATCATTCTACGGAAATTACTAGCATGGGATCACTATCAAGTGACGAAAAAAGTACTTGCTTTGGTTGAAATGTCCTGGCGCTCCCAGTAACTTTACAATACGCGTCTAGGATTATACTTTAGCACCTTGCTGTAGCACGATGCGTCGCTACTTGCTTGAATTGTGACCCCATGCGAGTACTTTCGTAACTTTGAAAGGTAAGTTACTCATAGCACTTTTTACAATGAATTTACCTATCAACTTATAGTATTTTCACATGATTTAAAAATATATTTTAATATTTACTTTTTACAAATCATTTGAGGATCAAGTTGCGCGCGTTTATCGCATTTTGGGTTATCCTGTAATGGTAGATGTAATTGGCTAACTAAATAAATAATTAAATCGTATTGGCAATTAGTATATCCCCAAACCAGGCAGACAAAATATACTTTCCTGGTAAGAGCAAACATTCCGGACTCAAAATACGCACTTTGACGTGGAGTTATGGACAACAGCCCGTTTTACCTAAGAGCAAACATTCTTATAAAGTTAGCGAACTTTGTGTTATCACCAGTGATCGGAGTAGGTAGATTGATTTGGGGTCAATGAACTGGCACGTATATCTTAGTATGGATATGCCTCCGGGATTTTGAAATGATCTAAACTGCTTTTTATATAATTTTCACCTGTTTTCATATTCATAACTAGTTATTGCATTGAATGCGAAAAAAAAAAAAAAACTATAGCATTCTATAAATTTCTAATGTAGTAGTTTAAAAATACAAATTTCACAATATTTGATTCAATCCCGTAAGTACCAAAATGAAATCCCGGAAAAAAAGCTTATCCATGTTATGATTTCTATGACTATTCATGATGCGAGTACGTAAAATCAATCTACCTACTCCGATCACTGGTTATCACCAATTGTAAGTTCTATTGGTTGTTTAGAGACATTGTTTTGCATATTATGTTTGCATGATTTTTATAGTAATATTTAAGTTTTCCTTAGTAAATCTAAGGGAAATGTATTATTGCAGAGTAAAGTAGCGAAATAATAGCGAACAGTTAAACTTTGAAAGCTAAAAGCATTATATTGTTTTGTCAACCTACCATTAATATACGTACTTTTGCTATCATATAGCAGTCTGTTATGTAATATGTTCTTCATTTATTCAGTGGTCTCATACGCAGGTCGCCCGGTCGCGCAGTTTGTTAAAAGATCGTTTGTTGACATTGGACGGCATAATTTATCCTAGCACGCAACTCGATCGCATATCTACTGATGACTTCCATTTTCCTCTGTCATAGTTTTCAGGTCATTCTAAAATTTCCTAGTTATATTAATGGCTCCCATTACGAGACGATGGTCGTTAGTACAAGTCAAACAGTGGGGCTTGATGGCTTATGTTTGATAGCGTATGGTTCAGGGTTGTGTAAATGTTCCGCCATGCAATTGGAAGATTTATGCAATCGCATTAATTTAATGACGTAATTTTAAGGGTGCCCATTGTTCCGTTGGCTTTCCATTTATATCACACCTTTGTAATTACCTCAGGGGACAGGTGGACTGTATTATTTATTTAAACTTTTCGCACACAAAAAAGGTACAAAGGTGGACTATATTATATCATCATCATCTGCCTCATCATCTGCCTAGCCTTTTCCCAACTATGTTGGGGTCGGCATCCAGTCTAACCGGATGCAGCTGAATACCAGTATTTTACATGGAGCGACTGCCTATCTGACCTCTACAACCCAGTTACTGGGTAATACGATACCCCTTGGTAAGACTGGATGTCACACTTTTGGGCTTCTGACGACCCGTAACGACTGTCAAAGATCCACAAATGACAGCCGGGACCAACGGCTTAACGTGCTTTCCTAGGCACGGAAGGGTCTTGGCATGTTAAAATGGTCACCCATCCACGGACCAACCGCGGTAAGCGTAGCTTAACCTCATCGATCGACCCGTGCAGCTATTGTTACTTAGCCACAAGCCCCTCTTTTTATAAATATACTATTATATACAGGAAAAGTTTTTATCCAGTGCGCAAATTGTAACCATGAAACTAGACCCCATAGCGCAGAAATTTTTCGCCGGTTATACAAAAAAAAATCAGCTGTTCCATACATTTTGACCACGTAGATTTCAACCACGTACTTTTCTATGAAATAGCAGATTTTTGTTTTAATAACCGGCGCAAAATTTCTGCGGTAGGGGGGGGGGGGGTCTAGAATGATATGCTGAATTCCTGGTAACAGTTTGCGCACTGGATAAAAACTTACCCTGTATACTAACTATTATGATTTTATTGTTAGCAACTACGTTAATTAAAGTAACAAAATTATAACGTCCGTTTTGTCTTCTTGCCTCTTCATGACATTGAAAAGTTTCTTTGGATTTTTATTATCATGATTTGTTAATGTCTGTATTTTTACGATGCGATCTTACAAAATAAATGATAACTAAGTAGGTAGGTAACTATTTCGTTGACTGAATTCAACAGTGGCATAAGTCAAAATGAAGGTTAGGAATGGATTTTAGTTCTAAGTCGCGTCCTTGTTATTTTTTGTACGATGACACTATTGTATTCCGATAGTAACTTTTAAACTAATGTAATAAATTACCTAGTTGTGGTAAGAAATACATTACTGTAGGTACATAATGATTTTCTAGAAATTTTCTAAGATTTTCCTAACGTTTTACCATGGAATCAGTATAAAGAATTTCACCCACTGTGTGTGAGAACGTCGGGATTTTTACTGCGTTCTTGTTTGTAGTTTAGCTAGGTCATGTTTTATGGAGCACACTCCCATGGCCCATGAAGCCATGACGCATACAGATTGACGGTCTGATTACTCTGCCGGGGCGTTTAGTAGGTCATCATCCAGTGAACATCGGAGACAGCTGATTGATTAAACAGAGAATCTCACGCTTTCTTTACGTGGAGTTTCTTTACAGGAACTACTAAAGTAAAGTTTAAGAAAATAAACAGAAAAAAAAAGTACAAAAATAAGCTTTTAAAATAAAACTAGAAAGTATTTAATTTAATTAAAAAGCGTGGGGTCCTTGATATTAATTGATTATTAAAATACATCAAAACGCACTCCACGCTTTTAAATTGAATTAAATAATGAATTAATAATAAAATAATAAATGAATTAATATTTTCTACTTTCTTAGTTTGGTTTTTCAATCCTTTTTTATGTTTTAAACTAATAGGTATATATTTTCCATTCTTTAGTTCGGCTAACTTCAAAGACGTGTTTTTTTTGTTGCTAATACAGGAAAAGTTTTTATCCAGTGCGCAAATTTTTACGATAAATTCAGCATATCATTCTAGACCTCCTTCCGCAGAAATTTTTCGCCGGTTATACAAAAAAAAAAAAAATCAGCGTTTCCATACATTTTGACCGCGTAGGTATATTGCACTTTTCTATGAAACAGCTGTTTTTTTTGTATAACCGGCGAAAAATTTCTGCGTTAGAGGCTCTAGAATTATGTGCTGAATTCATGGTTAAAATTTGCGCACTGGATAAAAACTTATCCTGTATAATGGACCAAATTTATGAAATTAGTGCAAAGTTTCAAATCAATCTAACTTTTTAAAGTGGGTGAAAATCACGTTCAAAGATTTCTGTAGATACATACCAAGCTAATAAAAGCGTGTTATAAAGCGTGGACGAGTGAGAGTTTTTAATACGTATTTCGGTTTTCTCTATGAATAAATTCGTTTAGACGTAAACTCGATGGTCGTGTTCTTTTGAAAGCTTAGCACTACTAACTACATTTATTATATGTAATTAACTCCGTTAATAATTAAACCAAACTTAACATAAACGTAATTATTCTAGTAATATAACGCTGACTTAACTATGTATAATGAATACCTCCCTATGTGAAATACTGAGTAAACTTAAATGGGTAAATTAAGTGTTATTTGGTACGCTATATCTAGCCTTATGTCTGAGAATCATAAATCAAACACACGTCTGTTTGTAAATCATGAATATTATATATAGATAGGAGATTAATAAAAACATTTATTATTAATCTATCGTGATTGCTTAACGTTGCGTTACTTTTGAATAAGAACAAAAAGGTCAACTGCTCAATGTTGCCAACCCATTTTTTCTAAGGTCGCGAATTATATTATGTAATTCATTGTTATTAAAATGTAACAAAGAATAATTAGGAAACATTATTTTCCTATTTGTAAAGTCCTACCAATAGTCAGGAAAGTTGAGTGTCTGATAAGCATAGAACACATTTTCGTAATGAGTATAAAGTGCATGTTGAAAATAAATAGGTATAATACAAGAAGTGTAAGAGAAAAGACTAGTTACACTGAAAATAACAAATTATTATTGGAAAAGATTTTCCAGATATTTAGTGGGTACAAAAAGTGTTTAATCAAATAAATATATTAAAACAAACCCCTAAATTTAGTAAATGGCATGCTAAAATCAGAAGGAGTTTATTTCTCGATAACGAGGATTCCGCCACTATCGAGAAATTAACTCACTTCGAACCTTATTAGTTGAGTATTACTTACGCATTAATTAGTTAGTCAGTAGTTGTATTTAAGGTAAGCTTTTCTACAAGTTTTAAATATGTATTAACCAAAAAGCGCTTCTCACCATCAATCTGAACACGGTGGAGCGTACGGTGGAGGTCTGCCCGGCTTCGGCCTCCGCCCGTCCTCGTGGAGGCGATCGGCAGCGGCGATCTCTCGCATCCGGCCCTGGGGGCCTACTCTCTAACTCCGAAAACGAAGATACGGGCCTTCCGAAAGTAGTTCAAAAGTTCTTAGTGAATCCTACAGCCAATCGACTAAGTTTTTTGAACGGGCAAAAAACATATCTGGAGTAGGGACACCTGTCAAATCGTGTTGTCATTCAATCTTAGGTCGGTTTCCAAATTAATCTTCCGTCCGTAAGTGATACGGAGTTGGAAACGCCCGATACTTCGACCGAAACGACGGACTTTGTGCTTAGGGAGTTGGCCCCCAGGTCCAGGCCATGGTACGGAGCGAGAGTGCATGGGTAGCCGTCACCTCCTTCAGCGAAGCAGTGATGCTCGCGAAGAGGGAGGCGGCGCACGTGAGGGAGAGGCAGTAGATATATGCGCCCTCACGGCCCTAGCCTCCGCAGGAGACGCCCTGGGCGTCGGGAATCCCAGGGTGATTTCCGACCACCGTAGGCGCGAACTTGCAGACGGCGAGTAATGAGTAGCTCGCTGTCCGGTAAGGACCAAGCCCAGGTCGACGGCGCGTTGTGTTCCACGCGCTCTTCAAAGAGATGTCAGCACAAAAGGATGGGGCCCGCAAGGGCTGATGCCTGCTAGGTGTGCGGGTTGTTCGAAAGAGATACCGTGGTCTCTGGCACACAGGCTACTGAAGGAACACGGATGGGTTTTAGTCAATAAAAGTCTGACACGCCCTCCTGCTCAACCCGGAGCGGGAGAATTTCTTTGATGATTTCAAACCCAAAAAAAAACCATCAATCTGAAAGGTTTGGCGAAAATATTTATAGAAACATTAAAAAAGAAAAACTACATACAAGCTGACAGACCCTGACCTTCAAATTGCAAAAAACGTAAGAAGTACCTTGGCGTTCCCACCTTGATAAAAAATTAGTCTCCCATAACTTTTTTTTTTAAATTGAAAACTTCTTCAAGCGCGTTGGGCATTTTTTGAGATGGGAAAAAACAATCAAACACGCGACACCGGTACCGACACCTCTGTTTTTTAATAGAGGTATTTCAATAATTTAAGTCTCAAAAGATTTCGGTCCAGAACTAATATTCCAATTGGAATTATGAAAATAACAGCATCCATTAACTGCTCCCAAATTACAATGTTCTTTTTTATTTTTACAATGCTGACATATTCTCGTCATTTTTTGACAATATAAATCAATTTTTAACCGACTTCAAAAAGAAGGAGGTTATCAATTCGACATGTTTATATTTTTTTTTTATGTATGTTCGGGCATAACTCCGTCGTATATAGACGGATTTGCAAAATTCTTTTTTTTTTTCGAAAGGGGTTTATTCCGAAATAGTCCCGTATTAATTTCATATAGATCTGATAATGCGTTTCGGAGACAGACAACGGAACTCTTCAAAACTTTACAGCAAATCAACCGCGAATGCTGCTATCGCATAAATATGCATTGTTTTGACCCCAAAGATGATGAAATTTCGAATTGGTGTGGTAGGTAACTAAAAAGTGAAAAATAAAAACTTTTTTCAAAAAAAATAACAACCGACTTCCAAAAAACACTACAAAGTGCAAAATAACTTTAATTTCGGAAGGCGGTGACAAAGAATTGAAATACCTACACCTCCAAAGTCACCGCCTTCCGAAATTAAAGTTATTTTGCACTTTGTAGTGTTTTTTGGAAGTCGGTTGTTATTTTTTGAAAAAAGTTTTTATAATATCGACTATTTTTAATGATTGTCATGGAAATCATGGCACTTTGTTTAAACATGTTCATTGTATTTATGTTGATTATTTTACATATTGTGAATGGAGAGAACGTTGACTAGATTTGTAGACGATTTTCTATTCTGTATTTTCATTCCTCTAAGTACCTGGTACTTATTAACAGGCCTGCACTGTCGTCCCTACCTATTATCACTGTAATTTGAAAACATTGTTAAAGCCAATGATTTTTAAAAGAGTAATCGTGGAGTTTCTTGTCGGCTCTTCTCCATAGGAACCGACAATTTCTAACCGTGCACCTAGCTTCTGACGTTTCATAAGTACCCATACAGGTTTATATGAAATAAAAATATTTTGATTTGATTTGAAAATTGGATAACCCGTTTAGAAGAAAAGAACAAAATTATGATTATGAATAATGTGAAATCCTCGCGACATTATTACCGACACCACGGACAACATGAACGTACGAACGAATAACGTTGAACGTTGCTTAATCTGATGATTCAAAAAGTATTTCCTGCCGATTCAAAAAATACACACGTACCTAATTGTTTAAGTTTTCACTTCTGTCGGCAATCCTGGAGTGCCACTGTTTTTTTTAAGTTAGCTTCATGTTCACTTTGTAAATTTACGCACTATTTTGATGCAAGCAATGCTGGTAAATAGTGATTTGTAATAAAAAAAAAAAAATGAAACTGTCTAGTAGAAAAATCACAGTATTTTGGCTCGCTATTGGCGATTAATTTCGAAACATGATTTCAAGAATTTGATGATAGTTAGTACATTGTATTCAAATGACTTGTTGCTACTTGTAACTCATTGTTATTCCGTTTTTGGAGGACAGGTTTTACTGCGAATGGAACATTTCGTTGTAATCAAATTATCGTATTTTATAGTAACAAAAATACTTCTGAATACATTACTAAGATATATAGTTGTAATTGTGTGTTTAGTGCCTAAAGTGTTCCTGGTTGTGACAAATAGGTACGTAGGTGTAGTTATGATTCTTCACAAATAAAATACACTATAGCTGAATTTTTCATATGTCTGAGTTGGTTCTTTAGTCGAAGTTGTTTATATTTACACGATTCCCATTAATTTTTTTGGTTGGGAAATCATCAAATGACTTCTCCCGCTGTGTAGAACAGGAGGGCGTGTCAGACTTATACTGACTAAAACCCACCCGTGTTCCTCTTTCTCGTGTAACTCTTTCGAACAACCCGCTCCCCTGGCAGGCATCGGGCCTTGCGGACCCCACCAGTGGTTGCTGACATCTCTGACGGCGCACTTGGAACACAACGCGCCGTCTCGCCTACCACTTTTCGGCCGCAGGGGATATGGAGAGCGGCCAACGCTATACCGACACTCCTCTTCCCCTGCGGCCCCACCGCGTCCTCCATCAAACGGTGGCGGCCCCGTCCAGGCCACGGAAGGGAAGAGCGCTGCTCAGAAGCACCGGCACTCCTCCTCTGCCGCAGCCTGTAACCCTCAGCCGTGATGCCTCCCATTCGACATCACGGCCTACCTCAGTTGCGGTGCACCTCACCGCAACCTACTTTTTGGCCGCTACGTCACTGGCTTGAAGGTAAAAGCCCTGACGAGCGGCCTCACCTTTGGGTTCCTCTTGGCTTCACCGTGGTTGGCAGACCACGGTTACTGAGCCCCCTCGCAACGACAATGCGGGGACCCACTCGAGGGGGACACGATTCCCATTGATAAGACTGGTTGGCAGACTTTCGGGCTTTTGATGATCCGTAACGAATGCCAAAAAGATCCACGATGGTCAGCCACGACCAGGCTCAACATGATTTCTCAGGCATGACGGGGTCTTGGTGTGTAAAGTTGATCACCCAGCCATGGACCAAGCGTGGCCTTACCTGATCTATCGACCCGTGTAGCTGTTATTTCTTAACCACAAGCCCCTCCTGAAGACTTAGCACGACGCTTTCTATTTCTACTCTACCGTAGAATAGAAATCGCTTGTCTATATTTCTCGGTTCAAAACTGTCAAAGTCTACACGGAAACGTATTTTTTTTTACTCTTCGGTCGACAAAATGCTTCTCTACGGTTCGCTTGCTACGCCTAGCGCCTGCTGCCTCGAGTAATTATAATGCTGCAGCTTACCGTAAATAGTTTTAAAATGGTTTAAAGTTGGAAAACGATTGTTCACATTACGTGGAACGTGACGATTAACTAACTTTTGTAATATTCAAGTACACGAATTAATTTAATTAATATTAAAACAGTTGGAATATTTTTAACATAAATTTTAAGGGTACACTTTGCGCGGGCTCAAACTCACTGGTGGGCCTGGCTAAAAATCACGTTGTCTCACCAGGCTTCGTATCCGACAGAGATAGTATCAGTGGTGAGCAGTTAGATGCTAGTCTACATGCACAACGTTATTGAGTGAGAAGCAGGAGCATTTCTGGAAAAAAAATCGCGAAAAAATTAAGAAAAGTCCTTCAGAAGATCGGGTTTTATGAAAAAACCACTGCATAAATCAATAACGAATAAAGTTTATTGAATTTATTTGTAATTGAACTTTGTCGGTACCGTCTTGGTTTTCGAGATTTTACACTCCTTTTATTACTTAAACACGCTCAAAGTTAGGTTAAATTAGCAAGAAAAACGAATCTTTGTTGGCTCATAACTTTTTAATGGCTTTTTATTTTAGTATTCTGTTTCCGTACAGACAATAATAATAACGAGACAAAACCATACCATGTTTTATTTTTGATTTACATAGTCAAACAGTGGAGTAAATACCTCCCGAAGTTTGTATGGAAAAAATGTGGACAAGTGTCACCTTAAAGTGCAGCCGCCATGTACAGTCTCCAAAAGAGATTTAAGTAACCAGGGTCGCCGGATATAATTGAAGTCCAGTAAGAAACCGACGGATTTTTTTGAATCTAATACCTTTATATGATCAATTTATGTATACAGGGTTACAGATTATGTCGACCTAGATCCTTTAACAGGTTGTAGTTTCCATCATTCCTGACTGATTTCACTCTGAAACATCATCCCCAAACTTAACTTTTTTCAAGATATTGGACAATAGGCGCAACAAGGAACTCAACGAATTATTGATACCTGAGAGCCTTTCATCAAAGTTTTTTTCTAAACATTCTGATGATACCCTAGCTTGTTCTACCTTGTTGGATAACTAATGAAACGTAGATATTTTGAACCACATCTGCAGCCTAACTTTCATTTACTTTTTTTAAATATTTCGGTAAGATAGTAATATTTTTTACGAATTTATTTCAATTTACAACTATCAATCGTCTACTACGACCCAGTTTGTTAATTTAACTGCAATTTTAGTGTCTAGAATAATAGAGCAACTTGTCATACAAACATCGCAAAGACAAATAAATAAGCAGCAAAATACCCAAAAAAGAAAAAAAAAAATGGGCCAGTAAACAACAAATCGGCCATTTTTTTTAAACCCTAATTTCCAATATGTTGCCTAAGGTTAAGTTTGGGGTACGATGTTTCATAGTGAGATCAGTCAGGAATGATGGAAACTACAACCTTTTAAAGGTTCTAGGTCCACTTAACCAGTAACCCTGTATATATTTATATAATCTAAATCTCGGAAACGGCTCCAATTTAAAATTTATCAAAGAAATTTGACAGATTGGAGTAGTTTGATTTGCTGGCGTCTGTACATTACGCTAGATTAGTAACACGAGGTTTCTGAATTGAGAATATGAAGTTGAGAACTCAAAAAATTCTAATTTAGCTTTCCTCCTTAATAAAGGTTATTCCTTCAACATAGACCGTGAAATTACAAATTATTTTATGTATTTTGTACAGAAATTATGAACTACGCGGTATTTTATTCCTGTCATTTTTGCATAAACTTCCATCAACTTGATTAACATCATATTTTTCGCTTCGCAGGCTTCGGAGATTTGAATTTATTTTACGTAAAAACAGTCTTTGCATTAAAAATAGGTAGGTAATTATAGTTTCACATTGCTCACTGACCGACTCCTTGACAATTCCAAAAGTGCCTGAACAAAAAAAAAAGTTAAGTAATTGTTCGCAGATCAGTGGGATTCCCCGATGTTACGGAGGTGGATACAGCTCCACGCTGAATTTTATTTTTTTAATTGTTTGTAATATTATGTCGTCTGTACTAAACACTAGGGACAAACCAATTTTTTTACCAACCCTATGGACTTTGTCTGAAATATAATTATTTAATTCTATTCTATTAATTGGTTTGTTCTGACTTTAAGTTTGACTTTGAAATATAAATTACTTGCATTGGACATATTTTAAAGGCACATTATGCGCTTATTAAGGATTCTCATTTTGTGTTGAACATAAAAATCGTTACTTTTGAAGAAAAAAAAATAGTGTTTTTTTATCTTAATACCTAGTCTATATTCTTTATTTTTCAGTGTAATAAAGTCGATAGGATTTTAGTTTTGGTTTAAAAATAGAAACTGACGTTAATTAAGTATACGCGTCTCGGACTTCAAGAACTTTATTATTATTAATATTGTCTAATTCTCCCTTTTTTATTGCTGAATGCCTTCCTTTCACCTCGATCACGCCTTATTAAAAGCTTATGAGATATACGATCGAACGAGCATGCCCATGCCCAGATACCCGATCACTCTTGCTTTTAATGCAGACTGGGTAAATGTGGAAGAGAATAAAGACGCTAGCAGATAATTCCACACTTAGGATGTGCGCATAATGAATATGGGAGAAACATTGAGTACGACAGCAGGCTTAGCACGAGCACCGATTTGTCGACGGAAGAATAGACATGACTATTAAATAAATGATGTACAATAGGATAAGATACCTATGTTTTTCTATTCATTATCACAGTTATGCGTTCTAAACGAATCATGATTTTGTTGATAATCGTATAAACTTTGTGGCCGTCAAGTAGAAAGTTTTTTTGTCAGTGTGATTTTGACAGTTTAGGAAGAAATATTCTTCTGAAATAGTCTACATTTATAAGGACCTAGACAAATATCGTTAGAAATGAAAGACTAAATGACAGATTGTAGAAGGATATCTACGGTGCAATAACAAATATGTAGGAACGAAATGTTACTTTGTATTGAAAAAGCACTGTTCTTCGTAGAAATACAAAACGTCATGCTAAGCCCGCTGGTCGGAATCGGGATATCAACCTGTGATTAGGCATACCTACATCATAATGTCAGCAAGATAATTATTATTGTATGCGCGTGCTCTCTGATTAAATTTCCGCAATGAATTGCTTACAGGATGCTTGTTCTTGATGCAAATTCAAGTAAGTAAATATCCACACTCCTGCATAAATAAGGATGTTAATTAAGGTTACTTGTGTATTAACGGTAGCCAATTTATCCATGCAGTACCAGGTTACGCAGCTAGCAAAGTTACAATCTCAAATATGAAGCAATATCAGAAAAAAATCCAGGAATGCTCGGGAAACTGGAGTAAAATCGGGACGCTAAGGCAAATCCTAACATACCTAGTATAAAACAAAGTCGCTTTTCATGTGTGTACGCATATACATATGTATCTCTTAGGGTGTGTCCAGACCTGGCGAATGCGCTGCTCGCGAGCCGCTTGCGAACTGTACGCGTGTTGCTCGCGTGCGGTTACAGCCTACGTTTGGTGCGCCGCTCTAGTGCAACTCCGGCAAGACTCGAGTGGGGCGCGCGGCCAGCGCACGCGCTGCTCTTGCGCACATTGCTTCTTTCGCGTTGAACTAAGTGGGCGAGGGAGGTGCACAGCGTGCGGCACGCGCGCACCTCCTGCGCCGCTCGAGTACGGCGCATAGTTTGCGCGCGAGCGGCGCACAGTGGGCTGGGATTACAAGGTTGGGTCTTAAGAGATCAAATGTATTTTTTTGGTATCTAGGCATAAATTTAAAACGTTTTTGTTCTCTGACTTTTTTTAATTTAACGAGTACTTTCGGAGATATAGCCATATCAAATTTGTATAAAGAGTCATGTTATTTTAGTTAAGTAATTTATTCCAATGAAATTGAAATTGAAAATAATGTATACTAAACAGTCTGAAAACCTCAATACCTACTTAGTTCTTTAAAAAAAAAACAATGTTCGACATTTTCCACCACCATAGGTAGGTATGAATTTTGTTATAATTTAAATAGAAGATGGGAAAACGCTTATCGTAAAGAAAATATATTCAGAACTAAAAATAGTGAATGGTTACAAGAAAACATAATATGGCCAGACTTTATTAAGTGTTTAATAGGCAGTAATGAAGATCAACCAGCACCGAGTACATCAACTCAGTATGTATCACCATCAAAAGTTTCTGTCGGTGTCTCCACCGAACAAAGCCCAAGAAAACCTTTTTGTGAATTAGCGCCTAAACAAAAAGGTTTTCTTGGGCTTTGTTTGGCTTGCATTTTAGAGGCAATTTCATCAGGTTACCACATTGACACAGCGAAATTTCACGAATATGCTCAAGTGACCATGCAACTGTATTTGGAATTATATAGCTGGTATTATATGCCTTCAAGTGTTCATAAAGTTCTTATGCATGGTGCAGCTATTATTGAAAGCTGCTGAAGCTTGAAATAAAGACTTTCGTAGGTACCGCCAACACCATTCCAGGAAATTCAGTAGAAAAACTACAAATGAAGACATTTTAAATAATTTATTGACCAGCTCTGATCCACTCATCTCAGCGAAACGTCACAAACTTCGCAGAAAACATAAAACTTTGTCAGTAGAAGCACAAAGTTTATTAGTAATTGAACAAGCGGAAACATTTGATGATGACGAATGCGAAAATTTTGCATTCGTTAATGTGACAGTGATTAAATTAAAACAGTGCAGTGGCCAGTAGTGATTGTGATTTTTACTTATTTATTTATTTTATTAGTCCATAGTGGATTAGGCCTAAAGGGGAGACCAATACATAAAAAAAAAAACGTTCTTAACCTCTATGGTGGTGTGGAATAGAGAACAAAATTTGAAATTTCGACCAAATCGCAGAAAATCGCAACCCGAGAATAGGCGCTAAAATAGGACAAATATACGTACTATGCATACGCAGAGTCAATTCTTTGAGAAAATTTGAGAATTTCGAGATTTTCACATTTTTTTCTTTTGCTTCATACAAAAATTACTTTGGATATTTATAACTCCGAAAATACTAAGTTATCTGAACGACCCTCATAGAAATAATTAATTATAATCGATAGATAAACCCAACACAATATTTAAAATTTCAGAAAAAGAAACTTTTTTTTTTAAATGCTAAGTCCTTTACCGGCCCGTTTCAGCCCACTGTGCGGCGTAGGGACGGCGCAGGGTCTACGTACAAACATGAGATGCACGCGCGCAGTTCGCAAGCGGCTCGCAAGTGGCGCATTCGCCAGGACTGGACACACCCTTAAACTACGGGACGGATTTAAATGTGGTTTTAATCAAAAGACAGAGTGATTCAAGAGGAATGTTTATATGTATAATATACAATCCTCCACGCAGGCGAAGCCACTGGCAAAAGCTAGTATTGAATAAAACACAAGATTTTTAAGCATATAAATAAAGTTGAGTAGGCTATATTTAGTATGTTACTGCCCCTTAACAGTAGTAACAATGGAACTCATCATGTTTGTCTAGTTTCCTACCCGTACTTAGAAGTCTTATAACCTTCATGGGCGCAACTTTTACCTCTAAGACATTATACCCATTCATGGCTACTTACGCAAAGTAAATAATAATCATCATCATCATTTCAACCGAAAGACGTCCACTGCTGGACATAGGCCTCCCCCAAGCTCCGCTACTTCGACCGGTTCTATGCTTCCCGCATACAGCGGATTCCTACGGCCTTGTAGGTGTTTTTTTTTTGTTTTTTTGGGTGGGAAATCATCAAATAACTTCTCCCGCTCTGGGTGGAGCAGGAGGGTGTGTCAGACTTTTACTGACTAAAACCCACCCGTGTTCCTTCAGTAGCCCGTATGCCAGGGGCTGTGGTATCTCATTCAAACAAACCCGCACCCCTGGCAGGCATCGGCCCTTTCGGGCCCCATCATTTGTTGTGCTGACATCTCTTTGAGGCGCGCGTGGAACACAACGCGCCGTCGACTTGGGTTTGGTCCTTACTTGACAGCGAGCTACCCATTACTCGCCGTCCGCAAGCTCATGCCTACGGTGGCCGGAAATCGGTCTGGGATTCCCGACGCCCAGGGCGTCTCCGTATCCTGCGGCGGCTAGGGTCGCGAGGGCGCATATGCTGCCTCTCCCTCACGTGCGCCGCCTCCCTCTTCGCGAGCATCACTGCTTCACTGAAGGAGGTGACGGCTACCCATGCACTCTCACTCTGTACCATGGCCTGGACCAGGGCCGGACGCGAGAGATCGCCGCCACCGATCGCCTCCACGAGGACACGGCGGTGCTCCGCCCAAGCCAGGCAGTGGAAACACCGTGTCCTCAGGGCGATCTTCGCAGTGGAAACACCCGGGCGTTTCCTCCCGCCTTATCCGAAACAGGAACCTCCCGAAACAACCGTGTCCGGTGAGGACCTGCGTCAGGCGGAAGGTGAGGACGCCATGCCGCCTCTCAAACCACTCCTCAAAGAGGGGTCTTACCGCCGCAATCGTGGCGTGCACAGCACTGGGTTGCGACAATCGCACACTCCATGTCGCCATGAGATCCCGCCGCTCCAGTCTGGGAGCCAAACGGCGGAAATGCTCCGCGAAGTTCCACCGGCTGTCGAGGACGAGTCCCACGTACTTCATCATCGACTCGACGCCGATGTGAACCCCTCCCACCGTTATCTGGGAACACGTCGGTGGCGCATTCCGAGGACCATGAAACCAAATGGCCTCGGACTTGTGCACGGCCACCTCGAGTCCCAGTTGCCGGATCCTATCGACGATTGTCGCAACCCCGTGTGTCGCTAAGTCGGCCGCCGCCTGGTACGACCTCCCTTGCGCCAGGACCAGCGTGTCGTCAGCGTAACAAACTACACTGACGCCACCAGGGAGGTCGGCCCGCAGCACCCAGTCGTATCCGATGTCCCACAGATGCGGCCCCAGGACCGATCCCTGTGGGAAACCCCACGACATCTCTCGTCGGTTCCACTCTCCGAGGTGTCCGGGGTAGATGACGGCCCTGTCCGTCAAATAGGCCTCGACCACACGACAGAGGTAGGTCGGCATCCGGTGATACCGGAGTGCCTCCCTGATGCAACTCCAGGGCAGGGTGTTGAAGGCATTGGCCATGTCCAGAGACACCGCCAAGACGACCCCACCCCGGGCCCCAGCATCCCCCCTCGTGAGGGCTCGCACACGCATGATGGCATCCACCGTGGAGCGCCCCCTGCGGAAACCAAACTGGCTCTCCGCCAAATCCGGCCCCACCCGCACCAGCCGCCCGGCGAGGCGGTCTCCAATTACTCTCTCAAAGAGCTTGCCCACCTCGTCGAGCAGCACAATGGGCCGGTAAGCGGACGGAGAGTCCGCTGGGCGCCCCGGCTTCTTAATGAGGACCAGTTTCCCCGTCTTCCAGCGAAGTGGAAACTGGCCCTGCCCCAAGCATGCGCTTAGGAGCCCTCTTAGTCGAGGCCCGAGAGCCTCCAAGCCCCAGGACCCAGGCTTTTCCAGGCAAGCCGTCGGGTCCTGGGGCGGTATTCTTGGCATTCTGCCTACGTACCGCCACTCTCAGGTCTACCTCGGTCACCTCTGGAGAGTCGTCGTCGTCGTCGGTGTGGTCCGCATCGGGCACCGCAGAAGGCGGAGCTAAAGGCGGGGGAGCGTGCTCCCCTCGCGAGGGGAACAGAGCGCTCACCACGTCCTGCACGAGCTGGGGCCGGAGACTCTGCGTCAGCGGGGGAGCCCACGGGCGTATTTTATCCCACACCGTTTTGTTTGGGCGTCCCCACGGGTCTCTGTTCAGAGTCTCCAGCAACTCCTCGCGGGCCACTACTCTGGCCCGCAGGATCTCCGCTCGGAGGGCGGTCTTCGCCACTCTGTACCCCTCGTACAGCTCCGCCTGAATGGCTTCCGTATCCGGAGGGCGGATACGGAGCCTGCGGTGCCTGGTGTAAAGGTGCCGCGCAGCAACACACGCCTCGCGCAGAGTTGTCAACTGCGGCGACCACCAGTACACCTGGCGTGAAGCACGACCTGGCTGGACCCGGGGCATTGCCACGTCACATATCTCGGACATGGTCTCCTGGAACCACTCCGCCTCGTCGTTGATGTCGGCAGGCCTGTCCGGTGATGACACCCAGGCCTGCACGATTGAGGCTTCCAGAAAAGCTCCCGGTCCAGCTGCTTCAGTGCCCACCGCGGACCACACGGGGCCTGTCGGACCGGCGCACTCGAGGTCTGGGTACGTCTCCACCCACTCCATGACGCGCCAGTCGATGACACGCGGTGACAGAGCGGGGCTGGCGAACGAAATGTCCACCACCGACTCACCCCGCATCCGCACACACGTGGCGACAGAACCCCGGTTTAGGACGACCAGGTCTGCTTCCAGAGCCCAGTCCTCCACCATCCTGCCCCGCACGTTCGTCAACCGGTAACCCCAAGCCAAGTTCTTGGCATTGAAGTCCCCAAGGACGAGCACGGGGAGGGAACGGAACCCGACGACGACGTCTCTCAACTCCGCAAGGGGATTGTGGAACTCGGCGAGAGTTCGGCTCGGGGAGAAGTACACCCCTACCACGACAATCTCCCCGAACCGTGCTGCCACGCAACCCCTTCCCCTCTTGACACTCTCGAGAGTCGGGGTACCGGCGGCGGCCGGCGAAATGAGGGTCACAGAGCCGCTCAGGTCCTCCACCCAGTCATCCCTGGGCGGGTCACAGAGCCGCTCAGGTCCTCCACCCAGTCATCCCTGGGCGGGACAAAGTGCGGCTCAGCGACCACGGCGATGTTAATCGACCACTGCGCCATGCTCTGGATCAAGAGATCCTGAGCGGCGGCGCAGTGGTTGATGTTCGCCTGGAGGAGGCGTAATGGGGCCGTTAAAGGCATTCCATATCAGCGTCCTCCGGGGCCTCCTGGGTAGGCCTTGCCGTGACGGTGGCGACAACGACGGCAGTGGAGGCGGCAGCGGCGGCGGCAGTGGCAGCGGTTGCGGCGGTGATGGCGGTGGCAGAGGGTTTGGCCCTGCCTCGGCCCCTGGTTTCAGCGGGTGGAGCGCAGGCTTTGCTCCCAGCCCGGTGTTCGGCCGGCTTTCCAGCTGCCGCACATAAATAACAGTGCGGCTTGGGTGCGACGCACGAGCCGGCCTTGTGACCGGGCTGACCGCAGCGGAAGCAGTGACTGCTGCGGTCCACCTCCAAGGTGCATTGCACTCCCACGTGGTGGCCCACCTGGCAGCGGAAGCACCTCAGAGGTCTGGGTTCCAGCAGCTTCACCTGCGCAGAAACCCAGCCCACCAGTAGCCTTCGACCCTCCGCCGTGATCTTTCGGGCCGCCGACGCCTTGTAGGTGTACCTTCATTGTAATGTTTTTTTATTTTATTTTTACTGTGTAGCTTTCGCGGTGTCAAATAATAGTTTTTATTTCCGAAGACAAGAACGGAATTATTAATTATCAAGCGGCTTTAAATGCGTTCATATTTTGGTTCCACCAGAGTTCACATTGCCAGTACATTTAAAGGACACTAAACAAGTTATTTGAAAAAGAAAAGAAAAACCAAATGAGGTCATTAAAATAATCACTGTTGCAATTTAAGCTAGCGATAAATTGTTAAGAATATTCTACAAATACAATGTTTACGATAAGGATCTTTAAATTTATATCATTTTTTTTTTGTAAGCACATTGTGATATTGTGGGAGAATCGTCAAAATATGTTATTATTTTATATATCTCTACGTTATGAGCAACTGGTTTTATGTTCATACTTATTTAAATACAACTGGTATTTAATATATTTATTATATATGGCTTATTTTTATAGTCTGTCTATGATTATGATTTACAGATAATAAAAAAGATACCTATTTGAATACCTACTAAAAAAATTAGTTTTACATTGCTTAACAGGTCGGACAAATTAACTCGCCCGAATCGGGCAAATCGTTTCTTAAAATTTTCTATAGGCAACTCGGACGAAGTTAATTTATTTGTAGGTGAATCGTCAATTCCCAAAATTCCTATTAGGCACGTATTGAATAAAACGTTTAACGTTTAGGAAAAAGTACACCCATCTTTAAATAGTCAAACTCGCTTTTCATGTTTGTATGCTCAGATCTTTTAAACTACTAAATGCATTTTAATGCGGTTTTCATAAATCGACAGAGTGATTCAAGAGGAAGATTTATAAGTAGGTATAATACACCGACCTCCACGCGGGCGGAGCCGCTGGCCAAAGCTAGTATTATATAAAATGCAAACCGTGCCAATGTATATATTCATATACATACATTGGCACGGTTTGCATTATATGTACGAGCAGCTCTTCATCATCATCAGCCTATAATGTTCCCACTGCTGGGACACAGGCCTCCTCTCAGTGAGAGGGATTGGGCCGTAATCCACCACGCGGGCCCAGTGCGGGTTGGTAGATGTCACATGTCTTCGAATTTTTGGTTCTAGGACATGCCGGTTTCCTCACGATGTTTTCCTTCATCGTTTTGAGAGCAGTGGAGATGAAATAATTTACACAAAGTAAAGCGCCTGTCTGGGTTCGAACTCACGACCTACAACTCGTAAGTCGCGGCCGTTACCACTGGGCCACCACTGCTCTCGAGCAGCTCTTACTAGATTGTAAATCCCAGACTATTTCGATTTAAAGTTAAAAATCCATCGGATACAGGATAGTTACTTATTTTTTACTTTACCATAAGCGAGCCATTTTAATAACAGCTAAGTCCCACCATTGCGTCTTTATTTTGCCTGTAACAAACAATGTGAAATCTGCATAGCTGTCGCATTTCAATGAAGTACCTACCTATGTAACTACACATTTAGATGGATGACACAGCTCTTGTGATTAACGGTAAAAATGTTCTGATACTTTCTGTAAACCGGCGATGGCTCTCATTATTGTCATGAAATGGTTTAATACTAACCTCCTCACGCCAAACATCAGCAAGACGAATTTTGTTTCCCTTTTCCTTGAAAATTAAAGCTGATGAGTGCACACTTACAAACTCTTCCATTTGTATTTGTACATTGCACTCGATGCATCTGACAACATAATCTCGGAGTAATCATTGACAACCATTTGAAATGGAAAAAGTAGATCAACTTTACGGTGACCAGAGTGCTAAAGTTATTTATTTATTTTTTAACTTAGGGCGGTTGTCGACTTGAAATTCTGTTTACCCTGCTCTCGCTCAGTCAGTCCTTGAGTATTGCGTGACGACGTGGACCACGAAACTTGACCTTAACTCACTAGGTACCCAAGGTGAGGCAGCTCTTCTTACTACATATTGTACTAAAAAAACACTAACTCGTACTCTTTGTCCCACACTATAGTAAGCGAAACGCCTCTCCGACAGAGTTTGCAAAATTGTGACCTGCAGAGCGGCAGTTGCGAGCAAGTTCATCAAGTTCAAGATCTACAATTAAGTAAACAAGAGTATAGACATTTACCGCTTACCTCGTAAAGTCTTGAGAGTAAAGTTGAACGATTCGTTAAAATCGCTATCATATGATGTTACCGTAAAAATTTTGGAAACTAAGTAGTTCAACAACTCACTCACACTATTACTCACACACACCATCACTCACATACAGCCTTACGCACACATACCCTCACTCACACTATTCACCTCTATTCACACCTTGCTTTTCTTTTTTATTTGCATCTTTCGATCTCTGTGTTCTAACTAAGCGATTCCCCTTGATATACATAGTTAAATCTGGAACAATATGTTTAGACGGGCTTAACTTTTGTAGCTTTCATCGTTTCCATTGTAACTTATGCCAATTTGTTCTAGCTCCAAATAAAACAAAAACTTTCAGTTAATTAACTTTTATTTATTTTTAGCTAAAATTGTGCAAAAAAACCTTATTTGATTACAATTCAGTCTAATATTTGAGCTAGCATCATTTTTCTGACTGACAATTGACATTTGACAATTCAAAAGTGCCTGTAATTGGTTTATTTCAAATAAATGCTTTGAGTTTCGAAAAAAAAAAAAAATACCCGACTGTTTGTTGATAAATTTTTAGTCCAGAATTTAAGATTATACAAGGTCATCTTACTGTATTTTCGTTTTCCGCCTACAAATCTTTAATCTACGTGGAAACGAACGCAAAGCGGATACATCGGGCAAAATCAACTATTCCGAAAACTGACGCGCAATCATAAATGAGAGGCAGAATAAGAATTTTTCTGTATCCTTTTTAATTAATTTCGTCTCCCTCGGGGCGCAGGAATTGGCAGATATTATTATATACCTACTCAATAAAATACAGTCATTCATTTAAATCATTCATTGACAAAGACCTCACGGCCAAACCGCTGGGTCTAAAAGATTGCAAGAGTTCCTTATAAAGGTGAGCAAAAAGGATAGCAACCTTTTTTATTTATTATATAACACACACAACACAAACACCTCAATAGGTTTGTCTGGATGTAGAAACACTTGGTTAAATAGGTGATGTAGTAGCTACATATCATAGGGAGGTGTTTTTTAGCTTTTGCCTTCAAGCCATTGACGTAGCGGCCAAAAAGTAGGTTGCGGTGACCTCACCGCAACCTACTTTTTCGGTTTGTGGTTTCGTGGTTTTTTTAGGTGCACCGCAACTGAGGTGGGCCGCGATGTCGAATGGGAGGCATCGCGGCTGAGGGTTACGGGCTGCGGTAGAGGAGGAGTGCCGGTGCTTCTGAGCAGCGCTCTTCCCTTCCGTGGCCTGGACGGGGCCGCCACCGTTTGATGGCGGACGCGGTGGGGCCGCAGGGGAAGAGGAGTGTCGGTATAGCGTCAGCCGCTCTCCCTATCCCCTGCGGCCGAAAAGTGGTAGACGGGAGCGCGTTGTGTTCCACACGCGCGCCGTCAAAGATGTCAGCAACCACTGGTGGGGTCCGCAAGGGCCGATGCCTGCCAGGGGTGCGGGTTTGTTCGAAAGAGATACTACAGCCCCTGGCATACTACTACTAAAGGGCTACTGAGGGAACACGGGTGGGTTTTAGTCAGTAAAAGTCTGACACGCCCTCCTGCTCTACTCAGCAGGAGAAGTGATGATTTACCACCCAAAAACAAAAAAATAAATGCTATCGGACGAATTTGCGGGTCTCTAATATGTATAAATGGGTAAAGGGTTAAAATATTATACTTTTGGAAGTGAGGTTTGCAGCTGTTAGTTTGATCGATGTTTACTAGGATTGTAACTAATTCCTTTTGAAGCGTGAAGAGTGTTGTTGCATCTGTGCTATTCTCTCAAAGGGTAACGTCGTTGTTCAGCCATACATAAGCGAACGCATAGTAGGTGGAGAGCACAGTTTGAAGATTGGTGTTACTTTTATCTCCCGGAGAGCACATGTAAATCTTAACTAACATGAAATAAAATACAGATAGATTACAGCTACTGACAAGGAACACTAGATAGATTTTAATACAATAGTATTCATTCGATTTTTTTATTGTGTCAAGCAATATGTTTATACATTTTCCAACGGATAAAGCAATTAGTGGAAGTTTTGATTTATAAATAAAATTCGTTTATTTCAGACTATCAGATTGTCCATATTTTGTTAGTTTATCTCGTTTATTTCATTATCTTAAAAAATATGTTAGTCGTGACGAGATCTATTTATTATATTTAGGTAAATTAAATTGAAAAAGGTTAATTAAAAATAAATTCAAATAAATTACAATTAAATTAAAATAAATTAAATGAATTGAAATGAAATAAATTAAGATAAAATTTAAATAGTTGTAGATTTATCCGTTGGAGTCAGATAATAACTAGGCAATTTAATCAGTTTGAATGCAAGCTTGGATTCGTACGACTGGGAGTGACGTCGAAAACAGATATCTGAATTCCTTGGTATGTTAGAGGAAATTTATGGCATCTGACAAATATACTACACAGGTTGAACGAAAAGGGAAAGTAGTGGTCTGCAAGGAGAATCAAGATTATAACCTAAATGACGCACTATGTACCCGAAATATCGACAAATCTCATGTCGGTCAGCAAAATTACTGATAATGGCTTCGATGTATTATTCACAAAAGAAAAAGCCAACATCATGGAAAAGAACAAAATTGTTCTTAGTGCAGAAAGAAAAAACGGATTATATAACCTGGATTTTACCAACAAATGAAAATAAGACTAAGACATGGCACCGAAAATTAGGCCACATTAACGAAAAGGATCTGAAGATGATGGTTGATAATCAGATGATGCGAGGGCTAGTATTAAAATAAGTGAAGTTGGATACGTGCGAAACATGCATAAAAGGCAAAATAGCAGCCCTACCATTTATAAGCCACGGTCGTATCACAAGTGAGCCATTGGAAATCATCCACAGTGATGTATGTGGGCCATTCGAAGTAGAATCACTTGGCGGATCCAGCTATTATGTGACATTCGTCGATGATTATACGAGATATTGCTGCATTTATTTCATTAAAAATAAAGATGACGTACTTGAAAAGTTCAAAGAATATAAATCCAGAGTGGAAATGTTTTTAAAAAAGAAGATACAAAACCTGCAGTCTGATAATGATGGTGAGTACAGGAACAAAGAGTTCGATAAGTTCCTAAAAGAAAATGGTGTAAAACGAAGACTGACAGAACCATATATACCGCAGCAAAACGGAGTTAGCGAAAGAAAAAACAGATCGCTAATGGATAAAGCGAGATGCTTAATGATAGACTCCAACGCTCCTCCAAGCTTATGGGCAGAGGCAGTGAAGACTGCAAACTACCTTATTAACAGAAGCCCAGCAAAGGCGCTAAATGGTAGCACACCATACGAAAAGTGGGTTGGAAAAACACCAGTGGAAACCACCTACATGTTTTTGGTAGTAAAGCATTCTTTTTTCTTCTCGTCGAATACAAAGATTTCCAACCGGAACAACTAGATCCTGAAACAAAAGAACAAATTGAAATTGAATTACAAGAAAAAACAATCGACGATAACTTACCTTTTCAGGAACCAATTCCGTACTTCAGGCTCGTTACAGCCCATGCAAATTGAAACTGAATCGTCCATAACAAATGAAAGGCCAAAAAGAATAAGAAGGTTACCAGCTTGGACTAAAGACTGTGAGCTAGGAGCTGTAAACAGTTGTGTAAATATGCTGATATCTGAGAACAGTAGTGACTGTTGACTTACTTTTCAAGAAGCCGTATCAGGCAACGATAAAGAAAATTGGGAGAAGGCAACACAATCTGAAATGGTATCGCTAGAGAAAAATAATACTTGGATACTAGTTGATAAAGAAGAAGCCAAAGAACACAAAGTATTGTCTAACAAATGGGTATTTCGAATAAAAGATGACGGAACTTACAAGGCCAGATTAGTCGTACGCGGCTGTGAGCAGAAAGGCAACTTGGATTTTGAAGAAATATGTAGCCCAGTTGTAAGTCAGTCTGTTCTTAAGACCTTATTAGCAATTGCCGCATCTAAAAATTATCACTTCTTGACTTTTGACGTCAAAACAGCTTTCTTACTCAAACGGCGAACTGACGGATGAAGTTTACATGTAAGTACCTGTTGGTTATAAAACTACCTGTGATCTCACTGATAAAGTATACCGACTGAAAAAGTCGTTGTATGGTTTAAAACAAGCACCATTCACATGGAATAAAACTCCAATGTTTGATCTAGGTTTTAAGACAATCAAGACAGACAGATGCGTTTTTATTAAAAGATAAGACCATTATTATTGCTTTATTCGTTGATGATGGACTAGTCATCGGTAAAGACAAGAAAAAGATAGAACATTATACTGTCAAAACTTGAAACAAAACTCGAAATAAAAAAAATAAAAAAAAACCCAAAAACTTGTCTGGGTATAGAAAGAAATAATTGTAAAGAAGGAATTAAATTGACTCAAAAGAATTATATAAATGCCATGCTGAAAAAGTATAGTATGGAAAACGCTAAACCTTGTGAGACGCCTGGAAGCAATGATGCAAAGGTGACACAGGAAACTCCCCAGGAGAGTTTACGTATTTGTCCACTCGAACAAGACCAGACATCGCCCAAGCTGTTAATCAAGTCAGCAGAAAAGTTGAAAAACCCAGCAAAGAAGATGTTACGAAAGTGAAGAAAATATTTAAATATTTGATTGGCACTAAAGACAAAGGTATACTCTTCAAAAGAAATAGCCGAATTGAAAGAATCGATGCTGACACTGATTCTGATTATGCTGGAGATCCACTGACAAGACGAAGCACATCTGGCAGCGTTCTTATGATAGCTAATGGACCTATAACATGGGGATCCAAAAGACAGCAAATCGTTGCTCTGTCATCGACCGAGGCAGAGTACATAGCGGCTGCAGACTGCTGCAAAGAGGCATTGCACCTCAATTCCTTGCTGAAGGAAATTACAGACTTGGACTTGAAAATACACTTAAATGTTGACAACCAAAGTTCAATACAACTAATTAAATTTGGCTCCTTCAACAAGAGATCGAAGCACATAGATGTGCGATATCATTTTATCCACGAACAATTCGTGAAAGGACTGGTTAATGTCAGCTACTGCCCAACAGAGACTCAGCTAGCTGATATTATGACGAAGCCACTGTCTAAGGTGAAATTTGCAAGACACTGTGCAACACTCATGTGTGGATAGTGATCTGGTGTAGCCACATGGATCCACGTTAGGAGAAGGTGTTGGATGACCATAATGCTTACCCACGTTTGTCTATACTAATATTTTAAATAATGAATACTTGACATGTGTGTCAAAAGATCTTGATAAAGTAATTCTGCCACCCGTAAGGAAAAAGGACGTTTCTACAGAAATATTGAAATGGAGAAAAAATTTGTTTTGTACTTTTTAAAATAAAAATTAGCTGTGCAAAGGAAAATAACATTAATAATAACTTTTTTGTGCGAAATTGTGGATCACAGTTTGATCTATCGAAATACCGTTACAAATACTAATTAAAAATACTATGTAATAAAATAAATAACATTTTGTTTTTCTTCTTAGTAAAAAAAATACAATAAATTACGTGATACTGCAATGAAAAGGCGTATCTGGCTAGATGCGTCCTTTCAACTTAGTAATTAATAAGTCGTCATTCTTACTTATAACGTGTTACCAAGTCCTAGCTACCTAAATAGAAAAGATGTTTGTAGCCATTCGCAGAGCCCTTAGTGTAAGTTTCATTAAACCATCTCGAGCAAACGCAGATTGTCATAATACTCAACGCATTCCTTACAAACTTATCATTTTAACGGTTAAAACCCAACGTTTAAAAAAGAAATCTTAGATACATGGACTTTTGTTCCTGTTTCATTTGCTAGAAAATATGATAAGCATACGTTTCTAGTTCGTTCAAAGTTTTTGGTTCTCTTTCACAGTTTTTCTCTTTGGCTCTTCTTTGGATAGACCTAATATAAAAAGTTGTTATTCTTTACAAGTCATCTTTCTAAAGTTCTGGTTAACATTTTTACTTGCATCCTCTGTAAACTGGGCATGACATATTTTTTTACAAACATTAATATTACACCTTGGCTTTAGTTTATATTTGGATTCCATATCTTTCAGTTTTAATTTCTTTCTTGTGTGCCAATGATTCATCATAATAAGGATGTTCAATAAAAAGTAATAATGAGTATGAAGCAGTTAGATGCAGCGTCCTGGGCGCAACTGATGGTACAGTGTTATGAGGGTCACTGCGACCGGAGCCCGCATGTTGGAGATCCCCGGTGCGGCCAGTGGCCCGACCGCTGACGCCCTGGCCGAAAGGCTTAGGGCGTCCCTTGACGCGGACGAGGTCCGAGTGTCCAGGCCCACCAAGTGCGCTGACATGCGCATCTTGGGCCTGGACGACTCCGTGACGGAGGGCGAGGTGGTGGCCGCCGTAGTCAGGACGGGAGAATGCTCTGCCGAGCAGGTGAAGGCAGGCACCATCCGTCCTGACAACACGGGGATGCGAACCATCACGGTGAGCTGCCCCGTGTCGGCGGCCCGAAAGATCACCGAGGAGGGCCGTAGGCTTCTGGTGGGCTGGGTATCCGCGCAGGTGAAACTGCTGGAACCCAGACCTCTGAGGTGCTTCCGCTGCCAGGTGGGTCACCACGTGGGAGTGCAGTGCACCTCGGAGGTGGACCGCAGCAGTCACTGCTTCCGCTGCGGTCAGCCCGGTCACAAGGCCGGCTCGTGCGTCGCACCCAAGCCGCACTGCTATTTATGTGCGGCAGCTGGAAAGCCGGCCGAACACCGGGCTGGGAGCAAAGCCTGCGCTCCACCCGCTGAAGCCAGAGGCCGAGGCAGGGCCAAGCCCTCCGCCACCGCTGTCACCGCCGCAACCGCCGCCACTGCCGCCGCCGCTGCCGCCTCCACCGCCGTTGTTGCCGCCGCCGTTGCGGCTGGGCCTGCCCAGGGGGCCCCGGAGGAGGGTCATATGGAGTGTCAGTGACGGCTCCATTACGCCTCCTCCAGGCGAATATCAACCACTGCGCCGCCGCTCAGGATCTGTTGATCCAGAGCATGGCGCAGTGGTCGATTAACATCGCCGTGGTCGCTGAGCCGTACTTTGTCCCGCCCAGGGATGACTGGGTGGAGGACCTGAGCGGCTCAGTGACCCTCATTTCGTCGGCCGCCGCCGGTACCCCGACCCTCGAGAGTGTCAAGAGGGGACGGGGTTGCGTTGCAGCACGGTTCGGGGAGATTGTCGTGGTAGGGGTGTACTTCTCCCCGAGCCGAACTCTCGCCGAGTTCCACAACTCCCTTGCGGAGTTGAGAGACGTCGTCGTCGGGTTTCGTTCCCTCCCCGTGCTCGTCCTCGGGGTCTTCAATGCCAAGAGCTTGGCTTGGGGTTCCCGTTTGACGAATGTGCGGGGCAGGATGGTGGAGGACTGGGCTCTGGAAGCAGACCTGGTCGTCCTAAACCGGGGTTCTGTCGCCACGTGTGTGCGGATGCGGGGTGAGTCGGTGGTGGACATTTCGTTCGCCAGCCCCGCTCTGTCGCCGCGTGTCATCGACTGGCGCGTCATGGAGGGGGTGGAGACGTATTCCGACCACCGGTACATCCGGTTTGACGTCTCCGCCCAGACCTCGAGCGCGCCGGTCCGACAGGCCCCGTGTGGTCCGCGGTGGGCGTTGAAGCAGCTGAACCGGGAGCTTCTCCTGGAAGCCTCGATCGTGCAGGCCTGGGTGTCATCACCGGACAGGCCTGCCGACATCAACGACGAGGCCGAGTGGTTCCGGGAGACCATGTCCGACGTATGTGACGTGGCAATGCTCCGGGTCCAGCCAGGTCGTGCTTCACGCCAGGTGTACTGGTGGTCGCCGCAGTTGACAGCACTGCGCGAGGCGTGTGTTGCTGCGCGACACCTTTACTCCAGGCACCGCAGGCTCCGTATCCGCCCTCCGGATACGGAAGCCATTGAGGCGGAGCTGTACGAGGGGTACAGAGTGGCGAAGACCGCCCTCCGAGACGAGATCCTGCGGGCCAGAGTAGTGGCCCGCGAGGAGTCGCTGGAGACTCTGAACAGAGACCCGTGGGGACGCCCCTACAAAACGGTGCGGGACAAGATCCGCCCGTGGGCTCCCCCGCTGACGCAGAGTCTCCGGCCTCATCTCGTGCAGGACGTGGTGAGCGCTCTGTTCCCCTCGCGAGGGGAGCACGCTCCCCCGCCTATGGCTCCGCCTCCTGCGGTGCCCGATCTGGACCACACCGACGACGACGACGACTCTCCAGAGGTGACCGAGGTAGACCTGAGAGTGGCGGTAAGTAGGCTGAATGCCAAGAATACCGCCCCAGGACCCGACGGCTTGCCCGGCAAAGCCTGGGTCCTGGCCTTGCAGGCTCTCGGGCCTCGACTAAGAGGGCTCCTAAGCGCATGCTTGGAGGAGGGCCAGTTTCCGCTTCGTTGGAAGACGGGGAAACTGGTCCTCATTAAGAAGCCGGGGCGCCCAGCGGACTCTCCGTCCGCTTACCGGCCCATTGTGCTGCTCGACGAGGTGGGCAAGCTCTTTGAGAGAGTAATTGCAGACCGCCTCGTCGGGCGGCTGGTGCGGGTGGGGCCGGATTTGGCGGAGAGCCAGTTTGGTTTCCGCAGGGGGCGCTCCACGGTGGACGCCATCATGCGCGTGCGAGCTCTCACGACGGGGGATGCTGTGGCCCGGGGTGGGGTCGTCTTGGCGGTGTCATTAGACATCGCCAATGCCTTCAACACCCTGCCCTGGAGTTGCATAAGGGAGGCACTCCGGTATCACCGGATGCCGACCTACCTCTGTCGTGTGGTCGAGGCCTATTTGACGGACAGGGCCGTCATCTACCCCGGTCACCTCGGAGAGTGGAACCGGCGAGAGATGTCGTGCGGTGTCCCACAGGGATCGGTCCTGGGGCCGTATCTGTGGGACATCGGGTACGACTGGGTGCTGCGCGCCGACCTCCCTAGCGGCGTCAGTGTAGTCTGCTACGCTGATGACACGCTTGTCCTGGCGCAAGGGAGGTCGTACCAGGCGGCGGCCGACTTAGCGACACACGGGGTTGCGACAATCGTCGATAGGATCCGGCAACTGGGACTCGAGGTGGCATTGCACAAGTCCGAGGCCATGTGGTTTCATGGTCCTCGGAATGCGCCACCGACGGGTTCCCAGATAACGGTGGGAGGGGTTCACATCGGCGTCGAGTCGACGATGAAGTACTTGGGACTCGTCCTCGACAGCCGGTGGAACTTCGCGGAGCATTTCCGCCGTTTGGCTCCCAGACTGGAGCGGGCCGGGGCTGCGTTGAAGCGGCTCTTGCCCAATCTAGGGGGGCCAAACGCCTCCTGCCGGAGGCTCTACGCGGGGATCGTGCGGTCCATGGCCCTATACGGGGCGCCGGTGTGGGCGCCTACATTGAGGCGCCAACCAGCTCGCCGTTTGAGGGCGTCCCATAGGGTCATGGCCATACGGATGATCCGAGGATATCGCACGATCTCCGGCGAGGCGGCGGGCCTCCTTGCCGGATTACCGCCATGAGATCTGGAGGCAAAGGTCCTCGCGCAAATATGGGAGTGGCGCGAGGAGGCCAAACGCCGGGGCGTAAGTCCGCTGCCGCAGGAAATCGCGGCACAGCGGACAGAGCTCCGGCGGGATCTCATGGTGACATGGAGAGAGCGATTGTCGCAACCCAGTGCTGGGCACGCCACGATTGCGGCGGTAAGTCCCCTCTTTGAGGAGTGGTTTGAGAGGCGGCATGGCGTCCTCACCTTCCGCCTGACGCAGGTCCTCACCGGACACGGTTGTTTCGGGAGGTTCCTGTTTCGGATAGGGCGGGAGGAAACGCCCGGGTGTTTCCACTGCGAAGATCGCCCTGAGGACACGGTGGAGCACACGGTGGCGGTCTGCCCTGCTTGGGCGGAGCACCGCCATGTCCTCGTGGAGGCGATCGGCGGCGGCGATCTCTCGCGTCCGGCCCTGGTCCAGGCCATGGTACGGAGCGAGAGGGCATGGGGAGCCGTCACCTCCTTCAGCGAAGCAGTGATGCTCGCGAAGAGGGAGGCGGCGCACGTGAGGGAGAGGCAGCATATGCGCCCTCGCGACCCCAGCCGCCGCAGGATACGGAGACGCCCTGGGCGTCGGGAATCCCAGGCCGATTTCCGGCCACCGTAGGCATGGGCTTGCGGACGGCGAGTAATGGGTAGCTCGCTGTCCGGTAAGGACCAAGCCCAAGTCGACGGCGCGTTGTGTTCCACGCGCGCCTCAAAGAGATGTCAGCACAAAAAATGATGGGGCCCGCAAGGGCCGATGCCTGCCAGGGGTGCGGGTTTGTTCGAAAGAGACACCACAGCCCCTGGCTTAAGGGCTACTGAAGGAACACGGGTGGGTTTTAGTCAGTAAAAGTCTCACACGCCCTCCTGCTCCACCCAGAGCGGGAGAAGTTATTTGATGATTTCCCACCCAAAAAAAAAAAAAAAAAAAATGGTACAGTGTTTCCAACCGCGTACCCCGCTTCACCCCGCACAACTAACAATACTAAGTAGAAAAGCCACTACTACCACTTGCGTCTGGCTATTTTTGGTAATACTAAGATGAAAAGGCACATTTACGCAAAACCGTCTTTTCTTCTTATGAACATGCAGTAATGCCTTTTCATTTTATGATTATGTATACATATTGTAAATAAAATAAGACTCTTCTACTTAAATACGCCTTTTCAACTTTACGTCAGAAATGTTATTCCTACTTTATACATATAATTATGACCTAAAGCAGATGCGTTTTTTTATTAGTAAGAATTATTAGGCTTTCGTTAAGTTTACGCCAATTTAAAAATACTGATAGATGCGTCTGTTTTAGCTGATTCCGAATATGCATTCAACTCTATTTTGAAAAAAATGACAGATACGTCTATTTTTCTTATGACGGCAGAATTTCTTTCATGTAAATTAAATAGACGTTTGTTACTCTAAATCTTTATTTATTACTAAGTCAGATGCCATACATTTCCTCTAACACTCGACACCGTCACTGCATATTCTAGTTCAGACCGTTGATTGACTAAAATCTAGCATAGTCACGACCGCACTCAGTTTCACTGCATGTGAACTACGTTAAAAGATATGCGCTGCTGGCACTGCGGCTGACTAATTGATGCGGCCGAATGGTGCAAACGGATAATAATTGTATTACAACGGCTTTAACCACAATTCGAGTATTACAGTTTATAATCCTAATCCATAATTTAATAAATTCGTCTGCTCAACAACACCGTAAATAAAGCAATTAACGTGGCAAAACTGTTGCGAGAAATGCGATCAATTGTCAATTTGTGTGTGTTACTTAACTACCCCACAGAACGACTGTGGCTCATATTTAAATTTTTTATCTAGGCACTGGATATTTCAAATAATTAAGAGTTTAGTATTAATCCACGGTCTAAATTCGGTCGCCACTCGAATAAACGTTGTCTTTTCTTGCTACGGTAAATACAGTGGTCACCACTAAGATAATGTCTATATAGAATCTATTGAGATTCTAGCGCGGTTGGTTGGTGTCAGCCGCGGTTCTTAAAAACCTTTTTTCAAATAAAAAATAAAAAAACAACTGACTTCCGGAAAAACACTACAAAGTGAAAGATAACTTTAATTTCGGAAGTCGGTGACTTTGGACTAGCGTTGAAAAAAGCAGGAAAAATTCCAGTTTCTTTCCAATTCCGTTGTTTTTTCAATGTTTCATTCGAAAGTTTCAAGAAAATTTGCCAGTATATATTTCATGTTTTTTCCAATAAAACCGAAAAAAGCCGAAAAATATGAAATAAACGGGAAACTTTTCATGTTTTTTTTTTTCAAATCCGTACTTACTATATTTAACTTAGGATATTCTATGCTTTAACTCTTTCCATAATAATACGTACTAATAGAATGGAGGGTAGAATGAAAAAACAATTATCAGCGAGCTAGGCACGCGCGTCCCCACTTTTGTACATCTAGTATTCTACCTGTCAGTTGCATAGATAGTTTTATCAACTTGCGCGCTAGTTCCTTATGTGCAAGTGTCCAATGTGTATTTAATATATATTTAAAGCTTCTTTTTTAGCAAGCTAAACAAGAAGCTTTTAAATTCGAGCTCGAGCCTGGTGAAGCTGACGATTCTTCAGACAGTGAAATTGGGATTGTGGCCGAGGAGAGCTAGATGGATTTATTATTTTTTACCTATTTGTATTCACCTCCCATGTTTTTGTTTTTTTTTTACATATTAAAATATATTTCAATTTCAATAAAACTAGTTTTTTTCAACTTTTCAAAACATCAAGCGAAACTTTCGAAAGAATCCTGTTTCTTTGCAAAGGACTCCTTCTGTTAATTTTTCTATGTAACATGCGCGCAAAAAACGGAAAAAAACACAATTTGTTTTTTTTTTCTTTTTTCGTGAAATAAAACAAATTGTAATTTTCGGCATTTTAAACGCTACTTTGGACATGTATTTTATTGATTTATTGTCACCGCTTCCCGAAATTAAAGTTATTTTTCACTTTCATCATCCTTGGGGCCAAAAAAAAAAAAACATATTAGGTCTTTACCTATGAAATTGCCGTTCTGCAGTACTGGCCATTTCAAATCAAAATAATTTTTGTTTGGCTAAGAATTCTAATTTCAAATTAATTTTATTTTAAAAACATGGATTTTTTTTTCTAAAAGTAGTCATTTCTTTATTGATTAGTGTTACATTTTCATCGCATTTCAATCTTTTTCGTCATCATGGATACGTTAAAAATTCGAGTAATTATGGAATATGAGTACCGTCGTGGCAGCAACGCGGCACAAGCGGCACGCAACATCAACGACGTTTACGGAGCTAACACTACAAACCAACGCACCACCTGTTATTGGTTTGCTCGCTTCCGTTCTGGAAGTTTCGACCTGAAAAATGAACCTCGCGGTCGTCCGAAGACTTTGGTCGACAATGACGAATTAAAGGCGATTGTGGAAGCTGATGATACACAATCTACGGCTGAATTAGCAGCAGCTTTCGACGTTAGCGTCAAAACAATATTGGTCCATTTGCGTCAAATTTGCAAGGTAAAAAAGCTTGACAAATGGGTGCCCCACGAACTCAATGATCGCCAGCGCGAAGTACGCGTCGAGACGTGCCTTGCACTGCTCAACAGACACACAAATGAAGGAATTTTGAACCGCATTGTTACCTGCGATGAAAAATGGATTCTGTTTGATAACCGTAAGCGCTCAGCAAGTTGGTTGGATCCTGGTTCAGCACCTAAACAATGCCCTAAACGAAAATTTACCCCTAGAAAAGTGATGGTCACTGTTTGGTGGTCTAGCGC
The DNA here is from genome assembly GCA_949987655.1 of Polymixis flavicincta. Classification (NCBI taxonomy): domain Eukaryota; kingdom Metazoa; phylum Arthropoda; class Insecta; order Lepidoptera; family Noctuidae; genus Polymixis; species Polymixis flavicincta. Next base: position 10,310,966 of record OX465180.1, on the reverse strand, counting down.
CGGTGTGATTCATCACAGCTTCTTACCAAACGGGGTGAGCATTACTGCAGATGTGTACTGTGAAGAACTGAACACAATGATGGAGAAGCTGGCGCATCTCCAACCAGCATTGGTCAATCGCTCGTCTCCGCTGCTCCTGCACGACAACGCGCGACCTCATACTGCACAGCAGACGGTCTCCAAGTTGCAAGAACTGGGGTTGGAAGCTCTCCGTCATCCGCCCTACTCACCAGACCTTGCGCCTACAGACTACTACTTTTTCCAGAATTTGGATAACTTCTTGGCGGGAAAAAAATTTAATACCCGAGAGGCAGTACAAAATGCCTTTGAAGAATTTGTTGCCTCCCGTCCAGCTGATTTCTTTAAGAAGGGCATCAATAAACTGCCACTGCGATGGCAAAGATGCATTGATTGCATGGGTGATTACTTCGATTAATACAAATAAAAAATTCATGAAAAAAATTCGTTTAAATTTTTTCATACAAAACGGCAATTTCATAGGTAAAGACCTATTATTATTTATGCGATAGCAGCAATCGCGGTTTATTTGCTGCCATTTTTTTAAGAGTTCCTTTGTCTGTCTCCGAAACGCATCATCAGATCTATATGAAATTTATGTGGGACCATTTCGGAATAAACCCCATTCGAACAAAAAAAGATTTCCGCAAATCGGTCGATATATGACGGAGTTATGCTCGAACCTGCACCTAATTCCTAACCGTTACAGAGTTGTACCTTCCTTTAGCAGCTCAGAGTCATGAGATGATGATGACCATACGCAAATGTCTCAATAGCTTTAGTAAATGTATGAAAAACATTGTTAATACCTATAACATTTGAGGGTTGCCCTCTATTTCCCTGGGATTCCATCATCAGATCCTGACTTGGTGCCAATGGGACCACCTCACTTTTCAAATTAAAAAAATAATTTTGAGAATCGGTCCACAAATGGGGGAGAAATCGAGAGAAGTAGAAACTTATTCTAGCGGGTCGGCACTAATCCACTGATTTCACAATATTCATCGATTTGAAAATACTTCTTAGTAACCGAAAGACTTTCCTATCTCGCAGCCATTAAGTTGAAATGCTCTTGTACTGAAAAGTGAAAAGTTTTGACCGTGGGAATGCATCAAATGTACGATTCTAGAAATTCTAGTGAGAGGTTGACGTGATTTTTAAGCTGGGGCTCTCAAAGTTTGTAATGCATTGAAATCAGGGACTTCGATCAACAACGTATTGGTTTAGGGTCCGAAATATAAGGCGACGTGGCCTTATGTTGTGCATTTTCGAGAGTAGCTTCGTCTGCGTGAAATCGCACCGCCTGCTTGATTGTTGAGATTACGTCGGGAATCCCAGGCTGATTCCCGGCCACCGTAGGCAGGGGCTTTCGTATAGTGAGTAATGGGTAGCTCGCTGTCCGATAAGGACCAAGTCCGGGTCGACGGCGCGTAGTGTTCCACGCGCGCCTCAAAGAGATGTCAGCATCAACTGATGGGGTCCGCAAGGACCGATGCCTGCCAGGGATATCTTGGCCCCTGGCACACAGACAATTGAAGGAACACGGGTGGGTTTTAGTCAGTAAAAGTCTGACACGCCCTCCTGCTCCACCCAGAAGTTATTTGATGATTTCCCACCCTAAAAAAAAAATACCGTAACATACTGCTTACAATTTAACGCATTATTTTCGGTAGATTATAATCTATCGAAGTGAAACCGTCAAATTGTGAACTGGTATCAAGACGGATACCTAGTACCTTAATTGCGCTATTACTAAATAGTCAAGTAACTGCCACTAACTTGGAAGTAACGCTCGGCGCCGGACGCTGTAGCGGCACCGCTGGCTTCGCTCGCCCGGCTTGCACGCGGTTGGTTGCAGTTCTAACTTTTTTTTTGCTTACTGGGGAAATCCTCATGAATGCCATCCCTCGGAGGGGTCTGTCAGACTTTTACGGACTAAAACCACCCCGGTGTTCCGTCTCACATTTGCACCGGGGATTACGAGAACTAAGACTTCCGCGGTCCCCGGGTTTTTTTTTTATTTTGGGTGGGAAATCATCAAATAACTTCTCCCGCTCTGGGTGGAGCAGGAGGGCGTGTCAGACTTTTACTGACTAAAACCCACCCGTGTTCCTTCAGTAGCCCGTATGCCAGGGGCTGTGGTGTCTCTTTCGAACAAACCCGCACCCCTGGCGGGCACCGGCCCTTGCGGGCCCCATCATTTTTTGTGCTGACATCTCTTTGAGGCGCGTGGAACACAACGCGCCGTCGACTTGGGCTTGGTCCTTACCGGACAGCGAGCTACCCATTACTCGCCGTCCGCAAGCCCATGCCTACGGTGGCCAGAAATCGGCCTAGGATTCCCGACGTCCAGGGCGTCTCCGTATCCAGCGGCGGCTGTGGTCGCGAGGGCGCATATGCTGCCTCTCCCTCACGTGCGCCGCCTCCCTCTTCGCGAGCATTACTACTTCGCTGAAGGAGGTGACGGCTCCCCATGCCCTCTCGCTCCGTACCGTGGCCTGGACCAGGGCTGGACGCGAGAGATCGCCGCCGCCGATCGCTTCCACGAGGACACGGCGGTGCTTCGTCCAAGCCGGGCAGACCGCCACCGTGTGCTTCACCGTGTCCTCAGGGCGATCTTCGCAGTGGAAACACCCGGGCGTTTCCTCCCGCCCTATCCGAAACAGGAACCTCCCGAAACAACCGTGTCCGGTGAGGACCTGCGTCAGGCGGAAGGTGAGGACGCCATGCCGCCTCTCAAACCACTCCTCAAAGAGGGGACTTACCGCCGCAATCGTGGCGTGCTCACGCGGTCCCCGGTTAGATCGCAGTTCTAACCTAACGTATTTATGTTGTAAGCAGTATGGTTCACAATTTATCGACAGTGATCTCGCGAGATAGATCATATACTAAGTGTTCACAATCATACCTACGGTGACAAATATAACAAACTGTTAATCAAAAATGAATTCCTACCTAAATAACGTTTAATAATATTTGCTTTGATGTTTTACAAAGTTGCAACAAACACATTGCCTGGATTGTTTCTGGTAATTTTTAATGGGGCTTTTTTTTCATTCCTGTGTAGGTACGTGACCAGTGGGGTTACAAAGACCTGCCATTGTACATTTTTTGTATAATATTATAAAGCCGTTGCATGTGTAATGTAAAGGTCTTACAGGTACAACCAAAATAAAAGGCAATTAGTCTCCTCTTTTAAATGTACCTACATTTTTTATCGTAATATTTATGCCCTTGCTGTTGATTTGTTTTGATAATAACACCTTATAATTTTAGACTTAAGAAAACCTAAGGTACTTGCAGTAAATAATGGCCAGCGGCTATCAAGGACCATCGATGAAAAAACACACATTCAATAGTCTTATTGGTTGCATCGCACTCGCGCATCATACATAAAAAGAACCGATAGTATTGTCAAATCACGCGCGCGTGTTGCCATGCGCGCCGCTATTTCGTCAATAGCCCTGAGAAACTCACAGCGAATGGTTGATGTCGCATGTTTTAAAAAAATGCCGAGACAAAAATGTTCACGAAAAAGAAAATACGTACTGTATTTTAATCGAACACCTAATTACTGTAAAGTGGATAAATGTAAATTCTTTTATTTTGTTGATATTTGCCAACTTGACGCCATTGCTAATATGGGCTACCTCGGAGGTAGTGAATAAGGGCCGGCCCTTATCGGCAAACTAAGCAAGCCAAAGCTGAAGTTAAAATTAAGGTCATAATCTCGTCTGATTATAGTCGATTACCATGATATTTGTTGATTTCATTATTCTATTTAGATTCTTCGTGCTTGTTACTATCTCATCATTGTAATAAAGGCCAGTGCACTTGCTGGGCAAAAAATAAGCAATTTTTTTTAAAATGTTTGAATTGTATTTTGGGGAACGAGGTTTCTATCAAAAAATAGTTACAATTGTTGATTTTATATAAATAACATATTTTTGTTACAAAATATTAATTAGGACCGATTTTTTTACATATTTAATGGTAAATTGTTAATTAGTTTCTCTGTAAGTGTCAATTATGTTGAGATAAAGAGGAAAACAAATAAGTTTATTTTTTGAACCGACGAAAAAACGGAGGAGGTTACTCAATTCGACGCGTATATTTTTTTTTTTTTTATGTATGACCACGCATAACTTTTTCCAGAGTAGTCCGATTTTGATAATTATTTTTTTATTGGAAAGGGTATACCTCGAAGTTGGTCCCATATAAATTTCGAAGAAAAATTTCAACCCTAAGGGTAAGAAAACAGGGGATGATTGATTGTTTACTCACAGATATTAATACTGAGTTGTGTATTAAATCAAAAATTAAGCATGTAGTAATTAGTAGATTATAGCCACAAAATTTTTTAAATAAAAACTTTTTAATAAAAAAATTAAACCGCCGAAAAACCGAAAAGTAAAAAATAATAAACTAGCTTTGTCCAACCCCAATAACTAAGTTCGGAAGTTGGTGACTTTGGATATGTATTTAATTATATGTCACCGCCTTCCGAACTTAGTTATTGGGGTTGGACAAAGCTAGTTTATTATTTTTTACTTTTCGGTTTTTCGGCGGTTTAATTTTTTTATTAAAAAGTTTTTATCTGCTTAGTTTCTTTTAGTTTTCATCTCGGACCTTAATAGACGACCTCCCCTTATTACAGAACAAGGTTTTTCTTTTGGTATGGTTTAAGCCATCGGACCTGTTTTTGAAATAAGAACTTAGAATTGAAATAGAATTACAGCTCTTTTTCCAAAACTGACAATTTAGCACTAGACTAACTTGTCAGTTTTGTAAAAGGAGCTGTATTTCGATTTTAGTTAGGTTCTTATTAAAAAACCGGCTTGACGGTTTAAACCATACCTAAAGAAAAACCTTGTTCTGTAATAAGGGGCCTGATATCGTAAAGGATTTTTTTTTAAGTTTAATTTTGTTCACAAAATGCTTAAAACCCCGCTTTTAAGATCTCAATTATAATTATGTAATGTTCAATTATATTCCTGATTTTTATTTCAATTTCAACAAATTTTTCAATATTAAAGTTTTAATTATGCGCCCTTATTTACCGCTGGTACCTTACGCTAACCTAACTTTACTTTTCACTGAAGTGAAAAAATGACCATCTTAATCTTTTGGCCCATATTGTGCCAAACTACGCAAAATTATAATGTACCTCTTAATGACACTCTATTATAGTTCGTTTTTAAACCCAGAAAGTAATTTGACAGGTGTATCGTGACAGTCGTAGTCGCTGTGCCGCGATTTCTCGCGGTAGCGGAGTTTGTCCCGGCGTTTTGCCTCGTCGCGGCACTCCCATGTGCGCGCGAGGACCTTTTCCTCCAGATCCCATGGCGACACTCCCTGAATTCTGCATTTCCCGCCATCTTGTTTATCAATAATAAAAAAAATTGCTGAGCAACATAATATGTTGATCATCTAAAATGGAATCGTGTGAACACGCTATTACCGAAGTTTCAACGTTTACGTACGGGTACGCTACGGACTGTAACAACTGCGGAAGGTCAATCACCCATGCGTGTTCATTTGAATGGTGAACATTTGTGTGATATTATGTTATCTTTTCAATTAAATCGATAAGAAAAATAGGTACGCATAGTTTAGATTGTCAAACTAATAAATATAAGCAACAAACAAGGAACAGGTGTACCGATACACATTTGCTACAGAATACTCGGAAAAGGGTATTTTCCAATTTGATAAAAACTATTTTAATTTGAAGATCGGGACAATATATTTAACAGAAAAATAAATTTATTTATATCCTTTCTCCATTAAAAACGATTAAAATCAAATTTCTTTTTCGTCGTGTTTAATTTACCGCCAAAACGGTCCTTACGATAACTTTTTATCACGTGACATCGTGACGTCAGCTTTGTGTAAACAGCACCAGTACAAATACTTAGTTTGGCGCAGTTTTAGAAGTATTTGTGCACAGAAGCACCGCCCACCATTGATTTCACTTTCTATCCATAAAAAATCTTGTTAATTATAAACACGACACTCACTTGTTTACTTACTAACTAATTTCGTTTACACAAAGTTGGCGTCACGTGATAAAGTAATAAATAAAAAAAAAAAAAAATAGTAATTAATAAATTGGAAAATACCCTATTGGCTGTATGCGGGAACCACAGAACTGGTCGAAGTGGCAGAGCTTGGGGGAGGCCTTTGTCCAGCAGTGGACGTCTTTCGGCTAATATTGAAATGATGATGATGCCTCGAAATTAGACTTCGGCGTAATACTTCGGAGCAAACTCTGATTCTCGCAAAACTTAAAGCCGAAAAAACTCATAAAACATATGATTCCAGGTGCTGCCTCGTTGGACAAGTCCAAGTGGTCGCAAGCGTTACTGCTGAGCATGACCCGAGATCTTGCGGTCCATCCCCGGTTGAGCAAAGTGAAATTGGCTTTTCCATCTGGAATTTCTTAATAGCAGCCTGGATTTGTTCCCGGTTGATGACAATATCCTCGCCCCCTATATTAACTGGCAAAATATGGTTGTACCTCTGCCTAACTTTTCGGGGACACGACGCGTGATGTTGATGATGTGATGGCCACGCACAGTTTTTATAACCCGTTTCTGTAAACGGTACATTATCTTTTTTAATCATTTCACGAAGGGACTGAATCAGCCTCATAATCAGCCTATAACGTTCCCACTGCTGGGACGCAGGCCTCTTCTCTGTGAGAGGGAGTGGGACGTAAGCCAGCACGCGGGCCCAGTGCGGGTTGGTAGATGTCACTTATCTTCCAATTTTTGGTTCTAGAACATGTTGGTTTTCTCACAATGTTTTCCTTCACCGGGTCTGGGTTCGAACCTACGACCTACATTTCGTAAGTCGCGTCAGTTACCTCAGGGCCACCACTGCTCCGACCTTTATAATGAAGTTTAATTTTCACATTCATTTCATAAATTGCATGATTGTGCTGTTCCGTAAAATAACTAATTTATTTATCAGAGCATTTAATGTCGAATTTGAAAGTAACACCCGTTTTGCATACGAATTACCTATTGAGGCACGTCCACAGCGCAGCTAGCATTTTGTTTTTAATATTTAGTTTTCATTAACAATTTTTACATTGTGTCGTAATGTTTTACAGTAAAAACTTAAAGATTTTACTTATTTTCTTTTTATATACCTGTACATATTATAATTTAAAGTTTTAAATAAAAAATACAAAACTTAAATCTAAAAAAAAAATGTTATGATAAACTGGTTTTAAAACGATCTTCGTAGTAAAGCAATATTCTAGACAATTAGCAAATCCACTGAAGTATAGTTATATGAAGAATTAAAAAAATCTGTCTGTGTGCAATTTAATGAAAAGGCACTTGTTGGAAATTCCTCACACTCAATCTATGGAAATACGTGCACATTTTAACGTTATCATATCATAGGCGAAAATTTAAAAGTGCCTATAATTTCCATACATGCATTAATTGAATGGGAACACGTGCATGTTATAACGATATTGTTCCATGGACGGAAAGATAAAAGAGTCTTCATACATTTTACTTCCCAAAGTATAAAAGCGCATATTACAACGCTCGTCGCCTTAAGCTGATAATGCGCGACTGCCAGCGGTGTGGCCGAACCTCTAGAATTAAAGGCGGTCATGCAATCGATGAACCGGTACCGCTGAGTTCATGTGCTCTTACGAAATTCACAACCAAAAGGTACGTAAAAATGATTAAAGTCTGTTATACTTAGGGCCGATAAAAGAAAGAAGAATAAAGTTATTAGACTCTTTATTCGTCGGATAAGTTGTTGTCAATTTTTCAGATAATATTTATCCTAGGAATAACTATCCGACCGAATATTTCATCTGTGAAAACGCTACCTTCAGGGAGGTGAAACAAATATACAGAATAAACGAATGTTAGAACGGGACGGACTATTTCTTTGATTATTGTCAAAGTCATTCAAACAGACGGCAGCGTTATGTCACTTTTAACACGTTACTACGACGTTGTAAGTTTGGCCGTGTGGTGTTTTTATTTGTTACTAGCTGACCCGACAGACGTTGTCCTGTCTTAGCTTTGAATATTGAATTGGCTTAGCTATACAAACCTTGTCCTGACAATAAGGAGCACAAAAAAAAAGAATCATCCAATTTGGTGCAGTCGTTCGGATGTAATGCGCGTACATACATTTCGGCGATTCATTTTAATATTATATGTATAGATTTTTTATTTGATTGAAATAATGGAAAACAAAAAAAGAATTCAGCAAACTTTAATAATGGTGAGGTTCAATTACTTGTGAGTTTAGTCGAAAAGGCAAAGGCTAAGCAAATAAAAAAAATAAAAAAAAGACTGACGCTGTTACAAACACAAAGAATCTGCATGTAAGAAAATTAGTTATTTAAACTTGTAAAACACGAAGACTAACCTCAAATTTTGTAAGATCAACGTCATTTTTATCAATGGAATAAGCGGTTATCTGGCCGTCAAAGAGGCAAATAGATTTATTCCTCAGATAAGTGAATTATTAGGATTAAAAAATCGGCCCCTATTTTTTTATAAATTGTACATTTTTCTATATATTCTAGTACAATATTTTTATCTCACTAAGAGACGCGCACTTTTCTTGTGGTTACCAAGTGTACAAACACACTGAATGTTTGTGTAGGCGCAGTAGCTCTCGGTACCGTCCGGGACAATGGCGAAGTCGAAAGTGCGTGCACTTGTGTACCGGACGGGCGTGATCGCTTGGACACGAAGGGTGTGTAGGGAGGGTGTATTCCTATCCAGGTTTTATCCCAGTGTGTATGTAGGTCTCCCAGTCCACGCGGCGCTGACGTCCTGCACCTATAGGTTCCAGATATCTTCAGGGGCGGCTACTATCTTCCGTTCTTCACGACGTTACCAACGTTTTGACGACTGACAGAGAAACAGGTTCCAGACTTTCGTCTAGGAAGGGGTTGTTTTTGAGACACCTCTGTGAAGGGGTACTTTACCTGATTAAATAACACACATTTTGATTTAATCTTCAGGAAGCAATTTAGAACTTTTACTTGTACTACATGTTAATTAATTTAAGTTTAAAATAACAAAATTATCTTGCCGATGACTACGAATTGGTTTAAATTTACATTTTCTGAGGTGCCTCGAAACTTTACCGTAACGAGGGCCGCAAATTGCTTCCTGTTCTAACTTTTATTTATTCATATTTTGTCTATCGATATAATGGAATATAGCATACAAAACATTATTAAATTACTGTACATATGGCATGTTATATATCCCTGTATTCCCCTTGAAATTTCCCATCCCCTGAGATATCTGTATGTACTATATCTTCCCGCACTGAAAGATTATTTCAAGAAAACCCGAAAAATTATGAAAAATGTTACCAATAAATATTTTAAAAGTTGATTTTCTCGAAAACTACTGAACTTATTTCAATTCTGATTACAGATACCTCAGGGTGGTTTACAGACCCAAAACAATCTAATATTAAGAACGTTACACATATGACTTTCAGGGCGTGACGCGCCCTGAAAGATGGCTAGCAAAACTCAAATCTTAAAAATTACTTAGCTAAAGCAACACAACTTTCAGAGCTCAATTAAGTGGGTTTATCTTTAGACTATGTTAGGGGTAGTTACGCCCAGGGCTAGGTCTCGGTTCTAGGTTACCTGGACGCACTTGAGACTATAAATTACGGCTATACAGCCCACTTAAATGAGGTCTGAAAGGGTGGTACTTACGGTTTTCTTATAGTAGGCACTTATAACCACTGTCTATTGGTTTAACTATCACTATTATCTTTATGATTCTAAATTAATGTCAAAAACAAACTATTAAACTATATAGTGACGCATCGTCGCGAACATCTCTCCCGCCGTGCAGTGCAGTGACGACTCGTAGCGATGTTGGTGCGGCGCTGCATCGCCACGGTGAGCGACGACTGGAGTCGCGGCGCTCGCCACCGCGACGCCTGTTGCCACGCCGCTCGCCGCTGCGACGCTCGCCGTCACGACGCTCGTAGCCACGACGCTCGCCACCGGCCCTCGTCGCCCAGGCGGCCGCCGCCTAGGCGCTCGCCGCCAAGGCGGTCGCCGTCTCGGCGCTCGATGCCTCGGCGCTCGCCTGCCAAGGCGCTGGTGATGATGCCCAGGCGTTCGCCGCCAAGGCGCTGGATGCCTCGGCGTTTGCCGCCAAGGCGCAGGTGATGCCCAGGCTTTCGCCGCCAAGGCGCTGGATGCCTCGGCGTTCGCCGCCAAGGCGCAGGTGGTGCCCAGGCTTTCGCCGCCAAGGCGCTGGATGCCTCGGCGTTCGCCGCCAAGGCGCAGGTGGTGCCCAGGCTTTCGCCGCCAAGGCGCTGGATGCCTCGGCGTTTGCCGCCAAGGCGCAGGTGGTGCCCAGGCTTTCGCCGCCAAGGCGCTGGATGCCTCGGCGTTCGCCGCCAAGGCGCAGGTGGTGCCCAGGCTTTTGCCGCCAAGGCGCTGGATGCCTCGGCGCTCGCCGCCAAGGCGCTCGCCCCCACGGCTACTTGGGCAGTGGGACGAGTTTCTTCACCGGACGCTTCAAGGTGCCGCCGGCAGTGCGCACCTCAGCGGTCCGGACTTCTCCGTCAGCCCCGGGGAACAGGGCAACTATACGGCCTCGCGGCCATGTATTGCGAGGCAGCTGGCCGTCTGCAACGAGTATGGGGTCGCCCACCTGCAGTTCGGGGCCGCGGGTGTGCGGCTCCCGCCGGTTTTGGAGTTCCGGCAGGTACTCCCTGACCCAGCGACGCCAGAACATGTCGGCGAGTATCTGGGATCGTCGCCAGAGCTTCCTGCTGTCCACGTCTCGCTCGGTGAACACGCCGGGTGATGGTAGTCTCGCCGATCCACCGAGCAAGAAATGGTTCGGTGTGATTGACTCGTCGTCTTCGCTATCTACTGAAACATGTGTTAGTGGTCGGCTGTTTACAGTGTACTCTGCCTCACACAACAGTGTGGACAACACCTCTTCGTGCGGATGTTTTTCTAGGAGCACAGTGCACAGCGCGGACTTTACGCAGCGTACGAGGCGCTCCCAGGCGCCTCCCATGAAAGGCGCTGATGGTGTTATGAAGCGCCACACGACGCCTCGGCGACTGGCCTCCTCTCGGAAGGCCTCTCGGAGCTCCTTGTCGGCACCGTGCATGTTGGTACCGTTGTCGGAGTGTATCTCGGCGGGGCAGCCCCGACGAGCAGCGAAGCGGCGCAGCGCTAGTATGGCGGCGTCTGCGCTGAGGCTGGCGGCGATCTCGAGGTGGACGGCTCTGGTGGTAAGGCACGTGAATAGGGCTACGTACCTTTTTTGATGCTGTCGTCCGACTGTGACAGACAGGGGGCCGAAATAATCTAGCCCTGTGTACGTGAACGGCCTCTGGTGATGTGCCAGGCGCGTTCTTGGGTGGTCGCCGGTCGCAGGCACGGTTGGTTGCGCCTTGCGAATACGACACTGTAGGCATCGTGATAGCACCTTCTTTGTTGTTGGTCGCATCTTCACGACCCAATAATGCTGTCGTACCTCGTTGATGGTGAGCTCTGTCCCACCATGCTGCAAGCTACGGTGTGTCCAGTCTATGTACAGCTGGGTAATATGGTGGTCGCCATGTAGTATCGGCGGACGCATTACTTCTTCCGTTATCTGTTCTACAGCTGCGATACGGCTCTTTATCCGTATGACGTCATCCCTCACTTCTATCTGTAGCGGCCGCAGTCGACTGTCTTTGTCCAATGCCTTTTGCTCTCGCAGTCTAGTGAGTTCTAGAGCGAAAGACTGCCGCTGCGCGACCATCACTAGTAGCTTCTCGGCTTCGTGTAGAAACTCTGCTTCTATTATTTGCCTCTTCTCTTGTGAGTTACGCGTCGGCACGGTTTGCTTCGGGAGAGAGGGGACGTCCTTCTTCTTGTTTCGCCAATCAGGATCCTGTTCTTTATTCTTTTGGGTTCGTTTGTAGAACGTCTTCTCCTTTGGGGCTTTGCATAGAGATATGAAGCGTAGAACGCTCGCCGTCGCACGGAGGAGTCGTTCCCACCGGGAGAACTTTGTCGGGTCTGGAATGGCTTCTGTGATCTGTCGGCTGTCGATTTCTTCGATGGCGGCGAACGTTCTCTCCTCCCCTGTCTCCTCCGCTATCGGAGGGTTTTCTGATGGCCATGATGACGACTCTTCATACAGGAAGTTAGGACCACTATACCACTCATGCTGTGAGTTGAAGTGGTGTGGTACATCACGAGTAGCTATGTCTGCGATATTCATCTTCGTGGGCACCCAGCGCCAGTCTTCAACTCTGCTATTTTCTTCTATGGCGGCTATACGATGGGCCACGAAAGGTTTGTATACTCGTGCTCCTCTTCTTATCCATGTCTACACGTCTTGCTATCTGACCAGTAGGTCACCGATGCGGGTTTGATGCCGTGTTCACGTACAACAGCCGCGGCTACGCGGGTTCCCATCACCGCTGCCTGCAGCTCGAGGCGGGGTATTGATTGCAGCTTCAGCGGGGCTACCTTCGCCTTTGCCATGGCGAGGCTGACTCGCTGGTGGCCATCTGTTGCTGTGGTTCGCCAATATACTGCCGTCGCGTAAGCCATCTCGCTCGCGTCGGTGAAAACATGGACCTGTGTCTCTACGGCGTCGCTGTATCCCGGATAGCATCTTGGTATGCTGATATTTCCGAGCTGCAGTAGATGCTGTATCCAACCCTTCCATTGGGTCGCTAGGTCGTTGTCCAGCGGCTGGTCCCAATCAACTCCTCGCCTCCATGCCTCTTGCAATATTTGCTTGGCTCGAATGGTTACTGGGGAAGCGAGTCCGAGCGGGTCGTACAGTGACATTACTATCTTCAGCGCCTCTCTCTTCGTGGGCGCTTCCTTTTCTAATATGCCTCTAGGTAGGCGGGCGAGTGTTAGGTTGAAGCCCAACGTATCTTCGCTCGGTCTCCATATCAGGCCGAGTATCTTTTCTGTGTCATCCGTATTCCCGATGTTGACGACTTCCGTTCGGATCTGTGTCGGGTCTATATTTTCTATTAATTGCGCGCTGTTTGACACCCATTTTCTTAGCTCAAACTTCGCCTGTAGGTGAATATTCTTCACCGTAGTTGCAATGTGCGTCGCTTCTTCGACGGTCTTGTAACTATCGAGGTAATCATCCATGTAATGATTCTGAATTATGGCTTCCACTGCATCTGGATGCTCATCTATATGCCTTTTCGCGTTCCAATTCTTCGCGAAAATGGCCGTGCACGGCGAGCTTGCCGCACCGAATATGATGGACGTCATACGGTATTCTTCTGGCGCTCCTTCTCTTCTATTGCCTCTCCATAGGTATCGGAGCGCGTCTCTATCCTGACTTCGCACCTTCACTTGCATAAACATCTCTGCTATGTCACCAGATATGGCTATGCAATGTCTTCGGAACCTCATCATGACGCCGGGCAGGGACTGTAGTAAGTCTGGTCCAGTGAGAAGGAAGTCATTTAGTGACAGTCCTTTTGTTTTGGCGGCTGCGTCATGTACGATGCGGAGTTTCTCAGGCTTCGCGGGATTGAACACGTCGAAATGAGGCAGGTACCACGTTCTACCTTGTGTGCTCGTCTTGGGCGCCTTTTCTGCGTAACCCTTTTGAATGAGAGAGTCCATCTGTTCTGTGTATCTATCTCGGAGAGCCGGTTTGCTATCGAGCTTCTTTTCTATTGAGACGAGCCTCTTCAGGGCCGTCCCGTAACTATCGGGCATTTCTATGTTTTCGGTTTTCCACAGCATGGCTGTTTCTATGTGCCCGTCCTCCAACTGACGAGTGTGACGACTCAAGATATCTTCCGCTTTCTTTTCGGGATCGGAGTCTGGCCGTCTGGGATTGATGACCAGTGATTCTAGGGCGAAGAATTCACGAAGCTGCTCGTCTATATCTTCTTTTTCCGCTGCTTCATTGCCTGCTGTGAGCCTATTGACGTAGTGCACTTGCTGACCCAAGATCCTGGTGTGTGCGCCGTGTAGAGTCCAGCCCATCGTCGTGAGTGACGCAACAGGTTGGTTCTTCGGACCTCTGCGGATCTCACTGGCCAGTAATAGGTGCCAGTTATCCTGTCCGATGAGTATCTTCGGCGTACCAGTGTTGTATATGAGCTGTTGCTTCAGGTCATCCAGATGCTTGCAGTGTGCGACGTCCTCTTCACTGACTGTCTGCGGAGCGAGGTTCAGCTTCGGTATGGTGCGCGCTCTGAACGGTACCCTATTCTTCAGCTCGCTCGCAAGAGTGACGGTGATTCTCCTCGAACTTGGAGTCTCAATCGTGGTGTCGCCGATCGCGCCTATCTTCAGTGGGTCAATTTTGCCTTCTGCCCCGACTTGCTTCGCTAAGTCCTCGTCGATCAAAGAGACGGTTGATCCATCATCAAGAAGTGCGAAAGTGGATGCTTCTCCCGCCGGTCCAATCACTCGAACCGGTACCATTTTGAGGTAAGCGTGGCTTGAAGTTGTTCGTGAGCTGGCCACTGTTTCTTTTGTCTCCACGTTGTTCGACTGCTCTTGAGTAGCGGGCTTCTCGTTCTTGACGGCGTCTTCTTTAGCAGGCTTCTTGGAGTAGTGAAGAAGCTGATGGTGCGTAGCTGTACACCCTTTAAGTCCACACTTCTTCGGCTTGCAAGAATGATCTGGACGACGACTTCGCAGGCACCGGAAACATAGGCCAAACTTCTTAGCGAGCTCCCATCGCTTGTCACTGGATCCTTCCTTGAATTTCTTGCATTCAAGATTCTGATGTCCCTCTTTCTCCCATATACGGCATTTCTTGAGTGATTTGTCTACCGCTGTGTGAGTCCGTTGTGTGACACGCTTGCTCGCTGTTGCTTCCGTGGCGCCGATGTTCTCGGGTGGAGCGAATGCACTGCAGAAACGAGCTTGCTCTGTTATGAACTCGCTGAAGAGCGTAAGGTCGGGCAGCGACTGGTACTTCTCCGTGTACGTTCTGTACCACTGTACACGCAGTGAGTTCGGTAGCTTCTCGGTTAACAACCGCATCAGCTCAGCGTTGATCAGGTAGTGATCCTTCTTCAGTGCGCGCAGAGTGACCACGCCGCTTCTGACTCTGCTTGCGAAATTGCAGATGTCCTTTGGTGCTTCTCCGCAGCGCGGTAGTCCACGAAGTCTGTCTGTTTCAGCCTGAGCTATCGAATCTGGACGGCCGAACTGCAGCTCAAGTTCCCTCATGATGTCATCTGGTTTGGCATTTCCGATGAGTTCCGAGCTCACTGTTTCCAACGCTCGTCCCCGCAGGCTTCTTCTAAGCCTAGCTGTGTTTTCAACATCGTTGAAATATCTTCGAGTTGTCTCGTAGATGGCACGAAATGAAAGCCACTCTGTGTGGGCCCCATTGAAGTTCGGTAAGGTCATGATGACCTTCGACGCCGAGGGGTTGCTCGGTGTCCACTGTTCTGTTTTTCTGTCGGCTAGCGACGCTATAGCGGATGTCAGCTCCGTTATGAATGGGCGGAGTGCGTCCTCCCCTTTGACTTCTATTCCCCTCTGTGGGAATCGGTTCACTTCCTTCGCTGTAGGATTCGACAACGGTACTTGCTTTTCGAGGTCCACTATAGTTTCGAAGTCCACAGGGGGGGGCGGTTGCTCAAGGCCTATATTACTATTGTCCCCCTCGGCGGCGTTGTCCCTCTTCTCCGGCTCAGGCTCAGGTGCCTCTTCAAGCCAGGAGCGCACGTACTCATCGTTTGAGTCTCTGTCATCCATATAGCCGTCGGAATCTTCTTCCTCGGCTCTCTGAAGTGCTAATTGAGCGAGTTCCAACCTAACTTTCAGTAGGTCTTCACGTGCTCTTGAAATTTTCTTATTTGACCGCGTCGTTCTATTTGTAGTCGACTGCGGCCTGCTATGTTCGGTACGGGCGTCACCCCGGGTAGTCATCGGCAAGGTTCGGCTGTACTTTCTATCTGTAGTCTTCTCTGTTCTGTCTGCAGGCTTCAATGTTCTATCTGAATACTGCAGTGTTCTATTTGAATGCTTCAATGTTCTATCGGAATGCTTCAGTGTTCTGACTGAAGTACCTTCCTTTGCTGTAGAGGGCTGTTCCGCTTCTTCAGACCGCGTCCGTCTTGGCAAATCTTCACTAGCCCGTGGCGCAAGGGGGGGCTGCTGTACTGGTTCGGCTCCTTCAGTGGTGGATGGTGAACGCGGCGGTTGCTCATGAGTGATGGCCGTAATACCGCGTCCTCTGCTCACCTCCACTGTCCAGGCTTCAGGGGCCTTGCCTTGCGATCTTGTCACCGGCATGTTGATTCGATATGCGGTTCTTGAATACGAATCTTGAAAACGGAGCTCCAATCCGGATCTTGAAAAAGAAACTCTTATCCGGGTCTTCTATCCGGATATCTCAACTGGATCTGCACCGGATCTTCCAAACGAATCTTCAAAATGGAATTCCAATCCGTATCTTGAAAAAGAAACTCTTATCCGGGTCTTCTATCCGGATATCTCAACTGGATCTGCACCGGATCTTCCAAACGAATCTTCAAAACGGAACTCCAATCCGGATCTTGAAAAAGAAACTCTTATCCGGGTCTTCTATCCGGATATCTCAACTGGATCTGCACCGGATCTTCCAAACGAATCTTCAAAACGGAAATCCAATCCGGATCTTGAAAAAGAAACTCTTATCCGGGTCTTCTATCCGGATATCTCAACTGGATCTGCACCGGATCTTCCAAACGAATCTTCAAAACGGAAATCCAATCCGGATCTTGAAAAAGAAATTCTTATCCGGGTCTTCTATCCGGATATCCAATCCGGATCTCCAACTGATCTTCCAATCGAATCTTCAAACGGATCTCCAGTACGGAACTCCAATCCGGATCTTCTATACGGATCTTCAAAACGGATCTTCAAAACGGAACTCCAATCCGGATCTTGAAACCGGATCTTCAACGGATCTCCAATACGTAACTCCAATACGGATCTTCTATACGGATCTTCAAAACCTTCAAAACGGATCTTCAAAACGGAACTCCAATCCGGATCTTGAAACCGGATCTTCAAACGGAACTCCAATCTCAAATCTTCTAAGTTCAAAGATAATCCTTCAGGAATAAGCCTTCAGTACTCGGGAACAAGTCTTCAGGAATAAGGCTTCAGGTTTCCGATAATTCTTCATGAATAATCCTTCAGTACACGGGAACAAGTCTTCAGGAATAACGCTTCAGATTTTCGTAACTCTTCATGAATAATCCTTCAGGACACGGGAATAAGTCTTCAGGAATAACGCTTCAGGCTTCTGATAACTCCTGAACGGGTCCACATGTGTTCCTCCTGAAGAAATCCGGCTCGCAAGGACCAGCAGATGTACCGGACGGGCGTGATCGCTTGGACACGAAGGGTGTGTAGGGAGGGTGTATTCCTATCCAGGTTTTATCCCAGTGTGTATGTAGGTCTCCCAGTCCACGCGGCGCTGACGTCCTGCACCTATAGGTTCCAGATATCTTCAGGGGCGGCTACTATCTTCCGTTCTTCACGACGTTACCAACGTTTTGACGACTGACAGAGAAACAGGTTCCAGACTTTCGTCTAGGAAGGGGTTGTTTTTGAGACACCTCTGTGAAGGGGTACTTTACCTGATTAAATAACACACATTTTGATTTAATCTTCAGGAAGCAATTTAGAACTTTTACTTGTACTACATGTTAATTAATTTAAGTTTAAAATAACAAAATTATCTTGCCGATGACTACGAATTGGTTTAAATTTACATTTTCTGAGGTGCCTCGAAACTTTACCGTAACGAGGGCCGCAAATTGCTTCCTGTTTTAACTTTTATTTATTCAAATTTTGTCTATCGATATAATGGAATATAGCATACAAAACATTATTAAATTACTGTACATATGGCATGTTATATATCCCTGTATTCCCCTTGAAATTTCCCATCCCCTGAGATATCTGTATGTACTATATCTTCCCGCACTGAAAGATTATTTCAAGAAAACCCGAAAAATTATGAAAAATGTTACCAATAAATATTTTAAAAGTTGATTTTCTCGAAAACTACTGAACTTATTTCAATTCTGATTACAGATACCTCAGGGTGGTTTACAGACCCAAAACAATCTAATATTAAGAACGTTACACATATGACTTTCAGGGCGTGACGCGCCCTGAAAGATGGCTAGCAAAACTCAAATCTTAAAAATTACTTAGCTAAAGCAACACAACTTTCAGAGCTCAATTAAGTGGGTTTATCTTTAGACTATGTTAGGGGTAGTTACGCCCAGGGCTAGGTCTCGGTTCTAGGTTACCTGGACGCACTTGAGACTATAAATTACGGCTATACAGCCCACTTAAATGAGGTCTGAAAGGGTGGTACTTACGGTTTTCTTATAGTAGGCACTTATAACCACTGTCTATTGGTTTAACTATCACTATTATCTTTATGATTCTAAATTAATGTCAAAAACAAACTATTAAACTATATAGTGACGCATCGTCGCGAACAACTTGGTTACCACAAGTGAAGCGCGCATCGCTTGTAGAAAAAAGAAAACCGAAATCTTTATTAGTTATTATATTCACACATTACTTTGATTGTTAAATTATCCCGGAGAAGGGTTTTTTCAAAACTATTCAGGGCATGTCATGCATGGATAACATCATCATCATCATTTCAGCCGAAAGACGTCCACTGCTGGACATAGGCGGAGGCCTATGTCCAGCCTGGGGGAGCCCAGGCTTCTCCATTTCGACCGGTCTTGTGCTTCCCACATACAGCGGATACCTGGATCAACATAAAACTGAAAAATTGTTTTTGGTTAAAAAATGCTTGTGTATTATAAAAGATTATTTTTAAAGTACGCTAACTATTTGGAAACGCAAAAATGGATAGTGAGATTTTTGTGAAAAGTAACTTATATCTACAGCTGGGAACATTGTACTTACATACTCGTAAACTGCCGTCATTGTAGCAGCCTTTTTCTTTCGTGTCTAATTTATTATTTTACGTAAGAGCAGCGGTGACCACTGCTCTCAAAACGATGAAGGAAAACCTCGTGAAGAAAGCGCATGTCGCATGTCCTAGAACCAAACATTTGAAGACATGTGACATCTACTAACCTGGTCCTTCGTGGTGGATTATGACCCACTCCCTCTCCTAGAGAGGAAGCCTGACTGCAGTGGGGACATTAAGTCAAAAATCAAATCAAATAATTAATTGGTTTGCAAATATCGGTTACATAGATGTTTTATTTTATGAGTCCTCCATGTTCTTCACATAGGCATGCAAATCATATAATAATATTTTTGAATTTAAACACATTTAATTAAAGATGATTACGGGCTTGGTTATGTTGTGTGTGTGTAATTTTACGTAAAGCCGTACACAATGCACATGTCTTCTCTCTCGGAGAAAAGGCGAAAACACGTTTAAAAGTCTGTTTCTTTTTTATTCTAACAAGATATAATTGATGCTTATGTTGACTAGTCTTCATGTCTTAGGTCTAACAAAGAGTACCTACCTACACTTGCTCAGTTATGAGGGAATTTCCTGTGTCCGACCTTCACGATATACAACAACATAATGATACATACAGAAATAACAATAATATGCTTATAAACAAGTTGTGATTACGCATTTAATCTGCTTGTGGTTAATCACCGGTATTGCAAGCTGCATTATATATACTTACCTACCTATCTAGATATTACTAGAGTACCTAGTACTAAATTCTAGGACATATTGATTTGATGTGCTCATATTGGATAGGGCAATCCATCGATAACGTTTGTTTAGTCCGTTTGCCCATCACCCTGTTTTTGGTTTTATTCTCGAAGATCGTTGGCTACGTTTTTTATTTTTTGATGGTAGAAAATCATCAAATAACTTCTCCCGCTCTGGGTGGAGCAGGAGGGCGAGTCAGACTTTTACCGACTAAAACCCACCAGAGTTCCTTCAGTTGCCTGTGTGCCAGGGGCCACGGATCTCTTTCGAACAACCCGCACCCCTGGCTATCCATTATTCGCCATTTTGCAAGCCAGCGCCTACGGTGGCCGGGAATCGGCTTAGGATTTCCGACGCCCAGGGCGTCTCCTGCGGCAACTAGGGCCGTAAGGGCGCACGTTGGCTACAGTTCAGTTCACAATAGACTAAACTGACCCCTATCCTCTCAGCAGCTTCCGGTTGCTGGAGCTACCAATAAAAAATTAGTAACGTGCTTCTGGTAGCTAGAGTTACCAAAACGACTGAGTTTCGAATTTCGGCTCTATTTCGATTATTTGAGTTTCCATACATTTTTGACATTTGAGATGAGAATGCGACTAGATTTTGTACGTTTTTAATTACGAGAATTGGCCTGGTTGCCTCGAATGGTTGGGCAGAGGTGCACCTAATAGTACACCCACATTTCAGCAATTATGTTTTAGTCCCATGAAATAGGGGGCGAGCCTATTGCCATCAACCGGGCACAAATCCAGATTCCCAGGCTGCTACCGAGTCATTCCAGGTGGTAAAATCCAATAACACTCTGCTCGACATGGGAATGGAACCCAGAACCTCATTGCGACGACTAGACCAACGAGAAAATTAAATTATGAAGAAGTCGATAGCTCAGAAGAGAAAGTAGGTACTTGGGTAAATATTCTTTACTCAAAGAACAAGAGATTACTGCTCGGTTTACAAAAACAGAATTTGAAGTTGAGAACTTGTCAAACGCTACCTAGGTAGGTACTTCAGGTGGTAATTTCTTTTTTTCACGGACTATTCAAGAAAATGTTAAAGTAGAGTTTGACTAGTTCTTACCTTTAAATTCTTTATGTCAGAAACCGGGTACAAGTTTAAGAGCATTCAAGGTAGCTTTAAAAATGTCGGTGGTAGTATTGATAATATAATAGTAATATCAAATGTATTATATAAACTTGTATGGAAGTTTAAGTCCAACCTTATAATCAAACTGTTCTTTTTATTTTACGGTAATTTTGTATTTAAATTTAGTCCAAGCACAGCAGGATCTGGGGGGCAGTGGTTGCCCAGTGGTAACGGCCGCGACTTACGAGTTGTGGGTTGTATGTTCGAACCCAGACAGGCATTTTGCTTTTGCCGTTCAAAATTGACATGTTTGGTCAATCTTTATAAACCTCAGAAAACTTAGTAATTTCGACACAAATCAAGCATATAACTTGATTAATAAAACAATATTGTTATTGGGTGTCAGGTAATAACTTTGAGGAAATACCAACAACCTACTAGTAATACGATCGTAAACACTATGTAATGTCAGTAATTGTATGAATTACCATTCTTGTCAGATTGTGTGACGGTCGATTTTAACGTTATTTGAAATGACGGGTTTCAAGATATTGACGTGTAAATTGTTATCTACCATCTTGACTGTTTCTAAATCCTTTAGCTGCTGCTGGACTGAATGCGGAAGGCAGAGGAGGATCTTGTGGTGTAGCTTAAGGTGAAACAAGTCCATATTTTTTCCATACATACTTCGGGAGGGTTTTACTCCACTGTTTGACAATGTACAGTGGCCAGCAGGTCAAGCTATCCCAAACTGTCAAATTTTCCCAATGGAACATAATCCTTATTCCTTTGCAATAAAGTTGAAAAACTATCAAAGAAATTTGACAGATTGGGGTAGCTTGATGTGCTGGCCTCTGTACATCAAAACTTAAACATGGTATGGTTTTGTCTCATTATTAAAATTGTCGGTACGGAAACAGAATACTAAAATAAAAAGCCATTAAAAAGTTATGAGCCAACAAAGATTCGTTTTTCTTGCTAATTTAACCTAACTTTAGGCGTCTTTAAGTAATAAAAGAAGTGTAAAATCTCAGTAACTAAGTCGATACCGACAAAGCTCAGTTATTGAAAAGTTCAATAAACTTTATTGGTCATTGATTTATGCAGTGGTTTTTTCAGAAACCCGATCTTCCGAAGGACTCTTCTTAATTTTTTACGCGCCAGTTTTACTATAACTGATCCTGCAGCTCACTCGATAGTGTTGTGCGTGTAGACTAGCGTCTAACTGCCCATAACGGGTACTACCTCTGTCGGACACGATGCCTGGTGAGACAGCGTGATTTTTAGCTAGGCCCACCAGTGAGTTCGAGCCCGCAACTTGTTTCTCCTTAAGAGAGCCTATTCTCAGCAGTGGACTGCGAGAGTTTGAGTTGTTTTAGCTGCTGACCTATAATTATGTCTATCTATTTATGTGTTATTTTAAAACCTGATAAGGTAAAAATCTTACTTTATCAGCTTTTTGATTCACCCACAACCACGAGTAAGACCTTTGCGGACGCGTCCAAGGCAATACTAGGTACACGGAGACATACCTGCCAAACATATTTTTTCTTGTTTGTTGTTTTAATATCTTTTGAGATCTTGTATTGATTTCATTAAGCGTTGTATTAGCACAAATATGCGTGCTTTTGTAGTCCGAATTGCAGCATAGTAGGTTATTGGGTTTTGCGTTTCAGGATTCTAAAACTTGCCCTCATTCAGCACATATATAACATCTTCTATTATATATATCTGAGACGTACCCTTTCGCAGAACATACGCGAGTAAAATGTTGTAGGTAAACATTTTATTGGTTACAAAAAAAAAAATACCCGCTTTGTAAGGACATTTCGATTCGAGGCCGTTAGATACTTGTAGGTATTTTTATAAATATTGTTATAACATTTTTTGAAATGTTTTAAGACAATAGTTTTTGTCTGCAAAACAATGTTGCCATTGCCTGTTTTATTTATTATTAGTTAAGTAATATATATTTAAACAGGTTTTTTGTCCTATTGATAAATAAGCACGTCAAAGTCTAAAGACAAATAAACAGAACTTTCAGACCAAAGATACAAGCCGAATCCTTGATAAAGCGAGCCGACAACAGTAGATACGATAACGAGAAAAATCTGACGAAATATACGTAGCAATTTTCGTAGAAGAAAACTCTTACTATACAGGGTTATTGGAAAAATAAGAACAACCTCTTCAGAGGTCATTGTAATCATCATTATGAACAACTTTTACTGTGGGACCAAATGAAATCGCAAAAAAAAATACTGCTTTTCCTTACATTTGTGTTCGTATGCCAACCCGCACTGGGCCCGCGTGGTGGATGACGGCCCAATCCCTCTCACCGAGAGGAGGCCTGTGTCCCAGCAGTGGGAACATTATAGGCTGATGATGATGATGATGATGATGTGTTCGTATAAATAAACTCATGAAAATGTAGGGATTTTTTGGGACAGCAGGATTTTTTTTCGCGATATCAGATTTGGTCCCATACCTCGTAAAAGTTGTTCATAATTTTATTATGAGTACAATAACCTCTTGTGGTATTTTTTCTCTTTCTGTATATACTACTACTACTACTCTGTATGCAGAGTTATTGGAAAATTACCAAAACAGGTTTAAAAAAAAAAATCGGACCTCCCATGCAAAATCAATAGTCAGCTGATCGATTTGGTACGGGAGTTCCAATTATTTTTTCATATTTCGACCCATGTTCCTTAGAGAAAGTTGTAAAATTTTACGGGTCCTACCCAGAAAAATTTAAACGGTGACTAAAAATTCACCTATAGCTCTCTATAGCTGGGACAACTTTATAAAAGGTAAAAGCAAAAAACAAAACATAAAAGTAGTTTGTTCCTAATTGACTACTTAGTGAATCGATTTCAGTATTTTTTAACATAGGTATAAAGCAACACAACAGTTAGGTTTAAAAAAAAGTTTTGGTCATTGTATTATGCTTTTATTACTCAATACTCTAATTTGGAATGTATGAGGTTTTGCGCATTAAGGCGGGGATAGATGATTTTTAAGGACTTTAAATTGAAGATCACGTCTAAACGGCTTGTCTCGTGTATTTGGAAAAAATATGTGTTAAACTAGACAATTTTCTTCGTCATTTGATATGTGAATATTGTAAATATTTTTTTTATAACATAATGTAATTAATTGGTAAAGTAATGTCTATCGCGGACATAAAAATGATAATCACGCAAAAACTATCGGGTGTATTTCCATGAAACTTTCACCATTTTAAAGACAATTTAATCACCCAAAATTTAGTATACGGTTTTTCTTTGAATTGTGTTTGATAAATCAACATGGGTTGTTTTTCGAAAAACTTGAGGCGGGGTCTCTTGCGCACGACGCGACGGGCGGCAGTGCATCGCTGTAGGGAGTTGTCATCTATCGTCGCCTTAAACGTTACACGTTGTAGGTATAGCCGGAATAATATGTTAATAGAAAGCTTCGTATAACGAAATGCACAACAAAATTTAGGTGTAGTAGGTAGTTCCAAATACCTAAAACCCTGCCACCATGGTTGGCTACCAAATTCACACTGAGGGAATTATCAGAAAAAAAAAGACCAGAATTGAAGTTTAAAATTCAACCACAATTGAGTTTTCTCAAAAAGGTTGGAATAGAAATCAAAAAGGGTTAGCCGCAGCTTAGCGCTACTAGGTAGGTACCTAAGCTTTCAATACAAAATCCGACCACATACCTACGGGAATAAGTGAAATCGAAAAATCTTGCGAATCACGCTTGTGTTCGGTCGTATAGTTTAATATAACATCGCCAGCGCCATCTCGTAGTTGTAGTGTTTACTGATTCAGGTAACACTAAAGTGTATTCACGTAGCTGTTAGTTAATGTGCTAGCGTTTGTCGGCGCTGTCAACCGCTGGTTGTCAACGCTGGTCGGGTAGACAGTTTTCATACTTTTCCCAAATCATCGCGAACTATTGCGAAACGGGCGGCGGCGGCGGTGACGACGACTAATTCAGACACGAACTTGTCGTGGTATATCGGCTTATTGGTATATCAGATCGACACGACGACGTCCACATGAACCGGACGTAATAAAATTGCGACGACATCTTTTCGCGCCATGGATCTTCATGTGTTGAAGCTGGCGTATGCTTGGCGCCTAAGGTTGAAAATCGAACAGTGTTTAGTGAACTGTTTTGTATTCATTTAATTTAGTTAAGTTTCTCTTTAGGTGAAGTGCTTATTGTTCTTTGAGAAAAAAAAAATGTCTTTAACCGAACTTTATGCAGCAATGGATTAGCAATAGCCTGCTCATTGGTGGACTCGCACAAAACTCGACCGAATCGGACGCAGCAACATTTTAAAATAATGTATCATTTTCATTAAGCAACACGCACGAAGTTAATTTTATGCAATAAAGAGATGAGAAATGGTCACTGCAAGTACATGTAGTAAAGTGCATAAAATTCAAAACGTGCCATTTGCATAAAATGTATGATTGTATTACTTGGATTGTCGATACGCCCACAATTGACAGTGGCGATTCGACAGATTCGGGCGAGTCAATTCATGCGAATAAGGCAATTAGGGCCCACGCCTATTAACAATGCCCAGGCAATATTTAGAGGTTAACTACACACACTACACACCTATCACTATGCAGGTACCTTATATGTATCATAAGTACACCCTAGAGTATAATGTAACAAAGGAGGAAGAAATATAATGCTGAAAGGCGGGTGTTCTGGGTTACTGTCTATGTACCTAATATTGTCTTTCAAAAAATACATGTGTTACGATTTTGGTGTTGCTGTAGTTCCGTGAGCAGGCGAGCTAGTGGTAACTGTCGCGACCACGAGTCGCGACTTACGAGTTGAAGTGAACCCAGACAGACGGTTTGCTTTGTTTAAATTATGACTACTGCTCCCAAGACGATGAACGATAACATCGTGAGGAAACCGGCATGTCATTGAATCAAAAAATCGATGACAGTTGGCACCTATCAACTCGCACTGGGCCCGTGTGGTGCATTCACACGGAGATCCCTCTCACCAAGAGGAGGCCTATGTCCCAGCAGTGGCAGTGGGAACTTAATAGGCTGATTATTTATTGAAGAATTGAAATTGTATGGTATTTATTGCCTCAGATTATAAAACAAAGGCAGATAGACCGCGCGGAACACCAAGAGTGAAGCCAAAAAACCAAATACTAAAGCGTAGCATTGTATGTAACATACTATGCGCTTAGTGGCGTACTAACTCGAGTTTTGAATCAGTATTTGGTTTTTGGCTTCACTCTTGGTGTTCCGCGCGGTCTATCTGCCTTTGTTTTATAATCTCTATAATCTTTGGCTAAGCAATACCATTTTACCATTGCTTAGCCATTAGTAAAAGTTATCACATGAAGTTCTTATTACATTAAACATGAAATACGATAACTGTTGTTCAATAGGCTATTAAAAATATTACACTTGCATAAAATGAGCTTGTTTCCCACAGCCAGCGAAGTACCTACTTAGTCAGTAATAATAATTATAATCGCTTATGCAAAGTTCTAGTAACCTATGGACTAATTGATGTGGCGTTTATAATTCATGATGTTAATCGCTCATATTGTAGTATTGTATATACCTACTATAATGAATTAGATACGTATTTACCTATTTGCCTCATGTCTGCCACCGACGAAAAATGGGCTAAAAGAGCTAACGATTGGGTCCCACTAAGCGCACGACGCCATCGCGGCTGGCCGAGACGAAGATAGTGGGACGAGCTTGACTCGTTCCGAAGGGACTGGCTAGTACTAGCAAAAGACAGAATTGTATGCAAAAGCGAGATGCCTTGCAGTGGGACAATACTATAGAGGTATGAGGAACAGGGTGTAAAGTTCGCTCATCCTCTATTGAAATGGAGGATCCTCCGACCAGACGGGTATTGTGTCTGGTCCGGGCAACTGCCCGACAGATGATGTCGGGATTTTGTATATGTTCGAGTGTCGTGGAAAACTCTGATTGCGCGATGCAGAATTGCTCATTTAGTTCGCCTGTGGCATTGTAGATGGCGTCACTTTTCTTTTTGTGTTTCTCGATATTTGTTGCGAAACATTTTTATTTGTAGTGGCCGCTACAATACTAGCTAGTTAGATTACCTACTATGAGAAATATCTATTTGTGCCTTGTGGCTAAGTTATAAAAACCACATGGGACGATCGATCAGGTTGAGCTACGCTTGCCGCGGTTGGTCTTTGGATGGGATCTTTACATACTAAGACCCCTCCGTGCCTCGTAAAGAACGTTACACTATTGGTCCCGGCTGTCATTCGTAGATCTTTAACAGTCATTACGAGTCGGCAGAAGAAGAAAGTCTGAAACCGGTCTTACCAGGGTTGTGCAGGTCAGATAGGCAGTCGCTCCATATAAACAGGCTGGATCAAAATATTTTCTTGATTATTAAACGGGGAATTTAAAGCTACTGGCTCGGCTGCGGCGCGGGCTGGCGCATCAACGAGCAAGGGACGGTCGGGGGTCTGATCGTTACTCGGGGGTCTTCGCGGGGCGCAAGGACCTCGGCGGCGAGGTCGGAAGGACGGTCGTTTGTGTTTGTGTGCTGTACTGGTGGCCTTATTCTTATCTTGGAGAACAGTGATGGGGTCGTCTGGGTCGTAAAGGACATGTCTTGGCCGGCGGATTCTACTGATTCTACTGGGGCCATAACTAGCGGCCTTCACAATCAAGGGATTGCGATGTAACTCGGCTTTATCGAAGAAACG
Source organism: Polymixis flavicincta (assembly GCA_949987655.1). Classification (NCBI taxonomy): domain Eukaryota; kingdom Metazoa; phylum Arthropoda; class Insecta; order Lepidoptera; family Noctuidae; genus Polymixis; species Polymixis flavicincta. The sequence continues at coordinate 10,283,402 of OX465180.1, read as the reverse complement.
CTTCGAGTTGCGTTTCAGAAATTGAGCAATAGTGGGCATTTTCAGATCGAGATGGAGGATCTCGTTCCGAACGAACCATGGGGAGCCTGTGGCTTGGCGGAGGAAACGGTTTTGGAGGGTCTGCATCCTATGGATGTGTCGGGGGTGCGTGTGTGCAAAGACTGCACATGCATACGTCATGATGGCCCTTATGCACGCCGTGTAAATACGCAATTTGCACTTGAGTGACAATTTGCTACGTGCGTTCAGAACAGAGTGCAACCTTCCGAGAGCGAAGGCGGCGCGTGAGCGTGGAGAGGTGCTGATCTAGAATCACTCCAAGATATTTGGCTCGCTTTTCCCAAGGGATCGGCTTGCCGAATATGGAGATGGGGCAAAATAACCCTGACCCCCCCCGGTCACCCCCCCGAGTGGGTTCCCGCATTGTCGTTGCGGGGGGGCTCAGTAACCGTGGATTCCGGCCACGGTGAAGCCAAGAGGAACCCAAAGGTGGGGCCGCTCGTCAGGGCTTTTGCCTCAAAGCAGACGACGTAGCGGCCAGAAGGTAGGTTGCGGTGAGGTGCACCGCAACTGAGGTGGGCCGCGATGTCGAATGGGAGGCATCGCGGCTGAGGGTTACGGGCTGCGGTAGAGGAGGAGTGCCGGTGCTTCCGAGCAGCGCTCTTCCCTTCCGTGGCCTGGACGGGGCCGCCACCGTTTGATGGCGGACGCGGTGGGGCCGCAGGGGAAGAGGAGTGTCGGTATAGCGTAAGCCGCTCTCCCTATCCCCTGCGGCCGAAAAGTGGTAGACGGGACGGCGCGTTGTGTTCCACACGCGCGTCGTCAAAGATGTCAGCAACCACCGGTGGGGTCCGCAAGGGCCGATTCCTGCCAGGGGTGCGGGTTTGTTCGAAAGAGATACCACAGCCCCTGGCATACGGGCTACTGAGGGAACACGGGTGGGTTTTAGTCAGTAAAAGTCTGACACGCCCTCCTGCTCTACTCAGTAGGAGAAGTCATTCGATGATTTCCCACCCAAAAAAAAAAAAAAAAAAAAAACCCCCCCCCGGTCAGGGTTGTTTTGTGCGGTTTCGAAAAGAGAACCTGTCCAGTAAACTGATGGGCCGGTAGCTCGTGGGCTCCGTTTTGGGTTTGCCGGGTTTTGGAAAGCCAATGACCGTGGCTTGCTTCCATGCTTGGGGGAATATGTTATTGCTCAGGGCTCCATTGAAGATGGTGGTCAAGAGCATGATCAGGTGGGCGGGTAGCATCTGGATCATACTATTGGTGATGCCGTCAGCGCCGGGGGCCTTTCGGGGTTTTAGACTTTTGATGATTTCGTGAACTTCGTTAGGGGTGACGAGAGGTAATGGATCATCTGGGTCTTTGACGGGCGGGAGAGAGGTTCTACGTTCGACTTCAGCGTCCACCTCAGCGAGGTGTGCTTGGTCTACAGGTTGAGAACTGGGCGCGCATTGGGCCTCAAGACTATTGGCGAGGCATTCGGCCTTTTCGATGTCGTCGAAAGCAACGGTACCATCGGGCCGGGTCAGGGGGGGCATGGTGGCTACTTCTCGGGACTTGAGTTTCCTCTGAAGTTCCCAGAATGCTTGCATCTTGTCCCAGCCCGCGTCACGTAGCTCCGACATGCGTGTCTTTACAGATCGCTGTAAATAGCGCATGTGAGCTTTGTTCGCGTCGCAGAGAAAGTTGCTGTAGGCACGAACAGCCGAGTTCTTCTCATTAAACAGTTCGCGTACATCGTCCGGCAGCTTCCAGCGGGGTTCTTCCCCTACCGGAACCCGCCTCGAAAAGTCGTTCAGGACTGATTGTACGTGACCCGTGAATGAGTCGATCGCGGCCGTTGTGTCCGCGAGAGAGTTGAATTGATCGGGAATGGCGTCTAAGTGGGCAGATGTGTTGGATTTCAGCGAATCGCTTACTTTCCTCCAGTCTGTTACCACTTTGGTGAGCGGGGGTCGGTCGGTATCTGGGAGACCCGTGCGTGGGGCCAGATGCACGACGACCGGACAAATGTGAGCTCGTTCATTGCCTCTATGGAATTCAACCGTAGGTTGATCCTTTTCAGAATTGCAATATCGAGTACGTCAGGTCTGTAATCCACATTGTGGGGGAAATGAGTCGGCGACATCGGGGCGATGACATCGAAGGACAGAGTCGAGCGGAGGTCGAACAGGTGTCTCCCTCTGGGCGATGCCCTGGAACCATTCCACGCGGGGTGTTTCGCATTGAGATCGCCCGCTATGATAACGGAGTCACTCATGCTTAACAGGGCGGAGAGGTCATTGGCGATCGGTTGGAAATCCTCCGGTTCGGCGTTCGGAGGGAGGTAGGCTGAGACTAGTGTGATGGGTTGATGACCCGTCATGCCTAATCGGCAGACTGATACTTCTAATCCGGAGAGGGGGGGGGGGGGGGCATCCATAGGAATGCAGTGCAGGGACTTTTTGTAGTAAATGCGAGTTCCACCCCAATGGCAATGTGCTCTGTCGTTGCGAACTAATTTATAGTTGGCAATTCTCGGGTCACGAATGCTGGGTTTGAGAAACGTCTCTTGAATTAACAGAATGTCGAGGCGATGGTCGCGGAGGAACGTGGCGATCTCATCTTTTTGGGTACGGATACCGTTGGCGTTAAAAGTACCTAGTTTGAGGGATCTGGGTTTAGTACGCGTTGGGGCCGTGTTATCCATTGTGGTTCTGGGAAAGTCTGGCGTTTAAAATGTCTTGCGTACGCATCATAGATGGCGTATATCTGAAGGATATCGCCTGCTTTTGTGGCAGCATCTACCTCGATAGCCATCTGCATGGCACGGGGGGTGCAGAACGTGAAATACGCGTTGTCGAGTATTTGATACACGACGGCGGGGGTCATGGTCACGGGACCGGCGTTAGGGGCAGCCGTGGCTGTGGGGCGCAGTTGGACGCGCCGCGGGGCGCGCCGCGGGGGTCGCGGCGGCGGTGGTCGCGCTAAGGGGCGCGGTAGGGGGTGCGGGAGCGCCTGAACCCGGGTTCATTAACTGAGGAATGGGCGTGGGGACGGGCCTGGCTGAAGCTATCGCAGGGAATGCCTGCTGATGGTTCAGGAAGTTCCAGGGGCTCGGTCTCTGGGGACTGAGCCTGTCTGGGAGGTACCCGGAAGGGGCTTCCCTTTGCTGGCGGGCGTTGGCACGCTTCACCAGCTTGGGAGAAGTGGTTTTGGGTGCTTTCGAGCACCCCCTTTAGTTAGCAGGGTGACCGGTTTCACCGCATAAAACGCAGCTCGGCGGTTCCGTGCATAAGGTACGGTCCTTGGGCCTGGTACATTCGGCTGTACCGTGACTGCCTAGGCACTTTACGCACCTAGGGGTGGCGTAACAGTGCGATTGCGCGTGTCCGTACAATTGGCACCCGTGGCATTGGCCGATTATTCCCGTCTTGTAGGGCTTTTCGATCCGGTTGTCGGGAAAGGGGTGGGGGGCGGTCAGTTACGAGCACGGTTATTTGGACGATCGCGTGGAATCGCAGATCTTCTTCTTTCTCTTCTTCCCCTTCGACTTGGACTCGACGGGGGTGAAGCCCTCGTCTTGAGTCTCTACCACTTCCTCTTCGTTCGAGGAGGGAGAAAAGTGAGAAGCGACTAGCGTTTCGGTGTCGGAGGGGGCGTCTTCAGCGTCCATCTGATCGGACGCTGCATCGGAAAAGAGTTCTTGGGTTACCGGGGCCGGTGAAGCCGGAGAATCTAGGAACGATTTTGCAGGCGGGGGTTTTTTCGCGGTCCGGTGGGTTTTTCGTGACCCAGCATACGGTTAACTATTTCGCGGGACTCGGGGTCCTTTAGGATCGCCTCCAAGGTCGCCCAAAAGGCTTCCCTGGAAACTTCCATGATGAAAAGGGAGGGGTAACCTACTTCCCACTCATAAGGAGTGAGCCTGAGTCCCTATAAACTCCTATCAATCCTAACGTCTACTTCTCCGGGGGGATGCCCGGGGATGTGTGATTCCTCCCTGTCGGGTATAGACAGGGAGATGTGCACCTCGGGTGAGCCCTAAGTTTGTAAACCTGTTGCCAATCTTATTGTGCAACAGGGCCCTGTCAGTCTAGCGCGAGGGGCGTAGACACGCCCCAAAGACACTAGATGTGTGGCTGTGGAAGGAAGACTGTCACCAGTATCGACTAGGAGATCCCCCAAGGCCGATGGTCTGGGACCCGTCCAATTCACTGCCTTGCCCTGAAGAGGTTCGGCGGGTGTGTTGGGACAACACCCTCTCGGTTTCGTTGGCACCGTAAGGTTTCCACCGAGAACCACGAAACTGTGGATTTTACCCAGAAGGGGGCAAGTGAATTTACTTGACGATTTACTTCCGTAAAGAAACAGAGTTTGTCTTGAAAAAGACAGTTTTATGCTATTAATAATCCAATCAATAATTAAATTAATTTGATTATTAATACAGCGGAGTGTTCGCAGCGGGGCGCGGCGAGTCAGGTTGGCGGCGGAGGATGAGTCACGCAGCAGGTAGCAGGATCAATTAGCACGTGCGCTCGGGGCGAGTGACACGGGCTAATTGTGTTTTTTTTTTTGTTTTGAGTGTGGGAAATTATCAAATAACTTCTTCCGGTCTGGGTGGAGCGGGAGGGCGTGTCAGACTTTTACTGACTAAAACCCACCCGTGTTCCTTCAGTTGCCTGTGTGCCAGGGGCCACGGTGTCTCTGTCGAACAACCCGCACCCCTGGCAGGAAGGTGCTACCAATACATGCTTTTAAAACTGTAACTACTTATCTATTTATTTTAAAATGAAACTGATAGATAAGTGCATGAATCACGTTCAATAGAATCTAGTTATTATTCAATACGCTTAATTAAATACAGTTTTAATATTGGGTATTCTAAAAATACTCGTGAAATCATATCAACTCTTACAATAAGCATATTATATCCTATTTACGATCATATTTCTGAAACTGGCTACATAAAGATTTCTCCGAATTCTTGAATGAAAACAAAGACCTGATTATTATGAAATTGAAATATTTCCTGCTCACTTTTGCCGAGTAACGAAAGCTGTGGTAGAATGCAAATATTAACAGTTATTTTTTAAATATCATTAACTTTTTGTCTTTGTTAGGCCGTTTTTTGTCCATGTCCTTTGGCATAGGTATATACTGCGGTGGCCCAATTTAAGACCTGAAGGTTATTTCCGTATTGTAGAGGAAAACAGAATACTTTTTCATTTCAGGAAACAAGGTCATCGTGTTGGATGTCATAATTGTCATATATCACGTTGTCACCGGTGTTCCGTCACAGAAATTAATTGTTTTTCAAATTTAAATACTGCGGCCCGGTGGCAACGGGCCCGAATTACGAGACTGTAGATCGTGGTTTCAAACCCAGTCAGGCGCTTTAATTTGTGCAAATATTTTCACCACCACTGCTCTCGAAATGGTGCACGGTGAAGGAAAACATCGTGAGGAAATGTGAATTATAAATTCGAAGGCATGTGACATCTACCAACCCGCATTGGGTCCACGTGGAAATTAACAGCCCACTCGCTCTCGAAGAGCGTAGGCTTATGTCCCAGCAGTGGGAACATTATAAGCTGATTATGACAACACTACGTCAATTTTCCGTGTTGTAGGCATTTTATAAAACAACGTGATTTGAATATAAGGTCAACTTAAATTGGTAGTCAATTTGTGAGTCTTCACTTTCAATGCAATAATGCCACTCAACGCATTCCTACATTCTCAAGTTAGCTCCACTTAATAACTTTTCATTATACATACCTTTAGTGACCCATAATTCCGATCTATAAGCACAAGGTTACCGCAGATCTATAATTATGTTATTTAGGTAAGTACTAGATAGTGCGGCACACAAATATAACAGGTTTTTTTCTTGTTACTTCCTTATACCAGTTATTTGAACCTACTGTCCACTTCTTAAGTCTTTAAGTCTACTGCACTATAATAACTAAGTGTGAAATCGTTTTTTGCAAACCCACAATACATATTTTTTATTATAATGTGATAAACATGATATCGTTAATTAATAGGTAGCACCTGTACGCTATAATACAGAGTGGCAGGGATATCTACACATATCCTGTTACTATAGATTCAGTACCTAAATGATTCAGGACCGACCTTACGAAAAGACGGAACAGCCGATCTATTCTGTTAAAATCTCACCGTGAGAATTTAGGTGAAGTGAGTTGTTATTCCATCTGGCACTAGGGATTGATACTAACGACAACTCACTTTAAGCTCACTTCACCTAAGCTACCACGGTGAGATTTTTACAGCACAGCACTGCAGGTATTGTGATACTTTTTTCGGTGGTTCACCGATCTATGCGGAAGTGTGAAATCCCTCGTCCAAACTGTTACTACTGTAACGCCTTCCAGGATATGTCTTAAGTATTCCAGAGTTCTAACAAATTATTAGTTGACAGAAATACATATCACCAAGCGAAAATCCACCGCTTCCCTTTTGTCAAGTAGGTTGGTATTTTTTTCCGAAGTGACGCAGAATACCTACCTGAATTAAATAAATAAATAGCTGTTGGTAAAATTACTAAGAAAAATAAAGCTTTCTGGCTTCTTTTTTCAAAACAAATCGAAAGAAAGGACCTAAATTCGTCATTCCTGAAAAACTTACTGAGACCTATCTGCTCCTGCGGTTTCTGTGAAATGAATTAGATCTATTTGATTTTTGTAAAACGTTTACATAATTCATTATCAGGAATTAAAAAATAAAATAATGTCAACCATTTAGTAGGCGCATGCGTGTAAGTTATTGATGAATACGTAAGTATTAACCACGACTACGATATTTTTCTGCAAAGTATGTTCGAATAAAGTATCTACTTACCTGCATACAAATACACTAAACAAATAAAACAACTGTTACTCTGTTTTTGTAAGTACCTACTTAATTAAATTAAAATTGTGTTGTGGTAGGTACTTTGTTATTATCAAAAACATAGGTATTATAATTTTATTGCTTATTGGAATCTAGAAACTGGATTTTCTTTAGTAATTACCAACGTGATAAAAAATAAGGATTTGTAGTTTTATTATCCTATCGCCTAAACAGGATTGAAGATTTTTTGTGCTGGTCGAAAACACCTTGAGTCTATAAAAGCTATAGAACTGTAAGTAAAGGTGGGAACTCTAGGATAAATTGCAATAAGGCTAAGGCAAGGCAATAAGGGCGTTAATTGCAATACGTAAGAAAATTTGAATTTCGCTTTCAGCTCCTTTGAGCTTTTACCTTAAGTAGGAATGTAGAAAATACGGAAAGGAAGTACTTACTTTAACTATTGATGAACTGTATTTTTTTTTTTGTTGCATGTCGTTCCTAACTGTTCTATGAAGAAGATTGGAATACATCCCAATACGCCAATAATAAACGTTAAATTACAGTTGCACAGTTTTCAGTGTGATCCAATAATGTCGATTGGTACATACACTACATACCAATAGTCAAAGGGATTGTTTGTTTCGATGAGATATTGGTTCTTGTTCATACAGCGCATTCGGCTAAATGTTTCGTACCTACATAGGTATTTGGTTGTTGTATGTAAACAACTGTCATGAATTCATGATTTCTGAATATAATTGTGATTTGTAGTATTTTTAAATAAAATCGAAAGCTTATCTGATTTTTCTCAAATGATTTTGTATCAGTGTAGTCATGACCTTTAAAGTAGGTCGCAGCAAGGACAACCTCTACAAGTGGGGATTCATGGACGGGTCAGATCTACGGTGTGTGTGCGGCGTCTCTCCACAGACAATGGCTCACCTCCCATCTTACACCGCATGCCCTATTACCTACACACGTGAGGACCTAATGGCTGCATCAGCGAACGGTATTCGCGTTGCTGAATTTTGGCCAGACAAATTTAAAAAACTGTACATTTTATGTACCTACCTACATTCTTTAGTTTTATCTTTGCCATTGACACGCTAAGAAGAAGAAGAATGACCTTTAAAAAGTATCTCATTTGACAGTTACCGTAAATTTCAATGAAACGGAGTGGAAAATATTATGTTTTTGGTGTTCGAGCTTCGAAATTTAAAGGTTGTCTTCAATAAGTCTTTATTGATATTATGTTGAGTACTTATTAAAAAGATTGGTAAATAAATGCCATAAACTAGGTTTGTATGTGTGCAAGAATTTAAATACTGAAATATTTATACTGGAAAAGGTGTGTTCATTTCACAACCTTGTATGTAAACTTACGGTTCAGATACCTCACTAAGTAACCAATAATCCATGAAAAACTCATCAGCTCAAGGACAATTCCCGTAATTTTAAGAATTTTCACAATCTGGTTTCAATTTCAATCGATCAAAACGAAATGTAATTTTCCAATGATATAAGTACCTTTCGGTGAGTTACGGCGCACAGTACTGTACAGATAAATGACAGGTAATTTGCCTATCGTGACGTACTACCACGTACCATCCAGTGACGCGGCGCAACGCTAGTGACGTAAATAAATATAAACGTTTATCTCTTTCTAACAACAGGAATCGGTATGGGTCTTTCCTGTTCTTCGCGTACTGAATGATTGTATAAACTAGTAGTAGAAAAGATACGGATGTCTTACATGTCAACGATAGCCTAGCTCTTCTTTCGAAATGGTTTGCAGCTAATAATCTTTTACATAATGCGAACAAAACTAAATGTCTTAAGTTCTCGTTACCAAATGTACCGTAAGTAGGTCTAAATTTAAAAGTTGATGGTAAGAAACTAGATCTATGCTATTTCGGAAACTGTATTTTTGGGTTTAGGTACTTTAGATTCAAAATTGCAATGGGGTGCTCACATTAGAGCTCTTTCAAGTAGATGCTTACGCAGTAAGAAAATAAGGCAGGCTAGGTTAGTTTACTTTTACTATTTTCACAGTATTATGTCTTATGGCGTTCTGCTGTGGGGATCGGCAGCTGACGTAGATTCAATTTTCATTTTACAAAAGAGGGCAATCCGCGCAATCTATAAAATGGGGCCTCGTCAGTCTCTTAGAAACAATTCAGTGAAATTGATATACTAACTCTGCCGTCTCTTTATATCCTAGAAAATATCCTGTATGTTCGCAAAAACTTAGGTATTTTCAAAAAAAGATGCGATTTCCATAATCTGAAAACACGTAGATAGTAGAGAAGAAGTTGTGATTCCAAAATTTAGATTGACTAAAACTAGCCAGTCATTTCTAATAAACCGTATCCGCATCTATAACAAGTTGTAAAATTCGGTTACAGAACTTAGCGATGGAAAGTTCAAAACACATTAAACTTTCCCTCATCAAAAAAGCATATTATAAGTTATAAGACTACGTTGAAGACAGGGAAGTTTGGCATTAATTCGTTTGAGTGCTTAACTCAAACAATTTAAGTTGTTATTTATTTTGTTCTTATCACCCCTTGTTTCTCAAACTATTTAATTCATTCAGTGCCTCATTGTTACACGTTTTTACCTGTCAATTTTTGCTACAGTCCAATTCTAAAATACATTTGGTATTTTTTTTTTTTGCATATTGTATTTGCATTCTACTAGATTTTTTCTCTTCATTTGATACCCATATAGGCGGGTTGTGAAAAAAATATGTAACCCTCCATTTCGTGGCGTCAGCCATTTTGGATTTATAATGATACTGAATATATGAAGTTGTATTGCCATCGGAATCAAACGTGTGTACAGACCAATCTGAAACGCCGTTTTTCAAACGCACCCTAAGTTTGAAAAATGGCGTTTTTCAAGCAGGTAATTACTAATAATGATTATAAAAATAAAATTTATTTTGTATGAAGAATTATTAGTCTACCCGGACACAGCTGAATACCAGTATTTCACATGGAGCGACTGCCTATCTGACCTCCACAACCCAGTTACTGGGTAATACGATACCCCTTGGTAAGACTGGTTGTCAGACTTTCGGGCTTCTGACGACCCGTAACGACAGTCAAAGTCCCACAAATGACAGCCGGCAACAACGGCTTAACGTGCTTTCCGACGCACGGATTGGTCTTGGTATGTAAAGATGATCATCCACGGACCAAGTGTGTTACGGACAAATCCCTGATAAATAAAATCTACTTTATTTCGGGATCATACGAAATAGAAATACGAATTGGTAGCTATGCTTCGATAAAACACTCGTAAACAAACGTAAACAATGGATGGAACGTAACGACAGTCAAAGTCCCACAAATGACAGCCGGCAACAACGGCTTAACGTGCTTTCCGACGCACGGATTGGTCTTGGTATGTAAAGATGATCATCCACGGACCAAGTGTGTTACGGACAAATCCCTGATAAATAAAATCTACTTTATTTCGGGATCATACGAAATAGAAATACGAATTGGTAGCTATGCTTCGATAAAACACTCGTAAACAAACGTAAACAATGGATTTGTTCGAACAAAAAGGTCGTTCGTTGAAAACTACTTTACACAATCGAATACTGAATAATAAATACGTAACAAAAAATTTCATTCGACAGACAGATAACTTCTTTTTTCTTGTGGTCCCAAAAGACTACTAAAAATAATTTTTGTATTCAAGGGGGCATCCGGGACCGCGGTCCCGGTCCCAAAAGCCCTACGACCCGTTATTATGTTCCTTAGCCAATGTTAGATAGAATATTCAAACAAAGCCAGTTTAATTTGAAAGCTTTTTCCAGTTAGCTTTATGCAGGCACTTAGCAAAGTAAAACACAATTAGTAGGTACTCAGCGAATAAGTTTGAAAGAAGAATAATAAAAAAGAGTAAATAAGTAACTCATTGCGTTTCTTCGATAAAGCCGAGATACATCGCAATCCCTTGATTGTGAAGGCCGCTAGTTATGTCCCCAGTAGAATCAGTAGTATTCGCCGGCCGAAACATGTCCTCTCCGACCCAGATGACCCCATCACTGTTCTCCAAGAAAAGAATAGGGCCACCAGTACAGTACACAAATACAAACGTCGACCGTCCTACCGACCTCGCCGCCGAGGTCCTCGCGCCCCGCGAAGACCGAAGACTCCCGAGTAGCGATCAGACCCCCGACCGTCCCTTGCTCGTTGATGCGCCAGCCCGCGCCGCAGCTGAGCCAGTAGCTTTAAATTCCCCGTATAATAATCATGAAAATAATATCTTGACCCAGCCTGTCCCCAGTAGTACAAGCTGCCCCCCCCCCCCCCGCCAGCGACTCCCTGAGCCGAGGTTCGTACCCCACACGGGGTGCCCTCAGTGCGCAGTCGTTTTAGGTTTAAGTAGGTTTTACGCCCTGGCTGGAGCCTTTTAGAGTTCTAAAAACCTTCACAGGAAAGTCCGGGTGAGCAGTCACGGCCTCTCAAGTACAACTGCGAGATGCCAATATCAAAAAAAAAAAGTAACTCATTTAAAAATAAAAAATCTAGAAGCTTCCATGCATCAGCCTTCTGCCAAGATGACTGCATACTCCGGAATCTGTTCACTTTTATCAGGAGCATAGCCGTGCTTTTCTGTAACCATCTCACCGGGTGTAGTGAGTGAGCTGAGTGAGCGTAGAGTGAGCTGTCAGTGTCATTCCACCTGCGGGCTTAGCATGACGCTTTGTGTTTCTACGAAGAATAGACAGTGCTTTTTCAATACCGTGCGTAGTAACCGTAGGTATCCTTCTCCAATCTGTCATTTAGTCTTTCGTTTCTAACGATATTTGTCTAGGTCCTTATAAATGTAGACTATCTCAGAAGAATATTTCTTCCCAAACTGTCAAAATCACACCGACAACAAAACTTTCTACTCGACGGCCATAAAGTATATACGATTATCTACAAAATCATGATTCGTTTAGCACGCATAACTGTGATAATGTATAGAAAAACATAGCTATTTTATCCTATTGTACATCATTTATATAATGGTCATGTCTATTCTTCCGTCGACAAATCGGTGCTCGTGCTAAGCCTGCTGATGCTAGGGATGACCAAGCCTTATATAATATTTACATTTATAATCGAGATTTAATCTCGATAATGATAGTAAATGTATAATAGCGTAGCTGGAAAATTTCCCCGTGAATTTTTGAAATCCGACTGGTAGTTCTTGACATTACACCCTTCATACAAAATAGAAGCCGACCCCGACATAGTTACGAAAAGGCTAGGTAGATGATTATGATGATGAAAACTTATCAAATCTCCTTGTTAGAGCTTAAATCTATTCATTTTTGTTATCAGGCTAGCTGCTGCCCGTGGCTTCGCTCGCGTGGTTATCAGAAATTACGTTCCTATGCGAATGTGCTACCAGGACAAAGTAGCCTAACTTACTCCACATAACATCAACTATCTGTCAGTGAAATATCCGCTTTTATGTTATGATGAGTTTATGTGTGTATGAATTTCTGTTTGTCTGTCTGTATGTCTGTTTGTTCCGGGTAATCCGAAACGGCTGGAAGGATCTTGACGGTGCGTCCACTGGTCGCTAGCTAGTTTTATAATGAGTAACATAGGGCACGCACGGGTAGCACGTTTAGGGGTAGCACGTTCCTATGGCATAGTTTTCATCCCAAGCGTGCAAAAATGAAATGTAATTCAACTTTATTTCAGACTAAGGTCCATATTTTTGTGAGTAGGTTGGTGTTAGTAACAATAGTGCTCACAATGGGCCCCATCAGAAGGCTTAGAGTCACCCAAATGGCAATGGAGAGGGTTATGCTCGGAGTTTCCCTACGTGATCGAATCAGAAATGAAGAGATCCGCAGGAGAACCAAGGCAACCGACATAGCTCGAAGAATTGCCAAACTTAAGTGGCAGTGGGCAAGGCACATTGCTCGTAGAACAGATGGCCGATGGGGTCGAAAGGTTCTGGAGTGGTGACCGCGTACCGGAAGACGTAGACTGGGGAGGCATCCCACAGGGTGAACCGATGACCTTGTGAAGGCCGCGGGTATCCGCTGGATGTGGGAAGCACAAGATCGGTCGAAGTGGAGGAGCCTGGGGGAGGCCTATGTCCAGCAGTGGACGTCTTTCGGCTGAAAAGATGATGATGATGATGATGAACAATCGTGCTTAGAAAGATAGGTAAAGCCGAGCACAGCTAGTTTTAAAGTAAAACCTACCTGTACTGATATCTACGTAGTAAAATATCACTAACTAAGCAATAAGTAACTGTAACTTAAAGCTTAGTAACACCGGAAGACAGTTAATTCGATTTTCATCTAAAAACATTTCTCTATAAACTACCGAAGAAGGACTAAACTTTAAAAGACGTTCTCATAAGTTATAGAGAGACTTCAACACTAAGCCCCTTTTACACAATCGCTCCGGCGTTGAAATTTCACACGTTCCAGCACAATTTCCAGCACACAGGTACGGCAGCGTATGAAAAGGGGCTTCAACTAACTCCTCTTTGTAGAAGTCTATTGTCTGTGTTTGACAGTAACGTTCTAAGCTCACCGAGGATTCCGGCGACTTACTGCAATTAACTGGAACCGCAGTTCTAGTTGCCGGATCCATTAAAAAATATTTTTCTGCCGGTGAATGGGACCTCCCATGACTGAATAAAAACGTTTATTGTTCAAGCCAAAAATAGTACAATCAAACGAAAAACGGTTTCCAATTTAATTTTTTTATTCAATTACGGGTGGTCCCAGTCATCGGCAGAACATGTTAAAATTAAATGGATCCAGCAACTGGGAGCGCAGTTCGAGTTAACTGCGATCATCCCAGTCACCATAATCCTTGCTGATCGCTACTACATAAGTATAGTTGATAACAACTTAAAGTTACTAAGTAAATGTAAAAGATTGCTCTTGCTCAAATTTATACGGGAAAGTCCTAACTTTAGAATCACTAAAACTTAATAAGCCATTTAGGGCCGATGTCAACGAAGCGCCAAATAAGTTTAAGTACGAAAATACACAAATAACGTGATTTTGAGGTTTTGCGTAGCCGGAAATGGCTACGCAAAACCTCAAAATCACGTTATTTGTTTGTTCAACTACGTTGGGGTTGGCTTCCAGTCTAACCGGATGTAGCTGAATACATGGAGCCACTGCCTATCTGACCTCCACAACCCAGTTACTACGTAACACGATTCCCCTTGGTAAGACTGGTTGTCAGACTTTCGGGCTTCTAACGACCCGTAACGACTGTCAAAGATCCACAAATGACAGCCGGGACCAACGGCTTAACGTGCTTTCCGATGGACGGAGGGGCCTTATTATGTAAATATGGTCACCCATCCACGGATCAACTGCGGCAGGCGTACCTTAACCTGATCGATCGACTCGTGCCGCTGTTATTACTTAGCCACAAGCCCCTCTAAATATTGTTTAATGTGAGTACGAGTACAATGTGTTTAAGATAGTTTGACATGTTTCTTAATGTTACAAAATCTGTTGAACCGTAATTTAATAACTTAGATAAAAGTATCTTATGATCCTTATTTGAGGACCTTTCTGGGCCTTTATTAGTGAATAAAGGCCCAGTAAGGAATCGTCAAGTGGTCATAGTGATGACCACTTGACGATTCCTTACTCGTAAAGTCGTAATGTCAATCACACACGAAATCTGCCAATATCGTATTAATAATTTCGACAAATTGTCTTGGAACATACAGAATATGACATTTCGATTCCTTACCGTTACATTGGTTTCTTAAAAAACACGATATTAACGTAGTTTGAATGAAGTAAGATTCCGCTGGGAATTATTATAACCATGCAGAATTGGGGTCCAGGTTAAGGTTTGATTACTTAATTTATTATTAATAAGACAAAACAACCACTTACATTAGAAAGAATATAAGATTTCAGTATGTAAGAACCTTATCCTTTCGCCAGTCTAGAACAAGTGTCAAATTGCGAGCTAACTGTCAGACACTTATTCTAGGTAACGATCACCGGTACAATACTATTACGCTTAAAATTATTTTGTTATTAAATTGGTTGGGTTACACGTGCAATGGTTATAATCTCAACTAGTAGGCTAGAAACATTGTTAGTGAGTGTTTTCATAAACTGTTTTAAAGCTAATAATAAGATGCTGTCCGCTAGATGAGGGAGGCACAGAACCGGCCAAAGTGGCCGAGCTTGGGGGAGGCCTATGTCCAGCTGTGGACGTCATTCGGCTGAAATGATGATGATGATGATGATGATGATGAAGATAAGATGCTATGCTGAGAGTAAGCTGAGCGACCATGGGTAAATAAAAAAAATAAAAAACTTTATCACAAAAACAAGAACCGACTACTTATCCTGTATTTTTTTCACTTATTAGCTATTGTAGGTATCTACCCCCAAAATAAATCGTACACACTACTTCCATGTATTCAACAATGACCGGAAGAATTAGAATATAATCAAGGTGCACAAAGTCGATAAAAACGTATTTTCTAAGCGAATGCAAAAATCACCCGAGCAAAGTCAATAAAATTTATGTGGGGCCCCCGAGGCTTCCCCAATCCATATTTTTTTTAAATATCTATCTACAGTTGCCGGAGATATCGCTGAACACAGATAGAAAAAAAAAAAAAACAACAAACGAAGTTTATTAATTGTTAGCTTCGTCGTAAGTCGAAAATTATCCCGCGGCAACGTACTACCGGGTTAAAAAGAATCCTATGAATCCAGGTTACAATCTATCGGTGTGCCAAATTTCATCCAAATCCGTTTTGGCCATTACTGCGCGATTGAGTAATGCCACGGCCACACTACGATCAACGTCCATGCCTAACATCACGATAAACAACGCGGTAAAGAATCGGCTAATTTATGCTCACGGTGGACAATGACAAACGTTAGTGTGGCCGCTTTATCGCAATAATTCTCACGTTTTGTAACGTCAAATGGCAATGTGAATGCCGTTGTAAAATTATCGCGGTAAGTTGTGGCTACACCTACGGTTAACGTCCAACATCGCGACAATCAAGGGCGTTACTCGTAGGTGTAGCCGCACCATGACAAACATCCAAACGTCTTCACAAACTTTCACATTAAAATATAAATAGGACAGTAGGAAAAAAATTATGTGACCAGGAAAAAAGTTAACAAGTAAAGCTAGCTCGGCAACCCATGTTAGACGATTTCTTCTATTTAAAAAATAATCCTACTATATTATATTATTCCTACGATATAATATAATATCGTAAGAAATCGTCTACATTTCTTTTTTCAATGCAAGCACTATTTTCGTCATATCACATAACTTATGCAAATTTTTGCACCGTGGCATTTAATTTTATAGCAAGTTATTTTATTACAGTAATACGAGTACAAATATAAAAATGTAAATTTCAAATCAATAATAAGTAGGTAGTAAGTATCTTTAGATTACTAAGTGTCTGTGTGTTATATTATAAATGATAAATGACAATATTTTATTGTTTAGCTTTTCTAAGGAAGCGTAGACATAGACATTCGATCATCATTAAAATTACATTAATTTCAAATTGTCAACTAGCAACTGATTTATTGTGAACACTCTGTAATTAATAAGTAATTAAATGTACTTAAGTAAACCTACTCTGCTCATTTTGTTTTATTTGTGACAACATAGGTAATTGGTTATCGATTCCTTAACTTTTACTGTTGGGGAGTTTGTTGCGCCACTTTTTCTTCCCAGCACTAGGTGGTGAAGGGCAGGCGTTTTGGGAGACTGTCTTATTTAATTTTGACGTTCGAAAAGTGCTGATTTGAGTATCAGCCCTTTTCGAAGCCTAATTTGAATAAATGACCTTTATTTTATGAAATATTGGGTTTCTGCACTTATTTTCCAAATACGTTTTAAATGTGCCAAACTTCATACTCCTCCATCTGCGCAAGTTTTGTAAAAAGGGGCACAAAATATTAGGCGCTTCACGTTTTAAGGTAAATTATATAAACCTTCAAGTGTCAAGTAATTAATCTAATTACTTTTCTATTGTTATCAGACACAATGGGTCTGCCTAACAGTCGGGAGGATATGTGTGTGTAAAATGTTGTTATGAATTAAATAGATAGAGCATAGTAACTTAAAGATCTCAGTGGGTCGCAGTGACTAGCGGTTTCCGAAGGACGAATGTCCGGAAGGACGCACGATAACTTTCAGATTTTGGCACTTAGGTACTCTCTTTTGTAAATCCACTTTTCACATCAAATGATCGATTTCCGATTATCGTTTACTTTTATTTTCATAATCATAATAATCTTTATTCACAAATAAGAGACAACCATACATAGTAACTTAATAAATAACACAAAATAGACAATACTCGCTTAAAGAAAATTTTTCGACTATAAACAGTTGGAGAATGTGAGATGGTAGATTGTAAAGATAGATAGGTAGTTTAGCTGTCTTCGGACTGATTCGCCCTATCCCCTCGTACTGATAGGTATATAACTGTATTACGAGGGGATAGTCTTCCTCAACCTTAGAACAACTGATTCCCACAAGGTTCTAGTAACAAGTCACATAAGCAGATTCATTACCCACTGTTTATGTAGTAATTGGTAGTACAGTTATATTAATTAAGTTACAAGATTGGAAATGTCTATGTTGTGATGTGTTTGGGTATGGGTATATATATGTGTGTATGTTTTATGTATGTGTCTGTAGGTGTATAGTTTTGTGTGCTTTATCAGTATTTTAGTTACGTTCCGACGCACGCCTAGACTGAGATTATATAATGGACGATATTTTAATAATATCAGAAACGTCATTCAGATTTCAATTGACTGTTTAGTGACTTAAAAATTGGTCAAATTTACAACCTTTAAGTCGTTATTTTTTATAAATAACAAGGTTATGCCCGCGTGGTGGTCGGGGATTATTCCACGGGAACGTACTACCGGGGTAAAATACATCTTATTTTAACACATCCAGATCCAAGTTTTATCCAAAACTGTTCAGCCGATTATGCGTGACTGACCAAGCATATAACTTTTCACATTTATAATTCTATTAGAATAGTAGGATATAGTATTATTCAAAAATGTTAGCGATCTTTGTAAATACTCTATTATTTGCATCCTATTTGAATAGGAAACATTTAAGTTCAAGGGAATCGTGAGTGCTCGTATCGTGAATTTTAATAAGCAGGTAATTAATTATTTTTACCAATAAAACCAACACGACGCGAACATTAAACTACTTAAACAATTAGCGTGCGCTTCATTTTTTATAAACGTTTTTGATAATAACCCTTTATTGACATGATAACGGATAATTGCAATAAGATAATTGAGAGTAACACGCGAGGTCAAAAGGTTTAAATTTTAATTATTTTAAAACATATATCACAAATACATTTAAAAGTTTACAAATAAATACCTAACTGGAATCAAGAAAAGTTAAAAAGTGAAACTTTTAATACTCACCACAGCATAGCCAAAAGTTGTAACTTCAACACAAATTCCAGACACAATTGTTGGGAACCAAAACTAAGTACTTGTGTATCACAACGTTGCATTTTTTTGTATTATTGTTAAAACTTCACATGACAACTTCGCAAGCTGCAGGTGCAGGCCGAGTCGCGTGCGTGCGTCTGAACCGCGCCGTTCTACCCACTCGACTGAACAAGAACCAACCAAATCACCGCTCCGCCGAACACTGAAACGCTCGCGAAAACAGACATTATTTACAAGTTTTCCCATAACATCGCGGAAAATGTCCATGGTTTGTTTTGAAACGTTTCATAGGCAAGTAAGGTAGTGACTGTGGTATCCAGTCCCTGTATGTATGTTTGAGGGTCCTTTTTAACCGACTGAAGAAAACAACATCCCTCGCTCGGGAGTTTAAAACAAGTTGTCTTTGTGGTCTAAGAGAATTCAAGTGCGAATGAAATTGCGCTTGAATGAAAATGGGACGTAAAGACTCGGATAGGTAAATCCTTTTTGTTTTGACTTAATTAATGCAAGAGCTTATTTTAAAATCTTGCACGTGTAGCTTGAACCCTTTGTAAGACAAAAACAAATTACGTAACTTTTTGGAGATCAACAAATATTTGAAATGGTGAACAACTTTTTTTTATGCTTTATAATTCCTCGGTACTCGAGAGGGCCTCGCCTGTAACCATTGATATGGCTGATACGGTTGCTACGCCCACAAAATCAAACTGGTTGCTAATTTTATTTTATTACTTATGATTTTTTATGGCATTATGGCATTTTTATATTCTGCGATTTCTTTAACTTACACAGTAAATTATTACTTATCTATTAAAATATTAGGAAAATCATCTACTTTTACAATATTTCTACTTACATACATATGTGAGCACCACGTATCTATCATATAATTATTTAAATACCTGTCATTGGCTTTATTTAATTTAATTTAATTGTATTACCTACCTATTATTTTGGTGTATTTTTTATTCTAGGTGCATCGTCTTCACATTATCCTACTTCCTACTAATATCATAAACTGGCTTTTACTCGCGACTTACACTTTGTCCAAACTGGGAATCGAACCCAGGGCCTCATGCACAGCAGTAGCGCTCGCGAGCAATAGACCAACGAGGCAGTTCCTTCTATAGTATTCTAAACTTTAGAATATTAAATTAAATTATTTTATTTTTCAGACGGATTAAATGGATCACTGTTGATCCATTTTAATGTTAGTATGTTAAGTACAAAAAATAAAAACTTAAAAGCTATGTTAGTGTGTTATTTTAACTAAATACTAATCACAGATGTAATGAATCACTCTTGCCGAACCAATACTTGCATGAAGTGATTCATCATCGGTGAATCAGATTTGTCCACCAACATCCTCAGAATGCCATTAGGGCTTGACCGCGTTCTCTCCAAAAGTGACGCGGTTTTTCTTCTCACCATAGCGTGGAAGTCGTGAACGCGCGCCTGAGCAAACATGCCAGAGGCACCACAAAAACGCGGTAGCCCCAAAAGCATTATGAAGCTGTTGTTGTATTGGACCCTCAGGGCGTCCATTGTTTTCCGCGTGTAACTGGCCCACAGGCTGCTTGTATAGAAGGTCTGGCATTAGGCCTTAAACAACGTGATTTTAACCTCCTTACTACAACACGCAAACCTGCGAACCAGCATATTGCTTCTAACAGCAAGAGCCCGGCGCTCGCGTTCAATATCTTCATGATCTTTAAGGTCCTCAGTTAAGTAATGACCCAAGTATTTGGCTTGTTTAACCCTTTGTAAGGGCTGGCCATTGAGGTTAATACTTGGCTCGTATGTCTGCTTCCTACCGGAGGCCTTAAAGATCGTGAAATGGCTCTTTTTACAATTATACATTAGACCGTAGCTAGCAGCGTACCTTTCACAATCTTCCAGAAGCTCCCGTATGGAGCCGGCCGTTGGACCCAGCAACACCATGTCGTTATCGATCGTTATCAATCCAACATCCCGTCCGCTTGCTGCTGAGTCCACCGATCAGCTCATTTACGTAAAGATTGAAAAGCTTGGGCGAAATCAGCCCCCCCTGCCTCACCCCACATTTCAACCCATACGCAGAAGAAAGGGAATTATTCCACTTTACGTAGTTCACTTGGTTACCATACCAGTACTGAAAAACACGTATAATTTCAGCTGGCACGTATGCTTCCCCGAGCTTTTTCCATAGTATGTCATAGGAGACGAGGTCGAAAGCTTTAGAGAGGTCGAGGAAACACGCGTACACAGGCGTGCTTCTGTCAGTATAATATTGGACAGTCTGTTTCAGACTAAGTATTGCGCTTTCGGTGGAAAGTCCGGGCCTGAACCCGAACTGTGCGTCGTCGTTTAGTTTCAACCATTTGTTGAGGGTCTTATCTAACAGACTGTCCAATACTTTCGCTAGTACAGTGGCAAGCGATATGGGTCTGTAATTACATACGTCGGAGACGTCACCAGTCCTACTCTTCACGATTGGGACAACTATTGTGTGCATCAATTCAGGAGGAAGATAAGAGTGACTCAAACACAAAGAATAGAACATGGACAACACTCTCGGACAGTGTACACCCGCGTGCTTTAAATGCTCGATGCTGAGGCCGTCATGCCCTGGGGACTTGCCTCTGGCCATTTTCTGTATTGCAAATGATACTTCCTTGGCAGTAAAACGAATGAGAGGGCTATGGTGACAGACCTCAGCATCGACCATTGATTTAGAAGGCCCCAGTGGCGAGGAAACGTGAAAGTGATTCAGGAAAGTGTTCGCTATTTCCTCTGGTTTACTGCAGCCCGCCACTGTCACCGGCAAAGCTGGCTTAAGATCAAGCTTGGATGTCGACTTCCAAAACCGGCTAAAGTTTTTGGACGATCATTGAGAAGTTATTGTGTCCATTTTTATTTGATGTTGATGATTTTGACACCACTTAAGCTTGCCTTTAAAAATCCTTTGACTTTCCCGCATTTCCTCCCAGACTCTGCCGGAATCAGGTTTATTGTGACACAACCATAACTGATACTTAAACCTCGCCTCCATGTGAGCAGCGTGAACATGCTTATTCCACCCAATAATACGCTTTTTTCCTTGCGGCCGAACACCTTCATGGGTCTGTATGGCAGCCCTAGACAAAATACCTACAATATCCTGATACATTATCTGCAAGCCACGTCTATGTTCTGAGTTATCGCATACTTTGTCAGCACAATTGGAAAACAGTTGAGGGAAATGCACAGATTTTTTTAAGAGACTAGAAACTACATTTTGGAAGGGGCGACTAGAATCAATTCTCATAATCAGCCTATAACGTTCCCACTGCTGGGACAAAAGCCTCCTCTCTGAGAGAGGCAGTGGGCCGTAATCTACCATGAGAGCTCAGTGCAGGTTGGCAGATGTCACCTAACTTCGAAGTTTTGGTTCTAGGATATTATGCCGGTTTCCTCACGATGTTTTCCTTCACCGTTTTGAGAGCATTGGTGATGAAATATTTTATATAAAGTAAAGCGCCTGTCTGGGTTCGAACCTACGACCTAAATCTCGTAAGTCGCGTCAATTACCACTGGGCCACCACTGCTCTAAGTCATGAAGTCAGTCAGAATCAATTCTATTTTAATGTAAAATATCTGGATGACCGAGATTTGCTCGACTTTTTTTTGTTTGAAGTTTTCTAAAAATGAAACCTAGCTGGATCGATTTATCGCCCCCGAAACCCCTCTATACTAAATCTTATGAAAATCGTTGGAGCCGTTTCCGAGATTCAGATTATATACATACAAGAATTGCTCGTTTAAAGGTATTAGATGCTGACGTTCATAAATGCTTTTTAAGTGCCTATTCGAAAAACTGTTGAACCTAATCTAACCTTTAGAACGTTATTTCCTGCCAGGGGTGCGGGTTGTTCGAAAGAGAAACTGTGGCCCCTGGGACACAGGCAACTGAGGGAACGCGGGTGGGTTTTAGTCAGTAAAAGTCTGACACGCCCTCCTGCTCATCCCCGAGCGGGACAAGTATTTGATGATTCCCATGTTCAAAAAAAAAAGTTGTTTTCAGTGTCTGTTTGTGTGACCGTGAAGATCTTATGAACTTCGCTTTTTAATCATTTCAAGTCTTTTGTGTTTGAAAATCAGCCCATAGGGGCGGTTTTTAAATAATCAGTCTGGGGAATAACAATGTCGGTTTGACAGCTTTTGTATGGAAAATATGTCAAACTTCCCGATTTATTCAGTTTATACATCACTTCGCCCTATAATGTGACTCTTTTGTACAGTATTTTCCTAATCTTTGTGTATGTTCATCTAATTGAACAACAATTGTTTTTTCTTCCGATCGATAATTAGTTTTCTGACTATTGAAAAATCAGCCAGAGTTTGTCAATTCAACTGTCCAGTTAGCGTCCGGTTTTCAAAACGAACAGTAAATAATACATTTTGGGTTGCGACGCTGGTTTACAAATGAACATTTAAGGACAAGTGACGAGGAGTACAAAACAGTTTGACATAGGTACTTAATACATAATTTTTATACTTACAATTAAACGAGTAATCACATAAACTTACAAAACCAAAATAAAACGTAAAAAACAGGAACTAAACCTGTTCCGAGCGATTATATACTCGTACATTGATTTGTGCACAATGCACTTACAAAACGCTACAAGCCGCTGGGCGCGACGGACATTACGGCCCATACTCAGAAAAAATATCGAACATCTAAACAGTTGTTTGAGTAGTGGTGGCCAAGTGGTAACGGCCGCGAGTTACGAGTTGTAGGTCGTGAGTTCGAACCCAGACAGGTGCTTTACTTTGTGTAAATTATTTAATCGCCACTGCTCTCAAAACGGTGAAGGAAAACATCGTGAGGAAACCGGCATGTCCTAGAACCAAAAATTCGAAGACATGTGACATCTACCAACCCGCACTGGGCCCGCGTGGTGGATTACGGCCCACTCCCTCTCACCGAGAGGAGGCTGTGTCCCAGCAGTGGGAACATTATAGGCTGATGATGATGATGATGAAACAGTTGTTTAAGTCTGATTTCGTGTAGAAAATCAGACTTAAACAACTGTTTAGATGTTCGATAACTTTTATGAATAAGGCCGTACATTGCCAGTTATTTCGTTTTTTTATTTACAACAAGAAAAATAACTGTGGGTTATCTAAATAAAAAAACTCGAGTAAGTATCTAACCTGCAATGCCTCTTTCTTCAAAAGACCTTTTCAGACATGGCTCTGCATTGTAAGACTCACATAAAATTCTAATAATGTAATGTAGAACTTGAAAAGAGACCATGACTTCTGAGTTTGTTTCGGCATTAGTCAGCAAGGAAATGCCGGTGCCATCTAGTTTTTTAAAATATTGACTGACGTGTAAGAGTGTCTTACAAGATCTGCTTACGTAAGTAAATATTTCATTTAATTTCAGCGTGTGTATCTGTTTCTCTGTCTGTGGCACCGCATCGTTATCAACTTTTAAAACTGGTTTTTGATTAGCACATGTCCTGTTTGAGTTTTAAAATTAGTTTTTCTACTTTTTGTGTATCTGTGTAGCTCTTTTAATGTCTTTTTTAATTTATTCGTTGCTTTTAAATATCATGAGTATGTTGTACCTATACTCTTCACATTATTTAACATTTATTTTATTCCGTGGGTCCACTTAAAACATGGTTTCTGTTGCAATTTGAAGGTCAGTCTATAAAAACAAAAAACAAAAAATGTTACCCAGCCCTACATACATTACAGCTCAGCCCTACTTTAAATCTTGACAAAAGTCAGGCAAAGTGTAAAATAATAGTACATTATGGTACAAGTGAGTAACGTTGGTGATTACCGCTGAGGCGCCATTGAGACCCGAGCCGCCAGGCGAGGGTCTTAAGAGATCCGAGGACGGTAATCATCAATACACACGTGTATGATACGACGTTTTTCAAAAATACTAAAAACTGAAGAAAATAATACTAAAAAATAATTTTGTCCTTGGAGTTTTTAGGTAGTAAACTTTCCATAACGTTAAGTGCTTCACATCTTATATCGGGCGGTGTTACAACATAAATCATTTTCTTCATAACAAGTACTTGTAGTCATTTTAATGAATAAATAACTATAATTTCAACAGTGAAAACGAGTTGTGATTTTTTTTTGCCAATGGCGGGAAAATTAATCAGTTTTCCAATGCGCGCGCATCTAACAATAGCCATAGAGGTTTTTTTTTTTTTTTGGGTGGGAAATCATCAAATGACTTCTCCTGCTGAGTAGAGCAGGAGGGCGTGTCAGACTTTTACTGACTAAAACCCACCCGTGTTCCCTCAGTAGCCCGTATGCCAGGGGCCGTGGTATCTCTTTCGAACAAACCCGCACCCCTGGCAGGCATCGGCCCTTGTGGACCCCACCAGTGGTTGCTGACATCTTTGACGGCGCGCGTGAGGAACACAACGCGCCGTCCCGTCTACCACTTTTCGGCCGCAGAGGATAGGGAGAGCGGCTGACGCTATACCGACACTCCTCTTCCCCTGCGGCCCCACCGCGTCCGCCATCAAACGGTGGCGGCCCCGTCCAGGCCACGGAAGGGAAGAGCGCTGCTCAGAAGCACCGGCACTCCTCCTCTACCGCAGCCTGTAACCCTCAGCCGCGATGCCTCCCATTCGACATCGCGGCCCACCTCAGTTGCGGTGCACCTCACCGCAACCTACTTTTTGGCCGCTACGTCAATGGCTTGAAGGCAAAAGCCCTGACGAGCGACCCCACCGTTGGGTTCCTCTTGGCTTCACCGTGGATGGGAGACCACGGTTACTAAGCCCCCCCGCAACGACAATGCGGGAACCCACTCGGGGGGGATAGCCATAGAGGTGAGGCATAAATATTGGATTAGGCATGTTGATTAGGTATTTTTCGATACTACTACGTACCTAATCCAAAGCGTCGAGGATTAGGTATGGCACAAAATATTCGTAAACAGTCTACACAGAAGATATTCCGTACCTTAAAATGTGAAATCAACCAAATGAATGAATGGGTTACCTATCATAAGTTCGAAAAATATTTGACCAAATTTCATTTCACCTAAAAGCTTTCAACTATTATCGTTTCGTTTTTTTTGAACCGACGAAAAAACGGAGGAGGTTACTCAATTCGACGCGTATATTTTTTTTTTTTTTTTTTTTTTATGTATGACCACGCATAACTTTTTTCAGACTAGTCCGATTTTGATAATTCTTTTTTTATTGGAAAGGGTATACCCTGAAATTGGTCCCATATACATTTTGAAGAAAAATTCCAACCCTAAGGGTACGAAAACAGGGGATGATTGATTGTTTACTCACAGATTTTAATACTGAGTTGTGTATTATGCAAAAAATAAGCATGTAGTAATTAGTAGATTATAGCCACAAAAAAATATAAAATAAAAACTTTTTAATAAAAAAATTAAACCGCCGAAAAACCGAAAAGTAAAAAATAATAAACCTGCTTTGTCCAACCCCAATAACTAAGTTCGGAAGTCGGTGACTTTGGATATGTATTTAATTATATGTCACCGCCTTCCGAACTTAGTTATTGGGGTTGGACAAAGCAGGTTTATTATTTTTTACTTTTCGGTTTTTCGGCGGTTTAATTTTTTTATTAAAAAGTTTTTATTTACTTCATCGAAGTCACGTCTGCCACTGTGTCAGTTGACCAATTATTTTCAATTCCATTTTTTTCGTTACTCCCACGTTTCATTTGGTCGAAAAACTTTTTACCGAAGTTACACTTAGCCGAAATAACATTTGTTCGAAGTATTATATTTCCGAACATTAATTATACCAATTTTATTTAAGTACCTTATTTTTATTTCACCAAACGCCTAGAAAGTTTGTGCACACTATTTCGTCTCCAACTTTTGCTGTTATTTTTTATCAGGCACCATTCTAAGCGGTACTCTACCAGAAACGTCATTATAGAAACAAAAATTCAAAAACGAATGGAAGTTAAAGACAACTTAGGTGATATTAAATATTTGAAAGAATTTGAATTTCGCTTCGGCTCTCGGACTGTACGGACGGTGAGAATACGGTGTTTCTATACATTTGGAAAAAATAAAAAGCAAAATCCCTTTATCCAATAATAAGTCACAAAGCTTGCAGTACAAGAACGAAAGTGGTGTCAAAAAGTGATTAAGTTACGACCTTCTATCATCACACGTCAACGAGTAGCAGCGCGTCAAAGCGGCGCGCGCGCCCCCCGCTCCACCTCGGGTAAAAGAGATAGTTGCATTTTTTCACCTCTTTTCACGCGTACTTAAAATCAGCAAACTCATTATGAGTGTTCGACGCTCGCCACAATCCGCGAACATGACAGTAGGTCAAAGTGGTTCACAATCCGATTTTTCAAAAACTAGTGGTGATGAAACAGACAATCGCGTCACACATCGGGGAAGAGAAAACAAAGAGAATGTTGTGACATATTAACTGCCATAAGTAAACTCCGGGATGAAATGATCACTTCACTGGAGATAAACTTGAAGCCAATGCGCGATGATATGTCTTCTATGAAAGATCAGGTCAATTACATAAAAAATTCAACTACAAAGATGTTAGCCGAACATAACAGCATGAAAGCTGAAATTTCAGAACTGAAGAAAAATTACGTCACTGCAGAACTAAAGATATCTATGCTTGAAATTGAAATTGTGATCTCAAATTTACGGTACAAAAACCAAATACACCACAAAAATGTGATATCGCCAATGAAAAAGTTCTTAATGAACTGCAGGAACGGACGAATAGAAGCAAAAACATAATAGTGGCTGGCCTACCAGAACCAACACAAACTGATAACGCCGCACGCCTGGCTGAGGGCATGAGCTCAGCCCAAAACATTTTACAAAACGCATTGGCCGAGCATGTCAAAATAATAAAAACGATTCGACTTGGAAAATATACCTCAGAGAAAAATCGCCCACTGAAAATTTGGTTCGAATCACCGGAACAGGCGAAGAAAATACTGCGAAACAAAACCAAATTCGGCGATAACATCAAAATATACTCGGATCAGACCCCCACCCAAAAGGCAATATTGAAAGAGCACAGCCAAGAACTGATCCGTCGTAAGGAAAACGGTGAAGAGTCTCTAATTATTATATATATCAAAGGCACCCCAAATATCGTTCAGACTGATTTAAAAAACTAATGCCATTAGATCCACCAAACAGCCCAACAAACTTAGATGAGACAATTACCTATCAGCTCTGCCATACTTACCAAGACCTGCCATCTTTTAAATCGATCCTAACTTTCTTCTATGCGAACGTAAGAAGCATAAAAAGACAAGGAAAATTCGACAAACTGCAATGCATAATAAAATCAATTGAATACACTACTCATGTTATAATATTAACTGAGACATGGTTCAAATCCAATGAAGACGCCGATCATTACCAACTACATAATTATACCCACTGTTATAATGTCAGAACAGATTCCAGAGGTGGCGGTGTTTCCATTTACGTACACAATAGTCTCAATCACAGTAAGGTCGATGAAGTGTACGCCGGAGGCATCAACTATCTATGGATATACCTCGAGAGACACGCATTAAACATAGGAGCTGTCTACGATCCAGGAAACAACAAGACATGAGAGTTTCTTGAAGTATATTCATCGCAACTAATTAAGAAACCTCGATCTATTGTTTTCGGCGATTTTAACATCGACCTCCTGACAAAAAACTCCAAGGCTAAATGCTACCGAGATGCCATGAAAGAGTCTGGATACGCTTTTCTTAATAATATCCATGGCGATTACAGTGAGACTGCTTCCACTAAAACCATCCTTGATCACGTTTGCACCAACCTTGAGGACAAACGCTTTCACATGGTCATTATCGACTCGCCTATGTCTGACCACAAGCAAATTTATCTAAGTCTACAAAAATTCAAGAGACCTCCAAAGAAACGTGTAAAATAAGAAGCGACAGATTATGGAAAACTATACGAAAGCATCGCACTCGCAGACTTCTCGTCAATCGACAATACTTACGAGAACTTTGAGAAGTATCTAAAATGTGGCATTCATTGTAGCACAACACTCAAAACTAAAATCTTAAACCCACCGCGCCAAGATTGGATATGTAAAGAAATAACACACAAAATTGCGAGAAGAAATGAAATCTGGCGTCAATTGAAACAAGAGCCAAGTAATGAAGATCCGATGGAAAGTTTTAAAATTGAAAGAAATATTACAGCCGAAACGATTAGGAACACTAAGAAGAAGTACTACCACGAGGCATTTATGGAACATACTGCAGACCCTAAAAAGATGTGGAACCTAATAAATACATTGTCTAATAATAAAATCAAGTCACAGTGCACTCCCCCTAAACTTATAACTGAATCAGGACCTCTAACCGGTGGCAACGAGGTTTGTGAAACATTTAACAACTTCTTTTCTACGATTGGCTCCACCTTAGCCAACTTCATTCCCACACAACAATACCAACACAAAACTGTAACAGTGCCAGATTCTCAACCAAATAACAGAGAGCTCACAAGCTTCACACCATGCCAAGCAAGCGAAGTATCCAAAATAATCAAAAATCTCGATCCGAACTGCGGTGCCAGTATCGACGGTATAACTACCAAAGTCGTCAAGTGCATAAGTGACTTAATCGTGGATAAACTTACCGACTGTATAAACATACATCTTGCCAGTGGAACTTTTCCAGATCAATTAAAGATAGCCAAAGTTACACCAATCCACAAATCTGGAGTCAAAACGGATCCTAATAACTATCGACCAATTTCAGTTCTTCCGATTATTTCTAAAATATTTGAAAGGGTCATTTATACACGCTTAGATGAATACATCACGTCAATAAATTTCCTCTTTGAGAGACAATATGGGTTTCGAGCACATTCTAACACTCTATCAGCTACTACAGATCTAATTACGAAAATACAAATGAACATTGATTTAAAAAAAATGGTGCTAGGCCTATTCATCGATCTGAAAAAGGCTTTTGATACAGTTAGCCATCCCATACTACTACAAAAGCTAAAAGACGTAGGCGTATCAGGTAAGACTTGACTGCCATCTAAATTCATCATCATCATCATCATTTCAGCCGAAAGACGTCCACTGCTGGACATAGGCCTCCCCTAGTCATGGGGGGTTTTGCCATAATCGCCACGCTTGGCAGGCGGGTTGGCGATCGCAGTATGGTGGTAAAATGCATAGAGACCGCTGCTGCCCATTCTCTAGTAAGTCCCTTAGTCGCCTTCTACGACACCCACGGGAAGAAATGGGATAGTGCTATTCTTTTACGCCCGACGACACATACGGGACCCATCTAAATTGCAAGGTTCAAATTGACCACATCAGATCCAAAATGACAGCTTTATTGGGCTCACTACGACACATCGTACACTGTCTGCCATATAGTGTACGCCAGACAATATACAACTCCCTAGTAAAGCCACACATACTGTACCTAATCGAAGTCTGGGGCTATGCACCTAAAACAAACTTAAAAGACCTACAAATCGCACAAAACAAAATTATTAAAATGCTTTTCCATTACGACTACCTGACACCTACAGTTAAAATTTACAAAGGCACGAAACTCCTGAACATTAAGCAACTTCACGCATACTGCACCTGCATACTTATTAAAAAAATACTTGACAAAACCATACATACACAAATCTCATTCACCAAAACACATCAATTACATAACCGTAGCAGTCGTAGAAAAGATCACATCGTACTTCCTCAAGTGCGAACCACTCAAGGTAAAAGATTACTTGTTTATGAGGGAGTGCAACTTTACAATAAATTACCAGACGAGATAAAGGGTGCGAATTCGATTAGTATTTTTAAGCACAAACTAAAAAAAATATTCTTCAAAACATCAATATTAATTAACAGTAAAATATTATTTCCACTAACTCGACATCAAACCAACGCCAAACATAATATAATATAATAAATAAAAACAAAAAACTGAAAAAATAGCAGCTGTAAACAAATTTTGTACTACTGACTGATTTATCTGCATTGTGACAGCGGGATCGCACTCTTTATCTCAAAGCAGGGTAGTTTAGCATAATGTTCCCAATTTAAATTTTCGGGTGTACCTTCAAACCTAAATAATTTGAAATAAGTATGTACACTGATAATATGTAATTAATACATTTAAGGAGACAAATTGCGGGTCCGAATGTCAAAGGATACTAATTAGTTTTTATATGTAAATATGTTCTCATGCAAGTGAAATGTAAATTTGTTAATGAGAAATAAATGTCTTTAACCAGAAAGAACTTTCAAAACTATAATTACTACACTGGCGTTATAGATTAAGGCAACATGAACTAATTTTAGATTAGTTTAACCTACTATTTTGTTTAATTAGTTAAACATGCAAGCAGGTATGCAACATGCATTGTTTCTGTCACTGCTCCGGCACTGCGGGGTTTGGGCGGCCCCACGCGAGCTTATGGTCGCAGATGGTTTTAACGCTCACCTGCTCCTCAGATCGCGGGCCGCCCTACCCCTCTGCGCCTACGTGGGCTTAAATTACACTCTAGGGGTAATAGACAAGACTGCGTGAAGTCGGTTTTGCAGCGATTCGTTTCTCACAAAATTATGTAGCACAACATATTGACTTTTTATGAAACTATTTAAATTTTATATTCAAAATGCTACCAAGTACCACCAAGTAACCGCCTATATATTTGTGACCAAATATATTCCGTAAAATGTTATTTCGGTGTGGTGAAAATATGGCAAATAATAATGTCATGAATGTGGAAGTTTGTTTGTTTAGATGCTTGGATGTTTATTACTCAATCACGCACAAACGGCTGAAAGGATTTGGATGAAATTTAGCACACATATAGATTATAATGGTTAACACATAAGATACTTTTTATCCCGATAAGACATTCTCGTGTGATAATTTTCCACATCCACGCGGGCGAAGCCGCTGGTAATGGCAAATAAATCATTTGGCAAATTATAAAAGTTCGAAAGAGTTTTCGGCCAATAGCAAAAAGTTATTTTGTAAATCGGCAAAATATAGTTCGGTAAAATAATAACTACGAGTATGATACCATGATACTTCGATGATCTAAAAAGTGTCAAATAATGCATGTAGCAAGAAAATACATCGGTCAAAATAGTTTTCGGTAAAATGAAATTCGAACAAAAAAAATCGGAAAAGTGATCGGTTCCCGAATGAATGAATGTGGTTGATTTCTCAAACACAACACAACAGCAAGACAAACACAACACAATACAACAGATAAAGACATTACAACACAACTGATAATTAGACAAGAGACAATACACTACTACTACTATATACACACACAGCGACAGACAGATAGTCAGACAATTTAGTAAATACTAACGTTGTAAACAATAAAAAGGAGGAAATCGCAGCCGTGAGTCACAGTTTCCTACTAATTCCTTACATCGCTCTTTACTTTTTTATTTTTTATTTGCTGTATAATGAGTGCCTTTTAGTCTGTGCTAAATAAACATATTTCCTTTCTTTCCATTATATTTTGTCAAAGAAAACTATTAATAGATCATACATCTCTCATAAAATAGTACCTTTTGGAAGTAGTGGTTAGAAATCTTTCCCGGCCGAACTTGGACTAGGTTAAGTATACATCATGTAGGTAGTTCAGACGAAGTAATTTGACTATATTAGATATATATAAGATTGAAATGCGATGAAAATGTAACACTAATCAATAAAGAAATGACTACTTTTAGAAAAAAAAAACCATGTTTTTAAAATAAAATTAATTTGAAATTAGAATTCTTAGCCAAACAAAAATTATTTTGATTTGAAATGGCCAGTACTGCAGAACGGCAATTTCATAGGTAAAGACCTATTATTTAGATCTAAGCCTTTGTCAGATATTTGGTTCTTAGTTTGTACCCGTTTAGCCGATTCGTGCTAACATTACATTTTACATTCCAAACTTGACTACGAAGTAATAGAAACTTTGAATTTCATCAAACAAACAGTAAGAGGTAATAAATATTAATGAAGGAGAGAAACGAGAGCAGTAGTGGCCCAGTGGTAATGGCTAAGACTTACGAGTTGTAGGTCGTGGGTTCGAACCAAGACATGCTCTTTACTTTGTGTAAACGATTTAATCACCACTGCTCCCAAAATGGTGAAAGAAGAAAACATCGTTAGGAAACCGGCATGTTCTAGAACCAAAAATTCGAAGACATGTGACATCTACCAACACGCACTGGGCCCGCGTGGTTGATTACAGTCCATTCCTTCTCACAGAGAGGAGGCCTGTGTCTCACCAGTGGGAACATTGTAGGATGATTATGACTAATGAAGGGTATTAACAATGAAGTTTATCATTGCTTCATTCATAGTCATAGCTCGCTTCAAGTTCTTCAACAAATTTCCCATAATTCCATGAAAAAATTATCTCCAAGTCATGAATACTAAAAGGTCAAACAAATTCATGATTTCTATGCAAAAACTACCTATATACTTCGGAGTTCGTTGAATTACAAGTCACCCTGTTTATAAAAATAATAGATATGAAAACAATGTTCGTAGAATAAATACCATTTGCCCCTATCCGTTTTGAGAGAGCAATGCGTTTATGTCTAGCTGAGTAAAATATTTCTTTCCGTCTTACTTTTACACTGAATAATAAATTGCAGTACAGTAGGCTGCATTTCGGTGGTAACACTTTGACCTTGACTTTAACCTTTGTTTCGCGGCCTGCTGACGATTCATCTATATATATAAATTAATCCCTATTTCCCTTGGTCACGGCATCACACGGGAACGCCTGGACCAATTTTGCGAATTCTTTTAAGCTATTGCATAGCTTCTATCGCGGGCCTTGAGCGTGGAGACTGAACCCAGAAATTCCGTAACGAAAATAATATCACACCTAGCAACAGGTCGGACTGTTGCATAGCAACGGAGGAATGACATGTTAAAATTGCAATTTTGACTGCTTTATCTTAATTTTCATACACAACATCGTATATTTATGGATAGTTTATGAAATTTTCTTACCGTTTTAGCAGTATTTTAGCCATTTCATACTGGGGGATATAGTATCTGTTTATTACCTGATACTGTACTTACGCTTCTTTTTCATTCATCCACAATTCCACATCATCTTTATGTTTTAGTATCCTTTTACGACTTATCCTCTTACATTATTTATATTTCACACTTTGTTTTCTGTATTAGTACTCTGCGAATCGGTCTTAAACGATTCGTCTATTTAAAATTACCTGATTTTACATAGAATTTTCTATCTTTTTACATAATAATATTATTGTTATAACATTTAAGTCCAACGTGTCAAACTGATGTCTACTTATTCTTTTAATTGTCCATCGTTAATTTTATATCGTTTTGGATAGCCCAAATTTGGTCTTTTCTACCTAATTACGTTGTCTACTAAATAACGGAATTCTAAATTATTATTATAAGATTCTTAAACGCACTCTCGGTTTTTATCAAGGAGGTGCATAAGTTGATAAAAAACGCTATGCAATAGTTTTACCGCGTCAGTCTCCGAGTGCCACACGTTTTTTTTTGTTGTGTTTGTTATACAACGTCGGGTCAGCTAGTTGTGTTATATGTCTTTAATCGACTCCTCAAGCCCTTTTTTATATCCCACATGGTCATTGGTACGTAATATTTTATTTAGACTATTTATTGCTGTCAAAAAACTCAATCTTGATTGTATAAAAACAAAATCTAGCCACCAAAAACCACCAACCACCAACCATCGGTTGACCCAGACTAATCAATAGAAGCCTCATGTATTGAAAATCCATCACACGATTGGGACGCTTCTACGGAATAAAGACTCCCGCATACAAAAATACATAGATACGCATGAAAAACATAACCATCCGTCGCATCCATACCTTGTCAGCATCAGCTCATTCAGCCCTCATGCTCTTTAAGAAAAAAATATCAGATTATTACCCATAGCAAAACATAACGACCAGGGGTCCAAAGTCTATCATTATAATGTCGTAGAATCATGATAATATTGAAATGTTGGTCAAATCACCATTATTGACTCTAGTCACATGGCAACTCTATAAATAGAATAGAGTTTATTATTTCGCTAGAGATAGTCGTGATTTAGATCAAGTCCCTCCCGACTAGTTTACCATTACCTATAATTAAGTGAGATGTTCTCGCTATCAAATCGGACCACTCGAGCTCGACAAATCATCGACGCACAACCACTGGAACAGAACATAATATTAGCCAAATAAATTAATTTAAAAAATGCAGTTTTCACCGTGTAGGTATGTGTGTAGATATTGTAAAAATATTGTTTTACTTTAAAATAAACAGATTTTTTTTCATGCAAGCTGACATAGTACCCTTAGTTACTACCTAACTTTTGATTGAATTTGGATTAAACATACATAGATAAAAAATGTAATTTCAGACGAAAAATGTTCATTAACTCTCTGTTGTTCGGAATTATTTTTGGTGTATTTCTGTATGAAACTTAAAAAATTGCTTTGAGCACTCCAAATAAAAAGGTACAGTCCTACCCGAAACATTTTTACAAATTACTAAACTATTATATCTTCCATGTAACAAAGCATCAAAAGTTGGCCGAAAGTAAAATTTTATGAAACATCCTTTGCCGAGACAAGGTTTTTACTAATTTAGGTAAACAAATTGAAATGTTTTTTTAGAGGGCTCCCTAGATTAATAATGAAATTTTCTCGGACATATTTTTATTTTTTGGCTATATCTAAACCATAATCACTCATCAAAATTCGAGTCAAACGCTCAAATTCAAGAAAAAACGTGATGCGCTATCACGTTTTTTCTTGAATTTGAGCGTTTGACCTTTGTGTAAGGAAATGTTTCGATTTATACTTAAAACTTTTCGAACTTGTTCTGTAAAGCGTTTGCAAATCTTTGGGAAGTTTATTTAGGAAAAAAGGTACCAAGTAGGTATTCTGCAACCCTCATACCGTACACATTGTTAAATTTTGGTAGGATGTATTTGTTTTTAAGTGGTATCGTTTTCAGAAAGTCAGGTCAGGTCGTATTAGACATTAGAGGATTATATCCAAGATAAGAATGCTTGGAAACATGCTGGTCCTGCTCCATAGGACAATCCAGAGTCTAGACAAAATCAAACTGGTTGCTAAACGAAATATATAATTAATTATATTTATGACATTGATTTACACTTACATACTGACTTATTTCTTGTTAATATTCTAGGAAAATCGTATACTTACCTTACAATGTTTGTAAATATGTGAGCACCATGTATCTATCATAGAATTAATTTATCTTTATTGCTTCAGTTGCATTTTGTTACCTTTTTCGGTATGGTAATTTTATTCTGGGTGCATCGTTTTCACATATAATTATATAATGAATTTACTATGATAAATTGTATGTAAAACATTTTAAAAGAGTAACGGTGGAGTTTCTTGCCCGTTCTTCTCCATACGAAACTACAATTTGGAATGGGCGACTAGAATCAATTCTATTTTTTAAATGTAAATGTTGACGTTCAAAAGTGCCTTTTAAGTGCCTAATTGAAATAAATGCTTTGACTTTGACTTTGGTAATGTCAGAAAGGCAATCACTCCTATCTTCTTCTATAAAACAACACATATTTTTTATCCGTTACTCGAATCATGTCCTGAAT
Organism: Polymixis flavicincta; assembly: GCA_949987655.1. Classification (NCBI taxonomy): domain Eukaryota; kingdom Metazoa; phylum Arthropoda; class Insecta; order Lepidoptera; family Noctuidae; genus Polymixis; species Polymixis flavicincta. The sequence continues at coordinate 10,247,394 of OX465180.1, read as the reverse complement.
TTATGGTGCGCGTCGATGCCCCTGCTAGCCTATATGAACGGGACAACAAAAGAGCACTTTAGAGCAAAATTCTAAGCCGAGTACTAATTAAAATAAATATATAAAAAAACGTCTTATTATTCTTACAAAAAAAAAATTAATAACAAACTTACTTTCTAAATAAACTACATTTGCTTGTTTTATTATTATAAACTGCGCTAGTAAGAATGTCTCATTTAATTGAAGGTCTCTGGTGAGATTTCCATTCCTGAGCTTTAAATGTATGTACCAGTTAAAAGCTCACATTGTAATCTTTAAATAGACATTCAAACTAAGCGTTCAAAATCTTATTTTATTTCAATATTTGTCTTCAAGTCAACTCCATTCCAAATAGCAATTAACTGGAGAGCTATTTATTAACGACCGACTGACGACTTCTTACCGAGTCGATGAACGATGGTAATAATAACACAAAAAAATAGATATTATAGAAAAAAAAACGAATATTATTAAAAATGAACTTCGCAATAATAGTCGCACGAATCGATCAATCAGGTTATGAATCCTACGACCGAAGCTCGCAACTAGGATTCGGGCGAAGACAATATTTCGTCTGAAAATTGCTATCGTTGCGCTAGTGTTAGTACCTGTCGAGGATACATACCTACAGTGAGCAGTACGATCACACACACATTGACAATGGCTTGACGCGATAGCGCTACTAGCTACTGACCATTTATGATGAATTTGGATGTGTTCCGTAATACCAAAAATGATGAATGAAAACTTATTGTATTTTAATAGTTTTTTCGACATTTTACATCTTCATAATATGAGCTATGCTTCTGAGACAACAATATTACGGAAATTGTTGGTTATAATACCAAAAAAACAGTGAGAAAACATGTCATTTACGCTGTAAAAATGTGCGAAATGCAATTCGCTTAAACTTCATTTCAGGTAAGTATTTTGGAAAAAAAAAACCCCTACGAGCCTAGATAAATACTGTCTGAATCCGAATATCATCATAATATGATAGAAATATGCTCAAGTTGCAAATGATTTAGGTATTACGTATGTATGGACAGTTCATTGTACGTAGGCCTCTTAAGTTACCTTTACCGGTCCGTAGATGCTTGACCACTTTTACATACCGAGTTCCCTCCGTGCTTCGGAAAGCACGTTAAGCTATTGGTCCCGGCTGTAATTGTTAGACCTTTGACAGTCGTTAGGGGTCGTCAGAAGCCCGAAAGCCTGACAGCCAGACTTACTTAGGGGTATCGTCTTAGTAAGTTCCTGTCAGACTTCCACAAACCAGTTATTGGGGTCAGGAGCGTACCAATAGAAAATGGCGCCTAGGGCACGCATCACATTTGCGCCCCTTCGTAAATTATCTTCTCGGTCTCCATTGAGTAAAGCTACCTTTCTTGACCAATTACAGCCTTCAGTAACGAAGTTATTAATTTCAACTTGCTAAGCTTGCAAAGCTACAATTTTAAGAGTTTGCATAGGAATAGGCAGATTTAGAAATACGCTTTTATCCTCGTACTGCTCAATATATTCTTGTTCTTCAGATTTATTAGAAATAGGTAACAGTATGAAATTGTTTATTGATGTTTTTTATTAAATAATTGGCGACTTTATGTGCCCATCTTCGATATGCGCCCAGGGCTATTGCCCTGCCTGCCCCACCATAGTTACGCCACTGACTGGGGTTATGGATGCTAGATAGGCAATTGCTCTGTGCAAAAATCTAGTATTCAGCTGCATCCAGTTAGATTGGAGGGCCCCCAACATAGCTAGCAAAAGGCTAGGCAGATAGATTGAGCTTTAAAAGTAAACAATCTGATTTCAAAATTAAATTACATATTAATACAAAACCCATCCAAGACAAAATTCCATAAAAAATATTGGATAATATACAAAAGCTTTCAGCTGTAGCAATGAGTTTTATCCTACACATAATTGATGATCTTTCACAAAATAATATAGTACTAAAAATGAAACCGACATCGCAGAAGAATTGCCAAACTTAAGTGGCAGTGGGCAGGGCACATTGCTCGCAGAACAGATGGCCGATGAGGCCGGAAGGTTCTGGAGTGGCGACCGCGTACCGGAAGACGTAGAGTTGGAAGGCCTCCCACAAGGTGGACCGAAGACCTTGTGAAGGCCGCGGGAATCCGCTGGATGTGGGAAGCACAAGACCGGTCGAAGCGGAGGAGCCTGGAGGAGGCCTATGTCCAGCAGTGAACGTCTTTCGGCTGAAATGATGACTAAAAAATGCTGATAATAATTTTATTTTGTACTTTTTGGTAAACCGATCAACATCATCATATGCCCTAGCATTTTCCCAACTATGTTGGGGTCGGCTTCCAGTCTAACCGGATGCAACTGAATATCAGTAGATTACATGGAGCGACTGCCAATCTGACCTCCACAACCCAGTTGCTGTGAAACACGATACCCTTGGTAAGACTTGTTGTCAATAATAAATAATGAACCCACAGAGACACCACAAAGAAAAATTTAAAAGCTGATTGAAGCCTTTGAACTTATTTTCTTCCCCATCATAAATAACTTTAAACTTAGAGTCCTTAGTGATAAACTTACTATTATAAAACCGGTAAAGTTCCCGGTGTTTGAGAAAAGATAACGCTGAACTTATTTGATAACTTAGCTTGTCGAACTACGTGTTCATTCTTGAGATAATTCTTGTCAGAAGAGCACGTTTGAGGAAAATCTCTGAGAGTTGTTTCAAGGTGTGGTTTCAAATCCTACTATCCTACTAATATTATATCCTACCGTGAAAGTTTGGATGTTTTTTACTCAATCACGAAAAGACGGCTAAACGGATTTAGATGAAATTTGGCACACAGATTGTTTGTAACCTGCGTTAACACAGGATACTTTTTATTCCGGTTCCCGTGGGATAATTTTCGACCTCCACGCAGGCGAAGCCGCTGGCAAAAGCTAGTACTAAATCAAATAAAATATTTTCCCACCACTTCTAATGGCAGAATGTAAAGGGGACATTACAGTTCTATAATCATACGTTGTAAACCTATATTCTGGGAGATAAATTTATTTTAAAGGATGACGGTCAAAATGGGCACATGTCCAACAGAATTGAAATATATCTCAAATTATAGCTTAAGTAAGTCTTCGCATGTAGCGTTCGTTGTAGCTTCATACAGGAAAAGCTTTTATCCAGTGCGCAAATTGTAACCATGAATTCAGCATAATCATTCTAGACTCCCTAGCGCAGAAATTTTTCGCCGGATATACAAAACAAAATCAGCTGTTCCATACATTTTGACCGCGTAGGTATTGCAGTTTTCTATGAAACAGATGTTTTTTTTTTATATAACCGGCGAAATATTTCTGCGCTAATTTGCGCACTGGATAAAAACCTACCCTGTATAGACATGATCATGTCTAAATATAACGTCCCATTGACGCAACAGCATTAGCGTTATCTATGCAACGCATTTAACGTCATTAATATTTAAGTAATTTTAAGATCATAATTTCAAGAAAACACGTAGTAGGTATTCTATCTCAGTGGACATTAATATTGGCATTAGCTACTGATACTTTTCGTCAGAGTCAAGTCTTTCAATAAATGACAACACATTTTAATATCGTATCTATCCCATATTATGTCAATAACTGGAACCTTGTCTTCATAGTAGTTATGTACCTACTTGATTTTGATATTATATTTGGATAGGCTTGGTCTTGGTCCAATCTGAAAGTATGGCACATGCTTTTTGTACCTGTTTATTTGGTTATAACAAAAACAACCAATTATTTTCAAAGGTATATTTCATAGGTAGATAAATATAAGTATGGAATTTCACTTAAAATATAATATATACTCTGTTCAATATCACCACATTTTTAAACATGCAAAAAACTTACACTGAAATAACTTTGTCGACTGTCGTACATTCGTGTTTACAGATATCAAAAAAGGGAAAGTAATGCCTGTTTTCACTAAACATTAGGCGACACCTTAATGAATGCCTCAATTAAGTCACGCTGTTGGTTTTCTGTGCTTGTTCGGTCGTTTAGTGATTGAGCATTAAGATCTATAAGGGTGTAGGTGTAATGTGGGCGTTCGTCGACCGTCAATGAACGCCTACACTGCATGTGAAGGGTCTCATATTGTTCTACGACTATTCAGCTGCCTGTCTGTTAAATCTCATTAAAACAGTTCAGAAGTTTAGCCAAGAAAGCACACCAAACAGGTTGTTATTTAGATACCTACATGAAAAAATATTTTAAGGCATTTTTTTGTTACTTGATGATTCTATATAATCACAAAAATATGCATTCCACCCTGATCCTCGCTGCCAGGGGTGCGGGTTGTTCGAAAGAGATACCGTGGCCCCTGGCACACAGGCAACTGAGGGAACACGAGTGGGTTTTAAGCAGTAAACGTCTGACACGCCCTCCTGCTCCACCAAGAGCGGAAGAAGTTGATGAAGTCCCATCAACAAAAAAAAACCCTGATCCTCGTTAGTTACAATATATTAAGAAAATAGCTACTTATTTAACAACTTATTTGCGTTATAAACACACAATAACATTTACTTTCATTTTGATTTATAAACAAACTGCATGCTCTGATAACCATTCCAAAACTTAGGCGTAATCCACCACGCGGACCCAGTGTAGGTTGGGAGATGTCACATATCGTGGAAGTTTTGGTTCTAGGACATTAGATAGGTCTCCTCATGATTACCTTCACCGTTTGGAGCAATGCTGATGAAATAATTTACACAAAGTAACTGACTGGGTTCGAACCTACGACCCTACCGTTACCACTGGGCTCTATTAGTATAAACTATAAAACGTGTCGTTTTGCATCCTTGTCAAATTTCAGGAGGCTGTTATGAAAGACATAAATTATCAAATAAAATTACGATACCTGCTCGCTAATGAATACATACTTGGTTTTTTAGTTATTTAAGTTTATCAGTATTTCAGAATACACCTGTTTCAAAAAACAGAATTGTCCCGTTCCGTATGCGGTAGGCAGTGCCGCACGACTATGTCGCTGGTGTTATAGTGCGGTATCACACAAGCCGCGTTTTAATATGCTTGTCCCACGCATGCCGATTTCCGAAAATATAAAAAAAACCTACATATTTATTTTATTATTGATTCGTATCGAGAATCATTAGCATAGTTACTCCTTGAATTTGACGTAGATGCAAAACGTCACGTTGTAGAATAGGATACTTATCTAAGTTTATGAAATGAGAACCACTGCATGTTCCAACAACAAAATGACCACTGGATTGGTCTGTCAATATGAAAGGTATTGTGGTTGTGAGTTAGATACACAATAAGGGTGCAGGTACACTCCAATAAGCTTAAAGCTTACACTGCGCTTACAAAAACTTTACTGTTTACAGATAATAAAGTTTATAATAACCATCAAAACATCTCGAAACATACAATAACCTACATACACGTTCTTAACAAACATTGGCAACATATTAACAAAAGTTTTAACATCAGAGGAAACTGGTGATTAAGGATTTCAACAAAACGACAGCGTTTAACAAAATATATTATTATGCCACAATGATAACAAGCGTTATGATAACTTAGAAGTCTATGTACTTAGATACTGTACTTATGAGTTTAAAATATAAAAAGTAATTTTAGAAGTTTAAATTTTATAACCATTATATTTCTGGGATGTAATAGGTAAGATTTTTCCGATTTAGGTACTAATTTCATTAAAATACTCGTAAAAAAATAATGGAAATAAAAAGGGTCTTGATTCTGACAATCGTCTGCGAACAAACTTAGTTTTAAGTTTTCAAACATTAATTTAAGCAATTATGAACTCGCACAAGATTAAGTTATGTTAAAACAGATTTTTCAAGAAAAGTATTTCACTCCGTTGTGATATTCTAATGAACTTTAAGTTAAAAATCTTCATTAAAATATCCTGCCTAGAGAAATATTTACAGAAATAATCCGCCTGCAAATACGT